>CM018086.1:29823098-31078309 GCA_008658365.1 Alca torda | reverse complement strand
GCTGCTTGCACTGTCCTCCCCGTCCGCCTCCTTTCCTCCTCCTCCAGGAGCCTTCTGGTGCTGACAGCTACTTCTTTATGGTCCTGTGCCCTTCTTTTCTCTCCGTCTCCCTTACTCAGTCCCTCTCTCAGGAAATTAAAGATAATCCTCCCTTTTCTTGCTGCCGGATTCCCTGTTTAACATTCACTGTGTGTGCTTGCACTGATTCAAAACGGGATTAGACTTTCTGTTGCTTTGATGTCAGTTGGGCTTTGCACTTAAGGCAGAGAGGGGGAAAAAGAAAGTGTCTGTTAACAAGCCTCCTGGGTTCTGCCCATCCACTTGCACCCATCCTGGAAATGAAGGTCAGGCACATTTACCGGCAGAAACTGGGTCCCCTTCCAGGATCAACCTGGTGGAAACAGGCTGACCTGCAGCCCCAGCACCGTGGTCTCTATGTCAGGCATTTTTCTCTGGAAATGCCTAATTTCCACCCTGACTCTGTTATCATCCAGCAATGTGGAGGCTGAATGGCTCCCATCAGCAGGGAGGTGTCATTAATCATTGGAAAACCACAACTCGTTGGCTGTCAGCAAATATCGCAACCTCCAGCTGCTGCACGGCAGGGAGCATGTGGGCCACCAGCATTGCTTCAATAGAGATCAGGGCTCAGGGCTCCCCACCGGGAATACCCTGAGCCGCTCATTTCTAAGGGAGAAGCAGGTGCTGTGAGGTGGCTAAAATGGAAATCCATACCCTGCTCCCTATGGTGTGACACTTGTCCAAAAGTGTCCACAGCACACTCCAAAATCAGGCATTCCCCTCTGCTTCCTTGGGTCTGAGCTTCTCCCTTTGGAGGACAAGGACTTGGGGTTATTTTCACTGGCTGGTACCTCCAACACCAGTTTGAAGCAGACAAAGAGCTTTTTTCTCACACTATCTGTGACAGTCTTGCTTTGCCACTGAGACACAGCTCCTCGAGTCCACAATGTCCAAACTAGCCTGCGGTACAGTCCAGAGCTGGGGCATGATCTCCCTCATCTCTGTCCTGCACTGATCTCATACCAGAAGAAAAGAGCCTTTTACACAGGATTCTGCAGAGCTGCGACCAGGGCTGGGATCTGACGGTGTGTGCTATTCCTGTGCATCCAGGACAGCCCTTTCCCAGAGTCTCCAGGCTCTTGCAGGTGGTTTCTGCTGCCTCATGCTCCAGCTCTGTTCCCATCTGAGCTTCACTGCACAGTCAGTTGGGTCTTCTCTGGGTACCAGGCAGGTCTGGGGTCTGCAGAACTGCAGATGTTTGGTTGCAACTGGAACCACCCCAGCAGCTTCTGGAGGTTATTTGGGAAAGCAGTTCGATGGATAACCACAGTCCAGCCATGGACAGGACCTACCTCCCAGCCCACTCCCCATGGAGAGGCACAGCCAGCACTTGCAGAGCAGAAGTGGGGGCACACCTAAGCTCTCCCCGGGATCTGGCAGCTGTAGTCCCTCTGTCACCCACACCACACCAGTGTGCTGCTAGCACTGCCAGCACATCGGGCATTCTCCAGGATTGCTCAGGGACTCGGGACGTGCCTCTGCCAACAGCACGGTCTCTAATCCATTTTGCCTGGTACACGCACACAGACTTGATTAATGTCTGCAATGAGCTCCATCCATCATCAGGGAGTAAAGGAGATTAACTCCGCAGCACGCCTGCCTCGCGTTGATCCCATTCTCCAGGCCTCCTGATTAATGGCAAGGCCGCCTTATCTGTCAGGCCAGGAAACATGAATATCCGGGTTGACTGGGGATGAAGGGAAGCTGCAGGCACTCGGGCTGCAGACGGGGTGCTGCCAGCTCAGCTGCAGCACGGTCTGCCATTGGGGCCATGCCGATGCACCCCTGCTCCCCAGGCTGATAGTCCCGCTCCCCATTCCCATTGCTCCCTCCATTCCTGTTGGCTCCCTGCCTCTCTGCACCCTCCAACTCCTTCCTCCCAGCCCTTTCCTGCCATGTTGGCAGGGATGGCTGGAGGGAGGGCAGTAACTGGAGCACTGATGCATCCCGGCAGGAATGCAATGCCAAAAAACATAGTCTGGGGCTCCGTTTCCCCTTGGCAGGCAGTGGGAAAGATGTCATTCTCCATCCACAGAGGGAATTCGGATGAGCTGATTTGGAGGCCTGGAGTAACCCGGCAAATACCCTCCTGGGGCTGCGGGTGAGGCTGCAGCTGACCAGTGCTGAGGAGGGCGGCCGCTTGGCCAGGCTCTTCCCTGAGAGGATGCGCGTGTAAAGTGGATGCAGGGAATTAGCGGTGCCATCTGGACAGGCTCCAGCTCCTGCCCCTGGCTCGCCACTGATGCTTCATTAACAGCTCTGTCCTTTCAGCTCCCGTCTCCTTGGCTTCTGCCACGATCAGCTGGGCTGGAGTTTTGTTGTTCTGGTTTTTTTCCAAGTGGAAATTATTTCTCATTTCTTTTAACAATCAGGACACAGAGAAAGAAGCAGGAGAGGAAGGAATTTCAAGGAGATGAAAGTGCAGGATTAAGGACATGGCTTTCGTTTTGTTATCCCTCTAGTGTGGCTAAGAAATTCCTTTCAGGAGAAGGGTTTAACTGTTTTTCTGACAGGAAAGAAACCTGGACCTAGAGATAGGTCTGGTTTCTTGGGTCTGATGACAACCCTGGCTGCAACCTCAGCAGCCCAGATTCATCCACACGCACATGCTTTTACACAAAACTTTGCACAATACATTTCAATTTGCTTTACAAATTTTCACCCCAGTCTGGAAACTGTGGCACAGAGGAAAAAAAAAATCCAGGCATGGGCAAGGCTACCATGCACGGTGCCAGCTGGAAGAGGATCTGAGTGCACTGAACCACAGTGGTATGGTAGTTCAAGATGTGGGAAAAGGCCTTTGCGTAGAGGAATAACCCAGGGCAGGAGGCAATAGAAATATCTCCATTGCCTTCTAGACTAACAGCCTTTCTCATACAGTATGAAAAATCGGGGGGAGAGGAGAGAAAGAGGCCCAGTGGCAAACTGGGACATTTAGAAAGCATCGTACTGATGTATCTGAATCCTCTATTGCCGCAAAACCCTTCAGGAACTGAGTCAATCAAAAATAACATTTGGGGTTGATTTTTATCCAGATGAACTCTCTCCAAATATTTTAAGGCAACGAGCAAAATGGCCAACTTCTAGCTTAACCCTTCTCTTGAAATCTGCATTGAATCTGAAAGAACGAACCACCTCAGAGAACATCTTGTTTTGTGAGCTTGACCTGCAAAACTGGATGTGGTACTGGGTCTGCCCATCCCCAGCACCACCCCAGTCACCTCCCTGTGCCCTGGCTCTGCCCTGACCCGCTTAGTCTTTCTGCGGCTCGACGTTCCTATAAAGACCTGTTCACGAAAGACAAAGTCATGCAGGTTTGCAGAGGAAGCCCCATCCCCACCTTACACAACAACAGTAACTCCTGCCAGGGAAACATCTCACCTGGTCCCTCTGGGAATTACATTTGCCTTTTTTCAAGCTATGTTAAACAGCAAGCTCACACCAAGCCCATGTCTTGCTCCTCTCCCATCTTTCCAACTAATGAACTCCCAGCTGATAACAAATGCTGATTGCTGTTGCTGAAACGTCTGTCTCTGCTCTTAGCACTTAACAGCCCAAGGGGCCAAGTGGTTTACCAATTATTGTTTTCATAAACAGGCATCATTTTAGTTTTTCATTATCATTTTAAAAGGTTCCCACCTCTTCCAGTGCCCTCAGCTATTGCCTCCAACCCTGGCAGATGTCTCCACTCCAAATGGCAGCACAGGGCACATATGGCAGATTTGCCAGGGAGGAAGCAGAGAGGAAAAAAACATCTGGCTGCTCCAGCAACCCAACTGCCAAAGTGAGCAGAGCTTTTCCTGGGGCCTGTATGTCCACATCAGGAGGGTTTCCCATCCCATGCTACCACTGCTAACAGCTCTCAACACAAGAATTCAGTCTCATTTGTGATTTATCCCTTATTTATTTTACAGGTTTTGTGCTTCTCCACATCTTCTCTAACCTAAGAATTTCCTGGGAGTTGCTGTGTCAAATGCTTTATGGACTTTAGGTAGATTCAGTGTATCACAGCTCAAAAATCAGCTATTACTCTTTTCCTCCATCCTGCCCCTGCTCAGAATCAGGCAGGATTGCAGTCTCTGGTTATAAAACACCACTTTTTTTTTCTTTTTTGATAGCTCTGTCATAAATCCTCGCACTTGGATTTGCAATTTCATGTGACAGCTCTTTCCAGGCAATGACTGGAGTTTATCTCATCTCCCTGATTTGAACCTCTCAAGATTTTTAGTTTTGCTGTTTCTCAGATCTGTAATCTCTGTTTCCAAGTTCAACATCAATCTCATTGAAAAGGGTGGCAGAGTGCTCATTTTAGGTTGGGCGGACGTCTGTTCTTGGTCATCAAACCCCTTGCATCTGTCCTCCTGCTCTGCCTTCTCTTGAGCCCCATGCAACATTATCTGCGAGCTACAGATCCAAGCCAAAACTTTTTTTCCCCCCTGTTCAGACACAGAAGGAATTGAGGTTACAGCTACCTCCTCCTTGCACTAATGCCTGTTCTTGTAAAAGGGAAGCACAGTGACTAACACTGTATACCCTGCAGCAAGATTCATCTCTCTGGGGGCTCCTGGCTATTTCTGGACATTGAGAGCTGCCGGCAGCTTCTTGTGTCTGACAATGGGATCTGCCCATTTCACCAAGCACACATCCTCATCCCTGACCTCGGCACATCGGCTGCTGACAGCTGTGGCCTCTCTGCTTCCCCACCACAGGGCAAGCCCTGCTTGGCCACTTCTTGTTATTTTTGGCTGTGCTTTTGTCTCTGGGATCCTTTAACCCTCAGCAATGAAAGCAAAACCACAGAAGGCTGCTGCGCCTAGCCTTTGGCTTGCTGCAAGCAACCGAGATGGGCAGGGACTGAAGTCTAAAACCCCAAATTAGCAGTGTGGGACTGGAATGAGCCAGGACTGACCAAGCAGCTCAGACCTGTCATTTCAAGGGTAGGAAGACGCTGGGGAGAGAGGGGGTGGTCATCTGGTTTCAGATAAATGCCAAACTTCGTGCTAATTAATTAGAAATCCAGCATGGATAACAAGAGGGTTTAGATGATTGTTTAGCTAAGTATTCCTGTAAAGCCATGTGTGACTACCAAGAAGCTGAGAAAGGGAATTTACCCTCCTGTGTTCATTAGAGACATACACATATAAGAGAAAGCAGAGTCTGGGAGTTGGGAAATCAGGACTTTGCTCACAGCTCAGTCTCAGGCCATGGCTCCGTGTTCATTAATACCAGCTCAGAGCAGTACTGGATCACACAGTAACACTGATCTGAATCAAATCAGGCATCAAGACGTGACAGCAGCTTCTTTCCAATCAGCCAGACCATATATGCAGTGCACATCTAGATCGATGACAGCAGCACCTGAGTCACCATCAAGTTGCCTTGATGAAGCTGCTCTTTCAAACCTTTGGGTTTTCTGTGTTTTGTTTGTAGTTTTTTTTTTCTTTTAATCAAATAATTACATTCAGCACGCATCTCTCTGTGGGGATACAAACAGTTGTGCTGTAATAATCATTGCAGGAAGATGGATAAGATGCTGCCTAAACCAGCGCTGTTGTAGAGAGAATTACTGTCAATTTTTGACCTCAAACTCAGCATGTGGCTTTAGGGAAATTATTTGACTTTGGCACATGATGTTTTCCTTCCCTGTAGGTGAGAAGTGATAACAAAGACTTTCCAGAATCAAGGGAGGGAAAATGGATCAATAGCTGGAAACTACTTTGCCAATGCTGCCTGAAAAGGGGTAAGTGAGACTGATGTGAAGCCATCAGACAGAGACAACAAATATTCAAGTACTCAGCCAGTATATGGAGGGTTGATGCACCATGTCTAACACATCCTGAATGAAATAATCCATACTCCTAAGGCTGCTGCAAAGGTGAAACTTCACCCATTAGGCTGTTTGATCAATATAAACAAAGACAGAGCTACACAATAAAAGTAGAGACCCCTTCTGTAAGTCTGGAGTTGAGAACAAGGAGACCAGTGAGTTAGCGGGGAGGATTTGCAACTTGGCTTTTAGTGAAGGCTCCTCTCTCCAGAGTACAAATCAGAGTAGTAGCTAGGTGCTAAATAAATATTGAGAAAATGAGAAAGTCTACATTTAATGAGAAATTATTTGGCGAAACGAGGTGGGGAAATGGTTTCAGTAGCACAGTAACAGAAGCTGGCACTGCGTTCTGCCCCACAGGATGCTGTGGTTCTACTTGTGTTGCGTAAGACAGAATCTCCAGCTGGGACAGACATAGGAAATATAACTCGTTACTGAAATGTGAGAGCCTTTCAGGGTTAAACCACTGTTAGACCAGCCAGATTCATTCCCTAGTTGCAGAATTAGCCTAGCAGCAGCTTTGGAAGATTACTATCTTTCTTCATAACAGTGATGTTGCAGACAGCATGTTTTAAGGATAGGGGTGATGCCAAGTTTGTAGGAAGAGTAATTTTTTTATTTTATGTTCAAGGGCTGAGCTCCATTTACACACCTTTATCTACATCATTAGGCTGTTGAGATGGCAGTTCCTTGCTTAAATGTTAATTACTCTATCTTTCTTTTAAGATGTGTTTTCAAGGGGTTAGTACCTCAATCTTCCTTGTCATTACGTGGAGTTGTTAGTACAACTCCTCAGCTATATCCCAAGTCCCCCAAGAGCTCGTCCTGCTGCAGTTTCCAGTAGATGAGCACTCACAGAACTAGTCCTTCAGAGACCTGCTGTCTTCAAGTATTCAGCCAGATAATGAGCTGATTACTATGCCTGCTCCTCCCGGTAACAGCGAGTTCTACATACAGCCACGCTGTGCATCACCAATTGCTGCAGTTAATATTCCTCTCCTCCTATCTCTTTGGCTTGGTAGGGCTGGTTTTACAGACACCATCCCCTGTTTGGGGCAAGAACTTCCATAAATTATTGATGTCGCAAAAAGGGAGAATCAAGCCTTGTCAAGGTCTGAATATAAAAGCCCAATAATAAAACAGTCACATAGGTATGCTGTGCAGTGAATCTCAAGTGCTGAGCACGGCTTTGTCATTGCAGCTATGACATGTGTGCATCAGGGATGGAGCAGCTGTGGTTTATCATCCCCCTAGAGCTAAGAAGGAGGAATTACAGCTTCCTCAAATGCAAGGCCGTTTCTAAGTGAACAGCAGTATTTGAGATTGCAAATTAAAAATAATGCTGTGCTTTGGAAACTGCTACATTTAAGTGTCAGGTTCTTTCTTTGAAAGCTGTAAGATAGCTAGTTCCTCTCCAGGGAAAGTGAGTAGGAGCTTATCGATGCAGGGAAGATGTTTGGAATAGCAACTGCCCACCCGTTTCCCATGCAAACACTCATGCTCTGTACTTCAAAACTGGATTAAGTGAAATTACACGGAGGCACCCACTGCATATGACAGCAAACTGTTCACAAAGCTCTTTTGCCTTAGGTCCACCATCCCTGCACATCCCTGCAAAACACCATAGCTTGTTTTGCAGTAGTAACACCATATAGATGAACACTAAGATTTGCACAAGATGCAGAAAAAAGGGTCTTTCAAGAAAATATTAAGTGACTGAGAAACACCACTTTTTCGCAAGCTGTGCAGGTTTAAAAGTGTCTTATATACCATGGATATCTGCCAGGGAAAAACCTCTTGGGCAAATCACTGACTGAGGCAACTCCAGAGACTTGACAAAAACTTCACAGCATACCAGACAAATTGGCCCCAGCCTTTCTCTGATTCCTAAGAGCTACAATGCCTGGGTGAAGCATGCTCCAGATTTCTGTCTACCACTGGTCCACTAGAGGACAACCTAATAATGATGAAGTCCTTCGGCTTACATAGTAAAAGGCCCACACTGAAAATGATGCTGCCAAGTATGCCTCACAGCCCATACTGATATTGTTGCTGGTATGTGTACTGGACCTCATTTTTAATGGTATGGATTACTCTTAGTCCCACTTGATACAACCTTATGAAGCTCAAAAAAATGACCCTTATGATTGATGCCAGCCTTTGCAATTACAGAGAAAAAGACAGAAAAAAGAGATTTCTGGGCAGAGAGATGTAGTTTTTATAAAGCAAACCCAATCCCTTACACTGCACTCAGCCACAGAGAAAAAGCTGCCTGTTGCTGCTGGTTTTCTTGCAGACTTCTGACATATCATCATGCTTTTTCAGTGCAGGAAATGCTCAGAGGTACAGAATGATCCTTTCACCCTGGTAATATGTGATTTATCAAACAATAATGGAGGAACCTAACTCATGTATAAACAGTGCACAGTAAGCACAACAAAATCCTCAGCTCAAAGCCACAGAAAAGAGCTGGCTACTGCTCTTGCAAGGCACAGAAAAAGAGCAAAGCAGTTTCTCAAAACCCAACAGGGTTCTTGCCTAATATTTTTAAGGCCAAAAAGTAGAACACAAATAGAATCTGAGCTAGCGATAGAGATAATTTCGGCAACTAGGAAGCAAGTGAGCTGTGGCAAGAAGTGGAACAGCAGAAAACAGCAGAGAATTAGTTAGAAGTGTCTCAGGTTGGAATTAGAGGGGTCAGAGGGTCAAAGCAACAGAGTTTTCAGTGGGTAATTTTGTGCCTTGACATTCCCCAGCCCCACTAGTGGGGATGTGCCTGTGACTCAGGGATGAAAACTGCAAGTGTCTCTGCAAGAAAGATAAACACTGAAGGCAGGAGATCAGAGCTACTTAAAAGGCAAAATCTGCTTTTCCTCTCCTACTGACGATAGCGAGAGCAGGGTGGCTGTAATTGGGAAGGCACAGATCCTAGTCATCCCTTCGGGGGCGGTATGGGGAAGCGATATGAAGGAGCACTCGCTGCAACCCTACCGAGGCACTGCCGAGCCCCCGGCCGGCAGTCGGCCCCCTCCCACGCAAGGAGGGCAGCTCCCCCCGGCCCCGCTCAGCGCCGACATTCCCTCCCACTCGACGGCGGTGGAGGGATGCTCTCAGACGACGTGGCTGGCGGAGTCAGCTGCTCTTTGATGTCAGTACCTGCTCCGGGCTTGGAGGGGCGGGAGTGGGAGAGCGGAGCGCGGCGCAGCCGAGCCGCAGGCTCTGCTCGCCGGCTGCAGGAGGGCTCCTGCCTCCCACACTCTGCCCGGCCCCGGTCTGCCCGGGCGGGGAGAGGGGGAGCTCCCACCCCATCGTTGCCGCGGATCCGCCGAGGGAACTTGCCCAACTTTCTCCATCCCTGGCAGCGGGATTCACTGCCATGGCCCCCACCAACTCCTCCCGCAACTTCTCCGCGCCGGAGGCTCGGAACGGCTCAGGTGAGCAGGGGCTGCTCGGGGCAGAGGCGCATCTCCCCGGCGGGGCGCCGGCATGGGGCGTGGGAAGCTTTGCGGGGCAAAGCCCGCCTGCACATACCTCTTGCGCTGTTCTGCAGCGCTGAGCCCGGCGCTGCGGGGCCGGTTGGTACCCCATGAAATGGGAGAGGCTGAGGGCAGAGGCATAGCCCCCCCCCGCCACGGCCCCGGGGTGCCGGCAGGAACCAGCCGCCTTCAGCACCCGAGGGCGGACAGCTCCGGGCGCCGGGCGGGGCGGCACACGGCGGGCGGGACGGGGTCAACCCCTGCCAGGGGCTGGGGAGGGACCCCGCGCCCCCGACCTCCCTCCCGGGACACCGTACAGCACCAAAATAAAGCCCGAGCACCGCCGCTGGGCCCAGCGATTCGCTACCTGTTGGCTGTGAGACAGTAATAACTCCAGCAGCCTGTTGGTCTTAGCTGCAGAGAAGAGATGAAAGAGCCCAGCTGGGCAGGGAGGGGAACAAGGCACAGAACTTGAGACATCACTGGAAAGGGAAGCAGAGGTCCCCACCAATCTCCTTTTTTCTCCATGCTACCACTATTCCCACATCAAAGGTTTAAGGTCAGACAGACCAGTTCTCAATGGTGCAAGTTGTTGAAACTCTTTAACAGAAGGTGTTTTATAATGTGATCTTTGACTCCCTCTCCACCAGCAAGTCCTTTATAAACTGAAAGCGTGCCTTAGGTGCTTCCTTCTGAGAGTAAAGTAGTAGTTTCCTATGTATATGGGCATGGCTGAGGACAATCACCTTAGAGAAAAAAAGTTTAGGCCAGTCTTCATTCAGTTCACATAGTGCAGTCCACTTTAGGACTTTTAAGAGGCAGCCACAGATCTATAAGCAAGGACAAATCAATGCTTGGAGTAGCTGTTTCAGTAAACAAAGTACAGCCACTTGGATGTGCACAGAAGCAGCATTGAAAATTCAGATTCAACCATATCTCAAGATGAAAGAGGCTTTAGAAAAGATATAACTTTTGAGTATTTGATAGTCATGCACTTCTGACTTCAGTCCATAATACACACACGGACTAGCGCTTCACACTATCTTCCAGCTAATAACACTTGAAAGTCCTGCTTGTACAAATACCAACAGGAAAGACGCTACAGCACTACAGAGAGTACCTTTCACATGAAGCTTTGGGCTTGCACACATTCTGCTCTAAGGGCAGGTGAGCTCATTCCAGATGTTACAGGGTCACCATGAGCACTCTGTTGATTGCATGACAGGAACAGGACATTTTGTCCCAATTTCCAGCTAACCAAGTGGCCCTTATGGTTCACTCATACAAACCATTCCCATCACATAACAAAGTTTGGGGCTGGAGAGGAGAACAGAACTCATAATAGCTACGTGCAGAATAGCCGGACTGCAGTTGTTGTCTTCCAATTTCTAGTCTGCCATCTTCAAGCATTAAGAAGGCACATGATGGGTTTGAACATTCAGGGCACGCACAGGCTGGATACTGAAGAGTAAGTATGATTCTAAGATAAGTAAGAATCTATGATTCTAAGTATCAAAGTCTCAATAGGGTGCTGATGACAGTATGTTATCTACCAAAAGCCATGTAACTTGGGGCATTTCCTTGCATTAATGAGCAGCCAGGAGTAACAGTGACCATTTAAAAGCCCATGAATGGCCTGGACCAGGCTTTTTTTTGTCTTATCAACCAAGCCTGGCTTTCACTTTCAGGCACCTGCCTCATTGGCTGCTTTCTGTCATCTGCCCAGAGGCTTTTACAATAAAATAGTGCTACAACAGCTCTACCAGATTCTGACCTCAGCCTTGCTTATGCCTATTCTGGCTGCTGCATAGTGCTAGAAGGACTGAGGCAGTAGCAGCTCATCAAGTGCCACTTCTAAGAGCACTGAAATATTACATACAGTTGATATGGTACACACTTTTTCAGCCACTGTCCAGGCCAGTGACGTAGCCCCAGTTATCTTGCCAATTCAGTCAAGCTTCTATGTCACACCAAAGTAAATCTGTAGAAGTTTGTACTCAAGAATTCTAGAGGTCAAAGTTAGCAAATACCACCTCAGCAAGCAGATACAGCTTTGGCACACAACACCTTACGAGTATCTGTTATTTCACTTAATCTCATTTTCAAGATTCCCGTAGTTTCTATTGGAGGAGACCTCCTCACTTCTACAGGTACAGGCTGCTAAGGAGGTAGAATAGTACAGTGACTGAAAGTATTTCAAATTAACACCACACTGAATCATCTGCAATTCAATGAAAGCCACGTGCAGTCTAGGCTCAGGGGCTGTCATGCATGTCTTTGTAACAGCCACACAAATAACTCACACAAAGCCTTTCCCAGAAAAAAATCAGCCCCCACAGGAGAGGAGTAATGAGATTTGCCTCAGCTGAGAAGGTGATTTAAGACTCCATCACACACTGCACATGACAGTCTTGCAGAACAGAGCACGCCACAATCAGTGCCTTAGACACCACCTTCTGTACCCAAGAACAGAAATCCCTGTTGGTTGTTACTGAGGGCCTGCGGCTTCAAAATACTATTTGACTATGTTTGGGCCTCTCACCCCAAACAGCAACAGTCAAGCATCAATGCTGAGAAGCTAAGTGTTATCAGGCAAGAATTTTACCTTTGAAATCCACTTATATCCAGAACCCAGAGACGACGTGGTTAAGTCATTTTTTCCTCCATGTACAACTAGGACATTCCCTGTTGAAATGCCACTCTGAAACATACTCCCAAACCCCTGTCTGGCCACGCACGTGGATTTCTTTTTGGAAAAGAAACTAGAGGAGGGGAGAAGTGCAGGGAAGGAAGATGGAAAGGAGCATGTGCTCTGCCCTAACCCTGACAGAGGTGGGACACAGCCAGGGTACAGTCCCAGATCTCACAATTTAGATAAGCATTAGTTATCTGCCTGCGTGGTCAATGAACTCTGTGTCTCATACCATACAACAGATAAACCACCCAACAGATCATCTGAAGCTTTCTGACACAACAGCTTGAGCACTGACTATATGCAGATTTTGGCACCCACATAGAGGCGTACTTCTCCAATATGGGAAGCACCAGCTGCCTCACCCACTCCCCTCAAAATGGGACACTCCCTGGCAGAAAAGATACTATCAACTCCCTGTCAGACACCAGCAAGTGCAGAGGCACACCAACCTGACTTTAGTCCCCCCAAAAGAGCTGGGGAGGTTCAGGTCAAGACAGAAGCACACAAGAGCAGCTTAGGAAAGAAGTCTACACATGGCCAGATTTAGGTGGTGTGCTGCATGCATTGGGACGTAGAGGAGGAAGCGTCAAATCCCCAGCTAAGCCTCTCCAGTACAGCGGAGGGTCTTAAAGGTCATTCCAAGCTGCATCTTTGAAGGGGATCCAGCTGTAGGACAGGGCAAGCACACAGATGTAAAAAGGTTGCCTCTGGGTTGCACTCATGGCTTTGGTTTGTTTTGGCAGTAGCAGAGAAGTCAGCACCATATACCAACGTGATCATGCCCAGTCTCTTCAGCATCATCTGTTTCCTGGGCATTGTGGGGAACCTCATTGTCATCTACACTATTGTCAAGAAGAAGAAGCTGAGATGCAAACAAACTGTGCCTGACATTTTCATCTTTAACCTCTCCATTGTGGACCTCCTCTTCCTCTTGGGCATGCCTTTCCTCATCCACCAGCTCCTAGGTAATGGCTCCTGGTACTTCGGAGCTCCCCTGTGCACCATCATCACTGCCCTGGACACCAACAGTCAGATCACCAGCACCAACATCCTTACAGTGATGACACTGGACCGTTACCTGGCAACTGTCTACCCTCTAAAATCTACCTATGTCCGGACCCCATGTGTTGCAGCTCTAGTTATCTGCTTGGTGTGGCTCCTCTCCTTCCTGACCATCATTCCTGTGTGGATGTATGCAGGTCTTATGCCTCTGGAGGATGGGACTGTCCGCTGTGCTCTCTTGCTTCCCAACCCAGAGACTGATATCTACTGGTTCACCCTCTATCAGTTCATGCTGGCATTCGCTGTGCCATTGATTGTGATCTGTGTGGTCTATTTTAAGATCCTCCAGCACATGGCCACCACTGTGGTCCCATTGCCCCAAAGGAGCCTCCAGGTACGTACCAAGAAAGTCACCCGCATGGCAGTTGCCATCTGCTCTGCCTTTTTTATTTGTTGGGCTCCCTTTTACATCCTCCAGCTGGTTCACCTCGGCATTGACACACCATCCACGGCCTTCTTTTATGCCTACAACTTTGCCATTAGTTTGGGCTATGCCAACAGTTGCCTCAACCCCTTCCTCTACATTGCCCTCAGTGAGACCTTCAAGCGCCAGTTCTTAGTGGCCATCCGCCCTGCAAAAGAGCCATGTCGCAACAGCAGCTCTGTCAACAACAACAGCACAACAGAGGCTAGTGTATGTCTAAAACTGGCACCAGAATCCACCCAGCAGACTCGGTTTCTGGAGGACTTTTCCCCACGTTCACTGCCTGTGGCTGTTCACTAGGGCACTCTGAAGTGACCACAGCAAAAAGCCTTCAGGTCTATAAGTTGATGGAAAAGCAGCAGCTTCAGGCAATTCTTGAT
This sequence comes from Alca torda, assembly GCA_008658365.1. Classification (NCBI taxonomy): domain Eukaryota; kingdom Metazoa; phylum Chordata; class Aves; order Charadriiformes; family Alcidae; genus Alca; species Alca torda. The sequence goes on along the minus strand of CM018086.1, from coordinate 31,064,364 downwards.
GAAGCGTTTGAACCACAAGCTTCCACTTCCAAGAGTCCAGGTGCATCCCTTTTTCATTGCAGGGCTCTGCTCCTACATTGCCCCTGGCCTATGAGATGCTGTGTACTGCTGCTTCTTTCCACTCCTGCACAGGAGGAGTCTAACACAAGACACTGGTCCCCCCGGAAGGATAGATGGAAAAAAGAGAGAAAGGACAGAAAAAGGATTTCAAGGGGGAATGTTCACCCTGGAAGAGTAAAGCCTCTGTCAACAACACTGCCTCCCCGCCTCTTGGCCTGACCAGAATACCTAAGCAGCATGCCAATATAGAGCTTCTTCATTCAAAGCCTGAACCTCTGAAACACAATGTAATGTATTTATTTTTGGTAAGAAATCTGACCTGCAAACTTTGATGGCTGTGCTCATATCCTAGAAGAAAACAGCCAAAAAAGGTCTTGCAGCCACAAGTCTCCCCTAGGTCTGACACTTGGCCTTTTGGTCCAGCCCCATCCACCTCCAGTAGGCTGTATTGTTTGGCAGCCAAATATTTTCAAGAACTGGCTAATTTTGATGCTAATCCCAAATATTTCTAGCAAAATCAGGCAGATAACAATCGCACTGCTTCAAGGGACTGCAAATAATTCTCAAAACTACTGCTGCTAACACCAGCTTTGTGGCTTTTCATGCCAATAAGCTGATTTTCACACTGCTAGTTCCTCACGCTGCTCTTGTGCCTCGCAGTCTGCACAGCCATTGGGGAACCCCGGGCAGAGGGTTTTAAACATGACTAAAAAACACAATGTGCAGAGATCTGTGGAGCGAGAAGACGTGAAAAGGCAGCTCAGAGGAAGCAGAGTTGCTTGTGCAGCTTCTTCAAAGTAACAAATGCTTTATAAAGTTAAAAGAGGAAAAAATAAATGTCTGGGGCTTATATATGTGGTTTTAACAGTCACAGATTAGGAAATAACTTTGCTCATTACAGAGACTAGACAAAAGACAGCACAGATCAGCTAAACGCAAGGGATTACACTGATAGCCTACGCAGGGATCCCAGGGGACCGTGCAGGCATTGTTCAACACTTTGTCAAACATGGAGGAACTGGTTACTGTAGATGAATTTAATATAAAGAGGAATTAAAAACATCAAACAGCACAAAAGAATTTGTTCCTGTGCTTATGGTTTCATGCTACCAGCCACCCACGGTATACCCAGAACAGAAATTCACCCTTACACAGGTACACAGCAAAACTGTGTCACCTGCACAGGACTTCCCCAGCCACAGGCACACCTAACACACACACCACACTCACAGGTGTTTTTAAGTACAGCCAATACTTCAGTCTACACCCTGCGGAGAGCACTCAAGCCATTCACTCACCTCTGGTGATCAAAGCAGACCGGCATGCAGCACCAGCACTTTGGACATCATCAGATGTGGTGCGTTGCTTTTAAAGTCATTGAATAAACCTTATAAGAGGGTCTCTCTCTGTATTTTCATTCCAGACTCCGTCAACCTGCACCCAACCTTAGCAGCATATCCACACCGCGGCTGCACAGTATCTTGTCAATTTTTCGCCCCCATTTCCCTGGGCAATAAAGCCAGACACATACGTAGCTTTCAAGCTTTATGACTTGAAAAATCTTTGCCCCATTTTAACTGCCAGGAATTTTCACCTGTGCTGGTTTTCATGGAGCTGCTTTGCTCTTTGGTCAGCACTCTCCCCAAAGGCTTCAGGAGCAAAGGTTGAGGAAGATGTGTGCTGTGCCAAGCCACACTTGCTATCAGGACAAGGGAAGCTATTGTGTTACCTTTCTCCCATAAGGAAGTTAAGGGGAGGACTGGCACACTCCTCTGTGAAAGGAGGTGGTAATGGCTGGGTGGTTTTTTTCCTGCTTTAATAGCAGCAGTGAGGAAAGAGAAGTGAAAACAGGCTAAATTATCAGGGTGCTCAGAGAGCAGCACACTGAAGATGCTATCTTGCTTACAGTAGAGGTGTTTATGGTTGAACTAGTCTGTTCCCGTCTTAAGTGAGTCAGTCTGACCCAGTGTGACCAAGACAAGTCATGGGGGCTAAGAAGGGTGGTCAGCACCAGCTGGTGTGACACTGGAAAGGGTCTTTGCAGGGTAGACCTTTTCCAGATCTCATAACACTGAAGTCAAGGCACAGTATACAGGCATCTTCCCAGGCTGAAGTCCCTTCAGATCTCGTTTACATGAGCAGGAAAGCCATGCTAGCAAGACCTCGTCCCAACACCAGGGACAAGGCTTCCCATTTAGCTGCTGTCCCAGCAGAAGCACCTGCCCCTTCCCACCACCCTGCAAAAGCTCATAGTTTCCATTTCCTCATGTTCCTCCTGCCTGTCCCCAAGGGGTTTCCTAGTCGAGGTCTAAATGCTGGCTGTGGGCTCCCCTCCCTTTCCATATATATCCATAAAAGCTGTAGCAACTTGGGAAGACAAGGAGGCAGATACTTGTGGATGCTGTGAGGTTGGGAAGGGAGGTACAGACAAAGGAAACTAGCAAAGAACACAGACAGCTTTTTGCCATCTTTCCTAAATCACCCCAAAGCACAGGGAAAGATGAACAAAAGCCCCTCCTTCGAACACAAACCTTTTGATCAAAGGCCTTCGGAGGTGTCCCCCTACCTAGGGGGTAAGGCAGGGACTTCCAGTAGCTATGCAGTCTCTGTGCACCTTGGTGTGATCTATTCCAAATATCCTACCCCTTTTCTCTATTTTTCAGAGCTGGCTTTTTTAAGTTGGAGAGTCTGTTGACATTCTGGTTTGTGTTCAGCTTTACCTCTTTGTCTATTGCACTCTTTGTATTTATTATGTGATCCCCCTGTCTCAGTGCCTCTGTTACTGATTGCAGAGCCTGAATAAAAGGCATCCCTAAGTAGAAAAGGACACAGCTACATGTACAGAGACAGGCAGCTGAAGCGCTTTCATCTGAAAGGCATGGTGAGAAGGGCACAGAGATAAGACACACGTGTTTCCCTGCAGTCCTGCCCCCATACACAGCCCATTGTCTCTCTTGCTTGAAAGAAACTCAGGGAAATCCAGATAAATAACCAGGGGGAAAAACACCCCCAAAACCAAGGGGTGATAGAAAGAAACTATTTGATCTAGTTGTTCAGATCAACAGCCTGAGACAAATTTCCTCAGCTCCTTCTGCCACCACTTTTCTGTGTGTTCGTGAGCTGCCTTGCCAGACAGCAGGAAGACAGATGGGTTCACTCTCCACCCCCTCCTCTTCTCCTCCTTGTCCTTAGAGGTGCAACTGAAGCCACATGTCACAGCTCTGCTCTTGATAAACTGCCACGAGGGGCAGATGGTCTAGTTACTTTTACTCCAACTTTCCCAGCTAGTGACAGAGCCCTCTTGGCTGGTTGCTACAGGATTCGGTCCCTGGCTCACCCTTCCAAGTTACCTCTTTTCCACTATGCAGATCCCCATGTCTACACTGGGCAGTAAAATATACTCCTGCCTTCCCCACAGTCACAGCTCTGCCAAGGCAGCCCAAAGTAGAAGCTGGAGGAGAGGTCCCCAAAGCCCTGCCAGGCAGCAGGCTGGTGGCATCCTTCCCCAGACACCATTCTTCACCTGAAGTCTCTGCACAGCTAAGCCTGCCCAGCAGCAAGTTGCAGCCACGATGGAGAGTGAGCACAACGCTGGCAGCTGCTGGATGGGGAGGAGGGAAAGGTGGGGTGACTCACTGGCCCCTGAGACACAGCCAGAACCTGACTAATTGTGTTTCATCAGTCCTCCTGAGTTGCTAATTGGATGCATGTCATTCAACAGACTCACGGGTGCGAGAGAAGCCACGCAGCAGGTACAGATACGTTCCCAGCCCACTTGCTTTGCATTAGTCCTCCTGCCAGATGCAGGGATCACACAGCAATGCCCTTCCTCACTCACCTCCCATTAGCAAAGTAAACAGCTAAACCCTCACACCCCCTGCAGCCTTTCCACTTGCTTCATCCCTGCTGTCGGGCTGGGGAGGGGACAGGACACAGGAAAGTCTCACCAACAGTAGAGAAGTAAAAGGGGAGGGATGCCTCATCTACAGCCCCCATCTCCTACTGCACGATTCCTCCAGCAGATGACGGCCCTTTGTTGCCTCCAGGCAATAGAAGATGTATCTTGAAGCTGTATTTACAGGGCAGCATTTGAACAGGGAACTCACTGAACCACTGGAGGCAAAACCTTTGTTAAGAGATGTAGACCCTGATTGCAGGGGGGCACAAGAGATGATACCTGCTCTTAGAACCTTTGTGCCCTACCTGTATCCCGTCTGGAAACAGCTTCTACAGTTGTACAGGACCCACCAGTTGTTCCTCTCACAGCATCTTTCTACCAGTATGGTTGTGTTGGCTATGGAAATCCTCACTCCTGATCTCCCAGTCTGACTCATGGGAGAGCAGCAGCACTGGCTTCTCTTGAAGGGTAAAGCTGGGCTTCAACTGCAAAGTTACATTTGAGAAGTGGCTTACTTCAGTATGAGACATGATGGTGCTTTCATAAGCACTTCTGGATGTGCTGAGGACAAGCATGTTAGAAAAGCCCCCAGGGCTGTCAGCTCAGTACCTTTCACCATCTCTATATGCTACTGGAGTCACATCAACACTCCCTAGGGGCAAGCCTTTGTATAAAGGATTCCTCCTCCACAGCAAAGTCAGACTACACCAGCATCACCCTCCCCAAGCACAGCAGCTGAACAACAAAAGCACCACTGAAGACTGAAGGCCCCATCCTGCAGGTCCATACAGGGTTAGTCCATTACAAATCAGAGACAAGTTCTGCCCATCGCACCAGGCTGAGTTTCAGTTTACACCACAGCAGTCAGTGGGTTTTTAGCACAACAGGGAGCGGACTCTACATCAGGTACTGACTGCATCATCATCCGGCACCGCATGAGAAAAGGAGATCTGCAGGGTCTGGCTCCACAGAAACGCCTTTGGGGCAGTGACTTTTTGAGCTTCAGTTAAACAGGGACACACACAGGTTTTGGTTTAGGCCTTAAACCTTATTTCTTCCACTTAAAACTAAGTTAACAGATGAGTCAGCGCTTCCCTCCAACCTGTGCTCTTCTCTCCCCTGCAGGTTTCCACTCGCAGAATAGGCAGGCTGAGAGTCAGTGACATCATTTTAATTATTCTGGTGTGTTTGGTTATTAAGTTGCCTTTCCTAAGTCTGCAGGAGCTTTTACGATTCTCTTCCTACACATGCTGCTGGAAGCACAACAGCTTGGCAACACCAGGCTGCCATTGCCCTGCTCCACCAGACACTTCACAGGAGAAAGCAGAGCTCTCCCTAGGCAGCCACAGCAAGGAGAAGACTCCTGTCTCATCCAGGAGCAGCGCTTCTCACACCCACTGCAGGCTCAGGGATGCAGTCCTCTACCTTTTCTCCCATGGGACTTGACCGCAGAAAGCCAAACACTAACATTTTTGCACGCATTTTGGCATAGAGCACTTGATAGGGATAAGCATGGTGATGGAAACGGTGGGTGAAGTTATAACTGATGAGAGCTTCTCAAAGCTATTATTGACTTATTCCATTAGGAGTCTGGTTCTTGGAGGTGCACCTTCTCCAGCAGCCGGATTCCTCCCACCAAGAAATGGAAACAGGTTTAGAAAGGAGAAGACTATTCACATCAGGGTTCCCTCTGCCTCCCTTCCTGTCTGCTCATAAATGAAGACTTTGGATTTCAACTTGCACAAAGTACTTTGGGGATTTAATCCCCTTCCCCCATTTTTTTTTTTTTTAAGACCAAGTCATTACAACCTCCCAGCCCATAATCCCCAATTTAGACCTTTAAGTGCTCTGGCAATGTAAATTTGTCATGTTATCAACATGGAAACTGCTTCAGAAGAGAAAGAGTAAAACATGACCTCTCAGATTGAGAATAAGTTGCCTGTCCTTTGCTTTTATTTAAGTCCAGATACTTTTCCCCAGCCAACGACTGCCACTGAAGAAAGCACATAAACACTTGCTCTTGGGCTGAGGCGTGTTGTGCCAAGCCACAGCCCCCAGCCAGTACTGACACAATCTCTACATTTAACACCACAAACACTGGCAGCTCAATGGAAAGGGACCCATTTGCTGGAATTAATATTCAGTCTTTCTACAGCATGGGAAACGTCAATTGTTCAGTGTGAAATAAATTACACGTCTTTCTTGGGGGGGATATTAATGAGACCTCCCCCCTCTTTTCCTGACATGCTCAGACTCAGGGTGAAAGAAAAAAAGCAAGACAACATTCCAACATCTCTCCATCAACCCTGCATCATAATGGCCCAATCAAGGTAATTAGGATGTCTCATGGGTGTTCAGGGAGGCTTCACACAGCAAATCCAGACTGCTGTTCACTATATAGCCACAGCATAGCTAATTACTGCTGGTTTTAGAGGGAAGAGGAGCAGACCAGCTTTGTGTGCAGCTGGGAAAAAGGGCTATGCTGAGTACAGTCAGGTTTTGGCTTTACCCCTAGTCCTACTAGAAGACCTCCTGGTAAGCTGAAGGCTACAGGATGGGAAAAGAAGCTGGTCTGGGTGGTTAGTTCTTAGAAGAGACAGCATAGGGACCTAAATGCACCTCAGACCCCCTTATTTATCTCCAAACTCCTTTGGAGCAGAAGGGCAGCCAGGCATCTTCCCCATAGCTCCAGTGCTGCCTAGGCACATGTGAGTGCACAGAAACACACATGCAGAAAACAGAGACCCACTCCTCCCCACAGAGACTCCAGCAAGCCCTTTGGGGCAGGAAAGCATCACACACTTCCATGGCAATGGACACAAATGGAAGCCTTTTCCAGGGCTCCTGGGAGCTGGATGTGCATTTTTCCATCTGCCTCACCTATCTACACTAGATGCCACGGGTACAGTCATGATCCCCCAGGTGTGCATCCATGTTCAGGCTGGCAAACCCTACCAAGCCCCTCTGCCATCAGGTTTATGGAGCCCCAAAGGGGATCCCATCACCCAGAAAGGTACTCTGGGAGCATCTGCAGCCCATGTCACAGCCACCAGCTACCATGTGAGCCACTCGCTGCCCACATCTCCACACCATCAGCCTGATTTATCATCTTTCCTGCCCATGTGGCATTGTGTCCAAGCTCAGGGCTGCTAGGGATGGATTAGAGCTCCACTGTTTGATACCCTGCTATTTTCTCATCTCCAGATTTGGCTAAAGCACATAGAAGAAGTGTTGGTGTGTGGATGTAAGATAAGGGAGGACAACAATGTTGTCTCAATCAAGGCTGCGCAGAGCTGGCCACATAGCTGCACATGGAGGCTTGGCTGAGTTTACATCAGTGTCTCTTTCTTTACAAAAATTTCCAGAGAGGCCACAAGTAGACTTAGTCCCTTGTTTCATGGCTATCTGACCTTTTCTTCTTGCTGCCTTAGTTTCCTCAAGCCTAGAGAAATTTCTATAGCAGCAATAATTCCCAACTCACACATTCGTGAAACTTCACAAGTTATCATCTATGCTTGGAGAGGGAAGATTTGAAAGACTGAACAGGAGGAGACTATAAACCAAGCTGTAAACATGGAAGCTGTGATGGGCACCACAAAGTCTGCTGGGGGTAGATGTGGGGCAGCTGTAGACCAGATCCCAAGCGCTCTGCTGTGTTTCCATATCACATCTCCCTTTGCACATACATGGTCTAGCTCACTTCTAGAACAAGAGTTAACCCAGGAAGCTGCTTTGAACAGCCAAATATGTCCCATGACCAAACTGACATGCTAAAGGGGTGCAGGTACCACTCAGCCTCACTGCCCTCTCTGACCAGCCCCAGCACCTATGTTCAGACAGATATTTAATCCTTTCCAGAATGGGACAGCACCCCACACCTTGCACACATGCATCCAAGAGGTTAACACTCATTGGGCAATTGAATGGACAGTGATCAGACAGGGAAATGGGCCAATTGCACAGGCAGCCTCAGACCCCCTTTACTGCACGACCACAGAAGAAAATCCAGTCTGCTCTCACTCACACCACTGCCTCCACTGAAATTAATGATATGGGATTAGAGAAAAGCCAAGCAAAACAAGGTCTGAGTCATGCCAGAAGTTTCTTCTGTGGCTGCCCAAGAGTGGAGTTTGACATCTTGAGGGTCTGATTTCACCACCAAAATGAGCTGCCAAGAACAAAAGCTGACATGTTGCTGTCCTCTAGTTCCTTGAGTCTAATAATCTCAAATGCTTTACAAGTATTAATGACCCAAACCTCAGATGGTGGCTGGAGACAGGATAGTAATTATGACCATTTGATCCTTGGAAAGCATTAGGCTGTCATCTCAGATATAATCTACAATACTGCTGAAAAAAGCAACTGCTTATCTTGACTCTGTCCTTTAGTGCAGGAAAGAAAACCAGAAAAGAGTAGCAGATGATTCAAGAAAAGACAAAGTTACCAGAAACACTTCTCTGCAGCATTACAAAGTGAGAGATAAAAGCTGCAGCACTGACGATCCTGTGAGCACCAGGGATCGGGCAGACCAGCCAAGCCTTGACATATTAGAGACAGGACATAACCTCCTTTTCTTTAATCTCCCCAAATCACTTCATTGTACTAATTCTTTAAAATGTGCTTATTCCAATAGCTGCAAAGATATCAGATACATCTCGTGGGCTATGAGAGGTGACCCAGCAGCGAGAGTATTGCTTCAGGCGTGTATGAGATTGGCTAAGAGACACGCAGCCATCTTACAGAATTATTAGCAGAAAACAAGCTTCTGCGACCAGTAACAAGCTGCAATACATTAGAACTGTCAGGAGTGTTTTTCAGGAGTGTTTAATCTCTTCTTTAAAGAGGAACCATCAATACTGATGAACTGCAATTGTGACAGCTCAGTGCAGAAGCCCAAATTTTAAATTCTGTATCTGACTGTTCATGTGGTAAAGGAACTCAAATAATGCTGCAGGAGCATCAGGTCTTTGTAGGAATTCTTCGACCCTTTTGCTACTGTGTTAGATGTGTGATGAAAGGCCTCAAAGACAACAAAAGCAGTTCACAAAGTTATATCTAAGCAGTAATTCATATTTTGGAACATATTTTCCATAAAAAACTGCAGAAACTACTTCATCTCCACGACCCATTCCCTGACACACAGCCATCTTGGGACAGAAAGCAGCAGGGCACAGTCCAGCTACTGCAAGCTCTGGAGAAATGTGATTTATCACTAGAAACCCTTCATTGCAGCTCCTGGGGAAAGAGCTATGTGATCAATCATATCAGGATACCTCACCAACTTTCAGAGTCACAAGTAGAAAATCCACATCACATTTCTCCCCTTGCAAGAAGTTACTGGCTGATGTCCATCAACTCATTTGCAAAGGAAACTTTGAAGATGTGTCTCATTTTGGAAGCAACAATGATCCCAGATCACAACAGGAGAAAACCTGCTCTGTCTCACCCTCCCATCAACTAGAATGGGGTAACTCCTATCAATCAAATCAAATTTTAAGCAGATTCTGCACTTGGCTCCTTCCTCACCTTGATGATGGGCTAGAAAAGGGCAGTACTGGTTTGACTTGTAAAGCACTGGACAGAGGGAGAAATGTGGGGGTGGCACTGGAAGTGGTGAGGGGACAAGAGCTGGTTCCTGCAACACAGGGCACCGGGAAACAAAACTCAGCTGTTAGTCTTTCAATCAAACAAGCCTGACTCCCAAAAGGGCAGAACTGATACATCTCAGGGCAAAGGAAACTTTGAGAAATATGAAGCATAAAGGACAGTAGGAAGACTACAGAAATTTTTAAATATATATTCCTTTTAACCAAATGAAATGATGAAGAAACAGAAAAAAAGGAAAGGCTAGAACAGGTTTGGTCCTCATGAAATCCAAATTGGAACCTTTATGGCTTGATGCTTTTATTAACTCCCCAAAGAAAAATTGCTGTCTGAAAGCAGGAGCCACTCAGTGACCTGAGAGACGTCTGCCTGCACTTGGACAGTGTCACACATAACAAGGACACAGCTGGCAGCAGTGGCTCTGCAAGTGGCCCATCCTGCTCCTTCACATCACATCTGACATTTTTTGTGTCAATTGCTATATTTCAGGATGCATTAGTGTGAGCAGCAAACACCTCGAGGGGGAAAAAAAAAAAAAAAGAGAGCCTTGAGTTGTAGGTGGCTGGGAGAAGAGAGAGAGCAGAAATGAGTATTGATTAGCAGATGCTGGACTACTTCTGAAGCTTGTAAAATTGTCTTAGCTGACACTTCTGCAACACCCTCTGGCCCATGTTATGAGCATTAATAACTCCATACCTATAACTTACAGAGGGGGCAGAAATGAACTCATCCCAATTTTACAGTTAGAGAAACTGGTGCTTATGGTGGTGGTTATATATTCCAGGAAGGCCCATCAGATCCTGACTGTTCCGCTGTGATTTGCTCACCTTGGGGTATTTACATCTCTGCACAGACTGCGATGTGAAGCAGCAACTTCTCAATCTGTCACGCAGGAGAACCACAGATGCACACACACGCTCTGGCTTAAAGTGAGATGGGCGGATGGCACTTTGGAGGCTTTTCCCTGGATGATAACACAAGGTAAAAAACATCTCAATAGTTTCACATAAATTTCTTTCCTCCTTTTCACTCCTGACCTGACTTTTACCCCTTGAGCTTCTACTTAGATGCTTCCTTTTAGGTTTCCAGGAAAAGTTTTCACCAGCCTCCAAGGTCAGGACACCATGATGGTAAGTGTGTCAACTGGACAAAGTTGGTCAGTTTTCATCAAATAACTAGAAGCGAGACATCTTTAATCAAAAAGATCCATGACCAAGGGTGATGATACAGGTGCTGGGAAAGGACAGAGATGCAAGGAAGCTCTAAAGACTTGGCAAAGAGACCAGTCAGCACCATTTGTGCCACTTTGGGAGAGGAAATAGTCAAGAGAAACCACCAGTACCTCTGAGGTGCTTGTTTTAAGCTTCAGAAGGAGCAATGGGCACTGGAGATTCAGTGAGACAGACAATGTCAGCACTGAGGGAAGCGTAGCCAAAGAGAAAGAATCTTGTTTCTTTATGAAAGAAAGAAAGAATTTGTGCATTTGGTTCTTTTTAAAGAGACCACCTCCACTAGTTCCTCTTACTTTCTCCTAGGGATGAAACTAAAGAGGAAAAAAAAAAAAATCAAAGTCAATTCAGAATCTTTCAACCACACTTTGAAAATGGAATTATTGAGCTAATTAAAACCAGAGGTGAGTTTTATAAAAATCTATTGCAGTCTTATGTGCCTTGCTAGTAGCTCTGTCAGGACAGTTGATTTTGGCTGCTTATAATACTGCTTTGCAGCTGGCATAGGGGTTTCAAGATCTCCATTCAGCACCTGTTCTGGCTCCCATCCCTTGACATGCCCTGGCCACGCTGTTGCCGAAACACCCTGTACAGCAAACTAAATAAACCCATGAAAGTGCAAAGCAGTGTTCAGTGTCAGCAAGTGGATGTTGGCAACGTAACCATCTAACATAACAATGAAAGATCCTTCCTGAGCCTGTGAGAGCTTCTGGTCTGCGTGTTTCCATATTCCTCCTGGATAGACAAAAATATTTTAACTAGTCAGAATGAACGTGGTGCTCAGAGCATTTCTGCTGAGATATTCCAGAAGCTGGATGACTGAACTGAGCAAAGACTTCATTTTCAGTCCTAGACTTAGGAAAGGTCCCTGCCCTCACACACATCTACCTGAAAGCAACTGCCAGGGTTCATTGGGCTGAGCCTGAGCCCATCCCAGCAGCCTGCTGAGCGGATCTGCCCCTGAGAAAGGGGCAGCATTGTCCCCTGAGCATCCATCACAGGCACAGCCACCAGGCCTGGCACACACCTGGCTGTGCCTCCAGGTTCACGCAGGTTTGTTTCCAGAACCATCTTTCGGAGTCAAACGGGGACAATTTTTCAGCAAAACTTCCCTTTCTTCTGGGAATTTGCTATTGATGTTACTATGGTTGCCATCTTCCGCTCAGCCCTTAAAAGTAAGGAGCATTGCTGTGTGCAAATTGAGGGAATTTTCCAATCACAAACTCATAGAGCAAAGGGACACTGGCTCTTTCCGTACCTTGTTTTTATTTATTACATTTGTGTTGAGGAACAAGTGCTCATTGCGCTATACAGCTCTCAAATCAGCAGCACTTAAAGCACAGCTAGTCAAAAGGCCTTTTTTAATTTAAAAGCTGAACAAATTTCAGCTGATTGACTGACTGGCACAGCTTTTTTTCCCCTATTGTACAATTAATTTTAAGAGTCACCACCTGCATTTGATTTTCTGTGAAGTCAGAAACGGACTTCCATCTGTACTGTTGTACAGTAACAGATCCAGAATTGAGTGAATCAGTACCTTTTGAATGGATTTCCCTGCAGCTGTGCTCACACCTTTATTTACTTCCTGCAAAATTCTGGGCAAATTTACTTTAGTTGGATAAGCCAAGGCCTGAGCTTATTCTTCTAGGTGTGTGCGTAAGAACTATCCTGCTGTTCGTCCACGGTTGAGTCAATATAACAGAAAGATTAAACATCATGTTTTATTATGAGCACAACTGTGCACACACAGGCCTGTCGCATACTGGCATACAGTGTTTAATAAACCAGAAATGCACGCTAAACTACTATAAATGCAGTGATTATTCAGATAGTCACAGATAAGGCGTCCACACAGGGGAGACAGATCTGAATAGCTACAGCACAATTATAACCCTGCCATTACGCTAGATAATTTCCTAGCAGACACACCAGACTCCCCCAGCACACAACACAGCCTTTGAGCCAAAGATCCATAAGCCAATTTACATGGAAAATTAGGAGGTGTCAGAAGAGGCAGAACTAGACAGGTCTCAAGGATATTAATTCCTGCTCCCTTAGCCTTGAGCTTTCAACATATCATTAGTTTAAGATCGTTGATGTTAGACTTCCGTCAATGCCATGAAGAGATGGAATACTTCACTTAAGCTGTGCTTGTGCTGGGTGAAGATAAACCAAACGAAAGAACCAGCCTGCATGTGCAGGATAAAGCACTTCAAGCCCAGCATCTCAAGCCAGCCCTCTCTCCGACAGTAGGCAGACCACGGTTCACTCCCAGCTGTGCATGGCTCACCCCAACCCACAGCATCTCCCTGCACCACAGACCCCAACGGCCTGCCATGGGGGAGAGGACAAATGGCACTAAGCTACTTCCACAAAAAGCTGTTAACTTCAAAGGCTACCCAGCACCACCCTCTTCCTATTTTTGCCTCTTCTCAAGCTCCCTGACCAAGGCTGTAGGCACCCAGGGCCATGATGACTTTGCTCTGGAGCACACCTCCCTCCCTCCCTCCCAGCACTACAAGTTGTTAATCAGAGTTTGATACACAGGGGTGTAGAAGACACCCAGCACCCCACCAATCTAGTCTACCATCTATGAATTTATGATACATCTACAAGCAATTTGCTCTGGGCAAACAAAACAGCAGCAAATTAATTTGTGGCTGGGTGCAGTTACATCAATAACAAAGCGGATAAGGGATCCAAACTAGTAGTGGCTGCTACAAGCAAATTAACTGTTCGTTTAGGCAGAGCGGCACACAGAAATGAGCTGATAGCTATATCAGCAAGTCATTAGATGAGAGACTAAATCTCCCGTTGGATGCTGTTATCAAGTTTTAGCTCTCCCCAGAAGCTAGGGCTTCACAAAGGCAGGACAGAAAAGGCCATTTCCATCAGGTTTAACAAACACAGCTGTGAGATGCTGAGGTTTGGCCACACTGCTTCTCACAGGGCCTCCAACCCACAGCTCCCCAGTCTGGCTCTGCAACCCCTGACAGTGACATCCCGTGTGTATCTGCACAGCAAGTGAGGGCTCATCTTCACCCGCTCTGTCAGGCAGCTTGGCTCATGGAGGAGGGCTGTGCCAGCAGGGCTTGGCAGCATAAGCTCACCTCACAGCACCAAGTGCCTCCTGCCCATCAGCACACAGCAGCCTCTGCACATTTGTTGGTTTGAATTCAGACATCTGGGGTTGTTCCCCTCCCTTTTTCCTCAAGCAGCAAAGGCTGGAAGCCCAGAGAATCATTAGGTCTTATTGTGTCTGACACAGCAATTCCCATCCTGGATCTCCAGTTCTGGCCTTTTGGGCATGATTCCAGTATAAATACCAGACTTGTATGAAATGCCTGCAGTGTGTCAGCCCCCAAGAATTCAGGGCCACCAGACAGAATTGACACCATCTATAACCCAATAACATGGGCAGCATCCTTCCTCCTCCTCTGCCCCACAGCACAGGAAGCCAGCCTTTCAGGGGCTACAAGGATAGAGAGCAGCAAGTTCTCAGCTCTCCAAATACCTGGAGGGTGCCTGCAAGATGTGCTTGTGAGGTCTTTCCCACCCACTTGCCACCCCATAACCACAAGTCATTTTGGGTTCTTATCCTTAACTGGTGCTGGGCATGATGGGCCCCTAACCCTCCGGCATTTCAACTCTGCCATAACAGGGTCAGTGTCAGTGGAGTACGTGCTGGGTGTGATGAATCTCTCCCCAGGATCACATATAATGTTCTCCACCTCGAGAGGAAAACTGCCTCTGAAGGAAAGGGCAGCAGCAGTTAAAAATCAAGCCAGACAGCTAGACTGGGACTATGAACCACCTCCCCATGCACGTTGCTGCCATAGGCAGTGCTGCTCCTAGTGCCTTCACACTGAATTCACACCCTATCTTGCTAATAAGGCCTTTTGAGACAGGCCATAAAATTATGCTAAGTTAAATGAAAAACCAAGACTAAGACTACCACATCGGAGGCACTCCTCTTCCTCCCAGAAGCCTGAATGCATTTTAACTCAAACCTAAGAGGACTGGTGAGGGGAAAAGCACTGCATTTACCCATTAGCATTTCCCCATTTACTTCTCCTCAAAAGAAACACCAAGCAACAGCTCCAGAAACTCGTTTCCCTTATGAGTTAAAGTGGTGGAGGAGAAGCAACCAGGCAGCACTGTTGCAGACCAACAGAGGAGGAAAATGGCCTCAGCAGCCATCTCAGTCTTCCAGCTGAAATAAAGACCCTGCTCAGCAACAGCTGCAGCTCCTCAACCAGTTTTAACCCTGCAATAAGGCAGCCAAGCTCCATAGACACCCCAAATTCTGGGCTTCAGCCTGCCAAACCAGCTGCCCCTGAAGCAAGGCACTTTATCCTCCCAAATCTCTACTTCTACCTGCAGTTTTTCCAAGAGATTTAAATTAATTTAAAACCACAGTTAAGACTCAACCTTTCATGTTCTTTATTCTTAAAGAGCTGCAAAACCAGAAAATCCTTCAGATCCGAGCAGGGCCAGGTCATCCTACATTAAAGATGGGGCAACGGAGCTGCATTTGTACAGTGGTTAATAGCTCAGGATTAATTAGCACACACTTAACCCAACCCAAGCCAGTCCCTAGTTTGCTGAGCAGCCACACCATAAGGCAGCTGGACACCTTTCAGCAGCAAGCACCCCCCAAGACCTTTGTGGAAGGACACCCTTGACCTCATATAGTTTAAAGTTCAGAGCTCAGTTGAGTCCTCTGCCCTTGCTCCAACTGGGGGGCAACACTTCCCCCTTCAGCCAAAAGACTCATGACTCAGCTATGAATCACCAACCAGCCTCTTCATCTCATCCACCCAGCACCAAACCTCGCCTATGAACAATTAGAGAGATCTATTGTCATGCTAAGCAGTCCGCTGGGCCCCTGTGGCCCCCGACAACTCCTCCATTCACCGTCTGGGTTGCAGGGGAAGAGGTATTTTTAGTGCAGCCACTGTTTTTAAACAAGAAATGGAAATGGCACTTTTCTGGCTGATTTACTGGCGGTGGTTGCCAAGCCGCCTCTAACCAGAGGCGAGGAGCAGGAGCACTGAGACACAAAGCTCAAACAGATGAATCATGCAGAGCAGCAAGGCTTGGGGGAGTTTTAGCATCCGAGTTGTCAGAGCAATGCACAACTTCAGAGATGCCCTTTGCAGCTGAGGTCAGCCCAGGTCTGTGTGCTGCATCCTCCAGAAAGGACCCCACTCCCAGCTGTGAGCTGAGCAAAAGCTGCTCACAAGAGTTCGATTTGACCATTCAGCTCAAGCTGGAGACTCATGTTTTTGCCTCTGGAGAATTAAAGTGGCAAAAAGCAAAACCAAGAGGTTTCAGGCAAGGAAAAAGTCAGCAGTGCTGCTTTTCCCAACAGCCATGCAGGCAGACATCAGCTCCACACGCTGCAGACTCCCCTTTGGGAAGATCACAGCTCTGTCTCTGTGGGGTGGTGGGTCTCCAGCATGAGCATCGGGCAGTGAAACAGGACAGATTTCTGGAGGTCTTCACTCTCCAGTGCTGTGTAGACAAATTTTTCCCAAACTGGTAGGCAAAACTATCCAGTTTTCCAAGAACATGGGGGAGTGAAGGCAATGGCAGAAGGCAGTGAAGGACTGCCAGCACTGGGTAACACTCTCCTTTATCCTATAAGGTACACTACATGCTACAGGAGAAGTAACAGCACTACTTCACTTGGATGGGATGGGGGTGAAAGGGCTCATCCAAAGCAGAATCCTAAACTCACTTTGCAGGAATTAATTCACATATTGCCCTCCAGAAACTGATAGTAACTAAACCCTGTCAGTCACACATTAAACAATTTCTGATTTGTAGGTTGTTCAATAGCAGTTTTGTGAGCAGATGATATTTGAGATTGAGTACGTTTTAGTTCTTTTTCCTAAGTGCAACATATCATTTGGCTTCCAGGACAAAACCATTTTTATTTCAAAAGACAGATAAGCAGTTTCCAGAATTCATTAGTCCAACAAGCTTTTCTGACAGTAAATGCAGCTGGTGACCATTCAAGCTGGAAAAGAAGTCCCTTGTATGAGACAGGGACAAGGATCTGCTCATCTTTAAGTAGAGACACTTCAGAAGGCAGCAACCACTTCCAGAGCACCTCAGACGCTTGAGCAGCTTAACACCTCTGCAAATTGGGAAACTTACATTTTAAGGATCACTTAATGGGCTGCAGTACTTAAATGGCTTTTTCACATCCATCCTGGGAGGACTTATTCCATTCTGTTTTTGCAGGGGAAAAGAGATCAGCCTCCATTCACCCACAAACAACAAAGCAAGCTCCCCAGACCTTCTTCCCCCACCCATGCCAGCAGCCTGGCTCACATTCTGCAGGAGGTCCCTTGTCCCCACTGCAGACCAGGAGCTTGGGCTCATGATCACCCTGCACCAGGTCACAGCAGCTCACCCAGCTCAGGACAGCCCTTTCCCCACAGACACACTCTCTGCCCAAGTCTGGATGTGGTGGGAAGCTGGACAGGGTGAGCTCCAGTGGCTTTTTTTGTCTGGAATTAAAACTGCTTATCCAGCAAAGTTACAGGCAGGGCTTATGATTTCCCAGCATAAGACAAGCTTAAAAGAAAGCATCAACTGGAATGAGGCAGGAGACTGGGAGAGGTGTCACCGCCATCTTCTCCTCCCAGAGGTCCAAGAGGCCAAGGGTCCCACGCTTTCCCATGCCTGTGGAAGGGGAGCAGGTTCCTGGGTATGGACCTTGTCCCCTCCAGAGCTGCCAGGGCTCTTGGTGCACACACAGTCAGGAAAAGGGTCAATGTCCTGGCAGGCAAATTTGCAATCACATGGACCCACAGCCCAGCACCTTCACAGAGCACAGGCTGAAAGAAACACCGCAGCAGTCGCCACGCTGCACAGCGGGAGCCACACAGTAGCTTTGCAGTCTTAAAAAAAAAAATCCACAGCAAATCTCTTTGCTTTAATCATGAGCAGCACAGAAGTACATCATTAAAATGATCCATCTGCACTGGAAAATTAATCTGATCCCCTTTCAGGGGGCGAGGCACAGGGAGAGAGTGCAAATACAAAAGGAAGAGGGATGTGTTCCCTCCTATTGTCCCTGCTCAGCACCGAGGCTTCGACTCCATTATAGGAGACCTCATCTGCACACAGGCAAATCTCAAAGAGAACAAACCATTTAAATGCACTGGCTTTTATTTCCAAAGAGGAGAAGAATTCCTATTTGTTCTCAGGATTGCAATTTTCTCCCCATGCTGCAGAGGATACAAACAAATGAGCAGGGAATGAAAGGGATTAATGAATGAATGAGTGGGACCTGGGCTCCCAGCTGCAGGAGGAAGGGGGGAAGCCAGCCACAATGTGAGGGACTGCCCAAGCAAGATAACCGGTACAGCTAGTGTTTAGCATTACAGACACCAAGGGCTCTTGGGGACCCCTGTTCAAATGGAGATGAATTAACAAACATCTCTGAAAAGATTCATTTAAGGGGAAATCAAACAAAGAGAAAGGTAGGAAGGGTTTAAAGTTTAGACCAACCACATATTGCACAGAAAGGGCTGGTTTTGCAGAAGTGCTGGACTTCTGACAGCTGACACCACTCAGTTCCCAGCAGCTTTTGTCCTCCTTGAGCGATGGCCACTCATGGTGCTAGTTTCCCACAAAAATCTTAAAAGCTGCAGAAAACCAAAAAGGCATTTGGTATTTACTGAGGTGTTTATACCAAGCATTGCTCATTTAAGGCCTGTTGACTCTCCTGGCCGTATCAGGGATATGTAGTCCTGTGAAAGCTGCAAAACAAGCAAAAATTAAATCTTCTTTTCCCCCCTTCAAGTTATTTTAAGTTCAACATCAGGAGATTAGAGGCAAAGTTTGTGATTAGGATTAGTTTTCAGCCTGGTGAGTGAGCTGGTCTGATTCACATGGCAGTCAGTTCCTGGTACTGATGGCTTCCAATAAGATGCATCACTGCACCCTTTGCTTTTGATGCCCCAAGAAAGATCTCTGCTTTGGCTCACTAGTGCTTGGGTATGATGGGACACATGAAAGCCATCAGTTTGTTTGGGTGGGAGAAGCAAGTGACACCGCCCTCTAAATCTAAGGAGTTAGCAGTTACCCATCATGCTGCTATACTGCATGGCTTAATTTGAAAGCAAGCTTAATTTGCAGATTAATTATTATAGTCTCTGACTGGATGAGCTTGCAATAAATCACCTGGGTGTAAAATTGCACAGCAATTACTTGACTGTACGTTGAGCACGTAAATGTTAGTAAAGAGGTGTCACCTAATGGGGACTGATGTTGGGGAACTACAGGCTACGGCCAGCAGAAGAAAGTCACAGTGCAGATTAGGTCAGGGGAGGAGGTGTCAGACAAGAACACACAGATCAAAATGTTTAGCACCATACAAATCAGTCTTCAGGAGCAACATGCAAAACCAATGCAGGATTTTCAGGGACCTGCAAATTATGATGGAAGCTGCCAGAATTCCTCACAGGCAGAGCTGGGACAGCAGTTTTGAGAGATGAGCCACTGGTCAGGACAGCCCCAGCCTCACTAGCTTAGGGAAAAGCAATACAGAGAGATCTCAAGGAGATTAACCTTCAACCAACAGCGATATTGTAGCAGATGACTGCTTTCTGGATGCCACAAACCTGGATTTCAGGACCATCAGATTTCAACACGATCAACCCAGCCCTGCAAAGCTATTCCCTTATGACAGCTATTCCCTTGCAGGAATGACACAACAGATCCCACCAAGTTGCCTGGGGCAGAACACATGCCCATCGGACCTTGGAGCACACAAGCAAGAGACTCCCCGGCCAAGTCACACCCCTGGCCAGGGGACAGTTGGGTTTTCTCACGAATGCTCACACCCAACGCACTTCTAACCCTCACCAGGGAAGGTCTGAACCAGCCCATTTCCACCACAATCACTGCCCCAGCTGGCACTTTTCTGATAGCAGACCCAGAGCAGTGACAGGTGAGTGTCCAACCTCAGTGCGACACAGAGCCCATGCAGAAATTTCTCTTTGACTGCTTTTGGCTGGCTGCAGCTTCATTGCTCAGCAGCGCCAGGAGCTGGGTCTGGTTCTGTTTGGGATTCGTTTTTTTGAGAAACCAGAATTTCAGTTTCATTTTTAAAGAGGCTCAAGCCAGGGACAAGGGACACCCAAGACTAGAAACAGCCTTAGAATAGCAGGCCCCAGTGCGTTATCTTCTTAAACCCAGGACAAACTGGAAACAAGGATACAAAGCAAAGCACCTCAGTGCATCAATGTTAACACCACTTGTAGCCTCATAGATGAAATCCAAATTGCCAGAGGAGCTGGGATTTATTACCATGATCAAAGGACTAGGAACAAATGCAAACACTGTTGGATGGAAGCTGTGAACTCTACAGCATTATAAACACTCATCCAGGGCTCAAGTTAAGAGAAACAGCTGAACCAGGCTGCATTTTGCATCCAAGGCCAGGACCTTGATTATAGCCAGCAGGATATGTGGATCCTTCTCCAATTCACAGCCGCCTCCTTCACCACAGGCTGCTCATAGGGTTGCTCAGCAACACAAGGGCTAATATTGCCAATTTATGTGGAGCAAGCCTTCAGGCTCCCAGGAGGAGATGCTCTTACCTGCCAGTGTGCAAGTTGCATTTGCATTCAGCCATGGTGAGCTGCCAGGGAAAGCCAGGAGCCTCTGGCACCCCCCATCACTCACAGGGCTGTGACCCTGCCTGCATCAGATGCACCAAGCAAAAAGCAGCATATTGGCGCAGCACAGCTGCCTGCAGCCTCCCATTAACACATCCCATCCCAGTAAACAGGATCCTGGCACCAGCTCCAGTTGTCCAAACTGAAAGTTGGATCCATCCAACATTGATGCTCTGTCATCTCCCAGTAAGCTCCTAACATGAGGCAGACCTTGCAGGCAAGCAGAGGAAGCACAGACCTGGACTTGTCTCTGCCAGCAGGTTCACAGGACAGAAATGCAGCAGGATCCTTCTCCAGGATGAAAACAGGTCACTGTTGAAGGCCTGCAACCATTGCAGCCCACAACTACAGGATTTCCTCATGTTCATACCCTCTAACTCCCAAACACATCTTTTCAGTAGCACCAGTCTTCTTGATGTACTGGACACCCCTGGAAGAGTGTTTGTTGCATGCATGGTCCCTCCACTGGAGCATCAGGATTTGTCCAAAGGCCTGTGGCAGTGCCTGAAAGCATCCAGGGATCTCTACTTCTTAACCCAAAGGGCGCTTTCCCAGCAAACTACCAAGAGCCCCAGCTGCAGCCCCTATCTACTTCCCAATACTAAAACCACCAAAATGGAAATACAAAAGGCCCAAGTTAATACTATCTGCATTACCAGGAAGTTAGCAATGCTGTCAGAGGGAGCTATGATAATGTCCTGGTTTGAGGTAAAACAGAACCAATTTTCTGATTTGTAATGTTACTTTTTAGCTGCCGTTCCGATTGGTCAATCTGGCCAAAACCACGACAGATAAACTGTCCCTCCAGCCTCCAGAGAGCCCCATGAGCCATGCCTGAAAGGACCAAAGGCAGCAGGAAAAAGAATAAAATCATTCTTCACTAGGAAAGAAAAGTTTCATGAGGAATAAAAGGATGAAAAAAGCTGCTTTGCTGTTGCAGAGCTCCTGGGGAAATGGGGCCAGTTACAAAACCTGCCTGGGATTTAGCAGACAGCTGCTGGGAAACATGTTGATTTAAATGGAAAAAGAGAAATTAGGTTGGAGAATTATTAGCAATACAAGAGAGGAGCTTTCCGTGCTCTACACCCAAAGCCAATGCAAGTGACTGTAGCACTTAATCCTTACATGCCTGGTTGCACAGCCAGAGCTAAGTGTTCATCACCCTGGGGATGGCAGTGACTGCCCAGGGCTCAAGCCCAACTCTCTGTCCTGCTCTGGGTAGTTTCAGCCTCATCTTGCAACAGTGGAGCCTTTGCCTCTTCCACCTGTGACTCAGTCCAAGCTCCCTTGTCCTTTAACACTACATGCAGTAGCAAAGTATGTTTTGATTTTCAGTTGTATCCAATTTTTGAAATGTAGGATTGAGATGACTGGTCACACATCTTATTCTATGCAACAGCAAAGGTCCAGCTCTGCTACGCAAGTACCCAGCACTTTTTAGTGCTGAACATGTGACAGGGACCCAGTCCTGCAACCCTGCCCCTGGGTCCCCAACACCTCCCAGAGCTCCCTCCATTTGCCCCTAGGAAGTATCTACCCCTTGGGCTGACACATCCAGTTTATTCACTTGCTTGCCTAGGAGCTGGTTATCTTGCTGCTAGATAGCTAGTTCCCCACAAAA
This sequence comes from Alca torda, assembly GCA_008658365.1. NCBI lineage: Eukaryota > Metazoa > Chordata > Aves > Charadriiformes > Alcidae > Alca > Alca torda. Next base: position 31,042,251 of record CM018086.1, on the reverse strand, counting down.
AACAAATGCATCTTTGGTGTCCCTAAGAAGCAGATCTCTGGATGATCTGGGTCTTCATTAGTCTCCAGTTCTCCATCCACAGCAGAAAGGAAAGGTTTGATTAAGAACAAGGCAAGCCATTCCCCAAGCAAGACATCAGGTCATAAAGGAAATCACTCAAAGTCACCTCCCAACACATACAGCTTAATTAAACAAGGATTCTTCCTCAAAGGCACCATCAGATTTCTGGAGCCATGGGAGAGATGAGTGAAGAACCGAGCTGCCTGCAGCCCCTGGGGCTGTGTTGGCAGGTCACATTTCCAATGCCAAAGAAAGACACTCCATTTTCTTGCAAATAGAGCTCATCAAGAGCAATGCTTCCCTGAAGGTTTCCCATCCCTGAGTGGTGCCATCGCCCAATGCTGCATCATCCTATTTGCACCCCTACACACAGGGCTCAGACCCGGACTCCCTCCAGCATTAAGGCAGGTACAGAGGGAGCAGCATTTCCGGTGGATATTAATTGCCATGCTCCCTGTACCCTCCCTTGGAGATCCATTGACTCCTTGCAGCTCGCATCAGGAGATCTGCTTGACCCACATGTTTTTCATCTCCAGTTCATAAGAGAGAAGACAAAAAACTTATTTTATCAGGTGTTCTAATCCTGGTGCTCTATTTCTCTCTACAGCACCAGGCAGACCCACTGGCAGCTTTTCCATCCGCAGATATATCATTTAAATGGAATTATGCCAGTAGCAGGGATCATGCTGTTCCTGTTCTGTAGCCATGCTTTGGAAATGGATGCAAACTTATTTAATATCAAATTCTGACTTTCCTCAGATCTGTCAGTACAGCTCACTTGGCTTCAGTGCAACTGAAGTGCTGGGTACAGCTGAAAGCAGGATCTAGCATACAGCACTCCGGAGTTATTAACAGTGCATGAATAATCCAGATACAATGCTCTTTTAATGCCAACAGCAGTGATAAAAGTGCAAGAACAGAGCCAGCAGAAGTAATTTTTCTGTTCATGTATGAGCACAGCCTGCTTTCCACCCGCCCCCTCCAGCAGGCCCAGCACTACAGAAGACCACGTCTGCTGCTGGTTCATCAAACACACTCTGGACACCAGATTTTGTGAAGGCTGAGGCCAAGGCAGGACCATCAGCACAGCTGTCTTGTCACAGCCAATATGAAGAGGTTGGCCAGATGTTTGAGGTTGACCAGGAGCCCCAGAACTTGGGCCCTGCAGCCTCACAGTGCTGACAAGGGAGCCCATTCCGCACATCTCAGGGTGGGAAACACCTCATCTTCCCACCTGACCACTCTAATGACTATCACCTTGTCAGCCAAACGAGGTGCTTGGATTAGTCAAGATGCAAGACAAGTCTGGCCAATTCATGCCATCCCATCAAGAGACAAAATTTCCCCCTTGGGGGGGAAGTCATTAGCAGATTGCACAGTACTTCTAGCTTCAATTGGTTTGATTTTATCCTTCAGACACAGGCTCTCATTGTGCCTTTTTCTGCAAGATTAAAGTGCTCTTTGCTATCTGGGAAAGTACTTGCAGTGTAATTAAGTCACCCAGTCCTTCCTTTGATAAGTACTAAGCAGATTGAGTTCTCACATTCCCTCCCTCCAAGGTATTTCCTTCTACATGCCTTACAAGCTTTCAATATCCTTTTAAAAACCTTAACACCAAAGCTGTATGGGCAATTTTAGCATCTCTGGCCTTACCACTGCCCAAAGGGGGAACAGATCACCTCCCTGCTCTGCCCACCATCCTGTAACCATTCCTCCTTCACACCCCGCAGCATGAGGCAGGGAGACAACCTTTCCCATCCTCCATCCCCTTGGAGGCTCCTGTATTTCACCCATTTGATAGCAGTGCTGCACACTGGTAACATCAGCCTGCTGCAGGCATCCTGATAACAGAAAGGCTTCTGTATCCAGGGTTACCTTTGGATGTGTAGGTATAATCGAAGGGCTTAACCTTGCCTGTTCCCCCCCAGAGCCTGCTAGGTTGGCAGGATTATTGCTAACCCACACTGCAGATGGTTTACAACAAAACTCATTCCCTCCTGATGCTGTCCCCTGTGTGCAGGGCAGCTTGCTAGCTTTCATAGTCAGCTCAGGAAGAAGCATAAATCCAGTCTCACTTTAGGAGTGCACCAAGGAAAAAAAAAGTAGTCTCTCTAGATGCATTTGGATAAAGTTACACCTGGCTCGTGTTGTCACTGGATGGCCATTTCTGCTGTAACAGCTTCTTGCTTAAATCTATCCCTACAGCTACTGACAGCTCAGCAATAGCTGGAACTTCCAAAAGAAGGAAAATGAGGCTTTCAGGAGAGAGAAACACTTCTGTTCACTTGGGGGCATTGCTCTCACTTTTCCAAGTACCTTGTTCGGAGCACTATGTATGAAGATTACATCCCAGCCTGTCCCTCCAGTTCAGCCCAAGCACATCTTTTAGCTTTTAAAGCCTCATAGATGGACAGCGAAAGATTCATAATGCCAGTCCTCAGTGCTCCCAACTAAAATAAATGAAATAAAAGCTGTTGATTTAGCTGCACACTAATGGGAACTACTCAAGCCACATCTGAGGCAGAGGTTCACATCAAGGGGCACAGGCCTTGCACTAAATTGTGCTTCTAGATGCACAGCAGCACACAAGGAAGGGATCAAACTGGCATAGGAGCCAAGAAGCCACTCCAGAATCAAAGCTGCAGAGGATCCATTTCCATCACATCCTCTATTCTTCATTGCAGATACACACTGAACTCTTTGCTCTGATTAAAGACAAATATATAGGTACCTTTTCCTCCTGTAAGACATCTTATGGACACATCTTTCATGCTGAAGTCTCAGTTCTGGTGTTTGAAGGAAAGTGAAGCACCTCTTACAAAAGAGATTCAGTGGGCTGCAATAACCACTAGGGAACAAGTGCTGTTCTTGCACCTCCACATCAGAGGCACCAGCCAACTGTTGTGAAGCTCAGTGTCCCCAGGATGACCAAGAGCAGCAGCTATCCTGACAAACTACTCCCCCAAAGCAGCCAGGAGCTCCCCCCACTGCCAGACAAGCACAGGCAGTAGGGCCCAGTATGGGAGCAGGCTATCAACTTATTTCAATTTTTAGCAGCAACTTTATGGGGGCAGAAGGGGAAAACAGCTTGGTTATTTGGAAAATATTTATGGGACAGTCCCTGCATGTGTGGCAGGAGCTGCCACACGCAATACTCATCTGGATGCTCCAGGGCTACTGCACACACATAGGCAGACTCTACACCTCCCTCAAGTGCTCCATCTGACACATCTGCTGCCAACAGTGTTTTTAGGTGACTAAAAGACACCTTTTCTGGGTAAGGTTAAAATTGCTCTATCCTTCACCATAAAGCCTTGTTGAAGAGTAAAAAACAGGTAACTGTCTTTACAGGCTGGTCCCAGACCCGTATGTGGCTGGCAGAAAGATAATAGCCCTTAGGCACTAAGTGTTTTTCCACTTACACAGCTCTTTTAATGCAGAAACGTACCACTTCTAAAAAATCTGTCTTTTTAGTCCAAATGGAATCCAATCACATAAAATAGCATGTACACATTTGAGAGAAAGTTCTCAGGTTACAAGTTTAAAACAAAAGGGAGTTATGGCCTTGATGTGGGCTCTGAAAGTTGTGTACAACTTCAAATGCAAGAACTGCTACTTGGTTGGGAAATGGCCTTAAGCCAAGGTCAGTCCTGTGCAAAGGTGGCAAGAAGTCAGCAAGAGTCTTTAACATCTATTGAAGGTCCCCATGAGACCCTGCAGGATCCCACCAGTACTGGGACATTTTGGATTAAAGACTGTCTGGTCATCTCATAAACACTGTCAGGCTCCCAGCTTGGCTTCTGAAGCCACACATCCAGGAGGGAGGGAGCCCAAGGGGGACAGATATTAAGGAGTATCGCAAGTGTCATACTGCTGCAAACTTCCTCCCAGTGTTCAAGAGATGCTCAGGAGTGAGAGCTGGGTACCCAGCAGCAGGCAGCAGTGCAGAAACACAGGAGCTACCAAGAAGAGAGGCATCAGACAAAGTAGTCAATGATGCAGAGGATGATACGGGTTTGAAGACAATCATGTGAAGCTTCCTAGCCCCTTCCTCCTCAGAGCAGAGCACACCAGCCTCCACAACCCACCCAGCAAGTGCTTTGCCAGCTGCCATGGGCCAGCTTTTAAGCAGCAGCCCAGTTTTCAAATAACCCAAAGCACAATCACAATCAGTCTTACTTCCCATTCCTCTCCTCAGTGCCTGCTTTGTGCCAGCTGCTGGCTGAAGACTCATCCCTTCCCACCCCTCCAGTAGCCATGTCAGCAACCTGCTTCCCACAAGCAAAGAGGGAAGCAAGCAACATCCCACAAGCAAAGAGGACACTTTAGCCTTGCATATGGAGAAAAAAATCAACATACTGTAGTGCTGTAATTGAAGTTGTCTCAACCTGTCACCATCAAGGTGCTGTAGATGGGACTTAGTGTTCACAGGACTGATTTGTTTGCGGAGCTGTTAAAATATCTTCATCATTCTAATCTCTTGCTGTATCACTTGAATTAAACTTAAGAGCCCAGAGGAGCACACATTGTTAGTGCTCCAACTAATCAATGCAAAGACCTTCAAAATGCAAGCAGCAATACAGAAAAGAATTTAGTAGTCTCAGGGGTTGCTGGTGCAGACACGGAGCAGCTCTTCACCCTTCCTTAGTACCTTAATCACCCACTGCTCCCAGCATCATCATAGTTATGGACTCAGCCTTACAAGGGGCACAGCACCAATTGTTCATCCCATTTGGTTTAAAGCCTGGGGTGCCCAGAACAGGTAAGGAACTGCGTGGAGCTTCACAAACTAATGAAAGACTGCAGAGCAAATCCTTGATCTCCCAGTTCCTTGCCTTAAACAATATTTCCTCCTTCCCAGTCCCCAGCACAAGCCAAAGACACCCTGGGAGTCCTGACTCAGTTGCTTGTCTCTGACCCAAAGGCATGTCCCTACCAGGCATCTCCTTTCATGGAAAGGCCAGCAACAAACAGCAGGTTTTTGAGTGCTTCCCCAGACCAAAGCCCAGGGAAGACATTTCAAAGTACCTGGTGAGTGCAAACACATTGCCAGAGAAGCCATGAAACTTGAGCAAGGAGCATAATCTATCGCCTTGAACTCTGAACAGTGAGGCTCCTTTACCTCAAGCCAAGCATCCCTAGTGTAAACCTTCAGTCTGTTCAAGTGAACCGCGAGCAGGATGCCAAGGCAAATTGGGGAAATGAGAAAAGCTTCAGCCATTCTCTCCAGACAGAAATAATTCAGCATTTCTCCCAGACCAGTGCAGTGCACCATTGAGGTAAGAAAGAGTCCTATTTTAATCATTCTTGCTGGATTTGGTCCATGGTTGCTTGGGTTTTCACATGTAATTAACAACGTGCAGGTTCCAGTAAATGACTTCAAATAAATCCTTAGATGACTAACAGACAGCAGCTCTAGAAATTCACATAGTAGTGATTGAAAGCCTAAATTCAGATCATTACTTGGGGCTTTAGCAAGCTCATTGCATACCACAAGCCTGCATAGCAATACTGTATCAGTTTTCCTGCTACAGAGCAGGAAAAGATTGTGCTGTAGTCTGTAGATGGTCACATCACAGTGATTTCTACAACAAACTTATCAGAAGAGAGAAGGCAAAATTTAAGCTCCTCCATTTGACAATTATCAGAAGATGCCAGTGAACCACAGCACACGCTTGCTATGGAAAAGTATTGACTGCTTAATCTCCAAAAATCCTGTTCTCAAAGATAGCTTTTTTCCTTAAAAACTTTGTCCTTACACCTCACAACCCCAGCCCTGATAAGTGACAATAAAGGTTTAGCCCAGTAACCTTCCTCAGTAATCTCCTTTTTGTGCAAAAGTCTCTTTCCATTGCCATACCCAAGCTCCCAGTTGTACCACAGTGCAGGAACAATCACAGGCATTACAAGCATCCTACAGGACCAAGGAGTTTGCCAAAAACTCCCAGGTGAGGCTAGAAAACAGGCTGGTCCCACAGCTCCCAGACAAGCTGTAACACCTGACACCATTATCTGCTTTTCATCCAAAACCAAGCACTTCAGTGCATATTTAAGGTCTGCCAAATCCTCTTGAAATTGATTGCCAAATGCTCCTTTCTTATCTTCTGCTGTAAGAAGTTGTCTATATGATGCTCTAGAAGCTTGGAGTTGAGATATTTTTCACTAGAATATAATTAAGTATGATAATTAGACAATTGTATGCTGAACTACTGCTAACCTGTGATAACAGGGTTGTTGAATAGTGATGATATTAGCATAGCTCAGAGCCAAGCAACTGTGACAACATCACATGTATTGCAACATACACAAGAATTTAAGCACTTGCCAGCTTTACTGAGTTCATAACATCCTTTTCTGTCCCAAATCACATAGAGCATCCACACACAAAACCTCTTGGGTTCAGGACATGATTACTGGTTTGCAACAAAGTTGAAGTGGATGGGCCACATTACCCACCTCAGAAACTGTTTGCCAAGCAATTACCATTTGTCAGCAAATAGATAAAGTCCGAGCCAGGAGCAGCTGAGGCACAGCTGGTTTCTGCAGAGTTACTAAAGTATTTCCAAGCACCATGCCAGGAACTGCAGGAGTTGTTAATGCAGGGATTAAAGCAGGTAGCCGTACCTGGCAGTACTGCTTAGCTCAAGCTTAGAGCACACAATTCCCACCTGGCTGTGCCTTGCACGCTATGCGAAACTAGAAAAACAATCCCAAGGCCATACTTTCTTCTATTTTCTCAAAAAACACTACGAGTCTGTTTACACCAAGTTCATCCAGGAGTTAACCACAAGGAACTCGTGATTACAGGGACTGCAGAAACACAACTTAGACACAACAGAAAAGGACTGAGAGCTCAAATCCATACCCTCACACCACAGCTTTGCTCCACTCCCCCCAGAATGCTGGGATCAGCAGCAGGAGGGAAAGAGGGAAGGAGGCTGCCCCATTCAGAAGAGGGAGCCAGCCCACGTTTTCAATCCTGATAGTCTTTTTACACCTTATCAACATTTTTCCCCATACCCAAGAGAAAAAAAGAAAAAAATAAAAGGGCAAGTGACCACACTTACCTGCTCTGAGATCCCACAGTCCTAGTGCAGTCAGTGTTGTGCCTCTCCAGTCAAATCAATGCCATTTCCCCTTGGGATGAGGGCAGGATCTCACAGGATAGTGAGGAGCTTCTGTGGCCTCCACCATCAACCTCCTCCATGGTTGCTCAACAGCTGCACATGCCACCCAGGCAATGAGAGCTGGATCCTCCTCTGCTACCTGGTGTCACACACCCATACCCTTCCTCCCTGGTAGCCTCTGGGCTTGCAGTCCTGCATCTACCCTTATTTCAGCTCACAGAACCCCTCTGAGCAGACTATTCACTCACAAAGACAAGTTTTGTCACCTCTCAGCTTGATAACTATTCTTTTAGCTCTAAGAGGAACACCTTGCAGCTGTCCACCTTCTCATAACCCTGCCACAAAGACTCACTCCAGAGAGTTCAGTCCCCATGAACTGCTTTTTAGGTTTTCTGCCATACACAGCTGCTCTACTGGAGATACAGCAGGATCCCACCCAGAGCAAAGGGAAAAAGACCACAAGCTTAAGAAAAAAAAACCCCACCATAAGCACTACAACCAGGGTTTTAAGGCAGCTACGTAGAAACTTAATGTTAAAAACCCTAACTGAAACCCAGAAAAAAATATAAGGAAAAAAACCAAACCCACCTCACCCTCCATTTGTAAACGGCAAAAAGAAAGTGCAGCCCCCCCCCCCCCCCCCCCCCCCCGGACCACCCACAACCAGCTGATGAGACTTAGTCCTTTACGGCTGATTAAGAGGCTTCAGCTGGGGAGAACAGTGAGTCCCACCAAGGACAAGGCTCTGCTAGTGCCCCTGTGAGGAACAGGACCCCCCCAGCCTGCCCCATGACAGCTAAAATCCCAGTATTGAAAAGAAACCTGAACTGAGATTAGTCTTGACATTTCTGGGTCTTGTAATCACAGTGGGTGACAAAAGCAAATTCTGGATCAGAGCCTTTCCCAGAGCAAGTTAAACACATCTATTTTGAGGAGAGGCTGAGTTAAACAAAGGGGTGACAGGCCGTAAGTTGAAAGCCGCAGAATGTGGCATCCTGAGATTATGTTAATATCAGGCAGCTCGGGTAGCCTCCAAAATACATTTTTTTTGGAAGTTGGGGAGAAAAAGTCTGCTGCTGCATAGCCAGCTGCCCCTCATGCCGTCCGCGAGTCCTCATTCCCCTATGTGTCTCAGAGAGGCACCACTGACCAAAATCGTTTGACCCCCTTGCAGAATGAAGGCTCAATTTAAAAGGAGGAAATAATCAGGCAGGAAGCGAAAATTAAACCATTCAGTGGAAAATGGAGGGGAATGGTTTTTGTATTCATTTGCCTATGCTGGCATCTTGTCAAAGGACTATTATTGGGAAAAAGCGGTGGGAACCAGGGACTCTGGCGGGGGGAAAACTGTATTTTTCCACTTGAGGCTCAGTGACTCCTGTGAGCTATCCCGCAGCAACAGGAGACGGGCTTGAGGTGAAACTTGAACTTTTGGTGTGTTTCCCTGTAAGGTCCATTCATGCCTCCCCAGGCAGCAAATCCAGCTGCATCAGCAGAGAATCAAGGCTGCGATGCAGGGAGGTTCCTCATTTTCCAGCGCCCTGCACATTCTGCACATCCTGATGGCACTGGCACCAGCACACGCCTGAGCGTGCACAGCACCAGCGCGGGGGGGCTGCGGGGGGCTCTGTGAGGAGACGATGGGGCTGCCCTGTGCCAGATGCAGCCACTTACAGATGGTTCTGGCTGGTTCCAGGTGACTCTGACAGCCCCACCACAGGGCACAGCTGAGCCCATCAGTGGTGCTGGTGGTGCCTTTGGGGAAATGTATTTAAGAAAGGGCAAAACCCTGCTGGGGGGGGGAGGGGTGTGAGAATTGATCTTGTGAGCTGCACAGTCAGAGAGGAAGGATGGGGGTAAAGGAGAGGCAGCCCAGGTGCTGGAGCAGGCATTTGCCCCCAAGGAGTCCCTGCTGGAGCAGATATCCACACTTGGGATTAATACAAAGCATAGCTAGCAGGTTGAGGGAGGTGATTCTGTCCCTCCGCTCTGGTGAGACCCCACCTGTAGTGCTGCATGCAGCTCTGGAGCCCTCAGCACAGGAAAAGACATGGACCTGCTGGAGCAGGTCCAGAGAAGGCCATGAAGATGATCTGAGGGCTGGAACCCCTCAGCTCTGAGGACAGGCTGAGAGAGTTCTGGGTGTTCAGCCCAGAGAAGAAAAGGCTCCGGGGAGACCTTAGAGCCCCTTCCAGCCCCTAAAAGGGCTCTAGGAAAGATAGGGACAAACCTTTCAGCAGGGCTAGTTGCAATAGGACAAGGGGTAATGACTTTAGATTAAAAGAGAGAAGATTTAGGCTAGATAACAGGAAGAAACTTTTTACAGTAGGGTGGTGTAACACTGGCCCAGGTTGCCCAGAGAGGTGGTAGACGCTCCATCCCTGGACACGTTCAAGATCAGGTTGACGGGGCTCTGAGCAACCTGATCTAGTTGAAGATGTCACTGCTCATGGCAGGGGGGTTGGACTAGATGACCTTTAAAGATCCCTTCTAACCCAAACTATTCTATGATTCTAATATTAATTGGCAATGAATTTTTGGCAAGCTGAGTCTGTTTTACCCATGATAGTAACCGTGAGCGATCTCCCTGCCTTTCTCTCAATCCATGAACGGTTTCACTGTACTTTCTCCCCAGTCCTGTTGAGGAGAGGGGGTGCGAGCGGCTGGGGGGCGACTGGCAGCCGACACGGTCAGCTCACCCCGATGGCCCGGGGACACAGCCCTGGCACGGACCCTGGTGCACGGCCCGGTGCTCACCCCTGGAGCACACTCCAGTGCCAGCCGCGGACCGCTCCCGGCCCTCCGAGCCCCCAGGGGGCGCCCTAGCACCCGCCTGGCTCTGCCGGGGCTCGGGCCCGGCGGCGGAAGGAAACAGCTTCCCGCGACGCGCTCATGGAGCCCGGCGGGTCGCGCCGCCGGAGGTAAGGCTCGTCCGGGAGGGGAGGCGGCGCCGCGGGAGCTGCTCGCGGCACGGGGGGGTTGGCGCCGGTGGGTGTCGGGGCGGTCTCCTCTCACCCTGTCCCCCCTCTCGCCCCCGCAGCGCGGCGGAGCCGGTGGCGGCCCGCGGCCGCAAGGCCCCTCAGGGTCCCCACGGCCAGAAGGACTTCATCCCCGACGGCTCGGCCGAGCAGGCGGAGAAGCTGCGCCGGTGCCGGGAGGAGCAGTGGCAGCTCCTCTCCGAGGAGCGTGTGGAGCGGCTGTAAGTCCCCGGGGCTGGGGGCGGCCCCGGTGGTCGCAGGGCTGTGCTAAGCCACCGAGCCCGGGGGTGTAAATTTCTTTCTGCCTGGGAGGGACGGTGCCGAGGGGGTCAGTGAGCAGCTGCTGGCCATTCAGGAGTAAATTGGAGACGATAGGTGTCAGCAGAGTAAGTCCCCTCGCCCGTGCCCTCAGTTCACCCGCTCACAGCTCCCTGATGGGAAAAGCAGTGGTGCAGCTCACCCTGGCTGTTCCACCGGGAGCAGAGGCTCATACGGGCATGCCGGTGGCTTCCATGTGGGTGTTCAGAAAGTACCTCATAGGGCCCTTAGTTTTCTCCCGTGTGTGCATAATCTCGTAGCCTTTGCAGATCACAGCCTGAGTTACGCAGCCCCGTGTTGATGCTCATGTGTGGCCTTGGGCAGATTCAGCCAACTCTCGGTGTCCTGGGTTTATCACTTTTGTTGGTTTCAGCAGCGCTGCCAGTCTCTGGAGCTTATCATTTCTCGGGAGATTCTCACCCTTTACCTCTCAGCACACACTTTAGCTGTTTAGCCTGCTGTTTTGTGGTGGCACTTTGTCTGCACTGATCAGTAGCAGCAGAAGCTATTCACATAAAATCTCACTGCTGGGGACTTTAGAGAGAGAATGGCAACTTCCAGCAGACAGACAGGTCAGACAGGGCGGACCATTATCTTCCACTGTTGTCACAGTTGGGCTTGTTCAAGTACACCCATAAATGCGTATCTGGGGCAGCAATGGGGACTCTCAGGATGGGAGGGCAACTGGGTAGGTTTAGGTTTCCTCTCAGCTGGGGAAACTGAGGTGCTAGCTAAAGGTGTAGAGCAAGTCCATGGTGGACCCTACAGGTCTTAGCTTCTGCATCCTTGAGCCAGCTGTTAAAAAAAAAGAAAAAAAAAAAAAAGGCATGTTTGCATTCTTGCAAAGTTGCCCTCCACCATGTGGGGCTGGGATACAACGATTTGAGAATCTTGTCAGCATCCAATACGATGGCCACACATATCCAGCAGGCTGCTGTAACCTATGGACAGATGTCTGCAGTGCTGCTGCTGAAGACACTCTTAACTAGTTGTTGGTGATAAAATCTTCAGCTGGTACTGCTAGATCCAGAGGACTGATGTCTTTCTGAGGCCTTACCCTGTAAAAATGCCACCTGGAAGTTTGCTTGCCTTTTGGTACCTTCCTGGGCTTGTTGTCTTGCTACAACAGGAGTTCATGGTAGGACGTGCTAGTAATAACCAACTAATCTTTAACCTTCTCAGGAGGAGTCTGGTGAAAGCTGAGTGGAAGCCAGGACAGGGCATCGTAGAGCTGCAGTCCCCTGCGGTGAGTCTGCTGCAGAATGTACTCAGTGCCATCATCTCCTGGCCATTGCAGATTCTTTAATTTGCTTCTTGAAATGGGAGGGAGAGTGGTTGTCAGCAGGGAGCAGCCAGAGCCCATCACGGGTTTGTGCTTCTGTTCCAGGGGAAGTTCTGGCACACCATGGGGTTCACAGAGCGTGGCAAACAGTGCCTGCTGCCCGAGGAAGCTCTGTACCTGCTGGAGTGTGTAAGTAGGACACCCATGTGTGGGTGGGAGCATTGGGTCCTTCCTGAGTGATTAGAGGAACTGTAGCAGCTTTAGACTGAAATTGCTTGACTTGTGTTGGTCACTGCTGCAGTTTGAGCAACTGCTAAACACCTGGTTCGCAAGGAATTGTCTCTTTTAGCCTGTTTGCTGATGGAGCTGTTTGTCTCCAGGCCGTGGGTTCACATGTTGTACTCCAAAGCAGCCTCTGTGTCATTGACAGCATGTGTTAGTTGGATCAGTGGCCAGTTTTATGCAGCTGGTATCATGTTTAACCCACTCCTACATCAAATATGACAATAGAGACTAGGAGAGTTTTAGCTGATATGAATTTCTATTAGTACAGCTAAGAAGTCAGCTCTCTTATCAGAATGAGAGAAGCATAAAGAGTGTGTTACGAAGTTTTCCATTGAGGTCTCTGTCCACTTTCTTGCTTGGGGGTGATGAAACACATTTATATATCAATTACTTCTTTACCGAAATCAATAGGTACAGGGACTTGAACTTCCACAGTCTAGGAAAACTCCCTGTTCTGGGAATTTCTGGAAACAAGATCAAACCATTATCTTCTGTTCCTTGCAGTAGTTAATTGGAATAAAAGATTTGATACGGAGAAATCCTTTTCCTCAGAGCTTGTGTACAGTTAATGAGGACATCTGAGACTGGTCAGTGCTTTGTCTGTCATGAGTTGACTTCCTCCCTTATCCAGCGTATCTTAGATATTTTGCAGTAACAGAGTTCATAAGTTCATTAACACAGTTTTTCTGTGCTTCTCTAAGAAGCTGATAGCAATTAGTGAAGCTCTCTCCAGCTTGGTAGGGCTGCATTTGGGCATTAAATCAGATCTTTCCTTGTGAAGGGTGTTGGCATGGGAGGCACTTGCGTAGCAGCCGGTGCTGTACATGCTTTACACTTAAGCAGAGATCTTTGAGATTGCTACTCCGGCATCTCTTCCCAGTATATATGGCAGAAAGAAATTTAAATGTGGCAGACAGGAGCGTGAGACCAGGTTGCTTTCAGTGCTCCTCTGCTTGCAGAAATGCCAGTTAGCACTCAGTTGGATTTCTTTGCTGTAGAGAGGGAACTTCTTACCTGGCTGTGAAACCCAGGACCTGGGGGAACTGGGCATGACAGAGGGACTGTAAGTAATCCAGGTGGCACATGGGGAGGCGTGGATATCATGTGAAGGAGGGTGCTGAGACCAGTGGGAAGAGACTGGTGTGAGCTTGTATAGATTTGTTCCTTGTGATTCTCTAAACACCAAGCTTTTGCCCTGCAGGGCTCTGTTCAGCTCTTCTACAGAGATCTGCCCTTGTCAATCCAGGAAGCCTACGAGATCCTGCTGTGCCAGGAAGCAATGAGCCTGCCACATTACCAGGTGTGTTGTGACCTCCAGCTATTGCAGGGAGGAGGAAGCAGAGACCCCAGCCTCTGCCACATAACCTCTTCCAGTGGCTGAGAGCACAATAGGACAGTTAGGGAGGGAAGGGGAGTCATTCTGTGTTTTTCCCACTCACCTTCTTCCAGATGATCAGTTCCTATTTCCCCACCTTTGCTTTGGGTCTTTACTGTGGTGTTTTCTCCTCTGCCAGTGCCAGACTGTGTTTACCCCGTTGTAGCAGAACTGAAGTAAATTGATTTTAGGGTAGTCATTTAACCCTCTTGCTTTCCTTTGCCCTAAGGTGTTCAGCCACTTGAAGCAACTGGGTTATATTGTACTGAGATTCGACCCCAGGTAACCAGCTTTTTCTTTCCACGCTGCTTTCTCCCTTCTGAAGACCCTGAGCAGCTCTGTGCCTAATGCATGGCCCCAGTGGAACGGCAGAGAAGAGGACTTTGACCCTGCATTCCGTTTCTTGGGAGGATTAAAGGCTAAAAGTGGCACTCTACCCTTCCTTGCTCCTCCCTCTGGAGGAGGTGATTGGGAACATGAAATGGGGCATGAACTGAGGACCATCCTGGTCCTGCTTGTGGATTTTCTGTGCCTGGAAGAAAAGTTTTTGTTGCTGTGTTCTGGGGGCTGAGCAGAATGGTAGTTTCACTGCCTCGCCCTGCTGTCAGCCTCTGGTGTTGGTGTCTCCTTACAGCACTGTCCTGTCTCCCTACGAGAGGCAACTGAACCTGGAAAGTCACTGCCAGAGCTCTGGGAAACACCATCGCAAAAGAAGGAGGAGTTCCAGCCCCCGGTAAGGATGTGGCCCAACACATTCTTCCACCTTCTCCCAGGCTCTGCAGCTTGGGAACAGCATCCTCAGCCCTTTGTGCTGTGGGTGACCTGTCTGGCACAGCTGCTCTGGGCTGTCCCTAAGCAGTGCAGTGCTTTTCCTGAACTCTTTGCAGTATGCCCTTTTGTCACATCTGTACTTAATGCAAGGATAATAGAGGCAAACTGCGCCTGAGCCTCCCAACTGCAGTGGTGAGATGCCAAAATAAGAAGGGTAGAGAGGTCCATGCAGAAGAAACGCATGGCAGATGTCTCCTTTTGCTCTTTTTTAGAGGGGGCGCAGACAGCACAGTGCATATCTTATATTTATCCATCCCGTGCTAGGACTGTACAGCAGAGAGCATAGTTGGGTCCTGGCCCTTGCACGTGGCTTCTAGACATTGCCAAAATGCAAACAGAAGCTGACATAATTAGTAATTTTGCTAATAATTATGATAGCTTCCAGTAGGTGGTGCCATCCTTTAAGAAACAGGGAAGACAAGTCTGGTCTGCAAGTCCTTTCCTGTTAACAAGTAAATCAGTGCCTGAGAAGTTACGAAATTCTAGGAAATGGGAGATAAAACTGATGATTTAAGAATTGCCCCATCTTCTCTGGGACCAGGGACTGAATCTCATACCAGTAAGAGGTGCTGGCAGGAAGGTTTCTGCCAGCACCAGGGAATGTGGGTCTATACGAATCAAGGCTGGGATTCTCCTGGGCATTGAAGTCAAACCTCATGCAGGACTGATGAGAAGTTTCTTCTGCCTTTGGCATTCACTGCTTGGTTTTGGCCTGCTTTTCTCCCTTCCCATTTTGTCACACAAGCAAATGCCCTCCTTCCAGCCAAGAGGTTGTTGTCAAGGGTTTGCAGACCTGTCTGGGGCTTCCTGCCACCTTTGCCGTCCTTCCTTCAGATGTGGGAGACTGCATTATTCTTGTTAGGAGGGAGAAGGCATGCTTCAAAGGGAATAAAGTTCCACCACACACTCTCCCTGTCTTTTATGCTGTTTTTTCTGTCTTTAGGTCACATGAGAAGAAACATAAGGTATCCGAGGACCTTCCAGAAGCTGAAGAGACCTCCAAAAAAGCTGGAGATGACTGTCAAGACTCCAGCTGCCTTCCCACGGATGAAAAGCACTTGTCAGAGCAACCAAAGGAATCAGATGCTGGCAGTGGAAAGGGAGAGTCAAACCCGGTTCCTCTTGATACAGGACAAAAGGACTCCCTGAGCCCCTCCTGGAGCCGGGTTGGAGACCACGAGGAGAGCAGCGCTGGCACCCATGCATCCCGCTGGGATTTTAGCACCATCATCTTGCCAAACGTGGCCCCAGACCAGCCGTGCACACATCTGCCCTCACCTGACAATGGGCTCCTGCCAGAGAATGTGCCGGGGAGGGAGGTTAATGCAGCATACTGGTGCGCACGCATCAATCAGAAACAGGAGAAGCTGTCACGGAAAGAAAGGGAGCAGCGAGAGAGGGAGAGCAGGTACAAGACCAGTGTCAATGCTGACCGAGAGGTGAGGCGCTGCTCCAACTGGCAGGAGTACAAAGCCCTTCTGGCGCAGAGGAGTCGGCAGAGGGTTTGGAGACGACCACCGCATCTCTGGGACCAAGCTGTCACACCGCTTTTGCGGCCAGATGAAGCTACCTCACAAGGTAGTGGCTCTGGGAACTTGACTGAGATCCCCTTCTCCTCCCCTAGTTCTGTGAAACATTGCCTGGTATGCAACAGCAAAAGGGATGACATGGAGAAATTGAACATCAGTTAAGGAGACAGTACCTTGAGAAGGAGAATCTCACTAGAAGGCCTAGGCAAAGCAGGCACAGAGGAACCCAGCCACGGACATGGGGAGAGAGAAGAAAGCTTGTCCTCTGCCTTTCCATCTCTTTCTATAGCCCACTCAAGTGCCAGGATAAACAGGGCCTTGGGAGGTCTTCTAATCCATTCCCCATGTCCTACTGTATTGCAGTCCTTTCTGCTAGGCTGTTAGGCATGGGGAATCAGGGCCAGCAAGATGCAAAGCAGTTGCAGGGTGTTCTGGGCTGTGCGCTGGGAGGAGATGAGGAAGTTGAGGTCTTTGAAGTAGCCAGTAGTGACTGTGGTGCTGCCAGCCATTGTTGGGGGAGGAAGGCTTGTGGGTGGTGTTGGAGTGCTTGGAGTGCCCTGGGAGAGAAATAGCTGGTCTGATCCTTTCCTGTTTCTTCTCCCTCCAGCTGCGCTCCTCCAGCAGATCAGCGTGCTGCAGCCCTCCCACATCCTGGATGGAGCCTCCCGGTTAGTATCCAGCCAGCCAGCTCATAGCTGTTAGGGAGTGGCGGTGTCTTGTGGCTATCCCTGCTTGTGAGGTCTGTGACATGCTCGCAGTAGCAGTTTGGGAGCTGCCAGGCACCCAGGGTGCTGAGAGAATCCAGCGCTCTGCTCCATGACCCCATTGCATCTGTAGTGAGGGGCTGAAGTACCAGGTCCTGCAGCAGCAGAGCTAGGGCATTCCAGGCCAATTAAAACATTGGGGTTGATCTCTTTTCCTGCCCTTGCCTCTCTACGCTCCAGCCAGGTAATCTCCCCCAGAGGTTTGGCTGGGTTTTACCTGTGCCTCATCCCTGGAGTGTGCTCCCATCCCTGCTGCAGTTATTGGCTCTGGGACTTTTGGTTCTGCTCAAAGAGTTTGTGTGGTGTTTGTGTGGAGTCCCTGTAGGGCAGAGCAGTCTCTTGTTTCTGTATCTGTTAGTGGTGCTTCTTGCAAGAGGTCCCCAGAGAAGGGACCGTGGCAGATGTGGGGCAGGAGCTTGCTCTGGTCTAACTACAGGAAAGATCTGTAAAGTAATTTGAACAGTTGCAGGGTCAGTCCTTTGAGGAGTGAAGCCTTTCAAAGGGCTCAAACTAGCGAGGCTTCAAGAGCTTTTGCTCCCTCTTTCCTCTGCTATATCTATACCCTACAACGTTTCATTCCAGTACGTTTGTGGATGTCTTATCTCTTCTGTAGGCTGCAGGAGGACCCAGAGAGCATGAAGATAGACTTCAATGTGTATCAAGCAGATGCTGTGGCCAAGTTTAAGAAGACAAACCCTGGGAAGCCATATGTCAGGATGTGTGTTCGGAGGTATCCATGGGTCTTAATGCTGTGTTCTGAAACACAGCGGTTGTTGTTGCGGAAATGAAGCCCTAATGATCTGTAAATGACCCAGCATCTTGTGAGCTTTACAGATCACCAGAGTGCTTCCCTTGAGGGTGATCCTGCCCAGAATTTTTTTTTTTTTCCTTTCAGTTCCTCCTTTGTTGGAGGCTGTGGCTGACAATTCCCCCAGCTCTTGCACTCAGCCCACATTATTTGGTCATCTCGTTGCTGCTCATGTCTGAGTGTTATTGGAGTGAGGAATAAGAAGCCACAGCTGTACTTATGCAATGCTTGTGAAACTCAGGTAGAGCTCAGTTTTGCAGGGAGCTGTATGGTACCTGAATCCTCAGCCAGTGCGGATCCCTCTGGATTTATGGAAAGGTGTACCTCCCCAGAGCTTGCTACAGGCTCAGGGCCATGGGTTTAGTATTTTGATCTTTGTCAAATGTAACTTTAAGATCAGTACGAACAGAGGATAGGTGTCCCCTTTCTTACTGGATCCAGAATCTGATACTTAAACTCCATAGGCAGATACAAAGTTCAGTCTCTGCCTTTTTTAAGTGTGTTATATACGAAAACTGTCCCTCCTCCACTCTGCAGCTGTAGGAGCCAGAGCAAGGAAGGTGGTGACGCAGTTTTACAAAAGTCCATCATGAGCAAGTAGGGTGATCCTTGCCTTGCTTTATAAATATTTTCATTTACTTGCAAACAGACTCTTCAGAATTAAAAGGAGGGAAAAGCGGGTCAGATGTTGATCCCGGCAACATAAAGATCTTCCTAGTGCAAAGGTATTAAGATTGCACAGGATTGGCAATTTGCCAATAGCCCTGTGAGCCGCATCTAATAGGCCCAGTGTGGAGCAGTGTACAGTTGCCCTTGTTTTTGGCAAAGGATTTGGCAGCTCCCAGTTCCCAGCATGCAGTGTACTCTCTCGGGGCTGGCAGCCTGTGCTTTGACTGAAAGGGGTGGGGAGGGTCACTATCAACTCCTAAATCCAAAGTGAGGTGTTGTGATTGCTGGCCAGGACAGCTTTGTGTCTCTATTCTTCTTGCTTTGAGAACAACAGGATATTTTTCTCTCTACAGCTTTGATGAGCAGATTCCATCCCTTCGGGCTTTGAAGCAGGTTACGTATCAGAGTGGGGATGTCCCAGTGGTCTTCGCACTGGTGGATCATGGAGAAATTGCCTTTTATTCGCTAAAGGAATTCAAGCTGCCAGTTGATGTTAATCACTGAACTTGCAGAAATGGCATGGAATGAAGGGAAGAGCTTTACTCAGGATTTGTTTTCTTGATTAATGAAATATTACAGAAATAGAGCCTGTGATAACTGGAACCTTGGGTAGTTGACCACTTTATTTGCTGTTACAGACTTCACTCAACCAGATGGCTCATGCATAATAGCAAAAGTAGCAGCAAACAAGTGTGCATGGCTTAGCTGGGCATTTCTGGACTGGAATGCGTGCTGCTTTGTTCTTGAAGCCACTGGTTCTCCAGCTTTCTGATCTTGTGGACTGCTACTCTGCCTTTTCTGTCATCTTTGGCTGACCTGTGGACCATTAGAAAACAGTTTGCTGATGATCCTCTTGTCACATGTTAAGAACCACTGTGTTACACCAGTCGTATGGTTGGAGAGTCACTGAGGTCAGTCAGGGACAGAATAAGCTGATCAGATCAGATTCTGATCTGAAAAAGGCAAAGCCATAAAACTCAGCCACCTGGGGTAAAGTCTCCAGGCACTTGAGAGCAGGAAACTGTGCCTTGAACACAATTTCATCAGCCGGAGGTCACAGGAAGCCCCAGAGCATTGTAGATGGCACTCCAGCCTCATGTTGTAGTGGCTGTACTGAGATGCGTTTTGGCTATGCAGCATTGTGCCAGATTAAAGTTTGGCCATCGATATCAGTACATTATAACTGATGCACTCACCAAGGCTGTACGGCAGACCCCTCTGTTTCAGTGTGACATCCTCTTTCCTGGCTGTGGATCCTTGTCTTGTCTTTTGCAAGTGAGAGATCCCTGAGTAAAGAAAGAAGCTATAAAGTCCTCATGAGCCTTCCAGTCCTGTGGCTGTTGTGCTCCAAACTGAGGACGTCGTTGCTTTCCAGGCCCTACTGTGGAAGCTTTCCACCAGGATATCCAGGTACCAAATTTGCTTTAGCCTTTATGCAAAGGTGCCAGTGACAGGTGCCAGAAAGTCTGCTCAGTGGACAGAAACGTGCTGAGCATGGCTGCGTTTGGTATTGAGGTACTTCAGAACTGTAAGAGCAACTGGTTTAGATGCATTTTGTTTGATTTTTTTTTTTTTTTTAGTTCCTTTTGGAGATGGGGAGAAGGCTAAGCAATAAAAAAGCCTTTTCCAACAGCGTGAGGTCCTCAGCGTGGTTCTTAATTCCTGCAGAAATGTTAATAAGTTATGCAGAGGGAGACACTCTTGGGGAGGCTACTGGGACCCCAGTAGCACCAGCTGGTGAATGCTTGCTCATGGTCATACAACCCTGTGGCTGCGTAATCATGCTCCTACGCCTGTCTGTCTTTGGATCCAGCTGCTGCCCCATTCTCTGGGAGGACAGCATGACTCAGAGCCTGGAGGAGTCCCTAGGTCCACGTGCAGTTCCTGTTGGCACACAACGCCGACAGTTTGCCTTCTTCCTCCTGCGTGGTCAGAGGTATCGTAGCCCAAGGTGGCAAGGGATCTGCTGCAAGTACTGCGCCTGGTCCTGTTTCATGCACACACCCCTCTTATCAGATGCTGGAAGTCAGCAGGGCTCTGCTGAGGTGAGGGTCTGAGAGCTCCTCCCACATGCCTTCCTCTTCGTCCTCTGAGCAGTGCTTTTGCTCGAATAGTCCTCTTCAAAGCTCGGGTCGTTGGCAGCTCCAGTCTGTGCCCTCAGCATTCTCCCAGACTTTTGTAGATTAAAGGCAGTGGGAAGAGAGTTTCTAAGAACAGGCACATCCAGAAGAGCTCCAGTCTGACCCACAGGGCTCACGTTTGTCCTGGAATTAGGTCATACTCCTGTTGATTTCAGTCAGTCTCATCTGCTTATGCCAAGGTGGAATCGTATTGATGAACTCTACAAGAGCCACCTAGTGAGTTTCACTAGAGCAGAGACTCCCTGATTCAGCACAAAACAATTACAATTTAATAACCACTGCAGGGAGGATTGAGAAACTGTGGCTGCCTTGCTCAGCATCACAACATCTGACAGTGCTTTTACCAGGATGGGATTATGATGCAGACTGATACCGCTGCTTCGTTTTGGCCTGTGATGCGGATTGGCTGGATGTTGCAAGAAGAGGATAGAAATGAATGTTTTAATTCAAAAACATCACTTTTGTAAGCTTGACTGAAATGTTGACTGTTACTAGCCCCTTGTCAGAGGTAATGCCAAGCTATTGCATGGGTGCAGAGAGGTTGACTGTCATTGCACTCCACACAACTACTGATTCCTCGCCCAGATGTTGTTCCCTGCAGCAGGATGTGAACTGCCTGCAGCGGCAGTTGCGTGGCTCTTTTCAATGAAGGCGTCAACTTTCTGTTAAGCCTTTCCATCTCTCTTTTTTTTGCAGGAAGATGCCAAGTCCCTGCCCCTGGCAGAGCGGGAGGAGGGGCCCTGACACGGCACGGGAGCCGGCTCTCCCGCCCCGCCATCCCCGGCTCCGGCCGGTGCCCGGTGCCGCAACGCGCCCGCCCACAGGGCGGTGGCCACTTTCTGATTGGCTCCGAGCGAGCGGGCTGCTGAATTATTCATGACCACGCAGGATGAAAGGGAGGAGAGGCTACGGCTGGGCTTAATTTGCATATGAGACCCCCGCCCCCAGGATCGTCGTTTGCATAGGCGGGGCCCGTCCCCGAGGGGGCGGTCCTATGTGAGGCCCCGCCCCGCCGCACCCCTCCCGGAGGTGCCCGGGGAGGGAGAACGCTGCCGCCGCCGCGCAGGCGAGGGGGGAGCGGGTGCGGAGCGGAGCGAGGCCGGGGCGGCCCGGCTTCAGGCCCCGCAGGTGAGCGCGGCTCGCTGGGGCTGCGCGGGGGAAGAGGCAGGACCGGGGGTGGCCCAGCGGGGTAGGCTCCGGGGAGGGGGGGAGGTCCTCGCGGGGGGTCCGGGCAGCGCGGCCCCGGGCAGGGCTCGCTGCTGCCGGTCGGGGGCGGCACCCGCCCCTGCCCGCCCCTCCGGGGCTTTGCGGCGCCCTGCAGGCTTGTTCCCGGAACCCCTCCGGCGGGGCTGGCAGGTGCTCGCCGGTCCCCCCCGTCACCATGGCGGGGGGGGGGGGGTCCGCTTCGCCGGGTGCCGGGGCCCTCCGTGCTGCCCCGCTCCAGCGAGCCCGGCTGCCGGCCCCGGCCCGGCCGCGCCGGGGCTGCCCATGCCTGAAGTCCCCCGTGCCCCAGCGCTCCCCGGGACACCGGCCTTGGCCCGCCCGGAAAACTTCAGAGATTTCCTGGTGGAGGTCGCGGCGGTGGCCCCTGCTCCATGACTTCCTGCTTTCGCCCTCGGCTCCCGGGGCGCCGGGCACGGCCCGGTACCAGTTATGGGAGCTCCTGCAAGAGCGGTGGCCGCCCGGGAGCTGTGCGGGAGTGTCCCCTCGCACTGCTGCTGCCGCCTCCTGCCGTGGGAGATGTCCCTGCCTGCAACCTGGCCTTGTAGGTCTCCATCTGCTGCGACTGGCTCGAAGCAGATGTGATTAATAGGAATTGCAATGTCTCCTTTGGGACTCTGTTAGCATTTTCTTTTCTCCTTTATTTTTCCTTCAGATCCCTGCCCCTATTAAATGTATTGTGTTACTGTTTGGGTTTTTTTCCTCCCCAAAGCTGTAAGAGCTTGACAGGTGAGGGAGCATGTTACTTCTAACAAACAGGGAGCAGGTGAAACATGAAGGTGAAACAAGTTGTTTAGCCTTTGTCTCAGGTTGCCCTGCAGTTGTGGCATGGGAACAAGCTGGTTACTGACATCTCTCCTGGAGGTGCGGCTTAACCTTGGCTTTGGAGAAAGGTTTTTGTGTTTATATTTAGTGTTGTTAATGGTGTAGAGCGGTTGAAGTAGACTTCTGGGTCTGTGTTTCTGCAGTGTAGTCACACAAGGCTTTACAGATAGCGATGAGCTAGGAGGACAGCCTCAGTGAGATAATAAAAGTTGTCCGTTGTAATGTGTTCCTTGATGGGGAATGCTGCTCTTTGTAGTCATCCGAGAGCACTTCAGTCAACTGGAATAGCTTGCTTTACCAAGTCCCAGGTGAAGCTGAATGCCCAAAGCAGCTGCCTGGTGATTTTGACTTTGATTTGGGAAGCTGGTGCTTCTGGCAAGCGGAATGCAAAGCGGTGGTACATCCCAAGGCTTCTCCGTGCATCCTGGCACGTTCCCTGTAAAGACAGCCTGGCCCACGGAAGGGACAAGGATGATCTGTGCAAGTAGTGAGCAGTCCCTAATTCTGCTCAATGCTGCTTGAGTGAGGGTCTCCATTTAGTTTATGGTACTGAAAAGGGAGAAGAGTTTTCAAATGCCTTCGTAGGATGGTGCTGAGGAACATCTTTTATTTGGTTTTGAACAAATTGCATCTGCTGTGACTACTGACCGAAGAAAATTATTGAAGGACTTAAACCAGTGGAGAGTCCTATATCTCCTAGTGGCTTTTTGGTCCAGTAATGTGATTATTACTGGGAATTGCTTATGGGAGAGGTGTGGTTTTTTTCTTGGCTGACATGGAGGCTTGAGAGATGTCAAAGAGTAAGAAGTTTTCAACATGTATAACGTAATGCAGTTCACACATGGCAGTAAAATTATGTGATACTGCTAGTAGCTTGGGACTGGTGGTAGCTAAAGGTTTCATTTCTGTGCAGAAATTCTATGTAAACTCCAATTCTCGCCTAAAAGTTTCTTCTAGCTAGATCTCTTTGTGTTGCTTTAAGAAGCAAATGCTTTTGTGGTTTACTCCATTGACCCACTATGTTTGGTGTAAAATGCTGTTCCAAAGTGACAAGCTACTCTTCCATTTGAATCATGCTTCTTCGTAGAAGTGTACAAAGAGTTTTGCATCATGTGCAATAATGTTGTTCAGTGCAAAGACTTTGTTCTGCTGTAGCATTTTGAAACTTCATGTTGTCTTGCTCCCATGACAAGGAGAACACAATAGGAGTCATAATGACACAAAAGGTTTGCACAATTAGTAAATTCATTGCAAGTGGGCGGTCTCTGGTAACTCCAAGTGCAAAGCTGTGAAAGTACATGAACTTGCCTGATTTATATGATTGGTTCCCAATTATTTTCCAAGAGTTCTTGGGGGATCTATCTCTGATCTTTTATTTAATATTTTCTGTGTTTTGAGAGGGTGGCCACCTGCATGTAGTGTTGACACAGTCTGTTCAGTTGTTCATTTAACTGTCTATCTCTTCAGGTTCACAGAAATAAATGCTTTTTACGGGAGGATCTTTTGGTTTATCTCTCTGTTAGTGCCTGACTACTGTATCCAAGGAGCATCTGAATGCCCTCCAGTTTATAAAACTGAGTGCTGGTGGGGTAGCAGTTGATTGGCAGCTGTGTGTGTAAGGGAGATCTCTGCACGGTCTCATTAAACTATGAGATTAATGTTGTTAGAGCATCTTCCCGGTGAAGCCTTATCCTGGGAAAAAGGGGTGGTATCTTACACTTCCAAGCTTTCCTTTTACTACAACTGTTCCTTCCCTTGCTCTAGCTGCTCTGCTTGGCTTGTGCTTTCTTCTTGAGTATCTGTCTTTGATAATGTGTTACAGCTGAGCATGATTGTAGAGATGAACTTTATAGTGACTGCCCAGGCTCGGAAACAACCCAATTTAGGGGTTGTCTCATTGATTTCAAGGTAAAAGTGTTCTTAAACTTCTAAGTTCACAGTGAGTCATGTCTGATGACTCCTGTAATCAATAAGCTTGATAAGCCTAGTATTTAAATGATGCTTTGATCATTTTTGTCGTGAGATCGTTGGTGCTAAGGAATAGCTTTTTCCTGTGCATTTGATCTGGCCTCTGTTGTGTTGCTGCTGACTCTGTTGGTAACAGGAACAAAGCAAACTTCTGGGCGCAGGAGGAAACCTAGTTCAGACAAGGCCATGGCGGTGACTGTTTGTTATAGGAGCACTGACTGCTTGTAGTTCAAACAAAGCTTGTTGATAAGGCCTCTTTTAATTTAGCAGAGTTGATAAAGTATTACCAGATGCATAGGTAGAAGTTCTGCCTTTAAGGACCTGTAAGCAGGAGGGGGTGATGCGGAAGGAATGAAAAGGAGACCTAAAGCAAGGCGAGATTTAAAAGTTCTTGAGATTCTTGATGGCGTTTTGGAAAGAAAGCTGTTGGACCGTATCCCAGTTGAAAACCTGTTCAAGTTGAGTAAAGGTTGCCTAGGAAGCACACAGATGGTACCTTGCAACTCTCCTACATGAGCAAAATAAACTCATTATGGGTATGTTTTTGTTGTGGGGTTAACTTGGGACCATATCCACACTTAATACTGTCTGTAGTAAAAACTTCTGACCTGGGCTTCCTCCTCTTGTAAGACTGGATTAACTTGTGTGATTGGGACTTACAACATTGGCTCTCTTATACTTTTGACTGGAAATTCCACTACCATGGGAGGACATAAGCAAAAATTGCAACAAATTTCTACAAAGGATAATTCCCCTGCAGCCCATGCCTAGTTAGTGGAGAAAATCCAGGGTTAATGGAAAAAATCATCAAGCTGTACATGGGCATCAAGACACGTTGCTGTGTGCAAAAGCAAGACGTGGAGCTCTGATGGGATTGCTAACGCACAGCAGTGAGGAACAATTAATGCTTCTCCTAGGAAGAAGCATTTGACCTTCTGTTGAATATGTGTCTGTCGTGAGACAGATGTGTACTTGCCATAAATCTCAACATCTAAAATGAACTGAGCTGAGCAATGAATCTGGAATGAAATCCGGTTTCGATGTTAGCTGCTTCTTAGTCTGTGATTCAAAATAGGATCATCTTGCGATTCATGCTTTCATTGGCTTTTTGTATGAATAGTGAAGAGCTTTTGTTTTGTGGCTGGATCTAATCATATTTAGCTAAACATTCAGCTAACGAAGCGGCAGGAGCTCGATGTATGGGGCGCTCTGAGCTTTGCTGTCACGTGTCCATGTACTGAATATGAGCAATTGGGATTGACTCAGTTTTGGGCTATTGTTGCCTATAAACAGCTGACCTCAATGCAGAGAATGTTGCACATAGTTTCTGGTAAGAGGCTCATCTTTGAAAACCCAAAGAATTGTTTCCCTGGAAAATAAGAACATTAGATACATGCGGACCTGGCATGGCTTCAGAGGCTACTGGAGAATTCCTCTCTGGCTACTGGTAGCCACAACTGTTACCATATGGTTGTAAATGCTGACTGACAGATAAGTGCAGAGCACATGGGACTGGAGTTTTGTGTAAGACACCGAAGGTGTGTGGGAGAGAAACTGGTCTGCTAATCTGTAAATGTGCATCTGGAAGATAAGATTATACAGATTATGGAATCTTTTTGTTTTTCTAGAATTTGAAAAGGCACTTGCTTATTGTACTAAAAAGAAAATTCTTCTCATTGACAAGAGCCTTGTAAACTTGTAAGAATAATTTGCTTGGATAACCTGTGCTACAGTGGATGCCATTCTCTTCTCTGTTCCTCCTTTGCCTTTCCTCAAAACTGCTTTTCCTCTCATCTCTTCCCATGCTGTGACATTCAGGAATTCTTTGGTAAGGCTTGAAACCCTGATACAAGTCAATGAGAGATGGCTTTTGTAGCATGCCTTCTCTGATTGTAATGGACACATCAGCTTGCCAGGATGACATTTCTTCAAGTGAGTTTCTGCTTGATTCTGAACTACTGTGCTCCTTAGCCAGTTGAGCAAGTTGTTGTGGGCTGGAGTGTGAATTCTAGATCTCTTGCGTAAGCAGGTTAAAACAGCACGCTTCTAGATGCAATTAATATTTCAGGATAAAACATTCCAGCAGGGTGTTAAATACAAAGTTGTGACAGTCTCAAATCAAGCCCACTCTTCTTGTTTTGTTTGTAACCATGAGTTTGTCTCTGCTGTCACAGCTGAGGTCTCTCTTCTAAAGTGGAGAGGGTAATTAGCAGAGTTTCTCTGTGGGTTTGCCTAGTTTAACAGGTCCAGGATATTGACTGACAGCTGTAAAGGGTGCGTCTCTTTGGCACTTTCCTTTCCTTGTCTGGCTAAGGGCAAACTGGGTGTTATACATGGGTGTGATATGGTCTCCTTGCATAGCACAGCAGCTTCTCACTGCTCTGGAGCTTTTGCTAACTTAGAGTAAATATAGCCTTGTGTACATATGTCTCTCTCAGGAATGTCTGGTGAAAGAAGACTTATGATCTGATACAATTTTTGAAATTTCAGTTGAGGTACCTAAATCCTTGTAGAAGGATATACTTTCCAAGTATATCCTCTTGTATATATATTCCACTTTTATTCTTCCTCTCTTTTTTTTGGGGTCTCCAGCTGTACGTGTTTCTGTGCATATTCTTCACCCCTGCATGTGCTGATGGCATGGTTCATGAACACAGTTGCCTTAGCTGCCTGCTTAGAGCCACTTTTCTCCACGATGAGTGGAGATGCTAGTGATTCTAGGTGGGGACTAAGTGACTCAGGCTCTTGGTGCTGATGTGATCTTCTGGTCCTGTGGACCAGGACTGCATTGCAGTCCTCTTAGTGAGCTCTGGATAGTACTGCGTAGGTGGCTGGAGATTTTGGAGTGTGAGCAGGAAAGGTAAAAGGGGAGTAGTGCACCAAAGGGGCACAAGTCCTAGCTCAGGCAGTTTCTAAAGGGACTTCTCAAAATATGGTGACGGAGCATCCTGTTTATAATGCCATTTCCTTTTTATGGTCCTCCACAGCTGGTAAAGCTTTGCTAGAAACTGTTTGAAAAACAGTTCAAGCTCCTCAGGAATGGCTGGCTGATTTAGTCATTAACGAAAGACCATTGTTATTGGCAGGAGCACATGGATAGCCACCTTGTTTGCCAGCTCTGCTACTCCTGTCTATACAGACAGGCTGTGAAAGCTCTCTTCCCTCAGTCACCCTCCAGCCTCATAGTTTGAACAAGGGCCCAAGGCCCTCTGTTCACTTGACAGTCCCTTTGGCACTCCTGATCCCTCTCTGGGAAAGACACTAGCCTCCGCCCCCTGCTCTCCACCTTGTGGTACATGTGTATGTACCTCTTCTGATGATGGGTTACTATACAATTTCTATACTGATTCTTCATTGCACCTTAGAAGTTCTGGCCGCCACTGTGTGTGTGTTGTGTAGAGTAGCTGGTAAATTGCTGTAATTTCCTGTCCAGCAAATGAAAATAAAATACTGACTGGAGTGTCCAGCAGCTGCTTCATGAACAGCTGAGCTTTCTGTGCACTGGAAACTGGAGCTTGTGAATGATGGCCAGGGCAGGCAGGAGCATTTATCCAAAGGCAAGTTGTCAGGATGCGATTCAAACCTTTGCTCTTGAGTTGGCAGAGTTTTACTTGTCACTTAGCACCTCTGCGGGGGGGAGATGAGACAAAGAATCTCCTGAGCTGTACAGAATATGAGACTGTAGCCTGGTGTCCCCAGTGTGATCACTAGGTTGCAAGTCAGATCTAATTTGTCCTGCTTGCATCCTCCTGGTGCTGTGAGAGACAAGGCAGCAAAGTATACTGAAAGGCTTGCACTTCTAGCTGCACACTGAACTGCAGGTGCAAAATTTCCTTTCCCTACCCCCACCTTGAGCAGGGAGTTAGACTTGATATTTTACAAAAGCAAGTTAATAATTAATGCAGCTACCCTGCAGGCAGCACAGCGCCCTTTCTGCCGTACCCATGGAGCAAGCTGAAAATGTGATTCTTTCTCTTTTTAGCTCAATAGCTGGAGGGTTACCTGGGGTGAAAACTGATACTAGTCAATAATGCCTGTGAGCCTGGGAGTTAGCCTTTAGATTGGGTTTGTCTAAATGTTTATGCAAATGCTGCAGTTTTGCTTGCCTCTTCTTTGGAGAAGGTCAACTGAAGTGATCGCAGAATGGCCAAGTCTAAAAACTCTGCTAAAATCCTCTTGGCTTATCTGTACTGGTTTGCTTGAGCACTGAGAAATGGTATTGTGTAAGTCCTGCACCAGAGATGCTGCTCTGTGGTGGTATCAGGTTTTAGTTACTCGATCGCGATGTTGTCTCATTCTGCTCTGGCTGATTTGTATTACCTGCTAAACCAAAATAAATAACCTACTTCTGCTTCCTTCTCTTCTCAGGCTGCTTTTGTTTATATGGCTTTGCTTTTCGTTTTTGGTTTTTTTTTATTAGGATTTTTGGTGCCAAGATACTACAGCGAGGAAGATGAGAAGGTTCTTAAGACCTGGACATGATCCAGTGAGAGAGAGGCTTAAACGTGACCTTTTCCAGTTTAACAAGGTACAGTTTTTTCCTCAAACTTCAAGTTATATGCGTGCAAGGCAAATCTATCCTGAGCCACTGCGCAGTGTAAAGGGAAGGGAAAACTACTTGAATGTGGGTGGAAAAGTTAAATTTAGGAGGGGTGGTTTGTTCTCTTTTCAGTTCTGTCCTTTTTTCTGCAACGTGCCTGACTAGTTTTCTTCAAGCTCACGAGCATGTTCTCAATCCTGGCTTTTGTTTTTAAGAAAAAGGATATTGTCATGCTGTTGAGTGGCACTTGCTGAAAGAAGAGATCTTCGCAGCAGCTTTTATATACTCTGAGTGTTCTGTAGTTTGTCCTGCTATGTGCTGTGACTACTTATGTTATAGGTAGTCTTTGCTGTACTGCTATGAAAGTAAACGTTTTTCTAAAGATACGCATAAGCCACAGCTTGTGATGTAGTTGAAGCCACAGTTCTTTGTCTATGATTATACTTTGGGTTTATAAGTATACCTCTGTAAATGTGAATTTAAAAGTCTGTGGTAGAAACATAGTAGCACCTAGGCAGCCCAATGGTCATTAATAATGAATTTGGTATTATCTTAGCCTGAATCTGTATCTAATTTTTTTCCTTCCCTATGTGAAGAGGAAACAGCAATGACTGTGTTAGCTATCCAACACTCTGGGCGTTTTTCTTTTGAGCCCTGGCCAGGAACATAGTGCTTTTATCTTTGTAAATGCCTAGTATTAATTCATTGCTAGGCTAATGGCTACTTACACCTTCATTGGGTATTAGAAATATATTTGTAGGTTTTCTATATCCAAGGTTTAAATGGAATTTTTCTGAAAAGTATAATGGGTAAATGAAGTCAGCCTAGGAAATAACCTCCTTGATTCATTAGAATTCTAGTATAGATATATACTTAAAGTGGAACTTTGGATATTTGAGATGAATGATCTAATGTAATTTGGTACTAAACCACACCATTTCCATGCATACCTCCCTCCTATTGGGGAGACAAAAAGAACTTAAGAGTGCTTCAGGCCTATTTTCCGCTCGCTAGCATGAGGAAATGCTAGTGCAGATGCAATAAAAATTTCAGTAAATGAAGACCAGGATTGAGTTGCTTGCATTTAGCTGAATGCAGTGTCAGCTTCAGAAGACATCCCAGAGAGCTTCAGAAGACAACCCAGAGATGGGTCAGAATTGTTTATAAGCATATAAAATTGCATATACCTTGGAAAAACCTTTGCTATTACAGGGATGTCTCTTCCTTGAATATGCCTTTCTCTTATGAGAAAGTTTGGCCAAACTTTACCTGCCAGAGAGAGACTAATTTGGATGATGCAAAACAGGGTTGAAAGAACTAGCTTTTGAAGCAGAGGGAAACTTACAAATATATTAGAAGTTGGCATTAGGATTTGTGACTCCATTTGATTCAGTCCTGAAGGTAAAAATTGCATCTCGTTTCTAGGGAGGTGACTCCTTTGGACACTTCCTAATGGTTTACTCTCATTAGCAACTTGGTAATTAAAGGCCTTGCAAAATGCATTTGCTCTTTTAAGCCACAGTAACTCGTTCTTTTCTAACAAGAATCGGAAAGGGAATCAACATTAGACTATTACATTATAGCAGAATCTTTTACATTATCTTTTCTCTTGCATGAAGTTGTTCCCCCCCCCACCAAGTCTTGTGTGCCCATTGCAGTATTTCCAGAGATAATGGATCCTTTGAACCCTTTGATAAAATAAACATCTACTCACAGCTAGGTAGACTGAGAAGATCTGGGAAAGTCAGACCTTAATTCTGACCTGTTGAAGGTTGTGGTTTCAAGGAGCCAAGAAAGATGGTACTTTCTGCGCCAAGACCGTCCTTGTCTTGTCCTGTGCCTGTAAAGCAAGCACATTAGTGCTGGTGAGCAAGTTTGTAAACACTTGTTATTTGAGGTCTTTGAAACACCTCTGGTTAAGAACCTGCTTGGGGAATATTTTGTGTGACTATAAAGTTGCTGATCAGAGAAATTGCCTGGTGACTACCTGTGATGCTGGTAGTGACTAAACGGAAAGTATGTACCTTAAAAGTGCTGGGGGTTCCTGCCCTCATTTTATTATTTACACTGAAATTAAATATGAATGCATGATTCTATACACGTTTAGTGTTAACATAATGGAATGTATTTCGCCATGCTGACCTAGTAACAGACTTCAATTTAAAAAGTCTTTTTAATTGTTGGTGGTGGATTTTTTTGTTTTGTGTACTCCCTGAAGTTTCAGTAGGTTGTGATCTTTTTACTGTTTCCCTCTTGCATTTCTGTTCCAGATAAGAGGTGGTCCAGATGGTTTTAAAGGACTGTACCACTGGACTAGCTGTTCAAACTGTCCTGAAACTTGTGTTTGTTTCAACAAACACCTTCCTAAATTCTGCTAGTCACTTAGCTTTGCATATCAGTTTCTCTGTATGAGTAAGAACTTCCCATACTTGTGTGTACCTGTTGCAAGAATCTGTTTTTAGCTTGGTGGATAGAATGAAGGATAAGGTATGTGGACTTGGCAGTCTCCTTCTTTAAGTTTATCCTGCTTTTGGAAGTAGTATTTGGATGCCTTTAGCTCAGTCCAACCCCTGCAGAACAAACATGTTCAGGCTGGCACTGTCAGACTAGAGGATGGGTAACACACAGGTGAACCAGCCTGTCTTACAGCTGAATGTTACCAAACTGGGAACACTGTATTTAATTTATGGCTTTGTGTTTTTTCCCCTCTTTTCAGTCTTCCTAACTCTTTGCTAATGGGTGTGATGGATAGCTTACCTTAAATACTGAATTAGTGTCTATGCAAAGTAGATTTAACACATACAGGCTTCATTGTTTCTTCAAAAGGCACATTAACAAAGATACAGGGTTTGTATTGCCTGTGGTTGGGTTTGTCTCTGCTTTGTCATAAAACAATCAGAGAGGAGAAGCGGAGAGAAATGAAAGAAGGAAGACAGCACTGAATTTCACCTGCACAGCTTTAGTGTGGGCTGGGAACAACTGTTAGGTTTGGCCGCATTTCTCCTGCAGTAAATATGACTGACATGAAGCATTTCTGTTAGTTAATGCTGCTGACATCAGGCTTACTTTTACTGAGAATGACATATCTGTGGTCTGAGGAAAATGAAAACGAAAGCTCCTACCTTTCCTCAAAGAAACAAAGGCCCCTTTGAGGAGGGAGGGCACACTGTGGGCACTCTAGTTTCTTATTTCAGCTCTGCTGAAAGCCTCCATTGTAACCTCTCCTGCCTTCTGCCCCCCTCACTCCCCCTTGCTGGGTTTACCTGCTGAGCAGGTGAAAGGATTGGCTGATGAAGGCTGCCTGAGAGAGGGGAGGGAAGGAGGCCGGCTGAAAAGCTGACTTGATGTGATTTAACGACTGTGTGTAAATAAGTGCAAGAAAAAGATCTGGGTAATCAGTCCAGTGAATGTGAATGCCTGGCCCTGGTAGTGTCAAATGCAGCCAAAAAGCCGCCCTGTTGCCTTTCTTGTCTGGCTGTGGAAACAACTGAACGACACAGGAGGGAGTTGTCTTCATTACGTTGTATGGGCATCTTGGTTGAAGGTTCAAAGCTATCAGAAACCATTAGTACGTTTACTTTACTGCATAAGCAGTTGTGTAACGCACCGTGGTTGTTACTGATACTCTCCTCTTGTCCTTCTGCATGTGGCACTATTTTCTGCAGTGGTCTTCTGTTACTAACAGTTTACTCCTGGATCTAATAGTTACTGTAGCTTTTGCAAATTTGTCTATGGGATGGGAGGGTACTTCCAATTTTCTATTGAAAGAAAACCTGTGGAAAAAATTACCCTCCTATTCTCAGGACTGAATGGTACGTGCTTGGTTATGCAGTTCATAGGTCTCCTACTTGAAAATTAAAGCTTTTATTGACTTGTCTAATGTATTTACAAATTAACACATCAAAACCGAGATACAATTAGGCCAATATTAAGGCTAGTATTAACAGCATCCTAACAGGCACTACAGTATTGTATAAATCATGGTTTTCTATTATGAGAATTATGGCTAAAGCCTTATCTTCTGGGCTGCAAGAAATCTCAGAATAAACACAGTTTCTAATTGATGTTTCATTGAAAATGGCACCTAGTTGTGCTGATGACATGACAGTGCAGCAACTGTGAACAAGTTGAAGCTAAAACTAACAGTGGAGTTACACTGGTGTCTCCCTAACGAGTTCTTCACTCTGTTTTGGGGGTGAGTGGAATGGTGTCTATTGCCCTACACCTGATTCAGTTCAGTGTCTGATTTGTTGTTAAGGTAACATGTTACCTTGAATCATCTTCCTAGAACTGTGTACCATAGCTTCATACTCCCACAACTTTGACAACTAGGAAGCTTTTCAGTGTTGTCTCAGTAGCTATGATGGTACAGAGAAATTCCTCTTTGCCTGTGCTGGATTAGAAAACTGTCCTTTTCCAATTCTGAGTCCATAGATAAATTCCTAATTTCATACTGTCTCTTCTAGGAAGTTTTATATGTATAGCTAAGCAAAGGCTGGTTAGCAACAACTTCAAGGGTGACATTAAAAAGATTGACTTTCAAAATTTATTTTTAATAACATGAACTTAACACTTAAATTACCTTTTTAGAATATAAATAAGTAAGGCTGGAGATTAAGCTATCATAAAGAGAAATAAACTCAGTAATCTTGGAGCCAGAGCACTAATCTTAATTTACTACATAAAAAAGGTTAAAAATGAGTAACTGTTCCTTTGCCCAGTCTTATGAGTTGGCAAGCAGAAAATTGGGAAATGCTTCAGAATTTCCGATTTTATATCTTCTAAACTGGCTCATCTTCCTCTAATAGGACCTCAAACTGGGATAAATGGTGATTTAGAGGAAGGACGCCTGTTTTTACAATTTACGGGCAAATGGCTAAAACTGAAGCAATCTGGCAGACTATGGAGTCAGACGTATCCTCCTGTGCCTGTGGTTTTGAGCAGGACCAGTAAAAGGGCATTAAACTACTTTGTAGCAGCTGGGAGCACCTCAGGCAAATGGCGTGACCACAGAAATGAAACTGGCTTTATTTGATTCTCCTGCAAGGGATTAAGTTGGGAAATCACTATGCAGGAAATAAAGTCCAGGTGTTACTTTTAGGTTGAATAAACCATAAAGCCAAGTGATGTGGTAGCTCTGTCTCAAAGACATGATGGAAGAGAGGTGCGAGTGCTTGCTTCTGTAGATGGAAGGTTCTCTGCTTATTCTTTTTTCTTTGTGTGTGAGTGGTCCTCAGGCTGTTTTATAACAAATTCATATTCTCTAGCTGACCAGCTTGTCTTAGAAGAACATATTTTCCAGAAGCTGGGATTGTAAGGATAACAGTGTTTTCCAAGAAGTAGCCCTATTAATCTTTGGGCACACAAATCCCTCTTTACGTGACTATATGTTGTTGAACATTCATGCATATTTGTTTTGTTTAAACAATGATAATAGCTATACATTAGCACTTCTAAAAACTTGACTGAGCTATTTTACAAGCAGCTTGGTTGCATCCTGCAAGTATGGCAGAATATTATTCCATAGTGTGTAAATGCATCGGCCATACTAAGTGTGGTGGGTACAACATGGTCCAAATCTTGCTCTTTGTGCAGCGTAAGTTCTACTTTAGGGAAGCCACTAAGACCAAGCCACAAAGACCACACTGGTCCCTACAATAGTGGCTGACATCTCTTTATTCCAAATGGCTTTGAATTATTCTGAGGTGGCCTAGCAGGCTCTTGCTCTCGTTAAATTCCAGTGTTCCTTGTGCTACCTCTGGAAAATGGATTTCAGTTACATTAGTTTTCCTGACTGCCCCATAGGGGAAATCTGTTTAGTTTTCTTGGTGAGCACTGATGTTCACTCAATAGTTCTTCATAGCTTTGCATCATTTCTTGATGTCAATCAACAAGAGGAGGTCATGAAGGCTGACCTGTATGGAATTTGGCAGATAAAGCTGACCTTACAATATGCAGTATTTGTGTCGGACTTTAAAATTGTGCTGAGCAGTTGTTTTACAGAAGTAGAGTTGATGTGGAGTGATGAAAAGTATTGTGGTGACTGAGTAAGCGGTGCTTATGCAGAGTAAGTTATAATCTTAACATAAAGAGCTGCTTGGGTTACTGTTTTCAGAATATTTCTCTTTCATTTCTGTTACACTTGTGCATATCCTGGCTGCAGAGCCAAGGGTTCTTGGAATAGGTTAAACCTTAGGCAATTGTTCAGCAAATCTAACCTGTATTTGAACACTTTTCAATGGAAAAAGCTGCCATTCAGTGCTTTATTTCTGACGGCCATATTTAACTTCTGTTTTTTATCTGTGTAAAATAATGCCCATGAAACATGCTGTTGATCATGATTTTTCTTTCTCTCTACCAGACTGTGGAACATGGATTTCCTCATCAACCCAGTGCACTGGGCTATAGCCCATTTCTCCGCCTTATGGCCATTGGAACGCGATCAGGAGCCATCAAACTGTATTCTTTTGAACAACTTCGGCTAGATTTCTCTGACACATCAGAATATGCAACTTTGAAGACACTGTGAAAAGTTAGACTAAGTATAAATTTGCAATCAAGGGTTATTGGAACAGTTTGCCTAGGTTTGAAGTGATTCTAATCTTATCAGAATGGGATTATCTTGCTAAGAGCTGAACTATAGCTCAAACAGAAGCTGAGCTGATGCATATACAAGATTCTTTGCTCTTGCTATGCAGAAGGTCAGACTGGATCTGGCCTAAGTTTAGCAATCCTTCATGTTGTAAATTCCAGGGTTATTTAAATACTTGGGGCAGGGTTCCCTTTTTTTTTTTAAGCAATTCTATTTGAAAGGTTAAAACTGAAGTCAGAAATGCTTTCAGCTTCCCGAGTTTTTGACCGTCCAGGCACTAAAGGTCTAAACAAAGGCCTAAACTTGGGGCAGGGTTCCCTTTTTTTTTTTTTAAGCAATTCTATTTGAAAGGTTAAAACTGAAGTCAGAAATGCTTTCAGCTTCCCGAGTTTTTGACTGTCTAGGCACTAAAGGTCTAAACGTTGAACTAGACACTAAAGGTCTAGTAACTTTTTTCTTTGTTTAGCTAATGATGTCTAGCCCGATTTTTGTGTATACGCGAGGCACTGAGGTGATTCCCATGGCACAGTACCAGTTAGGCAAGCTGTAAAACAAGGATATCACTCAGCCCAGAAAGGAAAAGTTGGTGCTCTCTCTGCCTGCTTAATCATTCATTCCTGGTGTTGTTTGTGTTCAGAGGCTGGACTCCACATGCAGGCGGTAGCCATCTGTCTCTTGGTTACAAATTAGTTAAGCAGGATTGTAGTGTCTGGGAAACCACTAAACATCTCTGAGAAAAAACAGGGTCCAGGAACCTCTTCTGCATATGCTCAAAGGATGAAGTAAACTTCCATGTTCTCCTGTAGCCTGTGTAGCAGGCCACAAGCATATAAAATCAAAGTAGATTTGCATTGGTTCTTTTCAGTCCAGATTGCTAAGAGTAAAACATAGTTTCAAACTAATCTCTTTTCATCTTGCTTGCTAGCAAGCTTCTTACCTATTAATTGTAGCTGTGGGTCAGTTAAATACTGTAGATCCTCAACAAACTCTTCAGATATGGTGCTCCTGGGGTGGAGTTCATGGGTTTACATGAAGAAAATAATACTGTAATGCAGATTCACTTTATCCCTGATCAGGTAAGTCTATTTTCAGTCCCTCTGTGACTTATGTAGACCTCTTTTAAACAGGTGTTGAGTTTGTTCCAGGCAACCAAGCTCCTATTACCAAGTATATTCAAACGCTGCTTGGTCGGGAATGCTTATCCCAGTGTAGTTTGTGCTCTCAGCAGCACTTGTTGCTGTGGAGATGCTCAGTAAAACTTAGGAGTAGCTTTATTTGTAACTATTACTCATTTATCTCAAGCAACATATTGGGAATGGTAATAAGGCCAAAATCTGCTTGCAATCTGCTGCCGAAGCGAGAACTTCCTTTACCTTTTGCAGCCCCTATTCTTTCAGTAGGACTGAGTGGTCTTTCTTCTGCAGAACAGATAGAACAGTAGCTGCTGCTGAACTGATTTAATTATTTTCAGAATTCGGAACAGTACTGCTGACCTCACCCGCTGTTAAGCTTGTTGCCTTTGTGTTTTGGGGTATTGAATCTTGCTCCTGGGGATTGCTGAACAGTTATTGCCACAAACTAAAAATAAGAAGGCAGAATTTTCCAAATGTCTGGTGGCTGTCTAACCACTTTCCCTTCCCTTGACTGGCAGACTGGTGTCTTGGCCACATACTTTCTTGCCCAGTGCCCCCAGTAAAGCACGAGTGGCCTCTCTATGAGAGGGATTTAATTCTTGAGGTGGTTTTGGGTGTCTGTTTGCTTAACTAATGGTATAAGCTGAAACTCCCATGGGGAGTGTTGCACCAGGTGTGGCTTCAGCAGGTAAAATGCTTCAATTTGAACATCCAGCCAGCAGGGCTGGGCTCATAAAAGGACTCTGACACAACCCTCCAGAATGAGGTTGGACATGAAGAATGCAAGGAGTGTGGTGTAGTAGACTGTATCAGCCCCACCCAAAGCTGGGATGTGTTTCAGCAAACCACGCTGAGCGAGAAGGTGGTGAGCTAACAGCCTGCAGCTGCCTGGCTGAGCTTTACAGCATAGGCTGGTCTTTTTCGAGAGCCTAAACCCTTGTCATCCCTCTCAGTGATAACCTGTGCCTTTGTCCTGTGTAAGAGGGTTTTCAGCCCTTAGGCTACTTCTTGTGTCCCCCCCACATCCCTTGCTGTTAGCTAACACCATTGCTGCAGTATATACCCACTGCTATAAAGAACTGTGGCTGGCTCCTCAGTCCTGTTTTAGCAGAGAATTATGAACAGCAGCAACTTTATTGCTAGATTTACTGTGTGACATTTAATATTGTGATTGTGAAAAAACCCTTATTTTGTGGTTTTGTAGTGCCAGCTGGTGACATTGCTAGATGACAACAGCTTGCATCTCTGGAGCTTGAAGCAGCACAGTGGAGCATCTGAGCTGCGGGAGGAGCACCGCTTCACATTGAAAGGGCCACCTGGGTAATCTGCAAGAGTGTTTTTGAGCTAGTTTGGGGATAAGCAAGTAAGAAAATTCTGCTATTGTTCTAGCTAGAGTTTGTCCTGTTCTTACAGACTCTTGCTCCTGTGAATCCATTAAAGGGGCACCCGTGGAAACCAAATGGATGTTGGCTAGGGCCCAGGAGACCACATTTTAAGTGTGTTGTACCAATGTAAGGGATGATATATTTTTTTAATGTTGTGCATCCACTTCTGTGTGTACAGGAGCTGTAAATGTTAAGTAAATCTAAGCATCCCTTAAGTCAGAGTTTAAAATACTGTTTGCCGGTTTTGGGTGAGCTAATTTTGGCTCCTGTGGGGACACTTAATAAGAGAGGCTTCTGTAAAAAGACACCAGGGTCTTTGTCCACGTGCTTGTCAAAAGTCTTGTGACATAATTTATCTTCAAACTACTGTTTTCCTTCTTCAAAGAAATCATGCCTGGCTCAAAATATTGCTGTTAAGTCGTTAGTTCTCTCAAGTTCAGTAATGATAGTCTTTTGCATGCCGTTGACAAGTCTCTTTGCATCCCCAGGTCACCACCAAGTGCCACGCAGATAACAGCGGTCCTTCCCCATTCCTCACGGGAAGTCCTGTATCTTGGCACGGAGAGTGGCAACATCTTTGTAGTGGAGCTTCCGTCATTCAGAGTGCTAGAGGACAGGACCATAACCTCTGAGGCTGTGCTGCAGCGGTGAGTGAGCAAACAGGCATTGCTCTGTAGAGGTGGAATCCCATTAGCAGGCATATCCTTTGTTAAAATGTCACCCTAGATTATGTACTGGGGCCTCTCTGTTGTGTTAAGCATTGTCCAAATCTGCATGACTCCTGTGAAAATAACTTTTGGTCCTGGTATGTGTTAAGTAACAGTTTCTGTCCTGATCAGCCCAGTACTGTCACTGTGGAGGTATAGCATATAGGCAGAACTATGCAGGAGATGCTTGGAGTAAATCTGCAAACCTTCTGCTCTGTCCCTTTTGTTTACTTTTGCAAAAATCGTTATGCTTAGCTGTAATTACCCTTTTTTTTTTTTTTTTTTTTTTTTTACTATTGGCAGAACTTCTGATACTGCTTTGTCCAAATGAGGGTTTTGTCACTCTGGAAATTCAAGTGCTGCTAAAACCTGTCCTAATTCATGTCATTATTGCTTCCTACCAACATTTCCATGTTACCTTTATTCTGTAAGGGCCACACAAGAATAGGGTGGGTGATTTGGACTGTCTTTTTACTCCTGGGATGCAGTCCTGGAATTCATTGTAAACCTTGGGTTTTCCCTGAAGAAAATGGGACTGGATGCATGTTCATGTGTCAGGCCTGGTGTGATGTCTTACATAAAATTTTTCTGCTGCTTGAAGGATTTTTTGAAAGATTGTACTTATTCTCATCTTTGAACTTTTTGTTGCTTAATTTCTCATTCTTATACCTTAAGTGTTATTACAGTCATACTAGGTTATGGAATAAACTTTTCTTGTTTTTTTCTTCTGCTTCTGCAGGGTACCAGAAGATTATTGTAACAGGCGATCAT
Source organism: Alca torda (assembly GCA_008658365.1). NCBI lineage: Eukaryota > Metazoa > Chordata > Aves > Charadriiformes > Alcidae > Alca > Alca torda. Next base: position 31,002,942 of record CM018086.1, on the reverse strand, counting down.
GTGAACTGGTGGAAGCTCTTCGGGAACATCCTAAGAACCCTGACCAGATCCTGATTGGATATAGCAGGGGCTTGATTGTCCTCTGGGACCTGCAGAATAACAAAGTGACACACCATTTCCTGGGCAGCCAGGTATTAATTCAATCCAAAGTCAGTTCAGCAGAGGAAGGGCTCTCTCCTCTCAGGGCACCTGAAGACAAGTAGGTGCAGGGAAAGCCAGATAAAGCTTCTTTTTTAGTAAGAATGTGTTGGTTTTGGGGGAGTTAACAGCTCTCTGGAGAGTGGTCATTGTATGTCTTTCTCTTCAGCAACTGGAGAACCTCTACTGGCAGAGGGATGGCAGTAAATTCATTAGTTGTCACTATGATGGAAGTTACACCCAGTGGCCAGTATCCAGTGACAACAGGCAGCCTGAGCCTCTGGAAAACCATGTGCCTTATGGTCAGTAAGTGAGGTTTAATGGTTGCGTATTCATCTAAATGCAAACTCATTTTGAGCTTGTCTGGGACATTTAAGTTGTGTTCTCACCAGTGTTTAATTCTAATGGCAAAATGCAGAGCTGCCTTTTGAATGGATCGTGAGCCTAGACTTAAGGGATTTCAATCCTTTTTTTTTTTTTTCTTGGATTTTAAACTCCTTTACAATGTTGAGGTCTGACCTGAACACGGAGAGCAAATGTGTTGACACTAATTTGTGTCCTTTATGAAGAAAGGTTTTCGTGATTCAACTCTTTGTTTTAGTTCAAGTGTTCTGTTCAGCAGGAGTTGCTTGGATCTTCTGTAATTAATAGTGAGCTAAGTGTACTTTTTGTTGACCTGAGCAGTGATGAAACGATGCCTCTGATTTGCTGAAACCCATCAAATGGGGATGACCTCATCTTTTTAAGCTTATAGAAGCTTCTAAAGCTCTATCACCTTTACATTAGTTTCAGGAATGTCTGTGCGTTTAACAATCCTTTCTAGTTAATCAGCTTCTACAACAGCACTTCCACTCCCTGTTAGCCATCAGCAACGTGGTTCAAAACTTCCCCTGAGTCTAAGCCTTGTTTTGCTGAGGAGTACTGTGGTCAGTGTGTCCCAGAAGACTTGTTGTCTGACGTGGCTTGGTCTGGGGCGGTGGTGGTGGTGCCTACTAATTCGGGTGGCTCCCTTTGACTTGGAGGCTGAGGTGACCTAGGTGAAGCAGAATAATAAACTTCTTAATATAAAGATGCACTTCTTGAATTTTGGCAAATAACTCTATTCTCTTAGGTCCTTTTCCTTGCAAGGCCATCTCCAAGATCTATTGGCAGACAACGAAAAATGGGTAAGTCCGTGGTGTCTCACCTGTTTAAAGTAATTTAAACAGTCAGTCACGGTACAGTGTGCGATATCGTAAGAGCCCTTTAGAGTAATGTAATAAGAAATTTTTGTCAAAGTTTAACTTGCCTCATGTCTTTGAAATTTTGCTTACCCCTTACTTCAGCATACACCACTCTAACTCTGTCTTTCTCTTAAGGCTTCCTTACATTATATTCCAAGGAGGGATGCCCCGGGCTAGCTATGGTGACCGGCACAGTATCTCTGTTGTCCATGGCAGTCAGCAAACAGCCTTTGACTTCACATCACGGGTGATAGACTTCTTTATAATCTTCAGTTCAGAGCCTACTGCAGGTATGTGATGAAAGAGCATTACTGAGGGATTAGAATAGCTGTGTATGTGTGTGGAAATCTGCCTGGAATAAATAGCATATGAAATGTGATAAGGAGGTCAGTTGTTTGGGGGTTTTCTGAGACTTTAACAGAGAATTATAGAATCATTTAAGTTGGAAAAGACCCTTAAGATTTAGTCCAACCATAAAAGAGATTTGAGATTTAAAAGTGAAGTGTAAAATGGGCTGGCTACAAATGCCATACATTCCTCAAAAAATTAAGTTACGCCATTAATGAGAAAAGATCACTTAAGTTCATGTCTGTGTAAGATGGACATAACCAGGTCGTGAAAAGAGGATCTGAATATTGCTGTTTGAAAATAGCACTTCAAAGGAGTCAATAATTAAAAGCAGAATCTACTCCCAGTGAGACACTGTTTCTTTTAATTACTACCTATATTTATGACTAGGGCTCTGGGTAATAAATCAGCAAAGGGTGACACAGAACCAAGGGTCAGTATATAGAGAACTTAATTTACTTACTGCTGGTGAACATGAATGTAAACAGTTCTAAAACTGAATAGCATTCATTCCACAGCTTGCTTAGAGCTTGTCAGATTCTTGCTTTTGTTGAAGAGTTTTGTTGCCCTTACTTCCACAGGAGCTGTAATATTCTTTCTTTTCAGGGAATTGGAAAGGTTTTTCCCCAAGAACTGTTTCTCTAATGCTGGTGTAGTTCTTGCTTCTGGTATAAAGTGCTGTTTCAAGCTCCACAAATGTGCCGTATTGGAAGTTGGATCAGACCAAATCACAGAAGTCTAGATGCTTTTTAGGAACTTGTAGGCAAATCTTCTGTTACTGAATCTTATCAGGCTTTCTGGTTTGCCTAGTAGACTAGTTCCCAAACCTATTTGTCTTGTGTACTGCCAGGGGTGGTGGTGACAGCTCCCAGCTACACACTGTGCAGGCATGGGCATTCAGATATGTAGATACAGGTTGGCTCCTTCTGGCCTATTGTACAAAGCAGACCATGGATCCAGGGGATGTCCATCTTGGGAAAGCAGGCATGAAGAAACAGCTTTTGGATTCCTCCCCGCCTCTGTCCCCAGACCTTAACAGACCCTCTCAAGTCACTGAAAAAACAGTAAAGAAATAGGCAGAATGTGACTGAGATGAAGTGCCTACATATGTTTGTTATTGTAGATTTTCCCTACACAACACTGCCTTTTATAAGTGTCTTCCAAATGTGCCGAACCTTCAAGCTTAACAATGCCATTAAACTTGAGATACTGTTTAGCTTTTATCATTAAAGAAACTAGACTCTTTTGCTTTCTATAAGTTGTCAGAGCTGAGATTCTAGATGATGGAACAAAAGTCTTAAAGATGAAAGAAATCTGAGGGTTTTTTTAGGTAAGAGATTAACTAATTAAAGTTCAATTCCTGGATATGATTAGAAGTCATTTAGGATGAAGTAACTGAACTTAACAGGCTTTATATTTATACTTCCCAAGGATTGAATTAACTCGTTAACACGACTTCTAGTGTGTGCAGACAGGAGCTGCTACAGGAAGCTGAAGCTGTTGCACTTAGATGAGGAAGTTTTTTTACAATAAAATGAGGTTTCTGTGGTTGACAAGCTTCCTTGTGGCTGATTGCCTAAGCTTAGTGGATCTACGTAGCTTGCCTTGTTTGCCCTTAAGCAGTCTTCCCTGCAGTGGCAATACGAAGGTATTAATTGTATACCAAAGCCACTTAATTTAATAAGCACAAAGCTTATGCATTGCAGCATGGTGGTAGCTGGTGACTTTCCACTACCCTGAATATGCTGTGGAAACAATTTTTAAAAGGCTAGCCCTTCCTGTTTTCTCTCCTTTTTTTTTTTTTTTAAATTAGCAGGTGGATGAGTGTATGGCAGTCATGACAAATTCTAGTATGCTTGCTACTTCAGCAGCTTAAAACAGATTCTTGCCATAAGCAATAAGATTGGATGTGTGCCTCTGCAGGAAAAAGAATATTGTTAAAACAGAGTATATTTGGTTAATATTGGTAGCAGTCAGAGTGCAGGGCTGATCATGCGTAATGCAGTACAGGTATGATATTATTTGTTCTATTCAGAAATCCTGTAAGCAACTGCAAATGATGGCACGGAAGAATGCAAGGTAAAACTGTATATAAAACACTTTTTCCATGAAGAAACTGAACTAATTAGTTTTGTGTTATGACTGTGGCTAGTCAGAGGTGAAACTTGGGGTGTCTAACTAGAGTGGTGCCAAGTACTAATTACTTGAAGTTAATTTTTGCTGAGTGAACAGTGTTGGTATGTGCTTGCTTACAGACGTGCCTTCTTGCAAGTATATTCCAGGTAATCAAACAACTAAAGAAGGGAAGTAAAAGTACAGGTTAGCAAGGAAAGTCAGTGAAAAGCTGCTTGTTTACTTCTGGCTCGCTATCACCCCCCCCCCACACACACACATTACAGCTGTGCTTTCACTTAGATTTCTGTAGCTGTGTTAATCGTTATTGGTATGAACTGATTCGTGGTTTTGGTTTTCCCCACCAGTTACTATTGTGCTTGTCTCGCAAACGTTATTCAAGAGTGTCCTTGTAGACTAAATTTTTTTCACTTTAATTCTAGTTACAATGAAAAATCTTAATTATTGAATAGTGTCAGGTATCATCTGTAAAGTTACATTAACAAATTTCTTTTGTTTGTAATCTTGTCTAATATACGTATGAATATATATTAAATGATGTACACACTCAGAAAAGTCCAGAGGATGTGTCACAACATATGAGAAGTAGGGAAAATGAAAAGTAAGAGAGCTGAACTGTAAACACTTGTCAGTTCAAGCAGAGAAGCGTTCTGCAGAACCCAAGGCATTACTGTGTTTAAGCAGCTTAGCCTAGATGGACTGTGGTCCTAACACAGTACTAAATGGGTCACTGCTGGGGCGTATGCATGTCTGTCCACCCCATGTTGTTAATTAGCTGTAGATAAAGTCCTTTGAATTGTGGCTGTTACAGTGGTGAATATGAGCTTGTGTTATTTAACCATGTATGTTGTTAACAAATTTTTTATTCTGCAGTGGAATCTATAAAAAGTCACTCTGACAGTCCCAGGAGTGGTCTAAAGAAACATGAATTGCAGTAAATCTGCTAGTATCTTGAAATCTATTAATATTAGTGCCTCAATAGGCCCGGTTAACACAGAAGCATTTAGAGGTTTTGCCAACAAAAATGTTTGTGTAGAGCTCTGTGATAACAGTTTTCAAATAAGCTTTACAGGAAGCTTGTTTCTGTTAACCTTGGATGGTCATTTTTGTCAGCCTCAATGAATCTTGTTTCTGCAGAGTTTGATGACCCTTCTGCTATGGTGGTGCTGGCAGAAGAAGAGCTGGTAGTTATAGACTTGAAAACTGCAGGCTGGCCAGCAGTCCATCCTCCGTACCTGGCTTCTCTCCATTGCTCAGCCATCACCTGCTCGCACCATGTCTCCAACATCCCACTGAAACTGTGGGAGAGGATTATCAGTGCTGGGAGCAAGCAGAACATTCACTACTCGAATATGGTATGGCAGCTTTAAATGTACATGTGTTCCCATGCGTTTAAGAACAGCATGACTGCTCAGAATGTGGGTGGTCTGCACTGCTGACTGCATGTGGAGGGATGAGTCCCAGCAGACATTGTCCTGCCTCTTAATAGGGTTGAGAAAGGCTTTTTTCCAGAGCACCACCAATACAGTAACTCACACTGGGGGATTAAAATGTGATATTTTTTTCAGGCTTTGACAAGCTAGAAGGAAAGTCTGAGTGTTCCCAGCTGTCAGTGGTAACAAACTTCTCGTTTAGAAGCATGAAGCTGTCGGCACAGCTTCTTGAGGAAATGTGTAGAATATCTTCTAAAAAGCACAGCTGGTGTCAGAACAGGAACATCTAATCCAAACAAAAGCTAACAGCATGGACTGTTTCACTGCCACTTGCACTGAAGTTCATGCTCTCCTGCTGACTGCATATTCTCTTCACACTGTCACTGCCTAGGAAGTCACAGTCTTCCCTTAATGTATTTGTAGCCATGGCCGATTGATGGTGGCACCAACATAGCTCCAGATCCTCCGCAGAGGGACTTGCTTCTAACAGGGTATGTACTTAACTGATAACAATCAAGAAGCCCTTTCCAGTTTCTGTTCTTTCTTTTGAACTAACTGAGGCTTTCCTGTGAGATTAAAGTTGGCTCATCTTGTAGGAAGAAGGCTGCAGCTTCACAATAAAACCTCTCAAAGCTGGGCTGCTAGCTTTGTAAAGCTACCTGGTTCTACTACTTCTGAGCAAACAGGTTGTGATGTCCACAGCTAACCTATGAAGTTGGCTTATTTGTAGTTCTGATGTGTTATCTATTCCTTGCCACGTCCCCCACCAAACATCAGTGTAGAGATCCAGGCAGTAATCCAGACTGGTTCAAACGGAGCAATGTAAAAGCAGAGCTTAGTCTTGCAGGTTTTGAAGCTTCCCCCTCTCCTACCTTACACGGTTCTGAATCTCAGAAAAGAGGTTTGCTTGTACTCCTCTCTGCTTTGATCAGCATGAACAGATCTGGATAAGTGGTGGAAGTAGCTAGCAAGAGACTGTCTCATTGCATAAAAATGTATCGGTTTCTTTTCAAAGCACTTTTAAGAATTTTAGTGGGCTGTTCTTCCGACTTCACTCTTGATGCAGCAAGTTGTTAGAAGTCCTCACCCTCATGTTGGAAGAATGTTACCAGTTTTCACCCGGAGAACTAAGATTAAAGATTGAGTTCTTTCCCTCCTTCCCAGTAATAGTATTTTTGTCAGGATGAGTTGTTCTTCTGTATGCTAAGCTTTTCTTCCTTTTCAGTGCTTTTTAGAGTAATCTTAAATTGTACACTGGTGTCAGATCATCGGGAACAAACTGGATTAAAAAAAAATCAACAACCTAAATCAAAACAAAAACAATCTCCACAAAAAAACCCAACAAAAAAGCCCAAATATCTTTCTCTTGAAGCTCTAAGTTGCCACAGCTCAGGGCTTTTGTAAGCAGTGTGGTTTAGTCTTTGGTTGTGTTTTTTTTTCCCCTCTGTTTTATCATCTTCCTCTGGGTGATTTGCTGTTCTCCTGTATGATGTGTGTTTCTGTAACCCTTCCCCATACAGGCATGAAGATGGCACTGTGCGGTTTTGGGATGCATCTGGTGTCTGCTTACATCTCCTTTATAAGCTAAGCACAGTGAGAGTATTTCTCACAGATGCTGATCCCAATGACAATATGAACACCCTGGGTGAGGACGAATGGCCTCCACTTCGCAAGGTAAGATAGCTATTGCTTGTCGAAGCTTTCTGAAAACTTGAGGAGTTTTGATTCTTGTCCTAGTTAATGCCTATGCAGAGACCAGACACTGTGTATTTTCTCTTACCTAGGTTGGTACCTTCGACCCTTACAGTGATGATCCTAGACTTGGGATCCAGAAGATCTACCTGTGTAAATACAGTGGATACTTGGCTGTAGCTGGTACAGCAGGACAGGTATTGAAATATAAAGTCATTGTAAATCTTGCTTTTAGCGCAGGTCGTCACAGTGCAACTTGGAGTTGTGTTAAAATTTGAAATACTAACTTCTATAGTGGTAAATTGATCTAGTTGCTGAAAAAGTTGTTTCACAATTCTCTGCTTTCTCTAATCTGTATTTTTAGACTTTATCTAATGCTATTTATCAGCTCTGAGACATACTGTAGTTTTGCAGCTGCTGAGAAGGCTGTGGCTTGGAGGACTGCTTGACTTGTAAAAACTGTGGCAAAGCATGTCCTCTTCCTTTCAGGTACTGGTGATGGAACTGAATGACGAAGATGCAGAACATGTTGTGGACCATGCTGAAGCAGATCTCCTGCAGGACCAAGAGGGCTATCGATGGAAAGGTCACGAGAAACTAAAGGCTCGAGATGGACCAGTTCGATTTGAAGCTGGTTTTCAGCCGTTTGTCCTTGTCCAATGTCAGCCACCAGCTGTGGTCACCTCATTGGCCCTTCACTCTGAATGGAAGCTTGTGGCCTTTGGTACTAGTCATGGTTTTGGGCTTTTTGATCACCAGCAGAAACGACTGGTCTTTGTCAAGTAAGTATCTTCTTTCCAGGAGGTCTGTGGTAATCCTCTGTTAAAGATAGCCTGGAATTGCTAACAAAGCAAGTTGTGATAAGCGATTTCTTAAGAGCGGTCAGTGTAGCAAGCGACTGTGCCTCACTGGACTCTGTCCTTGAAGATCTTCAAGAATATATAAGCATGTTCCAATATTTGTGTGTGTCCTGTTGGACTCTTGGGAGGGATTGCCACCCAGTAGACAGTGACCACGTGCCTGCTGTCTCCCTCTTTCAGGTGTACACTGCATCCCAGTGACCAATTGGCCTTAGAAGGCCCACTGTCTCGGGTGAAATCCTTGAAGAAGTCCCTCCGTCAGTCATTCAGGCGGATCAGAAGAAGCCGGGTGTCTAGTAGGAAGCGACGAGGAGGTAGTGGAAATGCCTCAGAGGTGAGGGGTCCGCCTTTTTGGGGTCCTGTTTGTTTACAGCTTGGAGCATGCAGAATCCCGATTAGACTGCCTAGAGCAGGAGGTGGTTTGCAGTCCTGCTGTGGTATCAGTAGCTACTGGTGTAAGGGGAAAAACTGGCAACTTCTGATGCTGCTATGTTAGATAAAATAGTCACACTTTTAGAGAAAACATATTGTCTGTAGTTAAACACAGTTGTGTTTATGCAGAATATACCCGTTCACTGGTGTGACGGTGCTTTCCCTTTCTATTGCTGCCACTCTTACTATCTCTCTTCCCCCCGCCGTGTCTTTGCCTGACAAAATGTCTCCTCTCTTTGAAGGTGCAAGAAGTAAATGCCAAATTTGACCAAGACGCATTGCAGGAAATGGAACTGGCTCCAGTCCAGCGGAAGATTGAAGCCCGGTCTGCAGAAGACTCTTTCACTGGCTTTGTGCGCACCTTATATTTTGCTGATACCTTCTTGAGAGACAGTGAGTAGAAAAAAGCATGTCTCCTTTCTTCCGAATGTTTTTTTCCTCCTTCTGCCAAGGAAGGTATTAGAATTTGCTGCCAGGAAAATTCGGCACCTCCTGTGTCCTACTTTGTGCTATGCTGAAAAACTAATATAGAACAAGAGCATATGTTGCCATGCAGAATTGTTATCTAGCTGTTCTGGCTGCTGGCTAATCCAAGGCAATTAGTAGTTCATCTTTGGATGCAGCCTTTATGTACGGTTTTCAAATGTGCTGGAATGACATCTGACTTTTTTGTATAAGCTTTTCGTTGTCTTGTTACTCTAAAGTTCACCCCTGCCCCCAGCAGAGCCTTTTAATTTTGGTGAGGGTGGTGGCTGGTTGTGCATCAGAGCCCAAACTGATATTATACACAAGTTTACTCTGCTCATATGTGATATAAATACATGAAAAATGGATGCAGCAATTGTGGTGTCTGATGGAAACAGCACTCTGTTCCCTTTACTCACATGCCATGTCCTTTATCAAAGCTGCCGATGGAGACGTATTGGGAAAAGAAGTGCTAAGAGCCTGTAGCTTCCCTGGCAAGTCTGCCATAATATAAAGATATTTAGGGTGTAAACAGAGGGAAAATGTGTATAGCTAGTGGAAAGCAGTTATCCAAGGATGTCACAGATAGTGCCTTGCTCATGAGCCTTCTTGTTGCTCCAGGCTCGCGCCACTGCCCGTCCTTGTGGGCAGGCACCAATGGAGGTACAGTCTATGCCTTCTGTTTACGTGTTCCTCCAGCAGAGAGGAGGATGGATGAACCTGTCAGGGCAGAGCAGGGTAAGTATGCCTTGTGAAAGTGAGATTCTAATGTATCTGAGCTATCACTAGTATAACCAAGAGTTGCATACAAAAAGCAAGGTAGCTCAGTTACCACTGTTTATCAGTGAGAGTGAAGCTAAATGTAACAGTGTCTGAGCTAAGCAGTGCTCACTGCAGCAGCTGAACTGAAGGGTAAGTGAGCTCCAGCACTGCCTGACATGCCTTAGCCTCATTTCCTACTGACTTAAGAAATTTCAATTTGTGTCAGCTGTCATTGAAGTTTACCATCAAGCCTCAGTGCACATGTATCTTATTCTGACAGCTGGACCTGCTATCTTTATGTAGTAATAGTTACGGTTTAACATGAACCAGTTCAGTCCAAATACTCTTTAACTACTAAATCTTTTTAGGCAGGGTTTCAATAGCCACATTGTATAGTCTCCAGCTTTGAGAGAATATGAGTGAGATTCTAACATAGTGTCTCTGATTAGACTCCTGTTTGGTTTTTCTGTTTGTTTATTTTCCTCCTTATCTTGCTTGTCTAGCCAAAGAGATTCAGCTGATGCACAGGGCTCCTGTTGTGGGTATACTTGTCTTGGATGGACACAGCACTCCCCTCCCAGAACCTCTAGAAGTAGCACATGACCTTTCTAAGAGTCCTGATATGCAAGGCAGCCATCAACTGCTAGTGGTTTCTGAAGAGCAATTTAAGGTAAGTATCACCCAGGAGGTGTGTATGGATTGTGCATAAAATTTGTGAAAGCACTTGGGCAGTGCTCAGTGGAAAGGTGCACTTGGAAGTGCTCATTCTGCTGCACCTGAATAACACCCCTGGGGCAGTGCTTCTGTTTGGGGTGTCCATAAATCAGGTGTGTGCTGACAAATTGGATATTCAGCATAGTGATGCACATGCTGATCACAGAAATTGTATTCCTATATTACATTATACTCTTTGGACAAGGCTGCTTCTGCTTTTGGGAAAGGACTTTTGCTGTGGTTAGTATATAAGCAGGAATTGGTAAGTATTTCTGTGAAGCAACTAAAAAGCTTCTTGTTTTGCACACTAACTAGTCATCGTAGAAGAGAAGACTTGAAGGAGCTTGCTATAGGCTGGCCCTGGCTTTTTAATGAGGAAGAGCACACAGTTAGTGTAAACCTTTTTCTCTTTCTGTAATAATTTGTAGCCAAATATGGAGGGGTTCTGAAAGAACTAGGGGAGAAATGCAGTTTGTGGACTGAAGGGTAAAACTGTTTGATGTCAGAACAGAAACAGATTCTAACACTGACTGTGGCTGATTACTTCTTGTCCCATGAGCAGGGGAAAGGTTGACTAAGATTACACCTGTGTGTATTCACTGTGAATGAAAGCATTGTTAAAGGAGGGAGCAGCAGATGTCCTGGGGTGTGGTGGCTGCCATTGTGCAGGAAAGAGATGTCAGCGTCTTGTTTCTGTTGACAGGTATTCACATTACCCAAGGTTAGCTCCAAACTGAAGCTCAAGCTGACGGCCCTGGAAGGCTGTAGGGTACGAAAGGTGACGGTTGCAAACTTTGGCAGCTGCAAGACTGACGATTATAGTGAAAATGACCTGGCTGTCCTGACTAACCTGGGAGACATTCAGATCATCTCGCTGCCCTTCCTCAAGTTACAGATCCGTTACCCTTGCATCCGCAAAGAAGATGTGAGCGGCATTGCATCCTGTGTCTTCACCAAATATGGCCAAGGTAAGGTGTGCTTCTCCCAAATCATCTACCTCTGTTGTGTGTTTGAGACGGTGGAAAAGGGATTATAGGGCTTAGTGTTTAGAACTGGCTGTGTATGCATGTGAATATTACATAAATATATCCATTATATGTTTCTGTCCAGTACTGGTTGCCAACAGGTACTGACACTTGAATTATCAGAATTAGTAGAAGTGAGTTTATTCCATTATTGTTAATAAATACAGTGGTTTTCAGCTAACAGGTTGGATGTGCCCCATAGGTAGCTTTCATCTGGCCACTCTCCTCTTGTCTGGAGTCAAGAGAATGGCTCTCTAAGCAGCAGTCACTGTGGAAATGGCTGCATTGTGCCTCCTATACATGCCTGTGGCTCAACGCTCAAATTGCAAAACTGGGAACTAACATCCTATGGCTGATGAAGGTGGATTGCTGCTTTGTAGTTCAGTTTTTACATTTTTCTGTGCTGCTTTTTATAACTATCAGCACAGGACAACACAATTACATCTCAGCATCATCTTAAATTGCCCAGTCTCTAGGCTAACCTAATCCTTGGGAAACTGGGATACCTTCCTCAATGATTCCTCCTCATTTACATAGGAGGTAATGCACACCCTTTCTGCCAAACATAGAGGATACTGAGATCTGTTCTTTGGATTCTTGGAATTGAGAATCGCTTATAAATTCCCAATCATCTGTAGGTTTCTATCTGATCTCGCCATCGGAGTTTGAGAGGTTTTCCCTTTCTACCAAATGGTTAGTGGAGCCCCGGTGCGTTGTGGACGTGCCTGAAATTACAAGCAACAACCATATGCACAACAAGTCTGGCATGGAGAATGCTGCAAGAAAATCCAGGTAAAGTCTGTAAAACTCTTGCCCACTGACTGTCTGAGTAGTGAGATCTGCTTCTGTGTTACAGAAGCAAGCCTGTGTTATAAGTTCTTGAAGTCTGTCTCCTTTTCCAAACTGTATCCAACAAAGTTTTGTATTTTATAGAGCATATTGTCTTAAAAAAAAACCCAAAACCAGACCAAAACAAAAAATCACAAAAAACCAACAACCAAAACCAAACCCAAAAGACTTTGAAGTCTTTGTTAACAACAAATTGGCATGAGGAAATGTAACCTTCTCCCTGATGGTTTTCCTACGTGTAGTATAGCTGGGTGGGACAAAGTAGTGAAGTATTGGAATTGGTATCCCTAAGCTAGAGTTGTAAACTGTAAGCTCTGGCTAGCTTTACTTGTTCCTTAATGATGTGTCTGACTGACACCTGACACTTGCATACTTCTGTGTTACTGATGAGGCTGAACTGTTGCTCTGTGATGGGAAATCCAGTGTTCCTCCTCTCCCCTTAGAACATAAGCAAATAGCAGTAGATCTGACGCTCATGGAGATCACATAAGAATTTTATTCCAAAAGTTTAGAAATGTTCTCTGATGCCTGCAGGCTTCTGCATCACCAACATGTGATGAAGCCCTTCCTACATTCTTGCTCAACAAACCATTTAGTTAGCACGCACTGGAGCTTCTTGCAGCTGCCAAGAATATACATGAATTCTCTGTACCCCTGTGCCTCAGAGTCAGTGTTTGTTTTCTGCCTCCTTTCCTTTTCTAGGGGATCAGGAAGGAGTTCAGGAGACTATGGAGAAGATGGTAAGCAAACGATAATTGTACTAAATGGTGACATGTAAACCTGAAACATCTTTCCTATTGCTACAGTTGGTATTTTCTACCTAAGAAATGGGACAGTAAGGAGGGACAGGAGGGAAACATTGTGTCCTGCCTGGACATAGTAGTTGCTAGCTCTGAAGTAAGTTGTGTGTGGTAAGATTGCCTTGAAAGGACGGAACATAGTTTCTGCTGGAAGGAAGAGGCTGTGAGAGGATAAGGTCTGAAATTCCAGATGAAATCTTCTGTTAGCCAAACTAGTATTGCTGGAAAATACAGTTCAGTATGGGAGAGGCTTTAAGATTAGTTGTGAAGCATTCAGAAAAGTCAAAAGGTACTTAACAGGGGAAAATAAATAAATCCAGTTCTATTGCAGGTTTCCAAAACTGCACGTATTTCATGAAAAGGGGAAAATATTGTTAGGTAACAGCTGTTTTCCTACTCTTTTTTTAGAAAGGAAGTCTGGGAGGCTGATGGAACATGCCTTACTTAATGATGAAAGTGAGTAAGATGAAGTCTTGCTACTGACAGGGCAGGTGCCTTTCTGGGTGGGAAAGGAAGAAAGTTGCTGGGAATTTTGTGTGTTCCAATACTTAGTTCCAAGGGATCTGCAATTACCCAAGTCTGGTAGAAATAGTGGTTTTTCACGAATTAGTAGAAGTGAGAGGTTGGACAGATAGTCATGCCCTCAGGCAGGGGTTGTTCCACATAGCTGCATTCACTGCTGTGATAAGAGAAGGATCTTTACTTTCCAGTAGGACTTGCGTAAAATGACAGCTGGAACAGACTGTTCCTTTGGGGCTCTGGTACACTGGGACTGGCAACATTTCCTCTGGCAAATGACTGCTTCAGTCCTTTATGCCAGCCTGTTCAGTAAAAACTTCATGCTGTTGAAGGGGCAATGAAACTATAAGGTCTGACCTCTGTATTGTGGGGGGCAGGTTTTAAAGGCTGTCATCGGCAAGGTGGAATGTGGCTAGGCTGCTGCCTGAAAGCAGATCTCTGGTTTGGCTCACTGCTTTAACCCTCTGCTTTCCAGAAGTCCTGAAGGAGATCCAGAGTACCCTGGAGGGGGGCAGAGGGTGAGTATCAACCAACTGCTGTTCCTAATGGAGGGGTCTGGCAAGGGAGGGCATTTCTAGTTGAAAGCAGGGGGATGCCCAACATGATGGCAAGGATCCTTGTGCTGGAATCTGGTCGTGTGTGTCTCCCACAAACTATCAAAGGGAAATAGTAAGAGAGGCAGGTTCTCTTTCACATGTTGTCCCCTGACATTTTTTATGAATAATGCTTTGTTTCTTTCTCTCCGAAAAGCAGGAGAGATCACATTCCCACAGCCCAAAGGAACAGGACTCTGAGTATTCGCATACAGGTTTATATTTGTGTCAACCCATACTGATCTAAGGGCAGGCCACATGGGCTTAGTTGGTCGAGGATGGGACTCTGGAGTTTTAATCCTGTCTTGACACTGCCACTGGGATGTGTTCAGTATCTCTGCTCCCATTCTGTCTATACAACAGAGCTAAGCTACCACCATGGGTGCGGGGCTTTACCTTGTCTCCCTAGAATACTTATGTTCAGGTGACAGGGGCTACGGAAGTGTAGACAAAGGAATACTGTTGGCAACGGATGCAGGAAGCTTGGTGGGATTGGTAACTGCTGGTGTGTAAGGATAAGTGACTGCCTGACATGCTCTGCTCTGCGCACTTCCTCTGGACACTACCTAATCCTGGTCTTCTGTTAGCAGCTGGGAGTGGATGGGATGATACTGCATTGCAATAATGAATCTTTTCTTGTGTCATTGCAGGAGCTATGCAGAAAGAAATTTGGCAAGAAATCCATTAGGACATGGACTAAGTAATGGAGGAGGTAGGTGAGGCTCAGGATATTTCAGGCCCGGTGAAGCAGCCAAAGGAAGCAGAAAGTAGAATGGAGTTTGTTTATAAAATACAGCTTATTTAAATGGTTTGTGACAGTGCAGAACTCTGGTCTGAATTTTCAGGATGGAAATCTGCTGGCTGTGTGATGTACTAGCACTGTTCATCACCTTGTGCCACATGAGTAAATATGCTGCAGCAGTTTTAAAGGAAGAGATAAAAAGCCTTTGAAGGCTCCTGCCTGATGCTTAACCTTACCATGAAGCATGATGGAGAGGTAGCCAGAGCTCATAGCAATAATCTGTTAAGTATATCAACTCATTAGCTCTCATTAGCTTTCAACTTCTGTTTTCTAAAATGGCTTTTGCATTCTTTTATCCCAAAGCAGATTGACCAGAATTCATCAAGGACTTTCTGGCATTGGATTGAGTGCCATAACACTACTGATTGGGCAAACCGTCCCTGGGGAGAGGGCACCACTGCTCCCTGCATCGCAGGCTAGTGAGCTGCAACTTGCATGCATATGCATGCCTGCCTCTGCCTCCCCTTTTAGTGCCTCATTTGAGACCTCTCCTCTTGGAGCCCGCCTTGCATTAGGACAGAAGCGGATCGCCAGGTCTGATGCACCACAAGCCTCTGAGTACATCTAACTTTTAAATGTTTGCACATTTCTCTTTTCTACTGGGCTGGGTTTTAAATTATAAATGTTACTGCCTTGGTGCAGGATTTTAATAAACGCACACTGTTACCTCCAACTGGTTTAAAATTATTTTTTGTACAATTTTTTAAAATCGTATGGGTATTTCAGTTTTAACAGAAACATTTTAGAACTTTTTAAAAAAAACATTAAATAATATATGCTAGATTCCTGTGACTGCTGTATGTGTTATCTGAATGAGTAATTTTGGGTTTTGTTTGTTATGGTACTGTTAACTGGCTTTATGGATTTGGGTAGAATCTATTTTTGTAGCCATTCAAATCAGAGGAAAACTAATTGAACTTGATTTTTGTTTCAACGCTACATTGCTCTTTTTTTTGGAAATAAAACTCTGAATTCCCTTTTGTGATCCTTGTCTGCTGTCATATCTATTCTTTCCATCAGTTGCTTCTTTCACATTGGCAACAGGCTCACGTCCACTTACCTGTTGAAGAAGGTGGAGCTGTCCCTCTGAGCTGTAGAGGCAAAGAGCACTCCTGGAGATTAAGTGGCCTTGTTAAGCCACTTGGTTTGGAGAAGATGCATGTGGCAAGCAAGTTGATTGTATCACTGTCCTGCAATTCATACATAGTGTTGCCAGAAAAGGGCATCGATACAGATTATAGTCCCCGGAAGGTCATCTATTAGCTTGTCCTGAAATAACTTGGGTGATAACACACTGAAGGGATCAGTTGATCTGATAATGCTGCTGTACTCGTCAACCAATGGATTTTGAATCCAGACTGGTGAAATACTGTGCAGAGCAGTTCGTTACTCTTTAAACTTTTTCGTTCCTTTGTACCTGACTTAACACCACTTTCTTTTTTTCCAGCTAAGAAAAAGAACAGTGTATTCTCCTATTTCCTGTAACTTGCTTGTAGCACTATGAGAGTCAGTGAGAAAGAACTAAAACCTCTCAGACTGGGTGCTGAGCTGTCATCCTTGGCAGGCTTTAGAAACCTCTCCTTGGAAGCCCTCTTGTTTTGAACTCTGTCTTTATCTTCCTGAGCAATGTGGAGGGATCCTTTCTTTCCTAGAGGACTAGGGTGCGCACTTCCTATTCTGCAGGAGAATATGGTTGCAGTTGCTGTTGCTCAGGCATATTGGATGTATTCTTCTAGAATACTTCTAAAAGTATTAGTATCTCCTTTTGAGACCTAATTTATTGCTAATGAGGTTTATAGAGCAGCCTCTCCTACTCAACATGGTCTCACAAACTAGTTTCTATTTCCTTATTTCTGCTAGCTTCATTATTTCCATGTTTCTATTGCTGCAGGATGGAGGCTAACAGAAAGGTGGCCTGCTGTTTTCCACCTCTTGTGCCAGGCACTGATGCTGCAAATTTACAGGAAGTTGGGCTTTAATCAGCAGCTTCTGACCTGGTGTGATCCTGTGCATGTGCATCATTCTGGCGCACCCAGCTGCTTCTTTCTTCTCCTCACAGATGGGCTGGTTCTAATGCCTTTTCTGACTATTTCATTTGCTGGCAGGCTTGGGGTAAGTGACATGGCAGTCCTGCTCAGAAAGGGCAAAAGCAATTTATAAATCCAGTAGGTCCACTGAAAGAGTTAGACAAGTCACAAAAATGCTATCATAATTCGTACAACTTAAAATGAATTTAAATTTAAAAACAAAACAACTTTATCCAGGCTTCCTGTTATTTTCCTGAAAGCACAAGCCAGACTATTAGTGGGATTGATTAGTTTAAGATGTGTGCTGATATTTGGCAGACTTTTTCCTAGCGATGCTACTTTTAAACCAATAGCTGAAGGATTCACTGGATTCAAGTGCTTGGCTTATTGTTGTGAGCAGAGGCATTAAGAATCCTTTTAGAGCTGCCATGCCTAAAATACAAGAGAAATAGCAAAGGGACAAAGCACGAGAAGACTGGAACTCATGTATTGTGCTTTCAATTATATTCTGAACTGAGCGGGAGAGGATGGAAAGCCTCATGACATTCAGAACTAGGGTGTATTTTTTTTGTGCTGTCAGAAAACCACTAGCAAGTAAAATTGGTGATGGGATAAGGTGTTCATGAAGGATGCAGTCTTCAATGAATGTCTGTAAGCAGCTTTTGAATGCAACAGGAGGGGGAAAAAATACCTCTGTATTTCTCCCTGTCAGGAATTGCCTTCTGAGTCTTGGTGTTACCCTTAGTCTGCCTATCAGCTGACAGTAATAATAATAGCCTGTTTCTGATCAGAGGATTCAGCTGCTGCCAAACTCCTTGAATTTTGTGCCTACCTCTACTTTTCACTTGAACTCCCCTTGTTTAGGATCTGATAGAAGCTTGCTGTCTCCAAGAGCGTAATGCTTGGAAGCGCTCTGAGGGCTCATTGCCCCTTATTAACGTTATTGCCAGTCAGGCTTTGGCAGTGCTCTCCCTGTCTCCTGCTTTACGCAGTCTCATTGGGGCCTGGCACTGTCAAGTGCCCCTTCACTGCAGGAGCTGAGCTGCTGCTAACACTGGCTGCCAGTGCTTGAAAAAAACCCTTTCTTTATAGCTCTGTTGGCAGCATGTTCCCTAACCCTTGCAGACCTGTTTCTCTGCAGAGGGGAAAGTCTTGGATCACAATGAAAGAACAGCCCAAATTTTCCACATTTGAATACACGTATTGGGTACCTATATGGGATGCTGTTTTATAGTGGCCTGAATTTTAGGTCAAATGCTTTCTTGTAATGTGAGCTCTTTTATATGGTTGCATATTTGGTGCCAAAATTCTATACTCCTAGAAAAGCTTGGCTTGGGGCTTCCCCCCCCCCCCCCCCCGTAATAATGCAAGCTTTCCTCAGATGTTTAGCAACTGAATATTTGATGAATTTGTCTAACAATTCTATTAGGAGAACATAATGTTGGAAGGAAAAGTACTTTTCATCTTAGTTGTAAGGCCTGAGGCATGTCTGGTTAGTACGAGAATGAAGTTTTTTTTACAGCTTAATTGGTCTGTTTCTTAGAGTATGGCTTGTTATCTATTGCAGCTAGAATAAAAACATGCCTGGACTGTAGTCCTAAATTCAGCCTGCAAAGCATGTCACCATCTGTGTGGCCTCATGAATTGGGATGTCTTTAATAAGAGTAGGACTGGGATCTGCTGTTAAATTGGCACAGCTGAAGAGTGAGACAGACTTTAGTGGAAGTCTTCTTCTAAAGCCCAATGATCTTTGCTAAGCCACACTATTTGACTTGGTGATCTCTCTCAAGCAAAGGCCAAGGTTGTGTTGCAACTGTAGCCGATTCTCTCAGGTATGCCAGATGGAGAAAACGGATTCCTTCAATAGCTGCCACAAGCCCTTGGTCACAGAAAACTCGATGCCTTCATTCACAGCTGCAAGCCCCAAGTGCTTGGATTACTTCCATGCAAAATATTGACCTCCTCTGGCATGATAGTGGGTTTGACGAGCTCCCCAGATTAAGCAAAATTTACAATAGAACCAGGAAACCCATATGTGAAAAAGCTACTGCAGCAGTAGCATGGCCCTTGAGATCATCCTGCTGTTGATTAATTTGTTCCAACTGTTGCTCGGGTAGAGATTGCCCTTCTCAAGAACAGCCCCTTGTCAAACACATCTGGGTACTGGTTTCTGGTCAAGGAAGGGCCTTTTCTTTGTGCTGCACCTGTGGAGATAAGTAGGCCGAGGTGGCCTGGCTTTCCCTGGTGGCAGTTGCAAGCTCTGCAATGGTAATATTAAATGGTTGCAGGGGAAGGGGATTGTTTTCTCCACTTAAGTACTTTAACCTTTAGTGTTCCCCATAGCATGGGAAGTAAACAACTGAAGTAAATGCTCTTCTTGGTGCAAGTGGTCATCTTCCACTGACTGGCTTAATGCATCAGGAAAGAGGGCTGAAGCCACGGCTGGGTGTCAGCAGAGGGGTAAGTTTCTTCCCTTCTTGGCTGGGTGCTCCCACAGCCTCCTGAGAGGTGAATCTTCACAGCTTTTTATGCTTCCTGTCACTACAACCTCTGTTCAGAGATGCTTTTCCAGAGTGGGAGGGGTGAACCCGCCCTCTCACAGCTGTAGCGGGGTCTCGGTCTTTTCCTGCTGCCTCTCCTCCGAGCCGGTGTCTGTCTCCTCCTACCTCAGGGTGTTTGTCAGTGCTGAGTGAAGCCCTTCTCCTCGAGTGCCGCCCGCCCGCCTTTCCCTCTCCTCAGAGCGTGAGGCGGCGCCTCTTCCCGCCCTTTCTCCCATCTCGCGCCGGCAGCAGAGAGCGCTGCCCTCCGCCATGGCTGCTCCCGTCAGGCGGCTCCGCGCAGGGCCGCCCCCTCAGGCCGGCTCCTCCGTGCGTGCGAGCCCCGGCGCCACCGCCTTCTCGAGAGGCATGGCACGAAAATGTTTATCTTTTGTGATAGTGGGCTGCAGGAGTTCAGGGAAGACCCGAGAAGCACCTTTGTCCCCTAGAAACATGCTGAAGTGTCCTGGGTGAGGTCCTGTTCGTGGCTGCCACCGTTGAATGCCTTCTGAGCATGGTGTAAATGCATAAAATACTTCACCTTCCTGATACTTTACCCTCAAGCTGGGCCCCAGTGTCCACCCCCTGCTTAGCAGAGGGTCAGCAGTGCTGTTCCTTATATTGCCTTTGCAGCAGCCTCTGCTTTTGCCACTTAAGATAGGACTATGAAAGCTACAAAGCAACAAAGGTGGGAGATGGGAAATTCAAGCAAGTGCTCTCTTCCACCACCAACTGTGAGCCACCACCAACTCCTATACTGATGCTGTGGGATGTCATACCCTTTAAGGTCAGTCAGCTCTGCCAGGGACTCCAGAGGGACTGATTTCCTTGTAATGAAATGCTATTGTGTAAACAAACTCCTCATTTTCCTCTTGCATCTCATGAAGATGAGCTTTTTATAAATGTTGACTGAACCGAACCACGGGGATGGCAGGAGAAGACTTGCCAGGAACACAACAAAGACAGGAGAGCTAAAAGGCTCCTTGCACTTGTGGTCTGTTTCAGTAGAGAGGAAAGTAGCTAAAGAGGTACTTCAATCTGTTACCACTGCACACCTCTTCCCCAGCTAAATGTGCAGAGACTACTGCTCTCCAGCTCTTTGTGGCATAGATTCTGTGTCTGGGGTAAGTAATATTTTAAAATGTTTTTTATGGTGAAGGGGCTTTCTTCAAGATGGATGTTCCTGAAGACATGTTGATGGCAGTCAGGAAGAGTCACCCTCGGTTGGAAGGACCTGTACCTTCATGGTCAGAGCCCAGCCTGTGGCTGGCTCTTCCCCTTCAAAAGATATGGATCTCTTCTTCCAGTGTGCTCCTGTGGCAAATGAGTCTGTATATTATGGGCTTGTTCCTAAAGAGACTCTGAATACTGTTCATTTGTTTAAAGTCAATCTCCTGTTCTCTGCTTATGCTCAGGGCAGGGCCTTCAAAAAATGAAGCTTGGGTTCTGCTCATACTCTCCTTCCTTAAAGGGAATTTACCTTTATCAGATGGCTGTGCTGGGCCATTGAAAAACAGGCTGAGCTCATAAAAAAACCCAAATCTGCTACACAAAGACATCTCTGAGCTGCTGAATTCCACCCCAAAGTCAGATGATACAGCTCAAGTCTTGATGGAGGTAAGAATTCAAGGAAGCAGAGAATATAGCAGGTTCAAGTAAAGGCTTATTGTTATTTTAGGAGAACCTGCCAATTTAGGCGGTATATTGAGTTGAAAGCGGTTTAAGTAATTGTTGAGGGAGCTTTATTCCAAACTGCAAAGTCTGAAAATTATTGGATTTGGAAGAGCGTCTGTCCTGTTAGCCAAAGGAGTGGAATTTGGGAGAAGTATTCTTAAAGGGTGGGATTGTTCTACAGACGAGTACATCCTCCTGTCTTTATCCTGACACAGATAGGAGCAGATGAAATGCAGGCTTGTGACCAAAGGAGGTATGATAGCTCTTAATTGGTTTGATGGCCTGGGATGTTGTCAGTGCTGTGAGAGTGCTCACAGTTCAGACCTGAAGTTATTTATAGGAAGACATTTTGAATGCCAATGAACAGTAATGAGGAAGGAAATTCAGTTCTATCAAGTTAGGCCCATGAGGCAGAGTTTCTGGAAATAATAAAATTTAAGCATTAAGTGGTAGTTGACTTGCTGGAGACTGCACAGCAGGTGGCAATGCCTCAGTCCTAAAGGCTCAGGAAGCATAGAAAGCTTTTACTAAAAGCAGTCTGAGAGTCCAGGCACTATGACTTCTGTTGTGCAATGTTCAGCGTTCATCCTTAAAAAGGCTTGTTTTGCCTATGGTAAGTGGGACATGAGCATTTCAAAGTCAAATAATATCATGTCATCTCTCTGAAGTGCATTGCACTTTCAAAGACACTAACGTTGGGTTGGATATAAACCACTCCTAGTCTGTTTCAACTTTGTTTAATGATGTTGGATAGGCAGATTCATCCCTACTGTTCTCTGTGCCCATTCAAGTGTTATGTAGAAGTTTGTTTGCTAAACCATTAGAAAACCCTGTTTGAGAGTAAGATCTTCATCTAGCGTTTTTTTTTTTTTTTTTAGCGCACAAGAAAAATGCTAATTTCTCAGTAGCTTGCATCACAGCCATGAATGAATGCATCAGAACTCCATGTGTCTCGTTAGTTAATAACATGGTAGTACTATTAATACTGTTAGGTTTTCTTTGATGAGAAGCAGCAGATAGTAACTGTCATCTTTTCTTGTTTCATAAGGCTGAACAGACTTGATTCAGCAGGTTAAGTTGCTCACTGCTGTGCTTGTCTTAGGACTGCTTATGCACAGAAAGGGAGCTTTCCATTACAATGTATACTGCATGGGAGTGACTCAAATTCTATAAGCCTTGTTAAAGTGATATCTATTGAGAGGTATTTATTACTTATGAGGATATCTCCTGTGCATAGGGAGAGATGAGACCTCTCATAAAATGAATAGTGATCTATCTACAGAAGATTAAGGAAATTAAATATCTGCAATGGAATAGAGCACGAGATACTGATAGGCTTGTTAACATTAAATGGGAGAAAATGTTCATCATCCTATAAAATAAATGGCAAGTTTTGGAGGCAATCCCCTTGAGAATGTCTTCTAGTAACTTGGCTAGGCAAACCGCTCCCAGTTTGCCACTGATCTTTGGTAGCAAAGCATAATAAGAGTGCCTATGCTTGCAAAACTGTAAAGACAATACAACGTGTCACGAAAAGCATGAGTGGCCCAATATCACACTAAAGTTTCTGATGTTCCACTATAGAATAATCTGTCAAAGCATCTGTCATGGTTTCAAAACCAAACCTTCTTCTGCATACTCTAACCTCCCTGTACTCTTCTCCCTGTTCCCTCCCAGACCTTAGGAGCCCCAAAAGAGTTTCACATCTGTGGTGTTGCTGCTATGAGCTGTTCTGCCCTCCTGTGTTACTTGCTCCTCCTTCCTTTCTTCTCCTATTACATATTTGTGCTTTTCAATTTTATTTTTAACTATGTTAAAATTTTGCTG
Source organism: Alca torda (assembly GCA_008658365.1). Classification (NCBI taxonomy): domain Eukaryota; kingdom Metazoa; phylum Chordata; class Aves; order Charadriiformes; family Alcidae; genus Alca; species Alca torda. The sequence goes on along the minus strand of CM018086.1, from coordinate 30,980,089 downwards.
AATCAGTCAACTGAACCAGTGCCTTTTAATCTTGCCTTATCATCTGGAGTAAGGGAATAACTGGAAAAAGGAATTGCAGGCCAGTGGGCCCACTTGTTTAACAGGAAGCTCACCATTAGATCAACTTAGCTGTAAGGTCAAATTGCACAAAGATTACCACCAGAACTGGTGCAAGGAAACAACTGAAGAATATAGAAGACACGGGAAGGAAGGAGTGTCCCCTTTCAGATGGTGGTCATAAAGTCAGTTTAGCTGTAATATGAAACCTCACCGCTAGCTGCATGAATCCTTCTACCTGTATCTCTGCAAGCTTATTAGCATCTGCTGGGGATTTTCAAATATCTGGGTGTAATCATTTCAGTCTGGACAATCTAACTTTCCACTTTGATCCTTTGATTTTTACTTCAGCGGCTACGATGCTTTCTGCAGAGAAGTCATTTCTCATGGGAGAACAGGCCCTGCTGGCAGCCATACACCAGGACTGTAGCCCACACGTTTGGAAAGTCTCTTGCATTCATGTATAATTGGTTTGAAAACCAGTTCAAATCCAGGGGATTTCACTGACTCACTTGACCTGTCTATCAAACCCAAGGTTCCCAGCTATGCAGGAAAGGAAGAATGGGAACAAGGACTGCTCCTTATTTGAGGCCACCCAGGCACGTCATTGTGCCCAGTAAAAAGTAAGTATGATGGAAGCACAAAGATCATGTGCTCTTTAGTTATACTCTAGCTAGCACACGACACAACAGCAGTGAAGACGCACTAGAATGACTATGGGCAGTTTTGCTGGTTTCTAATCATGCCAGAGTTCCTGCTGTTGTCTTTACTTTGCTGGTTATTCACTGTTGTTACCTGCTCTGGTTACCAAACCAGCAAGATTAAAGTTAGTGCAGGCTTGCCTGGCCTTGCATCTTTAGTTTTCTCTTTTTAGACGTTAACTACAGAGGTAGGTCAGGGGATTAAAAGGAGGAAGCCTGAACTGTGTTTTAGCATAGTGCAGAGTCTTTCAGCTCAGACCCAGATAAAGTCCATCTCTCCAGTAAGGTGTAATACCATCTGTACAGTGTGTTGGTCTGTTGTTTTGGCTGACCTCTGGGTAGGGGCCATGGGATGCTGGCTTTCAGTGTAACAGGATCATCCAGCCTCATTGAATGGCAAATAACTGGGCAACAAAGTGCTCCTGAAATATTCAAGGAGGCTGTTTTCAAACGTATGTAGCTTAATTGTTTTGGTTTCTTCTTGCAGTCATGAATACTTTATTTGGCTTTCTCAGGTTATTGCTGGGGAAGAGGACCTCAGAGACCTTCTAGCTCATCTTAAAATAGCTGGAAGAAGAGAGCAGAGGCCTTACCAGTTTGAAACAGTGAGAGGCCAGGAATTCTCTCTCAATAGCCTGGGTTATAGGCTCAAGGGAGAATGTTTTCTGTCAATATGAGGCAGCATGTGGTATGGAAGGAACAGTGTAGATATCTTATATTAATGCAATGAGACCTAGGGGACAGGGGGGAATAACAAAAAAGATAAAGATATTTTTAAACCAGCCTTATAGGCTGCATGGTCCTGACTGGATTGTCAATTCTACTTGCTATAGAATGAAACCAACAGGAGGCCCTATTTATACATTTATGAAGTTTCATCTTAAAAATAGATAGGAACAGCACTGACGAGTCCCCTTACCTCAACTACTGCCAGACAAACAAGGTTGTTGTGAATTTATGCAAAGTATCATTTCTCTGATCAATCACGACCAGTTTCTACTCTTTTAGTCATGTGATTTAGCCATTTTTTAAAATTGAGTTACATTCTTATCTCTCTTTTCTGCAATAGCATCAATGCTTTTATTTTATGTCGTTGGCTTAAGAAGAATTTTCAGTGAAAGGGTGGATCTGATGTGTTATCACTTTCTAATAACATTTTAAAATAATAGTGGCTGAATACTAGCTGACAGGACCTGAAATTTTGTGTAAATGAAAGAATCTTTAGGAAACTGGGGAGCGTTCTGCTTTCTCAAGGAATGTAGCCTCTTTTTAAAGCCTCCTGTTCCTTCCATCTGCTGCTGGATTCCCATGTCAAAGCAGTTTCTTCAAAGTAAAAGGGCTTTTAAGTCAGAGGAGCTGGCCAGCTGGAAATTCCCCTTGGTACTGGTATTTCTGAGTAGCACATAGCTGGCAAAGACAGTGTACTTCCCAGCTCCTTACTGCACCCAGCATTGCCTTCTCAACCCTGTGCGTCCAGACAGAAATGCGTAGAGAAGGGCAGTAAAATTGGGAAAGTGCAAACAAGATTTTAGTTCAAAAAATGACTTAATTGTCGTTGCACGTACCAAATGTTGAGGGTGCTGTGCACGAGGGCAAGTTGCGTCAGTATTCATACTCTTATCTGAAACGAATCTGTCTTGTTATTGAAGCAATGACTTGGGCAAAAATACACAGTAAATCAGTGGTTGAGGTGGGCATTCGACCCAAGTCTTGGTCCACAACCTCCACTGTCCAGTCTGCTCAAGGATCTGGAGCTGAAACGTGGAAACATTTAATCTTTCCTGGCACTTACCTCCTGCTCCCTTAAAAACATACGAACAAACTGCCAGCATCTTGCTAGGAGCACTTTAAAAGGCAAACAAATGCAGTGTTTAGTCTGTGCAGAAAATTCAGGTTAGAGGTGCTGAGGCAGACAGGCTTGAGACAGAGGTGGAGAGGGAGTATTTGCACAGCATCAGTTTAGCTTTCTCATCTTAGTGTAGCTCAAAGCAGACAGTAGTCTGATAAGAAAGTGAACATGATCAGTGCCTTCATCTTGGCCATGCTCCTCGGGCAAAACCCAATCATACCGTCTGAGACTTCTGACAAATCAAAGAAACAGAGGGCTCCAGTTCTGCCTGGGGTATATAGAGCCTTGAAGAGGCTCCAGCTGATAACGACATAGAGTTTGTTAGAGCCACTTCCTCCTCAGGAGCTGTGAAGAGCTGGATTTTTCAGAGAAACTTCTCCTCCCTGCCATGCACACATTTGAAGTTTAGAGCTAAGAGCCCCAGGGCTTGTTTCTCAAGATTGAATAAGGAATTAATGATCCAGATGACATCAGTCATTCTGGGCTTTACAAAAGGGATCTCTCTTCTCTGCAGAGAGGGATAGAGACTTATTTATAAATAATGGATAAAAGAACGTGATGAAATAGTTAACTAACCTGTTGCTCTATAGCCTCTTTCTTATGAGCTAGAAGAAGAGGACCATCCAATGACAGAAAGCTTAGGTAAAGTTCGTTTCTTAAGTTCTCCAGCTCAGCACCCAGTTTTTATCTTTGCTTCTTAGTGGAGGAGCCCTCAAAGTACATTACATAACAGCCAGGGGGTTCTTGGTAGGAGATAGGAAAACAGGTCCCACCCAAACTAATGCTGGTAAGCATCTCATATCTTATCTTAACAGCACTCGTCACGTTTTATGTTCGGGTCACTTGTTCTGGTTGCTGGCCACACCTGAGTTTATCTTGTTTAATCTCCAACTTGTCTCAAAAGCCTTTTTGGGAGGGGGTAGGTGGTAGAAGGGGACTTTGCCTTAAAAGAACCAGGGTCATCCTTAGAGTAGTTAAATCACACACTAACCACGCTGTCACTTCACAACCTGGTGAGTGCAGAGGGAGACTGTATGTACAGGCTACGCTGTGTGCATTTGTACTTCCTCTGTTACCTGCTTTCTTGAGAAAAATCTAGGAAGAGGAAAACTGTCACTGAATTAGACAGCAACATTGCCTGGACGTAATCACCTGCTGCGAGTAACCTTGACCTGTCTGCAAAAGCTTTGTTTAAAGGGGAGCATGGCTTTATTGGAAATTCAAGTTGAAAGGAGATTTATTCATTCTACTTGACTTGGACTGAGATTTAGGCATAATGAGGACAAAAATGGTGCCAATTTTGCAGTCTTTTCAGTACCGAGCTGGAAACTACTTTCCTGTTGTCAGCAGAGAGCTTGGTATTGGCAAGGAGAAGAGGGCAGAGGCTGAGCTACTCATGCTTGGCTCCCTGAAATAAAACTCCAGGGATGCAGAAGAAAAAGGCCTATGATTTAATCTTTTTCAGTAGCCTAAATTCTTATTTAGGTGGTATTCACTGTGCCTCGTCTGGTAGCCTCTTCGATTATACCAGGCATGTTTTAGTATTGGAATTGACCTCTCCTTTTCAGTCTCTCTTTGGAGATGTACCTAGTCATACCACGTCTAAGCTTGCCTCTTGCCTAGGTGAAATCCCACCTATTCTCTTATCCAAAACTCTGCCAACCAGCTGGTGATATTGCTGGTTGAAAAGTTCAAAGGTGCCATGAGAAAGCTTGAATTATTGATGCCACTTTCCTTACATATGCCTGTAATTGTCTGCTGCTTGGGCGCAGCCCAGCCAGAATTGATGTTAGACTCCACAGCTGGGCAGGCTTGCAAGGACGCTGGAACAGACTCTAGGCTGCATTGAAACGAGGTACAGGAGGGTGAATATGTTACTGTATGCATTAATATGACCTACAATATGCAGTACTGAGAAGCTCGCTGGAATCAGGATGGATGGCATAGGTACGTTAAAAAAGAGTTACTGTGCAAAGTGGTAAAGAAGGAGCTTGAGGAATTTGTACGGGTGAATGCAAACAGAAACAGTTAAGAATTAAGTTCCAAGCATTTCCCTTTATCAATTGTACTTTTTCCTCTGTATGAGCTGGGAGAAACCACTGTGCTTAGGGAAGATGAGATTCACATTTCTACTGGTCTTCAAAGAATAGCATGCACTATCCGCTCTTCTTTTTGTCTGTGGGTCCATGCTGTGTGTCTTAATAGCACTGAGGTCCTTCTTTCTCTAATAATAAAATATTTTTATTTCTTCTAAAAAGGAAAAACAAAATTGAATTGTTCTTTTTCCTGTAGTGATTTAGATAAAGTCAGTATAGCAAGGGGAGTTGAAAAACTGATGAGAAGGATCTTTCACCTACTCCAGTGTGTGCAGGAGGCAGATGGTCCAGGGCAGTTAATCAAAGCAGGTCTGATGTCAAAGGAATTTTTTTATATAAGCAGTGATTCATCTTACCATTCCCAATAATAACAGTGGTGTTACAAAACAATCTGCTCTAAAACCCTGTCTCTGAAGAATTGCAAACTCTAGGTTTTCACGTTCTAACACAGATTCAGAGTCTGGGGTGCTATCTTTACAGTGAGTCAAACTGAAGTTCTGCGTCTAAACTCCTTACAGATTTGGGCAGTGTTCCTGATCTTCCTCATAATCCAAGTATTGCAGCATTTTGTTTTGTGGAAGGCTTTAGCTTTCCAGACACATTACTATCTAGCAGTAGTGTATTAAAGCAGACTTTTAATTTTTTTTTTTCTACTGCATTTGGCATTGTAGAGAAGCAGTATCAATTTTAAGCCCCCAGGAGGATAGAATACTAACAACTATTCTGTACTTAGGATTTAGGGTCTAATTCAGCTACCATTAATCTCAGTAACAAAACTCTTGTTGCAGGATTTAGAGATCTAGGCCACTAGTATTGATGTGTTAAGTGGAGAGGGGAGGCTGAATTAAGGTGACCGGACACCTACATATTATATAGAGTACTGTTTAAAGAGAGAGATAAAAGAAGAGGATTTGAGATGAACTCTGTACTACGCAGCATACATGTCCAAGATGTTTTGAATAGTGTCAACTCCAGAGGAGAGTAAAAAAGCAAGTTTCGAGGGAACACTAAAGACACTGATTGTTGAGGAACCTTTTACTGTACATAACAGTGCTGTCAGGGCAGCAGCTTTTTGCTCAGCATCTGAGTTGCAACTGGGGAAAAGAGAGATACTTTTTTTTTTCCAGTTGCAGAAGATTGTTCTGTCATGCAGAAGAGTACAAAACGGATAGTATGAAAAAAAACCCCACCTTTTGCGATAAACCCATGTGCTTTACATATGCCTAGTGTGCTTGTTTTATAGCATCAGCCTTCCAGGACTATGTAAATCTCAAATGTGGTTTTGCTGCCCTCCTTGGGGTGATTGAGGTGAGGCAAACTTTGATTCACTGAGTTGTTCTTTACCAGTTTGTTCCCAGGGCACTGGAATGTATTTTTTTAATGGCTTTTTTTTTTTAAATGACTCATAAGGATGCTTGGACAAGTTTTAGTCTGCAAGAAAGACATGAGGTATTCTGGAGAGCTGGTGGATTTCCATCCAGCAGAATAGGCTGCCCGCTTGAGGTACTAAATGTTAGAAATCCTCATTCCTTGTCAGACTTTATAATAGCTGGAAATATTTAAAACTTTATGCTGAGTTGCAATCTTGACTGTGTACTCTTCCCCTGTCCTCCTACCCTAGGGCAAGGAGAGGCCTGCGGATGGAAGCAAGTTTCAACAAACCTTGGCCAGAACTCTTTTGGGCTTGTAGCATGTGTACAATAACCAGCGAGGGTTTACTTTTCATTATAGGGAAGAAAACGTTTGTACCATATAGTATAGCTAATCCTCTCAGTTCAATCCCCTCTCTCAGGAGTTCCCCACCGGCTCTTGTGTGTCTTCGTAGTCCCCATTACTGTTGGGTATGGCTGTCAGAGCTTGTACATGGCAACCATGATTATTGAGGTGCAAGGTTCAGAGCTGTGAGACAGGTAAATATGTTGCCAGCATCCCATAATAGTCCAACATCTGACTGAAGGCTTACAGACACTGTATTTCAGCCTTTAAATAAATAAATTAATGTTTTGTGGATTTATGATGATGGTAGGAATTAGTAATTACTCAAAATCTTGACTGCTAGGTCCTCTCTTACCTATTGAAAGAAACTGTAAGGCTATGATGGGTGGAAGTTTCTCTTCTCCCTGTAGAGAATCTATTGAGTTGGCTGAAAGACAAAGAGAAAGAAGGAGCAAAGGGAGAGAAGAGTTTAACAGAGAAAGAGGTGAGAGGACAAAATATGTAACGGAATTTCCCCGTGTCCTGGTTTGTTCCTCACCCATCATTGGCTAATGTAATCTCTAAGCTAGTTACAAATGCCTCTAACAGGAGGCTTTTTACCTTTTTTTCATTTGAAAGATGTTGAAGACTGTTGGGTTTCCCTGCTATAAGATTTTTTTCTTAGTTCCATTCTCCTCTTCCATTCACCTCCAAGTTTTTCTTTCTCTGCTCCATCATTTCCGCACGGTTATGCCCTTACTGTTTTCTGGTTTGGACCTTTGCCTTGAAGTGTTTAGTGACCTGGGAATCAAAACCAGGCTCTGCCATTAGCACTTCATTCAGACAAATGTGTAGAAGTGGAGTCTGGAGCCCAAGTGGTATTTTGGTCTGTCTGAAGCAGCAAGAGGTTGACTAATAGAATAAAGGATCTTTATGACTGGAAGGGATAGAAGTGGTATTTTTTAACAGGCTGAAAGGTCAGGACTAATCCTTTGGGCACTTTTACATCCTTTATTTCCTGCTTATGATGAGAGGAAAGATAAAGAGATAAGTGATGATGATTAATACTTAGAATACTGAACATTTCCTAGACTGTCAGCTAATAATTGTGTGCTCAGGAGGAGTTGTGTGGAGATGCTGTTACATAGTTGAGTGCTTTGTGCTCTTGAATTTTTGCTCAGTTTAGCCAGATCCTGGAAGGCATTGAATGCTTGTTCGTGGAACACAGTATTCAAAACCAGCCCCATCACGCTAAGAGAAAAGATGGAGTGAGGCAATTCCACAGACGTGCACTGGGTCTGTATTAGGAATATTCTTTGGCGTACAAATGCTTACCAAGATTTATGCAGTGTGTTTTTTGCAGTATAGCTGTGTATTAACAAAAATCAGTTATAATTGATTGAAAATCCTTTTGCTGTGGGCAACTAACATACACTACCCAAAAAAAAAAAAAAAATTAAAAGCAATCTTCTATCAGTATTTTATGTCTTCAGAAGCAATTCTGAAATGAAGACTTATGCTACAATTTTAGCCTAGTTTCAATTGCCTTTTCCTGCAGAAATTATCAGTTTACGTGATTGGATTGGTATTGTTGTTGTCCACTCTATTATATTTCTTTTTCTAACACTTTATTTATCCTCTCTTTTTTCCTATTCCTCATTAATTTCCTTATTTATTTAGGCTTCTTTCCAGTAAGATTTCAGGAGAGCTGTTCAGGGACAGACATTATTTGCTACAAGAGCTAGTTTCCTCATAAATTTTGCTATTTGGGCTAAATTGTTTTATGACAGGTCAAATCTTGAGTATGATCTGTTCATTAATGTCCTTCTCTTGCACTGCAGAAAATTTAAAAGGCTATCGCCTGGAAAATCAGATACTATTTAACTGTAATTACAATATATATTTAAATTTACCAAGTACTTATTTGCTTGTTAAGAGACAAGTGCTCAATTAAAAGGGGAAGAATAATAAAAAAACACGAAAAATGGGACTTATATTTTTGCATCCTTTCTATTACGTAGCAGCTCAGCTTGTACAGATGCTAGTACTGCAGTATCCATTCAGCTTGTACAGATGCTAGTACTGCAGTATCCATTCAACTTGTACAGTTTGAGTGAATTTTTTAGTTTTTTTGTTAATCAGTTGTGGTCTTTTCAGTTCTACTCAGTGATACAGCATCTACTCAGTATTGTATATTTTCAACCTGCAGGTCATTATTGTTCATATAGGTCCAGCTGTGATTGTGGATACTAAGGAAACTAAGTATTTACTGTTCATTCCTTTGACCTAGCTCATTAGATGTGTTCCTCTTTCTTAAGCACAAAGAAGGTTATTGGAGAAGCAAAAACTGAAATAAAATGATCATTCTTTCTTAAACTGCAATGTGGCCAAACCTTTGTTAACTGTGGAAAATCATAGACATTTGTTCAGTTGCCTGTATATGACTGGCATCTGACAAGAGTCCTAATAAAAGAAGAAAATAAGGGTGCTTCGTGACAAAATAAAACAGAGATTCATCTGGGACAGGACAGTCACTTTGGCACTCCTCAGCTGCACTGGTATGGTTCTGCAAATGTTTGCTTGGCTCTGTAGAAAGGAGGTAAATTACCGCTTAGGAGGATCTAGCCTCTTTTTGTAGCTTATTTCACAGCAAAATGCGCGATGTTTCCTTTCACAGGTGAATTGAGATAAGCCCTCACATACTCCTGAACACTGAAGAAATGCCTCCTTCCCGATCCAAGACCCGGCACAAAAAGGTTGGAAAAGAGAAAGTGTTGAATTGTGAGAAAAAAGCAAGCTCCCCAGGAGATTCAAAGATCCACTGTGGGAGACGGCGGGAAGGTAAAAGTAAAGGCCAGCTGAAGGGCAAGGAGTCATTGCCTGAACAAGATAACAGCCTTGAAGAGGACCCCTTAAAAAGCCAGAGGCTGGTGAGACTTCAGGGAAGCAAAGAAAATGGCCACAAAAAGTTATTCCGGGGGAAAAGAGCCTACAAGAGAAATGATAAAAGAGAATCTGATTTGGGGAGAAAACATGGAGAACAATCAGTGTCCACGTTGGAGGGGAAGAAAGGAAAGGTCTGCAAGCAACAGGAAATGACATCAGGACGAGACAGTGAAGACAGTAGCGATAAGGAGGAAAAGGCCACCACAAACAGCAAGAAACACAGTTTTAAAAAGAAGTGTGGAAAGCATCCTGCTGTTAGTGAAAAAGTCACTGAGTCGGAGACTGTGAAGTCAATTGCACAGCAAAGTGTTGAAGGCTCTCTTCAGAAACATGACTCGCCACAGAAGGCACAAAATGCCAGGCATAGGGAAAAGCACAATGAGAATCATGGCTTTAAGGAAGCTTCTGAGCAGAAGTCAGATTCTCAGTCCCAAGGCAGTATGGCACAGGGAAAGGGTGAGAGAACTGGGAAAAAACAAGTCGGAAAACATACCAGGATTATTGTCACTGAAAGTGCAGAAGAAAATATCCTGGAAACCTCAGATAACTCCTGCTCTGACTCTAGCAGTGAAGGCCATTTGACCCATAAAAAAGGTACAAAAGAGGCTATAATGGACAGCACTGCAAACAGTGAAGAGAAGAGTAGTTCTTCAGAGGAAGATGGAATCAGTGAGAAAGAAGCCATGCTTGAAGATCCTCCTGTGGCTGAAGGAAAAGGCTACAAGGAACTGCTTGATGAAAGCAATGAAGCATCTAATGAAACTGAAAGGGAGAAGGTGACCACAGATGGAAGGAATGAATCTGAGGATGAAGGCACTGACTTTGCAGGACTGGAGGCAGAGGAGAAAATGAAAAAGCAAGATGACGTGCCAAGACAACCAAAATCTATTCTAGCTGAGAGCAGTGAGGAAGATGATGATGTAAGCATTTCAGGATTCCAACTTAAAAGTCCTAAGATCAGAGAGAGTGGCAATCATGAAGTAGGTAAGGAAAATATATTAGAAAATGACAAAGTTCAAGCTATGTCAAAAGATGTATATGACAATTCGGACAGCAATGGAGAGAACAGTACTGAAGAGAGAGTTAACAAAGGAAAAGAAAATGCGACAAAACAGCCACTGCCTAGTGCTGTGAAAGCAAAACTCCACGTTCGCCCTAGCAAAGTACTTCAAGGAACTGAACAGAAAGAGGATGTGTGTGATGAAGGCAGAGTGCTGAAAGGTAGCCCTTTGCTCTCCAAGCAACAGATGACATTGAAGGAGAAATCTAGGAGGTGCGAACCTGCAGAACAAAATACAGTGGTAGGACATACACAGAGGGACAGTTCTTCAGACTGCAGCAAGCAGGAGTTAGCAGCGATGATGCTTACAAAGAAATACTCTTCTCAATCCCAAATCCTTCTCAATCTGAAAAACAAACATAAAAATGCTGAAACCAAACTATTAACAAGCTGTAAACCAAATCCTGTCTGGATGGCTGTGGGAACTAACTCTGACCTGAAAAATGTCGAAAGCATCTGTTCAAAACCCACGACTCTAGAAAGCCTCAGTACACAGAAAGAACCCAACATAGCTCAGAGTTTTGGAGAGAAAAGATTAAATCTTTCAAATATTTCAAGCTGCTCCACTATTACAAAAAAATCATCTGATAAACAGCTCCTTGGCAAGAAGAAGAAAGTGGGAAAAGTTATGGGAAAAGTTAAACTGAGTTCAGGCCAGACTTTAGAGGCCAAAAAAGCGAAAGTAGAAGAAGTGGTTGCAGAGGCGCCTTCTGAAGAAGAAAGTGTGCATGATGGGAAAGGATCCAAGTACTTGCACACCCATTCTGCTTTTAGAAAAGTCACCAGCTGGCTTGGTCAAAAACCTGCCAAGAAAGCAAGACTGAAAGCTCGTCTTCTGAGCGTGGCACGTGCAATTAGTATTTCAAGATGGCTCTGGAAGAGATTCGGGAAGAGGAAGAGGAGCAGCAAACCTTTTGGATTCCGAAGTAGAGTGGCAATCCAGATTGTAAGTACTGCTGGGTGGCTTGGTCGATCTGGCAAAGCCTTCCCTGGTACAGCCGGACAGCCAGGGAGCGCTGAGCTGAGTGACAAAGAATCTTCTCTTCCATTAGTGGAGGGGAAAGGTGGTCCTAAAATAGCAGAGGGAAGAGAAGTGGGACACGCTGATTTGCCTTCTGGTGATTCCCCTCTTCAAAGCAGTTCCTTTCCATACTTACTTAGCTTGGATGAGGAGAAGAACAATGCTACTGATCCCAAATTTGCTATAGTATTCCCCAGAGTCCACAGCATGGTTAAGATGAATAGGTCCTTGGCCAGGGGCTCTGGGAGTGGTCATTCCCTAGAGAAACTGAGATCTCTATTGGACAGAAAATCTGTTGTGTCTGTGCAACAGGGTTGCAGATTCAAATGTGACCTACACAGATCTTTGATGGATCAAAGCCCTCAGAGAAACAGTGAACAGGGCTTCCTTGCACATCGAGAAGAGGATCCAATACATACATCAGATTATTCCAGTGAGGTAGATGTCAAAGAGGGTTCAGGTGTCCTCCAGACTGCAGGGTCCATAGTCACACCTGGTGTTCACTGGTCTCAGCAGCAGGCTCAGGGATGTGATCCTGCAGCGTGGCTGAATTCTGAATTGCTACTGCCACGCCTAACCATTGAGAACCTAAGCAAATGGGCCGTCTACAAGGCCCCACATCTTGCCAACAGCCATGTGATGAAGGTCTGCAAGGATCAGTGGGAGGCAGAAGACATCACTGACAATGTGCTAGAGATGGAATTCATGCAGAAACAGGTACAGGTGTTGCCTCCAGTATTGGAATGAAGCTGAACTTTTCCTGATTTTCAGTAATGTATCTATGCATTTCAGGTGTACATGTGTGAAGACCACTGTGAAGTTGAGGAGATTGAAGATCTAACCAGACTGGAGTATGTGTTGTCAGTGGTATTCTGCAGCTAATTCAAGGTCACAGGGGCTTACTTGTTATCCTTCAAAGCTACTGTTGGGTCAACAGCAGAAAGCACATTATAGATCCTTGGCTACCATGTGAGAAAATAGAATTAATTTGATGCATATCATAGCTGAGTAACTGATGCTCTGCGGTAAATCTAAATAAAAGACTAAATTGCACTGTTTAAGTTCTGGACCTACACTGAATCACGTGGGGAGGAGCACAGTTGCAGAGGAAACTCCTGACTGTTGTGTATAGTGTGTCCCAAAGCTCTGCTGCACAGAGAGTGCACATTGAATCTCCGCAGTCACACACCAGAGAGAGCAGCTCATCTTAGCAGACTTTCTTACAGATGCATCCAGGGAACTCTGCCTCTCCTGTTAAATGGTTCCCAGTCCTGAAATGGGTTCTAAAAAAAACAAATATACTTTATGGGTAGGGGAAATGCAGTTTAGAGGCTGATGTGACTTTTGTGGTATTGCAGAGGGACAGAACTGGGAATTTGACATACCATTCTTGTTGCATGAAGTGAATGTTAAGTTAGGAAAACTTGCAGGATGAGACGCACATTTCGATGTTGTTTGCCTACTGACACTGGCATCTGTGGCTTTAGCAACTCCCATTGCCTTCATCTATGGCAAACTCAGGCCCTACATCTTTATTAGCTTTTAAATCATGAGTTCACTGCTATTGTTAAAAGAAAAGCACCTAACACTGCTTCTCACACATGTCCTGCACCTTCAACCCTTTACATTCTGTTGAGATAAACAACTGTAAAGGCTGTGTGCAAGGAGATGCAATCACACAGAGATGGACGAGCTGGATGTTCTGAGCTTTGGCTGCTCTGTTCTCTGATGTGTTTAATCCTGGACATGTTGGAATCATGTGAATACAATGAAGAGTTTCAGATCCCAGCCTTCTACAAAATCCTTGGGAGGGAAGAACGATTAACGTTAACACATGCCAGTGAAGCTTATGGCTGACAAGTCCTTTCCTTTGTTTGTAGGGAAGTCTGTGAGAGCTCAGTTCTGCTGTGTCTGAAGAAGAGGTTCCATCGCAATCTTATTTATGTATGGGTAGTGATGTTTGGATTTTTGGTTGGTCTTTTTTTTTTTTTTAGTGCTTATTCATTCTGAGCAATAAGCTTTAAGAGAAAATAATTTCTATCATTCCGTCAAGCTTTGATGCACCAAGTAGCTCAAGAGCTCACTCATTACTGGGAACAATGATAAGAAGGATACTCACCTGCTTTTGCTCAGAAACCAGGTAGCATGAAATATTTGAGGTAAAATCTGAAAGTCCCAGAGTTTCTCTTTAATTTTGGTATTTGTTGACAACCCACAAGTATAGTTGGGTTCGGTTTTAGCCTCAGCTGCTCCTAGTGGAACTCTCCTGTCTTAGCAAAGCAGTTCTGAGTAAAAATTGTGGATCTCAAGAAGAAACTTCAGAGTTTCTGCAAACATTTCACAGTGTTGCAGTCCAGAGCTACTTCTGAATGGCTAATTGTTCTCTTTTTCATTTACTGGCTCAGGTGTTCAAACCTGTGCCTGTAATTTCATATGAAGCTTGGAGAATAGATAGTGACCAGTGAAGACGACCACGGACCAGTGAGTGCCCACTTATCCCAAAATATTAATGATAGGGCTTTGAAAATGACCACTGAAAAATTGTGCTATGCCCTGAATAAGCTGACAGTATAGTCAGAATAGACAGTATTCCTTAAAAGGTTATTTTAGTCTTTGTATAAATATGTGTGTTCAATTGCATTCCTCATTCAGAAAATTCTAAGAACTCACCAGATATTTTTTCCCTTTCTTATTTTTGTCCTAGACTTACATTGGACAAATTTTGGTTTCTGTGAATCCTTTCAAAGACCTCAGTATCTACTCTGAAGATGTGGCTACCCAGTACCACCAAGGGACTCTCTCAAAAAATGCCCCGTATGTTTCTCTTTCTCAAATAACTCCCTAAATTCTGTTCCATTTGTACTCCAGAAAGTATTTTATTTTCCTCTGGTTGTCTGATAGAGCAGGAGGAATGCTACAGGAAGTGAGCAATCCATTTGGCAAAGTTGTAGTTGCTTGGACTTGTGATGCTACAGAGCTAAACTCTTTAGGTCCAGTTTCTTGAGTATTGCTTGAAGGTCCTGAATTCAATGCTTGCTGGGACTGTACCTGAGGAGTTTTGGCAGTATGCGCCCCCCACTGCTAACACTGGTACAGCCCTGCTAGAGCTAGCAATCTAGGCAGGTTCCTCTAGTTCAGATAATACTGTTGGTGTCCCTTTTATTAAACACCATGGCACAGAGCATTACTCAGGTTAGGCTGAAGAGGTCCTGAAGGAACCTGAACTTTGCAATAACTTGTAACAGTGGTATTAACCTTATGTCAGATTTCCCTGGTTCCTCATACTTCTCAGATCAAGATACTGGCCCATCTCTAATGTAGATCACTGATCGGTAACCTTTTGGTCCTGTATTTTTGAGGTAGAAATGTGAATTCAGTTAACTGGGATTTTCTTTCTGTACATCTAGACACATCTTTGCCATAGCAGAAATGGCCTACACGCTATCTCAGTCATCAGAGCAAGAGCAGTGTATCATCATCAGGTAGGAAATAAGGGTACTTTCTTGAAGGCTTGTTAATTTCTTGATGTAAGACTTTAATCTTTGTATTTCACTGTCCATAAGTTTATCATTCTGGGTCTTGTGTGAAGGCTGCCAGCAGAGAACATGAATAAGATGTATTGTTATTTCACTCTGTGCAAATACAGCTGAATTTACCTTCACACCATTTTGGAGGAGTGGAAGAGAAAGCGTTTGGCATTCCACAGTGGAATTTTATTTGGGCCTATTTTGTCAAATTGTCTCACTGTTTCAAAAATATGTGATTTTCATGTGTTGTAAATCAGTACAACTCCACTGATTTACTGCAACAGGTGCTCTGATATGTCTAAATTGGGTAGTTCTGTTTTGATGCCAGCTTTCTTACCTCTTGTTCCTCCAGTGGACACAGTGGATCAGGTAAAACAGAAACTGCCAAAGCAATTGTGCGATACCTGACCATGCTGTACCAGAGATCAGACAGTCACGGGATCAGACAGGTAAGAGGCAACTGAGATATTGGCTTTATGCTGTGATAGTTAGGCAAGGAGTAGAAGCCAAAGACAGGGTAAAGAGGCCACACTGTTAATATTGTTTCTTTGTTCCTGTTTAACTGATCTGGACTTTGGATGCCTTGTGGTTCAAGGTGAAGCTCTGGTAAAGACGTGAGGAGAGCTGATGTATCGTTGGTCTGTATTTTAGTATCTGGGAGCCCTGATGCTGTATAGAGGGGCTGTATCTGTTTGAACAGAGAGATGATACCTGGATTAGAAACCTTATAGCATTGTCTGGGAGGTGGATCTGAACAAACACAGAGCAGAAATGAAAGATCATAGCAGTGAAGGTAAAGAGATCATAGAGTAACTCAACAATGGCTAGAGGTAATGATACCAAGATAAATTAAAAAAGTTACTCTTTAGACAGGCAAGAATTATTTCAGTGAAGTCCCATTTTTCTTGTATTTTCAAGCAAACAGTTACTTAAGTTCCTTTTGGGTTTAAAAACCCGTGATTGCTACTGAAGTGTTCTCTCCCTCTTTTTTTGAAGCCCTGCAGTGTCCTACCCATCCTGGAGAGTTTTGGGAATGCCAGAACCATCCTCAATGACAACTCAAGCCGTTTTGGAAAGCTTCTGAATGTCTACCTGCAACAGTGAGTTAAAGGAGCATCTTGGGATGCTGTCCTTCCCAGTTGTCAAGGGGTGAGGAAAGATCTAACAGTGCTTTGAGCTCTTGCAATAGCCCTCCCTCCCCTACACCTTTGTTGTCATCAGGATAGGAAGAGGGTGAGTTTACACCCCTATTTTGCTTTTAGATTTCCTCCATGAAAGAATAGATCTTCACCTCTTAAGATGGGTGATAAATTAAGAACAGAAAAATGGATCAAGTGGTTTATACAAAAGAGCCATCTAATACAGTGTTGTGTCTCCCACACTGGCCACAAGCATTCGCTGAGGCAACAGTAAGAACAGGCAAAATATATATAATTATTTTCTTTAACACTCTGTTAGCTCTTAACCATTTGCAGCAGCTCAGGAGTTTTTCTGAGACTCTTGTGGTTTTCCAGTTTCCTCTTGGACTCATAGAAACTTCATGCCTCTGCAACAGTCTTTGGCAAGTGTTCTACAGGTCTAACCAGTTCTGTGAAAAACACCTTTTTTGTTTTGAACATGCCTCCTTTCTAATTTCTGCTTGCTTTACTTTTTTTCCTTTGGGTTTTTTGGGTTTTTTTTTGACTGTTGCCAAGCACTGAGCTGATATTGTCATGGAACTGTCTATCACAACCCCAAGGTCTCGGTCCTAAGCAGCAATGGTTAACTTAGAGCCTGTCAGTTTATATCTGAAGCTGGTATTACTTCGGCCTATATGCATCACTTTACATTTATATAAAGTGACATACAGTAGGGATATTCTGACATATGAAATGGGTGGGTAAGCTCAGGTGGGGGAGTGGTAATGCAACAGCTACAGCTGAAGGGAAGAGGCCTGGACCAATTTCAGGACATATCCTGTGAGGATCATTCAAGTCCAAGCTCCTTTGTACTCTGGAGCCTGTTCAGAACCCAAACTTGAATCTGTATGTTTCATAGATGCTTTCTCTGTACTAGTTTGATACAAAATGCCAGTGCTGGAAAGCTTCAAAATTCAGACCAAGTTGGTCAGGTCATACCCTTGTTTCTCAGCAACAGTTCGTCTGCTAAACTCTCAGAGAAATGGATCTACAGAAAACCTGTCACTATCTTCTGACAGCACCTGTTGTTGTCTTATGCTCAGTGGCGTCGTGGTGGGAACATCCATCTCCCAATACCTGCTGGAGAAGTCTCGTGTGGTATTTCAGGTGAGGACCAATGAATCCCCTTCCTCTTAGGGGGGTCCCTGTCTCCCTTATTCATATTTAATCTTAAATTTACTGTTAAATAACAGGGATGGGAAGAAGTATGAGAATTGCCTCCTATTTCTTCTGTTATCAAGAAATATGTCTCCTGTGTGTAGCATAAGGTGATCAGTTATTTTATTTGAATAAAATAGGAGGCTGCTCTGCCTCAAACAGGTTGAATTAAGCGATTTATTAGAGATTACTGTAAGTTAAATCTTTCCTCGACTAATTTTTCTTAATGTCTGGGGTGTGGAAAAGGTCAGATATTGGAGCTGTGTGAAAGGGACTGCTCTCAAATGGAATGCTCTTAAGATGTCAGTGAGAAACCCTGGAAACTTTTCAAATGAAATAGTTCTTGTGTGGCTTCTGGCCTCATCTTTCTGACCTCAGAGTGTGTGTCCTGCTCTTTGAGTGTTTGGTTCATGGCAACATGTATTCTGTAGGGTTTTAGAACTGGATATGAGTCAACTCTATGAACTGTGTCCCCATCAGGCCCATGGTGAGAGGAACTACCATGTGTTTTATGAGCTACTGGCTGGGCTGCCTGTGGAGCAGAAAGAGGAGTTGTACTTGCAAGAGGCAGAGTCTTACTTTTACCTGAATCAGGTGAGTGAGGCGAGAGTGAAATGGCCAAGGCATCTCTTCTGTTTGGTTAGCAAGGCACCTGATAACTTTGCTTCCCTCCTGATGTGTCCCTCACAAGACAATGCTAAAGTCTGCTCTGCTCCTTCTCACACCTGACCTAAGAAGGACTACCTTTGTCTCTTATGTGATCTTTTTCTCACCTTTCAGGCCCCTTCTGCTCCCAAAGAAAGCCCTTTTAAAAAGGAGTCATCGTGTAGGCCCATGGCTCCACCATGTGGTGAAAAAATCCTTTTCTCATTGCCTTTCCTTGCATTTGCAATTTATTGTGGGACTGAAGAGTAGGGGATATTTCTTTCTACCTTTGGCAAAACACTTGCTTCACTGAGTCAATGGGTGTGAATTTTAAACCCCTGAAATGTACTACTGATTACAATCTATTTAAATTGGAAAACTGTTTGCCAGACTTATGACAAGCCATCACCCTAGAGCACAGTTTCTTTTGTTTAAGAATGTTTTCCATACTCAAGGAGTTCACAGCAATAGCAAGATATCTTTCCTATTTCAGCTGTGTGCGTCAGCTTTCCCGGGTGGGCAAACTCTTTACAGCAGCTGTGGTCATGTGAGGGATCCTTGAGGAATGATTGCTATCATCTTCCCTTCAGGGAAAGAATGGACAAGTACCATTAATGACTCAAGGATGGAGGGCAATTAATGGCCCATCCCTTAGTGGAGTTACGTTCCTAACTGGAGAAGGATCTGTATTGTAAACTAAACTCTTCAAGGAAATAGTTAACAGGAGTGTCTCAGCCTGCTGCAGAGAAGAAAAGGGAAAAAGATCAGCTCATGAGTAAAGAAGTTAACAGAGGCTGACAAAATTTCTCTTGTATCTTGGTCTTCAAAAGAAGAAGCCCAAGGGCTGCCTGGACCTCATTCTTGTCCTCATCTGAATCTAGCGATCAGCTGGAAACTTTTGTCAAAGAATGCGCTTGTACACAAACAGGTTCTACAGACCCCCTTGACCCAGGATTTAGTAAACTTTAGGATCACAGGCATTTGTTACGAGTGTCCTCTTGTAGAGAAAATCACAAGAAGAGTAAGAGTGATATGCCTGTGTTGTGGTGAAGCCCTATGTCAGAGGTGAGTGAGACTATAACCCAGGATGGCTCTCTGGGTGCACAGAAACCCATTTGCTTTGATACATCCAGTTCTGGTACCATTTGGGGTAGCAACTCTGACATGAGTGACTTGGGAGTAGCTTCTGGCATCCCTTCTTTCCTCAAGCTGCAATCCAGCAGCGGGCAAAGGGTAGCTCGGGTGCCTGTATTGGAACCACGTGTGGAACCGTAAGTGTCTGTGGGCAAAAGAGATCTTATTCTCAAAAACTCCTGAGAGAAAGAGAGACTGATCTATCAAGAATGCTGAGCTCCCACTAGTGGTGTCTTTGGTCTTTTTATTTCAGGTTCTTCCAGTCCTTAAAACATTGAACTCCTTCTCTGAAGATCGCTGCTGGTAGCTCAGCTCCAGCCTGGGGCAAAACGAGCTGACCACTATTATCTGTCCCTACTCTCTCAGGGCAGAGCATGTGACATCCTGGGGAAGGAGGACAGTCAGGACTTCCTGGTCTTGGTGCAAGCTCTGGAGGGAATCAGCCTCTCGTCTGATCAACTGACCTCCACCTGGGCTGTCCTGGCTGCCATTCTGCAACTGGGGAATATCTGCTTTACCTCCTACGAGGTACAGTAACTCTTGGCAGCTTGGGAATGGGCTATTTGTGCTAAATATTGTTGTTATCCCATGTGATGGGACTGGGGACATTATTCTTGACTGAAGGTGATCCCTTGAAGACCATTCTGTTCTTTTGGTATTAGGCTCTAGATTGACCTGGGCAGGTACAGAAGATGGGAGGCAACTAAAGGTCATTAGAGCGTGGATGGCTCTTTGAGGAACCAAAATGAACCTAGATGCTGGTGTTTTGCTCAGGCTGTGTGTGACTAGCTCTGTGCAGTTGAGGTGCTGTTGAGAATATTAATCCTAGTGGAACCTAGTAACCCATCCATAGTTGAATCTGTTGTTCTCCATTATTTAGAAAGAATCCTATGAGCATGCAGCCATTGCCAGTGACACTGAGATTCAGATTGTGGCCAATTTGTTGCGTGTCTCAGCAGATTACCTGCAAAGTGCTGTCACTCACCGTGTCACTGTGAGTACCTTTTTGGCAATTTCTCATTCATCCTGAAGCATGGAATGCCCTAGCCCAGTGCTCTGTCAGCAGAAGGGCCACCATCTTAGAAGGTCCCAAATCTGGGAGGTAACAGCAGGAGTAAAATGGTTCCTGTGCTGGATGGGGATGGGCTGAACCCCTCAAGGCAGTGCTGTAAAGATGGCAGAACTCACATCTAGGAGGGCTTTTCTTGATATGAGGTGGCTTCAGGCTTAACGCTTTGGCCAGCTGACTCCCACCCTGAAATGTGTCAGCAAAATTCTGTTTTTACTTTCTCCTTTGATACCTGGGTAAATTCTCAGGCCAAATGGAAAAAAAAATCCATTTATTAATCAGGCTGATTCCTTGCTTATTTAAAAAACTATGTGTATTTGTGAGATAATAACAGTAAATTCCAGCTCTTTATGTATCCAGGTGACATCTTATGATCGGATTTTCACCCCTCTGTCTGTAGAAGGAGCCATTGATGCCAGGTGACTTCTGCTATTGTTGTCTGGGTTGGTGAGATGTACCCAAGGGTGCTGTCTTTGCAGTAACTGGTTTTACTCCGCTCTCCTACTCAGAGACTCCATTGCCAAGACTCTGTATTACCTGCTCTTTGAGTGGCTGCTGCTGAGAATCAATGAGTGGCTGGCTCCCTGGGAATCAGACTGCGCTGTGGGCATTGTGGACATACATGGCTTTGAGGTTGCTTTTCCGATTCTTTTGATGTTGTCTGGGCTGCAAGCACGTGTGATAATTCTCCTTAGTCACTGCCAAAAATGGGAAGGCATCTGATGGGTGGGTTTTCTTTCTGGTTTTGTTTGGGTATTTTTGTTTTTTCTTTTTTCCCAAAAGGAGACAGTAATTGTACCATGTAACGTAGATGTCTGTATTCAGAGGGGTACTTTTGTTTTCAGATGCAGTAGAGAAGTCCTCCTTCAGGGTGTGATTTAACACTTTTACCATAGACTCTTGTTATGAAATGCTATTTGGAGGAGCCCATAGTCTTTCATGACTATGGCATAGGTAGAATCCTAAGGTACATAGGACTGTGCGGACTGCAAGTAGTGTTGGTATGTAAGTAAGTGGAGTCCTAACAATCACAGGCAGTTAACACCTAGTGTCAAACAGAGTGGTTTCTGGTGCTCCCACAGTGTCAGGCTTGCATGTTTGATACCTTTGCATGCACTGACCAGTACGGTGCTGCATAGATAACACACATAGCTAGCTTTGGTTCTGTCATTCTAAGGAAGAAGAAAATGATTTGATTTTAAATAGGAACAAAACCAGCACTTTGAGCCAACTTGGCCTATTGAATTAGCTCATATGCTGTTTTAAATACAGATCAAACTGTCTTTTCAGCAAGTGCACTGGAGTTCAGAAACAAAGTTATGTGTGATGTTGGAAGGACACATGAGAATTTTAACTCCATGGTTCGAGGTTCGATTCTCGCCTAAAGAAGGTTTGACAAAACCTCCAGAATTTTCTTAGAATATTCACTTATACACAAATTCCCATAAAAAGCAACTCAGAGTCCTTCCCCTGTAGCCTGTGTTCTGCTGCTCAGCAGTGGCCTGGGGAGCCAGATTTGATGGCTCCAGCCATCAGCCTGTTTTGATGGACCAAAGCCAGAAAAATACCTAGTAAATATTTGCTGTATTGATGAGGTGAGCTGAACAAGCTAATTCTTAATGAATCACATTTTAATTATTCCTGGTGCTATTACTAACAGAAGTAAGAAAAACATTTTTAATGTAGTTTTAATCTAACTGTTCCCATTTGTTTCCTGGAGACTTGTATAAAGCATAAAGCTGGGAATATTCACAATTCATTTCTTTTCACGTGCTTCAGCTTCACGTGCAACAGCCTGGTTTTCTGTTGTTCCCAGCCTGAATAGGGACCAGTCCAGAATCTGAAGAGATTCTTCCTGAACATCTAGGCTTTGGATCAGGCCAGGGACAGGAGAACAGCAGATAATTTTTTAAGCAAAGGCCCTGCAATGTGATACTTTTTGAAACTGAGGTTAGGTTAGCATCTAGAGTTCTGGGTCAGGAATTGTTACCCCTGTGGCAGGTATACACCCATGTCCCTTCCCCAGTGAGTTTCTGGGGGCTTCCCAGACTTGCAGTAAGGAAAAAAAAGGCAGAGCAGGGGCTTAAAGTGATATGTGCTCATCAAAGCCTGTGAGTTTTATACTTAGAATTCCTGTTAAAATCTGTGTGTTCTGATGAATGCTGAAAACAATGGAGCTTGTGCATGTGGGGATGTGCATCTGAGAGTAGATCTCTTCTTTGTGCTTCTTCACAGCTTGTCTTGCTTCTTGCTGTTCAGCCTCATCAATAAACCAGGCTGAGATCTTGCAAACCAGTCATAAGATGATTTGAATTTCTCAGGTTCCTTCACACTTACTGATCGGAACAAGCTGCCTGAACCAGCAGCTCAGTTCAGTGCCATCTGGTGCTGTGCATTATTCACAAGAAGACACAGTCTCCTGGGAGGGCTGTGGATTGGAAGTGATGATGCCTTTTTGTCTTTGCAGGATCTAGGTGTGAACAGCTTAGAGCAACTCTGCATCAACTTTGCCAATGAGCATCTCCAGCGTTTTTTCAGCCAGACTGTCATTGCCCAGGAAGAGGTAAATGGAACTCACTCCCTCCACTTATTCTTGTTTGCATGGCTGGATTTGACTGGTTGGTCTTTAATATGCAGGAGGAATATAGAGAAGAGCAGTTAGATTGGATTCCTATTTCCAAGATGTACAGTGAGTCATGCTTAGATTTCATTGCTGCAAAACCCCATGGCATCTTGCGTATCCTGGATGACCAGACTTCACTGACTCAGGTGAGAAGCTCTTACCCTCTTATGTGATCGCTTTCACAGGATGCTTATGGTGAGACAGATACAAAGACTTAACAGGAACTATGTTCGCACAGTTATTAAACGTTTTTGCCTTCAGTTCAACAGTGGCTTTTTGGCCTACTGGATATGTTGCAGCAGCAGAAAACATGCTTGTCATCTCCTTTACAGGCCACTGACCACACTTTCCTCCAGAAGTGTCATTATCATCATGGAAACAGCCCTTGGTATGCCAAGCCCAAGTTGCCTTTGCCAGTCTTCACTGTGAAGCACTATGCAGGCCCTGTCACTTATCAGGTGAGCTGGCACAGGGCTCTGAGCAATAGGAGCAAGAGCAATAGGCCAGCTTGGAAACATGCTGTGGATGTCCTGATGGACCAGGTCCAAGTCCTGTGAACAAAGCCCTTTCTTTGTAACTGCACATGCCTCTAGAGCATCCATTTATAAGAAATGAGGAGATTCTTATTAGGAGAGGCGACTAAGCTGCCTCTGGGCAGAAGCAAAATAGGCAATGGCCTCAGCTACACAACAGCCTACATTGTCTCAGAGCCCTGGAAATCCAGGAAAGCTGTTGCTGCTGAAAGAAAGTGAGGGGTCAAAGCCTGCTGGGTAATGATGTGAAGGGGAAAAGGAGCAATCCCTCCTAAAATCCCTCCTAACAAGTCATTGTCCCCTCCACTCCTGGTGGCAGCAAGAACAGCAAGCTTCATTCTCTACGGCTTTCCCCTTATTCCACCTCTCCAGCTGTCTGCCACAAGTCAAGGTGTGTGTAAGAGGGATGTTTGCCTGTCTGGTGGTCTGAATGGTGCATTAAATCAGGCTTTGCCTCTGCAGGTCCACAAGTTTCTTAATAAAAACCGTGACCAGCTGCGCCCAGAGGTGCTGGATATCTTCTCTCAGAGCCACCTCAAGGTACTGTAGTGGTTCAGGATGAAGATTTCTATTGCAGACACCCAATGAGCCACTCATTGCTTCCATGTAAGAAGCAGAAGGATCCTGGTCAGGTGTCAGGAGAACCTGGAGAAACTATGAGGAGTTTTGTTCTACTGAAGGACACTTGGGAATTAAGAAAGTCATCTTTGCCTGAAATTGATACATTTTATATATAAACCGCACAGACTGCCTGAGGATGCAGCTGGGTTCCTGGCACTGCTAGGGGCAAGGGAAAATGGTCCCCCACCCAGTTTCAGCTGGAAGAGATTGTTCTTTCCATGTAGTTCAGGGAGCTTTGGTCATTTCTTTGTTTTTCCAGGTGGTGTCTCACATTTTCCAGAAGGCTAAAGCTGCCTATAGTCAGCAAAGGGAGCTGGGGGCCAGAGGAAAAGGGCTCAAGCCTAAGGCCTTCACACTGGTGTCCAAATTCCAGCAGTCTTTGCAGGACCTCACAGCCAAGCTGAGAAGGTGAGAGGTAGTGTTATGCTGCCATCCCTGCACTGGGCTGATTGCTGCACCCAGAAGTGTGTGAAGTCTTCCCTGGTCAGCACAGAGAGGAGGATGATCAAAGGTTCTTCCTTCTGTTTTACAGGAGCCATACCTTTTTCGTTCGATGTATCACCCCTAATCCCAAAAAGGTAGGGTGGCACCCAGAGCTCCTTATGGGATCCTTCAGTTCCTTGAAGTCCAGTCCTTTCCTGCAGCTCTCCTTTCACAGCTGGGCTTTGGACTTCTTTCCTTCATTTGATAGTTTGAAGCTTTTCTTCTCCTTTCTCTGTCTCTCACCGTTCCATGTGGCCGTGTGAGGTGACCACATGCTGGAGGATAAGAAGCCAGTGGCAGCTGGACACCAAAGGATGTGTTGGGTTTTGTGTTCCATTGCCTATAGACCATGACAAGATCTAACTCGAGGAGAGGACAATAGAAGGAGACCCTTCCTAAAATATGCCTTCTGTCTCCTTTCTTTTTTCTTTATTTCTTGTTTTACATTTTTCTTCTGCCTTATGTTCACAGCTGTCAAATATCTTTGATGTGGAGTATGTCACTTGTCAGCTACGACATTCTGGGATACTGGAGGCTATCCACATTAGAAAGGAGGGATACCCAGTCCGTCTTCCATTCCGGAACTTCCTAGCCAGGTACAGTGGTGTACTGGTTTGGGATTCCCCAGCCACTCAAAGCCTGGATGAACTTGTCAGCACATTGTGATTTGTTCTCCTCTGAGGATTCCAGTTACAGCCCTGGCTTCCGTCATATCAACATCTCATCTTCCAGGTATGGCCTCCTGGCTGGGCAAAGGCGTAACTGCTTGGAGGAAAGAGAAGGCTGCGCAGCTGTGCTATCTCATGTGGTGGGGAACTGCTCAGATCTCTATCAGATTGGAGTGACAAAGGTGATACTTATAGAGAACACCATCTTAATCTCACAGTCTCAGTTACCTATCTACTGGCTGTCAAAGGGCAGGGAGCAACTCTGCTCTCTGCCCAAAGAGGGAGAACAGCACGCCTTCACCTTCCTTTTGCTTTGACTCTTTTCTCAAGTATGAAGGAGGGATTTTTAGCATTTCAGATAAAGAAACACTAGACTCTTGGCTCCAGGCTGTTGTAGTAGCATAGCCAACTCCTTTGTCTACCCAACATTCCTTGATGGTAATCTGGGCTTCTACCTTTCCTGCCTGCTAACTAACCTTCATCGCTCCCTGATTCCCTGTCTTCCACAAATGCATCCATCTCTGTCACCTGCACCTGTGCCTCCTGGCCTCCCTAGTTAAGAGAGTGCACTTTCCTTAGCAGGGAGCCTTAAATGCTACAAAGAAATAAACCAGCAGCTTTTGTTATTGATAAACTCTTAGAGAAGCTGGCTGCTTTTCTTGTGGGTTAGCAGCTGTTCCCTTTGCCCAGGTCTTTCTGAAGGAGAAGGCCAGGCAGGTTCTGGAGAGACGGTGGAACCAGAGGCAGAGTTGGGCCATTGTTACCCTGCAAAGGAACTTCCGATGCCTTCTTCGCCGCAGACAGCTCCGTGTCCTCCAGGAGAAAGCCACAATCATTCAGGCTCACTTCCGAGGTTACCAGGCAAGGTCAGGAGTCAAAGGCCAGGCAAGGTGCAGCCCCTTTATCCTTGCCTAGGGAAGCAAGGTGGGAACGTGCCTGACCAGGACCCTCCTCATGTTGGTTCCTGCCCTGCTGTGCCGGGGGGAATCCTGTTACTGGAATGGTGGACGAGGGACTTCCCAGCCTGGTTCCCAGCACTGAGCAGAGGTTCCAGGGGAAATACAGCTGCTGTCAAAACTGTTATAGTAACTTGCCTGTGCCAAGGCTGATACTGTCATAGCTAGGGTAAAGACTGTAGGGAAAGCATCCAAGAGAGAACCAGGCTTAACACAGAAAGACCAAATTCTGCCTGGCTGGTTGTATTAATGTTCTGTGTGGCCCATACCCTCAAATTGAGTCCACCGTCTGCCTAAATTTTGTTGATGTTTCCCTCATTAGCAATTCTCTTTTCACATCCCCCTAGGAAGCGTTACAGGAGGCTGAAGAAGACTTTGGTGCAATTTAATACCATGATTTTAATCTCCAGACCTTTGATTCGAAGGAGAAAGTACTTCCAGGTAACAACACTCTTCTCTGGACCAGGAGTTCTGCAGGAGCTATTTCTGCCCTAGGTAGAGAGAGCTGGTGACTGGGTGAGGCCAGGGCAGAGATGACCTTAGAAGGTTTCTTGGAAATGATCCAATGAGGTGTCCTTCACTCTCTGGCTGACATAAATGCCAAAAGATGGAACCACAGAGACTGGAGCCTTCTCTCTGTAAATGAAGTTCAGAATTAGCAAAGGTAGTACAAATGCAGCCCATTCTTATGTCTGCGTATGTGAGCTTCTCTAAGTTGCCCCACGCAAGATGTGATCTTATTCCATCTGTGGCTTCCAGAGCTGCTGTTCTGTTCAAGCTATAAGGAGTCATTCATCTTGCTCTTTTAGTTGTCCAGTTCATTTTCTGGTGTTTTCCCAGACGGTGACTGAAATGCAAGGTTTTTTCAGTCTGCAGTGATCCTTCCCTGACCCCTTAGAGCTACCTCAGGGTGCTGAAGTCCTTGGCCTTTTGGAAATCAGCTGGGCCCTTAGTTGGGGTGAGAACAGGATGACAGTGGTTTGAGAAGATGGAAAATTGTGTGCAGGGGAGAGTCATGGTTCTGTCAAACGGCTTGAGTGCATTTTGCAGAAGCTATTAAAAAGAAAATTGAAAACAGGAAACCTGACCGCTTGTCCTTAGGGTAGCAACTTAACATCCCTATAGCTGTCAGCTTCATGAGGGAGGGAGGGACCCAGTACAGCTGCTGGCATGACTAGCAAAGGATGGCGTGGAGGGTTAAGGTCAGTGTTGTTGGGAGACTGCAGAGGTTCTTTCTGCCATGCCGCACCCAGAGCAGTGCGTGTTTCTGTTCCTTTTCCTGCCCCTTCCTACATGGACAGGATCCAGCTTTTCTTGCTCCCAGGTAACCACAACAGCACAGCTCTTTTGAATCTGTTTCTGTTTCTCCAGTGTTTGCTTACTGAGGTCTCTGTACATGCAGTAGCAACAATAAAGGTCCCAAAGTTCACCTGCTGCCAAGTTCCTCCTTTCCCCCCGCCCCACAGCCCTGCCCTTTGGACTTTAGCATGCCTACTGTCTTTCTCAGCCCAACCATCATAACCTCCCATCTAGTCACACCATCCTGCAACATAGGCAAACAGGAGAGAGAGCAGAGACAGAGACCTTCCTTTTCCATCTCGGCATAGGAGTCAGGTGAGTGAGGCTGGGGGACAATAGAATTGGTAGGAAAGGGCAGAGCTGCAGAGTTTGGCTTTTGGTACCCCTGCCACCCCATCTAAAGCAGTCCCTTTCCATGGATGAGTTCATCCATCCATCCATATTCAGGCTGTGTTACCATGTTCTTTGATGCTGGTGGAGGCAGGGGAATATTTCTGACAGCTTCTGTGCACTTTTGTCCTGAGACACATCAAATGGCCGGCAAGGGAGGAAAGGTGTTGCAGAGATGCTGGGTGGGTGGTGGAGGCTCTTGGTGTTGAATTGTGTTGTGCAGGGCAGGTGGTGTTTCAGTGAAGCTAAGGGGCAACCCCTTCTCAATACACTGTGTTGAGTCCCAAGAAGGCTCTGCAGCTGTTATTTTATCTGCTGGAGCAGGACACCAGCTCCTGCTTATCCAAGCAGTCTGCCCCCAGAAGTAGCTGGAAGGGATCTCATATACATCTTTTCCCACCCCTTATCCCCCTTCCGTCTTCTAACAGAAGGAGTTAGAGGAAAGGAAACAAAGGAAGCAGTCCCTGGCCAGTGGTCACACAGAGAACAGTTCCAACCAAGGAATGGTAAGTTGTCAAATAGGCTGGGAGGGTCTGAGATAAAACAAGCCAGGCTCTCAGCGTGTTCCCCCTCCCCTATGCCTCCTCAGCCCAGGTTTGCTGGGGAACAGCAAAATGTCTGGAGTGTGTACAGAGCCCACATGTATACTGGAAACCTAGCAGCAAGAATGCAGTTTAGCCTGGTATAAAGAGCTTTCTAACATTAGTTCAGTGTTTCCAGTCTCTGGGCATAGTCAGGCATCATAAAGTGGTCCTGAGGCAGAGTACTGGATCAGTTCACAGCTCTGGACCTCTTCTTTGGAGCTGGGAGGAAGGCTATTTTTGATAATCATGTTTTGTTGTGAAGAGCCGGGAATGAGGCAGTTCTGTACAAATATAATAATGGAAGATGCTGTAGAGGAAGGGAGGTATTAAAGTCTTTATAACAAATTAACTGCATAGTCTACAGGGTGTTTAAGCTGTATCAACTACTGTAAGTAACTGCTAACTAGTGTCATTATTTGTATGTTTAGACTGGGCATACATTTGCTATGATGTGTGTAGCAAGGAAATATGAATTTACATTATCCACAATTTTGCACAGATTTGTCAGTAGCAACAACAGGAATGCTTAGTGCTCTTTTATTATCACCTGCTTCCTCAGGTGTGGATTTGGGATTGTGGAATTTCACACTCCACTTCCTGAATATGCCATTGAAAAGCTATATTTAAAGTCAAGTATCTTATTATGAGAAAAATCAAACTGATCAAAAAAGCTGTGAACCTATCTTTAAGCATTGCTGAGAGTTTGTGGAGAGAGGTGTCAGAATGGTGTGCTGTTGAGGAGAGACTTTACTATGCAGATCTTAAAAATCAAAAAAAACAACCCAAAAGCTCAGGTTTTGTGCCTTTGACTTGGTTTCAGTGTCTTAATCTGAATAGTCCTGTCTGAAATACCCCAAACTATATTATATGCAGACATCGATGCTGATACACTGTGTTGCATTGGCCCATTTACTTCCTACCTTGCACAAATGCATGCATCATGCAAGATAGAAACCAGTGAAAAATTAAGGTTCATTGGCCAGATTGTCATCTGAATTATCCAGGTATAGATCTGAGCTTCCTTAGGAACCTCCAAAATAGTGGCCTGCATCAAAGGTTAGAATAAGGTCTCTCTTTATTTATGCTATAGCACTTTTGGATACTGAAAAATAAAAATGGCAGAAAAAAGAGCAGGAGGAAATGGCCTTTACCCTTCAACCGCAATCTCTTCTGTACAATATGCCAAACTTGTTAGTAATGAGAGATGAGTCAAAGTCAACTTTCCTGTCACTTCCCCCTGTGGCAGTTGATTTTTTTAGGAATTACTCACCTTTCTCTCATTCGCTGACCCATTTCATATACCTGTGTTAATGTGATACTTCCCTGTTTGTGATGTTTCTGAATGTTGCATAGGCAGGAATTACTGGTTTTGCTCAGATGCTCAGTCCTTGTTCTGGCCAGTTTTTCAGAGGCAGCTTTACCTGGTCTCAAGAGAACAGCTCAGGGTTTATATGTTGTTTCACTTCTGGTACCCCAGTGACTGACATGCTCACTCTCTCCACAGGATGTGGGACTGCTGGAGATCCCTGCAGAGCTTGCTGTCCTCCTGCAGTTAGCTGAAAGTGAGAAATCCTCCCTCCTTCCCTCCCTTTCCTGCGCTGTTTTACTTTACTGTTTATTTCCTTGTTTTCTAGCAGTTTAAGTACGTGCTCGTTCTACCTGATGTCTGTCACCTGGGTTGCATTGGATTTATTACCATTGCAGTGTAAATATGATAAAGGCAAATGGTGTCATGTATATTGTTTCCCAACACGACAGGGTGGAAAAGCACCTTGGGCCACTGGAACAGAACAAAAGATTGAAATTCAGTTTATTAGTTACCTTTTCAGCTCATTTTTTGAACTGTGCTGATAAAACTGGTAACAGTGATGGTGCAAAACCTTTCGGTCAAAGTTATGTGACAGCAAACTAATGAACGCAGGTGTCTTGCAAAGGTGGATATCTGGGGAGTAAGAACTTAAACCCATATTTTTTCTGCTCAAAAATCTTTAAGGAAATGGAAGGTGAAGAAGTCAAAACTACAATTTTGGCACTTTCAAAGAAATATTTTTCAGTTGTCATTAAAAATTACTTCAATTACTTCTTAAAAAAAGTAGTTACTTATTTTAAAATAGAAGTAGGTACAAACAATGTAACAACTTAAGGACATAATAATTAAGGAAACATTTTGCTTGGGATGGAAAGCTTTTTGGTTTGTTTTCAAATCACCAAAATACCACCAACTGAAATAACTTCCCAAATTGCTGACCTGATCTTGAGCATTAAGTTATTTGCAGTTTTTTTTTTCCTCTGTAACTCTTTGTACAATGTATGTATTTAAGTTGCAAATATACATAAAGAGAATTTGCCTCTTTATGTTGGTATAGCATCTACCAAAATGACAGCTGTATCTTTGGCCTTCTGCATAGTACAATGAAAGATACAATCAAGCTGAAGAGTCTTGTGAACTGGAGCAGACTGTGCTGGATTCCCAAATACTTCATACTTCAGCGCATACTCCTCTAGGGACTATCAGCTGGTCTAGGAAGCGATGTTACTTAGAGGAGTTCAGGGGACAAACGACACCAAAACTGCTGAAAATGAAAGTTGATGGGATGTAAACAGGGAGGAAGAGGAGAGCATCAGGAGGGGACACGTTGGCTTGGAGAGAGAGGAATGCACTGAAGCTGTGCTTCACTGAGAAATCTCTTCATTTAGGAAGATGTTTGCTCCTCTGTTATCCATGATAAATCCCTCATCCAGTGCCTCATCACAAAGACCTCTCGTTTACTTGTTGACTGAACGGTTGTCAGCCCTATTTCTGCATAGGCTCAGTGTTTCCTGCCTTGTAAACTCTGCATAACAGAATTGAAACTGCGGGTGCTGACTGTCCTTTTGGTGTTACCCAGGGTACGAGTTGAAAGATCAGAGCTGTAAAAGCGCTCTCCTGAAGATAGACCTTGTGGCCTCAGAGAAGTGAGGGTGTGCTTGCTTGGGGATCTGAGGCAGCAGGGGTGGTCTGGGTGTCCTTGGAGCTAGGGTGCTGGTACAGGTGCTCAGGCAAGGTTAAATGCATGTTAGCCATGTGTTGCACTGTGAGTCAGATGTGTTCTGGATGCCTTTCCAAGTGCTACCACAAAAGACCTCTTTTTCTTGCAGGTCAATACCGAACACGGGCCAACCACATAACGGAGACATTGCCTCCAGAAGTCAAGGTCAAAGATGACCTTTGCCTCCCACCCACCATCAACAGCTATCCTTTCTCCTCCTTTATTAAGTCACACTTCCAGGTGGGAACTCTTTTTATATCTCTTCATTGCTTCCCCATTGGGAACACACACAACTTCTAGTAACACCAGGAACAAACTCTGTGTTTCTGTCCTTTTGTTTCTTTGTAGAAGACAGATTTCCCTGCTCCTGGTCAGCCTCTGCAGCACCCCTTAACCCGTCTGGATGCTGAATACCAGGAGAGTGCGCTTGAGATCAACAAACTGGTAAGAGATGCCTTTCTTGACCAGGGTTTTGTTGAAGAACAGGTGGGCGTACGATAGTGTTTTAATGCTGTTATACAACAAGATGCTGGTGGTGGATACTGTTCTTATAATACATGGTGTGTTGGGAGAGCAGAATAAATTGCTCCTCTGAGGGACACTGGAGCAGTCTGGCAGAGATCACATGCAGCCCCTTAGGGTTGCTGTGTTCTTGGTGAGGCATAGACCAGCCATAGACGGATGGGATCAAAGTGAATTGCCTGGCATGTAGCCACAGAATTTGGCAGGACATATAGGAATTAGCCTGCTAAGCCTTAGTTTCTCAATATTCCAGATTCAGTGGACAGTATAAGGGAGATCTGTCTTCTCAAGCACTGATTCTTATCCATCAGTCATAAAAAAGTTTAATTTAACACAAATCTTTTCCATGATGTGGTTTATAGTAAATATATTAATTGTATCTCAGGCATACAGTTGTGTCAGCACACAACAGGGGACAATGAACTGTTGTATAAAGGCTGGAAAAAGGCAGGGACTTTGTCATCAAGAAAACACCTGGAGCCACACCCTAAGTCTGTAGTGTTTGCGTGAGGGGGATGGTGTTATTTAGTCTCTGTGGATGTGAAACATAGATTTCCTCTTAAAAATGGTAATGTTGACTCTCTGAAAATAGAATGAAACTTCAGATAATTTCTAAGTAAATCCGGCAATTCTTTTGAGAATTACACGTAATTAAAATAAGCCCATTAGGAAAGGTGATACCTAAAACCAGTCTCTTGTTTTTTCCTAATGATCCCAGTTATAGAAGAGCATAAGCATCAGTAAAATCCTGTGAATAGGATTGTGTTTAAGCAAACTACTATTATTTTTCCTGAAGCTCAAAGATAATTCTTCTCCACTGCTAAATAAAAAAAAAAAAGCTATTTCTTTGGCAAAGGCTGTAATACATAGGGATTTACTACAAAGAATTCCATGAGAACTGAACAACCACCATCTCCTGTTTTTCTCAGTGAATCTCTGACATGCTTACTACCATTAACCATTTTAAGAAGTGGTGTTCTCTGAGAAAAAATAGGCCATCACTCATAAATGTTGTTTCCAAAGCTGTCCATGGCACATTTTAGAAAAATTTCAATCTAATGACATATTGAAGTGTAGAGGCTGAAAGACATTATTCTGTACCTAAGGGTGAGAAATACAAATTATGAAAGCATCTGAGATGTTGATATGCATAGCCAAGAAGCTGAATCATTGCTTAAGTGGGTTGGTTGAGGTACCACATCTCATACTACCTGGTATAATATTAACTACACCAAAGTCTTTTCAACATTCAGCTGTTAGACAGTGTTTCCTCATGTCTGGCTCCCTGAGCCTTTCACAAAGATCAGCTAAGCATCAATTTCTTTTACATATTTTTACTGATAGGCAGCCTGTTGGCTCAGACACAGTAACAAATAGCCTACAGTAACTTGCTTGTGTATCTGAGCTCTGCCCAAAGAAGGGGAAGCATTTTGCCCAAGAACAAATTCTGAGTCAGAGGCATAACTAAGAAGAGACTGAAGTTATTCTGACTTTTAGTCAGAGTCCAACCCATATGAACACTGCCTCCCAGATTCCCCAGAACTTAGGTGGTGCACAACATTTGAGAACAGATCCCAGTCTGAGTGTTGGCTACTCTTCTTCGGCTGGCAAACACCCTGGTATCTACAGCCCAGGTTGTCACCTTACAATACAGTTTGGGACAGAGGGTTACAGCTAGAGCTCTCTCTTTTTTCCCCCGGATGCTTCTAGATTTTGCGGTTCATTGGTGACAAGAATCTCCATGGCTGGCAGGAGATACTTCTGGGCAACTACATTGCTGGGAGAGGTTTGAATAGTGTGGCTCTGCGCAACGAAATCTTCAGTCAGGTGGTTACCCAGACATGGAAAAACCCAGACATGGAGCACAGCCAGCGAGCTTGGGTCCTGATGGCGACTTTGCTGAGCTGCTTTGCCCCTTCCCCAGCACTGGAGAAGCCATTGCTGAAGTAAGGAGAAAAGACCTAGCTACGCTTCCATTAAGGTTAAGAGAGATGATCAGTGTGCTAAATGCAGTTGCCTTTTCCTAGATTTGTGTCAGATCATGGCATGGAGGGCTACAATGCTGTTTGCCAGCGCAAGATCTTGACAGCAGCACAGCACACAGAGATAGACTCTACATTCTCTCGGGCCTACCCTCCCACTCAGCTGGAATGGATTGCAAACCAGAGGAGAGGAAAGATGGTGCTGGATGTTCATACCTTTAATGGTAACTTGTGCTTCTGCCCTTAGCCTAAGGACTTTTCCAGTGCAGAAATCAGAATTCAGAAAATAACTCCCTCAGCTTAGTAAAAAGGGATCAGAACACCAATTGCTTCTGGCTGGTACAATCTAGACCCAAAACTCCCAAAGTCTGGTCCTGGTGAGACCTGCTACTCAGGGTGAGGGATGAGATTTTTCTGGGTTTGGGCCCAACTCACAGAGGGCTGTTCTGGTTGTGCATCTCTATGGTTCTAGTTTTCCTGTTACCCATTACTGCATAGCCCATGCAGCAGCAACTGCTGCCTTTGTTACAGGGACTTTCTGCCTTTCTCCCTTCTCAAATATTGGCTTGTGCTGCCTCTTGAGTGATCAGAAGCTCTGAA
Source organism: Alca torda (assembly GCA_008658365.1). NCBI lineage: Eukaryota > Metazoa > Chordata > Aves > Charadriiformes > Alcidae > Alca > Alca torda. The sequence goes on along the minus strand of CM018086.1, from coordinate 30,945,663 downwards.
TTGAATGCAGAACATCCCTGCTCTGCCTCCTTGGTGGGTGGAGTGGTGGCCTGAGCAAACTGCGGGGGTTTTCAGCTGTCCAGTTGGAAATGCCAACCTGTGCCATCAAACAGTTATTTAGGATGCGAATGTGTTCATGTGGAGCCCTCCATGTGCTTTCAGTCCTCCTGTGGCCACTCAGGAGCGTGTAAGACTTTCCAGCTGGACTCTGTGTGTCCTGTAGAGCTTTGGGTCCTGCTGCGGAGGTTGTGTGTACTGACTTTCTTTTCTATGCCAGAGGAGAAGTTCTCAGCTGAGGTGGAGTCCTGGATGACTGGGGAGCAGTATGCAAGCTGGATTCTGAGTGCAAGGTACTGCCAGAGGATGTGAGAAGATTTAGGGGTATGAAAGAGGCTGTTACTAGTTCTAAGGTTTGGACTGGTCAGGGCTGTGGGCTAGAATTTATATGGTCAGATGTGGATTAGCCACTCCTTACCTGCTCTGGCTTGTGCTGTCTTCTGACCCACTCCTGTGCTTGTGCACTTTCATCTGTGCACATAAACTGCAGGACTCTTTAGTAACAGAGGAGTCACTTGTGTGATCTGTCAAAGCAGCTTCAGAGCAAAGATGAAAAAAAAAACCAATCGACAAATCTTGAGTGATTCTTATTTTTCCTGACCCTGGGCACATAATAGTTGATTCACACCCTAAACCTTAGCGACTTAAGCCAGGATAGAGAAGGCAAGAAGAAATGAAATGCAATGTTTTCCTTTCTCTCCCTTTCTGCTGCCTACCTGGACACCTTTTCTCTCTTTCCTTTCCCTGTCACCAGGGGCTGTGATAAGAAGTCTCGAGGGTGGTCTGTCTCCATGTTTACTGGCAACACGTGGCAGGACCTGCTGGGCTGTGACTTTGTGCTAGACCTCATTGGAGAGACAGAGGAGGTCAGTAACCACAGCAGCCCTTCTCAGTCCTCAGCTGAGTACCCCATCACTCCTGCAAGGGACAGAAGCTTCCTCCAGAACTCTGACCTGGATTCGTAAGTCACCTAATCCTGCTGCCCCACCACTTGTGGCCCTGTCACCCAGTGCCTCGTTTTTCTCTCAGCACTCTGTGCTGTCCTCATCTCATTTTCCTCTTCAACAGGATCCCTCCTGCTCCAGGCATCCAGGCCCCTACCTTCCCACCACCTAGCCTGCCTCCAGAATTCAACAATCTCCATCCAGGTAAGTTCTTGCCCAGGACTGTGGATGGCACTGGGAAGGGCTAGGTGGGTCCCAGACAGGAAATCAGAGCAGAGGGGGAGTCAGGTGATTCTTCCTGATGTAGAGCAAGGAAGGGGTTCCACTCCAAAACAGTCTAATAGGGACTGGAGACAGGGGAATGTTCCTTACCTGCCTTGTCACCAGGCAGGTGACGCCAGTGCCTTGTCACTTCTCTCTGCTCTTAGATACAGGAGTCAGAGATGACCTGAGGATGTCTGTAGGCTTGGATCACTATGTGGATGATCTCTTCAGCACTGTGCTGCATCAAGGCTCCAGAGTACCAGTAAGTCCCTTCTTACTTTCTCTCTGCAGCTCTCTTATCCCTGTGACTCCCTCAAGCACACCTCTGTCTATTCACTCTGCCTCTGCTCAGCTCAGATATGCCTTTGAATGGCTCTTTCCCTTGAAGTCTTATCTCTCTGAGCTCGGATAAGTCTATTTTTTCTTGATGCAGGATATGGAGAACAGGGAGAATCTGACTGGACGCATGAAAGGAGGTGGGAAGATTGGACCCACACAGAGAGGAATCTTTCCTTCTACAGGTCTGTAAGGGGATGGGGACAGCAGGGAACACCTGTGGGGCTACATAAGCTTCAGTGAGCACAAGTCAGGGGAGTCCCTTAAAAGCTAATTATTGCATGGGCTGAACTCATGAAGAAGACTGGTCTTTAGTGCAGGTCATCAGAAGTTGTACTCCTCACTCCCAGGTGCTGGGAGACAGATGCTTTGGGGAAGGTGCTAGATAAGGGTACCACCTTTGTTCTGCTTTTAATTTCTCTCTTGAGTTGGTCTTGGGATCAGTGCAACAACTAGCTTGCTTCTGACCCAGGCCACCTCTTCCCTAGGCCAATACTCGTAAGTCCTGTGTTCACCTTCTATTTACCTTGTGCTTTCACAAAATAGTTGCTGCCTTTCTCAGGGGAGGATTTTAATGTATCTTATTGCTTCCTTACAGACTTTCCCATCATCTCTAGCTATTCCTTGGGTTAGTAAGTCTGAACCCTGTAGAGGTTCTGGTTTGTGTGTTTGGTTTCTTTACTTTTCCTCATTTGTTTGGAGCTAAGACTCGGGTATTTTCAATAGAATGGAGTCAAACACCAATATATTAATGGCACTGAGAAATCTGCATGTGTAGAAACATACCCAGCTGTTTCAGAAAGGCAAGGAATGTCCTGTTCAGATCATTACTGAGTCTGGGACTATTTTTGGCAATAGCCTCTACATCAGTAGAAGCTCTGGGGCATGACAAGCCCTATTGCAGATCACTGGCCTGAGGCCAGTTTGTCACTTGTGGCTACTTGTATCAGTGAGGGATGTGAAGATCTCTCCATGGCATCCTGGGCCATTCTCACTGGCAAGGACATCATGATTCAGTAGACCTGTGCTATGTGCTGACTTACTCCTAGCTGAGACTGATCTCCATGCCCCTTTCTCTGCTGCCTTTGCCCCCAGTGGAATTTCTGTTTTGTGGCCTCATGTGGGACTTGACTGCTGGGAGCGGCGGAATTCCTTTCTCCCCACAGTTCCTTCACATGATACAAAATGTCACCCAGGCCAGGGCTTGTTGTTAATTTGCCCTTGCTACCTGCTGCAAAGAGACTGATATAGATCTGTCAGTCCCAGAGATCTTCGCCCAACCCTCAAGAGAAACCCTTCTCTGTAATCATACATAGGCAGGAGTTAGTTATATACTTAGTCATGAAGCATGGTGGTGTCCTAAGACACACTGCAGAAGCAGGATCTGGATCCTGCTATTGTAAATTCCGGCAGGCCACACATTTCTTGTCGGTTTCCTTTTTCCACCTGAGTTTTGCTGTGTCCTGCTGTGTGTGAAGAGTTAGACCATTCACATGTCCCTATGGTTGGCACATGTGGAGAGTACCCAGCCTATGTGTTGTGTTCTGTGGGATTGATTTGGGCTGTCTGATCTATGATTGTGTATGTGGCCTTTTGCCTCTAGGCCTCTCTGGAATGACTCAAGCACCAGTTTACCAGCCCATGCCTTCCATGATGGGGATGCCGGCAGCTGTACCTATGATGCCAGCGGCTGGTGGGATTGCACCTGTGCCAGGTAGTAACAGTGTTTCAGTTACTATACAGGGGAAGAGTATGGAAGGGTGGCTCTCCTAATGGAGCCTGTGTGGTGCACAGTGAACGGTCAGCTCTGGGCTGATGCTCAAGCACTGTGGGGAACTATTGCCAGTGGGTGTCTGCAGATATGTGTGTTTTCCACAGCCATGGTTATGCCCCAGCCTATGGTTCCAGCTGTAGATCCCAATCAGTTAGCAGCACAACAGCAAGCCTTTATCAACCAACAAGCCATGCTCATGGTGAGTGGAAGGGACTGGCTGGGAGGGGCCCAGGAACTGGGGAAGAAAAATGCACTAGTGTGTGTGCTGTGAAGAGGTTAGCCATGCTCCCCTTCTGTCTTAGGCCTGCTCTGTGACACTCTGTGCTGGGGGTTAGCTGTATGAAGTTGGGATTATTTAAGACTGCAAAACTGAGAACTCCCTTTTTGCCCCTTTGTGTACATGGGGACACTGAGGCACCATAGGTGAGTGAGTAGCAGGGATGGCAGCAGGCCCCAAGAAGCCTCAGCTGTAATTCCCATGTGTTTTTAAGCTGGGATTTGCTACAGATGCAGATCTGAGTATTCTGCTTTCTGTACAAAGCCTTGTCAGTGCATGGAAGTCCCAGGTTTTCTCACTAGTAGTTGAGTCTCTGGGGTGTTGTTAGGAGCCCTGCATACTTGGCCAGGTGAGAGCAGACTCCCTGGACATGCCTTTTCCCTTACACTGGGAAATTTGCAGTGGACTGTATAGATGTTCTGTGATTACTAGCGAAAGAAAGGGGCAGCCTGCCTGATGGCTGGTGGTTTTGTGTAGCCTAGAGCTCATGGACATTGCAATTCCTTCCTCCAGGCCCAGCAGGTGACCCTTCAAGCCCTGAGCATTTCCCAGCAACAGCAGCAGCGGCAACAGTCTCTTGAGAACTCAAGGCCAAGAGTCTCAAGTCCACCACAAGCCCAAGCTCCGTCTCCAGCTCCAGTTCCAGCCACTGCCCCAAAACCCAAGAAGCCTCCCAGCAGCCAGAATGCTGCACCACCACCACAGACTCCAGAACCGCTACCTAAGGCAGAAGAACCGGTATGAGAAACAAACAGTGCGGGTGAATTAAATTTGAATTTCATGATTTGCATTTGCTCTGCTTCCCTTCCAGTGTGGCAGTGGTTTGGCAGAGAGGAGAGCAGAGAGCTATGTTTACCTATGATACTGAGCTGTTTCAAACTCTGCTTGCTGAATCTTTAAGACATGGGGTCAAACCTTGGTGGCATTAGCTCTGCAGAGGTTTGGCTGTAGTGTTGGCCAATTTTAATTCCCAGCTGATCTGAATTTTACTGTAGGAAAATTAATCTCTCTGAATTCTTTATCTTCTAGCAAGCTCTCTTGGGCTTCTACCATACTCCTCCTCCTCTGGACTTGCTTGATGATTCCTTGGGTCAGAGACTAATCTCTTGGGACTCTCCCAGATGGGGAGAAGTTCTAGATCAGGACTTGGCTAGGGAAGATAATCTCTGAATTTAAGGGCACTATGGTACCTGCTGGCTAGTGCTAACCACCCATGTTGTGAATTGCTTGCAGGTTTATCACTACACAGAAGACCAGTTCTCCAACAGTGATGACGATGATGACTATCCTCGGGAAACTTTCCAGCAGAAGAGAGCATATTTTCAGAAGATGGGTAAGCATCTACCACTTTGGGAATTCCACTCACCATAACACCTTGTTTTGCAGCCTCCCTGGCGTAACAAGGTGGTTCTTGTCTCCCTGTCTGGAATCCAGCTAATCCCTGCAGGAGCTGCTGGTGCTGTGTGTAGCAATAGCTTTGGGTGCCTGCTCAGCTGGCTACAATTCAGATTGTGAGGCGTTGTTGCCTTTTTTCTATAAATCTTTAGGCTTCTGACTGTCACACCCTCCTTTGCCTCTTAGAAAGCATAGGCTTCTGCTGACTGATGGAAGGGTGGGAAGCATGCCATTAGTGCTAGGTTTTGGCTATGGGTTTAACTAGCTCAGGTCCCCCTTTCTATGCAGGAGAGCAACACATCCTAGTGAAGAAAGTCAGGCCTCCTTCCAAAACCTGGACCCCTCCAGCAAATCTCCAGCCACAGCAGGAGGAGGAGAAAGAAGCAGAGAAGGAGAAGAGGGAAGAAGAGAAGCCCAGCCCTAAAACAGAGGCAGGTAAGATGACGTGAAGTGGAGAGCCAGGCAGGCTAACAAGCATCAGGCCAGGATATAGCCAGAGGAGGAAAGGATTTGGCTCTTCTGGAAATTTGCATCTTGATAGCAGAGGGGAGAGACAAAGGCCCAAGCTTTGGGAAGTGGTATCCCAAAGCAAGGCAGTGGAAGACAATGGCCAGTCAGCCTGGTGGTGAAAGAGAGGAAGCTTCAAATGAGATAAAGCAATTTCTCCTGTGTTGTTGCTGGTCTGTTGGTTAAAGCTATCATCCCCAATAGCTCCTGCTCCCCCTTTGCCACCTCCTGAGCCAAAGCCAAAAAAGCAGACACCAAAAGCGAATAAGGAACCACCTGTAGTGAAACCTTCAGGCCCTGAGTCGCGGCCTGCACCCAGCCGGGAGATCCGCAACATCATCAAAATGTACCAGAGCAGGCCAGCCCCTGAACCCCAGCCTATCGAGCCTGTCAGGTGAGAGAGTGGGATCCACCCAGGTGGGCAGGAAGAAGATGAGTGGGACTATATCCCAGCACTGCCACATGCCTTCCTTGTGGCCACAACCCCGTCTGCAGCCCCTGATACTGTGTTCCCCATTTCCTTGCAGGAGAGTGTCTAAGCCATTTTTGAAGAAGAACGATCCCAAAAATGAGGCACTGGCCAAGCTGGGAATGATGAACCTCGCATCTCCCAAATCAGTGAGTTCTTTGCTCTCCAGTCACCTAAGAGCTCAGTAGAGAGGGCCTGTATATCCAGTCTGCAACAGGTTGGGAGCTACCTGGTATTGCCATAGCAGCCAGGTGATTCCTTGTTGGATTACTAGATAGCTGTAAGCTTGAGCTCATACCATGGTGTTGCCCATCCTAGACTGGGTTCCAGTCTGTAATGTCACTTGAGGTCCTGGAGAAAAGGTTCTGGAGCAGCAAGTCCTATTGTGGTATGTTTAAGGCTGATCTGGAAGCAAGCAACTCATGTTCCCCACATTTGGCACAAAGGTCTTGGCCCATTAATGTATTTTTTCCCCCTCCCAACTGTAGGCTTCAATCTCAAATACTTGGTTCTCTGCACCTGTGTTTGCTTGATCTTCATCAGTTTGTAGATCATGTGCTGGTTTAAAGGTATCCCTGTTCGCACAGATCTTGCTTCTAGGGTTGGGCTGCTGCCCTAGGGATGATTCAGAACAGCAATGTCAAGATAGAGCACAGTAATGTAGAGAATGACTGGGCCAAATGGTTTTGCTTGCAGCCAACTGCCCTGCCACAAGAGAAGAGAACACCTCCACCTCCACCTCCCAAGCCCAAGACAGGCTCAGCTTCCAGCACTATCAAGGAGAAGCAGTTGCCTCTCCTGTCCATCTTCAGCCGGGAGAGTCCCCCAGCAGGTTCCCAGGACCCTCCTGCTCCCCCTCCTCCCCCGCCATTGCCTTCACCTCTCCTGCCTGTGAACCAAGACGAGCAGGAATCCACAGGGAAGGGTGAGTATTGACTTCACCCAAGTGGGATTTGGTAGTGGGCAGGGAGGGGATGGGGTCAGAATCAGCCCCGTGACCTGGGAGAGTCATGGCATATTTTCTGTCATCAGCCAGCTGAGCCAAAGACTGAGGGGGTTGTGTGAAATCAGAGACTGTCACCATAGTTCCAGTCTGGCCCAGCACTCAGCTTGGCACTTCCCAGCTCTAACTCTTCCCTCTCTTCCCAGTTCAGTGCAGGTTGTCAGGCACAAATGATGGAGGGGCTGGGTTTCTCTGAAAAATGCAGATAAAAACAGAAAGGACCTTTGGGCTACAGCTTTATCAAGGTCCAGTTCACAATAGGTTTTATTACCTATCTGAAGCATAATTACTTTATCAAAGCTGCAATTCAACAGATGGACTTTAGACCAGGGAGGAATGGGAAGCCAAGTGTTTTACCTTCTAGAGCCTCTGGAGGGTCCTTAGAGACAGGCTGAGGAATGAGGGAATGTTTCTCAGGGGGAGAATGAGAGCCTGGGTGACCTTGCACAGTGGCCACATAAGGAGTGTCTAGAAAATGGCATAGCTAATGCTTCTCAGCAGGAGTTTAGAAATGTTATTCAGTCTTAGGTTTTGCCTCTCAATGGCAGTGAGAATCTTTGTTGCTATTTTGGATACATGTACCAAGGTATTTCAAGCTGTTTAAAACTGTCATCAGCATCACATTTTATAACATGCAAGGAACAGTCAGTCAAGCACATTACCACAGGACTCCATCCTGCATCAGCTTCCCTGGCATAAAAGAATCTCCCTGTTTCACTCCCCCTCCCTTTTAAAAAAGTGCATCTTTGGTAAGTCCTGTGAAAGTAAATCGAATTTACTGGATTAGTCTGAAAAATGCCTACGTACTTTTGAATAAGAATATAGAAACAGCTGAACCACATGTGGGATCTTCTATATTTCTTGATTGTCTATGAGCTCTGAAGTTTTGAAAACTGGGAGTGCTTAAATAAAGATATTCCTACCTTTTAAAGCAATGCCTTTGAATGGTTGTCTTCAGACTGAGCGTGTCTTTAATAGATCTGCTGCAGAGAGAAAATCCAGTGGAAGTACTAGGTGCCTTGTACCAGAACTTTGCAGTCTGCAAGCTCAGGGGAGAACTTTTAAGTCCTTTTGAAACCTTTAGAAGCCTTTTTATAATGACATAAAGTGAAACTGTGTCTTCAAGCTTAGGCACAGGGGCAGTATTTTGCCTGGCGTGCTGTGTGCTCCCTATCTCTGGAGTGTTTCTATTATGAGCACTGAACTTTGTGGCTAATACAGCAAGTATAAATGGTATCAGAAATATTAGCTGATCACTGACCTTCAAGAGGGTTCTTGACAGTAATCAGTCAGGCACATGGCACTGTCCCCATTCCCTTGGTAGGTCTTTGACAGGTGGGAAGGTGACCCTGTAGTTAGCAAAGCCCATCTTCGCTGCTCTTTCTCCTCACACAGACTCTACTGTAACTGTAGCAGAAGATGATGGTATCAAGACCCAGCTGTACAAGCTCACTGACAGTGTCAGCTTTTCTTATGACAACCCTGCCTGGAAAATCTTTCTGCGCAAAGAGGTACAGTTCCTTCACTGAGGATTGGCTATGGGAGGAGGGGAGTTGTCCCATATTTGGTTAAAATCCTTTTTTGTCATAGGCACATAGTGTGAGATAAGAGCACAAAGACAGTTCTGTGAGGAGGTCACATGACCCAGGAATTGGAGGCAGGGGATCATCCCAAAGGGGATCTGATTGCTACTCTGCTTACTGACTCTGGTGTCTCAGTTTCCCTACCTGACCTTTCCTTCCTCTGTAAAGCACTGAGAAATCTACAAATAAAGTAAATTTGTTGTTCCCTGGTGCTGTCCTGTTAGAATCATAGACTGGTTCGGGTGTTGGAAGGGACCTTAAAGATCACCCAGTGCCACCCCCTGCCCTGGGCAGGGACACCTCCCACCAGACCAGGTTGCTCCAAGCCCCGTGCAGCCTGGCCTTGAACACCTCCAGGGATGGGGCAGCCACAGCTTCTCTGGGCAACCTGGGCCAGGGGCTCACCACCCTCACGGTAAAGAATTTCTTCCTCATATCTAATGTAAATCTCCCCTCTTTCAGTTTAAAGCCATTACCCCTCATCCCATCACTACACTCCCTGATAAAGAGTTCCTCTCCATCTTTCCTGTAGGCCCCCTTTAAGTACTGGAAGGCTGCTATAAGGTCTCCCCAGAGCCTTCTCTTCTGTGGGCTGAACCCTCCCAGCTCTCTCAGCCTGTTCTCACAGCAGAGGGGCTCCAGCCCTCTGATCATCTTTGTGGCCCTTCTCTGGACTCGCTCCACCAGGTTCATGTCCTTCTTATGTTGGGGACCTCAGAGCTGGACAAATGTGCTTAAAACCAAGTACTGGAGAGCGCACTGAACAGACCAGGGTTCGTTCCATGGAGTCACCACTTTATTTTTGGTCCTTCACTCCTGGTCCTTCTGTTTACATTCACAGTCTCTCTTCCCTGCCTGTCCTTGGAGGTGGACTCACTCTTGTCTGGCAGTAGGGCATATGGATTACAAAACATCCCGGGGGAGATATTTCTGCAACATCTGTAAACATCTGTAATGTTACTATTGTTTTTATCTTCCTCTTGCAGGTGTTTTACCCCAAAGAAAATTTCAGTCACCCTTATTGTCTGAACTTGCTGTGTGAACAGGTATGTACTGGTACATGACTCAAGGCCTGTTGTGTCTCCGTAACAAAACACTCCGTAATTACAATGCATAAGTTACTTTCACTTCTGTATCCCTAATGGTGTTAGTCTCTTCTCCAGGTCCACCCAGCCAAGCTCCTGCTCACTCATCTCTGGAACTCAGCCTGTATAACAGCCTGAGATGCTCCAACACACTCAGATGTGGCCTTTTCAGTGAAAGCCTCTCTGTTTCCTTCCTCTGCAGATCGTGCGTGACACCTTCTCTGATTCGTGCCTTCGGATCTCCAGGGAGGAGAAGCGCAAGATGAAAGACCTGCTAAGTAATTAACAGCTCTTCCTCACTGTGCCCATCCCAGCTTTTGGTTTGAAATGAGAAACCAGCCTCCAAGCCTTTTCAGGCAGGGCTTAAGGCAGAGGAGAAATGTTTGTCACTGCAGCAAGAAAGCACATTTGTGTGTGCTGTACAGTGCAGTGGAGGAATGTTTGTTTATTCCAAATGGTCAGAAAACAGCCTTGAAATTTCTCTGAGCTAGAAAAACTTAATTCTGCTGTGTTTATTGTAGGGAGAGGAAACTGACGCCTGAGGATGGGATTTTGAGTTGTCTCAAAATACAGCTGTCATCTTTGACAGGAGCTTCATAGAGGGGGGGGAAAGAAACTAGTAGTAGACTGGTGTGTGCAAGTTACATGGTATCCTTTCGCCTCTGCATGTCATTTGCTGTGCTGTAATCACTGAGGAGGACTGATGGGAATGAATCTCTGGGCAGAGGAAGACTTGGCTATCTTTGTCTTACTGAGAAAGTGTCTACTTTCTATCCCTGCTAGTGGAGTTCCGGGTTGGCAACGATGTCCAGTCCATTCAGGAGGATGGGATAAAGAAGAGGATTGTACTGGCAGCTCGGGATAACTGGGCTAACTATTTCTCCCGCCTTTTTCCAGTTCATGTGAGTCTTAATCTTCTCACCAGACCTTGGGCTTGCTTTAGCTGTGGGGCTCTAGTTCACCTGGAATCTCCTTCCGTCTCCCGACCTGGCCACACATCACTCATTCTTCTGCGCCTTCTGTACCTTGATGGTTTTGACACCTCTGTCTGCCCAGGGCCTCCTTCATGGTACCTATGGTAGCATCATCTTATTCTGCTTCATCCTGTCCAGGTGGGATGGAGCCTTTGATGCTCTTTGCTACACTTCCCTCACAGGGTGAAAACGGAAGCGATGTCCAGATCCTGGGTGTTTCTCACCGGGGCATGCGGCTGCTGAAGGTGGTGAAAGCAGCTGGCTATAATCCTGAGCACCTGAAGATTCTTCGCAGCTACAGGTGAGCAAAAGGGCACTGGTTGCTGCAGGATGATGATTTGTCACTTGCAGGATGCTTTCAGGGTGTAGGAGGCAGACTGAACAGGTGAGATGAAAATTGTCTGGTTGTGCTGTGCTCTCTAGGATTGTCCTAGGCCACTTGTGACTCACTGACACTCTTCCTAATGAGTTTGGCCTTTTCCTTTTCTTCCTACCTTGTGCTTGCTCACAATAAGTGAGTGTAGTAGTAGGAGTCAGCTCCATGCATGTCATCAAAAAGGAGGTCCTCAGAGTGAGTGGTACAGTGAAAGCCATGAGCAGCCTACGGTGCTATTACTCTTGTAATACAGTGCTGGTGAAAGGCCACCCTCTGGAGTATGCTGAGGCTTGTCTCTATTCTCAGCCCTTGGAACGAGCTCCCATCCCCATGATCTGCATCCCTAGCTCTGGTAGAAGGAGCCTGAGCACACTGTCTGTGTTCTCAGCTTTGCAGATGTGCTGTCAGTGGAACTGAAGGGAAGCAATGCCCTGGAGTTCTCTCTCAAGACAGAGCAGCTCTTCCTACACTCTCCAAAGGCTCTGTGCATCAAGGCCATGGTGGAACTCTTCATCCAAGAGCTGAGGCAGGTGAGGGAGTGACTGTAGAGCAGTAGGAAATGAAGGTGGTTTCCCACATGGACCGGAGGGGGTCCATGGGATGACATGGTCTGTGTCCCTCACATCCTGAGGACGAGATTTTACCTCCCCATCGCTTTTTCCCCAGGATACCAACTACGTCGTTGCTCTGCGCAGCTACATTGCGGATGACAAGAGCCTTCTTAGCTTCGAGAAGGGTGACCTCATCAAGTTACTGCCCATGCAAGGCGTGGAGCCAGGTGAGGGAGTTTGTTGGGATTGGCAGGAAAGGTGGGGACTGGCTTCAAAGGCCTCCTGGACCCATGGTGCCCAGAAGCTCTACATGCTGCTGTCGAGTAAACCAGAGGAAAGCAGACTGTTAAGGGCTGGCATAGTCAGCCTTCAGCTCTGCTCTTCTTCTCCGACTGCAACCCACCTTGTTCCACCTGCCATAGTTATAGGGGATGTTATCTTAGGATGCAGGAAGGCCTGGTCAGTCTGGTGCTCTCCTTTGCCAGTAGGATGCCTCATTGCTCATTTCTCTTGGTAGCTGCCATGGTTCCTGACTCTTTCTCCCCTGTTTCTGCAGGCTGGCAGTTCGGTTCCACTGGTGGCCGCTGTGGTATTTTCCCCACCAGCCTGGTGCAATTGGCTGCAGCCCCTGATTACCTCAGCACCAGCATGGACAGACATGGAGGGCTGCGGAAGAGTGTGAAAGCTTCCCCGGAGAGCAGGAACACCAGTAAGGAGGTGAGTTGTCCTTGGGGAACTGCTAGACAACATGGCTGGGTTCTGTGGGAGCTGCCAGGGTGGGTCCATGGCCCTGGTAGTATCTGACCTCCAAAGCTAGAGGGAAGAAGACTGCTTAATCCTTACAGATGGAGGCACTCAAATACTATCATAGTGGGAGGGGGAGGTACCACACAGAGATGAGACCTTCCCAGGTCTGACAGGTGAGAATACACACTGCAGTTCCTCAGCTGACTTTTCAGGGTGGGTTTGGTGCCTGTCTCTGCAGAGTTCTGTTCCCAGCCTGGCATCAGAATCCAACAATGTCCTGTTAGTCCCTGCTGGTGACCATTATACCATGGTGGACTTCGCCACAGCCTACTTCCGAGAGGCTCAGTCCATGTGAGTAGGCTGTGGTCCTTCCTGAACAGGTGTACACAGGACCTGTGTAGCCTGACCCACACCAAGCCATTTCTGGTGATATTACTTAGATTGCATGCTCTTTTTCCTCTGTCTAGGCAGGGACTGAAGGGGATGTCTTCTGAAAAGAAGAGTGCAGCTAAACTGGTCCAGCACACCAAGGTGAGCTCAGTCTCTCTCCATGGCTATAGGCAGAATCTCAGCTCCAGCACTGCCTCTAGCTTTGTCCCCACATGGCAAAAGCGTAGAGGGCAGATCCTTGGCTGCAGTCTCTGAAGGAGTGTAGGTGCCCCTTATTTTTCAATGCTGCCTGCAATGTACTGGGAGCTTGTGTCTTTCATGAACCCTGTAACGCAGCTCTGTGCAGTCTACCTCCCCAGCTTACCCTTGTATTCTGGCCCTGCAGGTCCCAATCCAGGAATCTTTGCTGCGGTTCTCTGATAGTGAACTGAATGAGCTTGCTACAAAAAACTTCAAGAGTAAGTACCTCCCTAGGACACAACACTGCAGAGGCTGGAGCCGGGGTGAGTGGGATGGCCTTGGTGGCCATGCATAGGCATTACGGGGCCCAGAGTGGGGAAAGCAAGCTGTGAGAGGAGGGCCCCTCCTAAGGCATTGCTGCAGTTAATAACCATCTGTGCCCATGCTAAAAGCATCCAGCAAAATGCACTTTGCCTCAAGTGCAAAGTGCCCAAGAACATGCACTGCCTGGGCTGATGCCCCACTGACTACACGTCCCATGCAAGCCTCATAATAACCTGTGGAGTAGAAAAGCTTTCAGGATATTTTTCTAGTCTACTGCCTGCCCCATGGCAGGATCACCTCTGCTTACATCTAAAAGCTAGCCTTTGCTTTGCAGCTCTGATGCGGTTCATGGGAGATCAATCAAAACTCAAGAACCAGAATGAGGTTGAATGCATCTGTGAAATCCTTCAGGTTTGTGACCTTCCCCTGGGCAAGGTGCTGAAGCATCAATGGGAATGAAGAGCCAAGACCTAGCTGGGAAGAGAGAGAGAGCAAGGAGAGCCATAATGCAACCTCCTACATGAGAAAGGGAGCAGAAACAGAGGCTGATTAAAAAACATAGCGGGGAGGGCTTGCATGTAAATGGTTTTCCTGGATATCACTGTCTGGATGAGAGCACCACCTGCCTCTCCTTCTTTGCACCTAGTTAGCAACAGAGACCAGAGGCTGCAAAGCCCAAGCTTTAAGCCACATTGACAGAGCACTGGAGCTAGGAGAGAAAGGGCACAGATAAACCTGGGGCCTCTATGATGCTCTTGTGTCCTCTCTGATATGTCTTCTCTCTAAATGCAGCTGTGCAAGGAGAAGGAGAGTTTGCATGATGAGGTTTACTGCCAGGTCATCAAACAGGTCACCCACAACCATAACCAGTGAGTACCAGCACTGTCAGCTCCTGAGCGTGCACGGTTGGCGGGGAACCGGTTGCTTTGCTGCATAGACAGCAGGGCCAGGAGAGAGGCTGCCCCCTAATGATGTGCTGTCCCTAGCTGCTCAATTGCAGGGCTTTTTGCTGAGCACTCATGGAATTTAGCCAGTCAGTGCGTTTGACTTTTTCACTTCAATGGATGTTTGTCCTTGTATCTCTGGCTGCTCATATATCTGGACATTGATTCCTGCTAGTTTCTGGTAGTGGTGCTGCTCAGAGCCCTATTTCTTCTTCACAGCCCTGGGGAATTGGTGCAACATTTAGGACCAGCTTGATCGCACACTGCCCTGCGATACGGCAGTAGTGGCATCAGAGTAGCCTTGACTGTTCCCTTTCTTTGTTTGCTGTTAGAATAACTGAATCAATCCCTTCCTCAGCATAAGAAAACCTCTGACCAAGGGCTGCAACCTGATTTTCTGCCACCTGCCATAGGTGTTCAGAAGGGTAGAGGTTCACTTTGAGCTGCAAGGTGCCCATAGTTCTTTCTGTCTTGCAGGGAGAGCGTGCTGCGTGGCTGGTTGCTCCTAAACCTGCTAACTGGGTATTTCCTCCCTTCTAATGTCCTGATGCCCTATGCCACCAAGTTTCTGCAGCTAGCCAGCAGTGATCCATCCAGCACCCACCATGGTATGACTGTTTCTGTGACCTGTAAAATAAATGGCTGCTCCTTTGTTACTAAAGTCTGGGGGTTAAAGAAAGGTGACAGGATCCAGGTGGGGACATGGTCCAGTGGAGAAATTTCCCTTACCCTGTTAGGCAGGATAAATGAGTGGGACACTGAGGGACCTGAGCCTGCAGGCAAGAGTCTGCTTTGTATCTCCAGTCTTTCTGTTTGCAGAGGTAACTTCCCATTGCATCTTCACCTGGGCAAGTTGGAATTGTGTGTTTCTCTGAGGCTTAGCTTAGGCCCAGTTTGACAGCTAGACCCTGGGGGAAAGGCAGGCTGTGGTCTTCCAGAGCCATCAGCTGTGAGGTGTTTGGGTTGGAATCCTGACGGAGAAGAGGGTTCTAGTTCTCCCATCCTGTCATTCCTGTGTACTCCTACTGCCCTGGACACTGTCTGGAGCTGGCCCCTCCTGATTTGGATGTGTCCTGGTAGAGTGGGAGATGAGGTCAAGTCTCTTTCCTCTCCTAGCAGTGGCCCTGGGTTAGATTCAACACAGCCAGGATGGCCCAGCACCATAGGAGACAATGCTAAGTCCTCTGCTTGGCTCAGCGCATGAAGCTTTTTCCTTTTCCTGCAGATATAGCCAAGATCTGTCAGAGCAACCTGCGGAAAAATTTCATGTATGGGGGCCGTCGCCACCTTCCTTTCCCTGTGGAGTTAGAGGCATTGCTGGTATTGAGGGGCAGAGAAGTGGGGATGCTGGGAAGAGTGGGGGGCAGAAGCTTGTCGGGAGGTGCCACGTCCAGTGTTACAGGGGCGGTTAGTGTTCCAAGACAGGAAATGAGGCATGTGTCTGTAAGGGGACTGGGATGTGCAATGCCATGGAGTGGGCAGGGAAGAGACAGGTACTATGGACAAGTGGTGGGAGGTGGAGAAGAGGAGGAAGGAAGAGGGAGGAAGAATTATGGGGCTGATGGGATCCTGCATGTCTTGCTGCCTAAAGACTGTCCTTTGCAGAAGGGGCGTGGTGCCCGCCGGCTAGTGGTACTGATGCCTGGAGGCATAGAATACCTCAGCAGAATCAAGACATTCACTGTGAGTTTTCTGCTTTTAATTTCTTCATTTATCTGGACTCTGAGTCACACCAGGGAACTCCCTTATCTGTTAAAACCTTGGGCTTGGCCTGTGCTTCCCATAGTGCTGTGACAGTTTCCCACTCACTTCCTAGGAATCCCTGTAGTAAAGTATCTCTGCAGGTCCTGCACAATGCGGAGATGCCTCACCCAGCTTGCTTCTTTCTGCAGCGGGCAAAGCCATACTGCTGCCCTCTAGCAAGCCCAGTATGTCTAACTGCTCTGGGGCTGCTTTGGGCTTGCCAAGCCACGGTACTTATTTGCTTCTTTCCTCTCTTTAGGTGGCCAAGGAGCTCTTGCAGGAGATCTGTGAGCAGATGGGGGCAGGCGAACCGGAAGAGATACAGGAATTTGTTCTTCTTGCCACCAGGAGTGGCAGGGATAATCTTGGCAAGTGAAGACTAGCATCTAGATTCTTTCTTAAAGCAGTTTCTCCAACAGGGAGTACCACAGCTACTGTTTTAAATAGTTCCCCTGCCCTTGGCTGGCTCTGGGGTGGCTCCTCTTCAGCAGTTTCCCTGTGTTACTAGGCTTAAGGATTGTGCCTTCTCAGACGCTGTGTTGCTTGCTCCTGAACGAGGTGTGTGTGTCTGTGTAGGTCTGTGTCCCTTTGGAATGGCTGATGCTGGGAGTCGTAAGGGCAGGGTGGAATAGAAGTGTGAAGGAAGGCTCCTCTCCTGTCCCATGCCATGGAGCTCAGCCCACTGTCTCAGCCCCAAAAGTGATGACCCTCTCTCTGCATAAACATGTAGATAAAATGGTGAGGCCAATAAAACCGGAGGAGTATCTTCATGATTACCTGCTGGAGGACAAGTTGGTCACTGTGACTTTACGCAGGCTCATCTGGACAACACCTCTGCACTTTGAAAACAAAACTTACACTGATGTTCATTATGGACAAGTAAGTAACAAGGGCAGTGCCCACCGGGGACCTCCCTAGCAAGGGCTCCCTAGCAGGGGCGGAGTTAGTGTACAGGCCAATGGGAATATCCCAAGGGAGCTGAAGAAGCAGGAGGGCTTTGGCTAATCAGCTTTATATGTTGTTTCTGGGATTGACTAATAACTGAAGCTATGAATGCAAGGAAGGCAGTGTGCCCGTAGCCCTAGCCTATAAGCTGTACTGTTCCAGACACGGTTTGTGCAGTTCTGCATGAACTTTACTTTTGCTTTTGTGCTATCAGCCTGAGCTGGATGTCGTATCAGCAAGGCAAGATGTGGCTCTCTGCATGCTAGTGCTGCCCACACTTGCCTGTAACTTCGGGAGAGTTTAACAAAGGTCTTTTTGTGCTGTTTCTCAGGTGCTGTGGGATTACCTGAATGGAAGGATACTGCTGGGCCATAGTGAAGAAATGGAGATACAGGTGGGCATTTTGGCAATGCTCCAGCACTGCGCCAAAACAGAGCAGCAGAACTTTGCTCCTTCTGGGTATGTTTGTCTCAGGGTTGGTCTCTATCTCTAATGGCTGTTGGCACCACAGGGGTTAGCGCCTGAAAGTGCTCTCTGGATAACTGAGGAACGGACAGTTCTGGAGAACATAAGCTACTCATTAACTTCACTACCCAGTGACTGACTCCTGCCTTTAATCAAGAAAGTTTATCTGCTGTTCGTACTCTTAATGGTGGCTGTCTCTGATCCACATTTCTTTTTGTGACTTCTCTTGAGCTGAGTGTCATGAGGGTGCCATGGACAGTTCTTTTGACTGCTATGTGTTTGTAATACCAAGAAGGAAGTGCATGAGCTTATAGTTGGGATGAATGCTCTTTTTTTCTTTCTCACAAGTGCTGGAGTTTTCAACCCTGGGCACTTGAAATCTGTAATGAGTTGCCCAAAGGGAATGAAAATGTCTCTGGGTACTGGAAAGCTTCTGTCCTGCAGCCCTGAGCTGTATTTTCACACTCCTTCCTTCCTGTATCCTTAGGCACTTAGAGTGGAGGCAATGTCTCCATCAGATCCCCTCACACAACTAGCAGCAGGGGGGAATGGCATAACCCTGCTGGGCATAGGGAACTTTGCTCTGTGTAGTGCTTTGGAGGCACAGGAGCAAGACAGATTTAGTCAGGTGTTTTTCAGCTGAGACTGCCTGTGAAAGAAAAGCGCTGTGGCTCTATGTCCATGCTATAGTCCTTGCTCGAAGAGCTCCTGTTGTCTCCAGAAAGGAGGGATTTCTCTCAGGGCACTAGTCAGTGGTGCACAGCCACCTTCTGTGTGGAAAATTGTGGCCTCCCTGTCTCTGATATTTCCCTCCACATTATCCAATTCAGATACAACCTGTTGTGCTCTTCCCCTCTCCCTCTACCCTTGCCCCCAGCCATGCAATTTGAAAATTACTGGCACATCTTAATCCCCCAGTTGATCTTTTGATTTTAGCTGGGCAAAGGGTAAATTAGTATCTGCTTGTCGGTACAGGGAAGACCTGAAGGAGTACACGCCAAAGACCCTGCAGTCCTCCATCAATCCCCAGGCTCTGCAGAACCACGTTGGCATGCTGCTGAGAACCAGGCAGGCCCTGCAGCCACTGGATGCAAAAATCCAGTTCATAGGTGAGGAGACATCCAGATCTGCTTGAGTCGTCTATCCTGAGCATGATGGAAGCTGCTCTGAATGTGCTTTTGGGACAGTTCATGAGTTTGGCGAGGATCCTTGGAGCCTGGAATGGGCCATGACATATGACTTGCTGACAGCCTCCGCCTGCAGACTGGCACTTGTTCCCAAGCATGGTGATCATGGTAGAAGTTCCACCTCTTTCGTAGAAGCCTGCAGTATATTTTCAGAGCTCTCTACAAATTGTGTTTTAATTGATATTCTGTCTGCATGTCTATTTTCTGGTTGGAAAAAACCAGAACATCCATTCAGGCTGCTGAGAATTGAGTATCAGCAGCCTGGGGGGAAAGGAGAAGTTGTCAATCTTACTTTTTAATGTAGAAAAGCTTGGGAACACTTGTAGTTTTTTACTACCTTAGGTTGGTGCAGTAGATTGCTGGCTGGAAGCTGCTGCCTGAAAGCCACCTTTTGCTTTCTTACAGAGCTCGTGATGAAATTGCCATTCTTTGGCTACAACACCTACTTTGTAGAGAGAGTCAGCGATGAGACCATTCCTGTGCCCTGTTTCTTTGGCGTGAATAAAGAGGAGATCATTGTGGTGGATGGCACTACCCAGGTATGCTAGACAATTCCTCCCTAGAGTCCAGAGCCCTGATGTCTGTCAGATGTTAACTTTGACTCTTAGAAGAACTTGTGCAGGAAGAGACTGTATTTACCTGCATCACAGCCACTCTACCAACAGCCCTAGCCTAAAGCAGGTGACAAGAATGGTAGAACAGTTAGTACTGCCATGTGCTCTTTTGTAAGTCCAGTGATCATGCTAACGAGCATGGTCCACAGTAAAATTAAGAGTAGGTGACATTCCTCTTCATCCCAATCTTGTAAGAGTTCTAGGGACAGGCTGTTAGCAGGAGCCTGTCCTGCATTCTGTACACACTGCCCTGTGCCCCAGTCCTCGTCTCAGCTTCCAATAGGTTCTTGAAGTGAATCCTCCTGGGTGAGAATCACATGGCTTTATTTGTAAGGACTGCACCAGAGAGTGTTTTGTGGCTTTTTTCCTTACACAGGCAGTCTTGTGTGTCATTCCATTGAAAGAGCTACAGAGCATGAGAACTCTGCGGCCTATCGCTGATGGTGGGCTTCCTGGCATAGAACTGAACTATGGCTCGGCTGCCAGCCCCAACTCTATGTGGCTTGAACTGTCACAGGTGAGATGAGAGACAGTACTACTGTTCTCTTCTGTCTCAGAGGTGGGTGGGGGCACTGCATTTCCCAGGCCCCAAAATGCAGCTTTGTCCCAGCTGATATTTTATTATGGAAAGTGATTTATGGGAATATTTAATTAGGAGAAGCAGCCATTTCTGGGACGGAGAATGACTGATACTGATTTGTCTTTTGACAGGCTAAAGAAATGTATCACACGATTGTTGTCATCCTGGAAAAAACAGAGCAGCACCACTAGAGCCTAAGAGGAGGAGAATGACCAAGCAGAACAGCACCATTTTCCTTTTTCTGAGCTTTTTCAGTGCTCCCTGCCTTGTCTTCTGGAGAGGACTCTTCTGAAAGACATCCATGACCTCAAACAGCTGCTTTCTAAGACTGCCACCACAGTGTTTGTTGATGGACTGGACCGTAATCTCACCCCTCCTGACCTGCCATTCAGTCCCTAAGTACTCTTCCTTACAGTGATGTGTGCAGTGGCTAAACAAACCACAAGACACCCTTTTCACAACATTGCTTTTTCATAGCCTGTTCTAACACAGAGCAGCTGAACAGACACCAGCAATTGCCTTCGAGCTTATGCAGTGTGGGACCATTCTTTTCTTTTTGAGTTAATTAACATGAGCAAAGACTGATGCTTGTTAGAGATCTGTGTATCACAAGGCACAGCTGAGGCTATGAAATGACTGCACTGCCTGCTGCTGTTTTCCATAGGCCAGCTTTTCCTCTGTATTGATATGGAAGCAGCCCTATAGCAGGATTTGTGAAGCAGGAGCTTGTAGAAAGCATCTTAATTGCAAAGCAGATCAGTGTTAAGATACAATTAACACATATGCTGGGGCACAGATTGAGCTGCAATGGTAAGAAAGTTTGTTGTTAATTAATTTGTTACTGACATAATTATATGCATATGTTTCCCTCTACTATAAAGAAGTCAGTCATGTCCATGCAGCTGTCATACTTAAATGATGGCTCCATGCCTATGGAGAAAGCGTATTCAAATGGAATTTGTATTACATTAGAGGAGAGTGGCTTGGGTTGTACAAAAATGCTTAATTTATTTTTATTGCTACAGCTATCCTACTGAACTGAAAAGTATCTGCACTTTAGGAGATTCCAATAAACTAATCACACAGAGATATTTTGAAGCTATGATGTGACAGATACTGGTTTACATCTAGCATGGGAAGACTGGCCTGCAGGTAACTGGCAAAGCTTGAGGAAAAGGTTGCAACTGTTGGCTGGAATAGGATAGATCTGAGGGTGCTCAATCCAAGCCCTGATGCACAGCTACTTTCTTGCTGGCGAGCTGATGCCAGCAGTAACTACAGCATCTTCCCTGTCAGGAACTTCCCTTGAAGTGCTGCTCCCTGGGGCTGGTGAGGTCTTAGCTGAAGCATGTTCCACCCTCTCCCTTCAGCAGTGCTACTAGCTTCAGCAGCTAGTAAAGCACCACAGCAACATGAAAGAAAGGAAGAGAGAAGATATCTGAAGATTAACTTATCCTTATTCCCCTTCTGTTTCTCTGAGCTTTTGCTGCCTTACATAGAAGCACAAGTCATCCAGTTAGAAGTGCTCCACATTGTGATAAAGCAGTTTGTCACACAACCCCATGCCTTAACTAGCCCTTTCTGGAGCCCCCTGATTTACAAGATAAACAAAACATTTCTGAGAAGTTCACCCAGGCAGCAGCTGAACTTTGTAAGCACTGAACTCTGAGAGAGCCACCTCACCTACGTGGCTGACAAAACAGGATTTTTAATAGGAAGGTAAAATAGAAGCCAGCAGGCAACAGCTGAAAAATATTTCTATTGTGTAAAAGGCTTCCTGTAAAGCCCTTTGTCCTCCAGTGAGCAGAGCAAGCTGAAGATGAAAGGGACTTTTGAGTTAAACGTTTCCAGGTTCTCCTTCTGGTTCTAGCTAGAAAAGTCCCGCAGCTATAAGGGGGTGGAGGTGTCTGCTGGCACGTGCTTCCCATCCATCCCGTCCCAGGCTTGCGTTTAGTAGCTGTCTGTTCAGATAAGAAATGAGCTGACATTAATACTCCATCACTGTGAACATAGACATGAATCTTACACCACGTTAACTGGTAAGAGCAAGCTTTCAGGAAGAGTCCACAGCAGCTGTAACATTGTTTTTATTGTCAATTCCGCACATACCCTTCAGTATATTTAAAAAAAAATACATCTGTTGAGTACAGTCATCCAAAAGCCCATTTGAGGGCCTCTCAGGCTGCAGATTCCTCTAGCAGCACTAGTGCCTGAGGCCACCCACCTCTATAGGCATCGAACAAAGGCAGAACCCAACAAAAACTCAGCAGAAAGGACTTGTGCCAGGGAATCGGGTTATTTCAAGCCCACTGATACCCTAAGGTTCAGGTCCTATATAAATATAGCAGCAGAGGCACCTCAGTGTCAAATCTGAGGGCCACAGCAGTACCTTAACCAGTTGCAACAGCAGCATTACCCTCTGTATTGCAGGCTGTGGGCGAGGCACAGGGAGCAAATATGGCTTTAGGGGTTACAAGCAAATGCTGGAAAAGTGTTGGCAACCTTGGTGCCACTATTGGAGAGGTTAATACTGAAAGAGCATCACTGCTTAAGTTAAAGGGCAGGCAGTACTAGACAAAGTTAAAAAAAAAGATTAAAAGAAAAAGAAGCAGAGTTTCTCCACCTTCAGAAAGTAGATGTTGCCTGCATGGTAAAAACAAAACGCCCCCCTCCTGCCCTTCAAGGAAAAACATTCCATCCAGGAACTCAGCCATCAGGTTCATCATTGGCAGCCCTGAGCAAAGCATGTGAACTTGCAGCATAAGGCTTCTACTGGTAACACTGAAATGAGAACTAAGAGGGGCGGGGGAGGAACAAGGGGAGGAGCCACCTAGGAAGCAAGATGCCGTCCCAAAGCAGAGTCCCAGTTGGAAAGTCTGAGCCCTTCGCAGACTGTTGCAGGGAGCAGAGGTTGGAGACACTGCAGAACAGCTGAGGCAGCAGCCCCCAACACACGGAGCCAACGCAGACTTCACACCTCTTGGCAAGAGGTACTAGAGGGCTTCAGCGCCCTGGTTATTGGGGAAACTCTCTGTAAGTTCACAGAAACCAGTTCCTGGAAGTGTGTGTCACTAAGGACAGAAGTGAGCAAAAATGCAGTGGGAAAGGATTCAGCTCACTTCCGCAGTTTCATGAAATCCTCCATGGCTGAGTTCTTCAGGATCCCCTGGTCCCACAGCTGGAGGAAGGAAGACAGCTGTCACGATGCAAGGATCAGCTCTCTGAGCTCTGCAGCTCCTGCCAGTCTGTCTCACTCTCACACCTGACTCTTGTTTTGAAAAACTCCTTGATGAGTCTCTGTGCTTCCTCCTTCACTGCAAGAGAGGAAGCACCACCTTTGCGATGATACTTAAGACATCTGCCCCCTCTAAAGACCATTTAGCATCAAAAGAATCCAAGATTCTCAGGTGCCAACTCACCAGTCTTGCGGGCAGGGTTCTGCTCTTCAGCCAGTAGGTGAGACAGGTGCCGAGCAAAGCCTTTAAACAGATCCTGCAGAATTGGGGAAGTTAAAGAGCAGAAAGCAGACATCAGTTACCTCACCAGACTGTTTCCACGTTTTTCTTGCCCTCAGCACAGGCTGGCTCTAGCACAGACTATTCATAGATTTAGATTACAGGAGTGTTGCAAACCTGCAACTACCCTGCAGTGCTGGAGAAGCACATGCACACACATGCTGCCTTGCAGCGTCAAGTAAACTACACCAGTACTGAACCTGATCTGTTGCCACTCCACAGGTGGGAGTTAAAAGCATGCCAGAGTTTAGTGTGAAAACATGAACAATCACAAACAAGTGTGGAACCAAGATGATACCACTCTAAATCACAAACCCTTTCTGGGGAGAGGTGAGCTGCTGCACCTGGTCACTAAAACAGCACATACCAAGATGTGACTTGGAAATGAAATGTGGTATCCAGATCGTCTTCCCCTTCTGAGAGCCCCAGATCACTAGATTCAGTCCCCTTCTGTTAGAGAGTCTTGAGCTGTGCCCTACCTTGGAAGCAAATTTGCCACCCTTGTAGAACGGGGTCAAATATTTGACAACGATGTCTGCTGTCTCTTTGAGGGACATGCCTTTGGTCACTGCCTGTACAGTCTTGCTGGTTCCTTCTTTATCACACTGTGATAAGTTTGGATCAAAAGTCACCTTCTTCTTTGTTGGACAAACACTTTTGCTTTCTGGCTGGGACAGAATAGAAGATTTTGCCACTGTCCGTAGCCGCTTTGCTGTGGGACTTTCCATATCCTGGAGATGGGACAGAAGAAAAATCAAAACCACCAACTCCTGTGGCAGCATTACACTTCAAAACAGCCACTACCTTCTGAGAACATGAATCTCTGCAGCATCCTGCAGGTTTTCCCTATAGTGAATACCACGCAGGAGTCTATGTATGTAACCCATTTTGCTGCGCAGACGCTGTTTCCCACACAAAGGGACTTTGAGAAAAACCGTTTAAGACTACTACATTTAGAATTACCCGATGCTCTTATTAGAGCAGGTAATTGCTAGACCCTATCCTATACAGAAAAAAATGACAGAAAAAGATTTCTCAGGATGTCTGCTCAGAATACACCCCTTAGGAAGAATCAGCCACTTCAGGAGTGTCACACTCCAGCTCAATTTGAAAGAGCAAGGAGAAAACTGCACTGTTCAGTAGAGAGAGTTACCAGGCAGTCTCAGACAGCAAATGCAGAACCAGCAACTGAATGGCAAGGCAGGCTGAAAGCATGGTTTGCTTCTGCATGGTCCTCTGTGTCATTGGCCTATCGTTGTTCCCTTGACTTGAGAAAGCAGCTTGCTAATTATAGTTAGTTACAGATCTAGAGGGGGTGGAGAGACTCATTCCAGGCAAGTCATCAGCAAAGGGTATAGTCACATGTGTTGCAGAGAAGAGGAAACAAAGCAGAGCGGAGGGGAAGCTTTCTACGGCACTCTGAGTCACTGGCACTGGCCCAGAGGGCAGCAGCGGGACACCGGGAATGCAACGCAACTACAGTTCTCTGCTGCGATTGCAGCTGGGCCCTCCCCAGATAAATAGCACTAACAGGTGAAGTTCAGACCAGGAGCATCATTCCCAGAGAGAAACTTGGCACACGCTGAGCAGAACAAATAGAGGAAATTAGCATCCATTAAAGTCTTACCACATCTGAACCTGGTCGCTTCCCAGAGTCACCTTCCCCAACAACAGTTAGCTCAGTTTCTGTGACATTTTCAGCAACACTAGTGGGAAGAGTGGAGAGAAGGCCAATTTTAATCATCCCACAGTGAAGATATTACTACATACACTGTCAGTGGCCACAAGACTCTCCATGGTAAAGCAAGAGTCTTCCTCACCAGCCTAAGAAATCTAATACAGATTCCCAGTTTCCAGGACAAGGAAACTGGTGGGGCTCTGCAGCTCATTAACAGGACAACAGAGGGAGCAGAGAGGCAGAGCTTTTACCTGGATTTTAGATCAATTTCTTCCTGAAGGAGTTGAGATTTAGCAGCCTGCTGGGCCTTAGAATCCTCCTCTCTCTCAGTCAGTGTTACTTCTGTGTCTCCCAGCTCTTCATTCTCTGCCTGGGACTGTGCAGTCACATCTTCTCCAGAGACATCTTTGTTTTCCTGAGGTATTGGTTTCTCTTGACCCATGCTTTGAGAAGAAACCTGAGGTAGTGTGTTTGCAGAACAGCCATCTTCCTTTGCTGAGCTGCAGCTTTTGGCTTTAGACCCACCTTTGGGGAGGGAGAAGAATTTGGAAATATCCTGTGATTCTTTTTTAGCTGCTTCTGCGAGCATTTGCTGCTTCTTGCTAGGTTTGGACTTCTTAGTAGGGCTATCCCAAAGGGCAGCTTTTGTGTCTGGACTGGGTTGCTGTCCTTTCTTTTCGGGAAGGAGTACTTCTACCCCAGTACTCTCACACATCACTTTGGTTCCTCTTTTTTTTTTCTGGAGAACAGGGTTTCTAGTGTCCACTTCCAGACTGCAGTTGATGTTGTCTTGCTCGTTTGGGCAATCTACTTCTTTTTTGACAGGCTTTGCATCACTCTTCTCCTGAATCTTCAGCAGTTCTGAAGCTGTCTGGAACAAGCTGGATTTCTTTGGAAATCCTGCTCCCACACGCTTGGGTTTGAACTGGGTGAAAGGAAGAAGAAGAAATTTTGGATATGAGAGCATTAAGGAAGCCCTGTGTGCAGAACCCTGAAAGAAGCTAAGTTTCTGTATATAATTCACCAGTGTGTACAGCCGTAAGCTGGGGAAAGCTCTAAAACTCACTCATCATCATAACCATCAACTGAGACATCAAGGAAATGGATTAGGTTAAAGTCACAGGCCCACAGTAAGGAAACAGGCATCCTTGGTCAGACCAAGATGAGAAAAACTTATTTGATATATGGCCTGCACATAGATTATATTCACTAACAGGAACCAGCATGACTAGTTGATCTCACTCCAAAACCAAAGGACAGACAGGGAAACCAATTCCTATCGAAATATACAGCTATGGCCACACAAAGGACCTAAAATAGAATTATAAAAAAGCAGACAGACAAAGCACTCCATTCCCTCCTTGTCTATCCCATCTGTACTCACTCACCGAGTAAACCTGGGATGCAGGGAGGAAGTCCTCTTCTGCTGGAGACCCAGATTTTGTTTCTAAGCTGCTGTTGCCACCAGTTCCGGACCCAAAGACCGAGAACAGCTCTCCTTGCTTTGAGGCTTTGTTGATTTCCGCTACCTGAAAAGAGAACAGAAATGTTCTCTAATGGCCAGAAATCTTTATGTATTCCTGCCTCTGTACACACTAAAAGCCATAGTGGCAAAACATATGTATCTATGGATAGACACCTATCTCAAGAACAGAAACACCTTCCAAGAGATTTATTGCAACCAGCTAACCTAAACCAAGGCTTCTTTCTTGTCAGCTACAGTCTGAGGAACTCCCCATTCCCTTTATTGCTAGACCTGGAGGATATTTGGATAAGCTTGCATTGGTATGTAGGTTTCCAAAGCCTGTAAGGGCAACAAAGATGTGAAACTAACGTGACTCTGGGCCCTCCTGGAAACAAAACCAAGAAAGATTTGGAAGGCATCCAGGGCAAAGCAGAGCCTCTCCTTCATCTTTCCCACACAAACTCTACCCTATTTCCCCTCGAGCTGAGGCCACAGCACATTCAAGGGAACAACAGCAGATGTATGACCCTACCTTCTTTAGCACAGTTGCCTTGTATGAGTTAGCCATTTTACTAGTTCGGAAAGCTTCATACTCCAGCTCCACAGCACAGGCATGAGGGTCTGACCTGTAACACAGGTTGGGGTGATTTCTGGCAAGACACACTTCTACATCTGCAAAGGGAACACTAATGCTAAAACATCTCCCAGAAAGTACAAAATTCACTTCCTCTGGTGCAAGAATAAGTGATAACTTCCAATTAAGTCCTAAAGGATGCAGCAGTGAATTGCTGGAGAATGGAAAGGGTGGTGAAAACAGTCTTAAATCCAAAACCTCTTGTCCCCTTGCTCAGTTTAAGAAGTACACTATCCCCATCTTGTGGGACAGAGAATAATTGCGACTCCTGGGATCAAGCTGATTTAGCAGAATCGGACACAGGAATCCTCATACCTGATCCTGACCATCACTACAAGAAGGGTGCTGTTAAGTGAAACTACATCCTTGGACCAAGGCATTCCCTGAGAGTGGCAATATTGCTCAGGGAAGAGTGGGCCCTGTGTTAAGGGACTCAATATGCTACTGCTTTTCTCTCATCTCATACCCTTTTCCTCCTGCTGCTGGAACCTTTTGATTGGTGCTCAAAGCTTCTTCCAGCATCTTCAAGCAGTGTTCCCGTCCCTAGGAAACATGGGATACTCAGACATGCTCTACAGAGGTCCTACTGCCCCTCAGGCTTCCACCCCTGAAGGAGTAAGAACAAGGCAGGCAGAATCTTTGTTGTTCTTTGCAAGTCAACAAGTCTAAATGCTAACCAGCCTTTCTTACCTTCACTGTGAGCTTTGAGATTCTCCTGCTGAAGGCATCCTTCAAGGGGCAGTCTGCACCTACCACAAAAGACACATTTGGAAAAGGTGTCATAGCAGGGCTGGGGCTGACGGAGAACATCTCAACTGGCGCTGGGAGGGTGCCAGTCCAGCACTGCTTGGCATGGTCCTCCCCGCATAGTCACCCCAAGGAGTACACAGTCACCTTTTTTAGCTGGAGAAGCTACAAACTCCAAAAGAATCGGCAGAGGCCAAAGTGAGATTTTTCTCTCTGGATGAGAACGTCAACTTTGCTAGTTTGTGACTAACAGCTTTCCAAAACCTCCCCATCTCAGGAAACCCTTTTTCAAGGAATCCCAGCTCTTAAGAAACGCAACCCTTTTCGTCTCCTCACAATACCAACCAAAATTAAAGAGGCTGAATGGAGTAACAGGAACCACCACGTATTCTTTTACAATAATGTAAGAACTGTGTTGCTAGACAGGACCCCAAGTAGCACAGTTACAAACAGTGAAATTTTTCAGCAGTTTCCTTATAGACCAATTGAATAACGCTGCATAACCACTGCAGAAATAGCCTACATAGTCAGGTTAGACAGAATTTTCCTTCTCTCTTGCTTATTTGGAAAAGTTGTTCAAAAAGATGCATTCCATATCTTCACCTCAACCAAAGCTAAGCTCTGATCCATCTCCTCCAGCCAAGCTTTCACAGTCAAAAGCCTAACCTCTCTGTGCCTAGGGATTGATACCTCCAGTGTTGATGCTATATAAATTACACTCAGCTGCAAAATACAGGACTTCCTTCTCCCAAAGAAATCCCACTATAAATCAAAAAAGATATTTACTTGGAGGAACAAAATCTTCCTTTTCTGGTTCTTTGCCCTGAAAGAAAATAAAGATAAGTCAAACATTTCCATTCCTGCAACGCACATGCAGGTCTAGAAGCACAAAAGCCAACGCACATGCAGGTCTAGAAGCACATTCCCTGCTCCAGGGAAAACTAATGCTGAAGTTACAAAGGTACTGAAAAGGGACCAAAATGGGGGAAAGGAGACAAAGGATAAGAATCAAAGCCAAAAGTTCACCTTCGCTATAGGAATATGCAAGAGAAGCTGAATGGGAAAATCTGTTTTTACTAATATCAGATGTACTAAAGACAACAGGATCCTCTTGATTAGCACTGCAGAGAAATCAGTACATGAATAAGCTGCATTCCTTTATATTATGGGACTGACACAGAATATGGAGAACACAGCAAAAGCAGAGGTACAAAAAGTAAAAAACAGAACAAGCAACAACAAGATGCAATAATTTACTTTCATTAGTGCCAGGAGGCCTTTATCTCTGTAAGACAAGCTCATAGCAAATGATCTGAATCTCTTAGAAAGGGACACCAACTCACTTTGCGCAGACTCATCTGCTTTTTGTAGAAGTTGTTCCACTCCCGTTTCCGACTCTCTTCACTGGCTTCATCCCCATTCCCACTGCTTTCTTCATCATAGCTGGATAAGGCAGGAAAACAACAAGAACAAACATTTCTGTAGCTGCAGCATTAACTGGGGGACAGGCTTTCTGGAGTGCCAAGGTCACCCCAGTATTTACAGAAGAGGCTGTATTTCACATCCTTTCTGAACAAGTCTTTGATTTCAGTTTCACTGCCATCGCTCAATTTGGACAGTAGTGAGTGTCGTCCAAAAAATAATCATGGGATTAACAAATCCCATGAACTAGTAAGCAGCAGCATGAACTAGCAGCACATGACTAGTGCTCTGAGAACGAAGGGCTCTATTTCAGAAGCTCTGCCAGCTTCTCCCACAGAGCTGAGGAGTCACTGCCTTGTGTCATGTACCCCATCTGTCAGTCATTACTGCCCTTGGAGCAGAGATGGCACAGAGGGCAAAGCATCCATTCCTCAGCCTCAGTTGTTCACAGACTGTTGTATTAAATGAAATCCTCACCATTAATACACTGAAATGCAGCAGCTGATTCTTGCCAGATGTAGCCCAAGAGTTTACTGCCTTCCACGGCTGTCACAGCCCAAACTTACAGGTATCACAAATCAAAGCTTTAAGGCTGTTTACTATTACATCTTCCAAGGCAAAGCTACAACCAAATCATGGAGAGGTTCAATAAATCCAATGGCGAACGGTGTGCTGTACAATAGCACCAGTTGTGTCTTCTCAGGTCCTGAGATCAAACACGGGCTTAGGTCACAAGGACACCAGTTCCCTTCCACTCAGCTGGACTTGCCTGAAGAACAAAGCTACCAGTCTGAAGCTGTTTAAGCTGAAGCAGAGGCCTAGGCCAGCCGACAGTGCAGGCAGCAAAACTTGCATCCTGGCAGCGCTGCACTGTTGCTGCAACTCAGCCAGAGAACAAGGAATAAGAGAAGTTGTCATCTCCACACTGCCAAACCTTTCACAGAATTAATTATGTTTCCCACCGCACATCTTCCTTTTGCTGTCAGCCTGATAGGGAAACACTAAACTTTAGCAATCTGCAGAAGAAGCTGACACTGGCACTCCATTACATCCTCTGTGATAGACTAAGTCCTGTCAGTTGCACCCCCAGCCTGCTGGCCCACAGACAGCCATACTAAGTCAGGAATGAACTCTGGATCGTGTCATACTTTGCTGTCAGGTTGGTCTCAATTTAAACATTTTTGATCCTTGTGACCGTGAATGGGCTGAGCCCACTTACTGCTTTCAAAAAATTTCAGGCTAGTTTCTTGAACCAATTACATTCTGCAGGGCAATTCTTAGGTCAGTCAAAACAGCTTTTGGCTCCCTGGGACACGAATGTGATCGAGGCTGCCAAAGTGTGTGGAAAATGGAATTCCAGCTCCTGCTGCCAGGAAGTTACAGGAAAATACCACCACACAGAAACATGCACTGAAAATAGGAGTGGCTGGGCCTGCAGCTGGGAGATGCTCTCTTCTCTCTGAGAGCTTCTATGAGCTGTTAGAGCTACCAAGTACAGACCTGCTAAAACCTCTGCAACCTCTCCTGCCGCCTTCATACAGCTCTGGATCATAGCTATCCCAGGAGGAACCTGTGGGCCCAATGCAGGTTTTGCTCCAGCTGTTGCTGCAGCGCTCCAGTGACTCCAGTTGTCTTTTCACTGCCCCTGGGTTCTTGCAGTAATCACAGCACTTGTTACAAGGCGGGGTGACATCGCCGAAGTACTTCGCTATGGCAGCATGGCGACATCTAGGAAACAGAAGGGAAAATGATCTGGTAATTATTTTTATTGACAAGAGCACCACCCTCCAAATACAAGGTGTCTTTTGATAAAGACTTGAGTCTTTTTTTTTTTTTTTTCCAGACAATGCCTATTCCAGCAGGAATCGCAGGGATTACGCCCTGGAGCAGAAATGGGGTTCTGTTTCTGGCACTCCGCTTAAGGTCTCTCTGCCTCTGCTTCCCCACATGTAAAACAAACAGTGGTGTCAATCTCTTCTGCTAAATGCTTTCAGATCTCTGAGATCTGCAAAAGGCACAGTGGATGAAATACGCAGGTATTAATTCTGCATCGTTGGCCAAATATGTTCCATGTCCAATGAGAATGGCTCAAGGATAAACATGTAAAGAGGTCCTGTTGATCCCTAAGCCTCAGAGCTCAGAGTATGTCTGTATATTTCACATTGGAGAGCTTCTAATGTTATTGTTAGTGGTTTGAAGGTGTAGAAATCTACATTTGAAGAAACAGGAATGTAAATTAAGTCATAGAAATAGAGTCCAGACTGACCTCACAAGAGAGCACTATTCAGATAATACAGCCTGGGTCTTGATCTGCTAACACATGCTTCAGATCAGCAGCCAAAGTTCGGGTAGAGTCCTACATCCATGAAAACCAGTCCATTTGGTCACACAGTATTGCACAACCAGTTCTACCAGCCTTAGCAAACTAGCCATGTGAAGATGATTAGCTTCTTCCAGGAATCTTCAGATTTCTGGCAGACTTCAGTGCTTTTGGGTATGTAAAAAAGAGTTTGGTGACAGAGCTCATTAGCAATACAGGCAGGAAGTAATTTCTCTTCTAGAACACTTCCTAACTTAAACCAGTGAAGACACTGATTTCACTAGATAAAGAATCATCAGGGGGTTACTTTTTTTTTCTTTTTTATTTTTCTAAGAAAGCAGGCAGAATTTAGAGGAGCTTTTTAAAACTTGGGTTTCACAGCAGAGGTGACTGCTTGTCTCTTAATCAAAATGCTGATACTAGATACACAGAAACAGTTCATAGGCTATTTAGAGATCAAATTCTGCATCCAAGCAGCAACAAGAGTTATTTTAGAAGAGAATTATTTTACTGCAAGAAAGAACAAAAGTAGAGATTTTTCTTCTCTACCAAGGAGTGCCCTAGTTGGCTTACCAACTTCATCTGCAAAAAGCGGGTCACAGAGGGGAAAAGTAAGAGAGTGAGCACTTCATTTATTCTTATTATAAACCCTTTAAGGTATGTCTGAACTTGCCAGAGATCTAACAAATGCAGTTTGCTTCTTAACTTGTGTGTGTGTGTCTGGGGGGAACATAACTGCACGTCTACCAAAGCATCACGAACAAACCCTGCAAGGGTCTGCAGCAGCAGCTGCCTCGCTCATTCCCACGGCCTGGGAGGATAATTTACCAAGGAGGAGAGCAAGCGAAGCAGCAAAGCAGCAGGTTACAGACTACTGTTGACAGAGCAATGAAATGTGTGTGCTGAAGCACGAAGGACCTGGCGCTGCACAGGTAAGGAGGGCTGCAACAGGGTGACGTTGCACTGAAAGTCTAGAGAGGGCTACTACAAAGCTGGCTTTATATCCCCCTGCAGAGCCGCATTGACTCATGCTCGTCTTGCACTCAAAGAGCTCCTTTCATATGGTGGGGAAGGGTGGGGGGACCGGGATGGGGAAAACACATTCGATCCCCTTGTCCTGCCTTTCCAAAAGAACTACTGGTGCTGCCTGTCCTGCCAGTGCAACGTGACTATAGAAATGTCAGCGAGCTGCAAGTCAGCTTTTTGTTTCCCTAAAAGAAAACAGGCAGGCATTCTCATTAGTCCACGTCTCTTTCTCTCACACGCACTGGTCTGTATTAGAGTTAACTGAGGCATACAGTAATGGTCAAGCCCTCTCCTCACTTCTACAGCCTACTCACCAGGCTTATGCTGGGGAGGGACATCCACACACACCTCTGTCCCTTAATGCAAACAAGAGAGCTGCCCCAAGGGAGGGCTTTGCTGGAAGCAGAGATCAGCTCTGAAGTCACTGGAATTTAGAGAGGTTCTAGTTTCTAACCCATCAGGCTTGTAAGGCCCAGCCCTTTCTGTCCAGCCTCCTATAACTGCCTGGATCTTCCTACAGAATTACCCAAATTGGGGCCACAGCCCCACTGTCGCCAGCGGTGCTCATAAGTTGGGTCGGAACGGAAATCCAGCTGCAGAACCAACATTGCAGTCCTGTAATTGGAGTCAAAAGGCCAAAACTAGAGTTACCGATAGGGATACTGGGGGGAACCACTGGCTTAATGCTTCACTGAACACAAGAGGGCCTGAACCATAGTTGGTTATGCGTTAACATGTGGTGGGAAAACTTCGCACGTCACATGAGCACCTGACTAATGCCCATGAGATGGAGACCTGATTTACATAAGTTAATGGTAGTTTGTGTTATTATACATGTACAAAAATTAGTTCATCTTTTAAATATGCAACTGTATTATTTTCCTCCCGCACCCTTCAACAGGAGTATGTATAAGCTGACTACTGGTCTTTAAAATGTCTAAACAAAATCCTTATTTAATTTGAGACATCCCACCCTGGCTTTACATCATGGGACAGGATGAAGAGCAAATAACAATCAATCAGGTTTATTAAGATGTTTTTATCTGTGGCAGTAAATTTCAGGAAAATGCTAAACTGACCACACCATGCCTTCTTTTGCTACTCCTTCCTTCTCTACACCAGGTAAAACAGGAGCCCTACTCCTGCAATTAATAGAAAAGGATGAACTGTCAAAGAAGTCACAAATCCCAAAAGAAACTCTGCCTCTCCCAAAATATACCAGAAAAAAGCATTCTGTCATATGAGCCAAGGAAGGGTACCCAGCCACATCAGAAGAGCTCACCAAAAAAAACCCACCAAGTCTGGGAATAAAGGCAAGAAATGAAAGCATTAAAAAGACAAAAAACATGAGGACAAATTATCTACGCAGAGGGCAGTTGCTGAACAAAAGCCATTTAATGAGCTTTATCGAAGAGAAGAGCAAATTAGGAGGTTGATGAGGAATGATAATTTTGCACCTGTCTGAAGGACTGTATCCTTTGTAATACCAGCTGACCTTCAACAACGCTCAGACAAGAATACTGGGTGCCAGCTGTCCCCAGTATACAAGAAGCAAAACCCACAGCATCAAGAGAGCAAATTACTTGGCCAAGGGCACGGAACAAATTCACCAGCCCAGCAGCAGCCCAGCTCCCCCGTCAGTGGCAGACCGTGCTGCACCGTCCTTGCCATTTCTTGCTGTGCCCCTTCAAAGTTGAACACAAGAGAAAAACTCCTTTCCCCGGGGAGTCGGAAGGAAACTGGGCAGCAGAAAGAAAAGTTAATTGCTTTAACACACACCCAAACTATCGCAAGGAGAGAATCAATTCAAGTCCCACTCCAGAAAAGGCTGTAATTAAAAGGAAAAAAAGAAAAGACCTTGCTAGGAGGAGATGCACAGAGGAAGCGAGCAACAAGTGCTGGCACTTGAGCGCTTCGGGGAGCCTGCACCAGCGGCTGGCTCAGCTTGCGGTGGCTCCTCTCCGCCCGCCCTCCCTCTCTGGCACACATGTAACACGAAACTTCATATCTCCAGGACAACCAATAACAAAAAAAAGGCAGAGACAACAG
The DNA here is from genome assembly GCA_008658365.1 of Alca torda. Classification (NCBI taxonomy): domain Eukaryota; kingdom Metazoa; phylum Chordata; class Aves; order Charadriiformes; family Alcidae; genus Alca; species Alca torda. The sequence continues at coordinate 30,911,093 of CM018086.1, read as the reverse complement.
CTGGCTGTCAGCAGCGGAGCAGAGAGGAGCCGAGCGAGGAGCGAGACACGAGCCAGGATGAGGGGAGAGATGACATGAAAGTTTTAAGAAGACAGAAAGAAAAACAACAGGAGAAGAGTTCGCAGCGCGGCTGGGGTAAGGCTGAGCTATTGCTGGTGTTCGGTCAACCGTAGCACCTTAACATTCAGCTAGTTAGCAAGTAGCTGGAGCTTTTGCAGCTCTCTGTACGGTGAACTGCAGAATCAGCCATTGAGCAGAGCTTGCTAGCCTGAATTTGTTTGCAAGGGACACTCAGGAGCAAAGGTGGCAAGCGAAAAGCTTTTAATAGGATTGCAGAGAGCTGCGCTGCAGCTGTACCGCTAACAAAAGGATCCAGCCTACAGTCTTGCATTGCTTCGGCAGTCAGCAGGAGTAAGGAACTTCTGTGCTGATTAGAAAGGCTATCTGCTCATTTTTCTGCTGCTGTTACGGAATGTGACCTTAGCTGATATGCAGGTCTAGTACAGGGCACTCTCCACAGTGATGACTTGATGTGTTAATACTTAGTGTGGACAAGAGCTGGTCTGCTCCTCTGTATAAGTAGCGTATGTGCCATTAGCGAGTAGCTGCCAGCACAGGCAAGCGCATGTGAAACCAAGTGGGTACCAGCCACAGCATTTCTCCAGAGCTCCTCCCAGCTGGAGCTAAGTTTTATCCCCCAAATCCTGAAGCAAACAGAGAGCTTGAAAACAAACCCTGTTTGGGGAACTAGCATAATGTGCAAGTTAAGCATCTGTGTCCAATAGAACTAAATGGAAAGATCTTACACAGCTTCTAACAAGAGCATTTTTAAAAATCAGCTAGTGTATCAGGCACAGATGCTGGTTTCAAAACAGCATGAGAAACCACTGCTCTGAGAGAACACATACATACACATATATGGTCTATGGTTTACAGTAACGAGACCATCAGGTCTGAATGCAGTAAGAAGGGAAGGAAGAAAAAAGGGATCCCCCAAATACATGAAATTATCCACTGTAAGCCTTGGGTTTACACAGGGAGATGTCCCACAACTTGGACTCCCATCTCTGCTGCTGGGTGTGGGAAGGGGGCTGGCAAGGAGACTGACCATATAAGCCCCTGTTCTCTACCATCGGAAGCTGATTACTGTTTGGAAGCTCTTGCACTGAGCTGGGACCCCCTGCCTCTCCCAGGAGGTGCAGGGGCAGTCAGCTGTTTACAAACAGGTAAGGAGTGAGGCAGAAAGCCATTTCTCACCAAAAGATGTCTTCCCGATCTTACACATGCCTGTAGGGAGGAATGTTAAGGATCAGGTATTTCCACTTCTCTCCATTCCCATTAATGTGGAAGGGAGGGCAGGTGTGTTTAACCTACTGTTGTACAAACACCGAATTGGAACTGCCTGTGCAAGAATATCTAGTAGTTAAGACCCACACGCCTCCAGTCTAACCCTAGGTTCAAAGGGGACGGAGGGAAGTTTCCACCCTGCTAATGAAGGGTCTTCTGTAGGTTGGTTGTTGCTGTTAAGATGGTTTCTCAAATAAAGTAGGGGAAAAACAAAGTTTAGGACAAAAAAAAAAAAAAAAAAGGAGGGGGGAGGAGCGAAGGCAGAAGGGCAGGGGAGGCAGGGAAGGAGAGAAACACGCCAAGTTTTCCTCACCAAAAGAAAATCTTAATGGGTTTGGCTGGGGGCTTGTCCAGCCGCAGCCATGTTGTACATATGCAGGGGGGTGGGGTGGGGGGGGGGGGACGGGGGCGGGGAATAAGCAATATGAAACACATGTCTGGATAAAAGAAGCAGGACATGGCTTGTGTTACAGCTGTCACAGTGCACGGGCCCCTTAGCCTGACTGCAGTGCAAAAGCGGTTATGGGAGTGGAAGTACAAAATAAACCAAGTTTGATAGAGCAGATCCTTTCTGTAACTCAACGCCTTGAGCCACCCAGCCTGCCGTGGGCCAGCGAGCAGGCGGCAGGGACCGTAAGAGACCGCAAGAGAGCTGAGTGAGGAGAGCAGCACACGCCTTGCCTCCATGCGGGCTCTCGCCACTACAGCAACCACAGCTGATACGGTTCAAAACGGCTTCTTCTGAGGAAGCAGCTGTGGTAGCCTTCAGTTTTGAGTTCCTACAGGCAAGTGGCATCTTTTCTAGGAACAGACCAGCATATTTCAAAAAACTCAAAAATGCATGTCATTTCTAAGATCCGTAGGTCTAAGACCAGTCAATGACAGGACACAAAGGTGGCTGAAAGAAGATGGAGAAGGTGTTTCCAGCACTCTCAGGGGGCTCCAGCTGCCTTACCTCAAACACCAAACTTCTGACAGATCCCAGTATGTTTGTGAAGTAACTATTTACAGGGCTTTCACAGGCACACACACCTACCTCTCTGTCAGCTTCCTGGGAAATGGTTATTTTGCTAATATTAGAATAGACTTTCAGGCTAGATTCAAGCATCAGCAACCCTAAAAAAAGTTCTCTTGTAGAAGAGCTACAGGTTTATTTTTAAAATTGACCTTTTCCTTTCACTGGATGGCTCTGTGCATTGTTTTCCCTACTTCTTAAAAATGGGACTAGTAGGGAGGAATTATCTCATGGGGTTTTGTGGCCTTGTTTGTGGGATGGACTGGAGAAAACCAGCGTGTTCTGTAGAGGTGTAGAGACTCAGCTTAGTGCCCCAGTGGGTACCTCAGCTTCTCAAACTGCTATTGCAGGGAATTCAGTGCCTTTTTATATTAATCTAATATTAGGTTGTAGCAGAGGGAAGGGACATTTATGGTGCTGCCTCAAAACCAATCTCCAAATAGTGGGTGGTGGAGATGACAGGGTATTCCAGCCAAATGGCTACCCAGTCAGGGCAGCTTTATGATATGAAAGAATGTGTGGCCGCCTTTTCCAGACCAGCTGACAAAGTCAAAGCTTTTCTCCCATGACATTGAGCTGCAATTTACCAGTTTGGGTGTGTGCTGTTAAAAAGCTGAATTCTCTTGATACTGGAAACTATTTTCATCTGCTTGGGAATGAATTATAGGTCTGTCTGGCTCCGTTCACTCCTGTTTTAGAAAAAAAGGGCTTGTTTGTTGAACTATAGTTAACATTCACATGGCTGGTTAACTACAGTCATGGCAGCAAACACTGCATTAACAATGATGAGGGAAAACCATGCACTGATAATACGACTACATTTCTATAGCCCTTTTCATTTCAAAAGTACATTACAAACGTAGAACAATAAACAATCATACAAGAATTATTACATGTTCTGCCAAAATGCATCTAAACTGTAACAACACCTGGCAGCCCAGCACTGCTTTAGGACAGGAAGCATTGCAGACCTTATCCATACCAAATCAGAAGCAGATTTCAGGAACCAAGAACAAAGCTGGTAGGCTGAGAAACTGCCCAAGCCTTCAAGTTCTTAAGAAAGTGGCCAAATACAGTCAGATTTTATTTTAAAGTGTTAGACCAGAATAAAAAAAAGCATCCCCTCCCCTCCAGCTGCTCAGCAATCTCCATCCTTGAGGCTGGGATTACCTTCTAAGATTTCCCACCAAATAAGCTACCTCAGTCCATACAGGCTTCCCATCCCTGCATTGGTCCACCTTCAACCAACTTTCTGGCTTGCCTGAGGAAGAACAACACAACGTATTTGCTTCTCTACAGCCACAGTCTCGGGAAAAAGACAACATTGCAATGAGAATGTTTCCCTGGCACTCTACTTGCTTGGGCACATCAGGGAGGTCCTACTTTGTAAGGTCTGTGGAGCACTGCAGATAAGAGCAATGGGCACAGCAGAGGATCTCGAACTCACCTTCACTGGACTCTCGCTGCATTAGGACTAGAGGCATTGGCAGCTTCTGGGCACCACCAACAGATTCCTCCCTCCAAAGCTTTGTCTCCATTTTTAGATTACTGTAGCAACAAACCCAAACAAGCAAAGATTCTCAGAGGGAGCACAGTAAAACCAATGGATTGGGAGGTCATGTCAAGAGACATAAACCCCATAGTAAGAAGCACCCAAAAGCAGAAGCCATGCTTTCATCTACTTTCATCCTCAACGGTCTCAGTGCCTGAAGCGTAACAAGCAGTTAGCAAGCAAAGGCCATTTCATTTTGTACCTGCAACAAAACCAGGGACTCGCTGTCTTTCTATGTAAAGATTTCAGAGCATTTTAGAGAGTTGGATACACAACAATTAGCAAACAAACCTCTGATGGTGATTATACATCCTGCCACTTTGCAGAGATGAAGTCACCCAACAGAGGGACGGGATGACTTATCCGAAGTCACACAACCAGGAAGCATCATTGGCAGGCCAAGAAGACTGCCTGCATTTACTAACTTCCAGTCCTGGGGCTAAACCACAACCTCAAATCCACGTTCTTTGCACTGAAATAGGCTGCTCAAATGCCAGCAGGGTTATGACTAACAAGTGTCTCACCCCTCAGCAGTAAAGTTAAGATCACCAACTCCCTACAGATCTTCTGACGCATGTGCATAGACACACAGATAGGACACAGCTTTCCAAAGCAAAGACAGACCAAAAAAATATGATCAATTTACATCAATTCCAAAATACTTCCAGCAACTTGACTAGCTTAAGTCAGACAGAGGGATCCGGGACCCCACCTTACATAGTCATCCCAAAGCTCGTTTTCTTGCTTGAAGACTAGAAGCTACCACACACAGCCAGTTCACAGTACAAAGAAACCCTGACCAAGGCTTTTCTCTTCAATGTCTAGATTGAGGCCTTTTAATGGCTTTATTCTCAAAAGGGCTGAGCAGCCAACTTCTTTGAGTGCTTCAGTACGGCAGAAGTCCATTAAAGCAGTTCAGAAAGATAATCTCAGTGCTATTATGGCAATTTTCACAGCTTTATTCAGTGGGTACAGCAAGATGAATCTGCATTAAAAACAAGTATTAGCACTTTCTGGGAATCTACCTCTACAGAAGCCCTAAATGTAGTACATGCTTCTTTGGTTTTAAAGGACCATCAAATGCTTGCAGCTGAGCAGCACACCTGCAAACCTCCGGCATCCCCCTGCATTATTGCTGTGCTCTGTCTTTTCAACAAGGATAACAATCCCTGGCACACGGCAGATTTGGCCTTTTTTCCTCAAAAACAAACCAACCCAAATTAAAAGATTTGTTTTATTGTAACACAGAGGAGGGCAGAAAGATTTGATGATCTAGTCCCACTGGCAACACTGGATAGATTAGTTATCGTTTAAAGAACAGCCAGAAGAGGAAACAGCTGAAACCACGAATTTCAGGCTGCCACCCCAGCAGGAACTTCCAAACCGCCTGTCACAAGATATCAGCATTGTGTTCACTTTCCTTTCTATGTGAGTTTCTCATCTTGCCTCTCTTCACTTCATATCATCTCTAGCTATAGCTATGGAGCAAAAGTTCATGACAGTAATCCAACAACACACTATGATGACTGCATTGCTCTGCAGTCATTCATCATTTCTTCCGTAAGGGGTTCCACCAGCTTTGCTGCCCTAACAGCCATGCCTCCTCTGCTCTGGAGGGTTCCTATCCTCAGTATATGTGGTTTTTAGGAAGGACAACGACCAAGGAAGAATTCCCAATTGAGAAAAACACAAACAGAGAATTACATTTGCTCCAAACTGCACAGAATCTGTGGGTACAAACTTGGATGCCTGTTCTAGGCTCTGGAACAGCACTCCAGTCTTAGAAAGTAAACTGTCAGGTAAGACCTACAACCGTAAGTTTTAAATCTCTCAAGACTTGTTGCCCATTTGAATAATAATCATTACAGTTACTGCTTCAACCAAAAATTCTGCATCACCTGTCCTTTAGTACTGTTGGTGACTGGGAGCTTACTTGAACACAGTATGATTAAAAAAAAAAAAAGATTCATATAGCTCCACTTTGAAATTTCTAAGTAATGTCATCACTGTTGTGTTGTACATGAGGAAGACAAGGCAGATGCCTAAGACAACTTGTTTAAGTCACACAGCACTAGCCTTACCCGTATGATAATATCTAGGGTAAGATCTTGGTTCTGCTGAAATCAATTGAAAAAAGATCACAATCAAAACCAGTCCTGACCAAAGACTTTACATCACAAGTAGAATGGAAGATACAAAAGTCCATGAATATAACTGGCTTTCTTGGGGGGAGTTTTACTACTTTTTTTTTTTTTTTTGAAGAAGTGATTTATTCTTCACCCTTTTGCTATGCTCCACAAGCAGAAATCCCAAAGCAGCAAGGGCCCTTAGAACCAATGTGCAGTCAGCAGTGAAGTCGAGGAGAAAAACATTTGCTTCCTCATGGGTAGGTTGGAGACTGCACCACCAACATCAGACTTTGTCCCTGAAGAAGTTCAAACCAAGGTAAACAAGCAACATTCCTTGCAAGTTTTAGAATAAAAACTCCTTCACTTAGCTCCAGATCAGGTACCATGGGGTGGAGGAATGTCCATTACTGAGACGACAAGCTCTTATCATTTTAGGCTAGGCACTTTGCTAATTCACATAGAGTTCTACAATCCTAATCAGTAATTTTACACTGTATACCCAAACTTCAGAAGCCTGGCTCTTGTACTTATTGCTTCTGGTGCAGCCCAAAGCATGGCACAAAAGGTTACAGCAGATTCCTTGCTAGGGGAGGTTCTGGGCAGGCAGAAACACCTCCGAAGGGAACAAACATTTTCAGAATGTTAGAGCCAGAAATACTTCTTTTTTAAAAAAAAAAAAAAAACAACTTTTCTTCTAGAGCCAAGAGCAGAAGACACAAATCACCTCTGCCTGCACCGCCATCTCTTGGAATGGAAACAAAAATGGAAACCTGCTGACACAGAATCCCGCAGCACTGTGCAAAGGACAAAGCAGCCATTTCTGGAGCAGCTCACTTGGGGTATGGCAATCATCTGGAAAGACATATTTAACCCTAGTCTCAAAAGTGACCTTTTCAGGTCAAAAGGCCACAGCTATGCCTCCCTGCTAAGTTGCACAGAAATCTTTCTGTAGATGTAGGCTTTCCATCCACCCCCACCCCTAAGAAACCAGCTGGTTCCGATTTTTATTCCTTAGCTTGGATTTAAAAGAACAAAGAAAACCCTTTTTGAATTGCATAAACATACAAAATGTAATTTAACTTGGCACTGTAGTATTTAAGCCCAGCATGCAAAGAAACATCCAAGGTCTCTCTGTCCTCAGTGTGTTTAGAAAAACTGAACTCCAAGCATCCATTTGTTTGAGTAACCAAACCAGATGTGCGGTAATGAACTAGGTGGCTTGTTCTGGAAGCCCTGTCTTGGTCATTTGGCTTTGCGTTATCACCAAGAGTAGGATATTAAATTGCAAGGTTCAAGTCCCATAAAACAGTGTTGACTGTTAGAACACACGCGAGCTTGTACATTCTGGTATAATAATGACATAAGAATTAGAATCCATCCAAGCGTTGACCCGTCCAAACACTTGTTTTAGCTGAAACTCTGGATCTCTCAACAATACCCTGTTCCAGTTACTGACTGAAGTAAATTTGAACTTCCATAGCTCTCATGCAAGTTTGTTTGTTGCAATACTTTCCAAAATTTTGCTCAGAGGGCAAAAGAACAGCAAATATTGGTGGCAAAACTGAGGCGTCTAACTTTGACTAGACTAATATTTTTAGTAATAATAGTTCCTGATGATCATTCTTTCTGAGAATAAAGAAGGTGTAAGATTACTGAGCAGGGCAGGAGGGATTAGCTCCACAAGGGAGGTGTCTCCCTGACAGATCCAGGGGCTTTTGCTTCGCTCATCACCAGCAGTGATGGGTGGACGTCCACTGTTCAATTCATATATTTCTCCATTAGAACAAACTGTGGCTTAAAAGAAAAAAAAGCTACATTTACCGTACCATATAAAACTTGCAGTGATCTGTAAGAACTTGCAAAGCATCCAGCTGTCCCCACTGAACACAGACTTTAGCTCTTAATATCACCATTCAGTAAAACTGGTTGATAAAACATTATTAATGGTATTATAGTGAGGTGTTGAAATAAGTGCCTTGGTTTTTGAAGGGGCCTTCTGTCGTCAAAAGTGCAAGAAATCTCCAAGGGGGTCTACTTTGTATTAGTCAGTAAAAGACAACTGAAAACTACTAGAGTTCACAATTTGGAATTCAAGTCGAGTTAGAATTGCATTTCTTTCTGGAAGGACAAGTTAGCACAACTGGAAAAAAAATAATTTACTTTCATTGGGTGAAAGCCAAAGGCAGGCACTGTCCAGTTCTAACTCTATGCCTGCTGAAGTAAGTGTCCTTTTAGAAGAAACACCGTTTTGCCTTTGCTCAACAGTGCAGCTGTCAAAAGCACCATCAAAGCCAGATTTTGAAATTAAAATAGTGCCAAAACACGTAGACAATTAATAGTCCTCCACCTTAGCTACTGGGAACAAGGACTGAGACCAGATAAACTTGTTTTCCTTGTGATCACCAGCTCTATAAGAAGGCTGGCAGCTTCCTAGCATTAGTCAGTGAAAAGGTTTATTCTCTGTTTGGTTCTTCTACAGCATAAAGCCTGAAGAGGTTGAGCCAGAATGTCTTCTGAAGGCTTTCTGAAGGAAATGCAAACCATTGGTGAGAAGTTTCTCCTTAAGCTCCAGAAACTGCCCAAGGCTGACCCGGTGGAGATTGTGTCCTTTTGTGTCGTTCTTCTATTTATCGGTGAGTTTATTGGCGGAGGCAAAGGGGTGTCAGAATGTCTCTTCTCTTCTACAAGGGCAGCTTGCTCCACAATCTTTGTTGGTGGGTTGGTGGCATTGGCAGTTGTTTTCCAGGCTGTGCTCTGAGGCCCAGTTTAATTTCTAGGTAATTTTTTAATGCACACTGTGTATTTCTACATGCATGCAGACCACGATGGGCAAGAATATAGCTTTCCCCAAAGCTCTCATATTTAAGCATTAGCTTAAACAGCAGTATATTAACCAACCCAGAGCTGCTGCAATGTTTTGATGCATAGGAGATTTGTTTACCACAAATGGTATTAGGGCATCTCATTGCCACAGAAGACACTTAAAAGTCTGAGACTCTGAGTGTCATTCCTGTGCTTAGTTCAGTAGAAGCCAGTATGCTTCAGATGAGCCTATTTATTCTCCTCTAGTAATGGCAAGATCCCTCCTGCTGCTCTGTGTGGGGATGGCAAGGAAGGAATAACAAAGAGCTGCTTGATCAAGGGGATGAAGTTTGTTTAGACAATGGGAAAACAAGCAGGAAGGAAGGCAGGCCCTCCCCCTCAAAGCCGTACAATTTGCTCCCAGCCAAAAGGAAGGGTGTGTATCCAGGCTGGACACTCCTCCCTGGGCTGGAATTCAGAGAGACACACCTGCTGCTTTATTTTTTTCATACCTACAGCTGGTTCCCCACAGGTCTGGTAACTTGGCAGCTCAGCTCCAGACTTTTAAGGAACACATGCACACACACGTGCATGTTCACGCACTCTTACGTGTTCTGCAGGATTAAACATGTCATCCTTTTCTGTTCCAGATAAACTAACATGTATCTCTCCCAACACCAACCATTATGCCTAGTGTAGAATAACAGTACATTAGCCCACTGCTTTCTGAAACAAAACCCTACGTTTGAAATATCTATGTTTTCAAGCTAAATACAGAAGAAAGAGTAAAGCCAACCCAGTCACAAGTATCTATCCTCACTAAAGGGTACACTGCACGCAGTCTTCAGAAATGGAACTGACAGTTTGACTAACCAAATCATCTCGAGTTGCTTCTGACACAACTATGGGGGGAGTTAGTTCTCCATCCTTTCCAGGCACACAGCTCTACTTAGTTACTGCATGTCATCTCCAAAACAACAGCCCATTAGGCAGGTGAAGATATACCCCCACAGGGTTGGGTACATACCTCTTAACATCATGAAATATCTGGTAATGATTGTCCAGATTAAATGGATAACTAATACAAGGGAGCAGGAACTTAGGAGGAGGGAGGTGGGGATATAGGGGAAAAAGAATAAATAAAATATTGGCAAGAAACCGGGCTTTGTTCATTGTGCTGCTCACCAAACAACTAGGAGGAGACATAGGGTAACTCTGCAGTGATTGCATCTACGTCATGAAGCAATATCCTGTGCTTCTCTTTCCAGCTACTGTTCTGCTGCTCATGATCATTGCCTGCAGTTGCTGCTGCTATAGCTGCTGTAGCTGTGATGGACGTCCTGACAACAGACGTAGGAAGATCCAAGTCCGCCCAGCTGCCCATTCATGAAGTGCAACGAGAGGTGACACAACCTACTATAAAGGACGTGCATGGACATTATCATTCAGTCCTATGGGAATGACTTTCTACACTAGCTTACTGAAAATGGCAATAACAATATTAATTAATATGACTCAGAGGACCAGAAATCACAGCATGGAATTCCTTCTTTCTGTGACAGCCACTAGTGGGCTCCATGGTGTGACCAGAAAGGTAATGCTACTTTACCATCACTGCCTCCTTCTTCTAGGGTGGGGCGGGGGGGCATGGACATATGCTGCTGAGAAAACAGACGTGCTTTCCCAGTGACAGCCCTGCAGCTGGGCCAGCCAAGGATTCCCTTTGTGAGCATGGAGCCACAGACCAAAGCAGAGAACACGTACACTGCCACGTGCTAGGCAGCGCCTGTTCTCTTTGCAAGTGGCTAATCCAGAAGGATGGTGCTGGGCGCTAGCAAAACCCACTGACATCACTGGGAGGTCCACATGCTCAGTACATCTTGGATCAAGCCCAAACCTGCTCTCTCAAAAGCCACTGCAACAGACATGTTTAGCTGAGATGTCTACTGAAAACAACAAATTGTGGACCTTCTGATCCAGACACGCCAGCTGAGGCTCTGAGTACAGCTGGTAACAAATGCTCCCTGCTTTATTTCATCAGTGTTACAATGATGTGAAGTTGCCAAAGAGAAAAATCAGATTACGTGCAATACCCTTTGTAAACAGAAAGATGAAGGCAAAAGGAAAAAACTCACCAATGCTACAGCTTGATTTGACCATTCTGCTGCTAAACGTGCTCCCTCCCCACTCCCCGTGTGGTTCCGCTCTTCTGCTTACTGCAGGTGAATGGTACTTACAGAGCACAGGAGTCACAGGAGATGAACAAATCCCTGTCCTTACTTGAGGGACCTGTGTGCCTGACTCCCTGCACTGTGTGCAGTTTGTTTTAGTGGACATAACATTATGCCTGAGGTATGTTTATTAGCATACACAAAGGCATTTCAGAGGAGTGCCATACAGTATGGTAACTGTCACTTCAGGGTATACATGCAGCAGCTGACAGTGGGCACTGTGACAAAGCAGAGCCAAGAATGGGCTGTATGGCTGAAGTTAACAAGTGCAAATAAATCCCTTTTCCATGCTGCAGCCACTGTGTGTGTTTGGTTTTCGCTTCAGTGAACTTCAGAAAGGGTTTATGTAAGTACAAGGCTATGGCGCAGGCCACAACTTTCATAACTGAGACAGCCAAACAAAAGACATCATACTGCACCTAACTCTGTAACCCACGGGTCTTTCAGCCCCAAATGTGAAACCAACCACCTTTATGAGAAGGTATAAAGAGTTACACGCATACAGATAAGTTATCTTCTACCCCTGCATTCCAACTGCTAAGTGTAGAGGAGTCAAAGGGATTACACATGCCATTACACCAGAGCCAACATCTAGCTAGAGAGAAAAGAATCAAGTTTATAACAGTGGGCTTTTCAATATTCTTCACACTTCAGAAGCGACAAAAAATGGAAACTTTGTAAAGAAACCTCTCTTCTTTGATGCCGGCACCCAAATTAGTAAAAAGCACATTACATCAGTAGCTTCTCATGTATTTAATGCACTTTAATTTTTGCAAAGAAACTAGATTTTGATATTTTGCATTTTTGTACTGCTGCATATTTGAATATATCTGCAGCCATAGAGAATATATAACACAGAGAATAGTCTAAAATTTAAGAAAAAAACCTAATCCTTAAACTATCAATGTTAGTTTTAAATTAATAAAAAGAAAAACTTGCCAGCAGAAAATGAGGATGTTCCTTAGAAGGTAAATATTTGAGCTCCGAGTTGACAACTGCCAACAGAAGACTGCACTCGTATAAGCTGCTGCATGCGCAGTTACACTAACAAAGCGCTGGCCTTTATTACGCTGTCCCAAAGCTTTCACTCCCAACCAATATGTTAGGGTAGGATAAGCTCAAGCGTGGCATCAATTTGCTCTAATCAACATTCAGAGATGCATCACACTAACCTCCGTCAGATACGTCTTTGCTCATTTCCCTTACAAACAGGCGGCAATCAAGGTGACATAGGAAGCCTCAGAACCTCTTTTGCAGCAGACAGACTCAACAGACATTTCTGTATCTAAGTCACAAGACCCGTGAAAAGAACAGAGCTTACTTTCTTCCCTAGCTTGTGCCAGACAGTGCCAGCTACAGGAATTAACAGAATCCCATTGAGAAATGTTTCAGCAGCATGGAACCAGTCTGTGCTAACAGTCAGGAGGAAGCTCAGCAGGCTGGAAACATACCAACGGCTGACAGGTCGCTGTCACTGGGAACCAGCTGCCAGGCCTTATCTCAACAGGAAAAGCTACAAATACATGTTTCCCAGTGGTGTTACAAGTTAAACCACTGACAGATACCAGGCAGGGGGACAAGAGAAATGGCTCCTGTCTTATCTCTGCCACTCGAAGTTCCTGAATTAGAAACGGAGAATAAACACAGAACTGTTAAAAAAAAAAAAAAAAAAAAAAAAAAAGAGGAGAGAAAATTAAGCAATTCTCTAAAGACTTCAGGTGGCTTTCTGGAGCAGAGGAGCAGCCACCAAGTAGAGGAGGGGGCCCTGGACTGAATTCTACATACTTACCTGGACCTCACAGGCCTAATGTTCTGCTTTGTGCCATTGTACTCAGCCAGATTATTTCTATACTTGATATTTAGATATGCCAGTTGCCTGTCTGGGATGGGTGGTGTCTGTCACCTTATTGCATGCAACAGATCGGGTTGGCCTGAAAGATGCCCAGCAAATACCTAGCTTACTGCAGCTCTTCATTTTCTGTTGACTAGAAACATGCCAGTTTCTGGGTCCCTGCTCACCACCCACACAAGCTTTTGTGGTTTTGGCTTCAATCGTTACCCATGTAAAGGGACTTGGAATGCCCCGAGCACTAATGGGGGTGGATCCTCTCAGTTTCAAAAAGCAGAGAGCGATTCAGAAGAGCACAGACTAAGGTGAGATTGCTTCAAACACAGCAACTTCTGTACATGTGAAAGCCTCAGTGAGCCTAGAAGGAACAGCAAGGGAATACAATTACTCCAGTCCTGATAATACAAGTGTTGAAATAGTTTCTTTCCCTGAGGAACCTAGAAGAGACAGGTAGGCCAGCCTCTCCAGCAGAAGTGGTTGAACTGGCAACTTAATGGAATAGCTTCCATTCTGTAACATCATCCCTCTGGTTTCAAATTGATTTGCTTGGCTTGTGAAAAACAACTTTCCTTTTACACACAGAGTCTCCCACACCAGTCTCCTCTGCCTCCCCTCCCACCTCGCTCCAGCACCATCCCTCTGGTCTTCTTCAGTTAGGAAAGCAACAGGGGCTCAGTTTTATTGCAGCTAATAGCAGTACAAGGCTCTGTAATGAGTGTATCCACCTAAACTGTCACAATGAAGTTTGGACTGGAGGGCAGTCTTATTCGTAGTCTCATTTTAGGTATGGCAATCTCCTAATGGAGCCTACAATACAGATCCAGTCAGGATCCAGGAAACAAAGCCCTCTTCTCTCCACCACAACCTGCAGCCTTCCCCAGTCAGGGGGCGTAGTGGGCATTTACAAGCACTGTAACAGGTCCATGAGTGGCTAAAGCCATGGAGAGGAAGAAATGTCTGAGCAACAGCTGAACTAGGTCTTTTTGACTAGCCTCAAAGCCTTTGATTAGATTAGCCACACCTTTGCAGGAAAATCATCTGTTAATCATTTACTGCAGTACAAACAGGCAACTTCCATACTAGCTCTACAACTCTCCAGGTACAGCAAGGGGGTCTCTTGTCACAGGCCAAGATCTCAGTGGGCACAGAGGAGGCACGAGAAGAAGCGCCTACTACAAGTACAACAGCTTCAGGTATTTATAAAATTGCATATAGCTCTCCTATTTCAGGAGATTAACTGTGGTTAGCAAAAGAGACAGGAACTTTCTAGGGTGTACAGTCACACAAGGTTTCTGCCTTTGGGTCTACAGAACTAGTATCAAGGCTGCCTCCTTTTTAAAGGCAATGGAAGCTATCCAGAACAGCTTTCATGTCCTGTATGCCTCCTGGGTAGAGACTGGCCATGGTGATCTCCCATAATTGCAGAAAACAAAGCATGAACCGAATATATTTGGCTGCTGAGAAAGAAACAAAAACTTTAGCAAACTCAAGTGTGAGTTTGTGCTCCTAGTCAAGCGTGACTTGCTGGGGATGAAACATGCTTTATGTGACTAATCCCATTCCTTACAATATTAAGGATACAGATATAAGGGGCAGCAAGTCAAACAAATTTTCAAAAATAACAAAGACATCTTCCTGCATTACATCTGCACACTCACATCTGAGAGAAAGCGTGAGAAATAATCCATCCTTTCCCTTGAGAAGCAAGGAAGCTTTAGTAAAGCCACAAGATGCTCGCAAAGAGATACTGAATGTTCTTTAGAAAGCTGATAGCCAAGTCATTATGCAAAGTATCAGTAAAAGAGCAAGTGTGTAGAACCCATTGAGATGCCAGTTTAAATAATTGCTGGACCTAAGTACTTCATGGGAGGAAAACTTACGCTTCTGTTGCAGAGTAACAGAAAGTGTTACTAAAGCAAACTCTGTTAACAGTAGACCTTTTTTACAGAACTAGACTATTCTAAGCCCTATGGGAGCAACAAGTTGTACATGGAGATCTTTGCTTACTGTTGGTGGGGTTTTTTGTTTGTTTTAAAGGAAGTGTTCATTTAATCTCCAGTGTGTGTCAGAGTTTAAGTGCCCAGTTCCTTTTTGGGGATCTTTCCAATGGTATCAAGCAAGTTCTCTCACTGAATACTTGCCTTTCATGTATAGGCTGTACAATTGACAGAGATGAAGGGTTCATACTGAACATGCTGGGAGAGACACTATATTATATTATTAAAAATATTGATAAACTATGATTAAAATAAATCTCAACTACCAAAATCTTGTAAAGCCAGAAGCTTTCCGCTTTACATCTCTGTAGATCTGATTGTGAAACTGGCCTCAGCTATCTTTCTTCTGGTTTATGCTCCCATTTTTGTGAAGGGTGGCTTTCTCTTTCGGAAGAGGGATGCCTGCAGGCACAGACAGCACACATGCCTACACTGGTTTTGGGACTGTGGCTCAGAGCATAGAGAGGATCCACCAACATCTGGTATTGTTCTTGTCTACCTCCAGCATGGTGGAAGCCAGCATGTCATCAGTGCAAGAGGCATCCTCAGTTCTGGAAGACCTAAAGAGACAAATTACAACAAGTGACTGGGCTCTTGGAGGGCTAGTGGTGATTGGCATCTTCTGTCTTGTTTTTGTTGCTCTCCTTTTATTTGCTGCCATCTTTGGGTGCTGCTCATCTCCAAGGCACAGATAGAGTGGTGCATAAACAGCGAAGCTGAGATGCAGCACCTGGAGCCCTACAACAGGAATCAGCTCAGCCACAACCTGATTGCTGTTCATAGAAGGCTTTCTCATCTCTCCCTGAGTGTGGTTATTTCTTCCCATGCAGCTTTCCTGCATCAAGAGCAATGCACCAACTGCACTGCAATGCAAGGCAGCAAGTTGTTCTGCAAGTCCACAGCAAACTCAAAACATAAGTCTATCTCTATTCAGGAACTACATCACTGGCCAAATACCCAAGTCAACTCATCTCTGCCTGGTTTTCATCTTTCAAGCAAAACCACTGGTTAGAGGTGGCAAGTGGTCAACTACCACCTAAAACTGATCAAGATGTCTTCTGCTGCTGAAGTTACGTTTGGGGTTTTTTTTTTTTTTCCATCTTGCAAATGGGCAACAGGAAATTCTTGAGCAGCAAAAATCTTTGTCTAAACCCACTCTGTAAAAGCAGCTTATACCATTGTTCTCCTGTAATACTCAGACAATAGCCTAAATATACCATGCAAAAACTTGCTTGCCAAGTCTGTCTTTATTAAGAACCTTGTTCTTATTTAGAACCTTGCAGGGTTAGATTTTCAGGTTTGTTTTAACTGTTGGGATAGTGAATAGAACTGTATTAATTCAAAACGTAAAAAAGAAATGCAACGTGCCATTCCATTAAATAGCATCTTAGTCTTATATATAGTTATAAGCAGGGAAGCCAGTCAGTGGCGCTGCAATATGGGACTCTGGGATGCATCTGAGATGTTATACACTAGGAAGAACATACCAAGCTGGGGGAGAGAAGAAAAACTATGGGAGACGTGACTTCTAATTAGGTCAGTGGTATTCTCTTACAGAAATCTCTCTTTTATGTACACAGTGAAATCCTATTTCCATTACTATTCATCTGAGCAAAGGAGAATGTTTTCTCTCTGCCCTCACTCAGTTATTGCCTCACTGCTGCAGTGCAACGCTAGAGAAGGCCCTCACTTCAGGTAGCAGTCAGGCTCTTTACAGCATGCATGAAGTGGGAGATGCTGCAAGATGGTTACATAGAGGTTAACTCATACCCTCACAGAGACAACACCTGTGGCTGCTTCTGGCTTGTGCAAGCTTAGGTCAGTGATCCCAGTCCAGTTCTTATGGCACTAGTGTCCATCCCAAGAAATTACTGTCATGACTAAGTATACTGATAACCAGCTTAGGAATCAAGGAGAAATAGATATCAAGACAAGGTTTCCTGAGGTTAGCATCTAACCAGGTAGATACAGCTGCCTCTCATTATACAAAACTCAGACACAAACAGCCATCTGGCCACTCTTGCTGTGAGCTGGTCAGAAGGAACAGAGCTGCTTAGCCAAGTGGATAAAATTCCTATAGCAAGAAGCCTCCTAGTAGCTACTTCCCAGAATCACCTTGACTTCAGGCAAAGAAATGCTCCTTCAAGTGCCCCAGGACTCAGTGCTGTGCCATACTTCAGTACAAGCAAGACTTTCCCAGAGCAATCACATAAAAACAGGATTTGTTTAACAAATGTGGTCACAAGGAGAGAACCTGCTTACAAAGGCATCAGAAAAGAAGCATGTTACGTTCACACTGAAAAGGTTGCCTTAGATGCAGGTGTGAAGAATGAAACATAATGCAGACTTGAAAGCAAGAAACATGTTGACCATTTCCAGTTAGTGAACACATACTGCTCTCTTACTGGCAAAATTATAGCTTTGATGTCTTATCCAGCATAGAATAGCAATTAGTACAATTACATCTTACAAGTCATGTAATTGTCATGGACTAAACCTGAACAATGCATGTTGCAGATGCTACTCTGCATTTAGACTGGGCACGTCCATAATTTGAGCCTGTTCCTGAAACATTCTAAGCACCATCAGCTCCTCCTAAGGTCAATGAGAATCATGGATATCTAGTACTTTGCAGAGTGGAGCCCCTGAGATTTAGAAAAACATTAAACCTAAATGCTTCCATCCCATGCTGATTAGGCTGTCTCTTTGTCTTGTTAGAAGAGAGATGATGTAGTGAAGGTGGAAAGAATCATCAAAAAGCAAATGCTACTAAGTCAACCCATCATCAAAGACAGAACGCAGTAAAATTCATAGCCAGAGGAGTCACACTTTAACATCACATGTCACTTGGCAGGCTCCAAGACCAACAAACATCTCAGTTAACTCAGAGGTGGGAGTGAGAGAGAGATGTCTCAGGGACACCTTCCTCAGTCCAGACAACAAAACATCAGACAATTCATTCGGTATTTTCTTTTTCCTGGGCATGCAAGAACTCAGCCATAACAGTGCCTCAGAAGGGATAGCGTATGCTTTCCCCAACATTAAACAGTGGTTGAAAGAAGCACACTCACCCCAGCTCTTCACAGAAGTTCACAATGGCATCAAAAGCTGTCATCACAGCTTTGTCAGATTCTTTTAAGGTGCCTTTTTTTTCCTGAAAGTAGATGGGGACAATAACTATAGTTTTCAATTTAAATATAAACAGATAAAGTAACTCTAGCGATGGCCAAATCCAACCCTTCTGATCAATATGGCAAACAGCTACAGACACCACCCTGTCTCTGCTCCACACTTCTGCTCACCCACGCCTCTCTATTTGAGCTGGAGCTGGGTCTAGCAGCCCTTTCCCTTCCTGCTTCACTCTCTTCTGCTGTCCCTTGAAACAGGGCCACAGACAGCTCTAGCCCCAAAAAACCTCATTTCATCTTTGCATATTCAGAGGTCACCACAGGCAAAAGGCAAACCAGAGCAAAGGCAGCATATCTAGGCAGGTGGATACTATTCTGTAGATCTTACTTGAATGTTAGAGAGCTCCTTCTTAATCAGGAAGCTGACTTGATCCCGGTCATTCCTTGAGTAATAGAGGCGGCAGCAGGATGGCTTCCCATCTCTACCAGCTCTGCCAGATTCTTGGTAATATCCAGCCATTGACTTAGCAATATTCCAATGGGCAACGAATCTGCATGTGATAAGACAACAGGAAACATAAGGCTGCAGGTTTCTTAGATCACTGCATAGATGATTGTGTCATTTGTGGACATCAACAATAAAAAATAGGGTGGCAAAAGCATAAAAGACAAAGGATTTAGCAGAGCAAGGGATTTTTCACACAGAAATTTAGGTCCTCTTGACACAAGGAAAGCAGCAGAGCTATAAGAAGACAAATGCACCTGAACAACACGTGACCAGGATGTCATTCCAGACAGATGGAAATGAATGGGCACATGAATATCCCAAATGTGCATAAAATTGCACAGCTATGAAGAGTGAGAATGAGGACATTGATTTAAGGAGTTTGGGAGATTTTACCATAAAATACAGCCTTAATAAAAAAGTCCTATTTATTTTGTGGAACACAATTTGAACATTACAGAACAGAATTTGAAATATTCAATTTTAAAAAGACACTTTTTTTTGCCAACAAAGTCTGCATCAGAAATTCTGTGTCACCAAGCTCACTCGTAGATGAGGGCACCCTTCCCAGCCAGCAAATGTGACTATGAATCATTACTAAACTGTATGTAATCTCTGAAGGAAGGTTTTCAACACACCACTGCAAGACTGCTTTAAGCCTGCTTGTACCTGAATATTCAGCAATTCAGCTTATCCCTGTGCTGGGAGGATTTTACAGTCCAGTAACGCTACCAATGTTTTAAATACCAGTCTGCCTCAAAACCAGCATGTCCCGGAGGCAGGTACGATGCATATGGGTGTGGCAAAAGATTAAATGACAAAAGCAAGCAAACATGTTTCTTCAAACACAAACACTACAGGAACAGGCCAGGCGGGAAGCATCAGAGACCTACACATTTATTTCCCATCAGGAAACTTACTGAAGAAATTGATAAATAATCTCAAGCAAAAACTGAATTGGCAGGAAAGAGAGAGGAGCAGATTCCATTAGAAAAACAGACAACACCTCTGTTTTCCCTTTTGTCCTGAAGAGTCACCTCTAGAAGTTGTTAGACCTGATCTTACTTGATAACATACACATGAATACTCAGAACTCTGCCAGCATAGAGCCAAGGTTAAGTAGCAGTGCCTTGTTGCCTGAGCTTTAGTACAATGTCCTTTAAAGTATGAAAAATATCCTGTAAAGAGTCATTTTAACTGCGTTCCTTGGAAACTAACCAGAATTCAAGCACGTTTCAACTACGTTTCACTGTTGATCAGACCTATGCATTTCAGTTACTCTCTGCCTTTTTTTAGTGACCACTGTACTGACCAGGGCAGCGTGGTTTCAACGAGTCATTGATTAATCCTGCTGCCCTAGGAGACTTCTCATTTCTCTGTTGGGTAACGTGCATCAAGCAGTGAAATAGTCTGTCATTGCTATGGGATACAGATATCTGTCAGCACAGTGACACAGACAGAAGGATGGCCATTGCTTTATGTGGATTTTAGAGTAAAGATCAGGTCTGTGTAGGGTGTTGTGTGAGCTGCACCTGAGTTAACCCTCCACTAAGTGATCACAGCTCACAATACTAACTCAGCACGGCTATATTGTGGTGCAGGAATTCTAGCAACACAGAGCAAGTATGGCGACAGTTAAAAGTCACAGAGGAACAGCAATTGAAAACATGTGCAAAGTTTCTGTCCTTGGACTAGAACTGTATTTTTTATATGGCTATTGCCATTTGCGAACTGCTATTTTTTTCCCCCCTTGCATTGCAAAAGGAGACATCTATAACAAAAGCTGGCTCTGACTATTTTAGTAGAGGGTGTATGAATTATTTTAGGTGCAGATTTTCTTCCCGCTGCTTTTTTAACAGCAGCTATTGGACTGAGAGAAATGAAAGGGACAGCTGTGATTGCATCAAGATGGCTCATTTTGAAATCCTGGAGGGTGTGGCAAAAAACAAGCATTCCTCCAATTTTCTTAATTTTGAACATCAATGGCAAAGAGGAGCTCTGGTGCCTTGTTTTTAATTTCTTTACAAAACCCTTCCAGGTTTGTTTTTGCTGCTTCTAAGATAAAGAATCTCCAGCTCTGTTTTTGTGGGTTTTAGCAAGTATTCATCAGGCATTTGCGTCAGATGTATCAGGTAACAGAAAGACCGAGGCTTTCTCTTCTCACTGCTCAGGTTTCAGTCTCTGGTGGTGCACAACATTCAGCCTCACACACCTGACATTTGCTTTGTCTACTCCCATTCCAAAACTGATGGTCGCAACAATAACAGGAATCTTCTCCTCCATCCATTCATTCTGGACTGAAGTCCTGTCAGCTGCCTTGAGTCCTGGGAAGGGAAAAAGAAGGAAGGAAACAACAAAAAAAGAAAAAAGAAAAGAAACGAGGATTTTCTTCCTCCCCCATTCCCCCATGGCAAGCCAACCCCCTCACTAAAACTGACTGATGTACACACTCCTCTCTGCCTGTGTTTGAACTGGCCTGCGATCAAGCTGAAGTCAGCAGCAGCTGTTTCTATTCCAAAGAGAAAAATTCAGATCCCTCCGGGGATAAAAGCAGTTGTTATATTTAGGCCATGCAAGATCCAACGAAACCAACAGTTCTGGAGCGAAGGGTTCTGCCATTCTGTTGGAGGCCCTGCACTTACTCACAGACCTGACACGTGAACACCAGACACATTGCACACCGTGCTTAGAAACCTATTTTCTAGGTAGCCCCAACCCAGGCCTTAAAGGTGGTACGGCTCAGTCCTACCAGCTACTGAGAGATGTGGATGCAGCTTCCACTACCTGCGTGATACGCCTTGGCTTTCACTCCTCGGTAGCTCAATTCAATAGCCAACTGGTCACACACATCCCTCATCCTGCAGTACACGATGCCACAACCGGAGTACACCTGGGCAGACAGGAGAGAAAGTCCGTGACACTGTCTGAAGCCAATCAGCAAAGCTGCAGTCATTAGCATGGCGGAGACAGGAGGGATGCCTAAAGCTCATCTCTTCTACAACTGAAAGATACTGTTGCAGCACAAAGGTAAATCAGACATAAAAAGAGTTTCCTTACAAGGCCTAACATCGACAAAATACGGTCTCCCATTCCTCTCCCAGTGGGCACAAGGCAAGAAGCAGTCTCCCTCCGCCTTACAAATAAACTCAGGTGCAGAGGCTACAACTGAGTTGCTGAGAGTTATTTTGGGAATTAGTGCTAGAGCAGGAAATCCAATTCAGCACTGTGAATGCTTCTGTTCACCTTTGCTGCACTAGAGGAGCAGAACACCATCAAACATACAAAGAGACCTGGGACATGACAAACAAAGACGGAAACACTAGTCGCATATTCCTAATCCATTTTCTTTTAGATCAACCCCGTTCTGAGGACATCCCTGAAAGGAACACAGCCTTCACATTGTACTTATTTTAGAGGAACTAAAAAATATTTGTGAGCACTTTCCCTCGAGAGACCTTCCCTGCCACAGGCCTGTTGGGGCCATACCAACCACTGGAAGGTCAGTGGCCATTCAGGTAGATTTTGTTCAGTTTAGCCTTCTTCCCCAAATGCAAAACCTACCCCAGTGGCGTTCTTCACTTCAAGCGCCTTCAGACAGAAATCCTTTAAGTTGGCATATGGATCAGTCAGGAGCTCTTTGAACTGCACATCATAGAACAAGTTAGATCTGAAGCAAGGAGTCTTAAATGTGGAAAGTGGCTGCTTTAGCTTAAGCGCTGCCACAATGTCGTCCTGGACCTGCTTGGTGGCAGTGGCAGTCAAGGCAACACATGGTGTATTGGGTATGCGAGTGCGCAAGGTGCCCAGCCGTAGGTAGTCAGGTCGGAAATCGTGTCCCCACTGAGAGACGCAGTGCGCTTCATCGATTATCAGGTAGGACAAGAGGTTTCGGGACACCAGAGAGTTCAGCGTAGGTTGGAAGGAAGAGGCAGCTGCCATCTCTGGGGTGATGTACAGGAGCTTTACTTGGGGCTTCTCACTTGCTAAATCAGCCAGGATGGTCTTCTTTTCCTGGGCAGAAAGCTTGGAGTTCAGAGAGCAGGCTTTGATCTTCAGAGCCAGCAAGTGATCCACTTGGTCCTACAGCAAATATAAAATTAAAATTAAATTAAAAGCAAATGGATACAAAGATTCACCATCACCAAGAAAGACTACTAGGGAGATCCAGGTGAGGCCCCAGCTTCCACCTCCAGGGCTGAGTCTCAGGACAACATACACCTCAGTCTGGGTATTTATAACTTCAACTCTAGGTACCTTTATCTTCAACTGTGAGCATATCTGTCCAGCTCTAACATCCAACTGCATTTTTGTGCATCCGTTCACTTTAAGACAGTCTTTTTGCTGCTAGGGAACACCAGCAGGGATCCATGCAAAATAACTCATCGTAGCCACAGTGAGCTGAAACAAGCCACCGACGCGTCTCAGGATTTACACTATCAAGTTGTCACAGATGGAAAATGAATACCACCACCCTCCAATAACAGAGGAATTTCATTCCAAAATAGCTGAAGGATGTTTCAAACACAGCTGAGATGGGACAAAATACAAGAATTATGCAAATCACCACTGCAACAGAACGAAGTCCGGATAAGAATCTTGCCATGAAAACTGAGAAAAAAAACATAGCATCACATCCAGATACAACCAGGTGAACCCTGCGCAAAAAAATTCACCTCCCTATCCTTACAGTCAGCCGCTCACTTGCACTTGACTAGCACAAACATTTCAGAAGATATGAATAGTCCTGAAAAATGGATCTCATATTTCACTCAATAACTGTTTTCAGTGACTGATTTAATATCCGCTGTTTTCTGTTCATAAAGTCAGCTCTCAGCCTTCCCTATAATAAACCACACAGACTAAGCTCTTGAAGTTTGGCTACACTGAAATACATCATGATCATTTCAGGCATAGCCACCCCATCTCAGGGCTTGATGAGAACACCTCAGAAGGTTCACTCCAGCTCTCTTCCCTAAGACTTATTGAGCCCATCTCAACCTGTTTGTCACTCTGACACATTCTGCTTCATCTGCAAATTTTACCAATGGTATTTTTTTTTAAATTTCATTTCACTGATAAAATATTGCCTCTGCTGGAGCTTAATCAGAAATCCTCGCACGTGAAACCAATTCACTATTTATGGCACCTTTCTGAGATATATCACCAAGCCTGCTCTTAATTCTAAATGTGTATTACATTGAGACTGTAACGGAGTTTTTTAAAAAAAAATCCACAAAAACCAAAACTCAAAACAGCAGCCTACAACACCAGATATTGTGCAATGCTAATCAGATACTTTACAGAATTCTAAGCAATGTTACAGCTGCTCTTACAGGGAAGCGTTTCTCCCAACAGGTGTCGAAACAGTAGAAAAGGCAAAATACAGAATAAAAAGGCGTCACAGATGAAAGTGCTCAAGGAGCAGCTCAGCTGAACAAGCTTCTTCCTGTGACAGAAAGACATTTTGATGCAGAACAAATTATGCCTTCAAAGGCAACTAGGCAACTTCATCATTCCTGTAGTTACTACTCTATAGGTAAAATGGCAGTTTTCTTTGGGGCAAAAATCCAGTTTGGTCTATTTGAGGTACTCTGCTGCTTCTGTATGGCACACTGGAGGTAAAAGACAACTGGAGAAAATGGAGAAAGGCTCAGTTACAAAAACCACTAGGTTATTATTAAAGAAAAACCTCCTTTTAGAAAACTGCATAGTATTATACCAGAGTCACTCTGCTCTGCAGCTAAGTTGCAGTCTCTTCACCTATCACCAGGTTAAGAAAAACACACCAAGACATCCAGATGAAAACAGCAGAGATCCACGGACAGAAAGACAAGAAGCAGTTGTGCCTTCAGCGTCTCCCGACCCCCTTCACTGCCTGCTTTTCCACAGCTAACAGGAGACAGTTACCTGAATCAGTGCAATCAGAGGTGAAATGACAATGGTGATGCCCACTGCCAGAACTGCAGGAAGCTGGTAGCACAAGGATTTCCCTGCCCCTGTGGGCATGCATACAAAGACATCCTTCTCGCCTGCAAAGACAACAGAAGAAAGCTCAAGGCTACTGAGTGGTGGAGAGTCCCCAGGGCCCTGTCTGGAGTGGTGGGCACAACGGCTTGTAATCTGTGACAAACAGCATATGTGTGCACGTACCGTGTGGCATGCCAACAAGACACTTGATTTTAGGTTCTAAAAGCACAGCAATACTTTTCGTGCCTGCAATGGTTTCCTTCAAAGAATTTCTGATTGCTTTGTAAACATTTAGAAACAGCCTTACAAAAGTACCAGAAGATACACAGAAACCAAGATAAAGAGATGTTAAACAAGTTATTCATGCTAATTCTTGTGCAGACAAGCTGCTTCCTTTCATCTTACAAACCTCCAGTAACCAAATTACCAGCCCCATGAGAGATCTTTACCACATCCTCTTAAAGCTTATCCCAAAAAGGTACCACATAAGAAATAAGGGTTGGAAATCTCAACCACATAGACAGTATCATGCAGTTAGTAACTTTACTGTGCTAAGCAGCGTCCACTCCAAGTCAGGGAGATGCCAGTGCATGTAACGTTAATAGGCAGAGTCACCCTGCTGACAGAACACCGCTTTTGGACAGTCTGTTGTCAATAGCACGTCTGCACAGCTGCTGGTGATAGCTAAAAATGGTAACTATATCCTGAGTGCTGAGTTTTACGCTGTTGTGCTTTGCATTGTGAGACCTGCCAGGGGAGATGGCGGTTGGCACCTTGCGTATGTGATCTGCCTGTCCAACCAATAGCAGTATGATGGTGGATACGTTAGCACCAGCAAAATCACGTTTCTGATAGTGGCCACATGACTCAGAGAACAGATATAAACTATGCCAGGAAATCAAGTCTTCTACTGGTATCATCTCTGTCTAACATTGCCTACAACAAGGACAGGCTTACTCTGAAAACGTATAAATGTCTACAGTTTTGATCTCATCTGACCATAAACTTCCTGGCAGATGCCTTCAGTGGAGATACCAGCAAGACTGTACTTTGTTTCCTATTTTCTGGTTGATGCAATAGTGGGGTTACAAAACAAACGCAAAGGAGAAGAGTCAGGGCAAAGCCATGCTCAGAGAGCTTGGGTGCAGCACATGCTCACGCTCCTGTGCCACTGGAGGCAGAGGAGGCCTAGGAAGGCTTGGAGGGACGGGTGGTCCTGCCCAGTCCAGGTGATGCATCTCCTCAAAACAGGCACGATACCAACTCCTGAAGTACCACCTCATGGGAAGATGGAAAACCAGACATGTTTCACATCTTTCCGACGCTGAGCCTCACCTCTTGCCACAGTCATGGTGGCACTTTCCTGCAGGGAAGTCTTGAAGGACTCAAACCTGAAGACCTTCCGCAGTGTTCTCCGGACCCTGCCTTCCAGGCCCGGGGGTGCCTCGCTGCTCATCTTAGAGAAGCTGTGAACAGGGACAGGAACCGATGCTAAAGCCCAACCACCACCCTCCTGTGGCCCCATCTCATTGCCACCTCCACGACCTCCCCCGCGGTTGCCCTGCCAGGCTCCCCCCTTTTTTTAGGGCACCCCCCCCAAAGGATGCTATCCAGGCCCCCTCACCGGAGGGCACCCCAATATCGTTTATTCTGGGACAGACCCCCACTGAGGCCACCCCACGGCGCACAGGCCGGGCACAGCTGAGGGGGCCATAGCGGCGGGGGGGGCCTCGCTGCCCCCCGGCCCCCCCCGCACCCCGGGGGATGAGGCGGGGTCCTTCTCACCCTCTCCCCAGGCTGTATCCCCCCACCACCCCACGTCACGTCCCGTCCCGTCCCCCCCGCCACGGCCGTACCCCTGCTCGCCCCGACCCCCCCCCCCTCACCCTTGGTCAGTGTCCGGCAGGTGCTGTCGCGGCGCCGCGCGATGACGTCAGAAGCAGCTCTTAAAGGGCCAGCCCCGCCTCTATAAACAGGCCGCGCACCTTTTATACCCCCTCTCCCTCCCCATAGAAGCCTGGCTCCGCCTCGCTGGTTTTCTCCCCTCGTCGGTTTTCTCCCCTCGTCGGTTTTCTCCCCTCACCGGAGCAATCCCGGTTTGATGGGAGCCCGCTTAAGGCAGAAGAAGGAGGGCGGCGTTGCTATGGCGATCGCGCTGTGGACGTCATCTCCGCGCGCCGGAAGCCCCTCGCGGCGGAGGCGGAAGATGGCGGCGGCGAAGCGGAGCGTTCTCTCGTCGTTGGCGGTTTACGCCGAGGATTCGGACCCGGAGTCGGACAGTGAGGCCGGGACGGCGGGAAGCGATGGAGGAGCGGCTACAGGTGAGGGCAGGGAAGGGGCCGGGGAAGGCGGCGGGGAGGGGAAGGCCCGGCCCCTCCTCTGGGAGGCGAAGGCCCAGCTCAGTGCCGTCTCCCCTTTCCTCATGGTTTTCTTTTCCCCTTCCTCTTCAGGCGAGAAAGGAGGCCTCGTCTCGGTTGGGTACGGGGATGACGACTTCACCCGCGTGGATGGGGATGAGGAAGGGTATGAAGAGGAGGATGATGAGAACAGCAGGCAGTCAGTAAGTACCTCTCTGCTCCAAGAGCTTGCCCTGGTCCCTTTCGTGCATTGTAGAGGCTTTTCTCCCTCCAAAGAAAGCCCCTGGGTGGCAGCCCATGGTGGAACCTGGAATATCTGACTCCTGGTGTGGATTTCAGCATTTTCCAGATGCTCTTATTCACTTTGCTTTCAAGTAGAAAGTATTCACCTCAAAACCCAGCAGCAGCTTGGTGCAGCTTGTATTGCTTGTTACTAACTGTGTTGATGCTATTTCACTCATATGGGAAAAAGGCTGGTATAGATCAACAACCATGCTAAAGGAAAATTATTCTTTAAGCATAGTTGACATATATGAAAACCTTGTAAGAGGAACACACTGTTACATGGTCAGCTGGAGGATTAAAAAGAATAAAGTTCTGTGATGTTTTAAATTATTGTTTTGTGTATAACTCAACACACTCACTACATCAGGTTACCTTGATATAGCAGTGTCCTGTCTAGACGTGAGTGGCATTTGCTTGTCGTAGGTGCATGGCACGTGTGTAACATCACCTAAATACCAAGATAACTGATGCATCGTGAGACAGGGCATGATGTAGCTCCCTGCCTGTGAGTGCAGCTATAACGCACGAAAGGATATGTAGTTCTGTCATGTCTGTAGAAGCAAAACAAGTTGGAGCGGGAAGGAGGGTTCTTGTCTCCTTTCTTTCTCATCAACCTTTTGCTTACCACCGCATTTAGAATGTGTTATCTTGTCCCTGTTCTAGTTCTTTCCTCTATCATGTAGCCAAAAAACCAGAGCTATGTTCCTATAACCTTTCCTCACTGAAGTCTACTCTGTGTGCATTAGATCAGTCTCTTACGAGATGCTCACTGTTTCTGCCATCTGTTTTCCCAAGTAGCAGGCAACAAATTTGTCAGTCTGTTGTTCTTGCTTTTGGTTTTCTTCCGTTGCTACCTGGAGAAGATGCAAGCAATAGCCTTCAGTGTCTGCCCCTGGTATCTGGTGTAGTGAAGCTTCTTTACTGCTTTAGTGATTCTTCTCTTTATATCCAAAACTTCTAGATCCTCTTTCAATGAGATCTTTTTAGTTTAATGAAAGTAGTAGGTGTGATCCAGATGTTTCTCAGGACCAGCTGTGTTTAGTTAGCATCGACAAATAGGCATGTAAATGGAGAAGCCTTTTTTGCATGCACAGCTTTCAGTGCAGGTTATGGCTGTCCATCATCTGGGAGGTACAAGTGCTGTTTAAATAATGGCGATCGATCAAGTCACTCTGGCGCCAGCCAGTAGATCTTGCGGTTACTGTCCAGATGTGTGCAGGTTACACAGGGTGCCTTCTCTCCAGTGCTGTTGCAGAAGACCAGTGCTTGTTTTTTTGCACTAAGTATTCTTTGGCCAGAATTGAGAGCTTCCTTGATACTACTTGTTGTAGTAGCTTACATTAGTTATGAGCTGTTTTTAGAAAGTAGTGTGAGTTGGACTAAGGTTGTCCTGGGCTTTTATCTAAAAAACTCCATGCTTATATTATTTACCTTAACAGTAACTGAAAAGCCTCTGTTCTTTCTGAAGGTAGCTCTCAGTAATTCTTTGTTCGTTGATGTTGTTTCAGTGATGTCCCCTGCTAGTTTAGGAGGTTTTGGGAGCAGTTTCAGTTGCCTGTCTATAACATGAACGATTCAACCCATTGTTGCTTTGTTGAAAACGACTTTTATCTTTACAGTATAGGTGGGACTGGGAGGGGAGAGGAATCTCATTTGTGATAAACATCAAGTTACTTGGTACTATGGTTCTTTTTTAGTTGTGAACTTACTGTTGTTAAACTTTGACAGTTAAGACTGAATTATTGGCATATGTGAATCTTTCAGAAAGGTAAGCTGGAGAGTATCTGAAGTGAACAAGTCTGATGCCTATCCCACAGAAGTGAGACATGTTAATCCAGGCAATTAAAACTTACTGACATTATTGTGCGGTCAATCTCTAGGCTGCCTTGCCAGAATTTGCTTGTGTGCTAATACTCTGAGGTGGGCATTTCGTTGTAAACTCTTCCTTTCAGTTGCACATAATCATCTCACTTTTTTGTTTTTCTTTTTGAAGCTGAAACACCAAGTTCTTGTTTTGGTGCCAAAGTTGAAATTTGTGGCGGAGTTTGGAGGAAAAACCATTCTGCTGAGTTGTGTGAGCACGAAAAACACTTTCTGCTCCTCAAACTTGTTTTGAATCCAGAGTATGTATTCATGTCTAGAAACATAGGTAACTCTAGGATCCCAGTGAAGTAGCCCATAGGGCAGTGGAATAGTACACTTACCTATCAGTTGGGACCAAAGCTGGAGCTTGCTTCTCGCATGGTGTAGGATTTTACAAGAGGCAAAGTTCAGCATTTTAAGCTCTCACAGGGCAGAAATTTGTCTATTTCTTTGATTTATTTCTGGGTAGAAATAAGAACTGAATGGAGTCTGTTACCTAAACCAGGGAAATGTGTCAGTGGTTCATCTCTGTGCAAGTTCGCGTCATCTGCAAACGAGGCTATGACAGCATTACACAAATAAGAAAGTTGCGATGTCTGCTGGCATCACCGGATCCTTGGAACTTGGTGCTATGCCAGACCCTCACCAAGCCTGCATGTTTGGGTGGCAGGCCAGCTGTGTGTCCTCTGTGTGTTGCTGATGTTTGTTTGGGAGTATAACGGGTCTTGCAAATGCTGCTGTTTCTGTGAGTACTGCTAAATGGGGGCAAATGCAAAAAGCCCACCTGCCACCTGGAAGAGACAGAATTATCAAATGACAAATGCTTTTTTTTCCTCAGTTCTGTTGCTTCTTATTGTCTAGTTCTGAGCACTCAGGAGCTGCATGAGTTTTGCGGGGGACGTCTGCTACTGAGTGATGCTTTTGCCCAAAAATAAACAAGCCCAAAGCCAAACAACCACTCCTTTCTGTGACTGTAGGACTTGTTTTGTGGTCATGAGTGGGTGGGGCAAAAGTACCTTCTCTGGAAAGGGTCTTGGACTACTGCTGGGCTGCTGAATGCGAGCCCTGTGCTGTAAGTGCAGTTACTTGCCAAGCCTGCTCTTTAAGCTTAATCCTGTAAATTCTTGTCTTGTAGGAAGATGACGATTCAGAGACTGAAAAACCTGAGGCTGGTGACCTAAAGGTATTTGAAAGTGTGGTATGATGGTGGTGGGGGGGGAAGTTCAGTACAAGAGGAATAAGTCTTAACAGCATGGCTTGGTGTTTGTTTGTGACCTTCCGTAGCTAGTTTCATACTTTCCTTTTTGTAGCTGTAACGTGTTTTTTTGACTTTAGTTCTGGCTTCTGCCAAAGGTAGTTAACCAGTTAGGCTACAGGCGAGTAACAATCAAGATCTGCATTCGTGAATTTATCCATCTGATCCATTAGATTTGAGGTAGGCTTTCTGACAGCATCTCACCTATTTTACAGTGATCTGGGAGTGTAGTATTCAGTATGAATTCTCTTATGGCCAGCGTTAGTTCAAATACTTTCTTTGTTTAGAACAACTTAACGAATAAATGACGTTATGCTTCTAGATGTCCTGAAATGTGTCAAAATTGATTCACTTGTCTCCAGCTCTTTCTGTCCCTCTGAATGAAGCAGTTTTGTAGAAGTTATACTTAAAATTTAAAAAGTGAAATAAGATCCCCAGATGACAGCTATCATAAATAGTTGAAGTCGTCTTTATCTTCGGATTACATCTTGTTTCTGATGAACAGTAGGTGTTTAACAGCACACAGAAACATACCTCAGGCTAAAATCTGGAAGGCAGACAAAAGACCGAATCCATTTGAAACTTCATAGAGAACTGTGCTCAAATTCTTATGCAATTCAATATCCCATGCAGTATAAGCAGTCTTGTGGGATACCGAGTGAATGACAGTTGCAAGGGCCTTTATTTTATCCAGTAGCTTCCTCAAGGATGCAGACAGTCTCTAAGCTCTGTTAAGGAACCCAGAGGACTGTGCTACAAACTGAAATTCTGTAGAGCATCTGAATTAGTGTAGGGCATTGATAGGACAAGATGAAGGCAAATGAATGTGTTTACCTATTCTGCTTAAGTTAGTTTTATAGCAGCACCTTCTTCCAGTTTCCACAATATTTTTATGGATTTATAGTGATAGACAGTTGAAAATCTTGGCAGCTGTACTGCAGCTGGTAAAGTCTCTTGCATCAGTGTGTGAAATATCATTAATGCCTTTGGCATACAGGTAGGAGGCAGTTTGGAGTGGAATGTGTTGTCTCCTTTCTTTGTTGCAATAAAAATAAATTACACCTTTTTTTTGGAAGAGAGGAAAAGGTAATCTCTCACGTTTATTCTTTTTCTACTTCTAGATTTTTGCCATTGTGGCTGCTAAGCAGGCTAGCAAGATATTATAAAAACTGCTGGATTCAAGTGTGTTCTGTGAAAGAATAGATGGGGTTTCCTTAAAAGAGAAATTCGGTCTACATCACTGGGGCCCTGTTGCAACTACATGGATTTCTGTCTCCACTAAAAGGGCTCTAGGATGTCAGGGGAGTGGAGAAAAGATTTGGCAAAGAGAGAAAGAACAATATCGGGTTATAGTATCTCTTGTCTGAGAAATGATACATTACCGAAATCTTACCACTTAATTGTGTGGCTACTGCTTTAATATGTTGCTGACATTTCATTTCACGTTGGCTTCCTTAAAAAGCTTCTTGATTTCAGTGGATTCTGTGTGCTCCTGTCTAGATGCATTTTTGCCCTTCTGAAGAAGAGCTACACATGGCCATGGAGCAGTGTTTCAGCTTCAGTGTGGAAGCAAAGAAACAGTGAATGTATTAAAAGCATTTGGTGCCTTGGGTATGCTTTGCAGTAGGAACTCTGCAAGAACTGAAAATATAAATTAAAGTTAAACTTTACATTTCGGTATTTTTTTTAATAGCTGCCATCCTAACATGGCACGTAAGTGAAGAAGGGAGTTTCCTCCTCTGGCCTTTTGGTTTTTTTTTTTTCAATTCTAGCTGAATAGCCAGCTGGCACATGGGGGAGAGGTAGAAGCACACCTTTGCTATGCAGCGTACTGTGCGGCAGCCCAGTGCTGTGCTGGTAATGGGGCAGGCGTGTTGCTGTACAGCATTCTGTGGGGCACTGATGGAGCTGCGCTAGCCATGCTGTTAAGAAATTCACTCGGGACTGGGGGGAGATGAACCATCATTGTAAAAGTAGTTAAAAGTAGTTTCACTTGGAGCAGTTGTAAGTCTTTCCTATCTCCCTTTTCCACCAAGTGGCAGTGTTCTCCTCGTTCCTCCTCGTGGCTTTGAGCTTGCAATGTCTATGACAAACAACTAGTGAGTAAGAGTTGTAGTTACTGTAAATCCAAAGTGCGGCAAAAAGTGAGGTACTTGATTATAACTTGCTAACGCTTTTCAATAACTTTACTTTGTTTTGTCCCAGCTGAGTGCTGTAGTTGTTCTTGCTCTATCAATTTCATTGTAAGACATCACAGACCTGGAAACATGTTTAGAAAGATATCACGGGCTCTTTATATATGGCTAGGGCTTTTCCAGGGTCTGAATCTGACTGTACACAAAAGGTAAAGCCTTTAAAATGCATGAATGAGGTAAAACCATTGCAATTCATCAGTTATTCAGGGCTTGAAAAGACTGTGATTATACATTCAGCGTTCTTTTAGTGTTTGCCTCTTTGGACAAACAGTGAATGAACTACTTTGGGATTATGTCTTGAATAATTGACCAGGACACTTGAGCTAGTTTGCATGGAGAAGGAGTTCCCTTGTTGCTGGTGCGTCCTGTGATTTAGCCTCATTCTGCACCAGCCCAGACACAAAACCTCCAGAAGGTTCAGCTGGGGTCAGTTGTGGGTATAGACTGAGGAGACAAAGTGGGGAACGATGAGAAACCGTCTGGTAAAGCGATGGTGGGGAGAGTGGAATTTGGAGCCTGCCTCAAACAGCCCCAAAAGGGAGGTGTTTTCCTACCTCACCCTATGGTGTTTGTATTTGTCTCAGTTTTTTGTGTTGATTCCAGGTAGTATATACCCTTGTTGATCTTGGTCAGTCATCTGAAAGTGTTCTAGAGCAGACTTCTGGCCCACGGGATTCTCTGTTACTGAGCACTGTGAACCGGTCTCAAACACTGTGTGCTTGCAGCAGAAAGCAGAATCATCTTTAAGTAGCAAAGTCAGATATCTTGCATCCTGTAACTGCATTTTGAAGCGCTTCAGGGACTCATGGAAAATAGGAGATTCAAACCTAGGTAAAAATAATTGTTCTTCCAAATTTTGCTCTGGGAGGATGTGCTCAGGCTCTGGAGCAGGACATATTTGTTAGTGACCAAAATCACTTCAGGAGTCCCTGGTTTTAAGTGAGCAGTCACCAATTGTAAACAAGGAACTGTCTTTAAAAGCACTGCGGAAACAAAGCCTTCTGCTTAGAAGGGAAAAGAAGTGGTCAACAGAAGCTGTTGGGAGAGGTGTGGTGTTAAAGATGGAATCCCACAGCCTGGACGGGTTCTTTATGTCTTTTCCTCATATAATGGAGCTGTGAGTACAAAACAAAGGATGTTGTGGAAATGGGTGTGAAATTTGGTGTTCAGCTGGTATTGGTTTGGAGTGACAAGGGTTAACGGGCTGTGCAGCTAGTGCAAGTCGCTCGGGCTCTTGCCAGCAGCTGGCTATGGTTAGAGCCTTGGTGCAGTAACAAGATACAAGCCTTCAGAGCTCACTAAATGGACCAGCCCTGCTGGAAGAAGGAAAATGAACCTGAAATGAAATATTGACCTTGTGCTCCAAGTGTCTCCTGAGGGGTTCTGTACTTGACGTTGTAGGGCTGGATGAAGAACAGGTTGCAAGCGCTGATCAAGGAGAGAGCCCAGCCCTGCAGCTTGGCTCGCTGGAGTCTTCACAGGGGGAAATCATTAACTCTTGAGCCTTGATTGTGGTGTCAGGACTAGCCAGTGTAGGAAAGCTGATAAATATTGCCACTCCCTTGGCATGTGAATGCCTGACTCATGGTAACAGTTTTCTCAAAGCAGGTGGCTACTTTCATGTGTTCCTTTTCTGGTTTTGTGTTAAGGGTCCCCTCTGCATCCATGTGGCATTGTATGGAGAGGCAGCCAAACTGGGATCTAGCAGATGGGTGTCAAATTTTCGGAGGAATACTATGTTTCTGAGCATGTCTAAGTACCACCTCTTGATAATGATCAGCTCTTTATTATGTTTAGCTTTTATTGATCCAGCATAGCTGTAAAGTAATGTTACTGTATTATGATGTGTAGGTGTGTGCTAATACTTAGAGGCTTTTGATTCAGTGTTGTTTTTTATCTTGCCTGCCCATTAACCTATTTGTTTAAATGCCAAAATTATCTTGATTTAAAGTAAAAGCGGTAAGTGCTAAGAACCAGTAAATGGGTGTGTGTGTGCAGTAATCCCTGTAATTAATTCTTATTTTGATAAGGCATATTAATTTTTCTGAATTCGAGATATGTTCATTAAGCCAGATTCTCAAAAGATGCCTGAACCTACTCAGTAACTTTCACCTCAAGTATAACTGTTTTGCTCTGAAGAAGGAGAAAAATTGTGTTTGGGAAGTTGTATCATTAAAACGCTGCTGTTCAGTTTAGGTGTTCCACAGCAAACCGTATAAAAGGAGCTGGCATTAGTCAGCTTTAGAAAAGAATTTGAATCTTTTACTTTGGTGGTGGCAAATTACGAAGGTTGTTTAGGAAATACCAGCCCTTGATGCTTTCAGTTGTTGAAAGGTAGTCTTAAGATTTCTACTTAAATATGTTAAAGGTCATATAACTGAAGAATTAAAACTGCTGTTTCACCCAAAACCAGTGCACTCTGCAATGGCTGAAGTAGCTGTGTATTAGTCTTCTTGCGGTGGCTGGATCTGGTAGGGTATGACTGGTTTGTAAGTGTTGTAGAAAGGTGCTCCCAATGTCTCATCAGAAGCAAAAAAAAAATATCATTATGTTGTTTCTTTTTTTTCTGTCCCTCCTCCCTGGCTTTTTGATGCTATCTGGGTTAGTATTGACTTCTGATGGGCAGAACTGGCAAAAGAGCAGCTGCATTTTAAAAATGACCTTGTGTTATGCATGACTGTCCTGCGTACGTTTTTGTAAACACTTTCAAACTGTGAAGTGTGCAGTTTCCAGGGCTAGGGTTAAGGTTAGGTCTCTAGTGGTTTGTTTCCCACTCATTCCTTTGCCTGTGAGCGCAGCCTGAAGGTGCCAGTGATAAGCACTGCAGTCTCGGATTCATCTTTTTCTGTATTCTAGCTTCCTTTTAATACAATTGTGTAAAATGTTGTCTGTGCTTCCAACTCTACATATTTTTCCCTCGTTTTAGGTTTGGCACGCTGTTTTCCAGGGCTCTGTCAAGGGAACCAGGAAATTGGCAGTTTAGCAGTCAGCATTCCGTGAGCCTTTAGGGGGAGCAGAGTTAACTCGGCTTCTAATGCTGTCCTCCGCACTGTTACAGTGAGGGCTCAGACATGAAAACAGTTAATACCTGGTTCCTATTTTTTAACTAGGTGGTTGACCTTAGTTATTGCCGGAGAATATCAGTGGCGGTTAAACAGTTTTGCATGCAGGAAACAAAACAGTATTCAACGTCTGTGATTATTTTGCCCCTTGCCCCACGAACTTTTGTGTCTCCAGCTCTGTCTTGCCCAAGAGGGAGATAGATCACAGCATCGTTGGGCTCTGGCGCTGGCTTACCTACTTGAGAGCTGCTGGCTGCAATCCAGCTCTTGAGCTGTTTGGAAGATGAGACATGTCCACGGACATGCTTGTTCCTTCCTCCCCGCCAGGCATACATGCTGCGGCAGACTCTTCGCTCCCTGCAGTACTAAATACCACAGATTATTGACACAGGTGTGGCTCGCCTTTCTCCAAAGGAAGAGCCAGCCTTTTTCTGTTTGTCTTTAAACTTGAAGAAAAGTCCTTTCTGGAGCTGCTTCCCCTTGCATATTTCACCTGATAAAGGTCTAAGTTCTTCAAGTCCAGTTCTGTTGCAATTATTTCTGTCTGCTGTACTAAAATAGGCTGTTCTGAATTGGCATGTTGGTGTTTGTCAGTGAGTGTCTGAGCAGTCAGCACAGGGGGAGGATTACCTCAAATACCAGCAAATATCTCAAAATAGCTTCTTCCAGCTTCCCCTTTCTGAGCACAGAAGGACCAAAATCTGCAAAAACTCTGTGGGATCCATTCATGGAGGAGCACATATCCCAGTGAGGATACTTGCTTTTACACCCTGCCTCTACTCCAAACCATGAAGAAGAATTTTCAGTACTAGGGAAGAAATCCTTTGCAAGAAGTTAAGTTTGTCAGTTCTCCTGAACCTTTCCTTTGCTGCTGTGAGGCTTAAGATTTCTCACAGCCCGGCTTCACCTTCTACTTGATCCTACCCTGCAAAAATTTGTTAAAAAAAAAAAAAAAAAAAAGAATCATTGAAGTAGCTTGACACCTCAAACCCTGTCACGTGTTGCTGATATTTCACGTGTGAGTTCCTGCTTCACTGTAGGAAGCAAAAGTGACTTGAAAGTGGAATTTATGGGCTCTGCGGACCATGGTGGCTTCAGGTGGAGACTGCTGGGAGCTGTGCTACTGGCTGCACTCAAGGTGTGGAAGCTGTTCACTGCTGCTGTGCTCCCATGGGCTGTGCAATCTTCCGTGCAGGCTGTTTTGCACACTTACACCACTGCGCCCTGGTTGGTGTCTGCGCTGTGGAGAGGTTGTTACTCTGTGGTCTTGTAAAGCACGTGCACGGGGTGATCTGCAGATGTTAAACTTGGAGGTCCCCTAGCAGCACAGGTGGAGAAGGAGAGAGGAAGCAGCCAAGCGAAGCGGGTAGCTGTGGAACCAGGGCGCCGTCGTTGTATGGCAGATGTTATTAACTGTAGCTCCAGCGAGAGTTCTGGCGCACAGTTCCTTGACTGGAAACTACTTCTAACAATAATCCTTGTCAAATATTGAGATAGCATATGTTGGGTGAACAGAATCAAGTTTCAAAGAAGCTATTTAAAGGCTTTTATGCTATGAATGCTTCCCTTCTAAAGCATTTTCTCACTGAAATGTTTTGCCAGATCTTGGTTGGGGTTTTTCAGTTTTTTTCAATGACATTGAAAACGAAGGTGGATTTTTAGACTTAAGTTGGCTTAAAAAGTAAAAGGCAGTGTCAGCTCCCCATGTTCTTTGCTTTATAAGATGCTTAAGGAATGTCTCAGGAGTTGACTCTTTCCTGACATGTTCTTCCTTCCCTTTTTGTCTGTGACAATAGTATGTCAAAATAGGTAGGTTTGTACAGACCATACATAAGTGTCACTGAAGGTTGGATGTATCTGTTTTTAGTTTAGATGGCTTATTTCTGAGCTGTTTTGCTTCTCTTTGTACCTAGATCATGGTCCCTACAGTTTTTTCTTAGTTAAATTTCTTATCCTGTGCCGGGCACTTTGCCTGGAGCTATGTATCAGAGCTGGCAAACAGGATATGGCTGTAGGAAATGGGGTTGTTTCAAGCTTTCTCTTGGGATTCTCCTCTCTCACAATACAAGAAAAAAGAGGGGGGGAGGAGGAGTAAAAGCGCTGTACTTCTGGTCCCTTGCGTTCTCTTCCCCAGGCTCTTGACACGCACTCTGTTTGCTGCCCTCAGCCTGGGAGCACACCAGCGTCAGGCAGATCTGGCGAGCAAGAAATGAAATAGTTCTTGTCATGCACTTTTAATATTAAATGAGAAGTTTCTGGTGTTATCTTCCAACGAGCACTTCTGTATGATCACTGACTGAGTTTGTAGAAAAGCAAGAACGTAATTGCTACTATGTTCCTTTAAAAAAAGACAAGAAAAAACCCAAACAAACAAGCAAAAAAGACAAGAAAAATAAGTCAAAAAAAAAAAAAGCACACATGATCCAAGGTTTGGCGAGGTCTAGCTCTCGCTGCCTGCAAATAAACATTTCACCCACTTGGTCTGGCAAAGCCATCTTCACTATCAACTTAGACAACTCTTCTAACAATTCATGCGAAGTTACAGAGTTTCGTTCCATCATACTCAGCCAAATGAGGCTGTTGACGTGTTGAGACTCCAGGAGATAGTCTGAATTGTAAAGGAGGAAAAAATTGCAAAAACTTCTTGCTGGTGCTTGCTCAGATGAGAGGAATCCACCGTAACAACTATTGCAGCAGCAGGTCCACTGGCTGCTAGTGGAAGGACTGCACTGAAAAATTCTCTGCATTAATATTTTCAAACCAACCCGCTAGTATGACAGCAGTGTGACCTGTCTATACGCTTTGTGGCTGTCAGTTCAAATTGGTGTTAAATTTCGTTATGTGCAAGCAATCAGGTGAAATAGTTGGGGGACAGAAGAAGTTCTGCAATGCAAGAGCATTCTCTGAAAAAAATGTTGTTGAGGGGTACTGGGGAAGCTTCCTAGCTACTTTTTTTAATACTAACTGGAAGATAGTGGAAAAATGAAGGTGTAGGGCTAAGTTGGCTGTAAAATCTGAGAACGCAGTTGAGCAGAGGCAAATCTGGCATCGGGTTCTCCACTGCTTACAATTTGCATCATATTTGAAGCAATTTGAGTTTTTTTTATCTTTTCTGCTTCCCTGTTCAACCATTTCTTGTAGTTGGAGTACACCTGCTCTAACATATGCAACTGCTTCTATGAGAAACTGATGGTTGAATTTGTACCTTTTGGCAACTGTTATGTTTGATGTGAGCTTTGTACTGGATTTATGGATCTTGTTTCAGGAAGGATTTAGCAAGCATTGTTTTAAGTCAGTCCATTCTTTCCATTAAATAAAGCTGTTCTGGGCAAGCCTTTCCAAACTTGAATTCATCAGTCTCAGATTCATATTGTTTTTGCTTCCTTCCTTTAATCTCTGTTCCACACTGTGAGGATTGTGTTTGGTTGTTTTTATTTTCCATGAAACCTGAGCAGAGACTGTTTTTTATGTAACTGAATGGAAACACTCTATGACTGAAAAGATGGTCTGTATTTCACCTCAGCAAGGTGAAATCTTAAGCCAAAATGCGGTGCTTTCCTTATGCGTGTACACCCCACCCCCCCTTCCCTTCAGCTTGCTCTTCTTCTTTAACTGATTATAGTACATGAAAACTGAAGCATCAAACTGGGTTCATATCAGTCAGGCTCTTGCAGGCGGTGTTGTCTTGCTCAGGGCTTGGAGAAAGCATTTGTCTTGGGGAGGCAGGAAAAATGGAAAATCTTTTCCTGAACACATACTGGAATAGTAATAGAACGGTGAGCTGATGTGTAGAATTGCTCTTAGAAGCACAGAAATTGTGACTGATGTTAGTAGCCCAGTTAGATGTCAATTTTTTTTTTTTCTGGTTTGTTTTTTTAATACTTTTGTCTTTGCCCATAGCAGTTTGCACTCTTCAGAGGCTGCTCTTTGCTAGTTTCCAGATCAGGGGAAAGGACTCTGCCTCCTGCTTGTCTTCTTGTCTTTCAGTCCTCTTCCAACTTGGCTCTGAACCACCATGGCATCCCTCGACTCCTTTCAGTGGGTCTCTTGGAGCAAGGCTGTCTGGCTTTAGGCCCCTGAACGGTTGATCTTGTGAGATCTCGGCTGCAAAGTAGATAACAGCCAGAAAATCAACTTGCTGAGCGTATGAGAGGAATAAAATACAGTACTGTTGGTTTTGTTTGTTCGGTTTTTTTAACTTAATCTAACCATTCTTAGAGATCATTGTGTAATACCAGATGGGATAAAATGACTAGGGAAAAAGAATGAACACGGAACGCTTATTTTTTTTCTTCTTCCCAAGTTTTGTATTTCTGTGATGGTAGAGAGAATTTTCAGCGTAACTAATGTTTCCAGGCCGACTGTGCAAGTAGTGAGAGACTGGCTGCAAAAGTAAATTCCAGAGATGCTCCTGTACAGCCTTTCAGGAGTTGGGCTTGTGAAAACTATGCCGGGTTGGAAGGTGCCACTACTGAAGTCTTAACCTTATTTTTCAGTGATCAGGGACCAAATGGAAATGATGCCCGTAGCGCTGCAATACTTGAAGGCTCCAGTAGCTTTCGTATATTTACTCTGATAAAGAGATTTGACATGAATCCCCTCTGCTTGGAACCACTCATCTGCTTGATTTTGTGCTCTTCATGTGAGATGACGATACGTAACGTGGTGGTATTGATGATGTAGTAATCTGCAAAATGATCACTTTGCCCTGAATGGATTTAGGTAAATTCTCTACTTAAAATTCAGTTATCTTCCAAATTTTCCATTGATTAAATGTGTTTGAATTCCTTTAGAGATCTCTTGTCTGTGTGTAAAT
Organism: Alca torda; assembly: GCA_008658365.1. Taxonomy (NCBI): domain Eukaryota; kingdom Metazoa; phylum Chordata; class Aves; order Charadriiformes; family Alcidae; genus Alca; species Alca torda. The sequence continues at coordinate 30,870,738 of CM018086.1, read as the reverse complement.
ACTACTTCCATTTCACAATGAAAAGATAGCAAGCATGCAGTATTTATTGTACCCTGTTACTCAGTGATTCTCCATCTCATTCAACTTTATATTGGATTAGATCTGCAGAAAATATGGCGGTTTCTTTTTTTTTTTAATATGCTGTCTTTTCTAGTCAGTTCACTGTATTCAACGCATTTCCCAGACTTAAATTAGCCTAAGGGAGTGTAGGACAGTTCTTGTTGGATGATTAGTCCTCTGGAGGTGTTTAGACTGTCCTTAAGTTCTGGATTTTCAGTAGATATCGGGGGCTTGAACAAGACTTCTTAAAGCTCGCGTCTGCCAAACTGCATGTCTTTGGTCAAGTTGTTGGTACTTGCCTTGCCATAGTGCTAGACAGTAAACTGAGCAAATGCGAACAAGCACCGTAGGAGGAGTTGGGTCATCCCTTTGTTTTCCGAAGGCATTTAAGAGGCTTGAAAGTAGTCCGACTTAATGAAAAGCTGTGTTGATGTCTTCAGCTTGTTAATGATGGAGCAGTGGGTGTAGGTACGCAATAATTCATCGGTAAGCAAAATTCATATCCTCTGGGCAGTGAGGTGTGGCTATAATATGTTAGTGAACTTGTTTTCTTTTGCTTGGTGTAGCGCTGGGGTTTCTGATGCCTTGGCTATGGCCTGAGGATGTGGAGATGAGACTTGCTAGAGCGGCTGTGGCGGAACAGCTGTGGGCAACCAGGCAAAGTAAATACACAGTGGCAGCCTGATAGCACTGGCTTTATTTAGCCTGCTAGAAACGGGGCAGATTTGTGCCGTACCCCTACCATTAAAGAATACAAATTAAAGAACAACCTTACTTCCAGTGAAAGTAAACTTACTAATGATTCTGGGAATTCATAAAACATACTATTTAACACATCTGATACTTCAGAGATATTTGTCTGATGTAAGGTACGTAACCGGAGAGGTTTTGGCAATCAAATTATCTCTCAGAATATTAGTTCATGTTTCCTGAGAATTGTGTGCTTACACTTGGTGCTGGCTCCCAACAGGTACAGGATACTTGGAAATGGGCTTCTGGAAACTTCAGAAAGACAGCAAATACCCTTGCAACCCTGTTAACTGGCCAAATAAGAGGGCAGTCTTCTTGAGGGCATTTAGTACACGTCTAAAGCACCTGAATTTGACTGTGCCATTGGGTTGCTTAAGTGCCTGCTTGGCAACGGTAACTTGGGTTTATTTCTTCTTGCCTTTGTGTTCTTGGATGGTGAGAGTCCAAGTGGGCAGAAGATGGGAGGGATAATGGAATAATAAATACAGTGCTGGGTAGGAGGAAGGATCAAGAGTCCACTTAAAACTTTCAAAAGATAAGAGTGCAGGATGTTATTTGGTCAAGGTTGGAACAAAAGCAGTTATCTCCTTTCACCTCAACCAACTTATTCATGTTGTCTCAAACCAAGGCGAGAAATACTTTTAATTACCTATCTAGCAAGTTCTCCCCCTAAAGGGAATAAACCAGCCTTCTGACCCTGTGTGTTTACTGCCTAGTGAGTCACTGTATGCTGCCGGGACATGTGTTTCCCTTGTATCTGCAGCTCTATGAACTTCATCCCATGTGCAACATTTGCACGCTTATCTGAATTTGTCCTCACAACCTGTTAGTTACCACAGCATTGCCCCCACTTCTCTGGTGGCAAAGTGATGATCGCCATCTCAATGCCGTGTCAGTGCGGTTGAGGCTCGCCACGTTAACACTGCGGCTGCATAAGTTCGTGGAGAACGCAGCCTGGATTCCCTGGATTCCTCTTCAGCACTCTTGCCAAAGAGAGCTCTTTCTCTTGGTGTAAGTTTTCTGCTTTGAAACGTCATGCTTCTGCTTTAATTTTTTTTCTGTTTGCACTGTTCTTTCTGAAGACCCCGGGAGAAAAGGTGTTAATGCCCTACACCAAGTGCGTTAGCTTAGAAGGGTTGGAGCTGTTACACTACAGTCCATCTCACAAAGGGGCCTGGGGCCTCGCCAGCTGGCCAGTGAGAAGATGTGTGTTCCTTCGTGTACTTTTTTTTTTCTAAAATAGCTTTAGCCTTGTATTTTTGTGATCCCAGTGTACTTATGGAGAAACAGTGCTTTTTATTTTGCCATGAATGGCTATAAAAAGTGCCTTGTAGCAGTTAGTGCCACACAAAGAACCGGTTTTTCTTCTTCCAGAAGGCTTTGGCTTCTCTGGAAATTGGTGGGGTTTCACAGTGAATTTGGCATGGCCTGTTCCCAGATTTGGCTTGGTGACCTTGTTGCTTTCTCCTTACCTTCTGCATCTGTCACCTGATTGGAAATGGAGTAAAAGGGGGGGATTTAGAGAGTGGTAACTAAGCAGCAAGGAGGCAGCATTATGTCTATGTCAGGTTGAATGAATAGCTTCAGTGTTTGGAGGCAGTGAGGAATTTTGGACGCACAGTCCAGTGAGTCACAAAAGGTCTTTGGGAGGGAGACGGGGGGAGAGGGCAATGTTGGGATACAGCTGATACTGTTTCAGAGACTTTGTGCTGAACTTGGTATCACTTCTGACTCTCCTGGCATCTCTCAGAAGCACCAAAATATTTGAGCGTTGGTCTCAATATGGTGAAAGCATATTTAATTAAGATGTCTTATCCTACGTAACACCTCCTGCTCAGCGGACGCTGGTGCAAACATCTGCTGTGCTCCTGCAACTGAAGCAGTCTTAATTTATGTTAGGATAACTATGGAGGGCTTAGCTGTGCTGAGATGGTCTCCCAACAGAGCATTGCAAGTGAGTGGAGGTTGCCCTTGAGTTTCTGTAGAGTAGATTGGCTATCTCCCTCCTGGAAAGTAGAAGCCAAGAGAGAATTGACAGTGAGGAGCGTTCTTCTAAAATAGGATCTGCATCACCACCACGCTCTCTGGCATTTTGGTTCGTAGAGGGTTTATCAGCCAAAGTCCTGAATGGCACAATGACAGAAGTGAATGCTGGCACCACGCACAACTGGCAAACCTTGGCAACCCGGGACCCTGCAGAGCCATGGGTGGTTGCGGAGGTGCCGCTGGATGTTGCTCTGAAGTTGCTGCACTCTGCCGCTGGCTCTGGGAGCATTTCAGCTGTTTTTGTGTTACTCTGGTGTATGCTGACCCTGCTTAGATGACTGCATAGAGGACTGCAAGTTGCACAGGCCTGTGGTAGGCATTCCCAAGGCTGAAGTAGCTTTCCGTGGGCTGGATCCAGCTTGTATTTAGCTAGCTATGCTCTAAAACATTGACTCTTGGTCAGTGCCAAGGGCCAGTCACCAAAAATGAAGAATCTATGGTTTGATCTGTTTTGAGGAAAGGCTTCAAGTACAGCAGTTTCCATGGAACTAAAAAGGAGCTGAGTGTCCAGGACTCATTGAAACAAAGCCTTAATTCTTTCATTAAATTTAGATTTTTAGCTTTGAAAGGAAACAGAGCATCCTGTTAGGCTTTGACTTTCCATGGTACAAATTATCTATTTGTTACCTAATTGTTATTATCTGGTAACTTGCATTTCATTCTTAATTTTTATTCTTTTGTCTCGTAAGTAATGTGTAAATTTCTAAACAAATGGACAGCTTTTTATGTTGGAAGCATACCTTGACTAAAATCTGTTTCTTCCCCTTTGCTCCCAGGAATTCTCAGAACTGGAGAAAAGAGATCCTCAGGAGCTAGTTGGTAAGTTTGCTCAGAGGTATTTATTCACATGTTTTTTTCAAATTAGACCTTCTAGGCTCCCCCTTTGTAAAACATTTTCACTCTGTCCTGACAATGCTGCAGTTGGAATCGTTGTCTGCAGTGTTTTCTCGCAGTGGAATATTTTCAGTGAAGTTTTCTTTTGGAAGAAAGGTACTATGCCTAAAAATATGGAAACGTTTTCACTTATTACATGTCTAAGACATATATGTAAAGGGCTGTGTTGGTGTTTTCTAGACGAGCTTAAAAACAATAAAGCAGTAGCTTTGTCCAGACACCTCTGTGAGAGCCAGTATAACCAGGAGTGGTGACAGATACTTTGTTCTGTGGCTTCAAAAGCTTACCTAAAATATCCCCACTTAAATAGATCCACATAGCGATTTATAGCTGCTGTGTTGACATAGCGTGCCAAGTGTTTTCTAATGGTTACTGAAACTTTTGATTTTTGTGACATGTTGCTTTTTCATTGCACCTGGAAAAAAAGCTTGGAAAGTCCAGGGTCAACAGCTTGAAATAGTGTCCTCTGCTTGGTCTCTGTGGAGCTTTACAGTGTATTTTATGTTGAAGCTCTGACTATCTTGAACTAACCCTTTGTTCCTGAGACTACTAATGCAGTTGTGTGGTAGCCTGTAATAATACCATAAAAAAAATCATGAGTTTAGAAGTTGCTTCATTATCTGTCAAGTGTCAAGGCTTAAAGCATGGAATTTCAGCCCTAAAGTGTGATAAACATAAAATAAGACAGTAAGTACTAGGATGCTAAGCTATGACTCCTACAACAGCCATCACTCAGAAGTCTTGGACTTAGGTCCTTTTCAGTTGACCTGCCCAGACTTTACACTAACCCAACTGGTATATTGAATTTCCAGCCGTTAGGGGGTAAAACTGCTTTAACCGGTCTCATCATAGAATGCAACAGAATTCTTTCTCCAAACTACTGATCTGCCCCAAAATGCCCACTAGAAACACAGATGAGATAACAGCATTTAGGGTAAAAAGTAAAGAATATCTGAAAGCTAACAGCCCTTCTACTCTCTACTTTACATATGGGTGAAACTCTACACTTGTAAAGCGATGTAGTGGGAAATCCTTCCTTAGTTAAGGTATAAGGCTCAGGTTACAGTTTTCTTAGTCCCCTTTTCCCCCAGTCACTGTCCCATCCACAAGAGATTGGAAGATTGAATCTCATGTGTCTCATGATAGCCCAGACTTGCATACAGGCTTAAGAGCTGCACAGAGGGCACTTAACTACAGTGTCACCCACTCGTGAGTGGGCAGTGTTGGTGAGTCTGAGACCTGGATTAAGGTTTGCAATATATCTTTGATATCCTTTCCCAATAGTAGCACACACAGAGCAATGTGTGGGCTAGCTTTGTGCAGAACCAAGTTATTAGAGGTCAGCATACTTGCCATGCTGGATTCTGTAGGTCTTTTGCATTAGACCATGTCTTATCTTATCTAGTTGAAATGGAACTGTTGCAAGAGCCTTATGGTTGGTCTAACATGAGAACCACTCCCTTCCTGGAAACTTGGGCTTTTAGAGTTAGAATTCTTGAATGGAAAAAGGTACAGGATTTTCTGACACAAAGCAAGTAAATTCTCCGATCTGAACATCTAAAGTTTTGTCTACTATCAGTATGTGGAAGTCTAAGTTGTCCTTAAGATAGTTTTCCACAACTGCTTTTTGCGTTAAAAGCTTGTGGGCCTGCCCTTCTCAGAAGATAACCTTACATTGTTCAGCGTCACCTTTATTAAAGTCTGTGGTTATGTAGTTGCTGAAGTACAGCATAAATGTAAGCTCCTGCCAAAAGTAATGTTTCTGTTTTAACTCCCCCGGACGCATGCTAAAGTTTGTGTGCCTTGAGCTGATCTGGGAGTTGGAGCCAGCTGAGATCCACCTTCACTGCTCGTTTTTTTTTCTTTCTTTTTTCTTTTCTTTTTTTCTTCTCTTCTGCAAGGCTTCCAGCTGGATCCATTCCCTGATCTGCTCAGTGCGTGCTAGGTGAGTGCTAGAGTTGACACAAAGAAAACAGCAGGGATGAGCAGCTGGGAAAGGGCACGGTCCTGAAGTAGTGATCATGTAATCAAAGAATGGGAGGGGAGGTTTCCAGCAGTAACTGCCCTGCGGTTGAGGAGGAAGTATATGTGAAACTTATTTTGATAGCTTTCTGCATCAGTGTTGTCCTTTCAGGTTTTTTGTACCACTCTGAAGAGTACACGGTGCTGGCGGACATTGCATTTGCTGTTTCCTGCAGCCTTGCAAAATAATACTTTTAGGATGCACTTTTTTGCCCTGAAGCTCTTTGCAGCATGGTTGTTTACCTTTTGTACTGTAAGAAATGTTCTCTCTAGCCCTTAGGATATCTGAGCACAAAGTCAGTGTTCATGAGAGCAGAAAATATGGCTGAGTTGCAGGTCTCTTTCTGCATTTCTCAGCCCACAGAGCAGAAAGGGAACTAGTGTCCTTCCATGGATGGGTGACTCACTGGCATGTTGTTGCCTCCAGTTCTTCCCTCTGATTTGGCTGTTCTGGTGCCAGGAAATCAGAAACCCACACACCCTGGTTTATGCCAAGCAGACTTGATTAGAGTGCCAAAGAATGCAGCTTTAGAGACCAGGCACCACCGGTTTGCATGTCTCCAGGGGAAAGCTGTGCCCCTCTGATCACCCTTTCCAGGTCTTTGCTTGTTTTTTTTGCATAGTGTGACCTTTATAGACAAACTGGCACCTGATACTGCCTGCGGTCCCTTGTGGCTGCTTAAGATGCAGCATACAAGTGAACCTTGAAAAGGACAGGAGTTCTTAATCCTACCTGGGGAGCAGTGTTATTCACTGAGCGCGCTGAGGCAAGATGCTTTACCAGATCTCAGATGATCCACATCCCAGTCTGTCCAGGTACAGCCAGCTCTCTGTTCCTATGTTCTCTATTCTTTTGATTTTCTCTGCACGAGGAAAAAGCGCCTACCCATCTGTAGGAAACAAATCTCCTGTGTGCCCCCCGTCTGTGTCTCCAGCAGAACCTTTGGACTGTGAGCAGTCATTTCCCCCTGGAAGGAACTGAGTGCACACTTTGCTCTATGGCACTTTCTCTCCTGCTACGCAGCATGTCTTCGTGCTGTTGGATATACTCATCAAATAACCCATCTATCTGAAACTAGCATTTCCGTGATCTGCCTCACCAAGATCTGGCAATCAAATATCCTCCATTGACTACTGAGATGCTGAATGTTAGGTGCACCCTGATAGTTGGCTGTGCTTTTGCCTCCTACGCAGAGCGCGGGAGCAGGTGAACGTATCTGCCTTGCCACAGTGCATGTGCTGGCTATGCAGAAAGCTACAAGCACCTATTGCTTGTGCTGATGAAATTTTTAACTTTCAGGTCAGCTTGTGGAAGGAGAATACACAGACTAAGCACCAGTGGCAGTGTCCTTCAGCAGCAGGATGCTTTGAGTTGCAGACATGGCAGTGCCGTGGCTCCTACTTTCCTGAACCCCCGTCTGAGTCATAGGATCTGCTGTATGCCCTTAGTTCATTATCTGGAATGCGAATCTGATTTGGGGAAGATATTTACTTACTGTGAGCCAGAATCTGGGTGTGCCCTTAGTGATTAATCGTGCCAACAGTTAATTTCCTGAGGTCCCCACATGGAGATCCTCTAGACTGTGATCCAGCAAATCACAAGCCCTATTAGAGACTGCAGTCAGTGTCACTACCTGTGACTCATGTAAAAGTAAAACTTTGATCTTGGCAGAAATAACAGGATGCACAAAGCAGTTGGACGTATCCTGTCAGGACACACCTTGTTGTTAGCTGTCCATCTGCGTTAACTGCTGTGTAGGCAGCAGAAGGCTGTGCTTGCGACTTTGAAAACGTCTTTTCTACAGGAGCCTGTGGCCATACGTGCAAATTCCAGGATTACCTTGAATGATAATCCCAGCTGCCCCTTTCTCTAGGGAAAGACCTGGTGGAAAGAGGCTGCGGCATCGGCCATTCTGCTGTTTGGGGAGGAAGTTTGAGGACTGCTCGAGGGCATGGATAATTTGCACTTCCTTACTGTAAAATAAGCCCAAAGGGGTTAAACTCATCCTTTTCTTCCTAATGATGTGGCATCTCAGTCTGGCTGCAATGTGATGAAGTAACTGAGCAATGGTGAATATTTGTCTGTGCTCAGTTTGTGAGGTGGAACGGGGTGCACGTAGCCTCGCTGCTGACTCAGCTTTCAACTGTGTACAGCTATGGCAGGATTGCAGTAGACAAAGATGTCTTGGTTCCAGTTCCTTGTAAGGCATTAGGAGATGCCTTCCTCCATCAGTATCGTGTTGATAAATGATTGTTTTCACATGGCTCAAACAAAAGAGCAAATGAACACCAAAACCTGAAAAGTCAGGGGTCAAAATACATTGTCTCATTGGGAGCTCTTGTTCCTCCGCCAGTGTTATTCCTGTTTCAAAGGAGCTTTGAATTGATTGCCGAGCATACTCTTCTGACTTTTACCTCTTGCCAGACAGAGTTCTTGCCCATAGTTCCTGAGTTTATATGAGCCCACAATTCCCCTTCCCATAAATGTTTTGTTTCTCTGTGGCTCTCCTGGTCATCTGCAAAGACAAGGATTGTATGGGATGTCGAACTTGGAGCTAGGCTTGATTTTTTTGGAGGTTTTTTTATTTAGTTGGCTTTTTAGGTCCTTTCTTTGCCTTATGAAATCTGGACTTGGTGGCCTTTTTTTCTTTTTTAAGGTTTCTGCTGATGCTGTGAATCTCTTAAGCCATTAATCAGCTTTCACCTTTTCCGGAAAGCCTGCTGTGCCGTTTATTATGAACACTTCTGTCTATTTGCTACTATCTCTTTGGGTTCCTGAAACTCTAATTAAACTAGAGGCTTCCCCATCCCACCAGCAACTGTAACCTATAACAAATGTCTGCCTTTCTGTCAGGGAGCTCCAGTTTGCCTGCCTTTCTCTAGAGGCTCTGGCAAGCTTTCCTTCTTCCATAGAGGCACCCTCTTAGTAAATGCCAAAGGACACTTTTTGTTCTTTACTCACAACTGCTGAAGAATTTAACCCTCTGCAACATCTTGATCAAATAGAATGAGTGGTCGCCTGCCAGCTTTGCAGCTCCAAAGGATATTGTCCTTAGTGCTTTACATTTTTACAAAAGACGTGGAAACTGTAGTAGCACTGAACGTGTGTAGCGTTGATTCAGCTATCTGACGCCCTGTGCTGGGAGGCAGGAGAGCACGCTGTGTTCAAACGCCAGCGTCTGTCATTTGAGCCCTTCTGGGCTATCATCAAAGGAGCTGAACTTGAGCATGCTGGAACTGCAGTTCCAGCTTTTACTGGCAGCTTTTACTTAAGAGTATATAATTGAGGAGCCGTAAATGTGAATGGCTTTCTTGATATGACATCTGTGCTGCTGTCTGGTCTCTTATCCACTACAGACACATTTGGGATGTGTTGCCTGTATAAATGATGGTTGAAAACAATCCCAGCTGCTTAAATGTGACACAAATCTCTGCTCCAAGATGTGGCTAGAAAACTGCCCGAGTTTCCCATAATAGTGGTAAAGCAGCAAGCAACAGGGGGAAACATGGCAGTTTCTTTTGCCGATAACTTGTTAAACTAATCTTTACAGGGCAATCAGGTACTCTAGTAGTGTATCGCAACCCAAACAGCTATAGCAATCTGGCAGTCTGCAGTCCTGCAGAATGAGTTGTTCTTTCTAGCAGTAGTCTGACTCCGTAAGCAAAGATAAAAGTGCCTTTTAAGGAAACGTTAATTTAAGGATGCAATGTAATTTCTTTTGGTTAACTCCTTCAGTATTGCCAGAACTCATGCCCAGTTTGCTCTCTACAGCTTCTTTTTCAGAGAGAGTGCGGAACATGTCTCCAGATGAGATCAAAATCCCTCCTGAGCCTCCTGGCAGATGTTCTAACCACTTGCAGGTTGGTATAAGTCCACTTAATTTTTTCTTTTAAAAAGGCTTGCAATTCAGTAGGGAGGGGGAATATTTGGGAGCTCTGCTCAGTATTTTTGCACAAGTCAAAAATCCAGCATTGAAGCTGGGGTTTTACCACACTGAGTTTATGAATGCACTGTATTAATGCTTTAGACTTTAGGGTAATTCTAGTTTAGGAATCTCAAAGTAGCTTAAAGCTGTTTTCCAGTTTCTGTGGGTCATTTATGCTTTAAAATGGCTCTTGATCCCACCAGTGATACAGAAGCAATGTTTACTGTGAAGGCTGCTGTCCTCTTACCTCAGCAAATTCAGCTCCATAGGAAAGAACAAATCATTGTTTTTTTTTATACGGGCCCAAGAATCCCCTAACTGGAATAGTTGAGGCAGCATTGACTGGATTCCTTTTCCACCTACGTATCTCTAGATGATAAACATTTAGAGGGAAGGCTGGTAACTTAGAGGCAGCAAAAGAAAACAAATGCATGTTTTCTCTGGTGCACACCCAAATAATTGCAGTAACCAACTTTGCAATAACCTCCTGCTCTGTTCCCCTCCTCCCGATGCAAACGAAAAAGCAGCTCTGTCCTATCACCCATTTGAGTTTAACTGCAGCTGTCTGCCCAGTAGAAAGACAAGTAAAAAATCACTTCTGCAATGCTCTACAAGCTATCAATGTGCAATGGGTGATTCAGAATGACTCGCCATCCAGATCACGATTTCTTCTCCGCACCACGTACCTGGGCACACCCATTCCTCCTCGGGTGCTGCAGGAGGATTTTGCTGTTCTGACATCAATGAATCAGAGTGCGTTAGATCTGAGGAATGCAGAGACCTTGAGAGAGTAGATAGAATAAAGCAGATTTTCTTCCCCTTTGACAACAGTTTACTATGTTAAATCAAAGGAGAACTTGTCCTCTGTTAGCAGGTCAAACCACATCTTAGAACACTTTGAGCACGGAGATGGAATTGTTCTTTAGAGAGGCAAAATGTTCTTGGCTTTTCATTGTTGATTTGCTCTTCCCTTTTGTCAGATTCTTCTCTAATAAACTGTATCTTGAACTCTGCCGAAGGGTGTATTTCTTACTGTAAAGTTGACTAAGTAGTTCCCCATCTGTGGACTTTGTGAACTATAGTGCTACCTCCACGGGGAGGGGACAAAAGGGAACACCTATTCAATCATTTCTACTCCCCAAATTCACCTTTTTTCAGTTGTTTCTTCGAACCTCATGATGTGTGCGCTGGATGTGAAGATTGTGTAATTTCTTCTTGCTAATTTTGTGAAGACCTGGTGAAAATTTCTTAAGGCTTTTTTTTTTTTAAGTTGATGAAATAGGAGTTTCATATCAGCTCTTAACAATCCTCTTTTAAACAGGCATCAGCAAACCCTTAGACAATAGTCAGTTCCTTATTCAAGTTGACTGTCCATACAGAGGGAGACATGAAGTGACTTATCCAGAAGCAACAAAGGAAAACTGACTCAGCTCTTCCATCCTGAAAGACTGAAGGCATAGCCTCTGGTCTTGTTTTGTGTGCTTCCTGTACCTGAGAGATTTGTGTCAAAACGAAAAGATGAAGGAAATTACTGAGAATATTCTCCTAGTACCACTTAAGTATATGTTCCATCTCAAAGTTTCTGCTTTTGCTATCCCTTCAGCATCACTAGAGTAAAAATACTTTTAAGGTTTTTCACTACCTTGCTGAGGAAGAAAGAAAATCATGTTTATTTTTAAATCTTTCAGTGTTTTTGGAGAAGCAGACTGCTTGACACTTCCAACCTAAGTCAGTTAAGTTGCCTTTTGCAGGGGCTTGTGGCGTCAGTAAGATACCCATAGACTTCTGTGCAGTGTAGTCTGGCAGCTGTTTTTCAGGTGCGCGCCTGAGTCTGACGGTGGGTGTGATGGTCACTGTAAGCTGTGGGAGAACCTTTGTGGGTTCACCTGTCCCTCTCAGAGCTGGCTTCTACTTCTCTGCACTCCTAGCTGTAAAGGGAAGCAACAGACTGGGAAGGAGTGTGCGCTACTGCCTCAAATGCAAATCTTTCACCACTGAAGCCTTCAGAAAGTGCAAAGAGAATTCCTTTTCCCATCCAGGCAGTTCATGAAGATAATTTAAGTTTGTAAGTTCTGAAAGTTCAGACTTTAAAGGCGGGAGCATCTGTATTAATAAGCCTGCCTGACATTAAGGAAGAGGTAGAATCTTTGCTCCCTGCAAGGGAGGTCACTGGTTCAGTTGGCTTGTTTCCACATGTACACTCTTGATAGTCAGCTGACGTGCTCCTCCTTCTCATACTGGCTCACCCCGTAATCTTTCTCCCTTAGGATAAAATTCAAAAACTATATGAGAGGAAGATAAAAGAGGGCATGGATATGAACTACATCATTCAGAGGAAAAAAGAATTCCGCAACCCCAGGTGAGCCACCATCTTTTCCTTTGTGACCAAAGCACCACAGAGCAAATTCCAAGAATTTTCCTCTTGTTGGAGTTGTAGCAGAAACAGGATCCTGAGCAAGAAGTACTATTGCTTACAAAAATGAGAAAGACATAATTTGCTTGTAATTGAAATAGCAAAACTCTTATCTGTGTTCTGTGAGGCAACAACTAGAGTTGGTGTGGTAATTAGATTTTAAATGTGCAAGCTTTGGATAAAGCATTTTACAAGACGTGTCTGTTCTGGGAACTGGGAAATTAATTTGGGAGAAGTGGGAAATGCAGCTAACGGCATGCCACATCCATCAGCTAGTGTAGCTTCCTAGGTTCTGATTTTACTCTTGCCATGCGAAGAGGCGACAGCCTCTTTCTACTAACAGATCTGAAACGCTTCCGTTTACTTCTGTCTCACTGTCTCTGTTCTGAACTCTTGTCTTTCCTTTGCAGCATCTATGAAAAGCTGATCCAGTTTTGTTCAATTGATGAACTTGGTACAAATTATCCAAAGGTGAGGTGCGATGCTTCTGACTAGCAAGGGAGCAAGTGAAAAATAATACAGGGGTGTAAACTTTCTTGAGGCTTTTCTTGAGCCTGCTTGTTTAGAGGCCCTTTAAGGGAACTTTAGTCTGATCCTCTGCATTGAAGTGAACATTTTTATGTGGTACTGAGCCTCAGTGCCTCCAGCTTCGCTAAAATGATTCTGAACAAAAACTGCTGAGGTGTGTAGGTATACATGAAACTCCTTGGGAGGGATACAAGCTGAGCAGCAGAAAAATGCATGTCTTATCCCAGCATCCTTCTGGATCCAAAGCTGTTTCTTCATTCACAACAGAATGTGGTCCTATAAAAGAAGGTCTGATGTGATCTTTATGTCATTGGGATACAAGAAGAAATGAGTAATGAATTTCATCAGTGAACAGAAATACATAAAATGGTTTTGAACTGGATTTTTTGTATATGTGGAAATAGCCCTAATCTGACTTTTTTTTTTTCTTTAGGACATGTTTGATCCTCATGGCTGGTCAGAGGATTCGTATTATGAGGCACTAGGTAATTCCAGGAAGTCTTCTTTTGTCCTAACTTAGCTCTTTGTATTTTGTAGTTAATTAACTGCACTAGAGTCTTCCCTTCTTTTATAAATGAGAAGTCATCACATGCTGCTCTTCAACTACTTCATTCTGGTTGGATGTGCCTGAATGTTATTGATGCTTCATCAGTTTGGAAAGCCTTTTCATTTAAATTGGTTGTTCAATGTTTTCATCTCTTAAATGATTAATTTGGTGAAGTAATGCTGTGATTAAAAAGCAGTAGTTAGTTTCATGGCAGTTTGGTTTTCTATATGCAATTTGATGTTTTTGATTGTTTATGATGGGAAATGTGTGAGTGAGAGAGAACTATGGATTCTTACTGTTCCTAGTGCTTCTTGTAACTTCTGATCTTTCTCAGCTAAAGCCCAGAAGATTGAAATGGACAAATTGGAGAAAGCCAAGAAGGAACGCACGAAGGTAGCTATTCAAAACCAAAAGAGATGGAGATGCAAGGGTTTTGTTTGTTTCCCTGCTGGATTTCATTTTGTTGCTTTGCTGTTTCTTGTGAACTGTGCTCTTCACTAATACTGTATGTTTTGCCCTGGTTCTGTCCTCTCCCATCTTTTTCCAACCTGCACAGATCAAGTTGTTCGTCCTTCCTTACGGGTCCGTTTCTCTAGGCTGTTTATTCCACTGGATTTCCTTTTGTCACTATTTTAAAACCGGAGCTCTTAAAACAATGTTCAGTAAGCCAGATACAGGCAAGATAATGCAGAAAGAACAGCTTTTTTTCTTAGTCTGTGCCACTTTGCCTGGTGGCATAGCCTAGTTATAGCTCAGTTTCCTCACCATATCTCACTGTGAGACAATATCTGCTTTCTGTTCTCTTTGATATTGCTTTCTTGCATCTAATTTGCAGAAATGTTGGGCCTATTTTAACTTAAACTGGGCTTGTCACAAAATGTATGTTCTTATGTACCCCCCAAAAAGAACACAGACAGGCTTTGGAAGATTTTATTCCTGTCCTTTAGTGGTGTTGCCTTTAAGAGAGCGGCTGGCATTAGAGAACTGCCTAATGTTAGAGATTGCCATCTAACCTTGCAGAAGGCTCCTTCCATATTCAGTACGTGGAGGTATTTTTTTTTTTTCAAGTACATGCTGTGTCTTGCTGTTTGTCTTGGGTTTTGCACAGTAACCCAGGTATCTGATTACGTCCTTGCCCATATCTGCAGTTTTGAAAATATGAGACTGCATGCTGTTGTAGCTCTTGTTGCTAGGTTTCCCCCTATGATGCAGTCGCAGTAAATCGTGCAGGTAGGGACTTGTCTTGCGTGTGTCTTAAAGGAAAAAGAACAGGAACTTTTCTACCTGTAAAAATGCATTCTTTAATGATCGGGATCTATCCTTTCTGGGCTATATCAAATTCCAGTGCTTATACCAGTTAACAAACACATTTTTATTGTGTCTGGCTTAGGAGCTGGGTTGCAGGAATCCTTAATGATCATGACTTCAATACGCTTTGGCCTGAGGCCTTTATCTTTCTTCCTGCGTGACAGTCAGCTCGGAGGCCAATGTCTTACATGACATTAAAGCTGTTCTTAAAAACATAGAGAAGTGATGGGGGTTAAAAAAACACAATGTGTATTAACATTTCATGTTTATCTTCTCCCCTTTCTCCTGTGTGTCTCTGCCTTCCCAGATTGAATTTGTGACTGGCACTAAAAAGGGTACAACAACAAGTGCCGCTTCTACAACAACCACAACAGCCAGTACCACTGTGGGAGGTAAAGAACAGTTGTGACTCTACCTATTAAGCTGTAGTAATACTGGGATTAGTGCTTCCTGGAAACACTAAAGGCTCCCTATTGACTCTGTGTATAATGTGTATATAGGGTTCCTTCCCGGAGTTCACAGACTAGGTTTCCTCTAGTCCCTATATCCCATGGCTGCCCTGCAATGAAAGCTTAGGAGACAGGTTGGATAGTGAAGAGGTTTATTAGCAGGTGAAGATACCTGCTGATGTTTATTGTTGTAGAGTGTTCTTGGGGCTGATACATCTCAATAGATTTGGAAAGAGTGAAAATCGCTCTCCTGCCTGCAGCCTGCCTTTTTTTAAACTGTGAGGAAGGGATAAAAAACACTGGAGGCTGCAGAGTGTGTCCTGTGCCTGTACCTGAGCGACTGAGATACGTGTGCTCTGTTAAAATTAAATGTGCTTTGGGGCAGGGAGTGAACCTGTCTCCCATTTGGCTAGAGTTCAGGTGTGGAGTTTTCCTTTGACTCTTCAGATACATAGTTGTCTTTCTTCCTCAGCATTTACTGCCAGCATATGCTGAAATTAATATGAGGGAAAGTTGTCTAGTTAAGCAGCGGTATGTTAAGCGTTGATAAGACAGGGCGTTACAAAGGGATCGGGGACCTTTAACATAATGCTAATCCTCATTTGCTTTATCTAATCAAATTCACAGATGCCCAGAAGAGGAAGAGCAAGTGGGACTCGGCCATCCCTGTAACAACGATAGCTCAGCCCACCATCCTCACCACTACTGCAACGCTGCCAGGTGTCGTCACAGTGACAACCAGCGCAAGTGGATCCAAAACTACAGTCATATCAGCTGTTGGCACCATTGTGAAAAAGGCAAAGCAGTGACTGGTGTGCTGGGCCTGGATTTTCGGACTTAGTTGTCATTGAAGCCATTGTTCTTGGAAGGGAGGGGTAGCTTTCGCCTTTGGTAAAAGATGACAAGATTCTTTGAAACAGACCACAGTTCCCTTTTGAAAGAATGGGAGCAGGAGCAGGCACGCCAGCTGTGTGCCCACAGGAATGGACCTCTGCTGAAAATGCCTCTGTTTTTTCTTGCTGTGGGAAGGACCAGCCTGCGTGTGTTGTGCTGCAGGAAGATGGTATCTGGAGTCAGCTTGTAAAAGTTAGCTTATTAAATTACTGCTTTAGGTTTTTACCCTACTTGCAAGTCTGGTTTAGGGGAAAAACAACAACAAAAAAATGGCAAGTAAGTGAAGGAATATCAGTATTACCCTTTTGTATTGCAGGTCACGCTCGGAGCCTGCTAGCAGCTTGTGGTATGCACCTCCCTCACTTACGCCTAGTTCCAAGGGAATTAAAGCAGAGACAGTTGGTCAGTGTCAGTCTTCAAATGCATAGCAGAGACTTGAAGCGATCTACATCTGTGAATGTAGAACTCACTCTCTGTTATAGTACTGACATCTGTACCTGTGTGCATATCTGTGTAGACCTTGGTGACCGCGTGTTAAATAGCTGAACTCTTGAGGAAACCGCTGAAATAGTCTTGTTACCGTCTTGCAGGGATGGAGATTTCTGTGCAGAACCCGTAAGCTGTAGCGGTTTGTTTTGTGAACTCATTTGTGGAGACCTGTCCAGAAAACTCTTCCATTGCCATGGGATGAGATTGGAGAGGAGAGAAGCAGAGGAGTGTCTGATATTAATGGTGGTATTATCTATCTTTGTTCTAGCTGGTGGTGTACTGTGAAATGCACACATGGCAGTTATTGCTTGACATGGCAGTTATTGCTTGCTCCACTGTTGTGAAAAAGTATTTTCAGTTGAAAATTTTATTGTATAAATCTTCTTACTTGTGTAGCAAAAAATTATTATAAAAATGGAAAAGTCTTTAAAAAAAGCCCTGGTGTCATTGATGCGTCTGCATTTCTCGTCTTGGCAGGGGAGAATCAGTAGCCATTTGTTGTGCTTTGGGTTACAGATACCTTTAGGTCAGTATGTAACAATTTCATGAGAGTGGGGGTGGCATGAAGGGGTTTTTTTTCACATTATGAGTGTTTTTTTTAACAGATGCGGGGCAGGGGGGGAGCGAGGAGACATTAAACTGATTTTGATTGGAAATACTTCTGTTGTAGAGGATGTTCTGAAATAGTTGGTAATTCAGCTGGTTTTAATGCTTTTTTTTTTTTTTCTCCAAACCTATTCCTGCATCTTGAACTTCTTCAAAAGTAACTGTCTAGTACCAGCACCTGGGTCTTTCATAAAACCTTCATCTATAGAGGCCAGTCTCCTAAAAAGGAGCTCAACGGCAATGAAGTGGTTTGTTCATTGTTTTGGGGCAGGTGGGATAAATAACTTGAATGGTTCTGTTTGTGTAGAGAAACAGACACTAACCTGGACTTTTTTCTTCTTTACAGTGGTCACTCCAGATTATTTAAATGGTCTTTAATTCTGAGATCATGGTTTTTCAGATTCAGTAATTTTTCTGTTTCCCACTGTTTTAAGTTAAATTTCTGCCCAGAGCCTGTGTGTGTTCATGCATGAGCAGCGATAGGAGAGAGGTTGCTACACCAAAAAAAGTGTCAGTTTCTTAAAATTCAGTGTTGCTTTTTCAGAGTTTTTCTGTATACCTTATGTCGCTCCTGACCCAGGCTTTACATTTATGGAGACCTAAAGAAGAAATAAGAGGTTGGCTTCCTGCTTTCAAATAATTTTAAAATGTGTTAAACACGTCCTGGCAGTCATTTTTGCTTCTAAAAAAAATAATCTATGTATCTAGGAATGTTTATGGAGGAGAAACCAGGGGACTGATGAGACTGTAGTGTGGGAAACTGGGGAGATGGTGGGATTGCTTTTTTTTTTTTTTTTTTTAAAGCAATAGAATATTGAAGGGTGTGAAAATAGCAAGATGGGAACATCTCTCCTGTTGAACTGCTCTGCGCTGGGCTGCTGACTTCATCCCTGCAAGCCTTAACTCCATCCTCATCCCGAGGAAGATGGTAGCAGCTCCCTTGGCTGAGGGGTACCTTCTGCTTTGGGACTGTTACGTACTCTGTAGAGGGTGACACGTTTCATCTCAACTTTTCAAGGTGTTTATTTCCTTGCCTCGAGGATCAGAGTTCATAGAGTTCTTGGGGTTTCTTTTAAAGGCCCAGGGTGTGCCCTGGTAGTGGGAAATACAAGCCATTAGGCAGCTTTGCAGCTCCCTAAGGTGACTTTCCTGTCTAGAACATCTTCTACAATTCCAGCCTGTTTAAAACTTGTACGGGTATCTATTTTAAAGTCCTGCTGAACAACATGTGGATGAAGGTACAACAGTAAAACTGCCGCAAAGTGGGCACCAGCCACTGCCGTTTCTCTCAGACTATAGGTTGATGACAAACTTTGGGCACCAGAAGGATCACCGCAATCGTCTGTTCCTGTGAATAGGGCTGGAAGGTGCGTCTGGGCTTCTAGCGCAACATTCCTCCGATGAGTGTCCTTAATGTGTGTGCTGAAGCTGAGTGAGATTAAATACCTCACTGAGACGTGTGCCAGCACACAGAAATGCAGCCTGGTGCCAGAGGTACTAGCTGGTCTTGGGCATCCCCTCCCCTGTCCGAAACGGTAACTGGGAGGAAGCACGAAGTGGGAGAGTCTGATGAGACTACATTAATTTAACCAATCTCGCCAGTTAAGGCTAAATATTACTGTAAATTATAATGGGAAAGATTTTGTGCCTTTTCGTGTCCTTGTAACGATGGATCAGCCCTTGCAGCTGTGTGTCTCTTTCAGACCCATCACACCACTGTGATGAGAAACTCCTTCCTGACTCTTTAGTAATTTGGGAAGACTGTCTTCTATGGAAGTGAAAAGCTGAATATGACAGATAATGCAGTAAAAGTAATTCTTGATCCTAACCGGGAACACCTCTGCTGGATGAATTTGCTTGATTACAAGGAAATATTACTTATACACCTAGTTAAGCGTGTCAGCGCTTGTCTCTCTGTGTGCCCCGCCGTATCGGGGCAGAGGAGCAGCAAAGGGAAAGTGTGTGTGTGTGAATATGTATTTTTCCAGATTGCAGCTGAACATGAACCAGAGGAATAGGTTTGGAAGAAAAGAAAAGGGATTTGATTAAAAACAACAAATAAAATAAGAAAGTGCCATCTGCAGCTGTGAGTGTGAAGCTGGGCTCCAGGCTGCTGCTCGGCACCTGACGCAGGGCAACGGCTGAAGTTCTTGGGAATGAATCATTTAACTCCAGGAGCCACTGAACATATTGTTTAAATGCAAGTATCTTATTCATATCGCACATCCTGGCACCCCACCCCTTCCTCTTCCATGCGCCCTCTTCCTCCTTGTTCTGCAGTATCCATAGTCCTTCCAAACCTCTGGATTTCTCTGCAGAATTAACGACCGGAGCCAAGAAAGGCTGCTCGTTCAGCTCCTGCCGTGCTGCGCAGGCAGGGAGTGACAATGCCCAGCAACTCTGGAGCAATGGGAAAATGCTGCTCAGGTGGGCTTGATGCTGCTGCATAGAGGGATAAGGAGAAAACTTCCTAAAACCGGCTCCGCTGAAGCGTGCTGAGCACGGGTGGCCCTGAGGCCACGGAGCAGCCGATTTCAAACCCCTCTAGTAACAGGTTTGTGCAAGAGACCTGGCTGAGCCGGGCTTTGCTCTGGCAGCAAAATCCTGAGCTCTTAGGACTGAGTGTTTGCTGTCCGCAGCGGAGAAAGCAACATGAAACTGCATTATTTAATTTATTTTTTTTATTATTATTTCTTTTCTCTCTCCTTTCCAAAAAGCTGGAGTGGAGACGCCAACCATTGTATAACGAACTTGCAGGCGGTACAATAGCTCGCCACTCTTATCTTGCGTGTTGCTATCGGAAGCAATAGACAGATACACAGGTTGGAAACTACGGTTCTAGGAAAAAGCCTCTTTCCTACCTCCGAGAACCTGATCCTGCAGGTTGGTGGCTGCACTTGGCCGTGGTCGGTCAGCGCCCCAGGGAAAGCTGGAGGGGCTGCTGGCGTGCAAGAGGGAAAAGGGTCCTTTCCTGGCCCGTGAAACCATGGCCTGAAGCCCTCAAACGGGAGGTTTGGCTAGTTGACTTGTTAGAAATCTGTACGGCTGGGATCTTTCCAGGGGGTGCGTGACCTGCTGTGTTTTAAATAGCCCCCCAAGAGCTGCAAGCCGTGTCCGAGCTGCACTAATGCAAACTCCCAGCTTACGCGGCTGAAAGGTTCTTTATGCTGCTGTGATAGTGATGGCTCAGGCTGCACGTCTGGCCCCGAAAAGCTGTAGATACTCATCCTTACCTCGCCTCCCAAGGGGAGACTAAATGTACTCAGGAGAGTCAAACCAGTCCCATTTTCATTGTTCCTTAGGCTGAGGATTACAGAATGCTCCTTGAAAGCCATGAGGCTTCTCTCTGCTCACCACCTTTGCAAGCATGGCTGTCTCCTAGCTCGAGTAGGCTTGTCTTAGCTGAAACTCCACGTTCAAGTGTGTCTCTGGCGGGCCGGGCTGCCCGGAGGAGGGAGGAGAGCTGCCGCAATGAAGTCATCCTTGGCAGCGCCGGCTCCGCTCTCGCCCTCCCTTCTGAAGCCTCTTCTCCCATCTCCATGCCCCGAGGTGTTGATTTTCTTTCCCGTTTGCTTGTTGTGATTTGGAGACCTCTCCTCCTTTGATGCTGTTGTGGGAAGGGATTTTGTGTGTTCGGGATTTGCTTTTATTTTGCGTCTGGCTGGGCGCTGCCTGACTGAGAGAGCAGGTGGGGAGGGGCAGCGCTTGCCAGCCCCACCTCAAACTGTAAAATGTGAGCACCTGAAGCTATGTTTTAGTTGGATTGCTGCTCTACTGCCTGTTTTATGAGAGTTATTTACTGAGACTTTAAAAAAAAAAAATTAAAGTCTTCCCTGCCAAGGCTTTGGGCCATGCCAAGGCTCTGCCGCTGAGAGGGGCGGCTCGAGCCGCGTGGAGGTGATGCTTCAGCCGGCGTCTGGCCAGCTGACACCTGCATGAGCTCCCGTCCAGCTCTCCTCCGTCGCAGGGGAGAAGCAGCTGTAGCTTTCTGTGAAGCCCCTCAAACAGATGGTCTCCGCAACGTGCCCAGAAAATTACCAAAGGGCATGGGCTGCTCATTTCTCTTAAATGCGTAAACCCAGGAAAGCCCGGAGTCGTGACAGAATCGCAGAATTGTAGGGGCTGGAAGGGACCTTTGGAGATCATCTAGTCCAACCCCTTGCCAGAGCAGGTTCACTTCCAGAGAGAGGAAGATGCTTTTCAGCAGGGCTCTCCAAGACTGCCTGAGGTTAAAATAAATCAACTGCTGCTAAAGTGCAAGACCCACAAAGGGGCTGTGAGGTTCCACCGAAGTCTCCTCTTCCTTCTGGTGAGCGTTTACGCCAGCGTATTCCTGCCTCGCTCTTACAGAGCCGTTTCCCACCTCCGAGCCGCGCCATGCGCTGCTGTTCCTCTGTTTATATTCAACTTCCTTCCTTTTGTTCTAAGCGAGAACCGTGGGCACCGATGACTTCCAATATTTAGTCTTTGTTTATTTGAAACTTGTCTTTGGCTGGGGCTGGGCTCCTGCCTTCGGTTGCCAATAAACAGCAAAGCACCAGGATTTCACAAGAAAAGGTTCTGCCTTTTCACGTAGAAGGCGTCTGTCTGTCTGTCCTCTGCCATGTTTGTACGATCCAGCGTTAGGAAGAAAACAAGCCTGCCTTTTGGTGCGGTGATAGAAGGTGAAGTTGCTGGTATTTCTAACCTCTCTCCTCTTTGTGTAGCCTCTTGGAGTGCCTGGAAACCATGACAAAAGGTGACCGTCCGCCTCCTCTCCGGGTTTGTGTTGGCTGGCTCCTCGGGAGGCTCTCGCCCACGCCATCGAGGGTCTTGTCTGGGCCCAGCCAGCACAAACTGGGAGGGGAGGTGGGCTATCTTTCTAAATCTCTCAAACATAACATCAGTGTGCTTTCAGCCCTTTGGCAGCTGGATAAAGATGCTAATGTAACCCTGGTAGGTCCTGTTTTCCCTGGATGGATGTTAGCGTTGTCGTAGGCTGAAGTTTTATCCTGGATCCTTTACTAACTTCTCCCTCCTGTGTTGTTTTGGTGGCCCGCTGACCTCTCGCTGCCTGTCCATCCCGGGGGCAAACGGGCATCAGGGACGTTCAGCAAGGAAAAGAGATTTTTTTTCTTTTAGGTACGCGTTTATGACACGGAACATCCATTGCAGAACAGCAGACGCGCGTAGGCAATGCTATCTTAGGGGAAAGGCTGAGGAAGAGAGAACGTGAGGATTTCATCCCGCACTTTTAATTACCTGGGTAATTATATCAAACATAATTTTGTGCAATAAATTATGCGCACATTAATGTACATTAATAGCACATTATTAAGCATTCCTTAAATTTACGCCAGATAGCAGGATATTGCTAATACAGGGTACAGTGCAGCTAGAGGATCAAGTATTTATTTTTCTTTTAGCAGCCCGTGTTGTTACAGAATTCAAAAAGAGAATGAATGTGCTCCGGCAGCGGCATCTTGGCTGTAACCGCTCAGCAGAGACCTAGAAAAAGCCCCAGCGCTGCCTCTGGGCACGCTGCAGTGGCAGGACAGAAACAAGAAAGGTTTTGTACAAGCTGGCGTGGCATTAAAAAAAAAAAAGAAGAAAGGAATTAACCCTAAAACCACTTGTAATTATCAGTAATTGGCACTTGGGCTGGTAGTCTCAGCAGAGAGCGCAATAATTTAGTGTCAGCTATAAAAACGACTTGTTTTCACTCCTAGGGCAGAAGTTTTTAGGCCACGTTGCCACAGCAGAAAATCACTGGTTTATGAACGTGAGGTCCACCACGTGTGCGGCTGGGAGCTTTGGTGGAGCCGTCTGCAGCGAAATCTGCTGAGCCTTCCCTCTCCCAAGTCCCCGTCCTCTGTTTAAAACAGCTGGTTTGTGTGGCAAAAGCCTGCTCCAGCCGGCAGAGGACGAGGTACCGAACCACGGCAAAAACTCAGACTCTCCAGGTATTCTTCTCCGGGACAATAGCTTGGAGAAGTTGCCTGAAAAGCAGCTCATAAAACAACAAAATTTTTTAAAGACAAGTGAAAACTGGTTAAATTCTTACGACTGTTTACTGTGAATTTATAATTCCTTTCTGCTCTGGCGCCTTAAAGTTTGGTGGTTGAGTTGTCTTGATGTGAGAAAAGCACCTTTTATCAGCCCTGTGACTGTCTCCTGAAATACAGCCCGGCTACAAGCCTCTGGGAAAACTCATGCTCCGTTTGCCTGGAGATCCGTCAGGGGCTGGGGGGATACTTTTCAAGGAAAGGTGCAAAACGAACACCATGGTCTCTTCTGGCAGCACCCACGGTGAGTAACCAGGCTCCTCGCCGCAGCTGGAGGTGCTGGTCCTGGCCCTTGCTCCTCCAGGCTGCTGGGAGGAAGGGGAGGGAGATGGTGTCAGGCGGCCCTGGGGCTGTCGGAGTGTCTGTAGGTGGGACCAGGGACACTTGACAGCAGGCAGCATAAGCATCCTCCACCTCCTGTGGAGAGAGGAGGACATCCAGACACCATGCACACCAAAGGCTGTGATGGAAGCTGGCTGCTCCCAAGCTTTTCTGGTTGGCTGCAGGGCTCCTGTTGGGGAACCATCATTTTTAATTGGTTTTTTTTTTTTTTTTAGTATTGTATTTCTTGCTTGTGTGGTAAATTGCCTTTTGTAACTCCAGCACCTGGCAGCATTGCTTACCCCAGCGCCGAGGGAGGAGAACTGTGGAAGGCTGGGGTGGTGCTGGTGGGTGGAGCAGACACATCTGCCGGCACCGGCACACGCTCCCCTCTGGCCTTGGGAGCTGAAGCCCAACTTTCCTCCACCCGCAACGTCCTACAGCACCTGCTGCCTCTGCAGCTGCCTCTGCCTTCAGCCCTGCAACGGTGACCATCATCTGCTCCTGCCCAGCAGCCGCTGCCGTAGCTCGAGCATCAGAGCCTCGTGTCCCAGCTCCCACATTGCAGTAAATACCCCTTGTGGTGAAAAAAAACCCCGAAAAAACACAGCCCCTTAATTTCCAGAATTTTTGTTTAAATATAGGAAATGGCATCTCCAAAAGTTCCAGGGTAATGAGATTGCCAAGCCAAATGTCCAGAAACTAGGAAATACCAGACTCCAGCTGCCTGGGCCACCTTCAGTTGCGCCCCTGCCTGTTTCCCGTCGTCTGCAGTTTGTAATGGCACGAGCACATCCTCCTTTTTCCTGGGGCTTAATTCATTTGCGCGTATTTACTCGAGCTTCCTCTTTCTTGTAGTGAAAGGAATCCGGCCCCCTACTTTCATTTGAATCGATGCTTGGTCACCATCATTAGGGAGTCAATCAGCAGCCACCATGATGCTGTATTAATGACGAAGAGACCAAAACTGCCCTGCTCGTATTTTTACTCTCCAAACAAGGCTGGAAATACGCGACTCTTTCTCCTGGCTGTTGCTATTGTTTGTGTTGAAGCTGGGGGGATGCAGTTTTCCTGGTGAGGATTTATCGCGGAGCTAAAACGCAGCCTCTGCCGTCGTATCTGCTCCGGTATGTGTCCTCTGCACAACGGGAGGTGCAACTGGGTCTGAGCTGTGGTAAACCACAGACCCTAAAGCAAAAGGGTGCTGTGTGACAAAACCAAACCAAACCAAACCAAAATAACCTCACCTGGACTCTAAACCCTCCTCTGCTGTTCGTTTGACTGGGGAAGGGGTTTTGGATCCAGCCCAGCAGAAGGGCTGGCTGCAGCGGTGGGATTGCTGCTCCTTGGACCGTGGTGGGCTGCGCCAGGAGCAGGTGGATGGGTCTCGGTTACGGTGCTACAAGGGGTTGCGTTTCCTCGGGAGCCGCATCTATCGCAGGTGAGGACTGGGCTGTCATGCTCGTGCCCTGGATAAGGCGGGATGTGGATCCGTCCTCCTTGTGAGGCAGGTACCGCGGCTGGGCTCGGCAGTCGGGGGTGGTGGTTGTGGAAGAAACTTACCTGGTATTTCAGCTGGGAGCTCCCTGGGGGCTGGGGGAACACCCCCGCTGGTGCCAGAGGGAGATTTGGAGGAGAAACCCCCAGCGAGGGGGTGAAGCTGAGCAGCCGACGCTGCCCATCGCCCGCAGCCCCCTCCATGCACCCTCCGTGTGATGGGACACCTTCCCACCGCCCTCCCCATGGCGGGACACCTTCCCACCGCCCGCTCAGCCCTTTCCCTGTGGGACTGTGCTTGTGCGGAGGGAGGGTGCTGGGCGGCCGTGCGGGCTGTGCCTGCCCCGTCCAGGTGTGCGAGGGAGGAATGCCAACGCCTGAGTCACGGGCACCCCCGCCTCCCTCCCCGGCTGGGATAAAGCTCGTCCTCACCTGGGATCCCATCTCATTTATCGCGGCTCCCACCTTTCCTCGCTGCCACCCCCCGCCGGGAGGGAGAGGCGGCAGCTCTGGGCCGGTGACTGGAGCGAGAACAAAGTCGATATTTGACTGGAGGGGACAGAAATCAGCGGGGAGGTATGTGGGAGCGCGGGCTGCCTGCCCTCCCCGCCGGACTGCAAGTTGACGTTTAACCGGAAAGAGAAAAGGGACAGAATATAGAGAGGAGGGAGGGGGGAGGAAAAAAAAAGAAAAAAAAAAAAAAAGAAAGAAAGAAAGAAAAGGCTAAGGCTGGAAATCAAGTCACAGCAGCGAAGCAGCGCATTCCCCCTCTGCCTTCGGAAGAATTTCTTGGCTTGGTGTGTGGGTGCCTGTTATTCGGGCTGCAGCAGAGGATTTGGACACTGAGTCAGAGCCAGCGCTAATGAGGTTTGTGGAATTAATTCATCTGCGCTCTTTAGCGTCCAGCTTGCTTTAATTTCGTTGTGTTGATTAACCGGGGGGGTGGGGGGTGTGTGTGAAACAAGGTGTGGGGCTCCTTGTGCCAGCAGGTAGGCAGGGCATGGAGCTCGGCTCTCTGCCTGCTTCTGCCCCCTTTTTCCTCTGGTTTTGGCGGTCGGATGCCGGCTCATGCCTCTCGGACGGCCGGGAAGGGCAGCGCTGGTGACGGAGTGGGGCTCTGCAGGGCTGCGTGGGGCCATTTTCCTCGCTGGAGGTATTTGGGTGGGGGGCTGCGGGGTGGAGGTGGGGGTACAGCGGCGCGCGAAGGCAGCGCAGAGCCCTTGGGGGACCGGTTGTTGCCGGTTTCAAAGGCTGCCCCTTCCGTCTGCCCTGCTTTCAGGGAAAACGGCGGTTGTGCCTCGGAGCTGGCACCCCGGGGAAGATTTCACGGGTCAAACAGCCCGAGGTCGGCCGGGCCTCAGGTGGCTCCGGCTCGCTGAACCCGGGGCGGCTGTTTCACAGAATGGGTGACTGCATGCAAACCCCCTGCGAGGGGGGAGTGAGGCGGGGGCCGGGGGGGGGGAATGTCCCCGGAGAAAAAGGCCTTTGCTGGACTTTGCTGGACTGTAGGTGTCTCGGTATTTGCGAGCTGGTGGATCTGAAATGGATGGGATATGGGGAAATAGATGGACTGCGGTGAGGGAGCTGACAGGGGTGGGCTGGAAGGGGGAAAAAGGGGGACAAAGAAAATCAAAGACAAATATGATTTTGTTCTTAAGCGGTGCTTTGATTTGCAGGTCAAGCTTTTGATAGTTTTCTGGAGGTCTGGCTTGCTAATTTCCAAGTTTTGGAGCACAGACCCTGGGATCTCTGCTCTGCCACGTGTGCCGGGGAAGGAGTAGCCCCGGGGAGGGAGGAAGGGAGGGAGTGTGACTTGTTGCCCTGATCCATGCACCCGCAGCCCTGCCCTGGGTGGAAAACTGAGCCTGCGTGAGCCGCCGTGGCTGTCACTGTGCTGCTGGTGCCGGAGCAGGACTGGTGTCCCCGGGGGAGGCACCCGTCTGCCTTTCTCCTTTGCCTCCATCGCTATCGGCTCTCCCTCGGGACCCCCAGCCCCGTGCTGGGGCTGATCATGGTGACCAGCGCAGCCTGCCCATGTGGTTGTCCCTGGCACACATTGGCAAGCAGATGGTCCTCTAGATGCCTCGCATCTACCAGGACATGTCCTGCTCCATCGTGCGTTGGGTGTATGATGCATCCCTCGTCAGGACAGGGGTCTGCAGCCACAGGAGGAGCGATGTCTGCTGCTGAGGGAGGAACGGCTGCGCAGGGAGCTTGAGCATCTCCCTGGCTTTCCCACTCCTGTGTCCCCAGCCTGCTGGGTGTGCCCTGCATGGCAGCTGGGACCAAGGTCCCACCCTGGGCTTGTTGCTTGTCATTCCTTGTCTCCTTGATTCCCCTCCCTCACCCGCCCCAGGGTGATGCCCGACTTCAGCCTTGTCCTTCCCGGCACAGAGCTGCTGGGGTTGGGACGGGACAGGGAGGGGACGGGGGAAAGAGCTCTGCTGCTCCAACCCTGTCCCCTGTGTCATTGCTCCAGTGGTTTCTTTGGAGCATCCCCTGTTTTGGGGGGATGAACTACCCAGCCCAGGCTTCTCCACGCTCAGGGGGGGTCCCAGGGTCTTTCTGGAGCAGGTTTGTTGGCTGTGCCAAGGTGCAGGCAAAGGCTGGGGGAGAGGTTGGAGACCAGGAGGAAACGCCGGAGTGGTGGTTTGGGATGGGGTAGGGTGTTTGCCTGCAGCCGGGAGCTGCTCTGCTGCGTTCCTTGGGTTTGCACAACTGAATGGCTGCTTTTCTTCTTGTTGTTGTTATCGTAATGAAAATCCAACCGAACCCCTGCAGCTTTTCTGAAGTGAAAGTGGTGTTTTCCTTTCCAGAGGACACTTTTGCCATCAAGGGATGGTCACTCACATATTTTCGCACAAATATTGCGGGCTGCATTCCTGCGGCCGGCAGCGGCAATGCTCTGGGCCACCAACGCCCCGCACACTGGCAACTGCACAGCTAAATCCTTAGAGGTTGGTGGCTCACAGGGCAACATGACGTTAATATTGAGGTTTATGCCCTTTTATCTTAGCACTTTAAAAGACACGACAGCAGTTTATGTGTCTAAGGCCCAGGGTGTGTCCATTCATCCATCTGTTTGCTCTTTCTTGACTTGAGATTAAAGGAAGATGAATGAGGTCTGTGCTCTGAGGCTACCTTGGAAGATGGGTGTGAGAGCTGAGCAATCCAGTCCCCTGTATTCAATCTTTTCCTAGTGGCCTTTGCCATGATGGGAGATGAGATTTGCCGAGTGCTCAGGGGATTTTTTTCGTTGTTTTTTTTCCCTCGACGGGCTCAAAGGACTTCCCCACCCTTTCATCTCACCCCTAATTGGCATCCCCCCACGTCTCTGTAGTGCTGGTGGCTGTGGTTGGCATGGCTCGCTGGGGCAGAGCAAGGCAAAAAGGGATTTTCCTGACTTCAAAACCCACCCGTCTCAGTGGCGAGGGACGCAGCGTTTGCCAGCGAATGGCACGAGGACTTTTGCTGAAGGAGATCACGGGCATGTCCAGGGATGAGGATAACTGCTGGCCTCAGAGCCAGCGCTGGGGCTTGGCTGGGGGACCCCCCAAGCCAAAGCTGTGAAGAGCCTGAGCTGGGGATGGTGGGTGCTGCAGGGAGCTGTGCTCAGGGGTTGCAGGAGGAAAATACAGAGATTCCCTTGGTCAACTGGTCCCTCTTACCTGTTAGAAAATCACTACGTTGGTTACCAGGTCCTTAGGAACAGCAAATCTTCCCTAGGTGTCCCCCGCAGAGATGCTGCCCGCAGGTTTCCATATTTCTCATGTTTCAGCTATGGAGGTTTAGTTACTGTGTGGCAAATCCCTCTGAGCACAGCTGACAAGATAAAGGAGATACGAACATCTTATCACGTGTTACCTGTGTATCCGCACAAAGTGCAAACACCAAGGGAGGTGTCCCCATGGCGTTGATGCTGTGTTGGTTGGAGCCCTCTGCTGCGGCAATTTGTGCGAGTGCTCAGCTTTGTGCGTTCAATGTATTTGCATCGCTGCCGTGGCCGATGCAGGACACAGTGTGATCCAACGCGTTGATACCAGAACGGGTCTTCCCAGGGGTTTCCCTGGGCCCCAGGTCAGGTCGTTGGTAGCGAAGTCACCGGGTGACCGACTGCGTGCTGGATGTCCCCCTGGGAACTTGGACATCTTCACTGCACACGACAACTATTCCCATTTTCCTTCCCTGCTTCAAGTGATTTTCACATTCTCTTTATTTGTTCTAGAGTCAGGACTTGGACAGCAAGAAGCTGTAAGACTATTCATTTGCATCTTATATTTCACACTTGCATCTTTCAGAAAGGAGATGCTGAGATGCTTTAAAGATGTCTTTACACGGTATTTTTTGCCTCAACTGTCCCCACTTGCCCTGCTGGGGTCAGGACCACCCTCCAGCACAGCAGCCGCAGAGGTCGAGTTCCAGCTTTGTCTCTTGTGTTTACCATGTCCGAATGCTGACTTCTGGATGGCACTTACAGTTTTCTGACAGCCAGCTAACAAATCACGCGTGGGTGCAGGGACAATGGTTCACTCTGTTTAGGATTTGGCCTCTGGGTCCACGCGAGGGGTCCTGCTGCCCTGGAGAGGACAGGGGGGAGCTGCCGGGCTCTCAAGACCACAGATTCATTCAACAGCTCCAAACCTGGCGTTTCCCAAGGCCTCACCCTCTATTTATTGTTGTTTCAACCACCCTGGAAACTCTTAGTGTGATAGGAAATAGCTGAAGGGAGGGATCTGTTTTGTTTTGGGGGAGAGATGCAGACGGTTGCTTTGTTTTCCTCCCCTCTTTTTCCCTTAACCTGCCAGGAAAAGCAAGGTCTTGACATAATCGGTGCTCGCACGTGTGGATGGCGCTGGGCTCTGGCTGCCTGCACCGACCCTCCTGTCCCGGGCACCCTGACTCCGGGGGACATGGGTGCTGTGGTGTGCCAGCTGCCCTGCCCTGGCATTTGCTGGGGACTTTGAGCCTTTGGCACATGCCCAAGCAGAAAACGAGCTGCTCTTGGTTCTGCTTTTGTGCCCTGCCCTGCCGAGATCAAAGAGTGCCTCCAGGCATCGGCTTCCTCCAGGCAGGCAGGGCTGTCCCACCCCGGCAGGGGTGAATGGGCTCTGCCAGAGCTGCTCCCATCATCTCCGGGACCGTTTCCATCTCTCGGCTCTCCACAACGTAGCGATCCATGTGTTTCAGGAGGAAGAGGATGGATGTGCTGCCACGGGCGTGTGCTGTGCTGCTCCTCCTGTCCCTGCTCTGTGCCACTGGCCTCTGCCAAAGGACCAAAAGTGAGTGCAGCCGCGGTAGGTCCGTCTGTGGTCTCCCCTTGGTACTACCCCCTGGGGACTCTGCGTACCTCTCCTGGGCTCCAGAAACACTGGTTCTCAAGTGGATAAGACGTGTTGTGTGTCTTTCCTCCTGTTTTATATCACCCTGGTATTTGGGACCCCTCTCTTGCTACCCCACTGCTGTTTTGTAGCCAGCTTCTACTAACCACCCAGGCAGAACCTCCACCGACTCCCCAAGGAGTGGGATCAGCCTTTCTCATGCCCTCCCATGGCTAACTTGGTTTTCTCCATTCCTCATCCCCTGATCTTTCCTGGTAGATAACCGTTGTGTGCTGTCCCGGGCGAAGAGCTGCACCGAGTGCCTCCGAGTAGACAAGGACTGCTCCTTCTGCACCGATGAGGTGAGACCTTCCAGGGGAGCCTGGTGATGTGCTTCCCACCATGCTGATGGAGGGGTCATAGAATGGTTTGGGTTGGAAGGGACCTTAAAGATCACCCAGTGCCAGCCTGGCCTTGAACACCTCCAGGGATGGGGCAGCCACAGCTTCTCTGGGCAACCTGGGCCAGGGGCTCACCACCCTCACAGCAAAGAATTTCTTCCTGAGATCTAATCTAAATCTACCCTCTTTCACCCCCGGTTAAAGCTGGGAGAGGAACCCAAGAGCAGGGTCAGCTTCTGGCTCCAGCTTCTCTCTGCAAAGAACTGGTCTGGATGGGAAGCGCCAAATCTTGGGTTTCCTTTGGTGTGGACAAATGGGGAGGAACGGGAGTCTGGGGCAAACTTGCAGGAATACAGGGGTTTATCAGAAAATGCCCATGTGCCAGATCTGAAACAGCGAGTGCAAGGGATGGAGGGAAAGTCTTATCCCAGACAACCCAGTAATTCAGTGGTGGTTGTATTTCCCTGGTGCTGGATGATGTCGGCTCTTCTGTATGAGACTTGCCCCCATGTCTCTACATGGCTCCTGCTGCCAAAGGCTCACTAACAGTCCCAGCAGAGGACCCTGACAAGAGCCTTTCCCCCTTGCCTGGAGGATTTGCTGCTTTCTGTGGTTGTAATGATGTTCTCGCCCCTTTGGCAGAGCTTTGAAGAGCCTCGTTGCAACTTGCGGGAGAACTTGCTGCGGTCCGGCTGCGGGGAGACCAGCATGGTCTACACCAGGGGCAAGATGGAGACCCAGCAGGTGGGTGCTGGGGACACAGCCCTTGCTTGGTTTCTCCTGAGGGGTCCCACCATTCCCAGTGTCCTTCAGGTCCTTCATCCTCCTCCAGAGCCTTTAGCAGGAAAAATACGAAGTCCAGACCTCTGTTTATGTAGGGTCTACTCAAAAAACAATGCTCTGCCCTCACTAGCTGATGAACCTGTTGGCAACCAGCCCTGATCACTTAGGGCCGGGGTGGCTTTTCAGGCAAAACAGATGTAAGCAAAATGCCAAGGTCTGGAGGAGGCGCCCAGCTGGGCACGTGTTGACATGGGGAGGCTGCCTCGGTTCCCGGCTGTACATCAGGGAAGGGACCGTGATCGTTCCTGCCTTTCCAATTCCCATGTCTCTCCCTGTTTCTTGTCACCTCCTCATTGCCTCTGCGCAGGAGATAGAGTCCATCCCCTTCATGTCACTCTTCCTTCACAGAATTTCAGTATCAACACATCCCTGCAGAGGACCCAGGTGTCTCCCCAGGGCATGTTCATGCAGCTGCGAGCTGGGGAGGAGATGAGCTTTGACATGGATGTCTTCCAGCCCTTGGAGAGCCCTGTAGATCTCTACATCCTCATGGACTTCTCCTACTCTATGTCTGACGATCTGGACAACCTCAAAAGCATGGGCCAAAAGCTAGGTGAGACCAGAGCTGGGAGAAGAGGGGAGCTGTGCTGCTGATTAGGGCCGGCAGCTTACTCCTGCCCAAGGCTGTGAGTTCTCTGCCAGCACCAGAGAAAGGGATGCAACTGGCAAAGGGCTGAGAGGTGTCTGTTTTAATTAGAGTTTCTTATTATTGCTGCTTTGTGCAGCTTTGTGGGTGGATGTCTCTCCTGGCCCCGCAAGGATCGTCTCCTCCTCCTCATGCTCTCTCCTTTCAGCCCAGCGTGGGGGCTGGTGCAGGCAGAGTTGATCTGTGCAGTGGCTTTGGCATCTTGAACCTATAGGTGTGGTGTGTGCTATTGCAGAAGCTCCAGTCTTGGAAAGGGTTACCAGAGGTAGCAGAGGTTTCTACACCAAAAGACAAGCTCCGAGCCCAGAGAGCTTAAAAGCTGACCATTCAGGAGTCTTATCTAAGACCTGATCAGCAGAGATGACCAGAAAAGGACTTACTTCTCTGGAGCAGCAACCTCACAGACATCTCCTTATTCACGTGTCTCCTCCTCCCTCCCTCCTTCTCCTCCCAGCGGAGTTCCTGCAAGCCCTGACCTCCAATTACACCATCGGATTCGGCAAGTTTGTGGACAAAGTCTCATCCCCTCAGACAGACATGAGGCCTGAGAAGTGAGTGAGGCCAACGGGTCCATGGGATGGGAGCAGAGGGGAGGGCAGGTGCCTTCTGTTTCTCTGTGGCTTTCCTGATCTTCTCCATCTGTGGTTCTGCCACAACAGATCGCATGTCTTGTCTTCTCCTCCATCTCTGCCCTCATCCTTTCTACCTCTCAGTGCTGATAGCTTGCCAACTCAACTTCATGTCTTCTCTTGAGGGACTCCCCAGGCCCCGGATGCTCTCCCCACGCTTCCTAACCTTGCACCCAGGTATCCCTGCATCCCTTTGCTCCTGTCCCCCAGCAAAAACCCCGCTCTCCCCTTCTCTCCTAGGCTGCGCGAGCCCTGGAACAATGCCGACTCCCCCTTCTCCTTCAAGAATGTCATCCGCCTCACCAGCAACATCAACCACTTCAGCGAGGAGCTCAGGAAAGAGCGCATCTCCGGCAACCTGGATGCCCCCGAGGGCGGTTTTGATGCCATCCTGCAGACAGCTGTTTGCAAGGTGATGGTGGCCAGGGCTGCAGGAGCCGTGTGGATCTCTTTTTAATGAGTGGATCTTCTTGATACTGGGTGATGAGTGAAAGACCAGCATGCTGGGCAGCTGACAAGACAACCAGGGAGTCCAGGTTATATCTTCAGCTACAGTCGGCTCTTGCCCTCCCAGCCACACGCTCCTGGTGCTGAGTCATTCTGCATTCCCAATTTTTCCTAGGTCTTAGGCCATTTGTGTGTGTACCGCTGGTGTTTGACCCCCAGCACAGGAGCTAATTGCTGGGCACCCTGTGTGTGCTCTTTGCTCTGTTCCCCTTCGTACCCGCGGTGGTGAAACTCTGCTCCCTGGAAAACAACCTGATTGGGCTTGGCCGTTTGGCTGTGGGATGAGCACAGCTCCAGACACGTCCAGAAAAGCATGGGCTTGCCCCCCATATTTATACGTGTCTGGCACTGAGCTGCTGGGAGACATCCTATGCATTGGGGTTGCGGATGGGGGAGGCAGACACCTGCTGGCTCGGATTCCCTGGGCCCCATAGCTGGCCGTGGGTGCTGCCAAGTGGAGGTGGTGTCTCGCCCCTTGGGTTTCTGGCTCCTGCCAGTGTTGGCCTGCCAACGGCTGCAAATGCTGTGCAGTGGTTTGGCGGGCACAGAGATAAAGGTTCCTTCTCCTCCCTCCCTGGCTGTAGGATAAGATCGGCTGGAGGAAGGACAGCACTCACCTGCTCGTGTTCTCCACCGAATCCGCCTTTCACTATGAGGCTGATGGTACGAACGTCCTGGCAGGGATCCTGGCGCGAAATGATGAGCAGTGTCACCTAGACACCAAAGGCACCTACGTGTATGACACCAAGCAGGACTATCCTTCAGTGCCCACCCTGGTGCGCCTGTTGGGACAACACAACATCATCCCCATCTTTGCTGTCACCAACCACTCCTACAGTTACTATGAGGTGAGGAGACCGTGGTGGTGGTGCCACGTGGGCTTACCTTTCCTCCAGGACCATTCCTCCTCTGCCTGCAGCTCGGCTGTTACAAGAAAATGTTCTCCCGTCTCTGGTCCCCAAGTGTTAAACCAATGCCCTGACACTTTGGGAGGGTGCTGCCGTGTGTTGGGGGCTGCTCTGGGTCATGGGAGGTCTCAGGGTGTATTACTGGGGTGTGGAGATCTGGCTTCCTAGAGGTCTCCCAGTGTTGGTGTCTGTTTCTTATAACGCGGTGGGGACATGGAGACAGAAAGTAATTTAGGTTGGAAGGGACCTTTGGTCCAAGCCCTGCTCAAAGCAGAGCCCACTTCAGTGCTAGAGGAGGTTTCTCAAAGCCTTGGCTCAGGCGGCTCCTGTCTCTCTGCAGAAACTGCACAAGTATTTCCCCATCTCTGAGATCGGGGTGCTCCAGGAGGACTCTTCCAACATTGTGGAGCTGCTCCGCACAGCCTTTGAGGTAATGGTCTTCACTCTCACTCCCAGGGAAGGCAGAGGGTGGGGACCTCCTGCCCAGGAGAGCCAGCAGGAGGTGGGATGCGGCCCCTCTGAGGCAGGCCACGGGGTGGTCGCAGGTGTACTGCTGAAAAATCAGTGCTGTGGTTATCTTGTGCCACCCAGCGCATCCGCTCCAAGATGGACATCCGAGCTGATTTCGTCCCCAAAGCCATGAAGACAGAGTTCACCTCCTCGATGTATGAAAAGACAGAATCTGGCTCCTTCCACATCACCCGTGGGGAAGTGGTAAGTCCTTGGATGGCCCCAGGGGGAAGGCGTGTGTGAGGGGCTAAGCCCTCCGCTGCATCCCTCCTTCCTTCTTCACCCAGCGTTGGTCTGGCCGAGCTGTGGTCGAGCAGAGCTGGCTCACCCTTGCGGTGTGCCCTTTCCTTCCAGGGCAAGTTCAACGTGCGTGTGAAGGCACTTGAGAACATCGGCGGGCAGCATGTCTGCAGCCTCCCTGAGAAAGACCGGCAGGGAGTTATCCACGTGAAACCCACGTCCCTGAGTGACAGCCTCAAAGTCACAGCCTCTGTCATCTGTGATGTGTGTCCTTGTGAACAGGTACATGGGTGTGCGTGTTGCAGCGAGATATCCTCCTTCTGGCCATCCTGGGGTGGGAATGCGTTGGCCGGCACATGTGGGTCCTGCTCAACCCCTCACCGTTGCTCAGTGGAGGCTCAGCCTTGCCAAGCAGGTCTTCATCACTGCCTGTAGCAAGCTGGGCATGTTGTCCCATGGCAGAACTCGGTCTTGTGGGCAAAACTTTTCCCCTAAATCTGCCTTTCTGATCCCTGCAATGGTCTTACGGGCAGCTGAGCCCACTTGGCAACACCTCTTCTCCCTTCTCTTACAGCAAAAAGAGCTTAACTCGCCCAAGTGCAGCTTCCATGGGGACTTTGCCTGCGGACAGTGCATCTGCCACCCAGGCTGGTAAGGACTTTGTCCCTCCCGGGGTTCCTGCTGGGTCTGGGGACCCTCAGTGACACACGTTTATGCCGTGAGCATCCTGCCCAGGACCCTGCTGTCCTGCGCTGTGCTCCCGCCTCTCTCAGCACCGTCTCCTCCCCACCAGGCGAGGGGACATGTGCGACTGCTCCCCAGCGTCATCCCCCAACAACGAAGCCTGCATCGGCCCCGGGGATGTGGAGCCGTGCTCGGGCCGGGGGGAGTGCCTGTGTGGGAAGTGCCAGTGCTACTCCGAGGACCTGACGCAGCGCTTTGATGGGCCGTTCTGCCAGTACGACGTCCTGCAGTGCCCGCGTACCTCCGGCTTCCTCTGCAACGGTGAGAGCAGCCCTGCCGCCCCCAGCATCCCCCAGCTGAGGGATTCACTGTGCCTCGCTCCATCCTGGTGGCACAGGCAGGGTGTCCCTGGTTGGTGGCATGGGGGGTTGAGCGACCAACAATGGGCCGTAGGGACTCTGGGCTTGCAAATGTGCAGGGAGGATGCCGTGGAGTCTGTTTGCAGCCCCTCTGCACCCCAAAAGAAAGCAGGAGAGGCACAGACGGGGCCGGGGAGAGGTGCAGCACCAGTCCCTGGGTAACGCCTCCTCTTGTGTTGCAGATCGCGGCCGCTGCTCCAAGGGCGCTTGCGTGTGCCAGAGCGGCTGGGAGGGTCCGGGCTGTGAATGTCCCACAAGCAACGACACCTGCATCGACAGCCGAGGGGTAGGTCCTGCCCTGCCTGCACCAGGGACACCCAGACAAGGCAGGGCTGCAGCAAATTGCCCTGATGGCCGAGGCTTAGGACCACTGTGAGCTGGCACCTTGCTGACTCCTGGTGCCGCTGGGTGTCTACGATTGCTCTCGGATGGTGACTGTCACCTCTTCTTTCCCAGGGCATTTGCAATAACCATGGGAGGTGCGAATGCGGCAGATGCATCTGTGACAAGTCTTCGCTGTACACCAGCTCCACCTGCGAAATCAGCTACTCCCTGGTGAGGCTCAGCCTGGGGTCCCCTCTGGGTTTGTCACTTCTCCTTCCCACGCGGAGCATCCAGGGGAGAAAAGCAAAGCAGAGATGAAGGCACATCTTGGTCAGGAGCAAGATCCTGAGCAGGGGTTAGTCTTGCCTGTCCTGCCTTCAGTGGCCAGGAAGGGTCTGTTATGGGAACTGCTTTGCAGCCATGGGTTTTCTTTGCCCTCCAGTTCACTGGCAGCATCTGTTGAATGTCTGTCTGTGTTTATCTGCACACTGGTGAAGGGCAGAGGTTTGAGGCTCGGCTCCTGGCTCCTTCTGATTTGTCTCAAGATTAGAAAAAAACATTTCATGGTCTGGTGCCTCAGTTTCCCCATTGACAAACATGGGCTAATGCCAGAGCAGGAGTGGAGAAAGCTGGCTTGGTTTTGTTAAGGCCACCTAAAACCCTTGGAGAAAGATCCTAATTGCTGCCCAAATGCAGGCTGTTTGTGTAAGAGATTTTGGAGACGGCTGTGCTGGGCTCCTGGGCTTCTAAATCCTTCGTTAGCTGCTTCTTCTCAGTGATTCCCCTTTTTGACCTTGCCCTGGCACTGCGGTGAGGATGCAGCGTTGCCTCTCCAGCTCTGCCTTTTGGAGGTGATGTCCTCCCTTGCTCCCCGTGGGCTGTCTCCTGACGATCCCACCTCTCTGTCCAGGGCTTCCAGGCGGTGTGCGAGAGCATCCGGGACTGCGTTCGCTGCCAGGCCTGGGGAACGGGCAACATGAAAGGGAACTGCAGCAAGTGCCACCTCCAGATCCAGATGGTGGAAGAGCTGAAGAAAGGTATCAGGAGAAGCAGAGCTGGGTGCGGTGTGTCTCCCATGGGCCCTGGCCCACCTCTGTGTGCATGTGGGGCTGGTGCCCAAGCTTTTTCTGGTCTTGATGACTTTGCAACCATGTCCCCTCACTCTGCAGAGGAGGCCAGCGAGCACTGCTCATTCCAGGACGAGGAGGACGATTGCACGTACCACTACACCCTGGAGGGAGACCCCACCGTCCTCCCCAACACCACCGTCCACGTGCAGAAGAAAAAAGGTGAGCAGGGACCCGGCAGGAAGGGATGCTCCGCCTGGGGTCTGGATCAGCAGTGACCTGCTCCACAGCACCTCTGATCCCCGCTTTGTCCCTTTGCTGTGTCCCTGGGCAGGGTCAGCTGCAGGCAGTGACAGGGGTGGGTGACATTGGCTGTCACCTGAACTGCAGAGGGTAGAGAGTAGCATCCTCAGAGACCAGCATCTTTAGAGCTCAGTGCCTTCCCGCTGCCGGCACGGGCAGGGAGAGATGCGAGGTGCTGAAGAGCCCCTTGGGGTGGCTGGATGTGAGCAGAGAGGTGGGATAGTTCTCCCTGAACAGCACTTTTCATTGTGAGCGCCAAGAAAGACATTCCCAAGGTTAACTGGGCTGCTCCATCCCTCAAAGAGCTGTGGTCCAGCCTTTCCCCTCTGTCCCTGCCTGTTCCCTCCCTGCGCGCCCCAGGCGGGGGGCTGATGCCCGGGAGTGACATTGCTGTCGCTTGCAGAGTGCCCGCCGGGGAGCTTCCTCTGGCTCATCCCGCTGCTCATCTTCCTCATCCTGCTCCTGGGGCTGCTGCTGCTGCTCTGCTGGAAGTTCTGTGCCTGCTGCAAGGTGAGTGCCTCAGCTGACTGCCCCAGCCTGGGGAGAGGACCAGATAAAGGCCAAAACCACCACAAACTTCCAGAATCCACCCAGCCTCCAGCATAGCCAGATTGGCAGGGGCTGGATCCCAGTGGTATCCAGCACGACTGCTGTTGTCGACAGAAGTTGCTGTGGGATTTCCCCACTGAAGGGATATCTGGTTAAAATCAGCTTCCAGACCCCCATCCATCCACTGCCCACCCCTCCCTGCTACTGTGAATCCTCCCAGATGGAGGCGTGGGGGGGTTTTGCCCTTGGCCACGAAGTGATTGTGTCTTTGTCCGTTTGTTTTCTAGGCTTGCCTGGCCCTGCTTCCCTGCTGTGCACGAGGTATCAGCCCTTGGTGCTGGGGGGAGAGGGATCTGTGGGGGGGGGTGTGTGCTGGGATAAGTGTCCCTCCTCCTCTCTTAGCTGGGGAGGTGGATCAGGGGAAAAGCTCCTAGAAGAGAGCCTAAGCCAAGGAGCCCTTGAGCTACTGCTCCACTGCTCCCCCCTGCCCCTCACCCTGGTGTGCCCTGCTGGGAATCCCACTGCTGGCTCTCCCTGGAACAGTGTCCCTTGTAATGCCTAGCTGGTGTGATGTGCTCTCCTCACTCATGGACGCCCTTTGCCCTCTCCACCCCACTCCACACCTGACATCCAAACAAGCCCTAAAAATTCTCTGGAACAAAGTCTCTGGTGTTGGGAATTTGATGGCTGGCGTTGTCCCGATCTGCCCAGACTCTGACACTGCCCCTGGTTCTGCAGGTCGCACCGTTGGCTTCAAGGAGGACCACTACATGCTTCGCCACAGCCTCATGTCCTCCGACCACCTGGACACCCCTATGGTCCGCAGTGGGTCCCTCAAAGGTCGGGACACCATCCGCTGGAAGATCAACAACAACGTTCACAAGCAGGGCTTAACCTCCCTCGCTGCCGCCAACCCCAAAGATCTCAGTGAGTGCCACGTCTGAGGAACAGCGCATAGAGGAGATGCTCCGGGTGCTTTAAAGAACACAAACCCTTGGTGGTGGTCCCAGCTCCAGCAGCCATGGTGTTACCTCCAAGCCCAATTGCAAGGGGGGGTGTCCCTTTATCTGCTTCCATCCTGGGAGGAGCTCAGCAGCACCTTCCTGTGTCCAGCCCTGTAGCCTTGGAGACCTCCTGAAAGCCTGGCCATGTCTTAGGCTCATTAGCTCAGTGACCCAGCTTTGATTTCGCTGCCTCATCAGTCCAGAGCCACCACCAGGCACCATTTCCTTTGCTGCGTCTGGCAGAGAGCTTCCCAGTTATCCCTCCAGTTCTCAAAGGGTTTTCTCTGTTGGTGATATGGGGTTTGGGTGCTAGCAATGCAGGATCTGAACACAGCATCATGCGTGTCCCCATGCTTCCAGCTTTCGTCTGGGTTATTTTGCTAATTAAGAAGGAAGGAGTTTGACTTGGGAATTTCTGTTTCCAGTTCCCTATGGGCTGTCTCTGAGGCTGACACGGCTTTTCACGCAGAACCTGGTGAAGCCGGACACCCGGGAGTGTGAGCAGCTGCGCAAGGAGGTCGATGAGAATGTACGAGCCTGGGCATGAGAGGGGCTTGGGGTGGGACTGGGGGGACACCACACTGGGGGGGTGTCTGCGATGCTGGGGAAGGGGGAGCGCCCCACCCCTGTGAGTCCACGCAGCTCTTGAAAGCAAGAAGCAATTTTTCCTCTTTCTCAAAGAAAGCACAACCTTTAAGGTCATAATTGTGAGAATTAGCAAAGCATCACGTTGATGAGATTTGAGGTTTGCTTCGGAGCACGTGGTCTGAAGCTCCTGTTTGGCTTCAGTTCGCAGCCTCTTGCCATGTCTCTCCTGGAGAGAAGCCCGGTGGCGGTCTCTGCCCACCGTGGCGGGGCGAGCGGGGAGGACCCGGGGGTGGCCAGAGGGCTCTCGTGTTTGCTGGCAGCAACATCTGCTCGCTGAACACATCCCTGTTCAGCAAGGGATGTGTCATGAAAGTCTCTCTTGCTCCTTGCAGCTGAACGAGGTTTTCAAGCACATCCCCGGCTGCCACAAGGTGCAGCAGACCAAGTTCAGGTGAGTCAGAGGGTGAGAGACCTCCTGCAGGGCAGGGTTCCCCCAGGGCCCCGCTGGGGAGGGAGCGGACCTGAAGGCTGGGGTGTGAAATCTGGGATGCTGGGAGGGAGCGTGGTCTGTGAGGCATCCTCGTGTGTGGTGCTTCACCTGCCCAGGGCTGCAGAGCAGAGCCCACCAGCTGTGCTGGTAATCTCAGTGGCATCTGGCTTTGGACCTAAGACTCCTCCAGACAGAGACAAATCCCTGTCACCTGCTGCTCAATGGGAAAATTCCCATTGATTTCACAAGTTTCAGCCCTGTGCAGAGTTAGGAGTGCCTGGGGCAGGGCGGAGGAGTCTGGGAATGCCAGCGCTGAGAAGGGAGTGTTATCCCTTCCCCACGGCTCTGGCCAGATGTGATCTCCCCCGTGGGCATCTTCCTCATTACATTGGGAAACCCGGGGTGGAGGGAGCCGCCAGACAGGAGGGAACATGTGATGGGGCCACGGGCTCTGCGGGATGGGTTGGCACCCCTAGGGCAGCTGCCGCAGCTCAGACCTGCACAGGGCTGTGATTCACGCAGAACTTTGTCTCCCCACATGTGTTAGTCACCCTGATTTTTATTTTTTTTTTATTTCCCACCCCAGGTTACAGCCCAATTCTGGGAAAAGGTAAGAGGAACTTGCAGCCCTCTCTCGTGCTGCTTCTCCCTCTTTGTACACACACGTGTGGGGTGACCGAATGCCCCATGCACTCGTTAGCCCCTCTGGCTGCTATGTGAGATGAGCAACCCTGGCCTCAGCTCTTACCTGGCTTTCTCTTCCCACTGGTCACAGGCAGGACCACACCATTGCGGACACGGTGCTCACCGCCCCTCGCTCAGCCAAGCCAGAGATCATCAAAGTGGTGGAAAAGCACGTTTCCCACGAGGCTTTCAACGACCTGAAGGTTTCACCGGGTTATTACACCGTGACCTCAGACCAAGGTAGGGAGCAGAGCCCAGCACTGCCTCCTGGCTGGGCAGGGGGGGCATTTCCCACCTCTCACCATTGATCCTTCCCCCAGATGCTCACGGGATGGTGGAGTTTCAAGAGTCTGTGGAGCTGGTAGATGTTCGTGTCCCACTCTTCATCAGGGAGGATGATGATGATGAGAAGCAGCTGCAGGTGGAGGCCATTGATGTCCCCACTGGCATCGCAGAGATTGGACGCAGGCTTGTCAACATCACCATCATCAAAGAACAAGGTGAAGGGCGTTTGTGTTTGAGTGTCCCACGTCCAGATGGACTCATGTGGTTTCTAAGGAAGGCACAGCCTGTGTATCTGAGCTCCCCCAGATGACAGACCAGAGACTTGCTTGGTGACTCTTATCTTAAGCCACCTGGGTCTAAACTAAGGAATCTTTTAAAGCTCTAAAGGAGGGTCATCATCTCTGGTGACAGAGACCAAACATTTGACCATCACAAGTTTAAATGCTACCAATTCCATGGCAGATCCAGGTTTGACCATATGTCTCTGCTGCTCCAGTTCATAGGTCGCTGGAGTAAAGCAAAACCTCTTTGCTGTTATGCTGTGCTTGGGGCAGGTGAATGTCCCCAGCAGTTTGCCTCTGCTCCCCGTCTGGTTGTTTTGAGCAGGGAGCTTGAGTCAGGAGTGGTAAAGTCTCCCGCCCGTGCAGTCATATTTCATACACAGTTCAGACCCACGGGTGATAGGAACTCTGTTCAGGGAGGACACCTGTGTGTTTGTAGTGTGATTCTTCATGTATTTTCTCTACATATTCCTTCTCTCCTGCCCCTTCCAGCCAGCAGCCTCATCACCTTCTTGCAGCCAGCCTATTCCCACAGCCGCTTTGATAAGCTGGCCAAGATCCCTGTCCTCCGGGAGATCATAGAAAACGGGAAATCCCAAGTTACCTACAGGACCCGGGATCTCACCGCCAAGAATGGCAGGGTAAGGGTGATGCTCCTGGCCTTGGCAGGCAGGAATGAGCGGGCACAGAGGGGTGGGAAGGAACCAGCCCAGGGGCTGCAGAAGAGCAGTTGATCAGGCTCAAAGGGGGATGTGGGAGAGGGGAAACCCAGGGCTTGAAGTTAGCACGAGGGCTAATTCCCTTCCATCCCTTGCTCCCGGTGCCTTAGGGGCCTGAGAGGCTGCCGCTACCCAAGGCAGAGGGTACTGGCTGCCCCCTGAGCTGTGGGCACTGGGAGGCAAGGGGGGGATTCACTGGGAGCCGAGGGGAAGCTCTCTGGGAGCCTTCTTGTGGATGCTGCAGGCTATAATCACACACGTCTTCCTTCTCCTCCAGGACTACATCTTCATAGAGGGTGACCTGGTCTTCCAGCCCGGAGAGACCCGAAAGGAGGTGCAGGTCCCCTTGCTGGAGCTGACGGAAATAGATACCCTCCTACACAACTGCCAGCTCAAGCAGTTCGCCATCGACCTCCTCCATCCCAAGCACGGCGCCAAGATCGGGCGATACCCCCAGACCACGGTGACCATCGCGGATCCAGGTTAGAGGGTGGCAGCCAGGTGGTGGGAAATGGCAGCAGGGGGTGTGGGACCCCCACACCAGACCAGACCAGCCCAGCCCGAAGTGGTGCACAGAGCTCCAGCCCTGCTCCTCACCCAAAAAGTGGCAATGAGGAGGTTCCTCAAGCTTCGACCAGTAGATTTGGGCCTCCCTCTAGAGGCGTTAGTGGGTATAGACAGTGGGTGGGAAGAAGATGGATAATTTACCTCACAAAAGGAGATAGGGGGGATTCATTCATTTTCCTTGGGGATTTGAATAAAAAAACTATAAAAATAGGGGAGAGGTGGGACTTGCCAGGAGCTGTGCTTGGTGGCTCCTATGTCTGGCCAAGCAAAACTATAAAGGTTGTCATCAAGTGGGTCGATAACGTAAAGGTATTTATCACAGTACTGGACATGAATACTGGAGGTACAAGAAAGTCCCTTGTCACCGGACAACCAGAACCACTTCATGGGCAGGCACTGGGGCTGGAGAGGCTCCAGAGAGCTCTCGGCTGGACTTGGTGGGTTTCCAGGAGAAGCAACTGGGTGACTCGAGGAGGCTCTGCCCATCTCTGTCTTCTCTTATGGCTGCACAAAGCAACTGATCAAGAAGTTATTAAATACATTCAGACAGAGATAAAGGTTTTGAGAGTCAAGAAGGTGGTCTCTTTATTTCTTCCTGCCTGGGAAGCCTGTAAGAAGCAGCAGGAGGTGCAGGCCTCGGGGAGTCTGAGCCCAACTCTCATGCCAGCTCGCTGCGTGGCTTTGGGGGAAGTCATCACCAAGTGCCTCAGTTTCCCTTCCCTATGATGGGGATCTGCCCCTCAGAAATTCTTTGAGAGGCTCACTCAGGATGGCAGGGCGGTGCTGGAGAGAGGCACACTTCCTTCTTTTCATTCCATGGGGGGGGCTAGCACTGATGTGACCTTTCTTCCTTGTGTCTGCAGAGGTGGTGGATGGTGTCCCCTTGATGACTGGCCTGGGACAGGTCTCCCAGTCCCCCAAAGGCCGCCTGAGTGCACCGCTTAATCCCAATGCTAACGCTCTCAGCTCCAGGGAAATCCGCTTCAACTGGTTTCCTCCACCGGGAAAACCTCTGGGGTACAAGGTAAGGGGGGAGTGAATCCCAGGGGAGGGTGTGGGTTTCAACACACGCAGTCATTTGTGCTGAAGGGATGGGGAGAAGACGCCCAAAAGAGGGAGCAAGCTCACCCCTTCTGGCCCCCTCCATCCTTGAGGGACCATTGCTGGGTGGATGTGGTATCTGCAGGAAAGATTCCTGGTGGGTTCATCTCCCTTTCCATCACTCACCGTGAAATACCCAGACTGTTCTGGCCTCCCATTTCAGAGGAATGGCACAACACCCTGGCTTTTCCAGGGCAGATCTAATAAGAGATGGGGAATTTCTCACCCATTATGGTGAGGATCTGAAGGAACCATGGCTTGCTCTTGCTTTGCCAGGTGAAATACTGGATCCAAGGAGACCCCGAGTCAGAAGCCCGTCTCATCGACGTCAAAGCCCTATCAGCAGAGCTGAGTAACCTCTACCCCTTCTGTGACTACGAGATGCAAGTCTGCGCCTACAATGCTGTGGGTGAAGGGGCTTACTCTGACATCATCCACTGCCGCACGCTTGAGGATGGTGGGTGACTCCTGCACTTTGCTTCCCACCATGTGGAGCAATTTGGTGCCTGTGAACCCAATATGGGGTCAGGGCTCCATCCCTGAGCTTCTGATAGTCTTGGGGACAAGCACGGAGAGGCTCCCACTGGGTCCTAGCTGTGATCCAGCGAGATCTGGGCATCTGCGTGCGCTCGCTCCCAACTTTCAGTAACCTGGACCCTTTGCTCTTGCCTTTCCAGTCCCCAGCGAGCCAGGACGCTTGGCTTTCAAC
Organism: Alca torda; assembly: GCA_008658365.1. Lineage (NCBI taxonomy): Eukaryota > Metazoa > Chordata > Aves > Charadriiformes > Alcidae > Alca > Alca torda. The sequence goes on along the minus strand of CM018086.1, from coordinate 30,826,168 downwards.
GTCGTGTCTTCCACCGTGACGCAGCTGAGCTGGGCTGAGCCTGCAGAAACCAATGGGGAGATCACGGCTTATGAAGTCAGTTACGGACTCGTCAATGAGGACAATGGTAAGAGTTCATTTTCTGACCAGAGCAGTTCAGTCAGGCTGAGGGGCTGGACTACACTTTCCCAAGGCTGGGCCAATCCCAAGCAGCAGCAGAACCAGAACAGCTCCAAACGTGTTTCCTGTGAAAACTGCAATCTGGAGGGGTCACTTCTTGATGGAAGGAGTACAGAAAAATCACCGCTCAGGATTTAATCCTGAAAAGCCCAGAGCACACTCAGTTCCCCTTCACTTCCATAGTGTTTTGTGTTGTTTTTCATCTTAAAAACTTAGTTCATAGGTCTAGACCTAGGGCTAGGCTGCCAGGAACTTGTTATTTGGTGACACACCAGTAACGGGAGACCTCTGCTGTAGGTTGACTTCAGCATTCAGTTTGGACATTTCCCCGAGACGATGTCGTGCTTGTCATGAGCGGCCCAAATAGCTGCTGCACCTTGTCCCAGAGCCAGGCTGTGTCCTGACACCAAACCTCAGCAAGCCTGTTGGCCAAGGGTGGGGTGCTGTGGGGTCCTCTGTGTCTCGTGACCTCGTGGGTGACAGGCATACCCATATTTGCAGTACCCATTGGCGCAATGAAGAAGGTGCTGGTTGAAGACCCAAAGAAGCGCATGGTGCTGATAGAAAACCTGCGGGAGTCCCAGCCCTATCGCTACATGGTGAAGGCCAGAAATGGTGCTGGCTGGGGACCTGAGAGAGAAGCCACCATCAACCTTGCTACGCAGCCCAAGCGCCCGATGTCCAGTGAGTTACTGCCGTGCCTGGGTGGGAATGGAGGGGTAGGAGCAGCGCTGGGGAGTGCTCCCTGTCTCCCCAGCTGCTTCTCCACATCCTGCTCGCTCTGCGGCACCAGCCAACCTGGTGAATGCTGAAGGCCAGCCTGAGCGTGGGAGGCCTGTGTGGTTTTGAGCTGCTTGTCTAATGGCACTTTCCACCTCTCCTTCAGTCCCCATCATCCCTGACGTCCCCATCATTGATGCAGAGGGAGGTGAGGACTACGACAGCTACCTGATGTACAGTGCCGATGTGCTTCGCTCTCCAGCTGGCAGCAAGCATCCCAGTGTCTCTGACGATTCAGGTACGTTGCTCTGAATTTTGCAAAGGTCATTTTTAACATTCATTTTCTTTAACAACAGTTTTCAGCAATGAGCTTCACTGCTCCTTTCCTCCCCATGGAGATGGGGAGATCCAAGTCCTGGAGATGGTGATCAGCCTTTCCAAAGCACAGTAGCTGCATCCATGGGAACACCTGACTAGTCTTAACTAGTCATAGCGTAAATAAGACAAGTGCCTCCCTGTCTTAGCCATGAGGCAAAGAGAAATCTCAGTGTGGGGTGGGAGAGGAGCTTTTCATGGCTCTCCCTGCTCATCTTCCCTTCCTGTTGCCATTTGGCTGGACCACGAGAGTTACCGTCAGCAAACAAGCACTGGCAAGGCCCAGACCTCTGAGTCCCTTGGATGCTCAGCGTCTTGGCCAAGCCAACAGGAGAGAACTCACCAAGTGCTGGGAAGGCACTGGCCTCTCGTCCTCCATCACTTCACTCTGAACGAGGCTGGCTCTCTTGTCTTGTACTGGGACAACGAGAGGAAGATGGGCCATAAGTGAAATTATGAGTCTTATCAGTAGGATCTGGAGGGTCTTCCCTAGGGGGGTTCACCAGGACCTGGGATCCACGAGTGAGTCCTTGGTCCTTTCAGAGAGGTAACACCAAGAGTCTGACCATCCTAAGTGCACACCTAAGGAGTGAGGAAACCTCTCCTGATCAGAGGACAATTGTCGCAGAGTCTTCGTGACAGGGACAGGCGTGTGGTGGGACTTTGACTCTTACCTTTTGTCATGACAGACACAGGGTTGGAAAACAGCCATGGGGTTGAGGAACCCCATGTATGTCATGTTCCCACCATCCTCCATCTACCAGTCACGCGACGGTTGCACCACCTGAACTCATCAGCCAACACTTGGCGAGATGGGCTGTGAATGGGTGTCTTTCCCACTGGCGCCTGCCCCTTTCCCTCCCCAACAAGCGGCACAAAAGCGGTGGGTAGCCCACTCTGTGCCCTGCAGATCATGCCAACACCAGTGCTTGCGTTGTCCCAAAAGGCTCCAGGTGGAAATATGTGCAGTTGCTGGGAGAAGACTTGGATCTTCGCCGCATCACCTGGAGGCTGCCACCTGAAACCATTCCCCGCCTCTCTGGCAGCAGCCGCCTCTCCTCGGACACTGAGGGTCTCCTCCACGAGGAGGACAGTGACGTGGCTACTGGCAGCCTGAGGAGGAGTGGGACACCCCGGCCCCAAGCAGGTGAAGGACGGCTTCGTTACAGCACTGAGTGTCCTGTCTCGTCCAGCTCCGAGCCAAGGGGCCCAGTACATGTTCCTTTCCTCTCCTTGTGTGCCCATCCTTGTGTTGGCATGATGCACTGTTCACATGATGTAGTCTGCTTCAAAACCTTGTCCTGGTGTGTCTCCTCACAAGAGTGTCAAGGTAACCCCCATCTCGGCATGGACTTGGGAGCCTGCTAGCAAGTTGCTTCTACAAAAGGCTGGACGTTCAAGGCAGGAGCAAACTCAGATGATACCTACTAAGTGCCACCTCCAAGGGCAGCTCCTCACCTTAATTAAGCACCCTGAGCTTCTGGGGCAGATCTTCTGGACTGTTAAACAGAAATCACTCTCTCATGGGTAGCGATCTCTCCTGGCCTGCTGGGAAGGGATGGGGGTTTGTCAAGGACCAGAACAATGGATCAGAGTTTGCTTTTCAGAACCAGCTGAGATGGGATCCAGAGTGAGATTTGAAGAAACAGCCTCCATAAAGGGCTGTTTTTCTTCCACTTTCTTTTTTAATCTGAAATTATATACCTGTATTTGCGTCAAAGGAGAGATGTAAGAGAACATGGTGAGAACCACAAGGCAGTGCCCCAGCGAGGCCGAGGTCTGGAGTTACTTTGGGCACCATGGGTGTCTCTGGTGCAGGGTGTAGAACAAAGTCTCTGTTTACCTGTTTGTTTCCCTGTCATTGTGTTGGGTGGTTGTGGTTTGTTCTAGGTGTAGCACTCCAGAATGACCTTCCAGAGGCTGAAGCTGGGATGCAGCCAAGGCAGGGCACACCATGATGCCTTCTGCTTCCTCCCCATGGAAACTGGAGCAGCAGCCCTGTCCACAGTCACGTTCCTCATGGTATGCCCTCTTTCACAGAGCACTTGCTGAATGGCCGGGTGGACTTCTCCTTCCCTGGCAGTGGAAGTGGCACACTGACGAGGACAACAAACACCAGCTACCACCAACTGAGCTCACACATGCAGCAGGAGCACAGGGTGATGGGGAGCTCCTCACTGACAAGAGACTACTCCACGATGCTAATGGGACACGGTGAGTAGTGTGGTGATGGGACCTGTCCTTCCCTTCCACCCCCATGGCTGTTTTCAGACCCATGCCCTGCAAGTCCTGTTGGGGTGAGGACTGTGCTCACAGCTAAGGGGGCCTATGAACCAGAGATCTGGAAAGTCATATCCTCACCACTGATGTGTAGGTGCTTTGCTAAGGCCACCCTGCTCCCAGACCAGTGTGGAAAGGGTTCCCATCCCTCATGTCCAGAGTGCTCAGGAAAGGGAGCTACATCCTTATCCTCACACCGCAAAGCACTCTGGGAAGAGCATATGTGTCATCTTCTAACACTAGCAGCATGGTTGCCTTTCAGTTCCACACATGTACATCAGCTGGTGCTAACAGAAGGTTGTTAAAAGGCTCTTCAAATCTGAGCCTTAAAAAGTCACCTCTGCAGGAGCCACCACTCGGGCTGAACCTGCTCTGAAGTCTCCAATGGTGTTTTTCTCTTTCTTTTGCACCGCTTCTGTAGATTACCCGGGGAGATTCCTCCCTCCTATCCATGAAGATGCTGGGAGGACAATCCCACGGCCCCGGGATGTGGGTTTCAGGAGCAGGGCAAAGGTGAAGGGTTACTACCCCAGCACTGGCTTTCGGGACTCTATAATCATGACTGATGGGTCTGCGGGGATTTGCAAGTACATAGGTACAGCTTTGTCCAGTGTCTCCTCCCAGCCACGCATCCCATAACAGCCAAGCCACTGGCCATCCATGAGCTGTTACTATTCACTGCTCCACCTAAACCCTCTCTCCATGGCTTGCTGTGTGCCGCACTCATCTTCCTCTTGACCCAGATTGTGCCTCCATCACACCGCCTTTCCATTTGCAGGTGACTTCAGCTGTGTTTCAACCCACCTGAGCTGATTAACACTCACCACTGCTGCCACCATGCTTTAATGGGCTGATCAGCTCATTGATTCCGTCCTCTTCATTCCTAACAAGCTTGTCGTTCTGAGTCTTATCCCACAGGCCTTTGGAGGACTCCTGGGGAGAACGTGTGCTCCGTACGAGATGTCCCTCTGCAAGCTCCTTGACCAAAGCCCATGTCAATGAGGGGCTTCAGTCCCTGAGTGTCACCTGGGAGGCTGCTGTGCTCGTCATGAGCCTTGTGAGCCAGTGGGCTGAGTTGGGAGGAAACAAGAGCACCCAGACCTGGCCCCAGCTGCCTCCATCCACTTGAACAGTCCCTGGAGGTGTTGGGTTGCTTTAGCTATAGCCTAAGGCCAATCTTAACTGAGCAACATTTGAAGATGTCTGTGAAGCTCCTGGCAGACTGGACAGGGTGCTTCGGAGTCAGTGAGGAGGCCACACGCAGCACTCGAGCCCCTGCTCTGCTCTCTCTACTACAGGGTCACGAAGCTTGCCTTGACTTGTCCCACCCAAGGTTAGCACCCCAAGGCCATGGGATGTCACTGTAGGTGTGCAGAGCCAGCCAGTCGCCCCCTGTGATGGGCCAGCTTGCAGAGGTGACATCTCGCCACGTTCTCCCTAGACCATCAGGACCATCCCACACTTGCGTGGGCCACTCCCTCCTCTCCCTCAGCCGCCTTAACCCCCAGCCTCCAAATCTCCACCCTGACATTCCCTTTTTGTCTCAGACTCCAGGCTGCCACTGGGCGTCCCCGACACCCCCACACGTCTGGTGTTCTCCGCCCTGGGACCCACCTCCCTGAAGGTGAGCTGGCAGGAGCCACACTGCGAGAAGGAGGTGCAGGGCTACAGCGTGCAGTACCAGCTCCTCAATGGAGGTCAGTGAACAGTCAGCAGGTGCCCACCGGGCAGTTGGTGGTGGGAGTTTCTGGTGGTGGAAAGTGTGGCCCAGGTCTTCTTTTGGGCAACTGGCTCTGGATTAACCCTGCTTGAGCAGGGGATGTTGGATCAGATGACCTCCAGAGGTCCCTTCCAACCTCAACCAACTGGTCCCAAGTCTGCTTGTTGTGTAGCCTTGAGGAAATGTCTCAGCGATCCCACAGCTCTCATTCCCCATTTCTGCTGTGAGTGACAATTCCTGGGGTTGCTTGTGGAGTCACCCCACCTTCAAAAAACCTTGGACTCCTTCTTCAACAGCCCTAACATCTTAGTTGAAGGATTTTTCGTCAAGTTGGACTTGGAGGAAGGATTGCAATGAAAATATCTTATTTTTACATGAAACTTGGGGCAGTGTTAGTGAAAACGTAATTCTCTTTGGCTGAAAATTCATGAGTTTTCAATAAGCTGTTGTCTGCCCTAAGCCTTTTTTGGAACAACATCTCATCCTGCACTAGCAGTTGGTGGTGGTGAGGTGTGATGGAGGTGACTGGGGAAAAGGGCCCTGGATGACTTTTCCAGGGAGCTCATTTGAGGTAGAGTTTAGGTGAAAGCCACAGCGCTGCCTTTGTGCCTGCAACATGGAGCTGATGTCTCCTTTCCCTGTGTGTTCCAGGAGAGGTGCACCGACTCACCATTCCCAACCCCTGCCAGAACTCAGTGGTGGTGGAGGACCTGCTGCCCAACCACTCCTACATCTTCAAGGTGAAGGCACAGAGCGAGGAAGGCTGGGGCCCTGAGAGGGAAGGAGTCATCACCATAGAGTCTCAGGTGGACCCGCAAAGCCCACTCAGCCCTGTACCAGGTGAGGTGGATGGGGGAAAGGGGAAAGGTGGCACTGATGTCTCTGCTGTTGTCTGTAGTGGTGGCCTTGCTGTTTTCTCACTCCTTACTACATGCTGAGCTCTCCTTTCTTTCCTTTCATTTTGAAATAGGACCTTCTTCCCCATGCAGTCGCCTTCCACTAGCTGTCTAGATAGCTGAGACTTTCCAGTTCACTTCATAAATGCTGCGTGCAGACCCCTCCCAGGCTCCTCCTCACCACCTTTGATACTGACCTCTTGCTCATGCCCCTGCAGGTTCACCCTTCACGCTGAGCACACCCAGTGCTCCTGGACCACTGGTTTTCACTGCCCTCAGCCCTGACTCCCTGCAGCTCAGCTGGGAGAGACCCCGCAAGCCCAATGGGTCCATCTTGGGCTACATGATCACCTGTGAGATGCTGCATGGAGGAGGTACGGTATCAGGCTGTGGAAGACCAGTTTGCTGTGTAGAGCACAAAATACCTCCATCAAAGGCAGCAACTTGCTGCGTTTTTGCTGGGACAAACAACAAAGTTGTCTGCTTACATCGGTGCGGACAAAATGGGGACATGAGGCTGATTCCAGGCCTGGGAGCTGCTCGACCCCGATGCTTTCTGTCATTGCATGGCCTGGTGTAACAAATGTAGTGGGGGGAGGAAGGACACATAGCTTATTACAACCCAAACCCAGTGGAGGTTTGCTGAGGATCAACACTGTACTAAAATAGCCATGCTTTAACCCTTCGTAGAACTGGGTGATGAGGTTGTACGGTCTGTGGGTGGCATAAAGCTTAGGGAAAAACAAGCCAACAGCCAGAGTTGTGTGTGTTTGGAGGGACCATTGCTCCTGCCTGTCTTCACCGTTGGTATCTCTGTGTGGATTAGGGGAGCCCAGGAATATCTATGTCGAAGGAGACAATCCAGAAACTACCCTTACTGTGCCCCACCTGAGTGAGAACGTCCCATACAAGTTCAAAGTGCAAGCCAAGACCACCCAAGGCTTTGGGCCAGAGAGAGAAGGCATCATCACCATCGAATCTCAGGATGGAGGTACAGTACCATGGCTTTGTGGAGGTGGAAAGATAAGAAATGTCTTAGAGCAGGGAACACAATTCCTGGAGTCCCTTTCCAGCTCTGGTGGTGACTCCATTTTCCACGAAAGACATAGAGACATTGTCTTCCATGAAGACAATGCTGTGCCTTGTGAGCACTGTCTCAGTCCTGATACACTGAATGAGGGAGGATCGTGAGAACCTGCCGGTGTTTAATTTATTATGAAATTTCTGTCTCATACCTGGTTGTACACATACCTGGAGACAACTTCTTACACTGGACGGGTGTAAGACCTTCCCAGTCCTCCCAGTTCCTCCTAAACCTGTCTCTGATGTCAGCAAGAGAAACCTCCTGAGATGACTGTTGATGCTCACTGTGCAGGGTTGAGGAGTTGGAAGCTCCTTGCTGTTTCCTGGCTGACTTGTCCCTTTTCCTTCGCCCCAGGCACTTTCTCCCAGTTTGGAGGGCAGCAGTACATGAGAGAAGAAGTGTACAACTTCCCCACTGAATACACCACCAAAACCAGCATCAGCCATTCCTCCCTGGATCCCCACTTCACAGGTAGGGGCTCGCTGTGTGCTTTGAAACCCTTGGAAAGCACAGAACAACTCTACTTGTCCAAAGGTCTGAGGGTGCTTTTACCTCAAGTGTAAAAGGCAGGGAGGGAGGGTCCATCAGGTGGGGTGGATGAAGAGGACCAGACCCTTTCCTACACCATGTCCCTGCTCTGCCCCAGAGGCAGTTGCAATTGTTTCCCCGTGTGCTGCCCAGTCACAGGGGGAATGCTGAGTTTTCAAAGTCCACCAGGACTACCACTAGGGACCAAATCATAACTCTTCCTGATGATCATATTTAACTACGTCAGTGTAGTTGTCCCATGTTGTCCCCATTGAGTTCGAGGAATCACTGAAAGACGAAGAGTTTGGGAGCTGTTAGGAAATCCATCTTATTGACTGACAGCAAAGTACTGAATCACTTGATCTGGAGAGGTTTTCCATCAGTGAAAGTAGTATTTTAAGGAGGAATCTCTGCCAGGAATCATCAGGTAGAGCAGATCCTATTCCCTGTAACCCCGTACTTTGCGCGGTGTCCTGACCACTGAGCTTCTTGCTGCAGACGGCATGCTGATGACGACCCAGCGAGTGGAGAGCGCCAGCAGCACCCTCACCAAACAGGTCACCAAAGAGTTTGTGAGCCGGACAGTGACGTCCAGCGGGACCCTCACCAAACAGATGGAGAGGCAGTTCTACGAGGCCTGAGCCAGGGCAGGCCATCTGCCAGCGGGACGCTGCCGTTCAGGTGGCAGGACTTCGTGGAATGACCCAAGGGTGCTTCATCCAGATGCTGCCTGGGCAGCTCCTCCTGTGGGCACTCCTCCACGGCACTTCAAGCTCTGGATGTCTCCTTTGGAGCCCAGCGCACTCAAAGCTCTGGCACAGTTGGGTCATCAGGTGTGTGCTCATCCTTCAGGGCTTGTTCACCCTGTCCTGCTCTCCAGAGACTCGGTTCTGCAGAGTCCACAGGGACGTCTTCCATGAACAATCACCGCTCACTCCAATACCAGTATCCAGTGCCCACCCCCATCCAAATACACCTGCGACTGCAGAAATTCTGGTGTCTCAGTGGCTCCAGTCCCCAAATAAACGGAACAGAATGATTTATTCTCAGGTCCTCAGTTTCGAGAGGATCCCAGCCGACAACATCCTGATTTACAGAAGGTCATACTTTCCATCTTTACTTCGGGCTCTACGGCACCTTGGCTGCCCACTGGAGGTGGTGATTTGTTCTGTTTGGTCTTTTATGAGAGCTGCAAGCTGGGGGTTTGGGGTAACCTATGCTTTCTTACTGCACCTAGTTGTGTCTGTTCTTCGCTGCTAACATTTGGTACCACGATAGCAAACTATAGCCTTTCATTTGTATAGCGTTACTCGTGATGGCCTCTGATGCATTTTTTTTGCATACAACACTGTACAGTTTTCATAGTATATATATAAATATATATAAATGTATTTTATTATTTTATAAAAAAAAATATATATTGAGGTGGATGAGATCTATGCTGAATATTGAGGCCACACTGGGACTGTGGCTGCTGAGAAACATGAATAACTGGAAGAAATTAATTAAGGGCTTGATCCAAAGGCCACTAAACCCTGTGGAAAGCCTGTCGATGAGCTGGTGGGCTCTGCCTTGGGCCTTATATCCTCCAGCAGAAGGCTCCCTGCACAGCACCCACCAGCCGAAGCACCCTCCAGCCGCAGCACAGGCACAGAAGGGCTGGGAGCTGCCTGGAGGTGAGGGATGGGGATGGCCCGGGCCATGATGCCCGGGGATGGGAACAGTGCCTGGGATTTCTTACATGGCTGATGTGGAGAGCGTGAGATTTTGTGGCAGAAGATGTCGGGTTATCTTTAAAAAGCCCTTTTGCCCAACACCAATGTCCATAAAGGGAGCTGTGACCCCTCAGTAAACAGGAGGGAGGAGCAAGCCTGAGAACAGCAGGGGCTGTCATCATCCTGAGCGAGCCTCTGAGCCCCCTTCGGCCCTCGACTCTCACTGTCCTTGGGCGGTGCTGGGTGCAGGGCTGAGCTGAGACCTTGCTGGACCTCGTTTCCTGGCTCTGGGCACAACGCCTGGTGTCTCGCTGCCCTCTTCTGCCAACGAGAACAATCGGGAACCATGTCTTGCTGAACAGTGTGTTTCCCTGGCATGCTTCAGCCGCATGGGAGGCGGCGAGGAGCCTGCCGAAAGCAAGGATCCTGCCCCAAGCAGCAGCTGCCACCATTCTGGATTAGAGCTTCCAACCAAAACAGCAGCTGCCTGGGCTCCCGGGCAGCATCGCCTGCCTGATTTGATCTGACGCTGGACTTGGGCTGTTTTGTTCTTTTACTGTTGTTGTTGGGTTTCTTTGTTTGGTTGTTGGGGTTTTTTTTTGTGACTCGGGAGAAGATTTTTCTAGCACTGACACCACCAAGAGCTCCCTCTCCTCTCCAGGCTGTTCACTTGAGTGGGACACGTTGTCCATGTTTGAGCCAAAGATGCACGTGGGTGAGTAAAGTTCCCCGGCATCTCCAGGACTGCAGCTGGAGCTAGGTCAGTTTTGAACTGGGTGAAGTATCTCTTGACCCAACCCTGTGGTTCTACCATGACTTCAAGAAGCACTTATTTTTCCCGAGCACGTACCAGTGGTGTTAGCCTGCCTGCCTCCCCGTTCCCATCTCACCTTTGTGGTTGGGGTTTCCTCTCCAGCTGACGTGTCTCCTCCTGCACAAGGACTCCAGGCCCCTTTCCCTGTGCTTTGCGGTCCAGCATAAAACACTGAAAACCACTTAAAAAGGGATCCCCACTTCCAAGCATTTTAATCAAAGAGCATCCTGTTATCCAAGCACAGCTGCTGCTCTCCAGGGTGTCACGCCATCCCCACGCACAAGGCGGCTGCGCACCAACCCCGTGCCTCGCGCTAGAACAGCGTCACTTCTTAATTTTCATCTGGTCATTACGGCTGGTGGTGTTCCAGCCTTTCCAAGGGCGGATCCAGCAGCCTGCTCCGACAGCAGGGCTTTGATCAGATGGCTTCCTATTGCACTCAATAAATGTTTTCTCTACAGTCTGCCTCTTCCTTTTTCTTAAAAAAAAAAAAAAAAAAAAAAAATATTATCTTCCCCCCTCCATCTGCAGCAGCACATGAAGGACACAGATGAAGAAGCAGATACCCAAGCAGGGGCTTCTACCAAGCATCAGTGCCTGCTGCTGCTCCGCTGCCATCCCCTCCCGCGACTGCAGCTCCAGAGACACTACTGGACCCCGCATCCCTGGTAATGCTTCATTACACTGGTGCAAACTGGATTTCAACCAGTTTCCTCTGGGGAAAGGTCCCCAGTGACTTTGGCCTCAGAGCTCAGCCCAGGCGGGCACAGAACAACTGTGCAAATGTTTTGTGTTTATTCGGTAAACGATGCAGGCAGACAAATTGATTCCCTTGTGAAGGCAGGAAAGCAGCTGCCTCTCGGAGGGAGGGGATCCTGGCCCAGGCGAGGCGGTCGCTCCTCTACAGGGGCAGCACCTTTGCCCCTCCAGAGGGTTTGGTGAGGTAGAAGGTGGCTGTGCCGCTGTACTTCTCCTAGGAGACAAGAGAAGCAGTAAGTGCTGGTGCTGCAGCCAGAGCCTGGGCTGGGGGGTGCCTTTGGGCTGGTGCAGGCAAGACCTGCTGGAGCTGGGGCCCTGCTGGCCAGCCCAGCCATGCAGCTGGCCCAGCTGCCCCTCCAGATGGTTTTTTTGGGGGGACAGTGTGCTGTCCTGGCTGCTGCCTGGCATCCCTTGCGCCATCCACAGCACGGGGCAGGGAGGCTATCAACACATCCCCAAGCTCAGCCTCCAGCAGCCCCTCAGGGACTGTTCTCCATGACTTTTTCCAACCCCTTTCTGACCCTGCTGATGCCGCCAACCTCCACGGCCTCTGGCGACAGCAGAAAACTCACCGCCAGCCCTGCACAGAGTTTCCTTGGCTCTGTTTTCCTCCTCACTCACCCATCGGTCGCTGGTTCTTATTTTGGAGGATATGAGGGTCAGTTCCACACTCACCCGATCCACTCCCTTGGCTCTTTTTTAACTCCTGGTCACGTTCCCTCTCTCCCAGCTTCTCGTCAGCCAGCAGAGGCACTGCCCTTTCGGTCTCTCCTCATTTCAGACACCTTCCTCTGCCCCTTCTTTATCCCCCCCACTATTTACAGGGCGCGTCATGACCTCATACAGCAGCGAAATAAGGCTCTGCCTCGTTCACTGCCCCCGTGTCCCGACACCCCCATTTTGCTGGCATTTTCAGCTCCTGGCGCAGGCTGAGCTGCTGATTTAGAGAACACTGATGGTGGCGCTGAGATTTTTCCTGGGCTGTAAGTGCCAGTTTAAGCTCAGCATTCTCTAAGCTCAGCTTGGTTTGCTTTTCCCTAGATAGATTTAGCCTTCCTGAAGCTCACCCAGCACCTTTTTGCTCACTTTCTCAATGCAGTAAGGTCCTTGGGCAGTGCTGTGTGACCAGCACAATGCTGAACTGCAAGAGCTTAGTAGCATCGACAGACTTGGGGCTATCCCTGCATGGCACCAGATGGGCTACATCAACCCCAAGTGCCTCAGGAGCGCAGCTCCAACAGCATCCCCGGGCCATGCCCCTGAGTGTTTCCTTGGGATCTTTAAGTCAATCTCCCAGCACTTTTCTGCCACGTACCTGGATGTGGTGCTGGGCTCTCTCTGCAGCCCCAGCCTCCAGCAACGTCACTGTGCAGCCTCCGAAGCCTCCCCCGGTCATCCTGCTGCCATAAACCCCATTGACTTCCAGAGCTGCCGCTACCAGCTCGTCCAGCTCCGGGCAGCTTACTTCGTAGTCGTCCCTGGAGAGAGGAGACCCACGGTCAGCCCTGTCCTGCACCCCAGCCATAGCCCTTGCACCACTAACAGCTGAAACATGCGCCTTGGTGCATCCATTGCCATAGCAAACCGCAGCAATGCAGGATGCCACAGATCCCGGTCCAGCTCCCTGCCTGTAAGTGCATGTATACATGAGCGAGGCTGCGAGCATCAGGGACCTGCTGGGCGCTGCTGTAAGCAGCACGTCTCTGTAATGTACATGACTGTCTGCCTCATCCCAGTACCCCCCAGCGCAGAAGCCTGCAGGGCTTCTCCTGAAACTCCCTGGGAGGCTGAGCCGTGAGAGACACCAGGCAGGACACGGCTCTGGCTGCCCCCAGTGCTGCCCCCACTGGGAAGGGAACCCCCTGAGAATCTGACATCAGTGTCCCCAGTGCAGCCTGCCCTGCCCAGGGGTGGTACATCCTCACCTCAGGGAGTTGTGACTCTCCACCATCAGCCTCCCAAATGTCTTGTAGTCCCTGTCCTGCAGTGCTTGCGCTGCCTGGACTGTCCGTGCTATCTCACCGACGACGTGCCTGGCCCGCCGGTACACCTCCTCACCCAGCCGGCTCCTGGCCGCTGCGGAGATAAGCACATGCTTGCAGCGAAGCTGCTTAGGTCTGCGGGATGCTGCTGGGGGTGAGCACAGCCGCATCCTGCAACCCTGCTTCTTCTCCACTCGTGGCATGCTCCTGTCCCGGTGCATGCATCCACCCACCCCAGGTGCTGCCCCACAGTCTCAGCCCATCCCATGGGACACCGAGCTCCTGCTGCCCCGAGGAGCGGTCAGAGCCGAGGGAGGGACCATCCCCACCTTCCAGCTCAGCCATGGTGGCATCTCGCAGGCTGGCCTTGCCAAGCGCCGCCGCCGCCTCCTCGCACTGCCGCCGGCGCGTGGGGTACTCGCTGCCCGTCAGCGTGTGCCGTACGTTGGAGTTGGTGATGAGGACGGCCAAGCTGGTGTCAGTCAGCGGGACGAGGACGGTCTCCAGGGACCTGCAGCAAGAGCTCAGCACGGGCCGTGTGCCTGCCCCCCTGCCTGCTCCGGCCATCGGCCGTCCGAGTGACATGGCAGGCAGCTCCTGCCCCCACAGAGGCAAAGTCCATCGAGTTTAGGATTTCACCCGAGCATTTCACTCCCAGTTATTAGTCCCATAATGGACTCTAACGACTTTGCATGAAAGACAACCCAGGCAAGTAGCAGAAAGGATGCAGGAGGAGGAATCAAGACATAGGAATTAAAACGTAGGGAGCCACAGCCCCGCGATGAGATTTTGGGCTGGGTAGAGGGGTTAACCCCTCCCTGCACTCCTGCATTTATTTCGTGGCCACGGGACCAGCTTGTCCCCACCTGCCCGAGGAGGTGGGCACAGCACAGCGAGCTCGGGGCTCGGCCCTGACCTGCAGTCAATGAGCAGCGCGTGGCCTTCCTTGCCCATCACGGATATGAACTGGTCCATGATCCCACAGGGCATGCCGGCAAACGTGTGCTCCGCTTTCTGGCACGCCAGTGCCTTGGCTACCGAATCACCGTCATCTGTGCCAGAGCAGAGAGAGGCAGGTTAGCAGCTCTGGGACCTTTGCCCCTTGTCCTGGAATAAGGGGACAAAACATGAAGGTAAAGGGTTGCTTTGCCATGGAATGGGGATTTGCTAAAGCATCAGCTGCAGGTGCTTGCTCCTGTGCCTGCATGGGTCCCCGGATCCAGCTGGATGTGATAATTGGACACTGATGTCTCAGATTTTTGGAGATATGAGGGCGGGGAGAAGATGCTCCCAAGAGAACATTCTGTCATCCCTGATGGTCCGTGGGCTTTAGAGGCATGACGAGGTGAGCCGGAGGAGCCCTGCAGCCAGAGTGGTGCCAGCTCCACTAAGCGGTTGTGACCCACCCCACAGCAGTGTTTCCCTGAGGGCTGCGGGATCTTGCTAAAGGCACCCTCCTCATCCCAGCTCCCACCTGGGAATGGAGGTACCTGGGGCCAGGACCGACTGCTGCCTTACCAGGGCAGAGCTGCTGGAGGAAGGTGTAGGTAGCCACCTCCAGAGCGGCGGAGCTGGAGAGGCCCCCTCCCAGGGGGATGTCACTGGCTATCACGGCGGTGAAGCCTGGCACGGGACCACCTGCGGGAACAGAAGGGAGGAGGGGAGCCGTGAGCCCCTGCAGGGCTGGGGGCTGCCATGACCCACAGCTCATGGGGAGCCGGCTCCCGACAGAGGAACCCCTGTCTGATACCCCATTTTAAAACACAGGGAGATCCACGGCAGACCGTGACCTAGGCTTCCCCCCACAAACACAGGGGTGTTTGGAGCTGAAAGCATCCCTGCTGGAGCTTGGTCCCGCAGCAGCTGCGGGATTGTACTGGCACTGGAAGAGCCCCTGGAGCATGCCAAAAGCCTGGTGCCGAGCACCGGCCCCACATGAGAGGGGCTCTAACCCACCCTGCAGCCTCGGCCTTACCCCGGTAGTGCTGGATGACGCCCTTGACGTAGTTGGCCCAGCGCGGCTGCCCCGGGCTCAGAGGGCTGCCTTGGCGGGGAGCCGGGAACTGCACCCTGTGGGGCTCGTCCGCCTCCGCCGAGGTCGTGAGGATGGAGATGGTCCCGTCCTGCGTGGGGGATCCCACCAGCACTGTCCCCAGCTTCAGGGCCTGGAGAGGCAGGGGGAAGGCGTGTTCAGACCCTGCAGCATCCCTTGGAGCATCCCCACTGGTGGCAGGGGACAGCTGTGACTGCACCCAACACATTACCCTTAACTCTGCCCGTGCGGAGTCACCAGCTGCCACCGCACACTCTGGCTTGTCACAGCATTGAATTTTCTGGCTATTTAATGCCACGCAGGGTCAGTCTTAGCACCAAAATGTTGTGATCAACCACCCCAGCTCAGCGCCGGGGTGCTGGCTGCTGGGCTCCGGGGGAGTGGAAACCCATGACAAGGACATGAGGTTTTGGGAAGTTGTCTTGCCTGCAGGGGAATTCAGCTGACCTGCTCCCACGCTCCTCGGCCTCAAAATAATTAGCTGTAGGTTTGATTAAGGACTGAGAGGGGGCTTCCCCGCCAAGCCAAAAGAGGGCAGGAAGCCCCAGCTGCTTCAAACCATCTCTGCCACCAAAACCTTCCTCTCCAGGGACGGGAAATTTTTGACGGGGTTGCAGAAAAGAGGCTTCAACACCTCGAAGAGGTGGCTGGGAAGGGGAAATTGCACCCCCCTGCAGTGAGTTAGGAGCTGGTCTGAAGGCTGCTGCCCCTGATGCTCCAGGGTCCCGGGCATGGTGGGGGATCCTGCAGGGTCCTCGGCAGGGGGATCCCAGGGGCAGGACGGTGAAAGGGGGATCTCGGGGGATCCCACAGGGTCCTGGGCGGGGGATCCAGGGGCAAGATGGTGAAAGAGGGATCTCGGGGGATCCCGCAGGGTCCTGGGCGGGGGATCCAGGGGCAGGATGGTGAAAGGGGGATCTCGGGGGATCCCGCAGGGTCCTGGGCGGGGGAATCCCGGGGGTAGAATGGTGAAAGGGGGATCCCGGGGGATCCCGCAGGGTCCTGAGTGGGGGATCCAGGGGCAGGATGGTGAAAGGGGGATCTCGGGGGATCCCGCAGGGTCCTGGGCGGGGGAATCCCGGTGGGACACCCTGGGGCAGGCAGGCGGAGTCGGCGGCCGGGAACCCCCGGAGGCTGCAGGGGGGACCCGGAAGGGTGACACCGAGGGATCCCGGGGCCGGCGCGGCGGAGCACGGCCCTTACCATGGGCAGCACGAAGCCGCCGTTGTAGTCGGTGTGCTCGCCGATGAGGTTGACCCGGCCGGGGGCCCACGCCGCCAGCACCGCCGCCCCCCCGAAAGCCTCTCCGTGCGCCCGGCGGGCGGCCACCAGCAGCGGGACCGACCCGGGCTCCGCCGCCGCCTCCGCCATGGCCGCTCCGCTCCGCCCCCGGTCCCGCTCCGCCCCCGGTCCCGCACCGCCCCGCTCCGCCGGCGGCCGGGCTCGAACTTAGAATCATAGAATCATAGAATCATAAAATCATAGAATTCTTAGGGTTGGAAGGGACCTTAAAGATCATCTAGTTCCAACCCCCCTGCCATGGGCAGGGACACCTCCCACTAGATCAGGTTGCTCAGAGCCCCGCCCAGCCTGGCCTTAAAAAACTTCCAGGGATGGGGCTTCCACCACCTCTCTGGGCAACCTGTTCCAGTGTCTCACCACCCACATGGTGAAGAACTTCTTCCTAATGTCCAGTCTGAATCGACCCATCTCTAGTTTTAATCCATTCTCTCTAGTCCTACCATTACCCGACATCCTAAAAAGTCCCTCCCCAGCTTTCTTGTAGGTCCCCTTGAGATACTGGTAGGCCACTATAAGGTCTCCTCAGAGCCTTCTTTCCTCCAGACTGAACAACCCCAACTCCCTCAGTCTGTCCTCATAGGAGAGGTGCTCCAGCCCTCTGATCACGCTCGTGGCCCTTCTCTGGACATGTTCCAGCATGTGCATATCTTTCTTGTAGCAGGGGCTCCGGAACTGGGCACAGTACTCCAGGTGGGGTCTCACCAGAGTGGAGTAGAGGGGGAAAATCACCTCCCTCGACCTGCTGGCCACACTTCTCCCGATGCAGCCCAGGATACGATTGGCTTTCTGGGCTGCTAGTGCACACTGATGGCTCATGTTGAGCCTCTCGTCTACCAGCACCCCCAAGTCCTTTTCTTCAGGGCTGCTCTCAAGCCAGTCACTGCCCAGCCTATATCGGTGCTTGGGATTGCCCCGACCCAGATGGAGGACCTTGCACTTGGTCTTGTTGAACTTCATGAGGCTGGCATGGGCCCACCTCTCCAGCCTGTCAAGGTCCCTCTGGATGGCATCCCTTCCCTCCAGCGTGTCAGCCGCCCCACACAGCTTGGTGTCGTCGGCAAACTTGCTGAGGGTGCACTCTATGACACTGTC
This sequence comes from Alca torda, assembly GCA_008658365.1. Lineage (NCBI taxonomy): Eukaryota > Metazoa > Chordata > Aves > Charadriiformes > Alcidae > Alca > Alca torda. The sequence continues at coordinate 30,808,689 of CM018086.1, read as the reverse complement.
CATGTCACTGACAAAGATGTTAAACAAGACCGGTCCCAGTACTGATCCTTGAGGGACTCCACTTGTCACTGGCCTCCACTTGGACGTGGACCCATTGACAGCCACTCTTTGGGTGCAGCTGTCAACCCAGTTCTTTATCCACTGAATTGTCAGTCCATCAAACCCATATTTTATCAGCTTGGAGACCAGGATGTCATATGGGACAGTGTCAGAGGCTTTGCTCAGGTCCAGGTAAATGACATCAGTTGCTCTCCCCTTGTCTATTGATGTTGTGACCTTCTCATAGAAGGCCACCAGGTTTGTCAGGCACGATTTGCCCTTGGTGAAGCCGTGTTGATTGGCCTATAGTTCCCTGGTTCATCCTTCTTTCCCTTTTTGAAAATGGGTATTATGTTTCCCCTTTTCCAGTCAGTGGGGACCTCACCAGACCTCCATGACTTTTGGAATATAATAGAGAGTGGTTTAGCAACCTCATCCACCAGTTCCTTCAGCACCTGTGGGTGTGTCCCATCGGGTCCCATGGACTTGTACACTTTCAGGTTCATCAGATGGTCATGATCCTGATCTTCACTTACAGTGGGCAGTTCTTTCCAACCCCTGCCATTATCTTCTGTGACTCCAGGAGTGTGGCTGGAGCCCTTGCCAGTGAAGACTGAGGAAAAGAAGTCGTTGAGAACCTCGGCCTTCTCCATATCACTTGTCACCAGTTCTCCCGTTTCCTTTCTGAGGGGGCCCACACCTTCCCTAGCCTTCTTCTTACCATTAATACACCTATACAAATTTTTGCTGTTTCCCTTGATCTCCCTGGTTAGATTTAATTCTAGCTGAGCTTTAGCTTTTCTCACCAGGTCTCTTGCTGCTCGGGCAGCTTCCTTGTATGCCCCCCATTCTAGCTGTCCTTTCTTCCACTCCTTTTAAAGTTTCTTTTTGTGTGACAGTGTGTTCCAGCAGCTCCTTGTTCATCCAGTCAGGTCTCCTAGCATTCTTTCCTGCCTTCCTCTTTGTTGGTATACTTTGCTCCTGGACACAGAGAAGGTGATCCTTGAATACTGACCAGCTGTCCTGGGCCCCCCGTCCCTCTAGAGCTTTGTCCCAAGGCACTTTGGCCAGCAGATCTCTGAAGCGATGAAAGTCTGCATGCCTAAAGTCCAGGGTCGTAAGCTTGGAACACATCCTCCTAGTTGCCCTGAGGATCTTAAATTCTATCGCTTCATGGTCACTGCAGCCAAGGTTGTCCCTGAGCCTCACGTTGGTCACCAGCCCTTCCCTATTGGTGAGAACGAGGTCCAGCATAGCACCTTTTCTTGTTGGTTCCTCTACCATTTGGAGGAGGAGGAGGATGATAAAGTTGTCATCAATCAACTTGCAGCGCTACCAGGGAGCTGGGGGAGGGATCCTTCCTGATCCATGCAGCCCCTTCCCACGGGCCGCGTGCACCCCTGGCTACTTTTCTATAGGCAGGGTGAGAGTCACCCCTACACACAGCCCTGGGTGTACCCATGGCCCTGCCAGCACCCAGGACTTTTTAGTACATATATCCATACCCATAGCCATATCCTGGTGCCTGCATTGTCCTAAAATATAGAATCATAGAATCACAGAATGGTTTGGGTTGGAAGGGACCTTAAAAGTCACCCAGTGCCACCCCCTGCCCTGGGCAGAGACACCTCCCACCAGACCAGGTTGCTCCAAGCCCCGTCCAGCCTGGCCTTGAACACCTCCAGGGATGGGGCAGCCACAGCTTCTCTGGGCAACCTGGGCCAGGGGCTCACCACCCTCACAGCGAAGAATTTCTCCTTAATATCTAACCTAAATCTCCCCTCTTTCAGTTTAAAACCACTACCCCTTGTCCTATCACTACGTTCCCTGATCAAGAGTCCCTCCCCATCTTTCCTGTAGGCCCCCTTTAGGAACTAGAAGGGGCTCTAAGGTCTCCCCGGAGCCGTCTCTTCTCCAGGCTGAACACCCCCAGCTCTCTCAGCCTGTTCTCACAGCAGAGGGGCTCCAGCCCTCGCAGCATCCCCGTGGCCTCCTCTGGACCTGCTTCAACAGGTCCGTGTCCTTCTTGTCCTGAGGACTCCAGAGCTGGATGCGATACTCCAGGTGGAGTCTCACTAGAGTGGAGCAGAGGGGCAGAATCACCTCCCGATATATGGGCAGATACACATGTATATATATATGCACCTGTGTCTCTGTTATGTATGTGACTGATGCCAATATATGCAATGTATTTATTTCATATGCGTGTACCTGTATGTATATATGCATCAACGTCTGTGCTGTACCTATCGAGGTGCCCGGCCCGCAGGCAGCCGCAGGTGGGTGTGAGCCGGGAGGTTTCCCCCCCCCGCGGGGCCGGGCCGATCCGCTCCCGGGGCGGGGCCCGTTCCCGGTTCCCGGTTCCCACCCGGAGCCGCCGCCGCGGGACCGCCCGGGCCGGGGGGCCGAGCCCATGGCCAGGAAGGAGCCGCTGCTGAGCGCCCTTAAAGGTGACCGTGGTTCCCCCACATCCCCCGGGGTCGGTACCCACCTCCCCCTGCGCAGCTGCACCGGTTTGGCCGGGGCCGGGGCCGGGGCCGGGGCCGGGGCCGGGGCCGGGCGGGGGTTTCCCGGTTCGGGGGCCGCCGTGGCAGGGCCAGCCCCGCCGCCTGACCGGTTGTTCGCCCCCGGCTTTGGCTTTGAGGAAGTTTACCGGAGTTTCTGCGTGCTGCGGCCGCGGGGTCGCATCCTGCGGGGTGTCGGGCACCTCCCGCAGCACCAGCGACCCGCCCTGGGGGTGTGCGCACGGATATTCCCATGGGTGCCCCCCCCCCCCTCCGGGCTGGGGCACCCATGGGTGCTGATGCTTCCCCCACCGCAGGCGAGGTGCTGCGGCTGCGGGAGGGCGGGGGGCCCTGCACGGATGCCTCGCCGCACCTCACCTCCTTCTGCCAGCTGCTGGAGAGCATCCTGCGCAAGGGGCTACGACGTGAGTAGCTCTCCATGCCCCGGGTGGGGGGTGGCAGCTTCCTGGTGCCCACAGCAAGGGGCCTTGTGCGCCTTTTTTGCCGCAGAGCCAGCCTGGGGCTTCAGGAGACGGGATTACTGGCACTGGGTGGAGCAGCTTCCCACAGGGGACGGTGGCAGGTGAGTGGCCCCGAGCTGGGCCGGGGATGACAATCTGAGCCATGGTGGTGTCCATCGCGATGTGCTCATCCCAAAGACCCCAGGTGGGAGGAGGTCAGTCCCAAAGACCGCAGATGCTCCCACATCTACCTGAAAGGAGGTTGGAGTGAGGTGGGGGTTGGCCTCTTCTCCCAGATAATAAGTGATAGGATAAGAAGAAACGGCCTCAGGTTGCACCAGGGCAGGTTTAGGATGGATATTAGGAAAAATTTCTTCACCAAAAGGGCTATCAAACACTGGAAGAGGCTGCCCAGGGAAGTGGTGGAATCACCATCCCTGGAGGTATTTAACAGACGGGTCGACGTGGTGCTGAGGGACGTGCTTTAGTGGTTTTTTTTTGGCAGTGTTGGGTTAATGGTTGGACTCGATGATCTTAAAGGTCCCTTCCAACCCAGGCGATTCTATGATTCTATGATGCGAGCTGCTTCCCCTCTCCCCATCCAGGCTGACCCCTCTCTCCATCAGCATCCGGAAAGCTGGCAGCTGTGAGAAGACGCAGACGGTGCAGGGCCGTGGGCGGTACTTTCTGCGCTTGGCTCTGCAGGGGAAGGTGCTGGCGGCAGCCGTGCGGGGGCTGACACAGACCCCCCGGCTCCTGGAGGTGCAGCTCACAGCAGGGACCCCCACTACCCACGGGCCATGGGCAGTGAAATGGCCGCGTGATGGTGGCATTTCTCTGTGTTTCAGTTTTATGATCCGGTGAGCTCCGTCCTCGGCAATGAAAACCTCCTGGGTAAGGCAGTGGCTCCTCTGAGGTGGGATGTAACCTGTCCCGGGGGTGGCTGTCGCAGGTGTTATGGCACCATGCTGCTGCAGGGGGGGGGGAAATAGTCCACTGTGACTTTTCTAAGCCCAGATTAGTGGTAAAATCTAAATATGCTGCTACAATGATGGAAAAACAGGTGTAAATATTTAAACACAGTTTGAATCCATCTAAGGTTGGTTTTACTGTTGTGGGCTAGGAAAATTGTTTCTCAAGTGTTTCCTGAGTTATTTCTTTGTACCAAGGGTGCTGGTTTGGACAGACCCAGCAGTGTGGCCTGGAGGGGAGCCCTTGGTGGCCGTGCCCAGGCTGTGGTCCCACACGAGGGGTCACACGGGGGGTTCGGTGTGGTAAAAGGCTGTATTTCCTTGACAGGCTGCACCACTCCATCCGCAGCCGTGCTTCTTGGAGGGGAGGCAGGCCAGGGGGAAAGCCTTTAATCTTTTGATTATGATAAATAAGCCCATGTTAAACCTGTACCTAGATGGCTTGTAAGTCACCCGCGCTGCCGGTGCATGAGCAGATTGCAGATCTCCGCCAGTGTCACTGCAAGGCTTGTGCAGGAGAGCCGGAGCGGATTTGCTTTGCGTTTAGGGGGAGAAATGGAGAGAAAGTTGCTCGTCAGCAGCGTTTGCTGCGAGCCTTGGTCTGAATTTGGGGAAATCAAGCGTTGAGCTGCAGCGCTTCTCTCCCTGTGCTGGCAGCAGAAGCCTGGGATAAGCCTCCGGCAGCATCCTGGGTGCCGCGGTGCTGGGATGCTCTCAGGGCCTCGCTCCCCAGGGCTCATTAATTACGCCCAAAGTGGCTTTATTCGGACCTCTGCCATGTCCCTGCGAGGCTGTGGCTGCTGGGAACCTGCTGGTGATGCTGGCTCTCCATCCACATCCCTCTGCAGAGCCTTTCCTCTCGCTGCTGCTGGTGGTGACAGAGACGGATTTCTCCCTGGACCTGCAGGTACGGTGACAAATCAGCAGGGTGGTGGCTGGCACACGGCTGCCAGCGCAGTGTCCCAGCCCCTTCGTCACTGGGACCGATGGCGCTGACGCTCCTTTGTTTGCAGAATTGCAGCTTCTTGGACGAAAGCTGGCTGCTGCCGGTAAGAGCTCATGTCTCCCCGGAGCCATCCTTCCGCCACCTGGCCCTCACTGGGAAGTCAAACGAGGAAGCTGAGGAAGGATTTGGTGGGGAGGGATTGCCACGCACCTCTCCGCCCAGCCGCAGCCAGGGGTGACTTGGCTCAGGTTCCCCAGCACCAGCAGAGCCACCTCTGCCACTGAGGCTGGATCCTGCCGGGTGCCTGCACTGGCAGCGGCAGCAGATCCCGGCATTCCTGGGAGTAAAACCAAGCAAGAGCAGTACCCGGGCCTAAATTGCTGACATAAATCAAGTTTTCCCATGCTCCCTCCCCTGATTTCTTGCCAAAAAAATCCCCATTTCCCTGGGCTGACACAGATTATGCATCGGTTGGTTTCGCTCTTGGTTTTGCCTGGTGAAAAATCAGGGCGTTTATTAAGAGCAACGGGGATGCCTTGATGTCTTTTGAAACGGAAGAGCATCCCTCCGCTGCCGCCTTAACCCAAAAGAATCCCTGAAAAAGCTGAAAGGGACTTTGGGGCTGGTTATGGCGTGCTGCTGCGGAGGCCGGGATGCCACTGGCTTTTGGGCATTTCTAACAGCGAGTGCTCCCAGCCGAACTGGTTGTGTTTTGGGTCCCTGGCTAATGCGATGTGACAGTAAGTGCTGCCGCAAATGGCAGCGGCTCTGGGGAGGGGCAGCAGCGCTCCTCCGGCTGCGGGGGGACGTGTGGGGCGAGGGAGGAGGGCTCATCACTGAGTTGAGGGTTCACCTGCTGCTTTGCCATCCCATCCATCCAGCAGGTTTGTCCCTCCAGGGTCTGGGAACAGCGGAATCCCTGGAAAGGATAAGGACAAGCGGACACTGATGGTCCCAGCCCAGCCCGGGGCACTGGGGACCGGCCTCTCCCTGGGCTCCTGAAGCCCTGGTTTGGCACCAGTGCCAGCAACATTCCAGGGCAAGGGGTCCTCATCCTCCCCCTTGTCCTGGTCATGTTCCTTATGTGTCCTGTGGCCACTGCCAGGGCTGCTTTGACTGGCCACTCTCTTCCAGGTGTGCATCACTTATGAGACGGTCCCGTGCCGAGCGCTGGGGATGGTGCTCAGGTAGGAGCCCTGGATCCTCCTCTCTGCTCTCCAGTGGGATCTGGACACTATGGCACTCACACCCCCCCACCCACCCCCCCCCAAAAAAAAGAAAGGGGAGATGAACACCCCCATTGAGAGCATCGGGACTGCCTCGGGCGCTTTTTCTCCCCATTGGTTCAGCCTCGCTGGTATAAACTGCCTCCATGGGGTGGTTTTTCCCTCCCTCTGTGTATTGGTGAAGCATCACTGATGGTATGGGAGGGCTGGGGGAGCGGGGCTGGGTCCCCGGGGCTGAGCTGGGGCATGGCTGCACCCCCAGGTACGTGGACGGCCGAGTCTTTGTCACCGAGGTGCTCCCCGAGAGCCAGGCGGAGGTGGACGAGGTGGTGCTGGCCGGGGACATCCTCGACGAGATCAACGGCTGCTCGCTGAGAAACGCCTACAGCGGGCAGGTGGGTGGGCATGGAGGGCTGGCGTGTCCCCCCCTTCTCCTGCCCCTCACTCTCCAGCTCTGCTTCTCTCCCTCCCCCCCCCCCCCAACCCCAGGCTGGGGCCGTGCTGCAGAAGCTGAAGGGACAACCGCTCATCTTCTGCCTGCTGCGGTGGCGGTGGCACGACGGGGGGGTCTACGAGCCGCTGCTGCCCTACCTGAAGGTCCTGAAGGAGAAAGAGCCCCAATTCCAGCTCCAGCGAGGCCCCCGGCGCCGGGGTGAGGGGGAGCCACGGAGGCTACAGGGGGGCAGGTAGGTCCAGTGCCATGGGGAGTGCCCAGGCTGGGTTGAGAGTCCCGGCATCGAGACAGCCCTGTGCCCACGCTATCCCCTATCTCTGCTCAGGGCTATGGGGTCAAAGCTGTCCCCATGGCCTGGGGGTGGTGGGGCGACTGCGAGCATCTTCCCTGGCAAAGAGCATCAGGAGGATGCACAGGGTCCTTGCCCCGATGCCCCCAAGCCCTTTTCCCCCCAGGCTGCTCTACAACCTGCGGTACCTGGGTCGGACCAGCGTTGGGAAGGTGAGGTGATGGGGCGAAGACGTGCCATGGGATACATCTGTCTCTTCTGGGTTTCTTCTCACGTGCCCATGAATTATTCCCTCCTTCCCACTCTATTTCAGTGCGGTGGCAAAGAGGTGCTGGGTCGGGCCATCCCTGCTGTGCTGGAGAGACACCGGGCAGCGCGGGTGAGCGACAGGGCTGGGGGCATCCCGGGAATGACTTGATGAGAAAAATACAGGGAAATGTGGTCTCTACCCGGGGATATTTTTTCCTGCTGGCTCCAGGTTCGCGTGGCCTGGCTAAGTATTTGACACCCCCCCCTACTCCTGTGGAAACGCATGGACACCCCCCTACTCCTACTTTTTTTTTTTTTGTTTTCTCTGCAGCCAGGATAGGAAAGTGCATTAAGGAAAAACAAATACAACCACCTGCAGGAAAGTACTTGGAAAACTGCGGGGAGGCTGAGCCTGGTTCCAGGGATGCTGCAGGGCTCAGGACACTGTTGGTTGAGCCTTTGGGGGGTTGTTTGTGAAAAGCTCCGAGTGCGAGAGTTGGTGGGGGGGAGGAAGGGCAGCACAGAGAAAAGGCCTTGAAAAAGCTGTGCTTGGCTGCGCCTCGTCACCTCTGCTTTTGAATAATCTCTCTCTCTTGTAAGTGTCATGAAAAAATCAAGCTCAGACACTGTGATGATCGGGACTTTTTCCCCCTTCCATCCCCCATTCAGGAGGTTTTGTTTGATGTGATGGAAGCAGAAGTCCTCGTACAGGAGAAGGCCTCTTCCAAGGTGAGCGAGCGACACCCAAGCTCCGGGTGACCCCCGACGCTGCCGATCTGCCGTCGTGGGGATGGAGGGGGGGCTGCGGAGCCAGTTTAAACCAGAACTGGGACGACAGGGACTGTCTGCAGCCCCTTAATGCCATCTCCCTCCCGTCCCCTGTGCAGCTCCTGGGCCGCTACCCCTACCCTGCCATCTCCTGCGTGGGACGCTGCGTGGACAGCAGCAATTTATTCGCCTTCTGTGTGGCGTAAGTGTTGCGCATGGGCGCTTGGGGGGGGGGGGGGGGGGGGGTAATATAGAGCGATATGGGGGCTTAGAAAATAAACAAGCGGCATCCAGACCCGCCGCGGGGTCTCTGGTGTGGTTACGAGCCGGGGCTGGGCTTCCAGAGCAGCTCTCTCTGACAGCTGATGTACGCGTTTCCATTTTTAGCACTTCCCTGGAGAGCCCTGACGGGAGCGCGTTCGACTGCCTGGTGTTTGCAGCGAGTTCGGAGCAGGAATGCGAAGAAATCGTCAAGAGAATTGGTAAGGGAAGGGTTTCCGTCTTTAGGTATCATCACAGTGAGCTCGTGGAGTACCACGCATCGCTGTATTCTGGCCCACCACGTGCAAGATCTAGCTTAATTTCTTTTTTGTTAAGGTTACTAAGACAAATTGATATGGTTTTGTGGTGGGTTTGGTTTTTGCGTTGTGTGTTGGTTTTTCGGTTGGGGTTTTTTGGTGGTGGTTTGTTTTTTTTTTGGTTTATCTTTTTTAAGAACTGCTAGACAATGATTTTTATTTTAAGAAACAGCTTCGAGGCATACCCAGATGGTTCATTGTTTCCACTAAGAACTTGGAGGAAACATTGTTTTCGAGGGATGTTATTTTAAAACATACTTTTCCTGCAGGAGCCCGGCCTGCTACTGCAGTGGTGCACCACAGCGAGCATTCATAAATCCCATCACTTGGAATTTTTTTATTTTTTTTTTTTAACCTGCCTAAATGCAAGCTGCCTGGCGTTTCCCAATTTACGTGGCTCCTGGGCCACCGAGGACCCTCAGGTTTCCTTTGGGGACATCCCTGCCCCTGTCCCCTTGGGACAGAGCTGATCTTACCTGAGATCACTTAATATCAACTAAAGTTACCGAGGTGGTGTTTAACTTCAAAGCAATTAAGCTGACAATTTAGCTGCAAGGAAATCTTTTTCCCTACAGGTTTAGCAGTAAGGAAAAAAAAAAAAAAAATACTTGTTTAAAACCTAATCTCGGATTACTTTAGAACATGTTTTTAGCAGCTCTGCAGCAGATATGATAATGGTATTAACTGGCGGGGGGGGGGGGGGGGGGGTGTGTGTGTGTTTGTTCCGAGCACGCTTGGAGCGGCGGCGAGGAAGTTGTGTAAGAGCAGGCGTTAAGGAGTGCCTGTTCCTCCAGCTGCAGGATTTAAGCACACGGAGTGGTTTGTCTGAGAAGGTAGAGCCCCGGGACCAGCCCCGAGGGATGCTCAGCAGCCCCCTGGGGGATGCAGCATTCCCCAAGAGCTGCTATCCCTGACTCCTGGGGTCAGGGTGGTTTTTCAAACCTCTCCCTGGCCATCCTAGTGGAAGGAGATGCTGTAAACGCCTCTAGTCCGCAAGCACTGGGCGCAGAGGGCTCCGTGTTGACTCACCGCCTGCTCGACGGAGTGAACCGTTGCTGTTCTTCCTGCTGGAATGCCACTGCTGCCACGGCACTTCTAATTCCATTGAAATAAATCAAGATGGGCTCGCTCAACTACTTCCCTGTGCTACTTTTCCATGCCAACTTTGAGCCTTACCTGTGCAGCCTGTTCTTTAGGAGAGGAGAGCCGGCCTCACAATTCAATTTAAATGTTAATTACCTGTGTTTCAGCTGTAGACAGCTCTCCTCAACCACAGCCTGCCAGGGGCCGGCTGCTCCCGGAGGCGCTGCTGGGAAAGCCAGACCTGTCTCAGCTGCGGGCCTGAAGAGCTGTTCTCAAGTGGAGGTTTGAGTATAATCCTGTTTCATCAAAAAAGCTTAGATGGGAAATGAGAATCTTATGGAGCGCCCATTCCGGTTTGCTCAGCAGCCCATATGCTCTCAGGTTGTATAATTAGCTTTTCCCCTTGCATACCATCCTGTGCTGGCTGCTGTTATTAACTGGGGCTTAGTCATGCAGCCAGATCCCACAGAAACTGATGGGCCCCAGCCCCACACCCCCCCTCCCCGAGACACTGCTTGGGGAAGAAGCTGGTGGTTCACACCCCCAAAATAAGACTTCCCTAGAAAGCAGGAGGAAAAAAAAAAAACCAAAAAACTTAGTATCTCCTCAACAGCTGACACTGATAAGCACTTAAGCTTCATTAATTAAAAAAAACCCCAAAGGTTATTCCTCCTCTGCCCCACAGCTGCAGGGCTCAGCTCTGCTCACTGGTGAAGAGCAATGACTCAAGCTACAGAAAGCCTCCAAAAAACTCCGAGGGTGGCCAGGGCAAGTTCTCCCTTCTCTCAACAGATAAAATTAAGCTGCTGCAGCAGCACTGCAGGACTCCAGGCACCTACTGCTAAACCTACAGGAGCCAGGAGGAGGAAGCTTCTTCCAGCCCATATAAACCAAATGACAAAGACTCCCCACATGTGAATGTAAAACATTTAATTTAAAAATGTTGACACTACAATATATAAAATAGCTATTATAAATGCACATAGTGTATTCTATAGCTGCCAGGTTTACGTTTTTAGGAAACTGTAAGTTACACTGTGGTTAAGACTTGTAGTTTCACCCTCTGAAAAAGTCCACATTTGATCACAGTGATGTATGGTCAGACTAACAGCCCCAATTGTTAAACACTTGGATCAAGTCATAACCAGTTTTATTGCAAAAGGACCCTGTACACATTTATATCAATTCTAGTACCTTACAAGTTTAGCTACCCAACAAGTCATTAACATACAGAAACATGCATGAGAAGCAAGAAAGATCACCCATCCCTTCTGCATATTAGCAACTTGTCACTCCTGAGCAACAAGGCTCACATCACTGAGGTTTATGTGAACAGTCACTTTTAGCATTCATCCTGAGTGAAAGATGGAATGACTTAAGTACAAATGCAACATATTATAAACAATTTCTTACAAAAAAAGTCACAAATTAAAACCAAAGTATTTTACAGAATTTACTACAAAACACCATAAAAACAGCCTTCACTTAAGCCCTCTCCCCCCGTATCCTGCGAGCCAACTGGATATCTTTGGGCATGATGGTGACTCTCTTGGCATGGATGGCGCACAGGTTTGTATCTTCAAACAGACCCACCAGATATGCTTCACTGGCCTCCTGTTTCAAGAGCACAAGAAGAAATGTCGTTAGAAACCCTCAGCGAAGCATGCGAAGCACCACGAGCGCCAAGGCCCAGCAGGCCACGAGCAATACCTGCAGCGCACCGATGGCTGCACTCTGGAACCTCAAGTCTGTTTTGAAGTCTTGGGCGATTTCCCTGACCAGCCGCTGGAAGGGCAGCTTGCGAATCAGCAGCTCCGTGGACTTCTGGTAACGACGGATCTCACGGAGGGCGACGGTGCCCGGCCTGGTTGGTGGAGGAAGGAGGGAGCGGGTGAGACGGGGCAGGGGCTGCTGCAGCGCCGGGCCGGGCCGTGCCGTGCCGGCGGCCTTACCTGTAGCGGTGAGGCTTCTTCACGCCGCCGGTAGAGGGGGCGCTTTTCCGGGCCGCCTTGGTGGCCAGCTGCTTGCGCGGAGCCTTCCCCCCGGTGGACTTGCGGGCGGTCTGCTTTGTACGGGCCATTTTTCTTCACTTACCTACGGAAAACAGGCAGGCGTGACATGAGGTCCGGCTCTCCCCATCCGCGTGCCAGCACGACCCGCCAGGCCCGGTGACACCGTGTGTCGTGTCGTGCCCTTCCCCCTCCCCTCTACGTCCAATCCCTTCAAGCCCCAGAAGCGGCAGATGTCGCCGAGCTGCCCCCCTCCCCCGCCGCCGAGGCGGGCAGGCGGCCAGCGGCCTCCCCGGGGAGGATGGGGGGGGAGGAAGGAGGAGTCACGGTTCCCCCCTCCGCCCCCGCTTCGGCGTTCGTGGCCCGGCCGCTCCCCTCCCCGGGGGAAGGGGACTGAGTCACACCTCCTCCTCCTTCCTCCGGGGCCGCCCCGGGGAGGTGTGGGGGGGGGGAGGTATGGGGGATGGGAACTGCCCGTGACTCAGGGCACGTAGGCAAGGCCCGGCCTGCCCTGCGAGCTCTAGAAGGAATCCAGGCCTCCAACAGCCGCCCAGCACCGCCACCCGCCGCGGAACGCGCCCGCCGCCCACCACTCACCGCTCGGCGAAGAAGGAAGCACCGGTGCCGGTAGCGCTGCGCACCGAAGCCTGCACGTCTCCTGCCCCACAGCCGCTCAGCAGCCAACCACCCCCTCACTGCGCCCTCCCCGCCGCGGGGACCCGCATTTTATAGTGGGGGCGGCACACGGCGCGGTGACCTCACAATGCCTGGAAGCAGCGCGCCGCACCATTGGCCGGGACCTCCGCCGGCGCCGTGGCGTCACGACACACAAAGGCCGTGCTCCGGTTCCTCGGCGCTGATTGGGCGCATGTCCGGCCGCTGATTGGTTGTTAAAGTAGGCGCCCGATTGGGTACTGTGGGGTGAGAAGGGGCCAATCGACGGCGGGCGGGTGCTCTGCGTTCTGATTGGACGAAACGGGGCAGGGTTTGGATCCTACCCTTTGTCGCGAAGCTCCACAATGGGAAGTCAATAGGAGCGGGGCTAGCGGCGGCGGGGCGGCGGGCTCCCCCGGGCACCCCCCGCCCGGCCCCGGCCGCCCCCCGGCCCGCCCTCCCCCGGGCAGAAAGCGCCTTTCCCGGCCTGTGGTGTGGAGGCGGCTGGCGGGGGGCTGCGAGCGGCGAGGGCTGGGCCAGGCCGCGGGGCCGCCCGGGGACGGGGCCGGCGGGTCCCCGTTTTCCCCCGTCCCCCCCCCCCCGCCTCCAGCGCCACCGCCTCTGCTTCCCCCGGGAGCCGCAGCGCGCAGGCCGCCGGGGGGCGGCGGAGCTCGGGTGAGGAGCAGGAGGCTCCGGTTTGGTGGTGGGTCCCTCGGGGCCCGTGTGTTGCCCCCCGCTCTGCCCCCGCCGCGCTCCCGAGTGACAGCGGGGACGAGTGAAGCCCCTCGCAAGGGAAGAGGCAGTGCCTGCGGCGGGTCTCGCCTGGTTTTACCATTGCAGCAGCCTAAGGGAGGCCCGTCACGGGGCTTGGGTGGTCCCTGCTGGCCCGTGACCCCCCCCAAAAAATGTCAGACTCTGACCCTTGGCGCTGGGAAGGCCACCACAGGCCATGGTGGCCACGCAGGGGACAAGGCTGCACCCCTCTGGGTCACCATTCCTGAGTCCCACCCACTTTGTGGGTTGCCTTCAAACTCCAGCGCTAAAGTGAATTGCAAAGTTTCATGGCAAGTAAAAATCCAGAATCCATGTTCCCTGTCGGTAGCATCTAGGAAGATAAATAACAAATAAAAAAGACTCTCTTTTGGGGGAGGTTGCTGCCTTAAAAGCTTATACCTCACTATATATGACTTTGTCATTGTATTTGTATTGACTGCTGGGAGTGGAGGCAGGTCCCTGCCCCCACGGGAAGGGTACCTGGATCAGGACGAACAGGTCCCAAATGCCCCGCAGTTGTAGCGCGTGGAACATACAGGGAACACAGACGCCTGCTTAAACCGCCGTTCCTAAAGGTATCCGTCAGCTCCGCGAGCCAGAGCCCAGCTGTAATCACGCGGACTTTGCATGAGGTTTTGCATCCTCCCCGAACACTTAAGTCTCTGGGGCCAACACCCGGCGCGGCAGGCAGAGCTGGGATTGCCGCGGCACTGGGGCTCGGCACGTACCCAGCGTGTCTCCCGCTTCCCCGCCTGCCCGGGTAAGTCAAGCAAACGCGCGCCAACATGGTGCGACAGGAGCGTCACGTGTGCTTGGGCCGGGGCTGCCGGAGGGACGTCGTCTGCTGCGCATCTCCTCTGCCTCTGGTCCTCATTTTCAGGTTAATTTCCTTGCTTGTAAAGGAAAAAGTTAATTATTTATCAGAGACAGAAAGCTGCATATCAATGGCGTGACTTGGGAGGTGTAGGTAAACAATCATTTGCATTGCACATGTTTTGGAAAATCTGAAGTAAAGAATTCCCCTTTCATCTGAGTCGTTCACGCTTAGGAAGAAGACATCTAGAAACCTGTTCTGATGGTTAACAGCGTAGACTTTAAATCTGATAATTTTAAGAGCGTACTCCGCTGTCACGAAGGCAGGAGCCCGCTGCTTCGTGTTTGTTACCAGGAGTTGGGAGGCTCCTTAGATATTTCCTTTCCCATAGTTTCGCAGTGATGGCTGCTTACACCTCTTAATTTCAGAGATACTTTTGATTTTTTTTGTTCTCTTTAGGATCAGGGAAAAGCTGGGCATCCTCTGGGATGAAACAGGCTGAGGGAAAGGCGAACGGTCCAAAGTGGGAGAGCGCAAACGAGCACATTTTAACGAGGACCTGCGCAAAGATGGAAGCAAATGCACCCTCGGCACACGTAGCTGGTGTGTCCTAAATGTTCCTCTGTTGCTTGGCAGAGCATGAAACAGAGGAAAACTGGAAGAGGAATCAGTGTCACTACCAGATTGTCAATTAAACATCAGCGAGCAAAGATTCGAGTCCCTGGTTTCCAAATCCCTGAGCATGAAGTGCGCGTTGATGGTGTTTTCAGTGTGATTTGTCAATAATTGAAGTTTTTTTTCCTGCAGGTTCATCGCTGACAGTGATTTCCCGTTGGGTATATGGGTGTGTATATGCAGATATTAACTGAACTACCTCCACGTGTACTGACTTATGAAAAGTTGTCCTACTTGACCAAGAGCTGCATAATTATAGTGCTCCGGCCTCCCATGGAGGGTTGTTAGATGAATAAGGAAGTATTGATATCCTATGACTTATTCCTGCAAATGCAGGGGAATAAGCTATTAAATTACCCCAGTAAAAGCCTGCCCGCAGTCAGTGCTCAATCAATGTAAATGAGAATTAAAAAAGTTATTTCCCTCCCCAAAACAGCTGCACAGGCAGCGCGCAGACTGGGGCCAAAAGTTTATTATTAACGCCGTTCACCCCACGTGTGTTGGCAGAGTTAAAAAAAGGTGTTTGCCTTATAAATCCTTGCTGCCCTTTTACCACGCGGCTGGAGGATCCCAGTGAGGGACGTGGTCCTCTGTGGAGCCCGAGAGATCAAAGTCCTATTAAAAGAAGCTCATATAATTTCCTCCCCTGGGAGAGAAGTTAATTTACGGAGGAAGCTCTTCGCATGGGAATTCAGCCACTTCCTTGGACACAGCTTCTTCAGGGTGTGGGAGGGAATTTTCTCCCAGGGGAGGCCTGTGCGATCCTCTGATGACCCAGCATCCTGGGGCTTTTGGTGTCACCTTCTTGGAGGTAGGTTCTCCAGGTGCCTGGCTGGGCCTTCCTCCTCCTCCTCCTTCTCCTCCTCCTCTTCGTCCTCCTCCTCCTGGGGACTGCAGTGCTATTCCAAGGCACTTCCTGGCTGGCGTTGTCCCGTGGGTGGGGAAGGCCGCGGAGCCACGACAGATGCCAACACTAAAATAAGCCTTTGGCCGGGACACTGTGCTCCCGTGTCCACGTTCAGTCCCTGAGGCGGAGGGAAGTGGGGGGGAGGAAGGAAGCGAGGCTGCCTGCCACAAATAACTCCCCGTCCTCTCACAGGCCTCCGGGCCCAGCCTCCCCCACAGCCTTCCCTGGAGGGGCCGTGCCTTCCCCAGGGGCCCGGTGCCGCCCCCGGGGCTCGGTGCCCTCCCCAGCCTCAGGCCTTTCCTCAGGGCCGGCCCCGGTGATGGCGCCTGGCCGCGGGCACCGTTCCGCCCCGCCGCTCGGGGGCGCTCTGCCGCGCCGCCCCCCACCTCCCCTCGCACTACAAGTCCCGTCGCTTCCCTCCCCCCACCTCCCCGCGCGGCCGGAAGTGCGGGCCGCGCCGCCGCGGGGCGCCTCTGGGAGTTGTAGTCCCACCGGCCGGAAGCCGCCGCCCCGCCGCCTCCCGCCTTGGCGGAGGGCGGGCGGGCGGCGGGACTACAACTCCCACCCCACCCCGCGCACCGGGGCGGCAATGGCGGCGGCGGCGCCTGCGCGCGGCGCCCGCCGTGCGGACCGCGCAGAGTGAATAATAAAGGTCTCCTCGGCGGGAGCGGCGGCGGCGGCAGCGGAAGGCAGGAGGCATGTCCAAGGGCCCGGTGGCGGGCGGCTCCGCCGCGGCCGGGCCGGCGAGCGCCGCCAGCGCGCTGCA
The DNA here is from genome assembly GCA_008658365.1 of Alca torda. NCBI lineage: Eukaryota > Metazoa > Chordata > Aves > Charadriiformes > Alcidae > Alca > Alca torda. The sequence continues at coordinate 30,792,522 of CM018086.1, read as the reverse complement.
GGCGCAGCCGGAGAAGCCGCAGCACTACACGTACGTAGCCGGAGCTTCTTCCCCGCCGCTCAGCCCGCCCGCCCGCGCGCCAACACGCGCCTGACGTCAGCGGGCAGCGTGCGGCACGCGCGCACGGAGACCCGCCGCCCAGCCCGCCTCGCACCGGCTGGAACCGGCCCCGACCGGCGCGGGCCGGCGGGACCCGCCTGCGGGGGGGGGGAAGGAAAGGGGCGGGGGATGAGGGGCTTTCCCCCCCCCTCTCCCGCCGCCCGTGATGCACCGGGGCACCGGCGGCCGCGGCCTCCCCTCGGGGTACTGGGGGCCAGGCCCCTGTGAGGGGGCGGCCGCCATGGTAGCTCTGGCCCCTGCGAGGGGGTGGCCGGCGGGCTGTCATCGCCATCCCCCGTGGTTCCCCGCGGCCCAGGCGTGTGTCACCTCAGGCGTGGAAGTGGCGCTTCGGGCTGTTAGGCTCCCCGCTGGGCTGTCACCCTGGTCCTGCGTCCCCCTCAAGGGTCCCGGGGGGTCCGTGGGCACCTGTGGAGGAGGGAGGCATCGTGAGGAGATGGGTGCCGTGCTGTGTCACCGTCCCCAAGGACCAAGTCCTTCCCATCCCGTGCCTCGCGTGCAGCCGCTCTGTGAGGGGTGGCTCGAGTGGGCTCCCTCATCCGGGCAGGGGCCTTTGAGATGTTGCCCACAGGGAAGTTATGGGAGTGTTTTACTCATGGGTGTGAGAAATGTCCCCCCCGTCGGAAATGTTACACGGAAATCGCGAGACGTGCTTGTCCTTTTCCCGCCTTTTCTCCCACCGCCCGAGTGTGACGCCTCTGCGAAGGAAAGGCGGTCGGTGTGTGTTATCCCTCGGTTGGTATCGCTTCCATTGCTGGAGACGCTGCCTCAGTGAAGGCTTATAGCTGGAACGTATCCTTCCCAAGCAAAAAATACCATTTCACTGCGTTGTCCCAAGGATGTACACAACCTCCTGGAGCTTGTGCTGAGTGAACTTGGCCTGTGATAAGTTGTCTGGGTTGGAAGTTGTGGCGAGGAAACTCTGTTCGTTTGCAATAGGGATAACGGGGTGGATTGAGTGAGTGGTGTCTCTGTGAGGGCGGGCTAGCGATGGACGTGTGATGGGGTGCAAATAAGTCAGGTATTCCCTGTCCTCCTTAAAAGAAAAAAGTTCGGAACCATTCTTTGTGAACAAAATATGTGTGCTGAACTGTCAGTCCTTATCATTTTAGGGTGTTGTCTGCATACAGAAAAAAATGTACGAATTACCCGTATCTCTTGCTTGTGTTGATGCCCCCACCCAAAATGAGAAGGGCAGGTTCAGAGTGTGGCCTGTATTCTTTTCGTTTGCGTTTTCACAGAGTTGGTGATGAACTTCCCTGCCTTTACACTGTGATACATGGAATAAAAAGAGCTGCAGAAATGCAGAGGCACGGACCCAAACCACCTGTATGCCTGCTGCAGGGATCAGAGGCTATTTCACGTCATCTTCCTTCAGGCTGTTAAGAATACCAGATCTATGGCAGAATGAGGGCTTCTAGGTTCTATGTCCATCGTGAAGATCATCTTCAGGAAGCTAGCAAGTCACGGCCTTGCAGGTTACTTTATTCGTGGTGGTGTCTAGAGTTAAAGTTTGACAGCTTTATAGGGGAAACTGGCATGAAGGAGTCTTTTACCACTACAGCAACAGTCCTAGCAGAGGGTACAGGTGGAGTACAGAGGGAGGTGCAGTCACAGCAATGACAGAAGCAATTGGTCAAAAGCGAAAGGGGGAAAAACCTGGGTGACAGGGAGATGAGGTAGAGAGATTGTAAGTATACTAGGTAGAGGAAGACAAAGGTGATAACGTGGCTAAGCATGACTGTGGAAACAAGGATATCATGGATTAGGAAGGAAACAGTGGAGGAAAGAGTTCAATAAATTGGGAGGAGAAGGAGGAAGATCAGGACCCAGTAGCTGAAAAGGACAGAGGTGGAAAATGGGACAGTGTGGAACAAAGGTGATGGTGCAATTAATTAGCTTCTTTCCAGTGAGCAAAACATGCATTTTCAGATGGATGCTAAAAATACTTTGGTGAAAACAGTTGCAGAGAAGCTGAATAACCATACGTGAAAGATGGGTTTGGGGGCTGCTGAGTACTGACAGCGGGATGTGAGCCATACTTTGAAAGTCTTGGATTTGTACACTAGGTCACATCATACTGTAAACCTCCTTCTGATAACATATGGGAACTTATTTGGTGGTCCTTCATGTGAACAAGTTGCATGTTGTCAAAGTGTAAATATTTTCGTCTTTTTTTTTTCCCTTAAATATAGTTTGTTTCCATAAAATGACACGAAGGTTACAACTTGTAAACTCAAGTAAGCTTAATTATCTGCATACTTTGCTGTTCCCTGGGGACAGGCAATCTGGTGCTGGGGATCTCTGTCTTGGAAAGTTTTGGTTGTATTCGTTAGGAAATGCTCCAGTTTCTGTATTAGTGTTGATTTCTAAACTCTTAATATTATTTGCATGAGATTTTTGGGTACTTTGAGCTGCAGTTCTAGATCCTGTCAGTAAGCCTTTATATTTGTTCTACGTGTACAGCAAAAGAATATCTGGGAAAAAAAAACAGAATTATTGATGGTATTTCACACATTTGGCACTGTTTGCTAGCAGATGAAGAGCCTAAAAAACCCCTTTGATTGTGTCCTCGGCAGCAGTTGCAGTGTACAGGTCGATACTGCTGGAGACCAAGTCATTCTGGTAGACGCCAAACTTTAATTATGAATGGTGTGTTTCTCATCTGGGGATCTGGTATTCCATTTGTAGAATTCAAGTGAGTGTTGAAATACCCAACAACCGCTGTTGTGTTCTCTCTGGGTTGCTGGATGAGAGGTTTCTGCGTGTGGCTGGTTCCTTGCAATCCCGCGGCTCCTGTAGCAGGATGAGGTCAGCGTGTTCCTCGGAAGAGCGGGGTGAGTTGGGCTCATTGCTGGGGCCCCTGCGGGCTGGCATGGCTTTGATCTTCTCCGGGTCATGAGCTGTACAGGGGTTAGCTGATTGCTCCTAGTGGGAAGTGGATTTGGTGTGGGTACACTCTGTCAAACCTCAGCTAAGTATTGACTTTGCACCATTTCTTAGCTCTAGCTGGCATGGTTATTTTTGTGTGTATCTATCTCTGTCTTTAATGTTTTATCTATAAATGTGGACAGGGGCTGAGTTCAAAGAAACTGAAAGCAAGCGATCAGTCACTTGGAGTTGTAGATACCGAGTACTGTGGTATAGTTTTGTTTTGGTACAGTATCCATTCCACCATTGCCGTCCTCACTGGTTTTCAGTCAGACTGGACTCTTTAATTGTGAATTGTAAAGATCGTATTCACTGCTTGTGTGTTTATTGATCTGTCAGAATTTAGATAAGTGGAGCAGTCCTTTGTTCGCTGTGCATTCACCTGAAAGTCAGACAGTTTAATAACTCTGCAGGAAAGCAAACATTCAGGCGAAGATAAATTAACTCATTTAATAAAAAACAAAGAGTGCCTTCATTCTAGTCTGTTCAAAACATACATGCTCAAAAGCAGTGTTGAAAATACTCTGATTTAGGTGATAAACTCTTTGGGATGCAGATTTGTTGGGTATAACCCAGATCATCGCTACTCAAGATAATTCTCTTGAGCGTGCCTCCGAAATACAAGCAGCCATCCTGTAAATAAAATTCATGTTTCTGTCACCTCACAGGCTGTACCCTTACTTGAGCTCTGGACCAAGATGCCTGGGAGGGCATCCTGTCCTCTTAACAGCAAGATAAGCTTTGCGGTTATGCCTTTGCAGCGTAAAAGACACAAAACTTGTCTTTCCTTTTGCAAGAGGGGAGGAATTGTGGGAAATTCCTGAAAGATTAGTACCCTGTAAGTAATGCTAGAACTGCATCCGCTCGACTGTTCGTGCTGTCATGTTAGCGACTGCTGGCTTGAACTCGCCCAAGCTTTATCTTGCAACCACTTCGATGCCAACCATTTAGAGGCAGAAGGACTAGTGCACTTGAGTGAAGGGCATTTTAAGTGGGCATGAAAATCACGTTGGTGCAATGCTTTAGTTACAGCTCAAATCGTAAACATTCTTTGTATCTGCATGTTTTTGGGTAGTGCCTTGTCTGGTGGTTTCTCAACATTAAATAGGAACTCTGATTAGGACAGCGATGGAAATACGGGTGAAGAAATAAAACAGGCAAGATCATAGGTGGACTTGGATTTCAATAAAGAGCTTGCACGCGCAGTCTCATTTATCACAAAATCTTATGTTTAAATTCTTACTCAAAACCAATGGCACACAAAAATGTACCTTGAAGCATTTGTAGTAGCAAGAGAGTAATCCTTATCTTCTTATCAGTGGATAGTGTCTTATCGCTGGCAGGGCGAACATAGCATGTCTGATCTCAAATGTGCAGACTGACTGTCTGTGGAAAGAAAACCAAAAACCAGATGTGTAGCTAATGCGTTTTCAGAATTGTTGCTTTTTTTGTAAGTGGCTTGCTCTTGTAGGACCCTTAGCATTTGTCTGCATAGTCTGTTAGATTATACTTTTGATGTGCTTGAATTGGGTGGTCTTTACAACCTGGCAAATACATTTAGGCTTTTGAAATTTTTTTCAGAAACCTTTTGTGTTCTTTTTAAACCATCAGAGATCTTAAAATAAAAACAAACCATTGCCCTAATTCTGCTTTGGTTTTACTGGTGACAACCCTTAGATCAATAAGCTGATATGGACTTATACAAAAATAGAAACTAGCCCTGTTGTTTAAACAAAAAACCAAAACCAAACAAAAAACCAAAACAAGCAAAATCCCCCACAAACAACCCAGGAAACAACAACAACAACAAAAACCCCCATGTTTTTTTAGGTTTCAGATTTGGTAATAACTTTGGAGACAGTTAGGAAAACACAGAATAAGTCAATACTACTAAACCAGGGACTTACCAGTGGTCTACTACATCCTTACCTGTAAATGTCAGCTTATCAGTCAAGTATAAGCTGGTTATTATTGCTGTTTTTTAAGTCTTCTGTGAACTTCACTGAATGCAAGTCCACTGCAAGCTGTTACTAGGAAGTGTGAATAGTTACAGGAAGTTGGAAATATAAAGTACTGGAGTGTGAACAGGAAGGGCTGCCTTCACAGTATGTGCTTACCACCAAATACATACCACTGAAAAATAACACTCTAGATTTTATGGTTCTTCAAAGGCTGAGTGGTGAAAGCCTCCAGCTTGAGAGATGGGCTCAGCACGGGCTGCGTGTGGGGCTGCGCTGTCCTGCTGATCAATGCACGTGTTGAGGCCATAAGGTATTTCTTCCTTGTCTCAAAGTGGGACTGGAGCTGTGGTTTACTTGCTACATTTGCACTTAATAAGTGAGTATTTTTACATACCAAAAGTGTCAGGGAGTTCACATACAGATAACTGCTGTGTAAGTGGCATATAAATATTTTGCAGAGTAAAAAACTTTATGTACTGCTTTGACATTTTCAGAATTAGTTTTGATCTGGCTAGGTTTGGTATTTCAAAAATCCGAAACTCTGTGAAAGAGGAGAGGGATCCAGTCACACAGAATTGTTCTAATTTGGAAAACAGTTCTTTCAATTTTTTGATTAAAAAAAAAGGTATTATTTTTATACACTGCTTACACTAGAATATAGGATAATTCTTTGTGGCAGAGGAGACAAAATTAATAATTCTTTTAGAAAACCTCAGACCTTTCCCCATTATATCCATTTTTCTCATGTTGCAGGTTTATGTATTGTCTATTTTTTTTTTATATTGTGTGGCTTTATTTTAAGGAAAATTCTGTTGGACTTCAGTATTTTATTACCTTTACATCTATTCTTTTCACTAGAATAAGATTTTTTTCTAACTTCTATGAGCATCTGAAATGTTCAGCCTTCTTGTTACAAAGGGTCTGACCAACGTCCCCTGGAAAATCTCCCTGCGGAGCATGACAGCGTTTCTGCCTTGCTGTTTGCTGGATGTTGCTGCCCCTGTACAGCGCAGCGGGAGGGGATGTGTCAGTCCATCAGTTAATCACGCTTATTGTGTAGCATATTAGCATGAGCTAACTGTCACTGGTAGACTGTATTAATACACCAGGCTGTGAACTGGGGCAGACGGAGAGCAGGCACGTGATCCCTTCTGTTTAACCCTGTTATAAGGAGCTATAATTTCTAAGAGGGGAGCAAAATAAAGAGCTGGAGCAATAATGTCTTAAATTGCTGTGTCGAGGCTTGTGAGAACCTGCTTGTCAGGACCCTAAGAGCGATGTTCATTTTCAGAGGATGCCAAGGTGGTGTTTTGTTCCTTCCGTTAACTTTTTGCTTTTTAAAAACTTTATAAATCTTTTTGAAAGCACAAGAGACAGGGCTGAAAGAGATGGTGAGAAGTTACCTGGTCCATCCCTTTACCTAACGAAATCACAGACATCTAAAGCGTTTCTAAGAAATTTTTTTGCCGAATTGTTGTTGCTTTTTTTCATATTGTGTCCGTTATTTTCCTCCTTAAAAACTCCTTAAACTAGATTTCGGTGAAATCGTGGGCTTTATTGAGAGATAGTTTGTCTTCTGTATCAGGTCAATCAAAAGCCTCACCAGAAGGGTACATGAGGAGATGCGAAAAGGCTTGTGCTTTCTCAGACTCCACCTAGTGATGACAGCCAATTTAGATGCTTGTGATAATTTTCTCGGCAATCTCCGTCTTGTGTATTTTGATCAGTGCTTGATGCAGTTAATACCAGTTTGACATTTGAAATATCAGTTGGAATGAATGTTCCCTTAAGATGAATACCAACAATTTCTTTTCTTTTTAGCTTTGTTGCAAGCTGTCTTCTGACTCATACGCTCTCACCCTGCCCTAGTGTTCATTCAGGTTTACAAGATTATTGTTACAACAAGAAAAGCTCTACATTTTCTTTGAAAGAAATATTTCAGTTTTAAGTGCTAAAGTGCAGTGATGGCAATAAAAGTGCCAGCACACCGAAATGCTTAATACTGGCCTGATGCTTATCTCTTATTAAAGTCAGAGACGTTTAATAGACTACAGTTGCCAGAACGCTGACAGAAGAGGAACTTAGACTGAGCTTGTGGTCAGACAAGAAAAATCTTAGGCCATCCTTAGCTATCTGTTGGTCAAAACCAGCAAATATGTTTCAATAGAGCATATTGGCTTATTAAGAATGATGGCATTGTTAATTACAGTTAAGAAATTAAGGCTGGATTGCTTTTTATCATCGTAGGCCTAGAACTTCCTTAGATTAAGCAGCAGTCATGCACATATGGAAAGAGAAATAGTTTCTTGAAACCGTATCTGATGAATATCTGCAAAAATCTGAATTAAAGTCAATATTGTTTTACTTGTAAGCCTTCATCGTCAGCATGTCGCCACAGTTCAAAAAGAAGCCGTCAGTTCACACCCAATATGCTCAGAGGTGATTTTTCTCCTCCAACCTTCAATAGACTGTGAGCTTTCATTAATAGCACTTGAACATTACCACCATAGCAGAAATAAAAACAGCAGATGCCTCAGGGCAATTGTGCAGCTTTACAGCAACAACAACAAAAAATACTGTTTGCACGTTTAAAACATCTTGAGAGTGACACCAGATTTGTTCATGTATTGATTAGTCAAAATGGAAAATGAGAAGTTGTGGTGTAGCCTGGGATTTATTTGAGTGCTTTCCCCTTGGTGGAGAGCTGGTATGAATCCCGATGACAGCGTACCTGCTTGAAACAGTCTGGTGTGGGGTCCTACAATGGTTCTTCTTTGGACCAACTTATCTGTGTGTGTAGGACTCTTATTCTGAGGTCTGCCTGCCTTATGGAGTGTCAAAAGGATCTACTGGGCTGTAGCAGACACGGATGAAGTCTGATTTGAGTGCTGAATGGAAAAGAAAATCAACTGAATGGGTAACGTTGATTGTTCAAAGTCAACCAGTAAGAGCTGGCTTTTATCTTTGCGCTGGCACATGTGTTATGGGATGCAGGTTCATGCTTGTTAGATAATCATCGTGTTTTGTTTCAAACTCACAACAGAAAATGTCTGTTCACAAATGTAAGCCTTTCCAAAGAGGCTGCTGCAAATCTGGTTGGCATTTAACATGAGAAGAAGCAGATGCCATTTCATTTTCAAATGTAGATTGGTCTGGATGAGAGCACTACAGATCCGTCACTTCTTGTGGAGTTTTGGTTTTCTGTTTTTTGGTCCAATATAAGTACAGACCTTCAGACAGTTCACATACTGTCTTAAAACCCTTGTGAGTGTGGGGCTGCAATTGATCTACGAGCTGTTTGGTAAATCATGAGGGTTCTCGGCATGGTCGGGAGAAGGAAGGTTACTGTGCTCTATTTCTGAAGCACCTCTTGCGAGACAAGATGTTGAAGGTTAGCTGCATAAAAATGCTCATAAAAATCTGTAACTGAAACCCTGAGCTATGTAATGGCTTGTATGGAAATAATATTTTTCTGAATTAGCCTTTATGAATTCTTGCATGTGGGATGTTTTAGTGAACTAGCAGAGTGAGTAACACAAGTTTTAAAACAGCCCAGCCCTGTTCCCAGCCTTCACTAGTGTTTCTACAGTTGCTATCCCCAGGTAGGCTTTGTTAGTGGTTGAATTGATGGTGAGAGAGGTACAGTGTGGAAAAACTTTACTGGAAGCTGGAACTTTAATTTCTACAGCACAGGACATCAGTGTATTACTCAGACCTTAATTCATTGTCTGATGCGTGTTAACTCCATTTGAACTCTGCCTTTCTGCAGACGTTCTCCATGTGTCTGAGGCTACAAACACTAACGCTAGGATAAAGCATCATTTATCCGATCCAGTTAACATAAGATAGAAAAAAATATGTGGATATAAGCTGAATAAATCCCCATAATAGACAAACCTGTGAATGGATGTTTTTGCGATGTAATTAGTAGTAAAATATTTAACTGCTCATATTTGAGCATGTGTTGATATATTGTGCTGACAGTTGAACCGGGTATAAACCTTCAACAGCGTACAGCTGTCTGGATGCAGCAAGCTCCAGTATTTTCACTGAAACAGTTAGGCTCAACCCACGTGTTACTGAAAAATAATTACTTCAATATGATCCTATTTTCATAGACTTGGCACTTACACAGGTGCTGTAGGGAAGGATTAATGGCAATTAAATAGTTCGTAGAGTAGAAACCAAGCCAGAGAGTGATGAGGGTTATCTCGATTGGGGTGATCCGTGTTTGAAAATGGAGGTGTACTTCAGGGACAGCTGTGTTGTTTACGTGAACTATCAGTGTCAAATTGAAAATATGTCATTTAAACTTGGAAAAAATTGTCTGTGTTTTTAAAACATTGCGTGAACTGTCTAAACGCTTAGTTAATTTTGAGGGTGTGTCAAGTAATACGTATTCATGGCCAACTAATTTGGAGAAAAAAGAGATCAAACTCAAGGAAATGTAAATGTAAACTCAAGACTTTATGCAGAGTTCTGGATCCTGCTGAATGGCTTTTAATGAAACGTTGTGCAGTTAAATGTTTGCATATGCCTGTGCTTGGATTATTTTAATTAAAAAGGTGAAAGCTCTGTGTAAACAAACAGTTATGTTTAAGATGGATTTTATTGTTATGGTTTGGTCATATATATTTCATGGTCCACTGATGCAACAAGTTTATGCCTTTTAAAGAGAGCACACTGCCAAAAAAACTGACTCAAATTGTTTTATTTGTCGGGTTTGAATGACACAACTCGATGTATGCCAAGCCGACGGGATGCACGGCTTGAGGGGAGACGGAACAAGCACCTCCTTTCCCCTGACACCTGCAGACTGTAACACAATTGTAAGTCGGCAGAGCTTGTGTCTTGGCTGGTGATAAATGTTCATTTTATTGAGTTAGCTCCAAGTTGAAAGCCTTGATTTTCTTACCTCATCAAGACCAGAACATTGGTGAGGTACTTGGCTACGTACAACATGGGATTTCTCTTAAAACAAAGCCATTTTTGCTATAACTGTGGAAACTAAATAATGTTTGCCTGAAACTGGTGAGAGGCTGTCTTCCCATGATGGGCTGGCACCGTGCTGTAGTGTCTCTCTTAATTTTTCCTTAATTTCTCAGTGTAGACAAGACACAACTGTTTGTGCCTGACATTTTCCTTTTCATTGAAAAATGTCCCCATCATTTCTGATAGTTGCCAATGCGTGTTATTTTTAGCATGGACTTTTGTAGTCACTCAGTTAAAGTTCTTATCTCTGAAGTATGGGTAGAAGATAGTTCTTCCCTCGCGGCTGAATTGAATTAGTTGCATTGTTGTGTACCCCATGATCTGCTTTGAGATCCAGAAACAGAGTTACAGCAGGGATCAGGTTACTGTTGAATATGACTATTGTCCTTGTTGATGTGTTATCCTTAGCTTTCTGTAATCTAGCAGTTTGTGCTTTAGCTTCTGCAGCACACGCTATCCTTTAGCGTTTGTTTGGAAGCTTCCAGCTCAACTTTACTTGCTGAATCGATCAGATGCCTAGAAAATGGAAAACTTGTGAGTGCTGCCTACCTATTTCTGTACTGAAAAGCATGGGAGCCACAGGCTATGGATGTGAGCAGTTGCCTTTGTGATCACTAAGGTACACCATGAGTTATATGAACTCTTAAACCAAAAAAAAACACCTCCACAACCAAACAAGCCCAACTCCATGCATCTGCAATAAGTCTCTCCAACTTTCTTTATTTGCCCTTAGACTGACATTATTGTCAAGCTCTAATGGAGAAGGGGAAATCTAACAGCTTTAAAATCGCACGGTGCTGTCTGCTGTGTGACCTTTTTCCAGTTGATGGTTCAATTTATTTAGGTGATAAAGAAAACACTGAGGCATGTGAAGTCTATCTTCCTGACAGATGTGAGCTTACTGAAACTTTTTCCTCATCCTTTTCTCCTTCCCCACATTCACAGCCAGCCTTTTGTTTTTCTAAAGTGATCCATGTATTTTTCTTTGAGGTTTAAATGCTTTCTAATCTTTTCAGGGTTTACAAAACTGCACCTGGCTGCTGAGGGTATGAAAGGCAAATAGACTGATAGTTGTTGAGATGTATCAAGAGAGATGTTTGCATTTTGTGTCAAGTGATGCAAAGCGTATGCAAAAGCCTTGGTGTGAAGCGTGAGGGTTTGGTCGGGTCTCTGAGGTTATTTAGAAAAATACCATTACATATGGAAAAAGGGAAATATCCAGTCGTGTTGAGCCACAGTAACCGATAAAGATTGCTGGTAGAACATGGTCGGAACTTTTCCTGAAATCAAGATGAAAACCTTCAAGATTGTTGTTAAAAGTGTTTGTTATTGTTTGATGGTCAGCAGTGATTCGTGTGAGGCTCTGTTTCAATATTAGATGACATCTGCCAGTAAGTAAAATATATTGTTTATTGAAACAGACTTGTCCTAACTACTGCTCTTATTAGAAGGATGTTAAACATTTCCTTGCCGAGGTTTAGGCAGGCTGCAAACCAGGCTGCTGGTAGCCTGCAGCTGTCGGCGAGGGATTTGGTTGCCTTATGCCCACCCCTGGGAACAAGGTACTGCAACTCCTATGAAGTTGGATTGTTTGTTTCACTTTTTTCTCCCAAATCCCAAGAAGTCTTGGGAATTGAAGGCTATGTTCCCTGTCAGGAAGCTCACTTCGCATTGAAATGCCAGCATTTTATAAGATGCCATGGGAATGCTAGTGTCAAACCCTTTTTTCCAAAGGGTTTGGACTCCATGGTGACTGGAAGCAATAAAAGCCCCAAGGTAGGCAACCTGCCGAACTCCTTGCTACACTGAGAGATTCCTTAAAAAGCCAAACCTTCTAGTAACCCTGTTGATTTGCTAAGAGATGTGTAAGGGTGTTGCAGGGAATTGTCAACGCAGAGAAATTGAATAGCTGTTACAGAATATCCATTCTGGACTAACTATTTTGGAACAACACTGTTCTTTAAATCTCCATTTCATTTTTTCTTCTTCTTACTCTGGAATATCCTCTTTGCCCTAAGAGCAAAAACTCCTGAGCAATGTCAGAGCTGCATATTGTAGGTTTTCTCTTTTCTCTATCGGTAATGATATGTTAAACGAAAGGTGCATTAGTAGGATTTTTATTGAGTATCCTGTTGAAATAAGTAGATTCTGTCATGCACCGCTGACTCATTTCAATTGGAATACCATAGTTCAGTAAGAAAAAATAATTGAGTCATGGGTTTCTTACTTAAAGTGTGTCTGATATCATCTTCTGCAATAAAATTTTATGAGGGCGAAATGAATTTAGAGCGCTGATTAAATATGGGCAGCTCTTTTCCTCTTGTGTTGGGGTGGCTCTTTGAGCTTAAGAAGAAAATAGCAGTTTTGAAAATATTTTCAATAGATAGATAAGTATTATTGAATTAGAAACATCTATATCTCCAGTTAGATATTTTCTCCTGGGTTTTGCAGTGCTGCCTGCTTTGCAGGCAGTCTGTTGAGTAAACACACCCTGGTTTACTTCAGATAATTTTGTGCTAGCTCAAAACACTAACTTAAAAGCTAAGCTGATGATTTCCTAATTTTTTTTTTTTTCTCACCTAAACTGAATTAGAAAAACTTTCTCCAGCCTGCTGTCTGGACAGATTGGTGCCAATAGGAGCTTCCAGCAAAGGGGAACTGATGAGCAGCTGAGAGCAGTGACCTCTGTCATTGAGGCTGCAATATTCAGGAAGGATGTCTGTCTACAAGTGAGGTGAACTGGGACCACCTGAAACTTCACGCAGAGGTCTATGGCCTCACGCAGTCTTGTCTGAAACAGCAGGACATGACAGATATAAAAGTGCCAGCAAAAGTCCCCTGTATTCCTGCGTACTCTTGGGCTGATGAAATATCTTTGCCAGCATGATCCTCTGCTGAGAGAAGGCAGACAGGACTAAAATAAATGGTAGTGGCAGAAGAGCGGTTTTTTTTGCTAATATCTGAAATCTTATCAGGAGCTGAAGCCTTGGTTTAAAAAAAAAAATAAATACAACCAAACACTTTATTTGTAGCTTTCTTGGTTAGATTTGCCTCTGTGGGCTCTCTTGGATGGTGGCTAACACGAAAACTCTTTATACAGGCCTGACCTAGTAATTCCTAATATTAGTGCTAATAATAAAGTGAAGGCTGGACTTTACAGAAATGACCAGAGCCTGCGCTGTCTGAATGTGCCCTGAGATGCCTTCTCTGGGTTAGCTTTCTTGTGACCAAGGAGCAGCTGCAGGGCTGGAGCCCCTCTGACAGCAGCCAGTGCCTTGAGCGTGCACTTGCCCACTAGTGTAAAAGATGTCTGTAGTTTACACTGGTCTAACCCCAGATAAACAGCGCTGGTGCCAATCACTTAACACGGACACTTTACTAAGGGTGCTGTAGCATAGTTTCATGGGTGTAAACACACACCCACATACATGCGAAATCTAGATGAGAGTGGTGTTAGATCTCACTATTGTCCTACATTTACAGACAGTGACTTAGTCAGGATTAGGCAAACAATTATCTAATGGTTTTCTCTCTGATGCCATACTGCTGCAGAAGATTCAGATCCTGTTTATGAGCCTCCATGTTCTCTTTGGGCCCGAAAGGAATTTTCGCAGAAAGGGGATTGACTGGGAGGAGTAAGGAAGGCTGCGAAGGAAAGGAGCGCAGGGGGCGTTGGGTGCAAAGGAGGGCCCGGCTTTGCGTTATGAGAGCAACAAGAGTTTGGAAGAGTTGTTTTTAATCCTTTTGTTTCCATGTTCCTCACTATTGTTTTTCTGCCCTGGTCTTCCCGATTCCTCTGTTACAAAGCAGAGACTTCTCTCTTGGCATCAGTATGCATCTCCCAGTGCTTTCAGGGAGCTTTGGGTAAGGCTTTTAATGAGGAATTTAGAGCTCAGCTGTCTTTGTGCATTACCGGCACATTTTCCTGAATTGAGCTCACGCCACTGCATGTGTGACTTATGTCAAGTTTGGCAGGAAGTTTGCAGGCCTGGAACGCGGTATGGATGCAGGTATCTTCCCGTGCTGAGCTGCTTGAGCGCACCGGGTGTGAACAGAGCCAAACCAGTAGAGCTGCAGCAAAGCAAGAAACCTCTGCAGCAGTGGGCAATGAATTGACCAGGACAAGGCTGCAATCGTTGAGTTTAAAAACGAAGCTTCTAGGTTAGAGTTTCTTCTTGGTTTCTCTCTCTCTCTTTTTTTTTTCTTTTAACTCCTCCTTTTTAGGTTTGATTATTTTTGGTGGTGGTGTTTGGAACTACAATTTTTTTTTCCTTTTTCCCCCTACCCCGCTCATCTTTTTTCCTGCAGTTCCCAAAGCAGTTCGCGGCTCGATTCCTCCAGGGCAGAGGGGGAACTAGCTGCAATTACTAGCTGCAGATGTAAACACTTGCTGCCTTGCCCTGGGGAGTCGAGCTGCTACTGGCAATTAAAGGCAGCTAGCAGTTCCCGTGCTAGCGTAAATTCTTGCGGACAGTAATTACTGCCCCTTCCCAAAGGCCACCCCAGAGGAAGTGGAACTTCAGCGAAGTAGCATTGAGTTTTTTCTAATTCTTTGCCGCTGCTGTCAGTCTCTTGGAGCTCCCAAAGCTTAAGTCTAAGAACCTCTCATCTTCCTAGTGAAATAAACTTTCATTTCCAGTAGCGTCCATCCTGTTCAGGAGCAAGTTCAGTTCAGCCTGGGGACTTTGATCTGCATTGTTCTGTCCGGTCTTGTCCTATTTGTTTAGGATTGCATTTGTCTTTGTTCAGTAAAACTCATAAATGATAACATTTCATCCAGGAATGCGGGTGTTGCTGTTGATGTTAATGTAGTATCAGAAGAACACCATGCTACGTGCTTTCCACTTTTAAAAAAATTGTATGGATTTGAAAGTATGACATAAACACACATACAAAAGAAAATGCATGTAAAGTAGACCAACACAAACTAAGTAGTTTAACTTTTTTTTTTTTTTTTTAATAAATATAAAAGTAACCCCTATAGAAAATGGGGGCAATAATTCTTCTGCCCCTCATGTGGGGGCTGTAGAGTTTCCTGAGATCTTTAGAGAGGAGTTGAGAAATGTAAGTTATCATTGCTGGATTTCCTCTTCCTGTACAGACGCAGCGTTTGGTTGACACACTGTGAAATACGTACCAGTTATCAACATGTTTTCAGTTTCAAGGGTCATTCAAAAATTCCTTTTCTCAGCTGTTCTGGGGAAAAAAAAAATGTATAGAGACCATTGACACCAGAAGAATCTGTCATGACAGTGTTTTCTGCGTTTCTGTTTAGAGCCTTTGCAAAAAGGCTACTGAAATATTAATAGCTTTCCGCTTTGTGAGCCATCACATTGCGCTAGTGCGGTCTGTGTATCCTTTCTATGTTCCCAAAACACATGTGGTTTAGATGCCTTTCATATATTTTAATACAAAGTGGCTGGTTGAGTGGTCCATGTTCTCCCAGAGGAGCCAAAACTCGCTTCATGGATCAAGAAAATAAAGCGCTATAAAGCAATTTACCATTCGGGCTATTGTGGAGGAGAGTGATTTAAAACGTTGTAGTGGCTTGAAAAAAAGAAAAACCCAAAGCAGTGATTGAAAGGCTGAAATGACTGAGTTAATGTGACAACTCTCCTTTCCCTCTGCTGGGTCTATTGCAGAGGTGATCGTGCACAGTTAATGTGTCGTGCGGGGCTCACTGGTACCTGTTTGCAGGACTTGCTTTGAAATTAAGAGTGAGAGATCATTTATTTAATAGACAGCATTAAAGAATGAGTTTCTGATGAAGCAAGTTAGGTGTTAAACACTTTTCAGGTGAACCATTTACTTATGTAATTATCTCTCATTTACATTATAATAAATGTTTCTCCAGGGAATTTAGCCAATCATGAAATGCAATTAATTTTCAAATGCTCTTCAGCAACAATTGACACTCCAGAGACCGAAATCCCTAGTCAGTGTGTACGTTTTTAAACTCTCCTGCTAAAGGGAAGCTGTTTCAGCTCGGTTGATCATGCAGTTGTTAAATTTTAGGGTTTTTTTAACAGCATTTCGTACATGCCTATCACTATAAGTCTGGAGTGCTGGGCTTGATACCCAGGTTGTGTAGGCCTTGTAAATCTCCCCTTCGTTTCCAGAGCACTGAAGCGGTTCGGGATGCTGTTCTTCAAATTAAGCACAGGATTCATTTCAGTGAAGATGGAGGAGTTTAAATGCTCTTGGTTTCTATCGCCGACTCCGATTGTTGTATGATACTGGCCAGGGCATGTAGCCAGCTGTTTTGCAGTTTCTCCGTATGTAAAATGGGAGTAATATAGACCTCATGTCTCTGAGGTGTACGTGGAGACGTTATGGGTGGAAGGGTCTGGTTGGTGACTGCATAGTATCTCCGGACAGCAGACTTAAGTACTGTGCTGCTTAAGTTTACATAATTAACTTTCTAACCTAAATGTTGTTATAGTCACTTTTGTTCTAAGTCTTACTAGTGTGTTGATAAGATAAAATAATCTGTGGAATTCCACCTTTTACAACTGTACTTGGTCCAACAGCTTAGAAAGTTTTTCAAGAATGGATTGATTTTACTGCGGCATTCAGTTTTCAGAGGCATTGCTGCTGTGGTTGGAGTAGGGATCTCCATTTGAATGGAGTCAGCTTTTTAAAAGCGAAAAGGAACAGAGTGATTTGTTAGCCCTCACCTACTCCAAACAAACCAGTTTCTGCAGCTGGCTCTGGTTTTTCTGATCTTAAGCCTTGAGCCCCAACGCAGATGCTGTTCTGGCCACGCTGGATTGCAGGGGACAGATGGGCTGGGGTTGCAAAGGGCTCACAGCGGCTGCGGAGCCTCTCCAGCCCTGAGCGTTCGCCGAGCCGGAGCAGTGGAACCTGCAAGTCTCGTGTATTTGGAGGCTGAAGAGGAGGAAGAGCTTTTATCCTTTCATGCTTGCAAAATCCAAAGTAGGAAGGCCCTTGCCAGTGATATTCTCTCTTCATAGCAAACAAATAAACCCACTTTGGTTGAATTTGTGCATTTTCCTGAGGCTTTCTCTTCAGCCAGGGGCAAAAAGGAAAGGAGGCTTTATTTACAGATGTTGCTTTCAGAATGGATCTTGCATGATAATATTATCTGCAAACGCGTCTTTGGGCATTCGACATCTTTCCAATTATTTAGAAACATGATGGAAAGATCGTCTGATATGGGAATGAATATTTGACAAATTCCTATACTCTGTTTTATTGCCTGGAGTACGTATGTGGTTTAAAATGAGTCCATACCTGCTCTTAGATCATCCTGTTGCTTCCAGCGGAGTACTAGCGCTTTGAGTTTGACCAACAAATTTTGTTACTCGCTGTTTAAACTGACTTTTAAACATAAGAGGCTGGAATGTGACTTGTTGTGGGAGGCAGTTCCCCACAGCTGCTTGCTCTGGGCTGTCGGTGATGTTCTTGGCGGTGTCTCTGAGACCCAGCCCAGTGGGATTTGGGCCTGAGCTGCTCGAACTGTTCATATATTCCCTATAAATACAGGGCAGCTACTGGGTTTCGGGCAGCGTGGATTTTGTAAGCACCTACACACAGATCACAGTCAGATCATTATGTTGATCTAAACCATTTTGTAATCCTCTACAATCTGGGTTTAGAGACTGTTATTAGTGTCACAAATAAAAGCTTGTGCCTTCTTTAGTTCTCGGGATAAAAGAAGGCACGTACTTTCAGAGAATTACATATTAAAATTAAAGCAATGTAAACATGCAGGAATTTGAGAATGGTTATCCCAGTTTTCAAGACTGAGTCCTGAATTCACAAGATTGCAAGAGAGAAATTGATTAATTTTAATTTCATAGTTGACTGTGTACTGAAGAAGCTGAGTTAAACCAGGAGGAAGAGGCATGAAGGAGTCTTTTAAAAAATCTTTCTCTCTCAGTAACTTGAAGCTTTAAACATGGCTACAAGGAAGTGTATTTGGTGGTTTGTTTTCTTTTTTTTAAACTGAACATATTTTCCCCTTTTGCCCAGATAGATCTCAGATTTAGAGATAGAAATGCATAAAAAGGTACTTCAGAGTTTCTCATAAACTGTTTTCTAAGCTCATGAAAAGCCTCTTTTCTTCAAAATGATTCCAAAAGGCACAATAGAAAGCGATTTCAGCTATTGTTAGCATTGATGTTTGTGGCCTGGTAACTGATATCCCCCCATTACAGACAACCAGCAGGTTCCAGCCTCCATTACTGAGAGGGAAAGCAGGGGAGGGTGTGGGAAGGATAGCAGGCAGGTCGGTGATGGATTTGGATCGGGTTGGCCTGGGCTCTGCGGGGTGATTGGATATTGCCTCTGACCAGCATCCCGGTCCTAATCTCCTGTTGGATTTCTGCCTGCAGTTACCTGAAGGAGTTCCGCACGGAGCAGTGCCCTCTTTTCGTGCAGCACAAGTGCACTCAGCACAGGCCCTACACTTGCTTCCACTGGCACTTTGTCAACCAGCGTCGTCGCAGATCTATCCGCCGCCGGGATGGTACATTTAACTACAGCCCTGACATTTACTGTACCAAGTATGATGAGACCACAGGAATCTGTCCAGAAGGAGATGAGTAAGTAAAGGCTGCACCCTGCTTTTCAGGCATTGGGCTTTTGGGATCGGTCCAGGTGATGATTCCAGCCAGTTCTTGTAGAGATGAGGCAAGTCAGCAGTAAAGCAGCTTTGTAACATACATAACATGAGAACAGATGTAAAATCTGTAATAGCAGCCCATGTGCTCCAGGCCTGCGGCAGAGATGATGCTAAGGGTGACTTAGATGGGAATTCAGCTCTTGCATTGTTCACTGTCCTCATGAGCCTTGGCATCTTCAGCAAAGTTGAGGTGGGAAAAACAGCTCGCTGATGAATGGACTGGGAAAGACTCTGTTCCCAGAAGTCCCCGACTGTCAAATAATAGGTCTTAGTCACTAGCAGGGTAGCTTAGTTTTTAACAGATTGCTGAAAGAGGAGACTCTGTCCTCTAGTCTGCCCCCTGAATTATCTGTCCACAGCTTTTTAAATCATACTGGTTACTTACCAGTTTATTTTGTCTTCCTGAACTTTTAAGAAGCCAGCAGGGAAATGGCAGGTACCCAGAATAAGGCAATATAAAGCAGACTTTGTTTTATTGGGACTTCTCTCCACACGATTGCAGTAAGTTTAACTGGAGCAGAGATGGATGTGGTAGACTCCAGCAATTGAAGGGTTAACCCAGTAATAGAACTTCAGCCACGTGACAGATATGGAAGAATAAATAGTGTAGCCAAACTGTGGTCAAACATAAGGAGTGCTTTATATAGATATGCTGTAGAAAGATGGAATTTCAGTTCCCTTTCGTGGTGCCAGTATAAACACACAGAAAAATGCTATTTATCGGGAAAACAATATTTTTTTTTTTTACCCAATCAAATAAAGATCTTGTGACTACAGCAGAAAGGAATAATCCCCCAGCCTGAAGCCTCAGTTTCAATACTCTCTTCCATGTTAAAAGAGAACTGGAAGGGACTGGAACTAGGATATTTGAGGTCTTTGGGTTCTAGATCACTGGTTCATATCTGGCTCAAACTCAATTAATGAAAACTGTTGCTGTCTCAGAACTCTTTGCTGATTTGTATTTCTAGCTTGATGCTGCCATGTCTAAACTTTACCTGTTCCATCTTGTTCTTTTTTATTTCTCAGTGTAGATTGTTCTTTTTCTGCCTAAGAGGGGAAACAAAACATAAATTAAAATAGTAGTGTTGTAATTCTCCTTTCTCGTCCCGTGCTCTGCATAAAGGATGCATCTGGCTATAGATAGACTGTGGCAGCCCTGTAGGAGTGCATCAGCAGGAAACGGTAACAGCATGAAGTCTAGATGGGCTGCTGGGGAAATGGTATGTGCCATGTGATGTCCCTTCAATCATGGCTAGTATATCAGAATACCTTGACAGTGTCCTTGCTCTTTTCCAGATCCCTGGCAGTCACTAGACTAGAATAATAAGCTGCTGCTGGCTTAATAATCCAGTTGTCTTTTTGGGAGGGAAACTATTACATACCGTGTAGTGACAGGTTTAGGGGTTCTGTGTAGCTTTGGAAGGCACGGCGTAAGAGAAAGCAGAGTTAGCAAAGGTGTTGTCAACTTGCAGCATCCTGTGTTGGCAATATGTCTTCTGGTAGTGTTGAGTCCGTCAGCTGTGTGACTAAACTTTGGCTGTTCTTCCACTCCTTCTGTACCTCAGGTGCCCCTTCTTGCATAGAACTACTGGAGACACAGAGAGGAGGTATCACTTGCGCTACTACAAAACTGGAATCTGCATTCATGAGACAGACTCCAAGGGAAACTGCACAAAGAATGGAGTCCACTGCGCATTCGCTCATGGGCCCCATGATCTACGCTCTCCGGTGTATGACATCAGGTTGGTAGAGGTTGAGGCCCTGTATGAAAAGGGTAATTTCTGTACCTAAATGAAAAGTCAGCTGTTTGAAGGACAGTACTGCTTCAGTGTGAAACGCTTAGTGTTGGAATGATGATGGTATATCCCTTCCCAATAAGGCAAATCTACAAAATCTCCAGGGATGATACTCAAAATGGAGGAGGGGGGCACACTTTAAACCAGTTGTGCTGTGGTTTGGAGTCTGATGGGGGTGTTCCAAATAGTGCATCTGGAATTCCCAGGGAGTGGAGAACGTGAATTGCAGTTGCTGTTCGACTGAAGGTGTTCTGACAAAAAATAATAATAATTTATGTGAATAAAATGCACCTACTTAGGAATTGTTACTGTGCTCCACTATGTCAGTTTTTATACACGTTCATCTGTCTCTTCACCTGCTTGGTCTGTATGTTCATCTGACTCTTTCCATGAAGGGAGCTTCAGGCGATGGAGGCTTTGCAGAATGGTCAGACTACATCAGAAGGCGGCATAGAGGGTCAGTCTGCAGTCGCTGCTAGCCATGCTATGATAGAGAAAATACTCAGTGAGGAGCCGAGGTGGCAAGGTGAGTGACACTTAGGGTCTGTGGGGCTGGGGAAGTTTGGTATTTGTGAAGTGCACACTCCTGTCAAAAACTTCTCTATAGTAAATGTAGATCATGGTCATCTGCCACTAACGGGTTGCTTCTTTTGCAGATACAACGTACGTGTTGGGAAATTACAAGACAGAACAATGTAAGAAACCCCCTCGTCTCTGTCGCCAGGGTTATGCCTGTCCCTACTACCACAATAGCAAAGACAGAAGAAGAAGCCCAAGAAAACACAAATACAGGTACTGTAGTCCTGGATATTCTATTTCGCAGCTGAGTGCTGAGGTATAGTAGAAGTCTGTAATGAAGGATCTAGGATTTTGTCCAATAGATAGGTTTTTAGTGTGTCTCCAAGGCGTGTCACGCAGATGTGATGGACTGTTACTTCTGCTTAGGAGACAGGAGAACTAATTAAATAAGGAGTTTTGTCTCCTAACAACTGACTGTTGCTAAATCATGTTACAACTCTGGTTTTATGGCAAACAGAACCTGTGTCTGGCTTCCACTTACCATGTAAACTCCTGCTTTAGAAAGCAGTGCAGGAAAAAGCAAACAAAGTTTTAATCCCCATCTGGAAACAAACTGGCACAGCACTGTTTTCATGGTAAAAGATTCAGAATCATCAAGCTGCTTGTTGTGTGTGCCTGGTGATGGGGATCGTGAGGCATGGTGTGACCAGTACTGTAGCTGGACGTGCATTCCTAACCAACTGCTGAAGTCTGTGCTTTTGAGGCACCAGGGTGTTCTCGTCACTCAGCTGTCGCTGGATTTTTCAGCATGCTGCGTCTCCCTGAACGCATTTCATCCAAGTTACAGGCCCTCATTTCCTCCAACACAACAGAGCTTTTATTGTGGTCTCAGTGGGGCTTTTCCTTAGTTCTTTTTTGAAACACATAAGAGCAGACCAGAAAGCCAGGAGATAAAATACCATGGATGTTCTTACTTCCCTTCCCCCCACCCCCGACATTCACAGAAATTTTGGAATCGACACTGAAATCCCGTATTAAAAAAAATTAAATAAAAATCAAAGGAACATTAATCCCAACATTTCGGGAGAAAGAGAAGCACTAAGCTAGTCTTCAGGCAGCAGCCATGTGCTTTATGCCCCTGCCTGGGCCCTTTGGGAAGGGAAGAGGTGAAAGCTTCTCCCCTCCTGATCTCCACTCATTTCTGTGTTGTTTTCCCCACCCCCAGCTGATGTGGCTGCCTTTCATGCAAGCGTCTGCTGCTGCTATCTGCTTCCCTCTGCTGTTGTTTGAGGGAATGGTTAAGAGCATAAAGAGCAGGGGAAGTAGGTCATGGCAAAAATTCAGACCTGGGAAAAAGAACTGTTCCTGGCTGGGAGAAAGAAAATGGACTTGCCTTTTCCCCAGTGACCTGACTCAGCCTCTTTGCCACATGGCCATACTATAACCCTGGAAACATACCACTGTAAGGGTATTATGTGTTTTAGGATTAGCCAATTAACTTATTAACTTTCTATGAATGTACAGTTCCAAAACAGAAACCAGACCCAGCATCCCTGACACCAATCACATCAGCTGCTAATATTGTTATGTTGGTTCAGGTTGTATTTGGTTTCAGATGGAGAGCTAAGCCATGTTTCTTTCATTGGGAAATTGGAAGAGGGGGAAGAAGATGCAATAGCAGCAGGGTGGGGCCTGGGGAAGCAGCAGCCAGCCAGCCAGATTGTACAGCTGAGGGTGGACAGCCAAACCTACCTCTCGATTGAGGAAGCAAACTTCAAAGCACGTTTATGGGTCTGATGCATTTCTCCTGCTTACCTTATTTACACAGATCTTCGCCATGTCCCAGCGTGAAACATGGAGATGAGTGGGGAGATCCCAGTAAGTGTGAAAATGGAGACTCATGCCAATACTGCCACACTCGCACAGAACAGCAGTTCCATCCAGAGGTACAGTAACCTGCTCACTCATTTTGGTAGCTGACTAGAAAAGCAAAAGCATTCCAATCTTACGAAGTAAATCAGTGTGCCAGCTGGGAGAGTATATGGGCTGCTTGCAGCGTGGTCCTGGGATACAGAGAAACTGCATGTTGAAAGTAAGCTGAAATTCAGCTGCTTGACAGGGGAACCTTTGTGTTAGGTAGGCCACATGGGAGGAGGTAAGAAAAGTAGGGGAAAACTCAAGTGTAAGAGTGGTCTCATGTACGGGTGTCCTTTTGAAAGCATGATGTGGGTTTACAGATGAGCATCCAGCACCTGTTTCCTTGAGGAAAAAAACTTGGTTGATGATGATCACCCTAAACTATAGACTCCCATGAACTGGTGCTAAAAACCACCAAGCTCTTAGTTGTGAGCGTGCCCAGAGCATTCCGATATCCTTACAAAAAGTGTAATTAAGACCTTGTCCTAGTCTGCTTCATGTTACAGTGTTGAAAAGCTTTGTTGGGCCTGTATCGGCAAAGTAACCATTGTCACCGCCTGTCAAACTGGGGGGAAGGGGAATAATCCATTTCCTACAGTCATTGTCAACGGTTTGTTATTTTCCTTGCAAACGTGTGGCTGTAGCTTTCTGTCCTCTCATCTGTCAGCTGTTTCCTACCTTTTACCATTTGTAATATCCGTGGAGCTTCCAGTGAGACTGAGGCACTTTATGGCAAATGTGGTGACCTTTGGGTGAGCTGACGTGTGATGGGGTGATCTTTGGGTGAGCTTAGCTGCAATGGGCATATTCTGGTGTTTCCGTAACTACAGTGGGTTTTCCGTTCTTTGAAGCAAAGCACTGAAATGGTCACCCTGAACTCTGCCGGCCTTTGCGCCTTTTATCTATGTTCCTACCTTGCTGTCGAGTCTCTCTGTAGTACTTTTGTACCTGAGCTGCCGGTCACTGTTTTTTCCTGTTCATGTCTGGTTTTTTGTTTTGTTTTGTTTTTTTTCCCCATCCTTAGATCTACAAATCCACCAAGTGCAATGATATGCAGCAGTCTGGCAGCTGTCCCCGAGGACCCTTCTGTGCCTTTGCACATGTAGAACGTACGTGGGCTGCTTCTCTTGTCTTTCCTGGATATTTGAGCTATAGAGAGCTTCTGGCCAAAATAGATAGTTTAAAACATAGGGCCATTAAACTAGAGCTTCTGTGAATGATTTTCAAAAAGAAAGTATTACCTCTGATAATTCCTATAAAACCGTGCTAGTGTGGGAGGTGTTGGCAGAGCTGAAGGCAGTAGGAGTCTGTAGGACTCAGCCCTTAGCTCTCACTGCACTGTCTCTTGAAGCATCTCCCTGTGTTCCCTCTCACTCGCTCAGTTCTCTCTACGTCACTTTGGGAGGACTGGAACAGAGAGAGCTGCTTCCCTCTGTACATGGATGAATTGTACCTAGCTAAGTTGCAAAGTGTTGTATTTTAAAAAGATGAGGATAAAATTGCTAATTATAGATAATATATTGATCCATTTTAAAAATTAAATACTATTTTACTATTTATGAAGTTTTACTTAAAGTTTAAATCTCTAAGTCGGTCTGGAGAAGAAAAATATGCAGCTTTTTTTGGTCTGCTTTTCCTCAAATCCTCTTTTCTCAATAGCTCCCTGATTTATAGGGCATTATTTCAATCCTCACTTTCATCATCTGTAAACCAGTGATGCTGTTTTGGTTGTGGGAGTTCTATATTCAGGTGGGTACTAAGATCCATAGATAAATGGTTAGCTCCTGGTCCTATGGCTCCTGCTGAGTTTCTGCACTCCAGTCTCACTCTTGAATTTGCAGCAATTAGAGCGGGTTACTCAGAAGTCAATAGCTTGGCTCCGATACTGACTCACTACATGGCTTTTAGCAAATCTCTTTGGTATTTGATTATCCTTTGTAAATGGTGGAATTAGTAATTGCTGCCTTTGTCAAGGAATGGTGAGAGTAAATTCCCTACAGGTTATGCCGTTCCTTTTATAGACACCCGTGTTGCCAAGCAGTAATTATAGCCAGAGCTGTGGGCTATAAAGGCCCAAAACACAGCAGTGCAACTCCACAGTATGATCCAGGAAGCTTAAGAGATAATGAAATCTTGATAAAGAAACAGTGTTTAGCAAACTCCCTTGCATATAACATAGTATTTTTGTTTAGGAGATGCCACATTCGTAACAAGATTACTGCACTTGATACTATACTACTTTAAAGCCAGAGTAAACTGGCTATTCTGTGGCACTTAGGTCATTCCAACCTGGCTATCTCTTGTGCTGTCTTACGGAATTGGAGCTTTTAGTACTTTCTTAGCAAAATGAACACTGAGGGCCCAATTCAATTAAAATAACAGATGTCCATTTATTATATCTGCTCTTAGCATGAGTTTTGCTGATTATTAGCAAGGACTGTGTTGAAACCAGTATCTTAAAGATACTGTGATACAGGCATAGCATCAGTTACATAGTTTTTGTAAAGATGTTGAGTAGTGTTATACATAAATATTACAAGTCTACAGCATCTCTGCTTTACCTTCCAAACCAATGGCACTTTCTTTTTGTGGATGCCTTTATATGTACATTACTTTTTTTTTTTGGCAATGTTTTGTACTGAGTGCAGATGGAAACTTATCTCCCTGAGCTAATTATAATGCACCCATCAACTTTGTGCCTAGCAATGAAGAAAGCTCTACTTAGTTCAAGACAGCTGAATGAATAACCACAATTCATGCAGGGAAGATAATTTTGGACCAGCTTTAATGGACTAAAGAGCATCACAGTGAACAAGTGATGACAGTAATAATGTAAATGAATATTAGATAAGTAGTAGCCATTTGCTAGATAGGATTTCTCCTTGCTTCTATGCTTGTAAGTAGATGCTTGTGGAATATTTCCTCTTTCAAAAATATCTGGGTATTCTTGTTCTTAAACATCTTCAGCTCCATTGCAAATGTACAGCTTTGAGTAACGTTCCATGTGCTTTCATTTCTTCCAGAGCCTGCGCTCAATGAAGATTTACAGCAATCCTCGACTGTGTCTAGCCCGACACAGACAGGCCCTGTGATGTACATGCCGTCAGCGGCTGGTGATTCTGTTCCGGTCAGCCCTTCCAGTCCACATGCCCCAGACCTTAGCAATGTATGTAGCACTCTGGGGAAGCTTTGTCCGTGTTTTATAAATCTGGGTTTCTCTGAGTCTCTGTACTTCTCTTTCCCAAGAAGAGAAATTTTAAGAATCCAAAAGCCCAAAGGATATCGCATTTTTCTTTTGGATCTCAGCTCCACGCTTTTTAGAGGGATCTGTTTGTTTGGAACATACAATTCAGTGGCTTCAGTATTGTCCTCTCACCTATAAAATTTCTAAGCCTTCCTTTCTGTGCAGAGTTTGTTGATGTACTTTCAGGAAAGTGGAATACATCCGCACATGAAGTCCAACTCCTTCCTGTCTGGAGGTACATATTGGGCTTAGTTTCCAAGTACTGTAATTGAAGGCTGTGAGCCAGTAACGTCTAAAGTACATAACCACAATCGAGTTTGTTTACATATGTAATCTCAGAGGCTTAACCTGCGCATATTGTGTGTTGCATTGTAGGATATCCTTGATTCCTTCCCTCTCCTACTTCTGGAGGTAGCTAAGCTCTGTAATATTTTTAAGTAATAACTACGATTGTTGATAGTACTTTATTTTAGTTGTACGTACAAGAAGGGAGATCTTTAAGTGCTGAACAGATACACGCAGACAGATAAGAAGCCCGTGGAATGCTAGATCACTTCATTTTTGCTGAGATTTTTTTGCTGTTTGTTAAGTCTTTTCTGTTTGCACTACTGGTGATAAGGGGTGTAACCTTTTCAGATGGTTGGTTGAGGTTTCGAGAAGGTAAAATGACATGATTTTAACTCATTTGAAACTGGTCAGAAAGAGCTGAACTCATTTAGGATCTCTCTTTTTTCTTATTCCCCCTCCTTGAGAAGAGCAGCTGATAGTTTGATTTTATTAGTGCCAGAGCCAACCTAACAGTTCATAGTTCTCCCAAATTTGATTGCAGCTAGAATTCCAAGCAGATCTTGAAAAGTCTGGACATAATATTTTCTCTCACTAAATAACACTGTGGAAAGCTATAAAACCCCAACCCCCTTCATCTTAGGGATGTATCATCTAAATTCTCTGAAAACTGCGATGAAATGGAAGATATCTTCCCCTTAGTAGACTGTTTAGGTCTTTTTTTTTTATCTCAAGCTCTTAGTCTTTTAAACAGTCTTTACTAATCCTTGGACACGTGCCAAACAGCAACACATGTCTTTCTGTGACTTCATCACTCCACAGGGCATCTGCATGTAGCTTGCAAACAAATATGGCTTTGCTGGTGATCATTTTACATGATGAATTAATCAGAGAAAAAGGTCCCTCTAGCAGCCAGCCTCACGTGGCCTGTTCTGTTTTGTATTTGTACTGTAGGTGTGGAATAAATCAGGAACTCTGCCAACTAGCCCCACCTCCACCACAGTGAGTAGTATCTTTGCAACTGTAGGGAAGCGTGGACAGCAGAATGTCTATATGAAAATAAAATCAAAACATTGTAGGATGCTCCTTCTTTCTAATGCCAGCCCAGACTGTGCCACAGCTGAATCTGTGGTAGCAGTAGGTGTCTAAATGTTGTCTGAAGCAGTCATGCTTGCCAGTGCAGGCAAATAATTTCTTGTCCCAGAGAAATGGGATATCTACATTGATCCATGTTAGTGCTTTCTCTAAAACTCATCCTAGAATCCTTTGCTGCTGTCTGTGGCTTCATCTACAGTGCAAAACTAGCCTTGTTGCATGTGGTTGTGATTCCTGGTTATAGTCCCAAGAATGGACCTGTTGGAAATCCTTGGGTTTTTTAATGCAGTTGTTGATACTTGGCTTGTACCTGCATTAAAACTTTCAGATTTCCAACTGGAAAGCAAAAGATGCAGTATTACATGTAGCTCAGATATGCTTGGTTGTCCTGACTGCCATAGCACGTTTCCAGGTTTCACACGATTGCTCAGAGCGCAGACAGGATCCTCTGTAGCTTAAGGAAAGCAAAGAGAATTTTGGTCAGGTTTGGAAATTTGATCAGTCGCATCTGAGGCCTCAGAAAGAATAAATGTGACTAGAGCCGTAGGTTGGTTTTTATGAGACTGCACTCCAGTACAAAGTAATGACAATAAAACTATAATTGTGGGGCTGTATAAATCTAGTATCTACTGGAACTTTTTCCTGGTTTTGAATTACTGTTTACCAGAGGCTTTGTATGCTTGTGTTTACTGTCAGTATAATCGATGCACAAACAGTGAAGTGAATGAGCTCTTCTGTGGGATGCCTCTCCTCTTCAGGTCATTGCTGCTGGCTGCACTTTCCTGACACTTGTTCCTTCTATTAGATTCTTTGTAGGAACAGCAGTCTCGGAAGCCCATCTAATATATGTGGGTCTCCTCCTGGCGCCATTGGAAAGCCACACAGCTTGGAGACCATTGGTTTTCCACCAGACTCAGTAACGGCAGCTGGCAGCTACAAGAAAGCACCGGGGTTTGAGCGAGAAGATCAGGTGGGGGCCGAGTATTTGAAGAGTTTCAAATGCCAGGTTAGTAGGGAGTATCGGCTGGAAGAGTTGGGGGGATGAGGAAGAATGAGAAATTGCTGAGTCTAGCTTGAATGTATTTCTATTTTTCAAGGTACAGAAATGAGAAAGCCCTGTTCTTGTTAGCAGTTCTCAGATCTTTGCTGTTGCTTTCGGCCTCCTTTCCAGTCTCTTCCATCTTACATCTGTTCTTATCTGCCTAGCTGCCATCACGCACTCAGTTTGTAGAAGTCAAGCTGCTGCTTGTTTTCCTAATCCCTCACAACTTCTGTCCTGTGTTGACCCTGGGTAGCTTCCACATATCACTTCTTGCTCTTTCTTTTTCCATATTTAGGTCCTTGCCAAGAGTTGCTGTTTCTCTTGCTGTATTGTCTTATGGAAACTCATCCTTCCTTCTCTGTTCTCACTCCGAACTCTTACCTTGATCTCCATGACTTGGTTTGTCTTCTGTTTTCACCATTCATTTCTTGGGTGTATTAAAAATGTCACATTGGTTGTCTCTTGCTTTTCTGGCTGTATCATTCTGATCCTTGACTCTCTCCTGTGTGTTCTGTACTAGATTTTAATTCCTCATTCTCATTCGAAGAACCCTGTGCAATCTTACCCAACCCACATCTCTAATGACATTCCCTCTTACCCCTTTTGGATGTCCCAGTCTTGCCTTGCTGCTTCCTCAGTCTTCTCCTTCTTGGTGTCGTGCCTTACTCAGACTGCTCCCTCAGCCTAGACCAGTCTCTTCCATCTCTTCTGCCACACATGAGCTTTTCCACGGTCAAATTCCTATTGTGAATTTCCTCTCTTGATGTTACAATTAATATTTTCTCTGCACCATCTGTTCCAAGTCAGCTGAGTCCAACCCAGAGCTTGGATCTCGGTTTTTATTCCTCACTGGGTTTGTAAATGTAATAGAACAACATCTCGATTTAGGGGAAGGAATAGCTATTTTTATGAAGAGGTGCCTGTAAAAATATTTAGTACAAATCCTTTAAAAAAAAAAAAAAGTAATAATATATATGTATATATATACACATAAAAAAGGAATAAAAATACCTGGTCTACATTGCTTGAAAACAAAGGTGACAAAAAATGCTGCTTTCAACCTGGCTACATTTAGATTCTTGTCTGTAATATTAAAGAAGCTAGACTTAATAAGTTTATACTGCTGTGTTAGTATTGCACTGCTGTGAGAAAACAGTGGAAATATCCCGTCCAGACAAGATCTTGCATAAAGTAGTTGGATTTAGAAGCAGACTCTGTGGGTTTTGTTTTATTTATTTTTACAACTTTGGGAAAATATGACCAAACTGTGCAGTAGGACCAGTCTTGAACACTGTTTAGTCTAATTAAAAGGATTTAGTGACAAATACGGATTAAGCTATATGCATGTATGCTTTCTTATAAATGCTTCCATTGTCTTGCTTAATGTGGATGTGGCTTAGGAAATTGCAAATTGATGCAACATGTCTTTGGGGGTAAAGAGCAGACCATGCTGTGATCCTGGCACTTCTTGCGGGTACAGCAGCTTGTAGCAGTTGTTTAGAAACAAAAGAAAAAACATGTGCTCGTTCTCTATTGCCTCTGCTGCAAAGGAGGAGTGAACCCAAAGCCGAAGGACTGAGAGAACCCCTTTCCTGCCAGCAGAGGCAGGGTGCCAGGGAGGCCCTGCTTTGGAGAAAATGGGCAGCAAGCCTAAGCCAAGGAGAAAGGGGATGGAGCATGAATAGGGCTTTTAAAAGGAGGACCAGATGATGAGCATTTATGTCTCAAGTCCAGAATGTGCTACAAAGATACTCTATTCAGGTAGCTTCTTACTCATGTGGCTCTAATTAAACAAAAACCTGTGTTAAATGACTGGCATAAATAGTTGTTAAGATATAGATGGAAGTAATCACAGTTGCCTTATGCTAGGCTTCTACAGACAAAATTAGGTGTCTCATAGGTGTCCTGATTTAATTTTCTTTTAATCTATAATTACTTACTTTTTAAATCCTCTGTAATTCCCTTTGGCTGCAATAGGCACCAGAGATTCTCATATACCTTGTAAATTAGTCCAATAATTAGGCATTTAACTTTGTTCACTCGTATTTGAAAACTTAAGAGGCACTCTGGCTCAGCTCTGCAATTCGCTTGTCATTTTTCCTCTGTAGAGTTAGTACAAATGGTTTCTATCTTATTAGAATGAAAAATGCACCTTCTGTGTTAATAGGTTCCACATAGTTTGTGGTAAGGCTGAGCCAGCAGTTAAAGCTAAAAATACTTTTCCTGAGTCCCAAAAGATTTAGCAAGCTGGAAAAATGCTGGCTGCACTGGAAGGACTTGAGTGCCATGACCAGGAGGTGTTCCTACGTCCTGAAACACAGAACAGTAGGTTTGTCCCATGGTGGTCAGGAAACACTCAGTTTCACCCATAATTTATGTCCCCTGTTTTCTTCCCCGACTGCAGCAGAGCGAGCTGGAGAATTTCAGCCCACCCTTTGCATTTCTGTCTTGACGTATGCGCTTTTTAATGTTATTCAGAGCTAAAGGAGACTGGCTTAGTGGTGACAATTGGTTTGCTCTATTTTTCACTTGTGTTACGTGAATTCAAGGCAGTGGGAATTGGGACTAGCTTAGAAGTGTGATTGGTTTTTCTCCTCCTTAAAGAAAAAAAACCCCTTCCAGTAAGACTTAACTGCAGCAGAGCCAGCTAGCTACATTGGCAGGAAGCCTCTCGGTAGGGGGGACATGGCTGCGTATGTGCCTTCACTTTAGCTGCTGACGTCTGTCGATAGCACATCTTGTGTTCAGATGAGTGTCAAACAGGGTAGGGATGTGTAGGATAATCTAGCAGGCGTGTTATCAGACACACACAGATGCACTAACGTAACGCATCCTTTGCACACAAAGGAGAACAAGCCTGTGATCTGTTCAGGGGTAGTTCTGCTGTATGTAAACGCGCTGTATGTTGTTCAGGGAAGCGTGAGAGAATGGTACCCACTGCAGAAGGATCTTTGCATCCGTATCTCAACTGCCTGTTTGCCAGGCTTTGACCTCCCCATCTGCCCATAGGCATACAGCTGAGCAGAGAAAATGATTTAATTAAGTAAAACCAAGGGATGAATTCTTCTGCTGCTCTCTAGCCTGTCTGGTTATGTCATCCCTCTCCAGCCATCATTTATCTTTTTCATAAGACCGTTTAAACTAAAAAGTCAAGGTGCATCGCTTCAGGTCAGTGTGGCGTCTCACACGCTGCTGTTGTACATCATGCCTGAATCTCCCCTGTAAGAGATGGTGACTGCCTGCATTTGCAATAGATTGAGTGGACTTTATGCCCGGAATTTGTCTCTGATTCAGACTGGGGGGGGTTGGAGAAAAGTAAACAGGCATCCCTGACTCTCAGCACCGTTTTTGGTTTTGGTTTTTTTTTTTTGCTCCCTCTCTGCGCCTGGAGGGTGTGATTGATCTGCCTGTGCCTTACGCATGTAGCAGTGTGGGAGGAACAGACCGTTACACACTGGCAAACTCATGAGGCTACTTCCTTCCCAACTCTGGTTATTGTGGCTCAGAATTGACCAATGTTGTGAGGCAAGAGGGTTGATATCCGTTAAGGATATAGTGCTGGAAGGTCCTTAAGCTGAATTTTTAGGTTGGATAGTTGAATTCTAAATGTATGTTGGCGTTCCATGCAGTTTTGCAATTCCAGACAGCCTTGGACTCACTGATGTTTTATAACTTTGACCTCTCTGTGTTAATGGATGGGGGAAGGATTTTATTTTTTTTTTTTTTAAATCAGTTTTGATGATGACGCTTTTAAAATTGGTTAGTTTTCTGTAGTTTACTTTACAATCCTAGCTGAGAGCTGGAAAGGTTTGAGGGAAAACATAATCTACATACTTTATTTTTCCAAAGCTGAAAAATGTTTACATAATTTAAAAATATAGTATGCCTCCCACCATTTCTGGCCCTTTTTTTAGATGCTGATAGGGCCGATGAGTTATTTATAGTAAGGCAAAATAATTCCTTTTTGGTATTGGTTCTTAAGATGTCCTTTGTGCTAGCAGAGGACTTCTACGTTTGCCTTCAATGCTGCTATTTGTGACAAGTCTTTGCATCACTCTAGGAGTGGTGTCTTTGTATATAGAAAGCAAATTATCTGGGGTGTTTTCAGTCTGCTGTGCTTTCCCGCTCTCTGAATTCTGTAGTACCCAGAGCAGGCTGTCAGAGAGGAGGGGACTGTGTTTCCCATGGCTTCTCCAAAGCCATTTTTAATTTTGCTTCTAATCCCTCTGCTTATCTTTTGTTCTGTTTCTTTACTGCAGCAAGCAAAAATGAAGTCCCACTCACTGGAACACAGGAGCCAGGAGCAACCTTTGTTACAGCCCAAACAGGTACGGTACTGCTAGCAGGGCTCTGAACCTAGCTCAGTGCTCACACCACCACAGACAAGGACACGAGAAATCTCTCTGGATCCAGACAGCTCTGCAGGGAGTAAATGACAGTCCAGACACCATTAGGGATGCTCAGCTGGAGGGATTCCTTTATGAAGGTGGGATGATTTGCTGGAGGTGTTATTTTTGAATGGCTAGACCTGTGTGAATTCAGGATAGATTCATAGGCCTGGACCATGCTGGAGAGACTCTCCAAATTACAGAAAATTGAGCTGGAATGGATCTGTGGAGTCATCTAAGTTCAAGGATTCAGCAAAGAGAATTTAATATCAGGTTCTAAGTCGTGTGCTGAGCTAAGTCGGAGTGAGTGATTGTGTGACCCATCCCTATGATTGCATGCAACCTGTTAAGGTTAAGGAGTTAATTCTGGGGCAGCCTGAAGGATGTTTGTGATACTGGGGGGGGTGGGAAATACACACACGATGGACGGAATGGAACAGAGAACAGTCGGCAGAAATTAAAGAAAAGCTGTTAATCTCTCCCCCACCCCCAGCCCAGTAGTAGCACCAGCCATCTGTCAGGTTGGAAGCAGGCAGGAACAGGTTTGTTGCTGATCTTTGGCGCATTCCTGCATGTTTCTGGAGGGATTCTTCTGTAAAGATGTTTTATTTCCTACCTCTTTCCCTCTTAAAACTCTTGTTTCAGGACATACTGGGTATTCTCCCAGTGGGGAGCCCACTGACATCCAGCATCTCCTCTAGTATCACCTCCAGTCTGGCTGCAACGCCACCAAGCCCCGCCGGCACCAGCAGCATCCCAGGCATGAATGCCAATGCCCTTCCTTTCTACCCAACCAGTGACACCGTTGAGTCTGTCATAGGTAACTTTGCCTTTTTTATTTATGCAATAGGGCTTCCTCAGACATGGATCACCAGGTATGAGAATTGGAATAGCATGGGTGTTCCAGTGAACTCCAGCTTTTCGTCTCTGTCAGTGTTGGCAGATTCCTGAAGCTTTTTCTGTGACTGTGATGCATTTGATGTTTTCTGCAGGTCATTATGGATGAAATTCACCCACAGGACCAACAGAAGGCCTCTGAGCCACTTAATCACAATGTCAGATGGTGTAAAGGGCCTTAGTTTTAGGTTTGTCAAAGTGACAAAGAGGTCTTGGAGTAGGCAGGAAATCACAGGGTCATTTTCCAGTTACAACCCCTTACGTTCTAAATGACAATCTTATAGCGAGGGTTACCACCAGGTAGATTGTAAGGACTTCTCCTTCATAGAGTGTAGGACAGAGGCCGTAAGAAAAAGGAGACCAGGAAAGTCCAGAGAGTGGAATCACTGCTCTTAGATGGGCACAGGTTTTTTTGGTCACTGGTTTTTCTTTTTTTTTTTTTTTTTTAATCCAGCATTTCTGAGGTGATCTCACTAATTTGTTAAGAATAATAATAGAAATGAGTGGGCATGTGTGGGATGGAATTATATCGATCATGATTAGTGATGAGGCATGTTCAAATAGATAGAAAACTGCAGGCATTCATAAGCTTTCTTTATTTTACCCTATCTTTGAACCTCAGAGATGTTTTTCAAGTGTTCCCTTCTGCTTGTGTTTCTTTTCTGAGTGGCTCTTCAGCAAAGTAGGGATAAAGCACAAGCCAGACCCAGACATGTCATAAGCCAGCGTTACTGCATATTATGGACAGAATTTAAAGATCAGTTTGGGGAAGACTTATGGGAACTGCTCTTATTTCATCAAACATCTGTTATCTTATAACATTTGGGAATACTTTGAGACAAAAAGAAATCGGATCAGGCAAAACCTGAACTGAAAAGCTGCCCATGACACTTCTGCCAAACCATTTAAGAACAGCGTTGCGCAGGGCGGAGAGTAGGGCCGTGCAGACTGACAAATAGAGAGCGAAGGCTCCTCTGCATGTAGGCTCTTTGGGCCATCCTATCTCTTGAAGTTGTTGGTCCTTTATAACATAATTGGTACCTCTGTGTCTGGCAGAGTCTGCCTTGGATGACCTGGACCTGAATGAATTCGGAGTGGCTGCCCTGGAGAAGACATTTGACAGCAGCACAGTGCCCCACACGAGTGGCATCATGATAGGTACATGAAAGCAACAGAGCTTTCTTTATCTTCTGCCAAGCAGTGTTGCCCAGTCACCTCAGTGGAGCCAGCCCAACAGAGCTCTAAAACCAGTCCCAAAATAACATTGGTTAAAACAGTAATTATAACAAACTCTGGGAACTGCTGAGCATCTTTGAAGTGAAAGCTTGCCCTTATTGACTAGCAGAGCTGAGTTCTTGCCATTGGGCCCAGGTGTCCTGGGGATGTTTCTTGAGACTGAATGGGACTTGCTTGATTTTTTAAATTTTTTTATTTTTTTAAAAATGTGTAAGTAGACTCTTGAAGGCATCTGATACCTTTAAAAACAGGCCAAAGTGTAACGATTTGCATCTTAAGCAGGAAGCTCTCCCTAGCAGTAACAGGAAACTCACTGACCTGGTAATGCTATCCATCTGTCGCAGAGTGTCATCAAGGTCTGCTGATTTGATTCCTGTAATGTCTGTCTCATTTTAATACATGGAGGTGGGCTAAGGCCTCTTCTACCTGTCTCTAATGAATGTCCAGGGAAAAACTTTTTGGAAATGGTTGTAGTTTCTGGCTACCCTTGCTGTGTAAAACAGGTTTTTGAATGGGAGCTAACTTTGGTTGTCTGAAGGTTTCCAAGGGAACTACACTGCCTGGAGTTGTATTGAGGTAGGAAGGGACCTGTGGAAGGAACTCTAAAGAATATCACTTCCACTTCCCTGCCAAAGATAAAAGCCCGGTCAGAGAATTTGCTGTGCATGTCTGCCGCTACCCCTGCTTCTGCCGCTACCTGTCTGCAGTGGTTGAGAGATCCTCCTCACTGCTTTTGCCTCTGTTCATGTCAGGTCTGGGTGGTACCTGGTGATCTTCTAAGAAAGGAGGTCAGGAGAGAGTGGGGAGCAGGGCTGACACCTCCCTCAATCTGTGTGGCAACCAAAATGACCTCTTGTGTAAGGGAAGTGTGATGTCTTTGGAGGCTGGGCTTTCGTTTATTTGGCGTTTCTTATTACTGATTGATCCAGGCTCTCAAATATGTCTAAAATGATTAAAACTAGACACTGATTTTTAGTGGTTAAGATCATGACCTGACCCAGCATTAGTCTCTTCTCACTACAGGTTGTTTGGAAGTATTAAAGGCAGAGGCACTTATTTTTAGAGGTGAATTTTTCCTTACAAAGTATTTCACCAGATACCAAATTAATCTTCTCTAGACTAATAGGGACTGAACTCTGCTCAGAAAACCTTCTGTTGCTTTGGCTGATGATAGAGTAGTCCGTTGAACTCTGGAGGGTCTTAACCTACGTGGATCATGGGACGGCAGCTTCAGTGCTCCTCTTAAAGGCTGAGAGGGGAATGAAACGTGATAAGGAGTGGAGGGAATCCTGAGGGGCTTAGGGAGGAGAAAGGGAACCTAACGCCGTCTGCTCTGAATTCCTGCACTGTGCCCATACTTCACGGTCATACATAGCCATCCTCTCTGTGTGTTCTTTGTCCAGGTGGGAGTTTGCTGCAAAGTTCTGCTCCTGTAAATATCCCCGGGTCCCTTGGAAGCTCTGCCTCTTTTCACTCTGCCTCTCCTTCTCCACCGGTCAGCCTCTCATCGCATTTCCTTCATCAGCCCCAGGGACACTTAAGCCAATCAGAAAACACGTTCCTGGGGACATCAGCTTCTCATGGATCATTAGGTAAATGCACAGTGTGTGTGTCCCATGTACATGCCTGTCTGTGCCATGTAAGTATTTTCTTTTTAAGTTAGCTTTAATTTTAATGTATTATTTCACTGCTGCCATTTGTATTCTTTTTTTCCCATGAGAACAGCAACAGTACTTGAAGCTGCTTTACCGAAAATCGGCTAATACCTTGTGAACAAGGGAGCATTTCCCTCTGCTTCCCATGTATCTAGGCTGAGAAAAAGGGACACGTGGATCAAGTGACTTGCTCTGCTGATGACTTTCAGGGAAAAGAGCTCTGCCTTTTCCTGCCACCAATGCTGTGTTTTACATAAAACTTAGCGTTGTGTCCTCAGTTTGCTTAGTTAAGGGGGAAATTGCAGTTTGCCCTTGGGACTCCTTATAGGTCAGATTGGCTTCTGGGAGCTCTAGAGCAGACTTGGGTCATTGTACTTTTTTTCTACTGTTTGGCACTCTGCACCCAGTTTTGCAGTATGGCCTTTGCAAAAAGCTGCAGTGTTACAGATTTGTCCCCTTTGCTCCTTTTTTCTTTCCCTCTCTTGAGGATCTGTTTCCTGTATGAGGGACTGTGAAGGGAAGAGAAATTGCTTTGAAGCTTCAGCTGCATCGGGCAGAACTGGGAACTGAGGGGGCAATTCTATTTTATTATCCAGATGCAGGATTACCTTGAGAAATAAAACTGTTTGATGGGCTCAGGGCTACTCCAGTGATGCTTGCTCTGCTGATTTCTGTGCTAGTAACACTAAATATTAGTTCTCTCTGTTGATACCAGATGTAAATGCTTCTTCAAATTTGAGATACACTTTAATCTTTAATATTCAGGTTAACCTAATAAAATGATTACATGCTTTTGTAATCTATTTCTGCACGCACTTGTCTGTGTAACTGCATCCCTTGTTTGCGTAGGCCGAAGCCATGCTTCCATGCCTTGCGATTGTTTGGCTTTAACAGCTTTTATAATAAATGTAATAAGGGAAGAGACCTCAGAGGGCATCTCTGCTATTAATTAGTCTTGAGGCTGGCTATTCATCCCAGTTTCAGTAAGAAAAGGAAAATTTGCTGATAAGGCCTGCTTTTAATTTCAGAAGAAACAAGTTAAGCGGTTATATTTGTCTTGACTATGTAGTTATACAAATAAAGCCAAAGAAATGTAGGAAATTCACAAATGCATTTAAATAATTTCTTTTTAAGAAAAAGTTAGATATTTTCCTGTAATACAACAAAACCATTTTTGCTGAGGTTTTGATAAGATATTTAAATAGTAACCTAGCAGTTGGGAATCTGGAATCTCTCTATTCCATGTGACTTGCTGAATGAATGTGAGTTAGTGTGTAGTGCATGTAGTTATTGCTTATTTGTATTGCAATTAAGTTGAAAATACCTAGTCCTGGGCTAATTCCCACTGTGCTAGATGCAAAACGTGCAGAGAAGGCATTCCTGACCAAAGGGGCTTGCTACTTCAAATGTGGAAAGAGAGAGTAAAAAGAACTGACAAGATAAGCTTGGTCAGCATTACGGTGGAATTTGTGGCTCGCCAGCATCCTCCTTAGTGCTAGATTCCCGTTCAAGAAAACTGGAGTTTTAAAAACAAAGTGTGAGTTGGGATTCCTTTAGAACTTCTTGCTTTCAACTGAACATGCTTCAGAGCAGCTGAAATGGATCTATGGTAAGTGGCTTGGGCCAGCAAAGATCCCTTGCTGCTCTGCTAAATGACTTGTTAATGCGCCTAAGCCCTTAGTTAAGACAAGTTACTATTTTTCACCTATATTTTTTTGTAACCGCTTGTGTCTTGGCTGGTACAAAATGGGACATGAGTGGGGCTGGGTTAGTGAGAGGCCGTTGGCTTCCTTCCAGACACGGTCGGTTCAGCTGCTGTAAGACCAGAATTATCAAGTGCAACTAGATTTAGGAACGCCCACAGCCAGTGGTGAGCACCACTAAATGAAAACGACTCCTGCGTCAAACTGGTGCATGTCTGTGTGTGTAAGAGTCCACATCACTCAGTAGCTCTGTCTTGGTATGAGCTTCTCCTACTAGTTCTTCCCTGAGTGCAAAGTGTGGGTGCTTATTTTAAGTAAAAAGAATTTTGTTATTAAGAGTACAAACCTTGGAGCCTGTGGAAAATAGCCAGTTTTGTTTACAACTGGTTTTCTACTACTTTGTCTCCTAAGCCTTGAATGTCTTCCTGAAAAGAGAAATTATTTGAACAAGCTAAAATAGAGAAGTGGTTAGTTAGTCGTCTCTGGTGCCAGTCACTACCTTTGTGCTACAACTCTGAAGGGGATGAAGCCGATGTATATACTATGGCCTCCACTTGTTTATAAACACGGTTTTCCAGTTAGTGCTGTTTCTTGCGTATGCAAACAGTAATGATGTTGGTGCGTTTTAGTCTCACTGCGAGATGAGACCAAGCTGAGGAGACAAAAGCAGAAGTTTTCTTAGGGTGTAGTGTGAGAGGAGGCACCACCTGGGTTGGTTTGTAAACCGATCTGTTCACCAACGCTGATGGCTGTGCTGCACAGAAAAGTGGGAAGGTAGTTAAGCAGTTCAGAGCTTCTCGTATGAGAAGGGGGATTCAAGCTAAGAGTCAGCTCTACTCTAAAATCGATGCTTCTGAAAACAGCCTGGTTCAAAGGTTGCCTCCACTCAGTTTCTTGGGTCCTCCCTGCATCAGTAAAGATGAAGCCTAATGGTGTGAAACATCCCCTATAAAGTCCCTCTGTGACGGGACTCCTGGGTCCTGGGGATGAAAGTAATTCTTAAGGTGGTCTTCTCTTTCCTACGTACACATTTTTGAATCCTGGATTTCACAGGGGTAGGGAGGAAATGGGGAAATTTCCAGCACCTGTGACATAACCCTCTCTATTTCCCTGTGAAACAGGTTTAAATGGGATGAACAGCAGCATATGGGAACACTTTGCTTCGGGGAGTTTTTCGCCCAGTACCTCACCTGCATTTCTGTCAGGTCCAGGTGCTGCGGAGCTGGCACGGCTACGACAAGAACTGGATGAAGCCAACGGCACAATAAAGCAGTGGGAAGAGTCTTGGAAACAAGCCAAACAGGTACTTGGGCGACTCCTGGGAAGGAGGATTAGGGAGTAGGAGGGTGTCAGCCATTCAACAGGAGCTTTCCAGACAGTGAGGTGATGGGAAGAGCTGTAGGTTTTACGAACAGATTCTCTTAAACTTTGTTATTATTTCTTATGCCTTGGAAAGGAGGGATGAATCACTGTTTGATGTGTTCAGATGCTGGATGTGCAAGGCCAGGTGTCATAACAGATGCACTGAGGTGCTTCACAGTCTTCTAGATCTGGCAATTGACTTAGATCCATGACAATTTGCTGGTATGCAAAGTTCATCCTCTTAACGGTGTGAGCCAATTATGTAGAACCACAGCCCAACCAGATGGGATATCTGGAATGAGCAGTGCTTTGACATGAAGCTCCAGGGATATTTCAGAATTTGGGAACAGGGCAGATCAGATGGAACACGCTCCTGGTGAGGAGTGTACGGAAATGGCTAGTTTTACCTGTGATTCGCTATTGGAGCCTGACTGAGTTTTCAGACTGCTTCTTTTACCCTCTTTGTTGGAACCTGTAGGCTTGTGATGCTTGGAAAAAGGAGGCAGAGGAAGCAAATGATCGCGCCAACACAGCTAACATGGAATGTGAACTGGCCCGGGAGCAGAGGGAAGCTTTGGAGCTGCAAGTGAAGAAACTGCAGGAGGAGCTGGAGAGGATCCACACAGGCCAGGACCCTCAGTTTCTGCGCTCCTTCTCTGACCTGGAAACACTCTCACTCTCTTCGCTTTACACACTTCAGAAACAGCTGCGGGCAAACCTGGAGAAAGTCGATAAGGTGAGTGCCAGGGATTTGCAGGGCAGGGCTCTGCTCCTACAGATTGCAGCTTTTTTCCCTTTTCTTTAATACTGCCAGAAATCAGCAGCCTCTCAAAGCAATTCCACGTGGATGTAGCCAAAGAGAGCTTTAGCCAGCTCACAGGAAAATACCTACCTCTTCTTTGTGCCTGAAGTACAGAGTTTAAGTTAATCCAAGCTGCTCTGTTGAACCTAAAGGTCCTAAAAGACATCATGCTGTGCTGCTTTGATTTTGCTTACGAAGATGAATAGGTGGACGCTGCAAGTCCTTCCCCTGCTGCCTCCCTGCTGTTCCCAAAACTGTGTAGCGCAGGATGGCAGCCCCTTTGCTTTGTTACTTCGATGCTTATCGTAGAATAGAATCACAGAATGGTTTGGGTTGGAAGGGACCTTAAAGATCATCTCGTTCCAACCCCCCTGCCACGGGCAGGGACACCTCCCACCAGACCAGGTTGCTCAAAGCCTCATCCAGCCTGGCCTTGAACATGTCCAGGGATGGGGCAGCCACAACCTCCCTGGGCAACCTGTTCCACTGCCTCACCACCATCACAGTAAAGAATTTCTTCCTAATATCCAAGTCTAAATCTACCCTCTTTCAGTTTGAAACCCTTACTCCTCGTCCTATCACTACACTCCCTGATAAGCAGTCCTTCCCCATCTTTCCTGTAGGCCCCCTTTAGGGACTGGAAGGGGCTCTAAGGTCTCCTTGGAGCCTTCTCTCCTCCAGGCTGAACAACCCCAACTCTCTCAGCCTGTCCTCACAGCAGAGGGGCTCCAGCCCTCTGATCATCTTCATGGCCCTCCGCTGGACCTGTTCCAACAGGTCCTTGTCCTTCTTGTGCTGAGGGCTCCAGAGCTGCGTGCAGTACTCTTGTACTTATGTTTTGCCCCGTCCCCCTCTCTTGCAGGCGGTATTTCAGATGCAGTCAGTGAAATGCCTTAAGTGTCAGGAGGAGAACCGGGTGGTGTTACCGTGCCAACATGCAGTGCTGTGTGAAACGTGCGCCGAGGAGGGCGAGTGCCCCATCTGCCATCCCAACAGGCCCCATTCTCTCCAGTCGTGACCTTCCAAGGACACTTGTTCTAATCATATCGTATAGGACTTTTTAACTTTATACATACGTAGATATATATGTATGTGTACATATATATATGTATGTGTATATATATATGTATATATGTGTGTGTATGTGCATGTTTGTGTATGTATATATATGCACACACACGCACATACACACATAAAACAAAAATTAGTTGCAGAGCACTTTTTAATATTTTACATCCCGTATCTAAACTGCCCCTCACCCGTGCCCCACTAATTCTAACTCTTGAGGAACTTTGAGAGCTGTTTTTAATACAGATCAAAGGGCCATTTGCAAAGAGTCTGTGTTTCTCTTTTCTATTTAGGTGATAACAAATTTTTGACTATTTCCAGAAGGATTTAGAGTGGGCAAGAGGGGCTTCCATGTGCTTTCCAGAGGAAGAGTTGAGATCACAGGGAGGATCAAGGTGGATTGAAACGACTTGTTCATGTCTTCAGTCTCCCTTCACTTTCACTGACCCGGCTTGGTTAAAGCTGTCCTCCCTGATGGAAGCTCTGCTGGGTGCCTGCCTGGTGGGCCTCACGTTGCCGATCTCTGAATGTGCAGGAACTTTGACTGCAATTTAATCAGCAAAGTTCGCTTTTTAAATTTTTTTTACACTCTTTGTATATTTGTATGAAAAGAAGAAAAGGGGGGAGGGGGGGGAAGTATTGGACCTAGAGCAAGCCAAGCCCCAAAATTCAGTGAGTAGTGTTCATTGCTGATACAGCTAACATGTTCCAGGTCTGAGCAGCCTTAGAAGTATTGCCCTTGGGTCAGCTAAAGCCCTTTATGAAAGGAATATGGACGCACAGATTAGTTGTCTCCAGGCACCCCTCTGCCTAGAGACTCTTTACTGTTTCAGGCCAGATTAGTTTTCTTCTAGGCACAGGGACCTGTTTTACAGTCACTGCTGAAACGCATGAAACAATTCCAGGTAGTCAGGACACTTTTGTTGAACAGAGTTGATGTTTCCTGTGTCAGCACCTCCAGGATGGGTTAGGGAATGCTGGGTCCAGAAGCCCTCATGCTCCATGATCACGTACACCTGTGGTGACAGAGAAAGTCCAGCGTGACAAAGAAATGCCACCAGTTTAGACCATACCAGTAGCTGAGCTTTCCCGTGACTTTCTTTACC
The DNA here is from genome assembly GCA_008658365.1 of Alca torda. Lineage (NCBI taxonomy): Eukaryota > Metazoa > Chordata > Aves > Charadriiformes > Alcidae > Alca > Alca torda. The sequence continues at coordinate 30,749,759 of CM018086.1, read as the reverse complement.
AGTGTGTCCATTAGGTTTTTACATCAGGTGGATTGCAGTAACCTGCTGGGATCTCAACCAAAAGGCCACTCAGCTGACTAAACGTTTTTATTTTGCATGGGGAATGGTGCCTGTGCAACCCCTCCCTGACCTGGAAAAGCACTGGAACCTCCAGCAGCCCACTGTTGTAGGAAAACTGAATTTTTACCGGAGCCTCTCAGAAAGCTTCATATTTAATGCAAAGACATAATTAGGTTTGCTTCCATAATTCCACCTTTCCTTTACATGGAAGGGGTTAATATGCATTCCCAGATGATCTCTTAAGTGCAGCTCTGTGTAGTTCTTTTTTATGTTTTTCCCATTAACTTGTTTTTGGGTTTTTTTGGTAAAAATGCTTTTTTTTTTCCATGTGTATTTTATTGTAACTAGCATCAGTTTTTTTTAAATTTTTTTTTATGGAGAGACACTGTTGAGTGATTATTGTGGCTATGTTTGTTTGGTTATAGCCTTTGAATGTCTGTGCCATGGGGCAGCACATCTGCCTTGGTCTGATCTTAAGGAAAGACCTTTTATTAAAATACGTGAACATTTCTTTTTTTAGGAAAAAAAAAAAAAGAAAAAAGTGGGGGAGGGGGGAGGAAAAAGCCCAATTAAGATTAAAAAAAAAAAATTACTAAAAAGTTTTTGTAACTAACTTAAATCATAGGAAATAAACTCTTGAATCAGGTCTTTAATATTTATAAGAACCAGAGCTGATCAGCCTGTTTTGGCTATTGGTTTGTAACACTTTTTATCAGCGTGGTGGTTTATCTGCTCTGGGGGGCTGGTCAGGGTGATGCTGCGTTTGGCCAGCCCTCTGTTTTCGGAACTCTCCGGCACCCGGCTGCCTGACTGCATTTGATTCCCACAGGGGCTCTTCACTTTGTCCCTTCTCTTCGGATGAAACATGTCCCCGGAGGGCAGCTCTGTCTGTCTCCGTGGGGCACTCACTCCCGGTGCGATGCAGGGCTGTCGGATCCAGGGGGAAGAGCTATTTGCCCCCACTTTCTGGGGGGACACACTGCTTAGGCAGGGGGGTAGAAGGAAAATTCCAGACCAGAGAAAGCACATTTTTTGCTTTTGAGTAAAACAGTTTCTCTGTTTTAAAACTTATACTGAAGGACCAAAGAATTCAAAACTTCCCCTGTTTGTGGCCCTTAAAATTTAACTTTCCATTGCCACGCTGCGCTCCTGGCAGAAGAGCCTGAAGGAATTGGCACTAGCCCCTTCCCTTGCCCCCACCCCGACCTGTCTCAGCACTCTCGTTGCACAAGCACATAGACTGTTTCTCGCTTTCCTCTGGTTCTCTAAGAAACCCTTTCTAAATTTAGGTTTCTATGAATTTGTTTGCTGCTTTAAAAAAAAAAAAGAAATAAAAATATCTGAAATGTGAATTATTTTCTTAAGCATCAGATGGAAAAGAGAACTTCATCTTTGACTATTTTGTGAATATTTTGTCGGGGGGGGGGCAGTTGCGTGACAGTTTCGTACCTGAGTGAGGTGAGAGCAGGGGCCAAGGGCAGCGTTTCTGACCCGCTGCAGCAGTTGTTACCCCCTGCCCCGGGCAGGGAGGATGAACTGCACTCGCAGCGCTGTGTTTAAGGCTTGGGAGTCTGGGGTCAGCTTCTGTATGGTGTAAAAAGAATCTTGTTGAAATAAACCTGGTGCTAATACGTACAGCCCCTGTACTGTACTGTCACGCTTCCTCCTCAAGCAGGAACTCCCTCTTACACGACACGCAGTAACGCATCAGACCTACGGGGGCTTTTTTGGCCGAGTCACGCTTCGAAACGGAGTTTTGGTCCGTGAGGTTTCTCCCTGAGCAGCCCGTGAACGTGCCTGGGTCCTGCCTCTTCACACAGACTCCTTATTGGCTAATGCCATTTTCCTCCCCAAATTTTTGGGAGCGTTGGAAGCGTTGACCTCAGGGGACTAGTTGCGCGGATCGGATGCTTCTGAGCTAAGAGCTGGGGGCAGGGAGTCTTAATTGTGCTGTGAAACCACAGCATCTTAAAGGTCAATAAACTTTTACGTTACTATGGAAAACCAATATAGAAGCAGATGGCTCAAGACAACACTAGCCTGGGTAGATAGTTATCAAAAAGCAAGGCTAGAGCTGTAGAGGATAGCCGGGAGCTGGGGAATTTTGGCATCGCTTTGGGCTAACAGGACCACTTTTAGATGAGCTCCAGCCTTAGCTGCTGTAGCCACATGCCAGCTGTGGCACAGGAGGGACCGGGGGAAGTCTCCGAGCTGGAGCACAACATTTTCCTTAAGCAGATTCCCTCCCGCCAAAGGGGAATCGCTGCGGCTGATCCCATGCCGAAGGGTTTTATACTTTCCGTACATCTCTGAAGCTGAACCTGAGCCGCTTGCAAGGCTTGTGCAGCTGAGACGATGAAGAGAAGTCCTTCCCCTGTGAGGAAGCCCGTAATGCTGAATGGACTCAGTAATTCATTGCTGTTCCACCAGCCGCCGAACCTCCTCTCTTTTCTCCTTTTCCCCCATCTGAGAAGGAAGAATATTGCCAGTGTTTTCCTCCAGAATTACAATAATCCTTGGAGTGATGGCCAACAGCAAAATAGATGTTACTGATGTAAAACCTAGTATTTTAAAGGTGAAGTATTCCTGCAAAGTAGTGACTGCGTCGGAGAGATTTCTGGGGCTTCCCCACTCCGTAGTTTCCAATGTTAAAACAAAATAAATACAGTATGCGTTTTAAAAAATAATAATAATACACACTGCAGTATTTCTGGTGGCACTTCTTGACCAGTCTCTTCCCCGCTTTCCCCAGGAGGAAGGGCACTGGGCAGAAGCGCCCCTAGTCCGTGTAGAAGTTGGCAGAATGGTGATCGGTGGTGTGTAAAACGTGTTGTTGATTCCATGTATAGAACTGTGATTTCAGCTGTCGTTCTCTCGTACTCTGTAAATATGTGTTTTGGCTGTCGGAAACCTGGTTTAGACTCTTTTCTTGGCAGAGTGAATTTGCATGTGGGGCTGGAAAGAACTCAATCTGTGTCACAGTTTCCAAGGGCAGGATGGATTTTTTTTTTTTTTTAGAGGACAATAAATTTTTATTTTTTTGCTAAGAAAAAAAAAAATATAATAAAGCAGTGTGTGCGTGCATGTGTGCCGGGGTGTATGTGCAGCCCCGTGCCCTGCTCTGGGGCTTGGGGAGGAGCGGAGAAGTCTGTGCGACGGAGCCCTTGATGGAATACATCTCCATGGCCAATTTTGCCTTCTGCCTTTAACACGACCAATAATTTCCTCCTGAACTCCCTTTGGGCTCAAGCCCCTGTTTCGGGGGGGTTGCCCTTCACCTTTGTGACCAAGGTGCAATGGAAGAGGGGGGAGAGTCGATGTGGTGTGGTTGGGGAAGGGCTGAAATTCCTCTAGAAATGGTAGAACCACAGAGCAGAGAGTGTTTTATCACCCAAATTCTGAGTCTGGACAAGAATTTTATCTCTCAGCGTCTCCCACAAGAGCCTGGCTGGGGGGATGTGAGCTCTCCCTGCCCCCCCATCCCAGGGGGGATACCAGCATTTACAGCGTTACACACACAATTTCATCTGTTGGCACCCAAAAGAACGTGCCTTACGTATGGATGCAAAAATTACCTTTAATTTTTGGTCTATAATTCACGCTTCAAAGAAGCATCAACCACTTACCCTTAGTCCAATCACAACAATAATCCAAATCACCCAATTTAGATGATTAGTAACGCAATAAAAGCGGTAGATGTTAAGTGCCTGCCCCCTTCCCTCTTGTGCTGAGGGCGATCTGCCTGTGTTGGGGTTCCTCACCAGGGTGATGAGGATGATGGGGATTTCTTCCTCCTCAGGCTTGCCTTTGCTAGGAGCTGGTTTTGTGTGTGTCAAGCCATATTTTTTAATGTTTAGGCTGCTCTCCTGGTCAACAGGGCAAGTTACACTCTGATTGTTAAAGGTTTATTAGTCCTTTCTCTGTAAAGGGTGGGAAAGGACTTACACAACTGCCTGGAGCCGAGCAAAAATTAAGCTAAACCACCTCGAATAACACAGCACAAACAAAGCAAGGACCCTGCTCCGGAATCTTACTTCTCTGCAGAGCTACAAGGACCGAAATGAGTGATTTAAGCCAGCAAATGGCTTCCTTGTGAGCGAGCAGCGCCTTAATCCCTTCTGCTGCAGGTTCGAGTGAGCCTGGCCGTGGCATATCCATGCCAAAGGAGCTTTTTCCCCACCCCTACTCACCCCCCCCCCGGCAGGGATGGCTTGGCCTGAACTGACCCAGCGGTTGCTGAGCCCCCCGGGAGCAGCTGGTGCTCCAGCTCCCAGGGGGATGAGGTGATGCTTTAATTCCCCGGGATGCGTCAGCTCCCAGGGACCCGCTGCAGCTCACGCGCAGCCACCCCCTTGCAGGGTAAAGGAGGGCGGGGGGGGGGACACGACGACACACAGAGGGAGCTCCAGATTTAGAATTACTAATAACTGCAGCTAAAAAACAAGCTCCAAAATAGCCAGCAAACATTCAGCAACCAGCTGCCACGCTGGGCATTTTTGCTGGTACACCTGGGCCACTCCACCCTGCAGAGCTGTTGCCCACCGATGTCCCCTGTGTGCCCACCGCTGTCATAGAATCATTAGAATGGTTCGGGTTGGAAGGGACCTTAAAGCCCATCCCGTCCCACCCCCTGCACTGGGCAGGGACACCTCCCACCAGACCAGGTTGCTCAAAGCTCCATCCAGCCTGGTCTTGAGGATGGAGGAGCTTCTCTGGGCAACCTGGGCCAGTGCAGCCTGTCCCCTGTGTGGTGTAGCAGAGGGACACGGGTCCCTGGCCCAGGCTGGGGGCAATGCCAGGGTCCTGCCCGCTGCTTCTGGGCTCTTTGGTTTGGCCAAAGGAGCCACGATGCTCTTAATGGCTGCCCAGGCTCCAGCAAGCTCCCAGAGTCCCTCCGCTCCGGCAAAGCTCCCTGGGGGTTGATGAGATTGGTGGTAAAATACAAAAACACAGAAGAACTGTGAACCTTTTAAAAAAGAATTAATAAAAAAACCAACCAAACAAACAAAAAAACCAAACAACAAAAAACCCCACCGTCTGCAGAGGGAGGTGGCAGGTCCAGAGCCAGCAGTGCCAGGCTGGCCACGGATGGCTCCAGCATCACGCAGACCCGAGGACACCCACTGGGGCCCTTTTGTCATCACCAAACCACCACCCACTGCCCGTCCTGAGAGCCTTTTGCCATTCCTGAGCCAGACCTGAGCTTTACGTGTCTCGTCAGGCTCTTTCACAGGCCGAAACCCCAGCTCCGCCGGCTCCATCGCCAGGATGACGGACACCGGACGTGCTGCATCCTCAGCCCCGCCTGCGGTGGCAGCTTTCCCAGCCCTTTGATTTATACCTCGGTCTGGGTGACATTTTGCAGTGGCCTGTAACTCGAAACAACGCTACCTGATGGCCCGCAGAGGAAAACAGCGCGGACGATTCAGCGCAGCCCGGCCCTCGCCCAAGCCTCGGCCATTGCCCCAGAGCATCCCCCCCCCCCCCCGGCGCAGACTCGGCCCATGCATCAGCTTTGTTGCTTTTAATTTAAAATAAGAGGCTTATCCACAAGGGAAAAAAAAAGAAAAAGGCAGGTTTGGCCATGGGTTGTCCCCACCGTGAGTAAGTGACAATGCGTTTGCGTCGCCCCGACACAGTGTCGCAGACAGGAGGGCTGGGGACACGGCCAGGAGATGCGGCACCGGCAGGGACAAGCTGGTGGGGACGGGCAGGGACAGCCACACACTTTCACATCCCCCGTGTAGTGTTGCTAGTCCGGACAGGTGAAGAAATCCCCTGAAATACCACGTGCTCACCCTCCCCAGCCTCACGGGAGCATTGCTGCCCCAAGGCGGGGGTGAGATGGGTGCGGGGAGGTGGTGGGGGGCACAGGGACCCCCTCTGTCCCAGGGTCCCACTGACTGGACCCTCTCGTTTCGGAACCCTCTTCCTCCGCCTCCCTCACTCTGTCTCCTTGGACTGCTTGGCTCGTTGCTTGCGGAGCTTAACGAAGGCCTGAGCCTCTTTGTCCCCCTTCCTGGACTCCAGCAGCTGGAGGATCTCATCTGCCGGAGAGGAGGGGAGGGATGGTAGGAGATGCTCGCCGTGGCCCCCCGTCCCCACGCCACGCGGCCGGTGGGGGCTCGACAGGGCTCAGCCTGGCTGTGGCACCACGTACCGGTGGGTTTGGGGTGGGTGAGGGGGAGGCGGGTCTGGGGCACCCGTCCCGCGTCAGCCTGGTCCTCGTCGTCATCGAGGCCAGGCAGGTGGCAGAGGGGGAAGAAGGCTTCGCCCTCCAGGTCGTTGGCCCCCAGCGTGTCGTAGTCGAACACGGTCAGCAGCAGGCAGGCCCCCTCCTGCCGGCACTTCTCGGGGGGGATCAAGCTGCAGGGGGGGGGACGAGATGCAGGGGACCATCACATCCCACCCCCTTGATGTTGAAATTCAACCTTCCCTCCAGGGACCAAACAGGGTTCCCCCAGGTGATGCTCTGTGGGAAGCCAACCCCACCACCACCACCTCACTGACCCCCCCCCCCCAGTCCTGTCAAAGCACAGGGCCCCCCCCCCCAGCCTGCGTGACACAGGTGTTTGGGGTGCCCCTACCCCAGCTCCCGCCATGGCACCCCACGGCTGAGCCCCCAGTGGGTGCAGGGGGTGAAATCCCAGGGCATGACCCAGTTCCTGGAGCAGCAGCTCCATGGCAGGGGTTTGGGTGAGACATGGGGGAGCTGCAGGGATTGAGGGGAGGGCCGGTGGGTGTCAGCCCCTACGTACAAGTCGAAGGCTTCGTCGAAGAGGGGGTGCAGCTCGTTCCTCTTGCACTGGGTGGTCCGGGCCACCACTTCGGGGAACTCGTGCCGGGGCTCCAGGGTGAGCTGGACAAAGGGGTCGCTCGATCCTGGTGGGGTGCAGACATCAGCCCCCGCCAACCCCAGCTGGGGTGGCTGGACACACTGGGGTGGTTGGGGGGGGGGTCAGGGGACCCTCACCACCACCCCCATCCCAGCACACCCTCCTCTGAGAGTGCAGGAGCATCCCCGACCCTGCCCACATGTGGATCAGACACGAGTGGCTGCAAGAGGAGTGACCTCTCCTGGAGACCTCCCCAAATGACAACCAACCCGAGAGACTGGCCCTTGTCACCCCGGCACATTTTTCTGTCTAAGACATGATTTACACGATGGAAAAAACCCACCAGCTTTGGCTGCTGGGTTGAGCTGCACAGTGAAGGCAGCAGAATGTGGGCACAGGGTCCTCCCTGCCACATCCCCCTGAACCACCCCAGACGGATGCACTCACCCCCTTCTTCCCCCAAATCTACTTCCTTGGATGCAAAAGCAAATCAAGACAGAGTCCCGGTACTTCAAGCACTGCCAGCATCTCTCCTACCCCGGGGCGTATGGGGCCCCAGGACAAGGGGATCCCGGGGCGGTTGGGACTCCCCAGCCCACCCACAGGGGGGGTCCCAGGGCAGTGGGGCTCCCCAGCCCACCCCCACCCACCGTTGGAGTCCAGCGGGATGAGGTTAACGGCGTTGAGCACTTCCACGCGGAGTTTCTGCTCCGAAGGGCGGTACGCTGCTTTGATCGTCACGGCCCCGTACTTCTCCGAGCTGGTGTCCAGCTGAGCGGTGGGGTACAAGAATAAGGGTGCTGCCTTTCGGCATGCTCACCGAGGGGATGCCCAGGGTCCGGTGGGGGATGAGCGGGCATTTCGGGATACCAGGGGGTGATGGGCATCCTCTGGGATGCAACCGACCCCACTCCTGCCTGCCGCTGGGGCAAAAGCAGCCCCAACAGCCCCAGGACTGGGAGGGTGGTGGGGAAATCCCACATTTCCACAAGCGGGCTGTGCCGGGCAGCTTCGCATGTGCAGAGGTTGGATGTGGGAAGGGACTGGGGTCACCATCCTGGCTCCTACCTGCTGCTGGATCCTGTTGCTGAAGTATTTCTGGATGAGTTTGCGGCTGGTAGCAGAGCAGAGGGCCAAGTGGGTCTCCAGCGACTGCGGGGAGAACAGAAGGTGATGGTCAAGCACACGGATGGGTCTGCAGCCTGGGGGAACCCCCCCCAGAGAGCACCCAAAGGAAACCCTGGGAACCCCGCCGTCCCCAGCACCCCGTACCAGGAAGGCTGCAGTGTGGAGGGTCTCCAGTGGCAGCCCGCAGCCCTCAGCATAGAAGCACAGCTCCAGGCTCTGGGGAGAAGGATGCGATTAGCTGGCACCCAAACACCCGTCCCTGCCAGGGACCACCCCCCCCCACCTTTTTCCCCCCACCCCAGTACCTTCAGGGCACAGTGCAGCTTCTTGTAGCGCTGGGCAGAGGGGACCTGCTGCCCCGCGGCTGCCGACAACACGGCCAAGGTGTGATGCCAGAGGAGAGCGAGGAGGCTGCGGGGCGAGGGAGGAAGGCTGTGAGAGGGGGTCCAGCAGGGGTGGGTTGGGATGTTTGGTCCTTGGCCAAGGAGCTTTGCAAAGCCCCAGAGGGAACCGGCTCATCCCGCTGGGCTGAGCAGCCAGCCCCAAAGCGGGATGTCCCCGAGCTCCGTGGGGCTGGGGGGACGCTTCTGCTGGTGACACTGCTGGCCTCCGCCATGGTGCATCCCCAGGGCCCCGGTCACCTTTTGAAGTTCTCATGAACCAGATGCTGGTTGAGATACTGCAGCTCCGACTCCAGGAACTTCATGAGTGGGATGATGGACTGCAACGAGAGGAGAGGGGTGTTGGGGAGGGCACAGGGGGGACGTATCCAGCAGGGCACAGTGAGGAGAGAGGGAGGGTGCTGCTGGCCAGAGCTAGCAGGGCAGAGGGGGGTCCAGAGGGGCTCCCTCCCACAGTGAGGATGTGGACAGGCCGTGCCCAGTCTGGTCCTGCTGCCGACACGGGCATCAAACGAAGCATATGGAGGTCTGCGCCCCATTGCGGTGTGTCCCAAACCCCAGGCATGGGGCAGGGAGAGGTGGGGAAGGGTGATGGGGGCCTCCACCAACTACGCAAGGGTTATTCATGGCTACCCGAAACAGATGGTCCAGGAGGGACTAGGCCAGCTACTTACGTCCTCAGGCTCCCGGGTGTCACTGGAAGATGAGAGCTCCTGGATGTGTCTGGCGATGCCCTTTTCCAGCTGCCAGGGAGAAATGCACGGAGGCTTTGTCCTCTGCATGAGCCTCCCCATGCCTGGGTCCACCTCGTCTCCATCCCAGGAGCACTGTGGGCTCCAGGTCCCCTTGGGTGAAACCTCCCCACTTTGGGCCAGGGGGTAAGGGGAGTCAGCAGTAGGTGGTCACCTTGGTAGCCAGGGCTTGCACCACGTCCCGGACCTCGTGATCCAGGCAGGAGACAGTGCTGTCGAGCTGGTGGTGTAGCGTGTGCTGGATCTGCTGCCGGTCGATGACGGCCCCCGTGCGCTGCTCCAGCTGCTCCCAGTCCAGCTGCGACGGTAGCTTCAGGACCAGCAGCCGCAGCTGCTTGATGTTGTTCACCACGATGCAGAGCTGGGAGAGGTGGGTCTGCTTCAGGGAGTCCCACACCCTCTAATGATTCCCCACCAGCTCCATCCCCATCCCCAGTCCCATCCCCATCACTATCTCCATCCCCATCCTCATCTCCATCCCGCTCCCCCTGCTCACACCATTTCCCTCCTGATTTTCCAGGATTATGGCTATCAGGGGTCAACTGGTGCCCATGAAAGCCAACCCAGGATGTCAGCTGGGTGCTCAGCAGCTCATATTCTTTTTTGCCCAGAAACCACGTCCAAATCCTGCCTGTCCCCAAGCAGTGGACCCTGCCCCGATACCAACCCTGTTGGCCGCTTCGCCCTCATTCTGCTCGCTCAGCGACAGAGCCTCAGCCCTCTCCTTGATGAGCCGGCAGTACATCAGGGCAATTTTGCACATGTCCTGCAGGATAGAGAAGAAGCCAACAGGACTGAGCTGGGCAGCATGGGGACCACCACGGGGCCAGGGGACCCCATGACATCAGCGTGGGACACTGGCCCCACTCATGGACACACATCTCCAAGAGCAGGAGTGGAAACTCCAGCTGCTGATGCCTGGTATACAAACCTCCACTAGCTTCACCATGATCATGAAGGCTTCCTCAGGGTCCGGCCAGTTGAGCTGCTGCCAGGTCTTCACGATCTGGGCGTAGCAGGTGGACAGGTCGACGGTGGACGTGCTGTGCTTGTTGTGCTCCCCGAAGGGCCTCAGCTGGGGGGGCAGAGGAAGTAAATGCGACTTAGCTCATATGGAAAGGAGCCACAGGAGAGGCTGCTCCTCTACTCTGGGGCTCTCTGGCCCATCATCAGCTCCATATATCCCGATGTCATCATCCAGTTGCTTTGGAGAGTGGGGGAGATGAAGATGTCCTGAGCTCCTCACATCGGGCTGTGCCCCATCATACTCTAACCCACACTGAAGATGGGGCAAGGAGCCCGTGGCCCCACGGCTGCCTTCCCTCCCCTCTTCCTAAAGGTCAGAAGTGAAGGGGATGCTCACAGCACGGCCCAAATGCAGGCTCATCAGCTCACTTCGGCTGCCAGAGAGAGGGAAGGACCACAGGGACGTGGTGTGGGGCCAGGGTGGGTCCAGGAGACCACATCCTTTGTTATGCATTTGGGAGAGGAACCAGCCCACACCTGGGCTGCAAGAGGCACCTACACGGTGGTCTCAGTGCTGTGAGCCAGACAAAACAGCAAGGCACAGAGGGAGTGGAGTGACCCCAAATGATGGAGGATGATGTTCTCCTCCCTGCATTACCTGGTCCATCTGGACAGCTCTCTGTGCCCTCTCCAGTGCGATGGTGTAGGCCTTCTGCAGCCACTGGGGCACAGCTTCCTTGAACCACTGGTGGAAATTGCTCAGAGCCAGAGGTCCATCCCTGTGGATGAAGGCACCAGCTTCTCCAGCTGCACAAGCAACAGCACAGGGCCATCACCCCTCCTTGCTCTCACATACAAGAAACTGCCCCAAGGCGGAGGCAGCAGGTAGCACCGTGCTGAGGAGAAACCTCCCCTTGTCTGGAAGTTGAGGTCTCCATCAACCCCACTCAGAGAAAAACTTGAAACCCTTCTGTTGATGCTCACATCAACACCAGACACCAACAGCCTGCTCTGCCTTGTGTGTAATTAGTGACGTAGGTGAATGGGAAGGATTTGGAGTTCCTCTCAATCAACTGCTCGTTCCTTCACTTTGGCATCTTTCCTCTCTCTGGGTTGGATACCTCTTTGGGAGGAAGTACTTCATCTGATAGAGCTCCTGCAGGTTCATGTAGAGCTGGAAAAGGCTCTCAGCTGTGGGCTTGGACATGCTGCTGTCGACCTCATGCAGCTGCTCCTGGACGTGCTCCGCAACCTGTCAGTGAGCAAGGGAAGGGGGGAAAGGCTGTTAGTGAGGGTCCGGCCAGCAAGGCTTGATCTGGTAGGTGGTCTCTGGAGCCATGGGGTGAGGGTCAGCTCAGGGGACTCCTCTTCCTTTTGGGTGGCATTTCAGGAGGCTCATTGGGTCAAGTAAGCAGATGACAGTCACTTTATGGGCATGCAGGGAAAGATGGAGAGTTTCCCTGGCTTGCTCCCTTTCCAGGCTTGCAACAACCAGTTGCCACCTGAAGGGTGGTCAAAAACCTCAGCCTGGCTTTAGACCTTAGTTCCACAAGTGCAGAGCAGCCTAGGCTTACTCACCAGGTGCTCCAGCTCCAGGTAGGCGATGGAGAAGAGATTCAGCTTCAAGGTGCTGCAAGAGAGAAATGAGGAATCAGGAGTCTTCCAGCCCCAGCCCAGCAAACCCATCCCAGTGAACCCTCCCAGGCCATGCCCTTGCCAGAAGGGCGAGGACAGTACAGCTCTAAGAGGCAGAGATGGGACCACAGGTGCTACGTGTGGAGCCCAAGAGCCAAAGAATGAGGCACCAAAGTGCCCTATTGCTCTTGACCCCACGGAAGGTGGATGAGGGGGCATCAAGCTCTGAAACCTACTTGATGAAGAATTTATTCCAGATTTTCTGGCACTGCTGGAGATCTCCTATCACCTCCAGGAGGAGTCTGGACAAGGCTTTGCCATTCTCCTCCATGCTCTGCAAAGGAAGGAACAGCTTGTTTCGGATGCTCAGTGATTTTGAGATGACCTGGGCTCCGTTCTGATCTGATTTATTTCTATGATTTGTTCTCGTGGGGTAGCAATCTATCATTAGACCCACATTAGGAGCACCAAGAAGATGTCAGTAACATCCACTGCCACCCTGTGCTTGCGTGGCTGGACTGGGGACCATCTCTTGTTCTCCTGAGCGTTGCACCAAGGTCTTAAGCTTCAATGCACCTTGTCAGCTGCAGGTAACGTGGCTCATGGTACTTTTAAGTTGAAAACCCAAATGCCTTGACTGTATCAGAAAACTGGACAAGCCCCATCTCAGTCTTGTCTTCCCACCCCCCTCCCCAGGCCTCCCACCCCAAGCCCAGCAAATTGCTTCTTATAATGTCAGAGAGGCAGAGGTGGGAACTGACCTTCACCATGGGCTTGAGGTGCTGTTTCTTCATGTGAAACCACTCCGTCGTGCCTGACTGCAAGAGAGGAGTCCCGGTGTGACAGCAGGGAAGCAGGAGGAGCAAAGCCAGCTCTGTCACCCCCTTCACTCTCCCTGTCCCCTGGGGTATGGGCAGGACCCAGCTCCATGTGGTGGGAACCACAGGCTTGGATGACCAGGTTGAAGAGGGGCAGGTATTTTCCCCACCCAGGTTGGTCTATGCGGCTTTGCAGGAGAGGCTGAGGTGTGGGCATCGGGCAGGGGATGGGTGAGAAGGGAGAGCTGCAGGGTCCCAAATCCCAGGGGATGGGGAGGGTGAGACCCCCTCGGTCCCACTACCTTCAGCGCCGTGGAGACCATCTCGGGGAGGTCAGGGCTGAGTGTGCACAGCTCGTGGAAAGCTTTCATTTTGCACATCTGGACCAGGACCCTGCAAAGCAAGAAGCTCCGGTGAAACCCAGCATCAGCCCGTCGGAAACAAGTCCTTCTCCCTCCAGACACCCTTCCCCTTCCAACAACATCCCTCCCAGGGAGCCCAGGATGAGGGACAGGACAGGACAAGTGTCACAGCAGCCTAGAATGGGGCAGAAAGGGCTTTTGCATTTTTTTTTTTTATCAAGATTATAGGCTTGTCCATCATGGTGGCTAAGCAATACAACCCCATGTGAAGCTGGCACCAGTGCTCGACTCACCGCAGCAGGGACTGGAGCCTCTCCATGGACCTTGGGACAGAGAGAGGAAAAATGATGCGGTACCTCCGGATGAGGGAGACCCCATAAGTCAGCAAGGACTGGAAGGACTCGGCCAGCTCTTCTTTCTGGGGAGAAGGAAGAAAACACACGCTGTCCTCCTCAGCTGCAGACAGAGATGCTGCCAGGACCATGGCACCGTGGTGGAGGGAGCTGGTGGGTCCTGCTCCTTTCTAGCCCGCTCCAGGGATGGGAAAACCGCCTGATGCCTTGGATGTTTTGTCCCTGGAGGGGCTGAACTGAGCTTTGCACTTAAACATCATGCTACGCATGAAAAATTGGGAGTGACAGCATGGTGCAGGGATGCCCTGGGAAAATGGGCAGGGAAAAGCAGGAATTGGGTTATATTTAAGTTTTTCAGGGGGTGATGATTGAATTGACGGCAGTGATGGAGGAGGGGAATGTCGGTGCAAAGGGTAAGGGCTTCTCTGCGGAGAGAAGGGTCTCCCTTACATGTGGGTCATCCTGATCCCTGTGGCTGGTTCTCCCCAGAAATGCCCTCCAGCACCCCTGCACCCTACAAGCTCCTGCCCTTCCTGGGACATGGAGCGGGGGGAAAAATGGCCCTGGAAGCCAGGAGGAGGGGCTCGGGGTTGGGTGCATGGGGCATGTTTCCCTGATCTCTGCCCCCAGCGTGGTGCCGGAGCCCCCTCACCTGCTCTGGCCTCAGGCGCTCCTGCACCCACTGGTACTCGATGCTGGTGATCTGGTGGAGCAGGCAGTTGCTGTTGAACTCAAGGCTCTGGTAGAGCTTGCTGTATGCCAGCCACTGCCTGGGGAGGAGGGAGAGGCTGGGCTGAGCCCCCGGGGGGTGTGGGACACCCAGGGGCCAGCGTGGGGCTCCCCCACCCACAGCAGGACCTGAATCTCCCAGCGCTGCTCGGCACAGGGGGCAATACCAGCCACGCTGGGCTCATGGGAGAGACCGGCTGTGATCAGACGGCCCCAGGGAAGGCGTCGGAACCTGTGACCCCCCCCATGATGCTGCGTCATGGCTCCCCAGGCATGGGGTACTCACGCCATGACCTGGTGGAAGTCAGAGAGATCCTTCTGCGTGGCGTGCAGGTAGAGCACGGTGCTGGCATGCCGGCTCAGCTCCCCGTCCCAGGCGATGCTGCCGGCCTGCGAGGATGCAAAAGGAGGGTGACATATCCTGGAGCCAGCTGGGCTGAGCGAGGAGGGGGACAGGCACCGGGGTGGGGTGTGTTTGCAGGACTGTGGGGGTAACGGGTGCCCCGTAAGGGTGCCAGGCACAGGCAGGCATCACCATGACCCTCCTCCCCGTCTCCTTGCAGCAGAGTGTCAAGCGTGGTGGGCTCCAAAGGAAGCCCTCCCCCCCAGCCCAGCTGCTGGGTAGCTGCTTCTCCCCCTCCGTACCTTGTGTTGAAGGATCTCATAGGACACCAGCTGCTGCAGGAGGTGGCGATGGACGGTGTAGCTCGGCTGTGTCCGGCTGCTCGTGGTGGCCCTCTGAAAAGAGACAAGGCATAGGAACAATAACCATAACTTGCCTGAAGGCACAGGGACACAGTCGGTGTGGGGACACAGGAACCCAGAAAGCATGGGGCCAGAGAGCCCCGTTTGAAGCCAAGCCAAGGGGTGCAGGTGCACCAGGAGCAAGGCCCCCATACTGGCATGGAGCTCGGGAGAGGATCAAGCTGGTTTCCAGCACATGCGAACCCTGGTGCTGGCACCTCTGGTCCTAGGACAGGGATCTGTGACCTCAACAGACAGCTGCCCTGTCCTGCCAAAAAGGAAAGGGACCCCCTTCCCCATCCCCTCCTACCTTCTTGTGGGTCAGCAGGAACTGCAGGTGACACTGTCCCCGGTTTGGGTAAGTCTCTGTCCGTGGCTCCAGCTGGTACCACTGGTCGTCCCAGCAGTGCAGGTCCTGCAGGCACAGAGACAAGGGTGAAGCCCTGGGCAGCCTTCCCGGGTGAAGGATCCTGCTCAGGGATCAGGTCCCACTGCATTAACGGGGCAGGAAGATGCTGTATTGGATAACTCTAGTATTGGATTAAAAATAAAAGATGTATAATCACTGAACGAGTGTGTTGGAGTGACTGGGGCACCAAACTGAGGGACCTGGTATCACTTTGTGGCTCTGAGACAGGATCCTGGGTGAGTTGGTGCTGCCTCGGGGCTGGAATCCTGCCCAGACCCCGTGAGGTTTAACCGGCGCCTGGGGAGGGAGTCGCGCGGAGGAGAGGATGCATCGCGGTGCTCACCTTCAGGCGAAGGACCACATTCCCCAGGAAATCATCCTGCCCTTTGTCTTTGCGAGCATCTTTAAAGATCCTGAAAGGCATGAACGAAGGAGGGGGTGAAAAGCTTTCCTGCGGCCGTGACCCAGCCGTGGTCAGGGTGATGCAGTCCTGACACCCACCCTCCCTCCTTCCAAAGGCAATTTTTAAAATCCAGCAGGCAAATTAACATGTTCCAAACCCTCTTTCCTCGGCAGCCGTTAGGGCCAGGTCAGCACCAACCGTTTGAGGCCGTGGAGGTCCGTCAGCTCCCCCAGCTTGTGCCGCACCGACTCCACCACATCCGAGTCCCTGCGAGGGTGGGCAGCGAAACCCACCGCGGGGGAAAGGAGGAAATTCAGGAGATGGCAAAACATTTCAGGGAGCCGCAATGACAGTGGAGAAGGGAATGTGATGGCGAGGGTCAATATATTAGGACTGAGGCCACCCCCAAAACCCTCCATCTAGTCAAAATCTGCGAGCCCATGGCTTCTTGCCATATGTAAAATCAGGGCTCAGGATCAGCCCTGGCTGGGCAAAGGAGCCTGGGCACCCTCTGCTCACACTGGTCGCATCCTGCTCCAGCAGAAAGTCATGGGGAAAAGGGTCCCCAGCTGGTTTCTGGGGCTTTTTAAAGGGTGCAGGTTGAAGGACCACCGCAGGGACCCCCCCCGGGGAGGCAGGACCCCACGCAAGGCTGGGGGTCAGGGTCACTGGCTGTGCGGTTCTGCTGCTCACCACATGTCCAGGTGGAAGCTGGCTGTCTCCGTGTCTTCAAACTCCCTGCAAGGCACCAGTGGGATGCTGTTACTCGAGCAGCATCCAAGGGACCGGCAGCAAGCAGGCAGGACAGCTGGGGATTACAGGCAGGAGCCTCCTCCCTGGGGGAGACCCCAGACCGCCCCGCACAGCCTGGGGAAATGGTGGGAGACCCCCGAGGGAGGGATTTTTACCACACTTCTGTTTTTCACCTCGCTGGACCTGCTGCATGCGTCAGGCAGGAAGCCGGGCAAGCCCCAGTGGGCATCAACCCGGCAGAGCTCCAGCTCCTGGTTGGGGCAGGTGGTGAACCCCCCACATCCACCCCCGAGAGCCCTGGGCACCCCCTCCATCCCCCCGAGGAGCAAAGCTAAGGGGTGGCAGATTACAGGATAAATGTCTCGTCCCACACCGGGCTGAGGGTCTGGCTTATGACTTGTGTGCGATGGATCTGGTCTTCTGGGATGAGGTCTTTGACCACAGCCTTCATCCGCTTCTTGTGGTCATGGTGGGCCAGTTTCTGGCTCTTGGCCTCGATCCCCAGCAGGCAGTAGGGGTCACTGAACCCTGCGAGGGGGAGGCGTGCAAGTCCCCATCGGGAGCAGCGGCTGTCCCTTTTCTGATGGGACACTCACCCGTCTCCACTTACCACTGACGTCTTTACCCAAAATCCCCTTGGCTTCCTTCACGGTTGCTTTCAGGCAGAAAATTGGGCTCTGGAAGAAAAGAAAAAAAGCCCCACAACTTATTGTGGAGTCACTAACCCCACGAGGAAGGATGGGGCTCGAAGGGTCACTAACCCCATGAGGAAGGATGGGGCTCGAGAAGGATTGCGTTGTTGTCTGCTGCTCATGCCAGCAAACAGCTCCTGAGCAACACCCCCAGCAGAGCCCAGGGCATCTCAAACCCCAAAGCCCGAACACAGCGACCAGGAGGCACCGCAGCCCCCCAGCATCACCCTGATGCGGGGACCCCCCTGGGCCGCAGCATAGTGGGGAGACGCCGCCTCGCTGCATACCTCCAGTTCCTCGACCTGCTGCATGATGATGCTGTGCTCCTCCGCATCCATCCCGAAAGCCTATTGTAGATATCGGGGCCAGTTAATGGTGGGTGGCTGGAGAGCAGCCAGGGGCTTCCCAACCCCGGGAGCCAGGTGCAGCTCAAAGGGAGGGGAGAGGAGCAAAGAGCCCAACAGAACAGCTGGAGACCAGCTGAAAGCTCTTGAGGGAGAGCCGCCTTCTTCCCACCATCCCAAGCCTAAAATAAATATTTCTCCCTAAAGCTAATATTTCCCAGCCGTGGGCTGTCCCAGCTCTCCAGCTGGATGCTGCTGCTACGTCTTTTAAGATGGCTGTTAAAAGCTCCCTCTGAATGACCCCCATCTCCTTTAGCCGGGAAGGTGGACGTCTCAGGGGACAGGTTTTGGGGACCCCCTTGGAGAGGTGGGGACCCACCTTTTGCACATAGGCATAGAGCTCCTCAGCATCCGCGACGTGGTGCTGCTCGGGCTTGCCCAGGCGATGCCGGATGGTGTAGAGGACCTCCTCGTAGAGCAGGGCCAGCTGTGGAGGGGGGTGCCAACACCTCGCATGGGACCAGACCAGCAGGGGCTTGCTCCATGCACTCCCCAGAATCATCAGGGTCGTTCTCCCCCATGAGGTCCCCAGGCTGCCCCCCTCCCATCATCCAGCCCTGCCCGGCCACCTCTGGTTGCCCCTAGGGAGCATCTTCAGGAGCTGAGCCATATCCCCAAGCCCCAGCAGTGCTGCCACCCCCTCCAGTGCCACTAAGGGAGACCGTGGCAGGACCACGCTCGTACCTCTCTCTTGGAGAACCGGTGGGACAGATCCATCTAGAGAAAGAAGAGAAGCAGAGAGGTTTCCCGTTAGGTGTCATGGTAGAGGGTGGTTTTAGGAGGAAACCATGGCTGGGCAGGGCAGGGCAGCTGGGATGGGGCAGCATCACCCACAGCCCACCAGGGTGGGATGCCCCAAAGGATGCTGTGACACCTCACAGATGCCCCATGGCCAAGGGACCACTTCCACCATCATGGCAGCACAGGGGCTTCACCCCCAAGCTCTGTTAATTGAAGAGAGGGCAGTGAGAATGGCAACAGCAATTTGGGGTGACCCATCAGAGGTTTTAAAAGCCAGACACCCACTTCTCGCCCCGCAGAGCTGCTTGCTGGCCCGGCCAGGCCCAGCAGGACCAGGCTGGAGAGCAAACCATCCAGGGAGAAGGCAGGTGGCCAAAGCACAGGGAGGAGCTGTAGGCTGAGCAAGGCAGTTAAGGGCAAGGAGACGCCAAAAAGCCGTCGGGATTTGTGACTTGAGTCCCCTTGCCAGAAAGCAACACGAGTGCTGCTGTGATTGTGCATTGCTCGGTGTTGAGCTGAAGGTCCATTCCCCATTTGAAGGATGACCAGCAATAGCATTTACTTTCAAAAAGGCAATTATATTAAATTAAATTTAACTTATGATGAGGCACAGCTTGGCTCCAGTAGCGCTCAGCACCGGGGCTGGCCGGGGGGTGTCTTGCTGCCTGCACAGCCCCCATCGTCCCCTGCCTCAAATTTCACCTCCCACTCATCCCAGCTCTGCATGGATCCGGCTGGGAGATCAAACCAGTTCTGCCAAAAAGACCCTTTTCCCTGGCAAATCCCAGCTCTCAGCCCTTCCTCACCCCCTGTTCCCTCCCTGATGCCGAGGCTGAGCCTGTCCTGCATCTGCTTCTCTAACCAAGGTCTGGATTCGGCCACCAGCGTGGCTGAGCAGCTCCTCCCTGCCACCGAGCCTGGCTGGGTGACAGTGGCTTTGCCACCGCCACGAGCCAGGTGACACAGCCAGCAGGAGGGGAACTGGTGCCCTGTGCCATCCGCTACGGCTCCCGGTGCCGGAGCCTCTTGGGAGCGCAACCGGACAACGCCAAAAAAAAAAATTACAATTTTTGAAACAAATTTGGCCCTTTCTGTGCCGAGGGGTGCACGCTGAGCACGGCCCCAGCTCAGATGGACCAGCCCTACCTGTGGGTCAGTCCAGGTCCCAAAATGACCTTAGGATCCCCTAATAGAACAAAAAAAAAAAAAACAACCAAACAAAAAACCAACAAACAACCAACCCTGAGCTGGAACATTAACATTTGCCTATGGCAAATCCAGGGCTGGCATAATCCCCCGGCCATCTGGACTAGATTCAACTCTTCCACCCCTGGCTGCTTTAACCCTTGAGCTGCTTCTCTCCCACCTGCCTCCGTCTCCCTTCTTTTAGGCGCTGGTGGGTGCCAGGGGCTGCGGTGGCTCTGCAGCCCCTGTGAAAGGGGGACATGCTGCACCCAGGAGGACTCCTGCCTGTCCCTGCCTGTCCCTGCCTGCTCCTGCCCGCTCCTGCCCAGGGGATGCTCCACCTTCTGCTGCTGCCAGCACCGTCCTGCCTGCTCCAGGGCATGGCGGCCCCATCCCAAATCCTTCAGCATTCCCGTGGGCAGCGTTGCCCCATAGCAGAGTCACAAGCACAGAGGGGAGAGAAAAGGGACTTTATTTCTCTGCTGCTGTTACTTATGAGCAAAGCACAAACAACAAAGCATTTATGAGCTCCTGGCCCAGCAGTGGGGTAGTGCCAGAGGGCAGGGGGAGGAATAGCTGTTGGGGGGGGGGGCAGATCCCTGTTGCTCCCTTCTGGCATCAGGGACAGCTGCTGCAGGACCCACTCGGCGCTCGCCCATACGCACATGGGACTGGTTAAGCTAAAGCTGAGCTGAGTCACCAGGATGTGTTTACTGCTGCTAATCCCCACGCCAAGACCCCAGCTCAAATCCAGGAGCGGTGCTTAAATCCACGTCCGGATACAGCCGCCGGCATCCCCCCCCAACTCCGTTAGCTGCGGCGGTGTCACCGGGGTGGGAGGCCAGCTTGGCTGTGGAGATGGTGGCACTTAGGAGGAAGGGCAAGTCCCTTGAGGGGGGGGACACCACCAGGATGGATCATCCCAGGGTTCAGCGTGGGGGATCGTGCCCACGTCCTCCCAGCAGTGCTGGGCAGAGGCGAGCAGGGCTGCGGGTCCCATCTCCACGGGGGCAGACACGGGGACGCCATCTGTCCGGCCGCTGCAGAGGAAGTCGGTTGGGTTGGGTTGGCCGAGTGCAGGGCTTTGGGGGATCTGCTGGCAGCAGGGAGCCCGGAGGAGCTGGGAGGCACTGGGAAGCTGTGGCTGAGCTAAGAGAGGACCCTCAGGGCCGGCACAGAGTTGCCGCCGGCCCCGCACACAGCCCTTGGGTGCACATTTGTATGGGTATGGTACCCCCACATCCTCACCCCCACTCCTTGCTCGCCCTTGCAAAGCATCCCAGCCAGGACAAGGACTCAGTCTCTTTTCTCTCTTTTTTTAATCTCTCCCTTTTACAGCCTCAGCACCCAGCTCTGCACCCCGGGGTCCCCCGGGCACAGCCGCCCCGATCCCTTCCCTGCGGCCATTGCACCTTCAACACGCTCCCCAGCCCCCCGGGGTCAGGGCCACCTACCTCGGGGCTCTCCTCCCCGGGGAGGGTCCCTGTGGGGGTCTCACCGGCAGCATCCATCCCGGGGGAAGGCTCAGCGCGGAGCCAGGGAGCGGCTGCAGCTCTTTCTGTTGCTGCCGCCTCTCCCCCTCGCTCGCATGCTCGAAGGAAACCACAGACCTTATCTCGCCATGGCCATTTTGACAAGCGGAAACGTGCGCAGGGCTCCTTCGAGAGCAGCACGGGGACGCAGGCGCCCCGGCCCCGCTTCCCACCACCCCGTCCTGCACGGGCAGCCCCTCGGCGACGCGGACCTCAGGGTGAAGACAGGACGGGAGCAAAAGAAAAGCATCACATCTAGTCCTGGCTGTTACATATGAGCAAGGAATTGGGAGCAAGTGGATAGAAATAGTCCTGAGAAGTCAAAGCCCAGCAGGGAAAGCGGGTGGTGGGGAGGATGGGTGGGGGCTACATGGAGGATCTGGGCTCCGATGTGTATTTGGGATCCATTGTGCCCTGCGAGCGCAGATGGGGACCCTGTCATCTTCAGAAGTCCTCTTCAGCCCAGGGCGATGGAGGGGATTTGAAGCCCAGTGCAAAAGCAGCAGGGTGGGAAATCCCTGTGGCACCCAGGGGCATTGGACAAGGGTGGGCTGAGAACGGATGCAGTTAGCGCACGTGCCGGGAACAGCACCGGGAAAAGGGCACATGGCCCTTTTCCCAAATGGGCTGTCCGGGCACAGCTAGTTACTGAGAAAAAGAGCTGCAGGAAATGGAGTTAAAAACCTGTGCTTTACTGTCATTCTTTCATTCTTGTAAACACTTTATCTGATTGCAACTCCCAGGGCAGTTGCCTATCGCAGACCGGCAGCAGCGCCTGCCCCTCCAAGATCCCTATCGAAACGCCTGCGCTGGTGGCAAAGGGGGGAGCTGCACCCCAGGAGACGACCAAGGGACGAGCTGGTTTGCTCCTGGATGTTTAATGTGCTTTCACACACAGCTGGGAGCAGCCCTGGGCTCAGAGGGGCTGTTGGGCTGCACAAGCATTTGCTGCTCAGCGGATGGACCCACAGCCCAGTTCCCTGCACTCAAGACTCGCCTGTCGCTGCTGCGGCTGCTGAGCATCCCTGGGCTCTGCAAAGCAGGGCCGTGACCACAGCTAACACCGCACTCTCCGTCGAGGGGGGTTTTTGTCTTTCCAGCCTTCCTATTTCTGCCCCCCAGACACTCCTGGAAGCCCTAAGCAAGACGCTTCAGATGCAACACGGCGGGGGCAGAGGCTCCGCGTCGGGTTCAGCGATGCTGTGTAGCCTGTCAGGGATTTCTGCTTAATCCAAGCGGGAAACCACGACCGTGGAAACTGTGCTGGAAAGTTTGCCCCCTTAACTGCTGTACGAGGCATTGCAAAGAGATGACTCCAGTAGCGTGGCGGTCCCTGCGGGGCGGTACCCTGCGGCACGCTGGCTCGAACCGGGGCTGCAGGAGGATGCTGGCAGCAGCATCCCTGTGAGAGGATGGCGGGGGGCAGCCAGTCCCTTCCATCCTTGCAATCATCTAGTCCTTTAATGAAGGCAGGTTGCACTGTTTTAGCTGCTTTAGGGGAGAGACAACTTCCCTTTGCCCTGAAACCACGTGAAAGCAGGTTATATCGGCAAAAGCGGTTCCCTGAAGTTGAGGGCCCAGGAGGTGGGAAAAGAGCTGCCAGCGCTGGCAGCGGGGCGATGTGGGGGTCAAGTTTTCTTTATGCAGGTCAGCCAGCACGGCACCGGGGCTGTGAGGGCGCGCAGCCCACCCGCAGCGAGTTGCCGGGGTGGGGGCATGCCAAGCTAATCCACGGAATGAAAATCCAGAGGTACAGCGAGACACCGAAAAGCTAAAACCCATCCCTGTCCTATCGTTCAGCCTTGTGCCCCGAGGTCTGAAAAAAGCTGCTTCTGCTCTCTCCCATGTCAAGAGGGCTCTTTTGTAACCGCCCCCAGGCACCAGCGCAGTAGCCCGGAGGAAATGGGCTTCAGCATCACTTCCTCTGGGCTCCCCAGTTTGGCGGTGGAGCCGCCTCCTCGCCCCGTGCCCGGAGTGTCCGTCCCCTTTGATGGCAGAGAGTTTGGGAGACGCTTGCCCAGCCCTGCCAGCCTCAGCCTTGGCTTTAACCAGCCTAGCATCCGCTTCACCTTGGGCAAACAGTTTAAAAGCATCTCCTCCCTCGCTGATGGAGGGGGGACGCGGCAGAGGAGCCGATTTCTATCCCGCATCCCTCTCCCTCGACACACACAAATGCTGTTTATTGACCTGGGACATCAGCGTCGTGCTCCACCGCAGAACGCTGGCAGCGGGAAGCAGAGATGTAAAGCGCACAATGGAGAATGATTGCTGGCCTCTCTGCTTTTAGGTTCAATTGCAAAAGCAAAATCTGGCCCAGCAAAGAGCAACCCCAGAGAGAACGGCAGGACGCGGACGCAGCATCCCCCGAGCTGCTCACACTTTTCGCTGCTTCTTGCCAACGAAAAATAACAGGCGTCAAAGAAACGTCTCCCACCTCAACCAGCACAGAGAGAACAACCGGTTAGTTAAAACCTCAAATGTGCCTCCCTTCTCCTTGCAAGGCTGAAGAAATAAAATCCACCCCAATTATAAGTATTGCTAAGCATCAGGCAATCATTGTCCAGGCAGGAGCCGGTGACCGTGATGGGGTTTTGCAGGTTTTAGAGAGGAAAAATTTAGCTTTGGTGTGGAAGTGTGCATTAAAAAGCGCTTTCCCCAGCTGGTCGCCCCATTGCTCTGGGCTGGAGCCGGCTGGAGCCGCTCAGGCACGGCCAGGCAGGGTGGGCAGCATGTGTCCCCCGTCAGAGGCCAGCGTGGTCCCCGGGGAAGGTCTCTGTGCAGGGCTCGTGTGGCTCCGAGCCTCTGTGTCTGCAAAGGGAGGGTTATTTGGTGATCGTCTTTCAATAGCAGCAAATATCCTTCTTTTTTTTTTTTTTTTTTTTTTTTTTTCTCCTTCCCCCACCCCGGGTTTTACCAGCAGCCACCTGCTCCACAAAATACCGGTGGCAAAAATCACTGAGCTCGAATAATCTCATTGTATTTGCACCTTGAATGACTTCTTGCCCAGGAAACAATAAGAAAAGCCCTATAAAAAGCAGCTCCGGAACTAGCAAAGATTTCGGGTTAGTAGAGACAATCCCGATAAACTCCACGCCCCAAACCTGCAGCGCAACCAGCCGGCACCTTGCAAAACATCCCAGACACCCCAGTGGGGTCAGGAGCTGTAAAAGGACTTTGTTTTCCAAAGGTCGACGTTCCCTGAAATAGCCCTCCCTCCCTGCAACATCAATCTGCCCCCCAAAATAACTAGCCAGGGGCACGTACCACATATATACACAACGTAGAGTGAACGCAATACAGAATAAACCCCACCATTCCTTTTAAGAGCAACTCGTGTGAGAGGAAAAGCCTGTTCCTTGCAGGCTATAGGGCCGTACCCCTGTGGGGTCACAGGCTGCCCCCGCTATAAATAAAGTCCACACTTCACCCATTACGGGGTTATAGGTGCTGCTGAGAAAACAAATCCCCAAAGAACACGCGTTATCGCCCTTTTTAAAGGGTATCATCTTCCCTTTAAAGGAAAACTCGGTACAAAAGGACCCTCCGCAAGCACGAATAGCAGTTTATCTCCCTACCTCTTGGCTTGATAATCCTGGAGCCGCAGCCTGCCCTCACCCCCTTATCTCAATCTCTCGGGCTGGAAATGGGCAAATAATAGTCAAAAATTTGATTTCGACATGTCCCTCCCTCACTTCTCCTTTTAAACACGGGGTCCAATGACTCTGCAAAACCGGGCTGCGCCTGCCCGAGTTTGGCAAGGCGTATGGTAAAAGCACGAGGTGGAGGAAAGTGGTTTCAAAATGAGAACCGGGACGGTCCTGCTCCTCCTTCCTCGGGGCTGCCCGGCCGGGGCATCCCCCCGGGGAGCTCCGGGTGCTCCGGGACCAGAGATTTCATACCTGGGAGGGACGTCAGTCGGTTCCCTTCCTTGTCTGCGACAGAGCCTTTTAGTTATTTCTGCCCTGACCCCCCATCCTTCCTTCCCGAGTGCTTTGGGTGACCTAGCGAAAAGCAGTGGTACCCGGGAAGAAGAACGGGGGGACACAGCACCCCCTACCCCATTTGGGACATCTTAGAAGGGCATCAAGGCAAACCTTGTCCTTCTGGGAAGAGCAAAGGGGACTTCCAGCCACCCATGCTGGGCAGGGCGGGTGTGAAAGCTGCCTTTTCCCCCAGGGGGGAGCAGGGGTTGGGCATGGGACCTGCTGGCTCCATGGCAGGGGCGTGAGGATGACTCCGGCCATGCTGCCCACGAGGCAGTCAGCACCCCGGTCACCCCGGGGGGGCTTCACTGGCCACCCCCACCCCTCCGCTGTGATGCCCAGCTCTGCTCGGAGCGGCTCCAGCTCCCCAGGGTCCCACGGGGGAAAGCACGATGTGTCCTGCCCACCCTGACCCCGCTGCCCCCCGGCACCCGGAGCCCAGGGCTGACCTGCCCGGGCACCATCCTGGCTCAAACGCCACGTCTGGCTCCCCACACGGCAGCACAAGGCAGAGGGAGAGCACAGGCCCCCCTCCCCCCCGCCCCCGGCAGCAGCCTGCCTTGTCCTTTAGAAGGTCACAAACTTCACGTATTGACCTGGACGCCATTCGTTTGGCTTTCGGCGCCCCATGACAGGCTTTAAAAGGTTTTCTCCATCATTGCCACGTGCTACCTGCACGCAGCAAATATTTCATCCACCTGCCTCTCCCGGAGAGATGAATTCAGTGTCAGATGCTGGATTTATCACCCCCCCACCGTGGGGCCGGGGCAGTGGCGGCTCTCACTGCAGGAGCAGGAAAGGGGGGACACACACACACAAATGTCAAGGTCATTTCATCTGCTAGTTGGGGGCACTGAGTTCAGAGCAGCGGGACCTGCTTGAGCTGAGGAGGGACCAGGGTGGGCGCCTGTGAAGGAGGAGGAACTTGGGGGTGGCACCCAGGTAGCAGGCATGCCCCATCATACACATTAAGGACCTCCGTGCCTATCCTGGAGCACTGACAACAAGTTACTGACCAGTTTCAGCACCAAAATGGTCCCACCATGGTTCCTCCACCACCACCTGTCCCCACACACGTGTCAAAGCCCCCTGAGGAGCCCACCAAGCCCCGCGGAGCCACACACTTGGACAGCGGGAGGAGGCTGCAGGGCTGAACCCCTCCCACCGCCCCCGGATCCCAGGCAGACACACCAAAACACGGAATACTATTGCAGCTGATCCGTGCAGCGGGGAGAGCGACCATGTGCCAGCCGGAGCCCAGCCCTTATGGAGCAAAGTACGTGGAAGAGGAGGAGGAGAGGCTGGACTTGAGCAAGGGAAAGGAAAGGTTTAGAAAGGTGGGCTTTGACAAACTGAGCTGGCAAAAGGAGTCCAAGCTGATACCTTTTGCTCCAGTATCTGGAGACCGTAGGAAACGCGTAGGAAATGGCAGGCAGGTGGCTGGGAGGACGCAGTGGAGATGGATCCCGGTCCGTTTGCACCCTGAGATCCAGCAGTCCCTGCTCCTGCTCGCCGTTACGTGGGTCTCTTCCCGTCCCGTTCTGGCCTCTCTCGGCGGCGGCGGAGTCACAGCCCCTGAGCGAGGAGGGTGCTGAAATACCAGTTTCCAGTTCAGTCTCATGATGGCAGCTCCTCGAGCTGACTCACGCAGGAGAGCAGACGGGTGAGTAATACCCGGTACGGCTGCAAAGAAAACCCTTGCCTAAAATGAAGATCTCCGCCCTGCATTTCATACCAACCCACAAGAAAACCCACATTTGTCCCTTGGGCTTACTCGTACAGCTTTAAACCTGAAACCGTCTCTTGATCGCAGCCCATCTTAGCAAAAACCATCTTCTAATACCAACCCGGCCGTTGTTTATGGTTGGAGGTGCCTGCGATGTGACCGCATCGGCCAACGCGAGCCGCTCACCAGCGAGGGCTGGCCCCGCTCCCGGCTGCTCCGCCAGCAGCTGGGTCCAAACTTCGCCCCACACCTCCTGCCACCTCCAGCTTCCGAAGGGAGCCGGCGCTGCGAGCCCATAGCTCATAAATCACGGTGTCCGTCACGGGGCAGAGATGCAATTTGACCGTCTACTGCTTGGAGAGTGGTGGGGAGCCCTCGCGGTCCCCGAAGACACGCACACACACACACAGGGCTGGCAGACCCACGGTCCCTATGACCGCTCTGCGCATCCCCCCAGCTATTAATGGAAAATAATGATTTAATTTTTTTTTTTTTTTCCGTAATAGGTTGCACAAAGCAGGAGTGCTCAAGGTAAAATCTGGGCAGAACAGTGTGGAGGAGGAAGAGGAGGGCTCAGTCTCTTCCCTCAGCTGGAGGCAATCCTGGGCAAGCACACTCATGCTCCATCCTTCCAGGGTAAAGACCTTTCCCAGCCCCCAGGGATATCAGCAAGATTTCAGGGCTGAGAGTAGGAAATCTGTAAGTAGTACCTGCAGGTCCTGCAGTAACAGGATTGTTTGCACAAGATCTCAAAGCGCTTTAGAAATACCCGGTTACACCACAGCCCCGTGACGGAGGGAAGCAGCCGCGTGCTCAGGGCGGGGAAGCAGCCCCAAGGTGCGGCGAGAGACTTCTCAAACCGAGAGCCCGAGTCAAACTGAGGAGACAGAACTGGACACGCTGGTAGAAAACCTGCCTATGCCAAAAGACTAAGTGGATCCAACCCTAACTGTTCCCTATGCCTCCCCTTTGTCTTCAATAATATAGTGCCGTTCAAATATTGGAATTTAATGGTACCCATCTAGCTTTCACATGACAGCCTTTCTGCTGCACAGCCGGTTACTCACTCAAGCAAGAACCAGATCTGGCGACGTATTAATGCACCATGTTTCTCCCTGCCCTACTCCCACCCTGTTTCCCCAGCAGAGGCAGACATTCAGTTGCATTTCCCTGCTTTAATATTTAAAATCTTCCATGTGGGCAGGAGGACGGGCTGACCCTTCCATCCTCTCTAAGCGCTTTCCAAAGCAGAGCAAAGCTCCCGGTTCCCACTGGGGAGACGGCAGCGAATGCTGAGTATCTGAGCCAAATTTGGGCCTTCAGATTTTAACGAGCAAGGCAGGGATTCTCACCCGCATCTCTCTGGCCAAAACCTGCATCCTCCTGAATTGCGCTTCTCCACTCAACCAAACACCTGCCTGAGCCTTGCCGCCTCTGTGACTTGCCCACCCTTTTGGCCCCACAGCCTCAGTATTCCCAAAACGTGCTTCACTTCTCATCGGCGTGCTCCAAACACACCGAGAAGACCGTGATCAATCTCTTTAATTTGGGTTACTCCTTCTCACCTCCCCATAGACCACGTCAAGCTCTAGCCTGGAGGAACGGGGACATTCACCAACAAACCACTATAAAAAGCTCACAGCTCAAAAGCCGCTGTTGAGGAGAGGAACATTTCATTTATTCCAGCCTGACTCACCCTCTCAACATATTTTCCTTTTTCCAGGCAGCAAACCTCATGGTCTCTCTGCAGGTC
This sequence comes from Alca torda, assembly GCA_008658365.1. Taxonomy (NCBI): domain Eukaryota; kingdom Metazoa; phylum Chordata; class Aves; order Charadriiformes; family Alcidae; genus Alca; species Alca torda. Next base: position 30,721,394 of record CM018086.1, on the reverse strand, counting down.
TTGTCACTTGTCCACATTAGCAGAAGAGACACTGAGCCACGGAGCCAAGTTCTCATCAGAGCAGATTATCTCAGTGTTTCTTCTCTCAAGCACACTTAGTTGAGGAAAGATTTTAAAAAAAAAACAAAACAAACAACCTTATGGGTTTGTGCTGATGGTTGCCACGAGAGCTGCACAAGTGAGCGGTGCTGGGCAAGAGACCTGGGAACTTCATGCAATCTGCTTCCTAGGATTATCTGCCTGGGAGGGGAGGGTAACTGGGAGGGGGGCATTTTACAACAGAACACAGTACAAAAAGGTTTCTGCAGCATCTTACAGTTGGACTGATGCGATTCAGGAAACCTCATTTTGAAGTAATTTAATTCACAAACCAGGATTTATTAGGTTCCTAGTGGGCTGTAACATTTTCTCTCTTAATACTTTCCTTCTCCACCCACCTCTTGCTACAGAAAACAAACCCCAGTGGCTCAGCCAGCCTTAAAATGCAGTAAAACAGCCGTGTGGGAGGACGTGAGAGTCAAAGTGATGTAGGAGGGGAGCAGACTCTGGAAAATGTCCACCCCGGTTGTTCAGGGAGTTCAAGAGACTCAAGACAGCTAGTCACAGCTCAGGAGAGGAACGAAACCACACAAGATTTGGATGTTACCTGAAGAGCAGCTTCTGAGTAACTTGTTTGACATGCCAGTGCAAAAGGGAGGGACCTGCCCCATCTCAGCAACCACAGGATCGCATCCCACGTGGGAGGATTCCTCCCCTGCCACGCTGTACCGACACGCCTCATCCCGCTCATGCAGAAGGAGTTAACAGCTCTCACGCTGCTGCTGGAGCACACCCAGGAGGAACACTTCATGCGCTGGAGTAACAACTCCACACTTTTCCAGGGAGAAGAGCTACCAGGTGAACCGCACCACCTTAGAGAGTTCAGACCTAACCGAGCAGAACTACCCAGGCATCTCAGCACACTTTAAAAAAAAAAAAAAAAACAACTTAAAAAAAGGATAAAATTATGGATTGCTTCTAATTAGAGACATTTTAAAGGCAACAACTATGTGTGCCCCTCGACTGCTTCTTCTAGCAGTAGGTTGCAACCTTTACAAGGGCAATTGGTCTGAAAAAAACCATGCGGGTTACGCATCTGGGTAAAGTGTTAAGTAGTCGCCTCACTGGTTTACAACAGGAATTGCGAAATGGGCATTTGTTCAAAGATTTTAACATCTTATTTTCATTTCACAAAGTCAGCCAAGAGAAATCAAGTGACTAATGTCACCAATAAATAGCCAAGAATAAAATCCAAGTGATTTTGCTGTTTAATTCTCCCCCTCCCCATACAAAGGTATTAAGTCACCATCAAATTTGCCCAGTAACAGACACATAAATGCACAAACACTGTGAGCTTTGAGGTGATTTCTCTTTACTTCACAGTCTTGGCAAAACAAATCTGCATTCAAAAGTCGTTTCACATTAATATATTAATCAAACGTTTTCAAAATAAATATATTTTTTAAAATAACCATTTCTTTACATCACTGCAGTAGCAATTCTAGAAAAGTCAGTGCACAGACAGTAGCAATTTGATTAATCAGCTAGACTCAAACAAAAAGAAAACAAGAGGTGGACCTTTTTTTTCTCTCCAAGCAGGCTGCATGCAGCAAGTCTCGGCAGTTTCCTGGCACACCATCTTTCTTCACACTCGCTGGGAAAGATTTTCTCTCTCTCAGCTGTCAGAAGTCAGTGAAGTCTTGATCTGTGCAAAGCTTTGTACAACGCAAAGTTTTACAACCTGGATTCCGATCGGTCATGCAGAGGTTCCGCATATTGGAGTCGTCGCTAATGAGATCAATGAATCAATGCTACGGAAGGGAAACGCTTGAACCCTCAGTCCAAGGAGCCCGCGTTCAAGTTACTGGGAAGTAAATTCACAGCTGATCCAGGAACACAAACGCCATTAAACAACAGTCAAACGAGCAGCTCAGTTGTACCTAAACAGCTTATTCCAGCATTTTGCGTATTCTCTCATGTGCTTCCAGGGCAGAAATAAAGCAACTGCTTTCTCCCCATTAGCTATTAATTCACCAGTTAAATCACAGCAGTAAGATGCTTCACTGGCCAAAAAGTGTAACTTGTGTTACAGGGGAAAAAAAAAAAAAAGTGCATTATAGACTATAAAGAGAATATTCAGGACTTAGTGATCTCAAGCCCACATACCTAACTGGAAGAAAGAGACAACAGAAAATTAGTGTTCCCGTATGATCTAGAACTAGTTAGATGCTACTAATCAACCCTGTAAAGAGTAGTATGTTTTCTTAAGAAGGGAAGCTCGTCAGCATCACCATACATAGTGCACAGCAGGGAAATTTGGAGGGCTACCAGATTATTTGCTATGATTGTCAGGAATGACTTAGCTAAAAAAAAAAAAAGACCCAAGAAAGTTTAATACATATCTATTTCCTTTGAGATCCCAGAAGTACCCTTTGAAGCCCTTTCTCAGTAGCAGAGGGAAAAGTTGGATGTGACACTCTGGGCTGAGAGGAATACTCACAGACATCCCTGTGTCCAGAGATGCTCTTGGCTGCACACTAAGGTAAAGTCAAGACACCCCCCCGCTCCCCCAAGAGCCTTGTTTCCATGTTGTGAGCACATTAATTATCAGTTTGGAGCAGTTGCTTATTCTAAAGAGGTATAATTTAAGTATCAAAAGAAACAGACGTAAGGGAAATGATCACAGATGAAAAGAACCCCCAGTTCTAGGGATGCCGCGCGCAGGGAGAAGGAAATACTGCGGTAGGACAGCAAACCCTCAGAGCTCTACAAAATAACCCAGGCTGCTGAAATCTCTCCCCTTGCTCTGCACACATCTACCACTAGAGTCCATGAAAGCTATGTGCCTCGGGGGGAAGGCTCTACTCCTCAGTGCTACGGACCATGCCCCAAGATTCTGCCAAAATGGGAAGTAAGAAAGCAATGAGTTGTGGAGAAGTTCTCTGTTAGCTTATTGGTTTTTCTTGTCCTCTGGTGGGAAGTATGGAGGAGGGGGTGGCTGGTCCTGAAATAAAGGCAATACAAGAATATCAATTCATGGTTAAGGAAAAAAAAACCAAAAACCCAAACACCAACCATGACAAAAAAACCCCAAATCAATTCAGACAAACTTTGCTGTGTCACTGAGAAAAAGAACTGCTAAATACACACTTGGGCTCACACTGCAATACCAGAACGATAAAGGAACTTACCGTGGGCATATAGACGTTATGTGGGTTGACGGGGCTGTAGTAAGCGCTGGCAGCGGCTTCGGCAGCCTTCGCTTCAGCTGTCACAGAAAGAGAAGTTACAGATTTGGTGACACACAGAGAACTTCTACAATCAAACAAAAACTCCACGTATTCTTGGCCATCAAGTGTTACTAACAGAGCTCTATTTGACTAGCGCTTGAGTTGCAAAATAGCTACAACAAACATGACAATTGAGCATTATCTCCTCCGAGTACTAAAGATTCAGTTGCCACAGGACTGTCAAGTCAGAAGTGAAACAGTCCCAAGATTTAGTTTGGAAACATCACCTGGGACTTGCATGTTAGCCAACAAATAAATGCTAACAGCTCTTTTGCCTAAATACAGACAATACTCCCTAAAAAGGCAGTCAACAAACCATCCTTCTTGGGAGCGAGAACACAAGGCAAAACAAAAATCAGCACAAGTTTATAGCAGCTCAGGGGATTCATCGGTTAAAGATGGTAATTTATTAAGATAATTTGGATCCTCTGTTTCTGCAGAACACAAGTCTTGTAAAACCATCTGAATCAGTGCCACTTTCCAAATAACAGTTCAAAGATGATCGGTTGATTACTCAAACAAAAGAGAGAAGTTAAAGATATTTGTTTGGATAAGAATTTATCTGTGAGAGATCTATGGTTGTGTCCAACCACAAAAGCTCTTTTTTGGGGGTTGGTTCCCAACCCCCCCTCCACGCAGACCTTTTAAGACATGTTCAAAATAATTTTGATAAATGCCAAATGAGTGAAAACGAGACTGACTTTTCCCCAGCTCATTTCCATTATCTCTTCCTCTGTTCCATATCATTTAAGCAAAAGTAACCAGATTAGAGCAAAATGGGGGAAGGGGGAGCAAATATCAGCAAAGCCACATCTGCGAACTAAAATGGAATAGAAACATATTTCACCATCAATTTTTTTTTATTCATCTAGCAGAGCAAGATTATCACAATAGGAGTATCATAAACTGTATTTTTTCTGCCACAACAAGAATAAATCCAGCTGCAAAATATCCACTAATGGTATCCACCCTGGAGAGAATCAGGCTGGTCTCCAGGCTGAGATGGATACATAAGGCTGGAGATTAGGGGAGCACCCTAATCCCTCTCCTAAACAATTTTAACTTCAAGCGGAGCTTCTAAGTTGACTCTAAGTTCCCAGAGAGATAACAGACAAGAAACAATATCTGTTTCATGGGTGACAAAACCATTGTCAGCTAATTCACCTGAACATGCTTCTTACCTGCAGGAGTGGAGGGCAGGTCTGGACCGCTGACAGGGGGTTCCATGGGGCCCGGGTACGGTGGGGGTGGAAGCTGCATGTAACCCATGTCTCCATCCACCACGGGAGGGCCAGGATAAAACTCTGTCAGGAAAGGAAATAACACAGCAAAAGACTTAACTCCTTTGGGTGGGTCACAGCATACAGCCAAAACAAGCCAAAGGTAAATATAATTCAGCTCAGAAACAGAAGTTGCACAAGGCATCAGATCCAATCTAAAAGACTACGTAAAATTTGTGTTTCTTACCCTTTTTGCCTATTTTAACTCTTGCCAACTAGAGTAATCCCCATCCTCAATTCCCAGACTTACCAGGAGGCGGCGGTGGGTATGGATAGCCCCCGTTAGCTGCAGCTGGTGCGAAAGCATAGGATCCATTTGGCATATAGGAATAGCCATAAGCTCCATTGGGTATTTCGCCTCTGGAGACTGGAAAAGTAAAGTTAACCTCATCAAAACATCAAGCCTGCATCAAATGCAGGCAAAGATCTCCAACAAACTTAAAGATCCTTATCTGAAAAACAAGCAAGCTCCATCTCAATAAATCTGCTGTTCCTTGGATGTGAAAAAAGTATTTTTTAAAGCAAGGAAGTTCCAGATACAGCCTGGAACTCGCATAGATTTGAATCCAACCTGTCACAACCCAAAACTGCCCTTGCTGTGAGATGAAGGCAAGGCCTCCTGAAACCACAAAACTGTACAGCAGACACCACCAGACTCCCATACCTTGAGATGCCACTTGCAGCATGCGCTGCCCAAACTCGATTGCGCCCCCAGCTGAAAATGTCATCTTGAATGTGGCGGATCCTTCCCAGCCGCCTGCAGGGAATAAAAACAGAATTCAGAAGGAAGGACAGTCTGTTTCGATGCTATTTAGCTTCCATGCTTTATCTACAGATGCCCTGTATATAGCTCTTTAAAGAGCTTATCCCAAGTAGCCAAGAAAAAAAAATGTTGATAATGTGGCAGAATTACCCTATTATCAGAAAAATTCACATTGGGCAGTATTTTTAGGTCAAGAGACACCTGAAGAAACATCAATGAGGGAGACATTCAAAAGCTTACTAACATTGTGCCTGTTTCTGCACCAGCTGCTGACAGACCAAGCTATCAGGAGTGCTGGATTTGCTCTAGCTTTGTATAAGATTAGTGCAGAAGACAGTGATTTTGTTAATCCCATTTGCTAAAAAGCCTTTGCAACTACACCTAACTGTCAGCGATAAATTAGTTTGGGAGTCTGAGTGCCCAACGAAGCAAAGAACTTAATGAAAAACAAGGTCCACATAAATCCATTAGAGTCCATGGAAGATATTTCAAGTCAGGATAATAATAATAAAAAAAAAAATTATTGACATCTCATATTACAGACTGAAAAACATGCACAGCCCAGAGTCCCAACAACGCATCAAAGCAGAAGCTGTGTCAGTACTGCAACAGAGACATGTAGATTAAAGAGCCTTTTGAGCTAAACCAGACTCTCATGGCTGTTAAAGCAACATCCTCATTAAAGGAGAAGCCGCTGGGGAAAACTCACAAAGATTTAGCTAAAGCCATTTGCCTTTCACAGAGTTTGTCGTTACCGCTCGGGCTTCCTCTCACGCTAGATGGTCCCACTTTGCTCCCATACAGAAGCTACGATGCTGATTTCAGGATTACAGACTGAAGTCCTAAGCACGGCACTGTGATCTCAGTGCCACAACTAACAGACTAAATCAACCTGGGGATGAAACAGTTTACTGAACTATGTGCCTTTGGTAAAAAAGAGAAGCATAAAACAGTGATTAAAAAAAAAATTCTGAAAATGTCTACCATGACCTTCACTTCAAACATAATATGAAACCACCCCTTGAAGATTCCCTGATTTCAAGACAGCCCATTCTCTTCCAAGTGTCATTTTACTCCTAAGATGCACTACAGCAATAGCATGCCTTTCCTTAAATTGTACAATAAATTGGTAATGGAGAACAGCACTCTGGAGATCTGCTCCTGAAAACCCAAACAGATCCAGAAAGGATCGAAAGTCTTTGGCACAGGAGGACCTGGATGCAGAACTAACAGGTAACCCCAACTGAGCAAAGCAAAACTACACTTGCTGACTCTGCTCTGATGTTGGTTCAGTGAGATCACTTGGCTGACTGAACTTAGGCTTTTGCACAGAGGGCAGGAATGAGATCAGTTGCAGAACAGATCTGTTCATTGTAACTGTACAAGGAGCAGATAAGGAGAGTATTTTTAGCTGCTAGTTTCAAAGAAAGAAACATATTTTAGCAGTACTGTAAAAACCCATTTGGTCAGTATCCAGTTTCCGTTACACCAGATACTTACTTTGCTATGCACCGTGTAGTATCACTAAGATAGAGAACATAGATCTGTACTATACATACCTCCTGCCTCTGCTTTCACTGTACCCTTGATATAATTTGCTCCAAAGACAGGCTGCTTAATCTCACAATCTTTCAACAAATAAAAGGGCATCACGAAAGACTGCATAGCATCCTTTCCCTTCGATACAAAGATAACCTGAAAAGAAAATAACATCACAAAGGGTCTTTAAAACAAACAGGAAACACAGTCCCGATTTATTATCTGAAGAGACTTTTCAATGGACTGAAACTCCCTCCCACATCCAAAGCTCCTCGTCAGTTCTGCAAGCCAAAAACTACGCAGAACAGCCACAAGGGTAAACCGAAGCCTCAAGGCAATAAACCCTTCCAGGAAGGCTACCCTTGCTCAGATAATACTCCTCCCAGCTTCCAGGGAACTCGCTGCTCCACACAGCTGTGACTTAGTAGCTGTGCTATTGCATTCAGCATTTCCAGACCATTGCTAATTTCCAATCCCGAAGATGCCTGATAGACTAAACAGCTGCCTGTATAAGAACTAATCAGATTTATTATCTTTTGACAAATAGATAGGATATGCAATGAATTCATAATGCTCCCCAGAGGGAGAGGATTAGCCATACTTCAAGGGGTAGCAGATTATCCTGACTTTCATGCATTGAGAACATTTAAATACAGAATTGCAAAGAGCCCTTATCTCCTTACACAAGATAAAGCCTTTTACTACTTACTCGGTAGGGAGTCAAGAAAACACTCCCTTTCTTGGTCCCTTTGAAGGCATCTGGCATAGGTTCGATATCACTGAAGGTCATTTCTACATGATCATAGGTCATCAAAACACTGCAAACGAGAGAAGAGATACAGTGTCACAGTGTTACAGCTCAAGGCAGAAGTGCAACGCAATGTAAATTTATTGACCTACCAAAACTGGCTTTAACTTAAGGCCAGCACTCGGCAGACAAAATCAGTCTGGCTTGCATTGTTTTTTGTTGTTGGCAGTAGCATTTTAAGTAGTACTGGCTGCTTGTTCTCAGCCTTGTCTTCCCTCTTCAGTGTGCTGGCACAGCTACCACAGTCTGCACACCCAGGCAATGAATTTAGTCAATTGACTGATCAACCTCTCAAGACATTTTTTTTTTTAACTTGTGTTGCATTTCTGCTGGATCAGTTCCCTAATTCGGTTCACCACAAGTAACGTAACAGAGGAAGGACTGCCGAAGCAGGAACTACTCAGGCTGCCTTATGCAACACGGCTGTTGAAGATCTAACCACAGCTTAAGCATCTCTGTCACACAAATGTGATCAAGAGGAACTCCCCTTTCTTGTCACTAGACTTCACTAATCCATGTTGTCTGCACTGACTCCTTAATTCTCAATTAGAAACTGACCTAATTAAAACCAGTGCAATACCGTTGCACAGATACAGAGGGTAACTTGTATTGACATAACAGCATCCACATTAGGGACTCTAATCCCTAAAGCTGCAGAAACCTCCACCACCTTTATCTTTAGCAGCTTACGTGTTACCATTCTCAGTCACTCACATTTCCCTTCTGCCAGCAAGTACCTGTACCTCCAGCAAAAGCTCCAGAAGGGCACAGGAGCCAGCAGCTCTGTTCAGACTCCAGCCTATCAGCTGAATCAACCACAACAAGCCAGCCTGGGCTGCAGCATGAGAGGTAACCCCTGATCCACGGCAGGCTGACAACTGGGAACAGTAACATGTTAAACTGCTGCAGTTGTTTGTTTCAATGAATGCAAATTTAAGCCCCAGAGCTGATCTTACTAAATTCTTCTAAGAAGGGTCACATCCCAATGGGAAGTCAGGTGCAGAATTCCTGTACCAATGTTTAAATAGCCTCGTGGAAAGAAGCCCTGAAGAATGAACTTCTCCTTTGTCCCAGAAGCAGGTGACTGCCACGTCAGAACCGAGACAGGCTGGCAGACACAGAGGGTGAGGACAGCCCATTGCCATGCAGACAGAGGCAGCTCTGTGGAGGCTTTCTGTTTCCATGGTTATATCCCAGCACCTTTTTCCAACACTGTTGCTACTTCCCGAACACACGAGGGGGTGTGTGCGCAAGGAACCCAGCAAACCAAACCCGGCAGGCGGCCCAGCGCTTCCCAAGCGGGCAGCTCTTCAACAGAGGCAGTGGAGGTGCAGCACCTCCTGCAGCAGCAGGTGGCGAGAGCAGGATGAGGCACGGGTCCAGGCCAGAATCACCTGGCTGGGGACTGAGCTCTGCCAGCCGTCGATGAGCGCTCAGGGGAGGGGCTGGGGACAGCGGTACGAGCCAGCAGCAGGCAGGGGGGCCGGCAGGCTCCGGAGGGGAGCGGCGTGAGGGGGGAGGCCCGCGGCTGCGGCCTAGCAGCGCTATCCCCGGGGGAGACCCTGGGGAAGGGGGATATATACAGCCCCTACAACCGGAGGGAGAAGGGGGGAGGATGAGCCCATACAAGCCGGCACCAAGAGGGTTAAACCAACCCCTCCAAGCCCCTCGGCACCCCCCGCCCCCCAACCCTGAGGGGGAAAGAAGGGAAGGGGAGGGGAGGGGAGACAGCTCCCCGCTATCACCCGGCCGACCACGGCCGGAGGGAAGGAAGGGAGAAAGGGATGTCGCCTCACTTCTCGCTGTTGTTAACGATGACGCCGCCGCCCTCCGAGTGGTTCCTGTTCAGCGCCATGGCGCCCGCCTCCCTCCTCCTCCTCCTCCTCCTCACAGCGCCGAGCCCAGCCTGCGCCTGCGCGGCGGGACGTAGCGGCAGAAACGAGGCATGACGGGACTGGGCGCGCGGTGCACGCTGGGAGCTGTAGTCCCCCGAGATGCCCACCGGCCGCCACGACGGGACGGAACGCGCGGTGCATGCTGGGAGTTGTAGTCCCCGGGGCGCCCGCCGGCCTTCATGACACCGCCGCCTCAGCAGCCGGGGTGTTATGGCGGCCGGCGGGCGCCCCGGGGACTGCTCGGTTTGAGGGGTGCTTCCCACCCCGCTCATCCCCAAACCGGGTCCCCACACACCTCAATCGCCCACCACAAAGCCCAGGCCCACACACTGTTGGGAGCTGCTATCCCCAGCCTGGCCATCCCTGAGGAGACCCGCAGCCTCCTCCCTGCGCCTGCCGCGATGCGTAGTCAATATTAATTTACCCAGATCAAGCCGGCTTAGGTTTTATTAAGTTTCCTCTGTTTTCAGGGAGCTGGACAGGCTGGAGAGACGGGCCCGTGCGAACCTCCTGAAGTTCAAGCAGGCCAGGTGAGCTGGGGCACTCCCAAACTGAGATCCGGGCTGGTGAGGGAACGGATGGAGAGCAGCCCTGAGGAAAACGACTTGTTGGTTGATGAGAAGTTCAACATGAGCCAGCAACATGCACTCACAGCCTGGAAAGCCAGCCACATCCTGGGATGCATCCCCAGCAGCGTGGCCAGCAGGGCGAGGGGGGGATTCTGCCCCTCTGCTCCGCTCTGGGGAGACCCCACCTGAAGTACTGAGTGCAGCTTTGGAGCCCTCGGCACAAGAAGGACGTTGGAGTGGATCCAGAGGAGGCCACAAACATGCGCCAAGGGCTGGAGCCCCTCTGCTGTGAGGACAGGCTAAGAGAGTTGGGGGGTTCAGCCTGGAGAAGAGAAGTAGGCCCTGAAGGGGCTACAGAAAAGCTGGGGAGGGAGTCTTGATCAGGGAGGGGAGCCATCGAACGAGGGGGAAGTTTCAAACTGAAGGAGGGGAGATTTAGATTAGATCTCAGGAAGAAATTCTTCGCTGTGAGGGTGGTGAGCCCCTGGCCCAGGTTGCCCAGAGAAGCTGTGGCTGCCCCATCCCTGGAGGGGTTCAGGGCCAGGCTGGATGGGGCTTGGAGCAACCTGGTCCGGTGGGAGGTGTCCCTGCCCAGGGCAGGGGGTGGCACTGGGTGATCTTTAAGGTCCCTTTCAACCCAAACCATTCTATGATTCTAATACATAAGAGTAGGGGTAATCCATACAGCCAGTCTCCTTTTTGGGAGAGCTCTCCAGCATGTTTATAAACCCATTAATCATCTGATTACCTGTACCGCTGACCATATGTAATAAAATGATTTAAGTTATTTAGAGCCCGCCTGATCTTGGCAGCAGTTTTTCCGGCTTTTCTGCTCACAAGGATGCTCCAGCATAGTGATGCTTTGCGCGTGGGAGTTTGCAGAGCACCCTGATGGTGTTCAAATCAACGTTTTGTTTTAAAATGCTGTATTTTGCTGTGGTTTGCACCTCATTTTTTATCCTGAGGACACTTCCTGGCCGGCTCACTAGCGGGTAAAACATTTCCCCTCGGAGGCTTTCCAGTTTTGCATGCAAGGGGCTGTTTGCACATCCCATGCAACCACAAGTGATTCTAACACTGTTTGGCAGAATCTCCCAGGGAAAAGCCCAGAATTAAGTGAAATGGAGACAAAATTGGACTTTCAGTAGGTGGTATGGGTAGAATTCAGATGTTTAGTAGGGCAGAGTAAAAATCCTGCGTAGTGATGGTGCTGCACATAAAATGAGGCGTAGCCCCTTGAACAGCCAAGATGCCTGCTCTGTTTCCAACATTATTTTTTTTTTATTTCACATTTGATGCACAATTCGTGTTTCACACACTTGCAAACGGATTTTTGAGCCCAATATTGGCAGCTTTCCATGCTGGAATCAATCCCATCTTAAAACTACCCTTTTACATTGGAGAGTGTTAAACTGGAAGGATTAACCAGTCACCCTATGAACAAGGCGGAACCCTGTCCGTCTGTCTGGAGGGAGGGAATCTGGGAGCAGGAAAATACCTGTGGCATTTGCAGAGCTCCAGTAAGGGTCTAATCTCCTGCTTCCAGGTGCGCAAGCATGAGGAACTCTTAAAAAAGTAACGATTGCATAATTTAATTAAAAATAGAAGCCCTGCAAAACCAGTAATCTGTTTTGACGGGCTCCTCATATCAATAACTGACAACTGTATATCAATAATATAAAATACATATATTAAGAGCATATATTACCCTAAATTTTATCTTTTTTTTTTAATCCTGAATTATATCTTTTTATGCGGATTTGAGTTTTTCCTTGCAGCGTTTGCAGCCCAGCCCTGTCTGAGTGCCCGAGGACCAGATGGGGTGCGGGGGGAAAAAGAAGAAAAAACTACATAATGGAAAACAGATTTAAATAAATGCAGTGACATAATCTGCACGGTTCTTGGCAAGAAAGGAGCAAGTTTGTGCTTTTCATATCCGCTTTTTCAATAAGCTGTTAAGTTTCCCTTTTAAGAAATGGTTATAACAAACAGTCCTGATTCCTCTCCTATTAAAGTCAGTAGCAGGCAGCCACTCGGCTTCCACTGAAGCGCCCAGCTGAAGGATTGCCACCTCGCATGAACTAAGACTCGCCCAATAATGTTTTTCTCCCAGCTCCAGACGATATTTGGTATTAAGAAACTCAGCCTTCATTTAAAAAAGGTGCCGGTGTGAGTGCTAGCGCGCGTGGGAAGCTCTAGACCTCCTCGTCACCTAGAAAACCTTGGAAATTTATACTCAAAACTGAAAACACTAAGGAAAAAGTGCCTAATCTATTCATCTTTGTTATTTCTAAGCTGAGGACAGAGGTAGAAGAGAATTCAAAACAATTCATTGTTTTAAATTGCCCAGGACTGACAATATTGTTTTTGGACTTTAGGATTCTTCCGCTCCTTTTGCAGTCGAGCAATAGAAATGTGTATTTGGCACAGTTCCCTTAGACACGCTTGGAAAATAAAATCTGTGTTATTTTACCCCAAATGCACAGGATGCAGAAAAATAAACACAAGACAACGGGACAGCTCTTAACAGTTTGGTATTTAAAGGAAAGACGACGCAGAGCGATGTCTCTATAATATTTAATGGCAAATCATAGTCTCTAACATCATTATATTATTCTGTTAACAGTTTTTTTTTTTCCCCACACACTGTAAAATACTCTATAGTAACTATAGTTAAAAAATCCTAATTAAAAGGAGGAATACTCTGTGACAGCAGAAATAACTCAAGGGAACACGGAAAGGCTGTTTAAATTGCTGAGTGCTATCTATCCATCTAAACTCACCCCACACCGCATTTAGTGCTTCGTTTGCGCCAAAACCAGCGACCCAGAGCTGGCAAAGTGCACATTTCCTAATCGTTCCAGTTTACGCCCCAAATTATTGGCAACACACAGCAAACTCTGGTCCAACACCCCAGGGGGAGGATTGCTCCCGCCTTAAATGGGTCAGAATTTGCTCGATGCCCCAGACCGTGAGGATTTATAGAGCTTCCAACCGGGATAAAAGGAGGGTGTTGGGTGGCACTTCCCAACTGCATTGAGCCCTCAAATCCCTCCGTAAAGCTGCGTATCAGCATCCCAGCTCTTTGAATTAAGGCGAATTAAGCAAAAGCAGTGGCACAACCGGCAGCAAAGCCCCAACACCAGACACGTCCTCCTGAGCTGCTCCCGCGTCGGCTACAGGATGGAAAGGGAACGACACGGGATCCCACAGAACCATCCCAAACCCTGACGGGGTTCAGAGACTGTGCCTTGGGCACCGCGGAGAAGGGAGGGATGGGTGGCTCGAGCACGGGTTTCCCCACAGAGCAATCAATCCGCCTACGGCGAACCGGAATGGGGAAAAAGGCCCAGATCTGCTGTATTTACTCTGGCAAAACTTCCTCGCTGCGAACGGTGGGAGTTTTGCCTGAACAAATGAGATTTAGGGCCCAGACAGAGCCGAGATGGGAGATCTCTTCCCGCAGGCGTGCAGCAGAGATCAGGGTTACCTTCCTCTTCCTCTCGGGACGTGACCGGGCACAGGCTGTTGCACGTCCCTACCTTTCTTCTCTGGGAAGGCATTTCTGAGACCGAGTCCTGGCCAGCGTTAAGAAAACAGCAGCGACGCCTGCGCCGTGTCACCGCTGACACCTCCTGCAAAGGCCGAGTTTTGCAGGGGAGCGACCGGCGCGAGCCAAACAAAGTGGTTTTGAGGCAGGAGCTCAGGACACGGGGAATGAATTCCCATCTGGACAGAAGTCCGGGCAGCGTTCCCGCTGGCTGGGAAAAGCCAAGATTTCATCCGAAGATTTCACGCTGGAAGCCCTACCTCCCCTTTTCCCACCGCCGGCAGTATTTTAGGAGTCACCACATGCAGAGCAGGAGGAAGAGGAGGGATTTGCAGGCACATCCCAGGGGTCTCCCTCCCAGACCCACTCACCAGCCCTGTCCCAGGGAGGGGGGTAGCTGCATTTGGACCCTCCAGCCCCTCCAAGGAGAGCCCACAGCGGCGGCCGATCACCGGGGACCAGCACCTCTTCCCTCGCCAGCGGGAACTGGCAGCGCTGGCAAACGAGTTGCAGTAAAGGAGCTCTTTAAGCCTCTGTGTTTATGTAAACGTGGCTTTAACTTTAAACCTCTCGGCTTTGTGGCTGCCTTTTTATTCCTGTTCGCTTTTTTTCCCTTGGCTCCCCTTGAATATACCACTATGATTTCCAGCTTATCCTTTGGGGAACATATACACGTATTTCATATATTTAGCTAAATGGGTCATTTTCCATCCCTGTTGACCATTGATGTGTCATCAGTGACTCACTCACACCACAGCGAAGAACCTGACCCAATATATTTTCTCTCTAGGTATATATTACACAGCACTATGATTCTGTAAAGCAAGCTTTCCGAGGTAGGTAGCAAACTAATCCCAGGAAAAATAAACTTGTGGAAAGGCAGGCTGCGCCGAGACAGGGGCTGCACTGTGCTGCCCTCCCAGGCGGCATTTCTCTATTTTTCTTCTGGAAAAGCTCCCTTAGGACACGTGAACTGGCATTTTTGGCTCCCAGACTCAAGTTTCCACCTTTCCTGGAGGGGACACTTGCTTGAGAGTAGTTTTTGTTAATTGTTACTTATTGCCAGAGTCTAAAGGGTCATTTAATAACTGCCTGAGGCTGGACCTTTTATCGAAGCACTCACAGCTGTCCCTAAAACACACCATGTGCCCCTGGGACATACTCCCAGCACCTCTTTGTCACTTAAAAAACTCTCTAAGCTAAGGGGTAGAGCTCAAGTGTGCCCAGGGGACTTTAAGAGTTGGGAGTTTAATATTAAACTCCCCTAAAATAGTAGGGTCATCAAAAATGGCGGGGGGGGGGGGGGGACGTGTGGAATTTGGCTGTCATGCTTCTATAAGCAGTTCCTGAGGAACGTGTTCGCTAAAAGCACGTCCTCAAAACAGTTTTGTGCTGCTCGCTTTGCCGTCTGAAGGCAGGAAAGGTGCTGCTGCTTCTGGCAGGAGGTTTCCTCCCTTTCCCAGCTGGGATTTTTGGCTGCGGTGGGGAACAGCCCCCCCGCCACAGGGCTCCCACGCATGCGGGACCACGGCTTTTCCCAAATACGCCTGGCCACAGACCAGCAGTCAAAATACCCGCCGGCCGCAGCGTGAGGGAGGGCAAAGATCCTCGTTTCGGCGGTCGGCCTTGCGGGGAGAGGTATGGTGTTACCGCAGCATCGCTCCCGCACCCAGCCGGGCTCCCCTGCATCCCCCCTGCCCCGGAGCCCCCTGCTCACCCATGCCAAGGCACGACGGTGATGTGGGCGACCACATCTGCTTTGGGGGCTTGCCCGGTCCACGCTGGGCTTGCTACTTCAAAGGCACTTCTTAAGGAGACATGTGGAAGGTGTCAGTGAGCCGGAGCCTAAAAAAGCATCAGCAACACAGAGATCGAGATAAGGCACAAAGCAGAGCCTCTGTGCAAGACGCCAGGGCAGTGCGAGCGGATATTAAGGAGAGGGACCTGGCAGCCCGGCAGTTGGCCAAGATACAGCTTCAAATCTACATAGCACTTCTCCTGAGCAACGTGCTTTACCAAGAAAGGCTGTATCGCCGTCCCTGATGTCCAGAAAGGGAAACCGAAGGGGCAGGGAGCAGCGCAGAGACTGGCCCAAGTTCGCTCAGCGGCCCAGCAGCAGAGCCGGCGCTTGGATCCAGCTCCCAAGCCTGGCTCCCAGCCCACGGCTCTGCCCACCAGCCGCCTTCATCCACCCCTGGGTCACCACAGCACAGAGCGGGGAGGGAGGGCTGCCACAGAGAAATACAACGCTACCGAAGAGAAGCCGTGACGGCGGCGATACGCTGCAGGAGAGACTCATCTGGGTCTTCCCGTGCTCCCGCTCCCCGGGCAGTTACCTACGCTTTAGCACCGAAACACAATCTTTCTTCAGTGGCCCGATCTGCAGGTGGGCATCGACGCTCTCCAGGAAGAAGGCTGGTTTCAGCTTGCACAAGAAAAGAGAGGCAAATTGGTGGTTGATCTTGTTCTGGAACGGGTCAAACTGACCCTTGGCAAAATGGGAGACCTTCAGCTGCTGCAGGCAGGTCATCTTGGAGTCCTTGACTCCGTAGAAGGTCAGGGCCTTCTCCGAATACTCCAGGAAGACCCCAATTGTGTGGAAAAAAGGCTGCTGGATGATGGACTCAAAGCCGCCAAACCAGGCCACGTAGTTCTGTCCGTTCCACTGCAGGCAGCAGGACTTCCCGTTCCGCCCCAGGCGCCCATGGTTGTAGGACTCCCGGGGGTCAAAGTCCTCAGCGATGACGCCGATGCTGACCCAGCCGTCGATGATCTCCACCTCCCAGTAGTAGTTGCCCCGGTTCATGAGGTTCACGCCCAGCACCTGCTCGCAGTTGATGAACCGGGTCGGGCTCTCCGGGTACGGGATGGGGCACAGCACCCGCTTGGCCCCTTTGGTGCCAAACAGCTGGATGAACTTGTCAGCCGTGTCACTGTCCAGGTCAATGATGAAGGCAACTGTGTGGGGCAAGAAGGGGACGTGAGGATAAGGAGGGAAACAGGAGGAAATCCATAGAATCATAGAATGTGTTGGGTTGGAAGGGACCTCTAAAGGCCATCTAGTCTAACCCCCCTGCAGTCAGCAGGGACATCTTCAACTAGATCAGGTTGCTCAGAGCCTCATCAAGCCTGGCCTTGAATGTCTCCACGGATGGGGCCTCCACCACCTCTCTGGGCAACCTGGGCCAGTGTCTCACCACCCTCAGTGTAAAGAACTTCTTCCTAATGTCTAATCTAAACCTGCCCTGCTCTAGTTTAAAGCCATTGCCCCTCATCCTATCACTACGTGCCCTTACAAACAGCCCCTCCCCAGCTTTCCTGTAGGCCAGGTTCAGGGACTGGAAACCTGGGGGCTGGTTTCAGGGACTGGAAGGGGCTCTAAGATCTCCCCGGTGCCTTCTTTTCTCCAGGCTGAACACCCCCAACTCTCTCAGCCTGTCTTCATAGGAGAGGTGCTCCAGCCCTTGGATCACCTTCGTGGCCTCCTCTGGACCCGCTCTGACAGGTCCACGTCCTTCTTGTGCTGAGGGCTTCAGATTTCCCCAAATTCCAAATTCCTTCCCAATTCCCCCCAGACGTCCCCACTCTGATCCCTTGCTCCAGCCTTCAGTGATTACCACGATCCTTTCTGACTTCTACCATCACTCTGTCCTCTGGCTTTTAAATCCCACAGCCAATTCCAGCCAATGAGGATAAGGGGCTGGAAGAGTTGATAGTCCCACAAGCAGGATGCCTGCAGGTAGCCGGGCAGAGGAGAGCAGAGGGGCTGCTTGATGAGCTCAACCATGATAGCAGACACTGGAGAATGTGGGTAGATCTTGTCCCCTGCAGTCTCAGTGGGTGACCCCACATCCTTTGTAGGGCTTGGGGGGGGACGCATGGGGTGTCGGAGCCCAAGTCCAGCCCTGCACCCTCCAGCCTCCGCCTCTTCTGCCCCACTGTCTGCTCAGCCACTGAATTATCCCTCTGCTCCCTGAAGCTGACCCTCATCCGTCCTCTGCTCTGCGGCAGACAAGGCAGATGCACCAACTCTCATCTAATTTAACAGAGGATTCGATTCGTTAAGGGCTGGAAGGCAGCAGAAATTACATGGTACGCCCGCAGCCCCCCCGGCAGCTGGTCTGGCAGAACCACAGACAAGGGAAAAAAAATATCACCTAAACAGATTATGCCCGTTGTCAGGAAAGCAAGGAGGCTTCCTCCTCAGCTGAGCAATATTTCCTCTGGTGGCGGCAGCGCTCCTGCCAGCCGTCGGCTGGGGACCGGCACTGGCCCGGCATGCGGGAAGGAGCTGGCTGGCCAGGAGAGAGGAAAGGGAAGATGGACCTTAGCAACAACTGTCAAAGCAGAAGTCCCTCACTTACATTTCAGGAAGTAATCACGGTTCTCCAGGCAGGCGGGATTGTTTGACTTGTCTGGAAATCGTGACTCGGCCAATGCTGCAGAGACGGGGACAGAAAGGTTTGCCATCAGCAAAGAAACCGGTGCCACAAACAAAGGTGTTACCGAAGCATCGCCCCCCGCCCGCCACCCTGGTGGTACCCAGCTGTTGCAGCCCCCGAGCCCCAGCTCGGATACGGGAAAGGACAGATGCCACCTTCGCCACCCCAGGGAGATGGGCAGAAGGGGCAAGGAACTGGCTGCAATTCCCACAGATACCCAAGAAAATGAGAGAGAGGAGAGAGCTCAGGCTAAATGAGAGAGCACGGGAGAAAGCTGCCACGGTGGCTTTCTAATCCTGGCAGGTTTGGGAGACCACAGCCTGTCCTGTGAAGAAGATCATCTGTCCTGGGAAGAAAGAGTCCCCTTTCACGGGAGGCCACTTTGGCCACTTGCCCCCTCCCACAGGGCCCTGCCTAACTCCCAGGCTGTTTGTTGCCTCTCCAGTCTCCGGTCTCCGTGGAAAAAAATCATAAAACCTCAAAGACGAGGCATAAGCCCAGACGGGGATTGTGCAACGTGAAGCGCAACCGTGCCGGGCAGCTTCCAGGGCTGGCGGGAGAG
The DNA here is from genome assembly GCA_008658365.1 of Alca torda. Taxonomy (NCBI): domain Eukaryota; kingdom Metazoa; phylum Chordata; class Aves; order Charadriiformes; family Alcidae; genus Alca; species Alca torda. The sequence goes on along the minus strand of CM018086.1, from coordinate 30,702,657 downwards.
GGGCCAGCGCTCGCAGGAGCCATCGAGCCTGCAGACATCCCCCACCTACGCGGGGAGGATGGAGGGTGACGGGGTGACCTCCGGGAGAACACAAACCTTCCTCGGTCTCCTGGAAGCTCAGCCCATCAATTCCTTTCCCCTGCAAGCGGTGCCACTGGTTTTTGCAGGCAGCAGAGAGCACATCCTTCACGGCACTCACGGCTTGGGTGCATTTGGTGAAGTTCAGCTCGTTCTGGAAGCTCAGAGCCGGGGAGAGGTTTTCTTCCATTGCTACTTTTAAGGCTTGAAATTCCTGAGCCAAAAAGACGGGAGTTTCAGGAGGTTTCGAACAAGCCAAAGCTGTCTCTCATTCCACAACCCCACCCTGCCCCAGAGGATTTGGGAACTGGCAGCTCGCAGGACTTGGCCCAAGGACAGCCATGCAAAAGGGAGGAGAGCTTTCCCGGCCACGCGTTTCTGGCTCCTTCTCTTCGCTCCCTTTCAAACCTGGACCCAGACCATGCCCACCTCGCGTGGAGCAGCATCTCCTCCCAAAAAGATCCCCTCTCTGGGAGATCAGGGGAGGGGGGGATGCTGGATGGGGGCAGTGGGGCACCCCGACCTCTCGCTCTCTGCCCCCCAACACCGAGGTACCCAGCCCGGGCAGCACATCAGCTTCTCCCCAGTCACGGCCAGGATGGAGGTGGGGGGTGGTGGAGGAGAAAGTCCTGGCTGCCTGAGAGGCGCCAAGAGAGACTCCCCATCCCTCACATCCCGAGGGTCCTGGCACCCAGCTCCATGGCAAATGTAACAAACCCCCAAAAGACAACATTATCCGCTCCTTCTCCTCGCCCCATCCCAGCCAGGCACCTGGAGGAAGTAGATGGTGTCGGTGCTGGGGACGTTCTCCAGGTTTTGCTTGCACTGGGCCAGCTTGGCTTGCCTCTCCTCCTTCCAGCGGAGATCGGCCTCGGCCTCCCCCAGCATGGAGCGCTCCCCATCCTCGATGAAACCGGCCACCTCCTTCTGGAAGGTCGCCAGGACCTCAGAGGCTTCTCCAAAGAGCTTCTCGACTTTTTCCCTCTCCTTTGTGGCGGCGCCCTAAGTGCAGGGAGAGAGGGGTGAGGGTCACCTCCCGCAGGCGAGGGTGCGGGAAAGCACCCTTGTCCCCTGCCCAGCACCCCGTTCTCAGCTCTGTGGGGTCCCACTGACACCCCGTAACCCTCCTCACCCAAAAACTCAGAGCACTTTACAACCCAGGTATCCAGGGACCTGGCTGGGCATGGCCGCTTACTGCTCTACCACATTTTGTGTCCCCAGGCGGTGAAGTGACACGTTTGCACAAGGGCCAAAGGGGACCAAAACCCCCACGAGCCTGGGGAGAGAAGGTGGAAGAGCCAGGGGATGCCCTAGCATGGTCCTTGCCCTGTTCCTCCTTCCAGGTTGCAAATGAAAGCAACCAGAGATGCCGTAAGGGTTAGCAGAGATGAGAAACAAGGATCCTTGCCAGGGTCACCATCATCTTATGGAGTGCTTGCTCCCCTGTGAGCACCACCTCTACATCCCACCACCCCAGAAACTCATGGCCCCTTCGCCTCCGTTTCCCGGCCCAGCAGAGCTGCGTTAACGGAGTGAAGCTGTCGCAGAGTCACCTTAATGAGCTCCACCATCTTCTTGGCCTGCGCGATGGTGACTGCCAGCTCCTCCAGCTCGTTCTCCACATCGCTGAGGAATTTGGCTTGTTGGGCCTGTGGACACGAAGGACAAACGCTGAGCTGTGCTCCCCGATCCCGGTGGCAGGGAGGTCCAGGGGACCCAACCTCTCCCTAAGTTCAACCCACATCCCGCTCTCTGCCCATGACCTTGCTATCAGGCTTCAGGTGAAGGGTGCAAGGGGAATCTCGAGTTGTTTTCCCATTTTCCTCCCCTGCAACATCCAACCTGCGAACAGCCCTTCCCACCTGGCTGGAAAACCAAAGGAGCAGCCGGGCTGCAAAAGGTCGTGCCCAGCTCCACGCTCCCCGCCCAGCTCCCAGCGCAAACCTAACAAAATAGGAATTTGAAAGCAAAACCAACGGGCAGCAATTGCAGCAAACACAGCTAGGCCACGTGCTCTTAGCGTGTATCCTAAGGCTAGGAAAAATCCGCCTGGGACTGGTGCGGAAGCTGAAGGGCAGACCCGGAGCTCTCGGAAACGCAGCGCTGAGTTCCCTGGAGGTTTCTCGTCAGGAGCAAATCAAACCAGCTCGGGAGCACGGGGTGCTGCCTGGCTGCAAAGGAAGCACCGTCTGAACGCGGCGTTTCCTGACGCGCTATTGTTAGCGCCAGCCATTGCCCGTCACGAGGACGGGTCCCTCGGGACCAAGGAGGGCACAGCATCCCCCAGCCAGGGTAGTTACCCCCTGCCGATGCTCAGCCCCCAGCGGCGGTGGTGCCCGGGGAGGGGGGACAGGCGCTTTCCCTATCCATCCTTCCCACCCTGCAGCACGAGGGCAGTGGCAGAGAGCGGCCACGGAGGCCGTGCAGGCGATGTTAAGCAGCGCCTGACGAGGCCCGACAGCTCCTCAGGGCTGGAATCACACACGCTTTCTATTTTAAGGCACCTGATGACTAATAACGCCGGCAAAAGGGTTTTCCTGCAATCCCAAGAGCCCATGAGGGAGCAGGAGCTGGCTCAGGGCTGCCACTGTGCTCCCCACCAGTGTGTCCGCAGCCCCCGGGCTCTCCCCTGGAAAAAGCAAACCCTTCCAAGGTCTCCAAATGCCCCATGCCAACACGGGGATGCCACCACGCCACGAGCCTTGTAGGTTCCCATCTGCCTGCAGCCCACAGAGGCCCCACGCACTCGAGGCAGCAGTGCCCAGGAAGGCAGCACCGCATCGGGCTTGGAGCCCCGGCTCCCGGGGAGGCTCGTGGGGGCGAATTTGGGAGGTGACTCAGCCGCATCTGGGAATGGGAGTGACGGAAAAAAGCCCCGCTGCCAAAAACACCAGGACACAAAGGGCTGGTGGAGCGGGAGCGGCGGCCGGGCAGGCTGCCAGCGCGCCGAGAAAAACCGCCTTGATGGAGCTGTGGGAACGAGACGGAGAAGACGGGTGCCCCGTGACCGCGGGGGCGGCCACTGCAGGGTGTCCCAGGCGCCCTCGCCCCCAGCCCTACACCCACCGGGATCGCGAGTTCGGCCCCGCGGTGGGACCAAACCCCGTGGGCTGGCTGGCAGCGGGTCTGCCCCTAATGCCTGTCCCCGGCTGCCCGTCCTGTCCTCACCCCACAGGGTGCCCTGATGGCACAGCACCCCGTCCCCTCATGCTGGGGGGACATGCTGGCCCTCCCTGGGGGTTTGCTGCCCCCAGGGGTAGCTGCTGCACCCCCCCAAATCTCCTCCTGTCCTGGGAAGCTGTTACCAGCCCATCCCAATCCCCCTCCCAGGGGTCGGCGGCCCCCCACGAGCATCCCCCGCCCCCCGGCATCTGCTGCCCCAGAAGCTGCTGCCACCCCCACCCCACACAGGGTGTTCCCCCAATGCTGCACCTGCATGCCTCCCACGTGGGGATTAGGTCCCCCGTGGGGACGTGGGTGCAGCATGGACCCCTCCCAGGGGTGCCGCACCTCACCCCACCCAGGATGCCCCACAAGCACCGCGCCCCACAGGGACACCCCCGCGCCAGGGTTAGGTCCCGCGTGGGGACAAGGATGCAACACCCTCCCCACCCACCGCACCCCACCCCACCACCGCAGCACCCGCCGGGGCGACCCCTGCGTGGGGGTCTCCGCGGACCCCCCACCCCCCCCCACCCCCTAAAACCCCCACGCACCTCCTTGTGTTCGCGCTCCCTCTCGAGGGGCACCACGTCGTGGGCGCGATGCTCGTGGGCCCGGCAGCGGGCGCAGACGCAGGTTTGCTCGGCGCGGCAGAAGCCGTCGAGGGGCTGGAGGTGGCGGGGGCACAGACCCTCCTCCAGCCGCCGCAGCGGGGCCACCAGGCGGTGGGCGCGGAAGGCGGGGGCCCGGCGGTGGGGCTCCAGGTGGGCCCCGCAGAAAGAAGCCAGGCAAACCAGGCACGACCGCGCCGCCGCCACCCGCGACCCCGCCGGGCAGACGTCGCACAGCACCGTGGCTCCTTCCTCCCCCGCCGCATCCTCCTCCTCGGCTCCCGGCGCCATCGGGGAGGAGCGGGGGGCTGGGGATGGAGGGGATGGAGGGGACGAAGCGGTGGTGGCGGCGGCGGCTGCCAGCAGCGGCAGCACCTCGCAGAGGGCGCGGTTCTTGCGGAGCCGCAAGGCTGCGGGGACGGGCTCCTGGCAGAGCGGGCAGCGAGCAGCCCCGCCCGCCCCCCCGCTGCCGTCGGGGGGGCCCGGCCGCTGGCGGAGAGCCCCCAGGCAACCCTGGCAGAAGTTATGCCCGCACGGTACCGTCACCGGGTCCTTCAGGAGGTCGAGGCAGATGGGGCAACCGAAGGGACCGTCGGGCAACCCCGGAGCCGCCAGCGCCAGCCGTAACGCCTCGGCGGAGGACGGCGGGGCGCTCCCGGGCGCGGTCTCCATCCCTGAGAGCCCCGACCAGCAGGCCCCGGCCCCGGTCCCAGCCCCGGCGGGAGGCGGGCGATCGCCGCGCCCCGCCCGCCCGTTCCGCCCCCGCCCCCACCCGGAGCCGCCGCTCCCCTCCCCGCAGTTCCTGGGGGTCTGCTGCCTCCCGGGGGGACTTGACTACCCCACACCCCCCCGGGACCCCAATCATCTGCCCCCCTCCCCGGGGAGAGGGATGTGTATCACTCCCGGGATCTGCTCCCCACACCGGGCATCTGGTCCCTCTCCCTGCCATCTGCTGTCTTCTGGGAGATTTGCCCCCCGCCTTCCCGGGGCAATGCCACCCTGCTGGGGACGTACTGCCTCCCACCCAGGGTCTGCTGCCTCCTAAAGGATCGGCCCCGTTGGGATCTGGACCCTCCCCAGGGGTCTGCTGCCCCCAGGGGTAGCTGCTGCTCACCTCCCCAGGTCTCCTCCTGCCTGGGGAAGCTATTACCAGCGCATCCCGATCCCCCTCCCAGGGGTCTGTCGCCCCCCGCAAGCATCTCCTGCCCCCCGGCATCCGCTGCCCCCCCCCCCCCACTGTCCCCCAGGAGCTGCTCCCCACCCTGGGGCCACATGGAGAGTCCTGAGTTCCCCCCAGTACATGGGTACAAGTGCTTTCCTGCCCACCCTTGTGTCTGTGGCCCCGTGTCAGCCATTTCCATGGCCAAAAGGGCCACAGTGACCAGGTCCTGGCTCGGATCCCGACCCTCTTCCTCAGGGCCCCGGCAGGAGCAGGCAGGCACCAGGCAGGGGACACCAAAGTGCTTTTCGTCTGAGGATGTGCCTGGTAAACATGGGATCTCCGGACACCTCCTGGGGAGGGTACACAGACCATTTTTCGGCTTGGATATGTTCCCAGGTCCATGTCGGCCCAAGGTCCCACACAAGGACAGGGCTGGGAGGAGCGGGGAGGTGCGGAGTGAAGGAGGAAGCACAGCAAGACAAAATGCATCTGTCCCCAAGGAAGGGGATTGATCCTTTTAAGCCTTTTTTCCCCAAAGGAAACAAGCTGTTGTGATTGATTCCCCACACGTTCCCTTGCACGTCTCCAGCGCCTTTGAACCCAGTGCCCAGTTTCGCCCCGTTAGTCCTGACCAGTGTCCCGGTGGGGGCGGCGGGAGATGCCAGACCTGCGGTTTCGCCCTTGGAAAAGCTTCAATCAAAGCTTCGGATTTTCTTCCGCGCCAGATCAACCTTGGGGCAGAGCCGTTGGAGACCAGGTTTCCTTGTCGCGGCGCTACTGTAAATAAAGAACCTTTCATTTCTGCCGCCACCCGGTCACTACGTGGGGCTGGTCCCTGCTGCCAGCCCCACAAGGGGGGCAGGATGGGGGCCCGCAGGGATGGGTGCGGGAGCAGGGGCACCCAGCTCACTCCCCCCAGCGCCGCTTGGTCCCACAGCTCCCACTAGCACCGAGGTCAAACCAGTAGGAAAATAGAGCTTTATTAGAGAAAGCACCTTTGTACAGAGTAACTGCAGCACGGCACCCTAAAGAGTTGCTCTGTCACGTCCGAGAGTGGCAAGAGGGGACTGGGAGGGACTGGGGGGCAGGACCTGCCTACATGTGGGGCTGGGGGAGCGCAGGGCTCCCTCCGCACTGCTCCACAGCACCCCCCCCCTTGCTGAAGGAACCCCCCTCCAAGGTCCCCCTCACCCCAAATCTTCTCCAGGTTTGGGAGGTTTGGCAGGGACAGGAGAAAGCAGAAGAACCTAATTCTTGCACCCCCGCTGTCCTCATCCTCACCCTTAGCCCCGCGTCCTTCCCCCTCGCCCTAACTTCTGCCACCACTGTGATATTTGCATATGCAAATCAGAGAGGGTTAATTTGCATGTCTGGCCTCATCAGCTCTTGTTAAAACACTGCACGCAACTCCCGCCTCGGCATCGGGGTCCTACTCGCACCACGATGGCCCCAACTGCAGCTTGGCTACTGCACCAGCCTGGGGCTTGCCGGCCTGGCTAACGGAGCAGCGCAGCAGCTCGGGCTTATTCCCGCTGGCACAGCGTCACCGTTCGCCCCTCGCACAGCCAAAAGACGGGATAGAGGGGCTCGGTGAAGACATTGTGGAAGGAGTGGATGAGCTGCGTCCTCTCCCCAAGGCCGTAGAAGGAGAGGAGCCCCTTGCCGTAGTCCAGGCTGACCCCCAGGTTCTTATAGAGCCGCTCCTGGATTTTCTCCCTCCGGCCCTTGTGCCAGGCCAGGTAGCAATCCTCCCGCACCTGCAGCCCCCAGGAGCCCCCGTTCAGCCCGATGTTGAACTTGTGGCCCTGCTGCCGCTCCCAGGGGAGGCTGCGGTAAGTGACCCCCAGGACGACGGAGTGGCTGGAGACCTTCACCTCCCAGTAGTGGTGGCCGTCGCCATAGCCCTGCGTGCACAGCACCTGCCAGGGCTCGAAGCTGGGTCCCTGCTCCTGCCGCCCGCAGACTGCACCGGGGCTGTGCTTGGCTTTCCGGTTACCTTTCGAGAGCTCCAGGTACTTGTTGGCCGTCTTGGGATCAAAGGTCAGGTTGCGGTGGTCTGGGAAAAGCAAGGGCATGGATGGGGCTGAAACGCTTCATCAGACTTTTATGCCCTTAGCGGGAGCCCCCCCAACAGCGATGAGGTTTAAACTATGTAAGGCTGGCTCCCAAAACAGCAGGGAACAAGTTGTAGCATGTTTGGAGGGGAAGGGGAGTGGGGTGGGATGAGATATCTGCCCAGCCGCCCGCTTGAAGGAACGGAAACATCCCAGAAATAGCTGGCGAAGGGCCGAGAGGCGATGCTTGGTGCAGTCCTTGCACAGCCCAGCAAGCAGCGGTGGCTCCGCGGGTGTTTCAAAAGAGATGTGCTTCATTTTAAGAGCAAAAAATACAAGCATGGGCGGAGAGAGGGGGAGAAAACCAGGCATTACGTGAGCAAATACGGTACTGCAGGGAGTTACTCTCCTCTGCACGGGCTGCGGTGGTGACTCCTGCCATGGGCAGTCGCCGGCCACCAGCATCTCACCTTCCTCCTGCAACAACCCGGCCCGGCCAGCTGTGCTGAGCTCGTGCCTGCTGCTCATAAATAACGTATTTTTTTCCTATTAATAACCCTGAGAACGTGCTGTGGGGCCTGATGGAAGGAATCCTTACAGGTCCCATAGGCATCCATTGCCTCCCTGGCAAGAGCGACCTGCCCAACGTGCCCTAAACATTATTCCCAACCCTCTTCCCTGGGCCCAGGGAGGGAAAGGGACATGAAGGACTGTGGCTGGGGCCATATCCCTGGAGAGAGAGGAATGGCTGCAGGCAGGGCCCTGGAGCGGTGCTGTGCCGTGCGAGGCAGCTTGGGCAGCCCATGGCATCCCTGTGGATGCTCCTTTGCCAGCTGCTGACGTTGCCTGTGGGAAAAGTGTTGTGTCTAAATATGGGTCCTTGGGAACAGGCATGTTGCTCCTGCCTGGGCGAGTTGCCCAAGGCGGGTGAAAAGGAGATGATGGAGATGGGTTGAGATCTGGGGGAGCAACCGGCTCAATGCCAGGCACTGGCATCCCTAATTTCCACAGGAAAGCAGTGCCTGGTGCTGCCAACCCCCTAAGGAGCCCTTTCCTGGCCATGCAGTGTCCCCCAGCCTGTTCTGCCCCTTCTCCACATTTAGGGAGAGGAATTGGGAGAGCCGAGGAAGGAGCCCCCTTCACCGCTGCCATGACCACCCTCCACCTGGAGAAGACCTCAGCTTGGTAAGATCTCTGCGTGCTGGAGACCCCAGCGGGGTGCTCTTCCCCCAATCTCCCATGTGCTCCTCACCCTTCAGAAGCTCAGCTCGGAGTTGGCACTCGGGGAGGGGGGCCACCACCTTCACCACTGGCCCCTTGGGCTGCATCGGGCCTGTGGAGGATGAGGACAGGCATTTTGAGCGATGCCACCCAAAAACTTCTTCCTTCCCACCTTTGATGGGAGGAGGAGGAAATCCATTGTATGCAAGCCTGGGAGTGGGCACGTGCCACAGTGGCTCGGCATTGCCAGCATGGAGGGGCCACAGGGAAGCCACCCAGCTTACCCCACCCCATTAATACCCATCTGCTGAACAGTAGATGCGTGTCCCCATCCCAACCCCCTGTGCCCAGCAGTCAGCATGGTGACACTGGCCGGGCTGTGGTTCAGGGTGACTTGACCCTTTGTGGTGGCCCCATGATCACAGGGCTTACCTTGGCCAACGGGGACAGGGGCTTTGGGGGCCACAGAGCCGGGCAGGTCCTCCAGCAGGAGCCTGGAGACGTCGGTGAGGATCTCAGCGATGGGCTTGATCATGCTGGCTGCATCGAACTCCGTGGGGACCGGCACCTCCAGGATCTCCGGAGACGGGAGCAGGGGAAACTCCTGTGGATGGATGCACAGACACCCATGCACCAGCCTGGGGAGGATTGGCAGCTCCAAAACCCATCCGCACACACCACATCTCCCCGGTGGGTGACGAGGGCATCCCCAAAACGTCTGCCGTGAGCTGCGGCTGGCACACGGGGTCAGGGGAGAGTTGCAGGGGGAGCAGAGGGGCTGTGGCACAGAACTTTGTGTTTTGCTGGCGGTGGAAGAGCCTTGCGGAGCAGTTTGGGGGTGGCAGATGCTGCCCATGGCCCCGTGGGCAGCACCGTCCACTCTGATCCAGCATCGCCCCCCCCCCAAGTTTTCAGTAACCCCCATGAAAGCAGCTCGTCCCCACAGCCCCGTCCCATCACCCCTGAGCCGGGCTGAGGACGTTTTCCTCCCGGGGAAGGGGTTGACCACGTCTCTGCCCTCGCCGATAGTGCGGGGGGCTGGCAGCTGGGGGGGACGGTGGTACCTGGAGGAAGGTCCTGTGGTCGGGGCAGGCCAGGAGGCACTCAGCCTTCTCCCTGTGCTGGCCCAGGAGGTCCAGGTGGTCCTTCATGAGACTCCAGTCCTCCTCCACTCGCCCCAGCGCTGCCGCCTGGTCTTGCTCGATCCTGGCCACCGTCTGCCACTGGCAATCCTCCAGGGCTTTCTTCAGGAGGGTGAATTTTCTCAGAATCACCGATTTGAGCCCCTCGGAGGAATCCTGAGTGGGGAAGAGCCGTGAGGGCCAGCACGCTCCCACCCGCACGCCCGGCATGGAGGTGGTCACAGTGTTACCTTGATGCTGCGTGTTTGCTCCTCCAGCTTCTGCATCACCTGCTCAATCCTCTTCGATTCCTCCTGGGCTTTTTCCAGGGACTCTTTCAGAAGGGCCTGCGAAGGGAGGCACCAACATCCCGCGGTACAGCGTGCTGCTGCCCACCCGGCCCCCCGGAGCCCTCTCAGGGCTTCAGGGACAAGACTCCCACAAAGGAGAAGGCTTGGGAAGGGGAGAGTCTGCGACCGGGCTCACTGAGAAGTGAAACCCTCCCCGTGCTGTCTTTCACTCATTTCTAGCTATTTCCTCTAGATCCTGGGGTCACAAACACATATGGCACCGTTCACCTGGTGCTGCTGGATTTACCCAGCTCTCCGCTGCTCCTGACAGCTCCTGGTTTCTTGGGAGCAGCCGGGCACTGGTGGCATCTCCCTGACCAGAGCCTGTGCCAGCCTCCTGTTCAGCTGAGACCAGGCACAGCTCGGTACACAAGGGCACATCACATCCCTACACCACAACATGGGACGGCAGAGGTGGATGTCGTGCCGTGCCCGAGCTGCCATCACTCCCCCTGCTCACACCCCCGTCGCGCCACCCATCATCCCCACCTGCTTTTTGGAGCGTTCCTCCTCAAAAAGCACCCGCCGGTGCGACTGGCACTGCCGGATGGTGCAGACGCAGCAGATGCATCGCCGCTCGTCCTGGCAGTACAGCTCCAGCGGGCGCCCGTGCTGCGGGCACAGCTCGCCCTGGGCCACCTCGCGCCTCTCCGTGCCCGAGACCCGCGCCTCGCTGTCCCTCGCCAGCTCCACCACGCTGCACAGGGTGACGTTCTTCTCCAGGTACGGGCGCTGCTTGAAGCCCCTGCGGCACTCGGGGCACCTGTAGCCCTTCTCAGCCCCGGTGGGCACCTGCTCTTCCTTGTGCCAGTGGTCGCTGATGCAGCACTTGCAGAAGTTGTGGCCGCAGGGCAAGGTCACGGGGACCCTGAAGAGTTCCAGGCAGATGCAGCACACCAGCTTCTCCTCCAGCTTCTGGGAGACGGGCGATGCCATCCTGCTTGTGCCAGGGATTGGGGTGATGGGGGAAAGAAGCCAGGGAAATAGAAACTCAGCTGTGCAGAGGAGGAAGGAAGACATGGTGACGCTGAACACAGAGGCGGGTCAGGGCTCCGAGCCAGGCACGGTCTTAAAGAGACACCCAGTGGGTGTCCCCCTCGGCCCCGCTGGCAGCGCCACACGCCGGGGAGGGTTCAGCTGCTCCCCCCGGGGACAGGGTGGGCTGCGAAGCACAGCAGGAGGCCCTGGAGAGGATGAAACGCTGCGGTGACAGCGCAGGGAGACACATGACAAGGTTCAGAGCCACGTGTATTTCCGTGAATGCGTTTGCATAGGTACACATATGATGTATAATCTGATTTCACTCCTTTTTTGCCCTTTCAAGGAGCTTCCTGGCAGCCTCAGCCCCTCTGCTCTTCATCCCCGAGCAGAGCATGGCAGTCCTCCCCGGCAGAGAGACCTCAGCACAGTGCTCCTGGCCTCTGCCAGCCTGGGAACCAGCAGCAAGGGGCACCCACCGCTGCCGCAGCCACTTGTCACCTCCCTCTGCAGTGACAAAGGCTGTGACACATGCCAGGGACACATTCTGCCCTTGCATCTTTTCATTTCAAACTACAGCTCCTGCTGTTTGCACATACCCCCGGACCACACCCCACCACTCCTTTTCCTACTAAGTTCCTTGCAACCCCCTGTGCACATTGGTACTAAAAGAAACGCAATGAAGATGTTATCTGGGCAACCAGTCCCTGCTCAGGTGGCAGGTGGAGGCTTCTTCCCGGAGGCGATTGTGGTGCCACCTTCCCCTTTTCTTCATACAGCTCAGTTTCAGAAGAAAAAGCTCCCAACCTTCCAGTCCAAACCTTATCTCCTTACCCGTGCAGTTGTGCTATCGGCTGCACACACGCTCCCGGCCACGGAGCGCTGGCAGGATGGCCTCGGTTCACAGCGGTTCTGCAGCCTGCCCACACGCGCGGCTCTGCTTCCACCTGCGCAGGCGACGGCGAGCGGAGAGGTCTGTGCTGTGGCCAGAACGCTTGCTGATGGGCTGCTGGGGGGGTCAGAGCAGTTTCTGTATCGCAGGCAGGCTCGGAGCCACCGCCACCCGACTGCCCCTGGACCCAGGAGGTAACTGGGGCTCTGTCATAACTCCCTGCGTGTCCCAGCATAGCTTCAGTTCCCCACAACATTTATTTGGGCTGAATCTGCAAATTCTGACCAATTATTCAAAGCTCAGAGAGAGGCATAACACAACCTGTGTGTCTGCCTGGAACTGCAGGACACCTGCACTCCCTGCGGCCACCTCACCAGTTAATTCATAGAATGGTTCAGGTTGGAAGGGACCCTAAAGATCACCCAGTGCCACCCCCTGCCCTGGGCAGGGACACCTCCCATCAGACCAGGTTGCTCCAAGCCCCGTCCAGCCTGGCCTTGAACACCTCCAGGGATGGGGCAGCCACAGCTTCTCTGGGCAACCTGGGCCAGGCTTAAACCAGACCCCAGAACCCTTCGGGGTGGGAGAAGAGTTCAGGCGTAGCCGGTAACAGCAGCAGGGGGGGCATTTCAGCACAATCTCCATTGTTTGCTGGAGGCTCTTATTTCCTGAGGAAAGGGGGGAACCTCAGAAAAAAAGTTACTGGGAACCAGAGCTGGGAACAGGCAGCTGGAAGGGCAGGAACATGTTGGTATTCGTGGGTTTAAACACGTGAACGGGGGATACACAAAGTGGCCTGCAGAGCACAGCAGAAAGCAGAGTCTCTCCACAGCGTGGGCACGGGACTGGCAGCAGCAGAGTGCCAGGACACTGCCGTGCCTCTGCCCCAACCCTGGCAGCTCTGCAGATCTGCTTTTCCTCCAACTACCCACATCGGGCATGCACTCTCCGGGAAGGAGACTGAGGTCCACATGCTTGGGTAGCTGTTGGGAGAAGCCAGCTCCACAGGTTTACCACCTGTGTGGCTGCACTTTTCCTGCCCTACAACGTCTAAGAGGGGAAAGAGATGTCAGCCAGGGGAAGGGCTGCCCTTCTCCCCTGCACCCTGCTTGATTGCCCCAGCTCTGCGCCAGCCGGCTGGTTTACTGAGCTCTTCCCAATAAAGACAAGGCAGTGCCACCAGCATCGCTCAAAGTGTGTTTAATCCGACCCATCTCTTCAAGAGGATTGTACAAATGAAAGCCAACGCAGTCCTGAACCATAGCGCTGTAAGAAGAGGAAATCCAGGCTGGCCTGGCTCTGTCTGTTCCATAAACAGGCAAAACCAGAACGTGATCCTTTGAGAGAAACAAGACAGGGCATCTCTGGGGGACCCTACCCTGCCGCCCTTACTGATCTGCTCTGCTACAGAATCCGTAACAAGACTTCAGCCTGGCCATAGCTTTGCTTTCATCTGTGAACCTCCCTTATAAGCACCCTTTGAGCACACAGCTGCCAGCGTTGTGACTGCCTGTTGCCCCCAGCTGCACGCTTCCTCACAAAGGGGAACCAAGAGCCGAGGGTCTGAGACTTTGTCGCTTCCCTCCGGAGGCTCCCAGCTGCACAACTGGGTGAACGCAGGGAAGCCGGCGGCTGCATCTGCCCGTCTGGCATCCCAGCGGACACCAGAGCACCTCGAGAGGAGGCCAGGGCCCTAGTAAATGCCGTAGGTGGGCTCCTTGGTGTCTCGGTATCTGTCCAGGTACCTCAGAGGCTGGTGGCGCGGGAACTTTAACTGTGGAGGATGGTAAACGGGTGGCCGCACAAATTCAAACACAGGCTCTCTCATATCTGTAAAGGGGAGATACAGAATGTTAGTGATACAGCTCAGATCCAAACCCCAGGCCCTTTCCTTTGCCAGCAAGGGCCCCCACATGCACATGTGGTCAAGCATGTCCTGGTGAAGGCTCTCTTGGTGATATTTTAAAATGTTCATTCAAAACGGCCTTTGAGAGGTTGTTTCCTCAGACTGCTGTTAGTTTGGTGGAGGATGGCTCAATAAGTACTCAGTCCGTGCTGTAAGAGATCCTAGACAAGTGCCAGGACCAAGCAAGAGCCTATGGCCACAGCTCACTCCCTGACCCTGTGCGTTAACCGCACGGCCACGTCCCAGCCCACAGATGGGCCCCCTCCAGCACCCCTGCACACGGCATTTCTTACTGAGAAGCTGATGGAAGACCCAGGTAACGGCACTGTCCCATTGACTCTGGAAGAACACCAGCCCTGCCGGGGTCATTGCATCCTCGTGCTTTCTGTAGAAGTCAAACGTGCTGAAGGTTCGCATCTTGAGGCTGTGGCTGGAAACAAGACACAAACACAAGAGATGAGGTGACTCTCTTTTTCTGCAGCACTCCGGTAGGCAACTACTTCTCCACATCATCCCAGAGTCTATAAAATAGAGATGGAAAAGGAAGTCACTAAAAATAGTATCTCTCAGCTTCTCCATCTCTGTGCACATTCCTGCCCCAGGCAGGAAAAACCACTTTCTTAACAACCTGGTTTAAAACAACAGCGCTTGCAGGGCTGGGATTGTGGCTTCGGGTGACGCACAACCTCAAAGCAGCCCTGCAGATTAAAAGGAACTGCTCTGCTACAGCAGTAACAAACACGTCATCACAAGCAGCAATAACAGCCTAGCCACGTGAGCGTGAAACTGCCTAGTGAAAGCCTGAATTACCATGGTGTTGGCCGAACATCCTCGCTGAAATCTATGGGGCAGTCTTGCTTGAAGAGGAGGAAGATGAAGCGATGGTAGCCAGTTCCCATGGCAGGGAAGGGGGGCAAGTAATGGCAGATCTCCTTACCCGACTTGATGTTGTTGCCCGGGATGTTCGTCCTGAACACAAAGAAGTTTACTTCATTAGATATCCATTCACTTGCCTCCAATGGGACCGGCAGATTCATGCAGGATTGCAAGTCACCCTGTGCTACATTTTGATGTGATTATACCCTGTTTGACTGGTAGAGGCTGTTTTCACTAGAAGAAGAATCATACCCAGTGATGTGAATGCCAAACAGCAGCAAGACCTGGAACTACTGCATCTTTAGCAGGACCCAGAACACAGGGGTAAGGAAGCTAATGGCAGGAGTGTGGAATAATTATTAAATTGGCTCGAGAGAATTTTACACCAATCATAATTAAAGTATTTATGACTAAAGTCACTCAAACTCCACCTTGAAGATAACAAATAGTATAAAAATAGCCCAAGAAAGGGGGGATACCCAGGGAAGACACCATCGTGAAGAACTCCATCACTGACTTCCGGGATCAGTCGACAGGCTGAGCCTTTCTTCCCCCACATAGGGACACCTTTGGGTAAGACTTAGATTATACCGAGTGCTTTCTCGGGAAACTTAGAAAATTTCTCTAGAGAATCTCTATCTTACATTTATAGCCAGGCTGTATTGCTTGTAACTTTGTCACGCGTTTGATATATGTAATAATACTTTCATTTGCACGTGCTTTGCAGACAGTGTATTTATCACCAGCAATCCTAAGAACCTCTGTATCTGTTGTTTAAATAAACTGCACTGTTTAAGTAGCTAGTCGTTTGGGTTTCTCACTGAACGCGACCAAAGACTCGAGGGTGGCCGTGCTAGTTCATGAGCACGACTAGACTGAAGGTGCAGTCCACTATTAGTGTATCCAAATCGTAACAGTTTAATACATATTAAACGTGACTGGACTGATAGTGCTGAATTGGGCATCACTCAGAATTTAAACCTAGCCGCACCTAGCCTCCCACCTCGGTGAGGACTGTTAGAACACAAGGGGGTTTATCTTCTGCCAAAACCGCTTTGCCCCTTTCCACGCAACAAGGAGCAACAGAGAAAGCCACGGAACCGTCTTAGCGAATGCTTATTCCTGAGTTCTGTTGGAGTTTCTGCCCTCTCTGCCTGGGCTTTCCCTGACCTAAGCTGCAGGCAGCTCTGATGTGCAGTACTCACACCAGCCAGTGGAGGTACTCCGAGTTCGTGTCTCTTAAATGTCCATCTGCAAACGCACACAACAGAGAAAGGCGATTTAGTGACAACTGGGTGTTCGCATCAACCCCAAAGACAGAACACCCAAACCCCTGTTGAACAGAGGGGGTAGATTGAGACCTCCCAGCGTTCCTTTCCTATCAGAAAAGTAACTTATTCTTATAGGATTGAGCTTAAAACGAGGAGCAAAGAACTCTACAGATGTAATTCCAAGATTAAAAGGACTTCTTCACTTCACTGTGCCTTAGTTTCTCAGGGCAAACAGTGCCAGCTAACCCACCTCCCAGGCAGATTGACGAGGGAGAGAAGAGTTTGGAGATAAACAAAAGATGGGAGTCAGGGAATTGCTTCCACTACACTGTGACATAGGTCCTGTTGCATCACTGTCTCATCTCAGCTGCTAGAGATTTGGGGAGACAACAATCTTTCCTGCTCTTGCATGCAATACATTCTAACTGCGCAATCAAAAGAAACAGGAGCTAACCAAAAGCAGAGTGAAACAACCCCATTTAAAGAAGTTCTTTTTAAAGAACCTGTTACTCACCTGGATTTGTGAGCAACAAAGTCCAGAGGGAGCCTTTATCTGCCTCATATGACACTGCAGGGGGACTGGAAGCCTAAACGAGCAACATAAAGAGAATGTAAATCACTCAAACTACATGTTCCATTAAGACCAGGGTCATGATTTCCAAGGCAAAGAATATGAACTTGTCATGGCCACGGCCACACCACTGAGTAACCCAGCTCCACCTGGAGAGGACCCCCCCAGAACATTAATAAACATCAGCCTGCCAGTAGAAAACAATCCTGTTGCAAAGCTCTGTCCTTACCACATCCAAAAAACACATTTGCTTCATCACAGAGAAAATACACATATCAAAGAAATCCCCCAGAATAGACGATGCCTGTTAGAATCATCTGACAAAACCACACAGGCTTCCCATGGGGTCAAGGTTGCTTCCAGCTCCCCTCACACACCTCTGACGGAGTCACTATGTTCCCACAGTAGACTGGCACGAGGTGCTCGTCTTCTTGGCTGTACTCCACCCTCAAGGTAACCCAGGGGGTGAATGTGGCCCCCTTGAACAAGTCACGAAATATCCCACAGTGCTCTGCCACACGCTGCTTGTGGAACGGGCCACTGGTCTTTTCCCACTCAGCTCTGACTTCCTCGAGGGGGATCAGCACTGCAAGGAAAGAGAAACACTTGCAGGAGGCAGCTGGGGACCCAGAGTGGCCGGGGCAGGGAGGGAGGTGGTAAGGTACAGACCAGTCCGGAGCCGCGCCGCTCTTTCCATCTCAGCATTCTGGTGGTTCTCCCTCAGGATCTTTTTTCTTTCCTTGATTTGCTTTGCCCGGAGCAGCTTATCACGCGGCAGGCTGATGTCAGTCTTTGGCTCTTCAGAGGGAAGTGAAAAAATCATGTATGTGGACAACGTGAATACCCAAACACAAAACCCCTGTAAAATGTTAGAGAGTGTGCAAAAGAGATGCAAACCTCAAGACAGCAGAGACTCAATTCTACCACCTCTGCCTTCCCTCTGCACCTCCACGCTCTGCTCCCTCCTCCTCCCCCAGCTCAGCGCACCCCCAGACCCAGAGGTCTGCCAGCTGGTGAGCAGGTCTGGTCTCTGCAGCTGCTCAGCAGAGCAGCCAAATTCTATTATTTGCTGCAGGTCTAAAACTCCAGTTCCTGGTCTGCTTTCTCTGATGCTACTGGGGTGCCAAGGAATCGCTTCTTTACCCTGCTCCATATCTTTTGGCAGGTCCTGGCCAGCCTCCCTCTTTCCAGAAAACCGCCATCCATTTCCTTGTAGACATTTGCGCTCTGTGAACTTCTACATCAGAGAAGGGCCAACCTCGTGCCAAAGCACCTCATCAGCTCTTTACAGGGTAGTTTTGGGGCAAACCTGTGGCCCCAACAACAGCTTCCCTGACCCTCAGCGGCAAAACCGCGCCGAGCAGCTCCTTCGGCGAGTACCTGGCTGGGGGCTGGTGTGCTGCCGGTACGTCTTCCACCAGCGGGGCTTCCTGCTCTCCTTTTCTGCCAGCTTGAAGTAGCGAGTGAAACTGCGGTATTTTTCCAGCGCTTCCAAGTTGCTGACGTCAATATCCTCGTTGGGCATCGGCCCGAGCGGGGCTGCCCGCCTGCAGAGCGCAGCTGGAAGCGGAGAGGGTTCCCGTTTTACACAGAGAGCAAGAAACGAGGTCGAGAGGGCCCGGGAAGGGCGGGGAGCGCGGTCCCGGGCCGGAGACACCCCCGCCTCCCCAAGCCGGCCCCGCCAGGAACGCTTGGAGAACCCAGGCGCCCGGGAGCTCCCTCCCCCCCACTCCAAACGCCCTTCGCTCTCGGGGGAACCGGGTCTCACCGGCCGTGCCGAAGGCCCGCCCGCCCCGGAGGCCGCACAGCGCCGCGCTCAGCAAGGGCGCCGCCATGGTGCGCGCCGCCCACAGTGTAAGGCCCCCGTTACCATAGCGACAGGGGGGCTGCGCCGCGCAGGGCCCGGCGTAGAAGGCCCCCGCTGCCATAGCGACGGGGCTGCCTTCTGCAGGGCCTGACTAGAAACGTCCCCAGCGCGACGGGCCTGGCCACATCTCCGCTGTTGCTCCTCTATCCCCAGGGCAGAGCCCGCTGAAGGGAGCAGGGTGGCCCTGCAGTCACTCCGGGGCAGCAGGGAGGGGAGGTGAAGCCTGGCACAACAGCCAGGTTTCTTCAGGAAAAGGCCCAAAAAGGAAAAGTTGGAGTTGCCTGTGAGCTGCGGAACAGCCTTGCGGGGCTGGTGAACCTCAGCACGGTCCCAGGGCAGAGTCGTGACAGCTCTGCCTTACTCAGCCTTGAAGCTTGGCCAAAACTCCCCAATTCCCCCTCTAAAGCCGCTGGTTGTCACAGCCAGGCAGCTGCCTGTCCAAGAGCCAGCAGCATGGCCAACTGAATCCACCCCCACAAGGGAAACCTCATCCCGGTACTGCCTGCTGGGTAGCCAGTGGCACTCGTCCTGAGGGATGGAGGCCAGAGAAACTGTGGCTTCACAGCCCCTGGGAATGGATTTCACACTCTGACCACTCCAGTGTTGTTTTTAAAGAAAAGGACAGTTCCTTTATTGTTTGTTTTCCTCCCCCATGTGGAGGGCAAGGCAGCCGAGGACGGACACAGCCATCCCTTGGGTTGCATGTGGGGATGCCACCTCCTCAGTCTGACAGAGATGAAGTGTTGTAGGACGCTTTCTTCAGGGTCTCCAGGAAGAACTGCTCATCCTCTAAGAAATCACGGTCCTAAGAAAGGAAGGAGGGATGGGATGGATATCAGAGTGCGCAACAGAAATGGTCACAGTCCAGGGTGTCTCTCACAAGTGAGGGAAGAACCCCAACCCCTCTTTCGTGCAGCGGGCAGGTACCCATCCGTGGTACGCCCTGGGGTCTATGGGCTCCCCCCTACAGCTCATAACCTCACATTCTGAGTGAGACCCACAGAGGAAGCCTCCAAGAGCATCCCCGCCTGGGGAAGGACCCAGCAGGGAAGCAGAGAGCTGACGGGAGAGGATGGAGACATCATGAAACCAGAGTCCAGCAGAGTGGGCTTCTCCCACCCAGGGAGGGGGTCAGGAGAGGGGCAACCCCATCAAGCCAAGGACATTATGGATGAACCCGAAACAAGGTGTGAGGATCCACTCGTCCTTGCTTCTGGTATCACTCCTCTAGGTGCTCATGGCTTCTGTGAGCCCGCCCAGCCCAGCGGCTCAGTAATGATCTTCGGAGACACCCTACCCTGTGTTTATCAGGCTCAAACCAGGCTTCACCCAGCCCTGCTCCCACCCAGCTGGTTTGAAGCCCCTTCCAGCCCTTGTCTCCCACCACCTCACCTGCTGGGCCCTGTGCTTCAGCAGCAGCAGTTTGGCATAGAGCTCGGCGGGTCCGGCCACGGCCAGGGTTTCCCTGCTACCCCCCGGGCTGTGCCAAGGGAGCACCCTGACAGGAGGTGGAAAGCCTGGAACGAGAGCCCAACTGTGTGGTGCTGCTGCTGTGAGAGGAACTGGAGACAGAGACAACAGAGCATCCTTTTTGCTGCCTGCATGTCCCTGCAGTAGGGTCCCTCCCAACCTCCCAGTGCAAATGGGCTTTAACCCATCTGCCTCTCCCTTCCTGCCCCCTCTACCCTGTCTTGGCACTGCCCTGGCTCTGAGAGCTCCGCTGAGCTCCTTCAGAGGATGAGGAGCCTAACTCACATCTGAATTTTATATACAGAACTAAAACAGCCCCCAGGAACGTCCCAAGCCTCCTGAGAAGTGGAATACAAGCTGTCCTCCCAGCATGTCCCTTCCCATCAGCAGCATGCAGGAAGCCTTACACAGCGTGTTGGAGACGCCTTTCGTAGGGGCACTGAGGTCCTGGTCTGCAGTCAGCAGCATCACGGGGTTGCTGGGCAGCTCCTCGCGTAGCTGTTCGAGCTGTCTCCTCTGGTGGGCCATGCTCAGCCGTTCCTGCCCCGTCACCAGGAGAAAGGGAGAGAGAGAAGCTGTTGGTAAAGATTCAG
Source organism: Alca torda (assembly GCA_008658365.1). Lineage (NCBI taxonomy): Eukaryota > Metazoa > Chordata > Aves > Charadriiformes > Alcidae > Alca > Alca torda. The sequence continues at coordinate 30,682,474 of CM018086.1, read as the reverse complement.
GCCCGTGGCATGGCGGCCCCAGGCCAAAAAGGGAAGGCAAGGGGGTATTTGCCTGGTGTAGACGCTGTTCCTGCTGCTTCAGCTGCTCCAGGTGCTGCTGCATGACCTGCAGCCTGGTCTGGTGCTCGGACTCTATCCTGCATGCCTCCCGCAGGGCCCGCTCCCCTTCCTCGTACTTCTGGGATGAGAGCTGCAAGGCGAGCGGCTGGAGAGGCTGGGGACGGGGACCCTTGCTGCCCTGCGGCAGGGATCCTTTGTGCATCCCCTTATTCCCCTCCCGGGACAAGATTACATTCACGACTTTGGGAGGGTGTGAAACCCCAGCTTTGCTGCCGGCCTGTGTACAGCTGTGAATTGCAGTGAAAATGCTCCGCTTACCTTGGTCATGCTTTTAATCTCCTCCTCCCGCCGCCGAATGCGCAGCGCGGTCCCATTCACCTTCTCTTTCTCCAGCCTCAGCTCCTGCCAGGCCTCCTCCAGCAGCTCCCTGTCCCTCACCAGCTGCTCCTCCTTGGCTTTCAGCTCGCGGCCCCGAATCTTCAGCTCTGCCTGCTCCTACAATGGGCACAAGTAAAACTGATGCATTACCTGCCCTGTCCTGGACACCATCTCATGTCTTCCCAAGTGATGGGAGAGATCTGCCACTGTTGAGCTTCTTGTGTGTGCTAGTTTGGGGTGCAGAGCAACACCACCCGGTACTCGAGCAGTGCCCTTATCCACCCACCCTTGGGGACCAGGGCTGTCAGGCCTGGGATTGTACACACACACACACACACACTCCTTCCCTGGAAAGGACAGAGCCCCTCACTGTGTTGCACATCTTAAAACACACTCAAGGCACTGCATTTTGTCAGCAGTGGAGATATCCAGCCTAAATGGTTATTTTCCACCTTGGCAGCCCTTAAAAATGCAGCTCTGCTGCACTGTCTGTGCCACATATCCACTCTGGATGCCCCAGGCGGGAGCAGAACTGGTTCTGGACACATCCCCATGGCACAGGGAAGTTTTGCTTAACCCACCATGGGGGTTTCTTCCCACCAGACTTACAACAGAGGCAGCTGCGCCTGGTCTGGCTGCCCAAACTCCTCACAGGCAAAAGGAACAGAGAGAGGCGACTGATGCTTCAGTCAACATCTAAAACAGGCTGGTGGAGGCTGTTCCTCCAACAGCCTGATTCTCACTACCCTGAGCGATGTCTCTGACTTAAACACCTGAAGGCAGCACCGAACATCTCCCCTGTGGGCAGGACCCATCCACCCATCCGTGAGCCCACCAGGCAGTGCTGGAGGCCACGGCAAGGGTCTCCGCTGCGGTACCTTGGCCAGGCTCATGATGGTGCCCTCTCTCTGGGAGTCCATCTGCAGGGCTCGGTCCATGTCACGCTCCATCCGCTCCTTGCTCAGCTGCTGCCGGGTGTGAAATTCAGCCCACTCAGCCGCCAGCTTCCGTCGCTCCTCCGAGCACTTCTGCATCACTGACTTCTGCTCCTCCAGCAAAGCACTCTGGAGAGCATCACAAGAGAGGGAGAGAGAAAGCACTAAGTCTCACTCGCCGTAGGATTTTTCCCCTTTAGCCCATCTCTGCCACCAAACCCCAGGCAACATCCAGAGGCTGGTTCAAGCCCGTAGTGCCTGGCATGAACCCTGCATGGAGAGCTCTGGCCCCATGCTCCTCAGGAACTAGCATGTATCATGCACGTGCACTGCAGCCTCTTGCATCTGTGTGCCAGAGGGTTGGTCTGATCACAATTCATCGTGCAACCGGGTGTGGGACTGGGGAGGCAGAGAGCAGAGGAAGGATGCTGCAGCCCAGCACCCAGCTCTCCTCCACCACACACCGCAGTGCAGCCCCGGTCAGACTCATGTGACAAGCACCTGGAGATGCCGGCCAACCTCACCTTTGCCCTCTCCAGCTCTGCTCGCTCCATGGAGAGCTGCTGGGTCATGATTCGCCGCTGCTCCTCCAGTGAGTGTTGCAGTGATTCCACTTTGGATTGCTCTGCTGTCGCCCTCCATCGCTCCTGGTCCAGACATAGAGGAGAGACAGGTGCCACTCACAGGCTCAAGGCCAGGGACCTCCAGTGGGTAAGACATATGCCCCGTAACCAGAGAGGAGGGCTGACGCAGGCAGAGGACATAGCATGGGCTCACCTGCTCCAGCAGCCGAGTCTGCTCACCCAGCCTGGCCTCCATTTTCGCAATCACCTCCTGGAGACGGCTCCGCTCCTCCTCCATGTCCCTCTGCTGCTGCGACAGCCTGTCCTGGAGCACTGGGGAGAGACAGCAGCAAGCCCATGAGCAGCATGAGGTGGGAAACCCCCTCTGTCCACACCATATTCATGGAAAACCTGCATGGTCATCACTTTCTGCACATCCCCAGGATATAAATTTGAAGAGAGACCCTGAGATGTCCAGTGACCAAGGCAGGCAAGGCTTTGCCAGCCTGGCCGCCCAGCTTCTGGCTGACTCAGAGCCCAACTTTCTCCCTGTTTTCTGGCTGTCCTCAGCCCCGGCAGGGACCCCGCAGCCATTTTGGCACAGGGGAATGGCAGACATACCCTTGAGCTGCTTGTCCCGCTGCTGTGCCCCCATGGCCAGCTCCTGGGAGGTGGTGTGGTGCGTGGCCTCCACCTTGTGCGAGAGGTCATGCAGGTCGCTGGAGAACTTCTCCATCTGCTCGATGACACCATTCAGAGACCTGTGGAGGGGAGCGAGGGGAAGGTCACCCCTGTGGGACATGCTTTGTCTCACCCTGATGGAGAGGGGGATGTGTGGTGGGCCAAAGACCAGGCAGCGCTGCCCAAACCTCTCTGGTTCATAGTTGAGCAGGAGGAAGATGCAGCTGCTGCTTAGGGGAGAACTGATGAATATTAAACAGCTCAGCATCCCTGAAGGCAGGGGGTGGGAGAGGAGATGGCCCCTGTTCCTCCTGTGGTCCAAGGTTGGTTCCCTGTAGGACAGGAAACACTGTGGCCAGGGACCAATGTGGGGATATGATGCCAGCCATTGATACCTGGTGTGGGAAGTGGCGCTGGTCACCGCATCGATCTCCTGGTCTTTCAGCCGCTTCAGCCGCTGGAGCTGCTCCTCATGGTCTTTGCGCATCTCCTGGACAGACACCCTGCGGGACATGCGGGAAGGAGCCCACCAGGGGCTGTTACAAACTGGTGCTCCCCATGACAGGCACCGTGGAAGAGGCTTGGTTGTGGGGCTGAGAACCAGCTCCCAGGAGCTGAGCTGGCATGGTGGTCTGTCACAGAGCATCCCACGGACAAGCATCCACATTTGGGATGGACCACATTTAGGGGTTAGGGGCTTGTCTAACAAAAACTATTTCCTCATTGATCCAAACTATGTGGACATCAGTGACTCACTGACTTGAATAAAAGGGTTTGGGGGAGATAAAACACTGGGTTCAGCATCTTTCAAAATATAATGCATTCACTTTGAAATGATGTCTCCAGCCAGATCTCCCTCTGCCTACCTACAAAGCAAATCCCCATTCCAAAAGCCACCGAACTTCCCAGAACCCAGTGTTCGGGAGTCCAATTTCTCCTTTCACTGTGTCCCCGTTCCCAGCTCCCTTTGCCAAAAAAGGGGAATGAGCCCCACGTGTGTGCCGCTTGTGCCACTCTCACCTCTGCAGCTCTCGCAGCCGCGCCAGCTCCAGCGTGCTCTGCTGCTCCAGCGCTGCCAGGCGCTGCTGGTGCTGTGACAGCAGCTCTGCCCGTGCCTGCTCCGCGTCCTGGCTCTGCGACAGCAGCTGAGCTGCCAGCTGCTCCTTCTCCCAACGCAGCCTCTCCTCCCGCTGCCTGTAGGTCTCCTCCAGCACCTTCACCCGGCTCCTGCCCAGAGAGGTCACAGGAAGGAAGAAGTGTCACTTTCATGGCAATACCCGGCACTCTCTACCCAAAGTGCACGTGGGGATTTAAAAGCAGATTGGTGTTGCTGTGTGCATGGGGAAACTGAGGCACAGGGTGCTTCACTCTCCATAGTCTGAGGCCAGAACCCTCCCAATACTGCCCAGTGCGGTGCCCTGGTTGGGGACATGCTGGCAATGGGACTCGCCCCTCCTCCTTGTCACTGTGGGACAGTGTTGGTGAGAGTGGACCCACACCTTGGCTCATCCATGGGGCTTCTCTCTGCCCCCACCAGGTCCTTATCGACACGGCTCTCTGCCTGCCCGCCCCAGGGATGGATTTGGGAAGCACCCCAGCACTCCCACCTCAGGGGTGATGGACAGGGCTGTAGGCAAAGATGTGACACAGAAGGGGAGCGCAGGCGAGAGCCTGGTACCTGTGGGCGTTCTCAAGGAGATCCAGGTCCTCCTGGTGCCGCTGTTGGAGACTCTCCAGCAACAGTTTGTGCTGCGTCCGCTCCAGCTCCAGCATCCGGACCTGCCAGGCATCCAGGGAGAAGGTCCTTGTGCTGCCCTGGGGACAGAGCTCCCGCAGCAGCACTTGGTGGCAGTAGGCATCTCTGGACAGGGAGGTTTCTCCTCTCCCTTGTCACCCTGGTGCTATTTGGAGCAGACGTGGCCCCTTCTCCTCCCCCCGGGTCACCCGTAGTCCCCCATCCAGCAGGTGATGGGGCTCACCTGGCTCTCCAGCTCTGCCACACGGGCCTGGGCACTGAGCAGCGCTGCCTGGCAGCCTGTCGCATCCTTGTAGAGCTGGGCTGCGGGAGCCCCCAGCCTCCTCTCATGCTGTAAGCTCAGAGCTGGGGACTCTGTCTATAGGGATGGAGAGAGAAGATCGAAGCCCTTCAGGATGAGTGGCTTTGCGGCATGGCCATCAGCCCCCAAAAGGAAGGCACATGCCTCACCTGCAGCTGTGAGGCAGCCTGGAGATGTGTCCTGGGTGTGGTAACCTGTGGAGACACAGGGATGCTCTCAGGGAGGTAAAGCCCTGGGGAGAACATCTCCTTGCCTGGAAACAGAGATCCATCCCCACGCTACTGTGGTCCCTCCTCTACCCTTCTCCAGCCCAACCCTATTGCTGGCCTGGGTTCCTTCTCCTCAGGTGATGCTCAGCAGCCCCTACTCCAGACACAAGCATGCCAGGCTCTTCCTTCTCTGAGGATGGACTCAAGGATAAGTTCACGAGTCCTCTGGGAGATGGCATGCGTCCTGCCATGAGGGCAGGGTGAGGAAGCCCAGCTAGATGAGAAATGTAGGCTTCAAAGACCAAGCTGGAGCTGCCCGCTCTGTCAGAGGTTCTGATTCCCCTTCAGTTGTCTACAAACAATCTCGGAGCATCTTCACCACCATACTTGGGAAAACCAGCTGAAGAAAACGTCTTTTATCAACTGGAGCCTCTGTTGTCTAATTAATACAATATATATGCCTGGGGAACTATGTAAATGCTGCTTAGGCAATGCAGGGTCATAAACACACATGATTTACAAAGCATCCATAGCACATGTGTTTTGGCCTGGTAAATACAACTTGTGTCATCTTGGGGGTCTCCAAACACTTTGCCTCCATGAACACAGGCTCCCAGAGATGCAAAGCAGGGCACATCCTTCCTCCCGCCAAGGGAGCATGGACAGCATTGGATGCCAGCAAGCTGGCAGGGAAGGGTTTGCAATCACCACCCCGACCCCACATCTCCTGGGGACATGGGACCAGCAGACCTACCTGAGTAAGCGGGGCAGGGCCCTGTGTCTCCTGCTCTCCTGGGAACAAGGCCGTGGAGACTGAAAATTGAACAAGTCCATGATTCAGACCTTGCAATGGTAACCATCCCATCCCAGAAGGATGAGGGCCTGGGTCTCCTGGGCAGAGCGAGAAGGGTCCTGCTCTGCTCCAGCAGGGCTGGGGGACCCTCTCCACATACTGCTGCCCAAATTGTACCACCACACGAAACGCACCCAGGGCGCTGTCGTCTCTGGAGGGATCCCCCTTCGCAGCTTCCGATGGGTGAGCTGGGGCTTGTTTCGTGGTGCTGAGCCAGGGGATGGGCTGCCTGCGTGGGCACAGAGACACGAGTGATGCACAGCAGTGTCACAACTCAGGGATAGGCCCACAGACATTATCCTGCTTGACATTTCCTTAAGTTTAAAGCTTGGCTGTTCCACTGTGATCAAATAGGCAAGAGCCTGATGATCCTTCAGAGCCATTTCCTGCCCAGTTTACATAGGCCCCAGACTAGAATGATCATTGCTGGCTACGAGGTCTCCCCATTCCCCAGTCTCATCCATGGAGCTGCTTTCTGCAGGAAATGTCATCCATGGAGGATGACTGAAACACAAAGGAGGCCTTACCCAGAGCCATCGGTGCTCGCTGCCTTGTCCTGCAGGGCAGCTGCCTGCTGCGGTGCTCCCGTGGAGGCGGCTGGATGGCTGCAAGCAAAAAACACCCTATGTGGAAGAGCCAAGGAGGTGATGAAAGACAACATCCTTCCCTCCAACACCAGTTCCTGCCTCGCAGGTGAAAGCCTCTGTCCCACTCAGTTGTGGCAGGATTCAGCCTTTTGGCTGCAGAGGGAGTAAAGACACCCCAAAACCTCCATCACTGGTGTTTCTTCTTGCTGCATCCACCCCCTTCCCCCGGGGAGCAGCCGCCCCAGTGAACACACCCCTGCCCACGATACACGGCTGTTTGTCTGCAATTCACTCCCGAGTCCCATTCGAACGGCACAAGTCTGAACCTGTGTCCGTGTAAACTCAGCTGGAGGAGTTGGTTTGCCTGGAACTAGGAGGAACAAAGGGAAATGAAGTCAGGAACTCGGAGCATGGGGGGAGCTCTGCGGGACCCTCAGCAGTGTGTGCAATTTTGGCCACAACTGGGAGGAGAGCCCAGATGTGTAATGGGACTGCGGGGTGGATCAGTGGGAGAAAGCCCTGTGTTATTACCCCGACCTGAGACAAGATAGTGCTTAAAATTAACTTCTTAACTCTGAGATGAGGGTTTCTGAGGTCCTGCTGGAGTAGCTACATGTGGAGCAGACGGGAACGCTGCAGCCATCAACCGTGCCTTTACCTGACAGGAGAGCAGGGATCCAGCCCTTTGCCTGGGACTTCCGAGGGCTTGGCACTTCCCTCCTGGGCTTTCGCTTGGGCTTGGGCTTTCTTGCGAGACAAGGCAGCGCTCAGCCAGTTCTCCTCCTCCACTGGGACGGGTTTAGCCGCTGCCTCCTCTACGGCCGTGAGCTGGCTGGTGGGGCTGGCCCCCCCGGCTGCGGCAGGGCTGGGGTAGCTCACAGCTGGACTGGCCTTCACTGGAGACGGCGGCTCCGAATTCATAAAATCCTCATCCTTCAAACCCAGCCAGTCGCCTCCAGCCCTACTGACCCGCATGGGGCTCCTGCTCGCTGGAGGAGGAGGTTTGGAGCATGGCTCTGGTTTCGGTTCGCTGCTGCTCTCGGCTGAAAACCTGCTGCAAGGAGAGGCAGTCACATACCTGCCTGTGAGAGGACCCTGGGGACCCTGCCTGCGAGGGGACCCTGCCTGCGAGGGGACCCCAGGGACCCCGCCTGCTCCACCGCAGGGCCAACGTGGCTGCAGCAACAGACGCACAGAGCACCATACCTCACAGACTGCCTTCTCGCTGGCCGGCCCTCGGGTGTGGAGGCCACCGTGGGCTTGTATGCTCCAAAGACAAAATCCTCCTCGTCCCAGCCCTCTTCCTTCTCTGTTCAGACAAGGAGCCTTGAGTCAGCACCCAAAGGAACAGACGGCTACAAAGACACCAGCCCTCCTTCTCCTCCCCTGCAATTCCCACTGGGATTGCTGCCTCTGGAAAAACACAGCTGGAAACATCTTCCCTGGAAACCCGTGAGCAATGTACTTCCTCCGTGTGGCTGAGAACAGCGTCTTTGTCAGGAATCAGCCCACTTCCGAAGGCAACTGAGTTATGGCTACAGTGCGAATACTCCCAGGCTTCCTCAAGGGCAGAGTGCACCACTTTTGCATTAGCCACCTTTCCCCTTGCACTGACCAAGAGCCCATTAGCAACCCCACTTGCCACTACAGAGAGGGTATTTCCCCTGCAAGGGCATTAGAAATCAATCTCACTCTCCCAAGCGAATGCTGTTGCCTCTGCAGACCTTCCTGGTGTCCCTGGCTGTGCTCACCTGTCTGCTTTTGGTACTTCTTATCCAGCTGGAACTCCCTGCGCTCACCCATGCCTGGCTGTTCCAGGATTTTGGCGACGGAGCCTCGTCCCAGCAACTCATCCAGCTTGGAGCGGGCTGGCCGGAGCTCCTCTCTGTTGGGGACACAGCGGCAGATGAGTTTCTTCAAGAGGCAGGGCTGTTCCTCATCACATAGCCTTGCCAGGGCACTCTGGCTCTTCCCAGCAAGACAAGGCTGCTCCAGCCCCTTTCTGGGACCCACAGGCAGAAGCTGCAGCATCCCCCACCCAGCACAGTGGCACCATCTCAACACACAAGCCACCCTCTTGCTTTACTCCCACGGCCTCTTCATTGCCCTTACTCTTCTGCCTTCTTTCCCTGCTTCTCATCTCCTTTTGGGCCGTTGCCAAACCCCAGTGCATCCATCAGGTCATCACCATCATCTTCAAATGTGAGGTCCTGTCTCCTCCGGGCTGGGGCCGCAGCATGCAGGGGTGTCTGGGGTGGGGGTGGCTCTGTGGATGGGATCACACATGGCAGGAGCTTTGATAAGGCCTTTTATTTTTTTAAGAAGAGATCAAAGCAGCCCCACCTGCTCTTATCTCTCAGGACCGTTTACAAAGTCATTTTTAAATAACTCTTTTCAGTGACCAAATCTCACAGCAAGTGACAAAGTGGCAACACACTACTGCCTGGTCTGTGGCCACTCATCCACTGATGAGACATTGCTGGGTGTCACTAACTGGATGACAGCAGGAGCTTTTTTAGCTTTGCAAGTTTCCAATCAGCAAATTCCTGCCTCTCTTCGCCCAAAGTCCCTGCTCCACCAATGCACCTTAGCTCTTGCCCTAATCCACCACCTGCTACTTGTGTCCAGAGTGGATTTACTGGGGTGAAAGGTGATTTTAAGGGACTATTAGACCCATTAGCATCCCTGCCACGGGAACGAGAGGGATGAGTGCCTGTAACACAGCCACAGTGCAGCTGGATCCCATGCACAGATGCCCCAACTGTGGTTTGGTGTGGACCGATGATGCTCTCAGCCACTCAAATCCTCACCCAGCAAACTTGTTCTCGTTTGGCAACGTGCAGAACAGGCTGGCTGAGGTCAAAGATAAGATCTGAGCCTCCATTCCCAGAAAGGAAAGGTCAGTCTGTAACCTGTGGCACACTGGAAATATCAAGCACTCCGTGAGCTGTGTCATAGTTAACCCCGGTACCGAGTTGCTCTATAAATGACCCTGCTGGTTAATAAGAGATGGGACTAGGTGGCTTTCAATTTAACCAGTTTGGATCTCACACGAACTAGTCCAGGCTGCTGATTCATTTAATACAAAGAGGATGCATCGAGCAACCCTGCTTACCTTTCTCTTTGCTCCGTTCTTTTTTTTCCTCAGAGCTGCTTTTAGCACCTGTTGGAGTTGGCTTCTTGTGAGCATCCTGCTCCGCATCAGATAAAAGCCCTGCCAAAGGATCATCTAAATCTGGGAATTACCCCATAGGGGCAAGAAAGGAGAATAATAATAGAAGAAACAAACAAACCCAATGTTATTTAGAAGAACAGTTCTGCACTAAGCCAAGCACTATCCCCAACATGTGCACACGGGGACAGGAGACCGTATCTGCCCATGAATGAGGGTTCTGCAGAGACCTGGGGTACCCTGAATCTCCCTGAACTTTAAACACTCAAGAGTTACATTTCTGTTCAGTTTTTCCACAATTTCTTTCTCCTAGAAGAAAATAATGCAAAATTTGGGTGCTTTAATGCTTGAACACTGTTTAGGTAAAATCGCCTAAAGCGCCTTAGTGATTTTAACAGATGCTGATCTTGGTTAAAGCACAGGCTTTGACAACCAGATCTCAGCTATGCCGGGAAACTGCCCCCCATTAGGAAGCTGGACAGAATCCCCCCTGACACAAGGGCTCCCAAGTGTCACAGACAGTCATTAAAAACCAAAGCACACGTGAAAATGGAAATGTCCCCAGAAATCGGCTCCCAGACCAGTCCTGCGGAGGGCATCAAATACAAAGCTGTAGTTTTTTTTTTTTTGCTTCGGTCACCTCAGAAGGATTGGATTTGCACCAGCATGGTAAGGGTGAAGGACTTTGTACCTCATTAACCAGCCAAGCCTTCGGTTAACAGAAGGGGCAAACTATGGGCAAAGAGCAAGGGCAGAGTCCTCAGCTGCCCCCATGCATCTATGTGCTGAAGTGAAGCAACATCCTACCTTCAAAGTTAAATTTCTTGTACTGTCGGGCAGCAGGGGGGGATGCGAGTGGCTTCTTCTCCATCAGAGGTGCAGATTCTCCTAGAAAGAGAGGCTACAGCTCTCAGAGACAAGGTGCCGCAGAGATGCCCCTCTCCCACCCTGGCTGAAGGTCACTTTTCTGGCAGCAGCCCCCTAGAAGTACAGATTGCGACACACATTCCCCCCGCAGCCCTACGGGGTGAGAATCTCTCTGGAGGGGTCTCCGTGCAGGCAGAGAAGGAGAAAAGGGCCTGGGGAAGAGCAGGACAGTTTGGGGACTGGCATGTCTTTAATGCAACCCCTCTGTCTCTCCATCCATGCATATCAGGCAGATCCCTGATCTTTGACCTGCCCCAGGGAACGACCAAATGGTGTTTGGTGGGAGGCGGCAGCGTGGCCGTTGTTGCTGCTGATAGTGACGTTACCACACCACGACGAGAGGCCGGGACGGGGATCTCCCGAGGGAGAACATGTGGCCAGAATAACATTCTGTGTCTGGGACAGCCCCAGAAAAGAACCAGGAAAAGGATTTTAGGGAACAAATGCACTTTTTGTTCCCTATCCCGGAAAAAAATACCCCCTTCTCATTTGGAACCAGGCTATGAAAGGAAGAGCAGAACCTCCTTTTTTACCTTTCTCAGGGGATAGCAGCTTCTCTGCAGTCTTCACTGCTCCTCCCGAGGAGTCACGTTTCCCAGGACCTTTCACAGTTGTCTTCCCTGGCCCAGAACTGGGTTTTGATATTCCCAGGAGATCAGCTTCCATATCATCCATGTCCTGGAAAGCAAAAGGACAAGGATGGACACTGCTAATGCCTCAGCGCTCCTTCTCCCTTTGGAGGCTGGTGCCGGAGGCCATGGCACAGTGCACGTGGGGCTCAGATGGAGGATATTTATGCTCTTACCTTCAGGGTCTGCAGCAGAGCTTGTGGGTCTGTGTCGGAGGCGCTGGATCCCTGCATGCCAAGGAGGGCAGAGATCAGAGACAAGCAGAATTTGGAAACTCCTCACCTCTTGCTTCCATGCTCCGGACCCTGGTTTTCCTCGTTTTATGGAATGGAAGAATTCCACACCCAAGTCCTCCTGGTGTCCCCCTCACTGGAAACCCCCTGTGCGTTGACTCCTCTCCTGACATCCTGCTGCCTCTGGGAGAAGCGTCAGGAACACCAAGGGCACCGCTTTGGGTAAGGGCCCTTCCTAGGACACTTAATCCGAAGCGCCCCCAGGAAGGCTGCAGCACAACGTGCCCCCCTGGCTTTGCTCCATCTCATCCAGGGCACCTGAGAGCCCTTCTCCCACCACCCACCTACTCCCCTGTCCTGCCTTCCCCACCCCACAGTGATGCCGGAGAGGGGTTACCTCTTCAGCCAAACTTCACAGCTCACCCCTGATATCCCACCGCTGACTTGGACAGGGTGACACCAGGGGCAAGCCTGGCTCGGCTCAGCCCCAGCCCTCAGGACACCCAGGCTCTCTCCCAAAATTTGGGCTCACCTCTGTAGCTTTGATGTCCTCTGCAGGGAGTTTGCTGAAGAAATCATCCTCTAGAAAGGACCTGTGAGACAAGCCAGGGGGTTAGCAGCACCACAGGTGAGCTTGGCAAGGGTGCAGGGAGACAGTGGTGGGAGGAGAAGGGGACCACACGGGCACACCATGGCAGCCATATCATACAACACAGAAAATGAGACTAAAATAGCACTGGATAAAAGATGGTAGTGCTGGGACTGCTATATTTAAACAAGCAACTGTTATAAGGGAGATTTACAGAAGATGTACAGGGCTGGAAGCACCCAACTCCCGCTGGAAAGCTTCAGGCTCTGGGCTCCCAATTCCCAAAGGCATTGCAGGTAACTCCCCTTCCCAGGCAGATGCTATGGGGGTAGGGAGCGAGGTGGAGAAGCCAAGGACGGAGCAGGACAGAAGGACTTGGGGAGCACAGAGACATCTCCAGGCAGGAGAGGCTGTGTCTGAAAGGCACTCACTTCTTGCTGGCCTGCAAGCTGGTGCCCCGGGCTCTCCCACCACTGCTCCCAGCCGGCTGGGAAGCTGTGGCAGATTTAACAGGGATTTCATCTGGAAACAAGACAGGGAGAGATTAGGATGATGGACACGGGCATATTCCTGGCCTAGGCACTCCAAAGGGGGATTTGCTGTCTTCTCATAGACCACAGAGGCTTTTAATCAGAGAACTTCACTTCGCTTCCCCAAACCCAAGTCCAGCCTATCCAGTGGCCTCTGACTCTGGGAAACTCTGCTCTCCCTCTGCTCCTTACTTCATCCCCCCTCACAACTGGAGCCCCTTGGAGACCAGTGGCTGTAGCACCAGCACCTCCTGCCCCCAGGAAGGAAGGAAGACTGCCAGGATGCTGCCCTTTCAGCTGCAAAGAAGGTTCGTTTTACCATCATATCCCAGGAGGTCACCAAGCAAATCATCAATAGAGCCTGAAACAAGACAAATTAAAGGTGTTGAGGCAGGTGAGGTCACCAAGCCAGTGTAGAAAGCTCCCAGTTTAAACACAGCTTGCTCTTTTGAAATCCCCTGAGAATAAAGGTTTGGTCTCAAGCACCATCAGCGTAAGGCCTTCCTTGCTGGCCTAGAGAGAACTGCCAGGACTTGATCCAGTATTTTGTGAATAAAAGATTTGGCTTCACTTAGTCAGAAATGGGATACCTTTATCAAATGAGTCAGATGCCTTCTATTCCGTCAGTCACTGGCCACAAGCAGCACTTAATCTGTGAGCTCTCACCCTGTGGTATCTCAGAGCACCTAGGCACCCCCAAAAGCACTGCTTCAGTACCAGGGTAGGTAGGTGTTCAGTGAATTCTCCCTTGGATTTGGGAAAGCCCACAAGAAAGGAATGTAGGACCCCAATAAACAAATCTACTTGATGTGAGAGGCAGGTGAATATCTACAGTTCAGGAATGACATGATGCACTCAACTGCATCTTTCAGACAAGGACCATGAAACATTTCAGCAGCCAGGACTGCCACCTGATCCCTGTGTCCCCTCTCCCAGGTCCCACACCTTCCCAAACACCTACAGACAGTGAAAGGAAAGCACAGGAGCGTACACACCTCTTAAACTTTTCTTGGGTTTTGTAGCCTATGGAGAAAGACAAATTCCATCGTTAGAAAACAAACCAAGTCTGACCTGGACTTTCTCAAAGCGCTAAATCCACAGGCAGGTTTCTCCAGAGAATCCCACAAGCAACAACGAAGCCCTCCTCCCACCCATGCTGTTTGGGAAATGGCACGTGAAACACAGGGGAACCACAGAGGTATTTACAACTCTTGAGACACCAGTGAGCACATCCCCCCCCCGGCTGCCAGCTGGGCAGAAGCCTCCAGCCTTTGGGATCACTTCTGCCTCCAAACAGAGGTGCCAGAGCATCAAATTTGGATTTCCCAGGCCTGCCTTCGTACCGTACCACACTCACCATCTCAGGATCCCAGCCTTCCCCTGCTCCAGCAAGTCCGTCTACAGATTCATCCAATCTCCACCTCCACGTTGCAGGGGGATCTAATGCCGTTGGTCACATCCACAGCAACCTCCCACCTGCGGGGAGAGGAGGATTTCCCAATTTGCTGTTAAACAAACTTCCTTCTCCTGCTCGGGGTCCCTCTGCAGCCTGCCAGGCTGGCTCTGTGCTGCTGGGACCTCTCCAAGCCACTCTAAACAGTGCTCAATCTGAGTCTTCAAAACAACCCTGTTATTCCCCAAAACAGTCTTGAGCTTCTGCAAGCAGCTTCCGTGAGGAACGTCACACCGACGCCAAGGAATCGCTCTGCAAAATCACCCAAGAGGGAGAAAATGCCACCCGCCCTGCCCCAGGCGTCCGGAAGGAAGGAAGGAAGGAAGGAAGGAAGGAAGGAAGGAAGGAAGGAAGGAAACCTCATCTCTTTGGGTCTGGGGTACCCGGGGGATCTTGAACAGGCGGGATGGCTGCGGGGGCCACGCAGAAAACAAAGAGGTGCTGGAGACAAGGGGTGCATGCACCTCTCAGAGTACGAGCAGGATAGAATCACAGAATTGTCTGGGTTGGAAGGGACCTTTAAGACCATCGAGTCCAACCAATTAACCCAACAGTGCCAAAGCCACCACTAAACCACGTCCCTCAGCACCACATTGACCTGTCTTTTAAATACCTCCAGGGATCGTGATTCTACCACTTCCCTGGGCAGCCTGTTCCAATACTTGATAACTCTTTTGGTAAAGAAATTTTTCCTAATATCCATCCTAAACCTGCCCTGGTGCAACTTGAGGCCATTTCCTCTTTCTTATTGCTTGTTCCCTGGGAGAAGAGACCAACCTCCCCTGGCTACTTTCAGCAGAGAGCAAGAAGGTCTCCCCTCAGCCCCCTTTTCTCCAGGCTGAACACCCCCACCTCCCTCAGCCGCTCCTCACAAGACTCGTGCTCCAGACCCTTCACCAGCTCCGTTGCCCTTCTCTGGACACACTCCAGCACCTCAATGTCTTTCTTGGAGCGAGGGGCCCAAAATTTGACACAGCACTCGAGGTGGTGCCTCACCAGTGCCGAGGAAAGGGGGACGATCGCTTCCTAGAATGAAAGGAGCACCCCCAGGTTTCCCACCAGCAAGGACCACCCCCACTCCACCTCCTTGCATCCCGTTGCCATGGCACCCGGCACCCTCCTGGCGCACAGCACCCCGGTCCCCCTGCTCGCAGCATCCCAGCCCGCAGCATCCCGTACCTGCACCGCCGCCGCCGCCACCTCCCGTCCGGAGCATCCCCCTCCCGCAGCACCCCGGGCAGGCCGCAGGTCCCGGCTCCCCCCGCCCCGTCCGGCCCCGGGAAGTGCCGGCCCTTCCCTTCCCTTCGCGGGACGATGGGAAATGTAGTCCCCACCGGGCTCGGGGGATGGCCCGCAACCACAGCCCCCGGAGCTTCGGGCGGGGCGAGGTGCCCGGGGGCTGCAGCACCCCGTCGGACACCCTGCATCCCCGTCCCGGGTAGGAAGGGCTGGGAGCAGCAGCGGGATCGTCCCCTTTCCCCACGGGGCCTCGGGAGGCTCCGGGAGCCAGAGGACATCCCGGGGGACAGGGGGTTTCCTGCCCCCAAGATCATAGAATGGTTTGGGCTGGAAGGGACCTTAAAGATCACCCAGTGCCACCCCCTGCCCTGGGCAGGGACACCTCCCACCAGACCAGGTTGGTCCAAGCCCCGTCCAGTCTGGCTTTGAACACCTCCAGGGATGGGGCAGCCACAGCTTCTCTGGGCAACCTGGGCCAGGGGCTCACCACCCTCACAGCAAAGAATTTCTTCCTGAGATCTAATCTACATCTCCCCTCTTCCAGTTCAAAACCGTTCCCCCTCATCACTCCCCTCCCTGATCCAGAGTCCCTCCCCATCTCTCCTGGAACCCCTTTAGGTCTCCCCAGAACTGTCTCTAATCCAGGCTAAAGCCCGCCAACTCTCTCAGCCTGTCCTCACAGCAGAGGGGCTCTAGCCTTCGGAGCATCTTTGTAGCCCCCTCTGGACCTGCTCCAACAGATCTGTGTCTTCCCAGAGGCAAGGGCTCCAGTGCTGGACCCAGCACTACAGGTGGGGTCTCAGCAGAACACAGTAGAGGGTCAGAATCACCTCCCTCAACAGGCACCTTTGAAGATGTACCTTCAAAGACAGGAGGCTGGCTTTGGCAGAAATAATCAGCCTCATTGGGTTTTAAAGTCCTGTCTTGGTGTTTAATTGATAAAGAGTAATCAGAGTCCTTTCGAGAAACAGACAACTTGCTTCAGTACTCCCAAGAACAGTGTAGCTTACAAGTGCCATTGCTTGACACTGAAACCACTTATACTCAAGCAAAAGAGGCTCACCACTTGTGGAAATGGTACCACCACATTTTGTCAAAAGATGGATGAGTCCTAATAAGGATGCAGGGCCATTTGACAGAGTTTAAGTGCCGCTTGCTGACCATGAGACACCTAAGTCATACCAGGTTGCGGCATTTGGGTCTTACCCCTAACAGCAGCAAGATGAACAAGCGTACAATATCCTCACCAATGGCAAGGAAGCACAGGATTTGCCGTTACATCACCATCTACTCCAAAAAAAAAAAAAAAACACAAACAAAAAACCAGGGGGAAACAATTTTAAAGAAACAGCTGCCATGAATTAAAGCTGTTTCTGCCAAACACTATTGTTAAATCTTTGCTGTTCGGCAGGGATCAGCTTTTGCTGGCCTATGAGCCACAATAATCCCGAGCAATGTGCCACAGGCAGCTTTCCTCTCCGCCAGTTCTGTTTTCTCCTGTGGTCAGGAGCAGCAGTGGTGGCAAAGGCAGCTGTTGGACTGGGCTGGCTGCCCTGGAACGCTGCAGAGCAAAGCCAGAAAGGTCAGACTAGGAAGAGGACAAATAAAATCCAACTAATTTAAGGTCTTTTGAATACTTCATTCTACCTCACCCATTACTTTAAATGGGATCCAGTGAAAGCAATGCATGAAAAGAAAGACATTTTGTCTGAAAACACATTTTTGTAATTTATTAAATCTGTACATAGTTAGCTAGTACTGTTCTCTTTAACATATTTTTAACCTGCACCTCCGTCATCCCTCCCCAGGCCAGCAATCTCTCAATAAACGGAAGGCAAAGCCCTTTGCCTCCTTGGGTATCCAGAACAGCGGTGGGTCCATTCCACCTGAAAGACTCAGCAGCCAAAAGGCAAGTTTGATCATTTTATTTAAAATTAAACATTTCTTTCTGTTCAGCTACTGCATGTGGAGCCAAACATCGTGCCTGATCACTGTTAGTGCCAGGAAAAAAAAAAAAAAAACAAACCCCAAACTCATCCATGAAAACTGATCCAAAATTAAGAGACTAACAGATACCAAAGCTGTCAGACAATCAGCTTCTCAGATGTTGCCTCAAAACTGCAGGGTTTGGGTTTATGCTGAAGCTTTTTACCATCTTAAGATCAAAGTTGCTCTTATCTGTTGTGAAGAGAGGTTTATTGTTACTGGACAGTTACTGGTGTTGAAAAACAGCAATGATTTTGCTTAGTTGTAGTTGCACTGATTTCACTGGGCATCAGGAGGTTCTGTTAAAAGCTAAATCTTTCACCTGTTAAATCCAGACAGCACTGGGCAAGTCCCAAGTCAACATAAAACCAAACTTAAGCAAATCAGAGAAAGCTCCTTGGAAATGCACGGGTAGGAAAAAACACATCTGGACACTTCACTTGGGATTGTCATTTTCTTGAAGAATGCCTTTAAAAACCAGAAGAACATCCCAGAAAAATGTGAAGACCCAAGGACCTTGCGTCAATTGATTTCTGCCCTCAAATACTGGCTTCATCATTCCAGGTCAAATTTGCAGTTTCTACCACTTCCTGTGGTTTTTCACATCAAATCACCATAATCAACAATTGTAAAGTGCTTTGAGATAGTGCTACAAAAATACTAACAGTTAAAAGAAGGGCAGAACAGCTAGTACCAGCACCTAGCTCATTACTTCTACGTTTTTTTTTTTCCTCAGAGCAGCATCGCTATATTCTTTTAACTTCCTATTAACAGAGTAAGGTGCCAGTGTTGGAGCTGGCACACAGGCAAAAGGGAGTTTCTGCAGGGCAGTGAAAGAAGGATGTATTGGAAAACAAGGAGATGTCTTCTGGAAAGAAGAATGAAGCAGAGCTCCAGGGAAGGATAGGTGTTTACTTCCCAGCTACATCAGGAAAGCAGTGCCACATAGAGATTCATAGGCACAAAACTACGCAGGAGGCTTTAGACAGCATAAATATTTGCTGAACAAGGAGAGAGGTGGTGCTAATCTTACAAAAAATAATAATAATAAATCAAGACATTGATGCTTTTTGAGGGGAGGACATAACTGCTTATTAGAAGCTATTGCCTGAGGGCTGTTAACTACTTAGTAGTAAACTCCTGCTACCTTTCCAGTTGACAGCAACTTCGCTCTAGTTAGCAGCTTCACAAAAGCAATCCTTGTATGAATCCATAAAGCTTTCCCAGATTTTTTAAAAGGTTAATTTTACCATTATAATTGCACTTTAAAACCAGGCATCAATCCCTACGCATTCTCCCCAGACACCTCCTCGATTTATAAAAGTGGAAAGAAAGGCTACAATTATTCGCTGTCCTACTACTACCAGGATTTGAAAGGTTTGATTTAGGTGCCTGATGAAAGGATGCTAAAACCCAGTTTTCAGGTCAGGAAAAGTGTGCTTTAAAAAAAAAAAATCACAACAAAACAAAACTAGGAGGCTTCACAGCTTGGCTTGCATCAGCTTCAGGTGTTTGTGGAAAGACTCATGAACCTGTAAAAGGACAAGATGGTGGTTACAACAAGGTCAGGCCTGAGTTTTAGAACAGTTTTAGCTCATTACATCCTGCAGTGTGGTTTTATACTAAGGAAACTTGAATCAGAGGCACTATAGAGATTTAAGAACAGCCAGCTAGGTCCTGTATTTGAGCGTCTACATGACACAAAGGATGAAAACGTAGGCCAAAACAATTTGGCTTCCTCACTACCTTTCTTGTAAGAAAAAAAGAATGCAAGACTTCTTATATCCATACAGACAATTCTTTGGCCTTTTAATTCAAAGAGAACTGGCAAAGAGAGTCTCCTAAGGGAACTGTAATGAAGCTCCTAAGCCCCACTGACTTCAGAAGCACAAAAAAATGAGCAAGTTCTGGTGGAATTTAACTACAATCACAGTCTCTGGCAGCCCATCACAGGAGGGAGTCTGTCCAAATCAAATAAAGGCAGTAAAGATAATAACAAAGGTACTGAGACAGGCTTTAGAGTTCTGTTTTGGCTGATGGAAAGAGGGACACTGACTCTTCTCAGATCAGTTTCTTTCATTAGCTCAGCTGTAGCTACAGCCTTAGGGCAGATATGCAACACCTGACACCTAAGTACTACAGGAGAGCAATTTATTTTCTTCTCCAGTCACTGCTAATGCTTGAAGGCACTGAAAGATTTGTCAGAAAACAGGGAAGGCTTTCACAGCTACTTTCACTAAGCAGAATTAACAGCAAGTGATAGCTTCTTTTAAATCCAATGAGATTATTCAGTCATTTCTCTAGGGGAGAGTATGATTTCCTTCCTCAGCTGAGGAACTCAGAAGGATCCCGTAGGGATGCATGCGACACATGGGAAAGTGAAGAAAGCTTGCTGAAAGCAGAGGAGCAGAAGCAGGTTGCTAGTTCTGGTCCATTACCACTAGTGACTCTTCTCCCTCCTTCATCGATTACATGCAGAGATCACTGGATCAAAATTAAAAAACCCTAAATTCGGTTATTTCTCTGGACATGTGTGACCTAAAGATGAAAAAATAAAGTTTCTTTACCTCTGTTTTGTTCAATGGGGATTTCTTTGCCCACTCAAACATGTTCTCGTAGACATTGCCATCGTATCGGCCAAGCACAGATCCAAGATGAACATCATGAAAGTCAAAGGAATCTACCAGTGCTACTGCATTGCGACGAATTATAGCCAAGAGCTCTTTCACACGCTGGTTCACTTGAGTAATTTGGGCATCAGTCAGAATACCCGCCTTGGGGAAAAAAAAAAAAAGAGATTATCAGAAGAGTATGCAAGTCGCAAGAACCTTCCCTTTCCCTATGGTCTAACAAAGGTCAGCTTTCCCTCACCAAAAATGCAGCACCTCACAAAACACTAGGGTTTTTTTTTTCCCTTAGTGTTAAGTAATCAGTTTGGCAATTTGCCATAGTCTACAAGCAAAAGCCGATGCCTAGCATAGCCTACCATACTGCTTCGCTATTTAACCTTTGGTGGGAGACTCATTCTTTGGAGTGCCTGCATGTTAACTTCAGTAGCAGGTTTTCTTGAAGAATGTGCCCATGTGTATATTGAATTCCTCGTTTCAGGGAACTTTCTGGTAAGTAGAAAGAGGAAAATGGGAAAACATACCACATCTGCCTGAAGACAAAATAAAACACTGCTGCACAAATACATTCTCAAACGGAAAGAATGAAAAGAAGAAAATTTAAATCCATTCACTGAAGGATGGGTTAAGATTTGGAGTATAATATGCCCCTTTTGTGCACTAATTTACAAATGTATATGGCTCTCAGAGCATGTCTAACATCTCCTTTATTGACTCCTTGTTTTTTTTTAACATACAACACCTGGTCACCAACTGGAAAACATTTAATCTACCCTAGAGAGATGCCATGTTACTATTTATCATCCAACTCTGCTTCTGGCAGATCACAAGGGAAACCTGACAAGAGCCCTCCCTCAGACCTGCACTGCTAATGGCCTTCCGGAAATCAACCGTCAAGACCTTACGCCTAAACATTTGTGCAACTTTGCATTTAAAGCTTCTTTGCAAACAGCGATTCTGGGTCTAGAGACTTCAAGTGTTGGAGAAAGACACCAACCTGCAGGAAGTCCCCCGTGTTCTTACTGATCCCATACAGTGCATACAGGAGACACAGCTCAGTCAGGACAGCACGAACAGCTGCATTACTGATCTCAGACAGCTTGGCTGTGAAAAGCTTCACTATCACATAGTGACAGTGTGCCTACGAGAAATGAAAGAAAGGTGAAACGCGTTCATGAAAAGATGCTCTTACAGCATATTTCTTTATCAGGCACATCACTGACCTCAGATGCTCGCACAAGATCAACAGAAGTTCTGTTCCAGGCATCCTCCTTGCTCTTTCTGTGGTTCAGTTCAGCTTGTAAATTCTTTGCTGCAGCTTCTACAAGTCTATTTCATAAAAGAAAGAAAACCAGGTTATGCACATTAACAAGATTATGTACACTGAATTCCTATGAGAAGAACTCAGAGGTCGCGTGCTACGACTGAATACATTACCTGGAGTGAGCAGTTGTGGGTCTAAACCCCCTGTCCTCACTGCTGCAGCTAGAACACAGCTACAGAGGAGCAAGATGACATTTCACAGCATGTATGTGGTGCTTGAATACTTACTCATATATAGGTATCTATTCTACTCTCACACTTCTTTCACAACAGGCTTTAATATCAGGATTGTTTCTCTCTAGATAGATCTCTGAGCAGTTTGAACAATATTGGTATTTATATGCTCAAGTGTACTTTACATTTAAATAAGAAAAAGATATTTCACAATGGAACAGAGTAACTAGGCTACGCGTAGGCTGTATGTAGCCTCTTGTAACCTCAAAGTGCTTAACACTGACCCAATCTTGTAAAGCGCGTCACTTCTTGAAAGCAAGATGTGAAGCAAAGCTTTGTAAGCCACATCCTGAGAATCGAACATTAACAGGGCAGCACATCACTACCATCTCCCAAGACACGCAGTTTTATTGGTGCTTGGCTCAGTCTACTAAGTGTGAACTCACCGGGCAGCACGTGCTTTGTAGGCATCTACCAAGCTGACTGGATCATTGATCCGCACAGTGACAGTTCTAGCAGCCACGTGCTGTGGCTGAATGCGTTGCCTGGAGAGATCGTTAAGGTAGGACACCATGCCAGTAACCCGCTGCCCAGAACTAACTTGGGTGTAGCTTTTGACAAGGAATCTGAAAAATAGAGACAACAAATAGCAACTCTTACTCATGAGTTGTTTGAATGGAGAGAAGTCATCTCACCTAGGGTCAGACTAGCAAAGAATAGCTGTAGGAATATACTTTTCTGTCAAAAATAGGGCAAGGCACAGAAACACGAGACTAGTTTCATGGTAATACAGGATACTCTTCTGCCCATCACTTCAGCTACAAAGATCGTAATGCCAAGGCAAGGCTGTCTCTGGACAGAAACTACCATACCTAGCTGTCTGCAGCATCATGACCGTGTTTTCTCCCTCATAGGTGCAGGATGGGGTGAACGTAACATAGATGTCAGGAATGCCACTGCAGCGAGAGTAGCCATGCCCACCACATGCCATCCGACATTCTTCAATACCAGCATTGGCAGTCCAGGAAGTGAACGCCTTCAGCCCTGCTGTCAGTGCATGGAGCTGATGGACAAAAGCAAAGCCAGTTTAGATTTTTTATTTTCCATTCTTAGCTTGCGAACATTGATGCCAAGCACTGCAGCTCCCAAAAGAAAGAGTCAAGACAATGCTTCCAGTGTCCCACAGGGTCCTGTTTTTCTTGTAAGGACTCTTTCACGAGCCAAACTATTTATATGAAAGCCTCTATACATGTAAAGATTTCAGTACCCCATCCTTTCTGTCTCTACGAGTTATGTCCAAGACAGTTTCCAATTGCCTATTGTCACATTACGTTCTCAGACAGAATCCCTAACTGAAAACTGACATTTTACAGCCCTAATCCCTCAAGTATAGTACCAGTATCTCCGATCAACACACCAGTTCTACCCTAGTGACTTGGAAGAACAATCGAGAAGCTACAGCACAAGCATAAGACCAGTCTTAACTCCACTCCCATGTGATATACCGTCATTTCTGGAAAGTCACCTTTTTAAAAGATATATTCAGAGTAGCTTTCTCACTGTGCATTACTCCCTTTTTTTTTTTTAAAGGATTGCTAAATGAATAGTGCAAATAAAGAAATAAAAGTCACCAGCACATACTGGGCTTGGAATCTCTGAATCTAAAGAATTACAAGACGTCTCATAAGTGAAAGCCAAAAAGGGTTGATGCCTTTCCTGCCACGCTGTAAAGAAACCTTACATAAAATCAAGAGAGGACACAGCACCTCTGGCAGCTCACTCAGATCTCCTTCATTGATGTCTCCACTAATACGACGATAGGTGTCTTTTATATAGGCTCCCACAAAGTGAAAAGCATATGCTGTTGCCAGGAGAGGAAACAGTTTGTATTGTTGGGTCTGATAATCCAAGATCTGGGGTTCTGGTTCCCTAGAGCAAAATACAGATGAGTTAGCATGCCAGTGGCTAGCAAACACTAGCCAAACTCCAAACAACATCAAGCACAGTCCCTCTTCCCTCCAGCATTTGGGAATTTCCCCTCAGCACTTAGGCTGCTCTTTTATTTCACTGCACTTACCCTGGCTTTAGCTCAGACTGGTGTCTCACTGCACTATAGCGGATGGCAATGGTACAAGCCCGGGACAGGGAGCGAGCTGCATCGCCTACAATGAGTGATCGGATGAACACCATGGTCCCATACGTTAGCTTGTCACTAAGTGGTTTCACATAGGTGCCATCTGGTTCAACCTATCGGAAAAAAAACCCCACAAAACAACCTGTTGATTTTTATGGTTTCCTCCCATTTACATGTTTGCATCTCAAGCTCTAAACTCATCAGGTAGCACTTACGAGCAAACTACAGTCTTGCTGGCACAACATTCAACCACACAAGCACATCTGAAGCGTCCATTTCTAACAGCATATGCTGAAATTCACTGCTTTACCTGGGCGTATTTCATGAGCATGTTCTCCCGAGGAATTCTGAAGTTGTCCATTTTCAGGTAACCATTATCCATTTCATCATAACCAAATTTTGGCCCAATGTCACCCACTGTAATACCTACCACAGATAAAGACACTTGCATTAAGAAATAGGAACTAAACACCATATGAGAGGTTCAAGCCTTCCCCGCCAAGACTGTTTAGTTTTCTAGCAAGTACTGGCATTGTTAAGAGTAACAGCTAATGAGGACCTTAATCTCTTTGATGGAAAAGTGGACATCAAAACAAGGGGATCTTCATAATTCACACGCAGTCCTACTATCCAGTCACTGGGGGAACTGCATCTAAAGACCATCCAGCTCATTTCTAGCTAGAGAATAGTGAAAGGTATTCCTTCCCTTTCAGAAAGTAGGACATGCTGCCTCATAGAACGCATAGCTAGGAAACACTGGGACAGAATCAAATCCCAAACTAACCTTCACATTGAAGGTGTGACATGCAAGATGATTTAACAGTAATTCAGTCATAAGAAAGACTCCTTTAAGCCCTGTGACCTACCACCTCCTCATGGAAATCAGCTAGTGAAATAACCCACATACATTAACAAGTCACATGCAGCTGTCTATAGCTGGAGAGAAAAAGATCTAACATATTCCATGAGTGCTAAACCTTTAACATGAATTTTACCTGGCAAA
The DNA here is from genome assembly GCA_008658365.1 of Alca torda. Classification (NCBI taxonomy): domain Eukaryota; kingdom Metazoa; phylum Chordata; class Aves; order Charadriiformes; family Alcidae; genus Alca; species Alca torda. Next base: position 30,658,132 of record CM018086.1, on the reverse strand, counting down.
GGTTCATGGGTGCCCAGCTGCCGTATGGGAACAATGAAGGCATGCAGCCCTTTGCACTGGCCCTGAGTGTAAAGCTGAGCCAGAACAATGGCATGGTTTGACGTCTTTCCAACTGCAAAAGGAGTAAGAGTCAGAAGGAAAAACACCAAAACACTCAACATACTTGTATACAGAGTCTCTTTCCATAAAGCAGGATCTGAAATTACCTTAACCACATCATGCGTTAGAAAACCAGATTTACAACACTGGTTATCATCCAAATTCTAAAGCTAGACAAACAACGTTGCTTACGTCAATGAAAGGTGCACAATACAGTTCTCTTGACTATACAATACCAAGCTCTCGGCAAACCTGCCAGTGGAGCTGAAGGAATTATAAAGATTTTAATAGAACTGATCAAAAATTATACCAAATCCATAGTGTGAATGATTCTGAGAAACAATTCAGAGCGCACAGATAATCCAAAGTTGTAGTAGGCTCTGGCAAGCCTGTTACTTGTTACGCAAGAGTAGCTGCCTTTCCACCAGCTCTTCGGATCAACTTTCAATCATCATTCTGTAGATATAATACACATGACATCACCTCCCTAAGTTTTTTCATACATCTTCCAGATTTAGACACACAGTGATGCACTTACGTCCACCTGGCCACCACTTAATGGAGGTCACAGTGGGGCTGTTGAGGATGAACTCCTGGGTAGCAGGGTCGTAAGTAGCTGTAGTTTCCAGACCCCGAAGATGAGTTCCTGAAAATAAGCAAACACATTGTTTTTGCAGAAAGTCAGTTACAAAACAGAGACAAGGACAGAATTGGACAATGGAAAGTTGAACTCCAGTAGTAATGTACAAATTTTAATTTTTATTTTCTTAAAGGACTAAATATCAACCAATTAAGGAAGAATAAGCAACAGTCAGACCATATTCTGGGACATGAAGCCAATTTCCAGAAGAGACAGTGGTTGTTTTTTTCCTCAGTGGTCTAAGACCAGTTTTCCAAGCACCTCCAATCTGACACCTTTTTGCTATTACACACCAGAAGCCCTTTCTCAGTTAAAAAGGTCCACAAAAACATGCTCACCTGGATTTCACTAAAACTGCAATCAGATTACACTGCAAACTAAAAATCATATACTTTTCAGCCACAAGATGAAATAAGTGGTGCCCATCATCTCTTCATTCCCTCATCAGGCCTACATCCTCCTCACTTGATGGAGCAGTTTCTCCCAAACGACATCATCCATAGCTCCAAGACAGCAAGTAACAGCATGTATATGCTAGGGTACTGATGCAGGTAGATGAAAAGACCGCAAAAAGATGAAGGTAACAATTCCAGGAACAGTCTTTGTCTTCTGCCCCCAACTCTTTACTTCACATGCACCTGTCTCAGCAGTGGCATTATCCCTGCCCGCGTAAAAAAAAAAATAAAACTCACTGGGCCTATTTGCTTGAACTAGACAAGCTGTGAACACTCCTGATAGTCTGGACTGACCAAGCAAGAGAGAGCCAGTGACTCTACTCAAGAGCTTTGGCATGAAAAATGGTATCGCCTTGATGCAACCACGTTTCCACAGCATGAAGTTAATCGTAGACTTCCACAGGCAGCTTAACACAGACTTACTTTGCAGGAAAAGGATCTTCAAACCTCACTAGTTGCAAGAGATTCTCCACAGACTTGCAGTTAGTTTACGCTTCATACAGTCTCTACATTTCACTTCAGCACAAAGGTGAATCCTGCTCATTTTTAGAAAAAAATTCTCATCTGCAACTCTCAGATGTCAAAATTAAAATTTCCCAAGGCATAATATCCTCCCTTTGAAACTTGGGTTAAAAGTCTTGTGATCACAATACTGCTGGAGTTATCAAAATCCATTTCAAGGCTTGAAAGCAAAGGAATAACAACAAAGAACAAAGTCTAATTCAGACAGAGGATTAAAAAAAGACATTTCATGGTCCAATTAAAAAGAACACATGGGAGTGAACTAAAGAACTGGAGGAATAAAGCTCCCCACAGAACATGAGCATTGGAAGCAAGTCATTCACATGTTCTCTGATCCAAGGTCAGTCCCAAGGTGACAAGCAACTCTTACTTTTTTTGGCATCTCTTTCAGTATTTTAAAGCTCTGTCCTTTTGTCTTCACACTGAACGTTAAGTAGAGCAAAGCAGAAACCACACTGGAAAGAATGGTAAGTGTAGAAATGAATAGATGTCACCAAGTTGACATCAACATAGCCACATGCAGTAATCTAGTGGCACAAGAGGAGCACTCAGTATTGCTCATATATAGAGCTACAGACATCAAACTCTCCCATAGGAGAAAAAATGGGCAAGCAGCGTGTGGCATAATGATCTATTAAGAATTTCAGAGGCAGTCCACTTTTCCCTATAGCCACAACTGCACGCGTAAAGACTGGGGGGTGAACACACACCATTTTTCCCAGGCAGGGGAATCCTTTGTACACAAAGCCATTCTTAGAAATAGCATTTAGTGAATGTACTGTACCATGGCCCATTTCAGTCTGGGCATAAGTGCCAATGATCTCCAGGTTCCAGGCAGGCATGAAGAAGCGATCTTGCTGCTCTGGGGTTGCCTGGGTGAGAAGGGTGGGGAGGAACATGCCCAGATGAAGGTCCAGAGGCTCAGGCCGTCCACGATGAACAAAGCTGTGAAGAAGTGCCATGGGATGGGAGTGTGAAGGGAATGTTATGGGAGGGAAGCAAGCATGAGGATTCATGATGGAGATTCAGGAAGAGACAAAAAGAAAAAAATAAATGATTCATGTGTAAATCTGAATTCAGCAAGTGTATTTTAGAAAGCCAGAGCACTGTCCTTTTCTTGGGCCTGAATAATAAGAAATTACACTTACCCTGAAATAAGCATGCTGCAATGCATTTCTTTATAATCATACATAAAATGCATTTGCAACATTCCCATATTTTTGATGTGCCATGACTGATCAAAAATAGGATTAATCCAAACCAAAAGAAAGACCAGGCCTTCACTATGGTTTGGAAACTAGAGCATCCCTAAGTTAAATGGGCTGAGTCAGAACGTCACTTTGTTGAAAATGTGGTCTGGTTGGATGAAGTGAGTCTTCACCCAAAGATATGAAATCCACTTTTCCCCCCTTCGCCATGGTTTGAGGGTAGAACCTGGCAGAAGTCCCAGTTTATCCAGCTGAATAAGCTATGTTTTCACAAAACTTTATTTTTCTTTTAAAAAAAGGGAAGTCCTAACTGTCTGTACTATCTACTTCACTTTTTTTTTTAATTAAAGATAAGACACAACTAGCATATGTTACTATTACATTCCAACTTAATTCCCTTCCACTTTTGCTATTTTTAAAAGCTCTCTTAAAAGGACAGTGCTCTGCATGTGCAAGTCAAAGTTGTGAACATAACTTGGCAAAAAAGCCAACATTTTTCAACCTGTAAATCACCAGCACAAAGCCTCTCCAATTAAACATGTTTCATTAGACCTACTCTTCCTCCAAGTTCTGCCAACACCACTGTTAGGTAGTTAGGTAGTATGTATTAAGTTTTTCAATATAAAGAATTAAATACTCATTAAAGCTTTAAATATTGATAGCTTTGCATATTAGAATAGTAGGAATATAGATTGAGGATCAGTACCTTCTGTATAAAGGTTGTCCATCTGGCATGTTTATGTCTAAAATAATGTAACTGGTCTTTAACAGGAATATATAGATATATTTAAGTGAGATACACATTACGGAAAGAGCACTGATCTGAGCTCAGCTCAAACTCAGTTTGCATTCCTATCCAAGTGGGAAGAATGCATTCTTGTGTTACCTCTAAACACACATTAATATGAACTAGCTCTATCCCTAGAGCTTCCTGAGAACTCTAGTTCTTTGATATTCCCAGGCACCTACAAATTCAGCCACCTAATAAACCCAGTGGCAATGTTTTCTAAGCTTTCTAACTGAACAGTGAGCAAGCTCAACAGGGAGCTAACAGGTTACCAGCAACACCAGATTTTAAGTGAGCTCAGTACTGGTGAGAAGTACACAGATGAAAGTCAAAGACTAAAATAAAATCCTTATTTACTAGCAATAGCTATAAACCAGGTAGAAGCAGCACGGTATCTTCATTACTCCTTTTTGTTTCCTTTTCAGCCCTGTGCTATTTGTGCCTTTTCAGTCTTTTTTTTTTTTTTTTTTTTTTTTGAGAGACTTATTCACTCTGGAATAGGTTAAATCAACACAGGCTTAATGCATAGGTACTCATTAAGATAAAACTAAGTACCCAGCCAGGCTAGGATTCAATTCAATAATCCAGGGGTCTCTTTCCCCATCACCAGTTTCTAAACATCAGAATTAAATTAAACAGACCTCAGTGACAATTACTGCAGAAGCTTTACTAGTGAAGTAGTTAGATACTCAACATTCACAGCAGGAATAGCAAATGATTGCATTTTAATTACTCAGCACTAAAAGTCTATTTACTTTACCATACTATCACCATATTAGTTCTATTAAGTGTAAAAATACTAATTTTAACATCAAACAACATGAGAACTATAAGCAAACCAGACCATCACCAGGCAAGAAAGTGCAATGATCTGATGTGAAGTAGCAAGGAAAACAAATCACTTTGGTGTGGATGTGTGTCTGATTTGAAGAAGTTGGTGTGAAAAAGCAAACAAGGTCAGCAGCCATTTCTTGCTGCCATCTGGTTGTTTCAGCTTCTGGTGTTCAGCTAGGTGTGCTCACTCCACCTCTTCCGAGCAGAACAGATGACAGGATTTCCTCTGTTGCATCTTCTACAAAGGTTTTCAGCTACCATGAGTAGCTGTAACAGAACAGCCAGGCAATCGCATTACCATCTAACTTTCACAATTGTCCAGACTTGTACATATCATGCTTTCCAAGTTTAGACACCCGCACAAGCACTGGAATCTTTGGTTTTTTAAGCTAATCTTGTCGGTGTTAAACAGCCATAATTCCAGGTTCTGGACTAAAAGACTGTTTTCTGATCCATTAAACGTTCTTCCATTTGAAGAAGCGAAAGTTGTTTTCAACAATATTAGGAATAATATGTTTTTCTTCTTTGAAGCCAAGCTCTTTCCACGAAGTTGTACAGCTGCAATGGAGTAGCATCTGGAAGAAAAGTGCTTGGGGCAAAGCATACCTTACTTTCAGAAACAAAAATGCACAATCTCACCATGCTACGTTGCATCAAAAGCTATACTGCTGACTTGTTTATGCAGGCCAGTCATGCACTAAGAACTCCAAGATACACGTGCCCCAAATTCAGGCAAAAATCAAGACCACAGTACTGTTGACTGACATGTTCCAACCAGTTCAAGTGAAATTCAAGACTGCCAGGGCTTAGAACAACCTCCTCATCTTAAAACAACGTTAAGTGATCAGCTAAGAGGTGCATTCTGGAAAAGACCAAAACTAACTCTGTGATTGTTAGGATGGGAAATAAAGCAGCTGCCTTGCTATAGGGCAGGAAACATCAATGCTTAACCAAACCATTTTACCTTTCCCCTTTTAGATTTACCTGGGAAGCATCATCAATTTACAAACTGAAGTTACAGAAAAGAGGTTACCCATTGATCCCTGAAGGGAACTAACCATGTCCCATTTCGGTTTGGGCGTAGGTGCCAATTATCTTGACTCCATGGACCAGAGGCAGCCATTTCTCCTTCTGAGCATCAGTCGTTTGGGTCTCTAAGGTTTTTTGAAACATGCTGAAGTGGAGACCGAAAGGTTCAGGAAAACTGCCCAAGCATGTTCTACAGGAGAGAAAGAGGGATCTGGATCTCAGTCTTACTGTTACTGTGATCCTGAAAGGCTTTTCTCCAACCATAGCATAAGATAAATAATCTCTTTGCCTATTTCAATCTTATTTTGTCCCACAAGCAACCTCCAAATACAGAGGCATCAGAAGCAACACTAATGGGGAAATAAATGTTTCTTTCAGGCATTTTCTTCACCCCATGAATCCTGCCGTTGCTATGTAACTGGAAGAAAATATTATTCTACAATTCACGGGGAACTTAAAGCTGAGGACATGAAAACAAAATTATTTTCTCCCCCATCTCTCAGGTTTGGTGGGAATAAATCTCACTGCTGGTGGTAGCCTAGAGCTAAGCCATTATTAGCTAGAAGCACTAGGTATTGAAAAGGAAAAGGCTTCTTAGGTAACTAAGTGCTTTTCAGAAGAACTCTGTATTACCTGTAGCCGTTTCTGTCAGTTGAGAGATCAGGAACTCACCTTCAATTAAAATTACTGTTACAGGCTACTGCTGGAGGGAACGGAAGGAAAATCAGACAATTTTAGGTGTGCTTCATCAAAACTGAAGTTATTTCATGAGAGAAAACTCTACTAATTTAGTAGCCACGATGGCAGGCAAAGTACATTCCCAATTAAAACAAGCTCCATAACACAAACGCATAGGAAAGTTTCACTGTGTAAAAGCTATGTGGTAAATGACAGCATCTTCCCTTCAACCTTCTGAAGTCTGAACAGTTTTTTCACCTTCAATGTACTGTAAACAAATGCTTATTCCATCTGGACTCTAAGATGGAGGAGGGAAAAACGAGCGCTCTGCATGAATACCTCCATACAAGATCTCTCCCACCTGCCAAAGATACCTACAAGGAAAATATACCCTTCCATCTCAAGGTATTAATACCTGCCCAGGGAGCACATTTAAGAGTTTGTTGCCAACACAGACCTGCACTGCGTAGGGGACACTATGCATACAGTTTGTCAAATTACAGCAGCATTTGTGACTGGCATTTTACACCATGCCTGGAACGAGTGTTTGGGAGCAAAGAGTAAATAATGGATAATTCAAACCCAGATCCCTATCCAGACTGTGAAACTCAGCCTTAGGGTGAGAGAAGGCAGGACAAAGTCTCTTCAGCACCTCCGAACTGCGTGCTGAAGACGCTTATTTTAAATGGAACGTTTTTTAAATGCCCAAGACTGAATGAGCCACAGATTTTTCCAGGAGCAAAACTATTGTAATCAAGTAATTTAATGCTGGTGATTAAAGTTTTAACTCTGCTTTAAATTGGTGTGAGGGCAGGTACAGTGTCCAGAGTTCTTGGAATGAAGGCAGACAGTTATCTTATCAGAAAATATTCTATTGCCTACAGCAGCACAGGCTTACAAAGCTGACGTTATCAGGGTGACCAAGGGCCTAAAAACGCTACGAGGACCACAAGACAGAATATTTTTCGTCATTCTTGTGGTTTCCTGCATGGGTTATTCTTTTAGTCCAGGACCCAAGTTGCAATAGCAGCACCTTTTACTTCCTCATTTGCCTACAGCACAATTACTGGGCATCTGTTCCTTGGGCCCAAAAAAGGACAAACCTACAGGGAGAAAATGATTACTGACTTTGAAATATACCATTTCAGGGCAGCTTGGGAAAAGCTTGAACAGCTCTTTGCTTGTTTTCAGGAGCCACTGAAAGAACTTGTAAAAAAGGTGCAGTGCTTGCTTTGTTGTCAGAAAAATCAGGTCAGACACTGCTTGTTTGAAGGTAACGCTCCAGGAAAAAAGAAATCTTTTTAAAGGTCACACCAGCAGCTTTTACTGATTATCAGTAAGTTTAATCACAAGTGCCCGATATTTCATGCTTAACTAGCACCTTCTCTGATAGGAGTAAGAATGACATTTTGCAAGCAGACACTTTAACAACCCTGTGTCAGAAGGTCATACTATTTCACTGACTAAACATGCAGCATTTTAGTAGTTTGTTGCACTAACAAAGCTGAAAGCAGAACTAAAGCCAGCTAATTTACAGCAGAAACTTTTCATCCCTGCATACTCCACTCTGAATGACTAGGATTTTCTTCATGTGCCATTTAACAACTTGAATGACAATGAGAGAGAATCCTGTTTTCCTCATAACACAGGGCAAGCAGAAGAGGTACTAGCTGCGAAGGAAGGAACAACAGGTTTTCTTTCTCCAAACTCTTATTCCTTCCTCTCCCAGTTTCTACATTCCCACTTGGCACTTCCCACTACCTACACAGCTTGTTCACCAAAGGCTGCATTGTGTAACCATTCAAGTACTTGGCTACATCATGACTGAATGTGGCTAGCTGCATCTAGCAGTAGCCATTTGATCAATGACCAACAACCGCCTTGTTGGTCTGAAGTCAAACTTGCCACAATAATCACTGAGTCAAGAGGAGGGCTGCAGTTCCAAATCCACTTATGGGAGAAGGACGTGTAGTAATACACTACTTCAGCAATATAGATCTTTCCAGATTTCACAGCAATCAATGCCACCCACATACTAAAAGGTTCTTGTATTTGACAGAGGAGTTCGATGGCATATTTATCAGCGAACAAAGTACAACAGAAGCAAAGTCAGCGTTTTCCAAGACTCCAAAGCTAAATAAACAATTGCAAAGACATTCTCAGGCTGCAGAACTGGGTCATAAAATAGGGTCATTTTTTGTGGTTCTTGAGGTAACGCTCTCAAGGAAGAACACAAAGGGTTGCCTCAGTGGAGAAGTAGCAGGAGGTATGTCTGACCTGTGCTCACTGGGCTTCAGAGATAACAAATGCTAAGGTAACAAACTCCTTTTCTAGTTGTATCAAAAAACTCAAGTCAGACTCATCCGCTCTAAATTAATTTAGCAGTGGCTAGTAGGACCCCTACTACAGTTTTTCTATTTTGATTTGCCAAAAGCTACTCCAGGTCCTAACTTTAGTGTCAAAAAATGAGAAGTAAGGACAGATTCTCATGGGGAAAGTGCACATTCATGCAGTGCTTATGAACAGAGGAATCATCTGTTGCAGCTCTCAGATCTTCTCTTCGTCTATGCCCTAGTTTCTCCCAACTGTTTTTCACTTCTTCATTTAGTCTCGTTTTCCTCAGTGAAGGTTATTTAAACTTGAAGGTGAATTAAAACTGACCAGATTGCTCTCTTCAAAGAGCTGCGTAGCATCATACACCAGAACAATTTCCCATTTTTCACACTGACTTACGTTTTGCTGCAGTTAGACTGTAAAAGAAATCTTAAATATTGGCACTTTAAGGCTGCTGGCCTTCAAAAGTTGTAGTCACAGTAGCAACTGCCGTGTTGACACATGTTAAGACACAGGAAGAATGGAATAAATAAGAATTTAATAAATCCTTTTAAGCTTTGGAGTTCAACAAAGCCCTTGTGGAAACATGAAGGAGGAACATTCAGTTCAACGTGTCACAGCAGCAACAACTGTTTAAGCGTATCTCCAGGACAGCTGAAGCATGGAGCATTTCTCCTCGCCTATTCATAAATCAAGCTTAAGTTGGTCAGTCATGATACAAAGCTACCTCGTGAAGTTCTGGCAGTATACAAAAGTTACAGGAAAACACTAGCTCAAAATTCTCAAAAGTTGCACATGTAAATAAATCTGTCCCTGTTGTTTGGGGATAGTTACAAGGCACGAGGGATTATTGGCAAAATATCTTAAGCTTCCACATGTAAAAGTCTGATGGTCAATCACAAGAAATACAACTTGACATTCAATCTATTTCATAAACTTCATTCAAGGCATGCTACAACACTATATCCATTCATTTTTCCAGTTTGGAAAAACAAATAAAGCCAAACACACTTTCTTCAAGTCAGCTTTTACACAAATGAAGTCCCTTCAGTTAGGGCTCACTAGCATGCTTGGATATGCAATAGAAATAAACCTAATTTTGCTAGTTGCGTGGAGTTCACTAAGTTTAAAAAAATGTTTGACCTGGGAAAATAAAGCCAGTCTACGGTAATTGCAATTACCTTTCGAAATCCTGAATGTTTGCAATTAGAATTGACTCTGAAAAAAAGTAAGCCTTCCTCATTGTTTCAGTTGATTTTGGATCATGAATTCTGACTAGTCACACTTGACTATTCATATGACATAAGATATGGATGTATTATTTTTCATTGTACCCATATGAAATACTAAGCTTTCATCCATTTAAACTTAAGAATTGCTGACTCCCAAATAAGTTTGTATAAAGACAAAACTAGAATCTATCATTTCATTACTTCAGAAAAGTCCTATTTTCATAAAATATTGTCAGTAATGTTATCAGAAGACAGCATTTACATTGCAAACTTCGTTGAAATTTGCCAGCTGATATACTGGATAGCCTTCTCTGAATTCTCTCTATGAAAAGAATTGAAGACACTTCCCTATCACCTCCAATAATCCTTGTGTAGAAAAAAAATTAATGATTAACTTTTGCCATGCAGTACCTGAATAATCTAATACAGTCATTGAACTTTTTTCTTCTTACCATTGTCCACCGATGCCAATTTTCAAAAGAATATTTACAATACTTCCACTAGAACTTTCATGACATAGGTCAGTGTAGACCAATTTATTTGAAATTAAAACTACAGAGGACAAGATGATTTCAACTAACTAGTCCCAATATTCATGCCCTGAGGCCAATGACAGCTTTTCTACAAGTCCAGTCAGAGGGCGCTTGTATTTCTACCACTGCCTTATTTAATGTGCAATGTTCATTTAATGTGCCAGAGGACATATTCATTATATTACACCCAGATTTCTACATCTGTGCAGTGTCTCTGTTAAGCAGCTTCTGTTTGATTATATCAGAATGAGTTTAATAGAACTAAGAGGAGAAATATGTCAAAGTCAGGAACTAAGTTGCCTGCAAGCTGGAAGGAATGAAACTCAGATGTAAACACAGTTTTATTTTTATTAACTTAATCCAAGGGTAATACTATCAGATAAACAAAAGGTCAGATACAACAAAAAGCCTCTAGATCAAAGGGAACCACTCTAGTACCAGGAGCTTGGAGGAGGGAGACAGGGCAGATAGCTTATATGTTCTTGTTTAAAACTATCTTGGAACATTTTAAAGTATGTCTGTAACGCAACTTTATTAGGTCTAAGTGCAAAGTGAAGTAATCAGCTTTAAGAGATTTCATTAGAAGCTGAAACCTCATCAGATCTATTCAGATTCAAAGTACTTTGGCATATTTTTTATCCCTTTGGGGGAAAAAAATAATAATCAGTCTACAAGTCCCATTTTTTCCTTTCTGCAGCATATATAATAAAAAGGGTATAATTATTAATGGTGCATTTCTAGTAAAAAAAAAAATCTAAAAAACCACAATATTCACAAAATCAGAGTTTCATCTCAAATTCACTGAAGCTAAGACTTCAGTGGGCTTTTGGACACATCTTTAGCTTCCCTTGGACAGCAAACAGAGGAAAAAAGCATAACTCTAACATCCTTGGTGAGGATCAAAGTACATACAAGAATCAAACTCTACAGCTAGGTACCTTTTAAACCAGTAGATCTCCTCCGGATCTGCAATGCCATATTCTCTTAACTTCATCACCATCAGAGAGCTCTTCCTGATGGCTTGCTCATAACGCTGGCTACGGGACAGGAAGTTCAAATCCTCATGCTGGAAGTCAGGGTCATTAAGAACTAAGGCCTCTGGGAACAGAACAGAAGAGGAAAACAAACTCATTTTCCACAAACCTCAACAGACAGTGGGTGAGAAACAATTCAGCATTTCACTTGCTGTACGTCAAGGTACAGGCATCAGAAAATTAAAAATACAATTTAATGAAATCAGAAAGAAGTCAAAGCTCTTGGAGAGAGGGACTCTAGCAACAGGGCACTCTCTCATTCCACACAAACCGCATTTTAAGTTTGGAGCACTCTGGACTTGGCAGGAGGTTAATTCACTGACATAAGACCTGTAGGCCCCTCAATAACAATCTCAAATCCTCAAAAAGCCATAATTACTGTTGGATCAGACTGCCTCATGAACTTTGCTCTCCATACAACCCCTTGCAGAAGGGCACAGCTATTATTCCCACTATGCTGACTGGAAACCAAGGTACCCAGAGGCCACTGACTTTCCATGTCCCCTTTGGCACACAAGTTACACAACACCAGCCTCTGACAGTCCCACCCCAGCATGAGCTGGGAAAGAAAGAAGACGGATGTATTTCATTAATCTCACATCGCATGGCAGTAGCAGTTAAGAAACAGGTCATATTTGTACTATTGGGCAAGAGCGTACTAGGAAGGAAAAAAGAGGGGAGAGGGGCCTGGAGAAATGCCCACGGGAAGCTGCCTCTCACCCTCTGGAGGAAGGGAAAGAGAAGTAAACACATTGCTCTATGAGGGCCACCCCAAATCCTTTCTGGGAAGAGAAGCAGAGGGGGATGAGGGACTTAACACTCCTCCTGCTCCCCTCTAACCCATTAGACAAAAATCCCTTCCTGCAGGCAGCCCCCTCCACCTGCAAACCCTCTCCTCACAGCTTTCCCCACCTGCAAGCTCCCTCTTCACAGCCTTCCCTTCTCCCTGGAATCCCCCCTCCTCAAAAGCTCCTCCCCGCGCCCTCCCTCCTCTACAGCCTGCAAACCTTCTCTCCACAGCCTCCCTCGCCGGGGGTTCCTGTCCCCTCGCCTCCCCTGGGGCTCCCCCCTGCTGCCACCCCAATCTCCCTCTCCCCGGAGGCGCCCTCTTAGGTCTCCCTCTGTCCTTGCAGCCTCTCCCCTCCACACGACCCCTGTTTCCCTCTCCTAAAACCTCCTCCTCCCTCAGAGTCCCCCTTAAGCCCCCGCCCCAGGCTGTCTTCCCTTCCTCACAGCCCCCCGACACGGGCAGACACCCTACCACCACCCCCCCACTGCCCTCAGTAGGGGGCACCGGGCCGGACAGAAGGCGGCGGCCCATCCGGGCCCTCCCTCACCGATCTCCTTGCGGCGGCGGGTGCGCTCGGCGCCGCCATCTAGGATGTGCGTGAGGAGCTCGGGCTGGAAGGTGGCAGCGGCCCGCTCCCTCCGCAGGTCCGCGTTCATCATCATCGTCCTCCTCCTTCTCTTCACCGGCGACGGCTCCGCCACCACCCGCACCGGCCTCCGCTCCGCCACTGAGCCACGCCCACCCCCGGCGTAACGTCACCACGCCGCGACGCACGGCCACGTGACCGCCATCGCCTGCGGAGGGAAGCGGTGGTGAGGAGCGGGGCCAGGCGGCGGCGGCGGTTTAATGGCGCTTTAAAATGTTGCGGGCAGCGGCTGGGGAGGGCGGGCAGGATGGATCCCGTGCTTTAAATGGTGCGTTGGGCTGTGCGCCTTACATCCCGCACTGAAGGTCTAGAGCCTGCCGCGTCTGGCAGTGCCCTGTGAATGGGGTGTGCGTGCACGGCGCTGCCTTAAATTGAGCGTGAAATGGTCCGCTAAATAGACGTATAGTGTCTTGCAGCTGGGGCTGGGCGTGCGTTAATATAACGGGCGGCATTTGAGGCTAGGCATGTATTTAATACCACATTGAGAGCACATAGAGCGCGCTGCAGCCGGGCATTCAATAGTTAACTAAATAAATAGTTCATTGAGTGCCCGTATAGCATGCTGCATTTCACCATGTGTTAAATACTGCATTAGGTAGTGTGCTAAATCTGCATATGATGTGCCACACCTGTGGCCAAGTGTGCATTCAGTGTGCATGTAATGTGGTGCAGCTGGGGCTGCACATGCATTAAATGGTGCATGGAATGGGCACACGGCATCTGGTGGTTGCGGCTGTGTTAAAAAGTGCATTAAATCATTAAATGCACATCAAGCATCTTGCATTCCTGGGTGATCCCCTCCTGCTGCGCAGCGTGATGCGGGAGCAAAACTTGAGCAATGCAAGACGGCCTTCGCCTTGCTCAGGCGGTGCAGAATTGAACCTGCTTCTGAAGCCTGGGAGAGGCGAGGCGGAGGTGCAGGGACCTGCAGAGGACATGGAGCCGGAATTCCACCTCCATCGCTGCTGGAGAGGTTTCACAGCCCTGAGCGATGCCTGGGGTGGGCAAGGGGCACCAAGCATTAAAGACACAGGGTTGCAGTTCAGCGTGTCCCCACTGCTGCATAATCAGTGCTGGGGTTCCCCAAACCCCGTGGGGTGGCCCCACTTGTCTGAATTGCAGAACTCCCTGCCTGGGCCGTTGTGCAGCTCTTGGGGTCCCCCCCAGCGGGGCAAGAAACCAGAGAGAAAAGTAGTAAATGGAGCATGGAAATGCACCGAACACGGGCACCCTGCATGGCATATTGGAGGGAAAACAATGCCAAAAGAAGCCACTTTGTGGCACAGCCAACAGCCTGGCTACGGCACTGGCTGGGCAGAATTAAAATCTTGCCAAAGCTGCTCGGCGTTCCTGCTTTTCCGCATGCTTTGTGCTGTGACTGGCCTGCCTCTGCCAGCCTTGCTCCACTGCTGGAGCTCCCAGAAAGTCCTACCTGAGTCTTGTCTTGGGGTGAATCATTCTCACTCATCACTGTCTTCTAAACCCTACTAGACTAGTGGTGAAACCAGGCTGGATTGTATCCAAGTAATTGTTCTCCAGCTGCCGGATCAGACACTGCCAGAATTTCTTATCCTGCAGCATGAGAACAGACTCGGGATCATACCTTAAATCTTGCTGCGTGGTACCCCGCCAGCCCAGCAGCTGGGTCTGTTTCTGCAATTCAGTCCCTCACACTCTCCGAACTTTTCAGTCACCATTTTTTCCATTTCCTTCACCTTTCTCAACCCGTAGCCTGGGGTGGACCTGGAGGATCTGGTGGGCTGCCTGTTGCTGTTCATGTTGGATTGCAGGGGGGGAAGGTGGCCCCTCTTTATGCCAGGTATTAGGGTGGCATGAACTCAGATCTTTTGCTTTGCTGCAGGCCCAGCGGCGGTTGTGCAAGATGCTGCCGAATGCTGGTGTCTATTACTTCCCGTGGGAGATCAACAGCTCAGTCCCAGAGGGGGAGGTGCTGAGGACATTTGGCAGGTGAGAAGGGTACCCCTCTCTCCTTGCAGGCCAGGCCTTTCCTTCACTGGCTGACCCCCCTCCCTTTGTAATTGTTGTATCCACACCCCTGAGCTTCCCAAATCGATCGTTCCCAGGTTATGCAGCTACAACCTGGCCCGGTCCAAAGCCGTTCTCACCGCTCAGCACAGCTCAGCTCAGTACCAGGTCTGTGTAGACACCAAGTTTGTGGAGCCATTCCAAGCCCAGCTGGGATCTCGCTACATGGTCCTGGGAGAGGCCGAACACAGGGAAGGTAAATGCTCCAGGAACCAGTGCCCATCGCTGCTGTTCATGGTTCATCAGCTCCTTTGTGGCTCTCTGGGTGCGTGGTGAGACACACTGTCACTGAGGCTAGCATTGGCCAAGGCAGGCTTATCTCTTGCGGGCGCCTCTGGTCACACGAGCATGTGATTGAGGGCTGGAGGAGCCTGACTCTTCCTGTTGACCATGAGAAGAGCCACCCTTTCTTGGCGAAAATCTGGCGCTCTGGCACAGATTTCGTTAGAAACAAGAAGCGCCTCAGCAGCATCACTGAGCTTGTGAAACCTGTGCTAAAGCCTTCTGGCATCATTGCCAGCCACCACGGTGTCTTCCCTCCAAACGTGGCTGATTGCAGCAATACTTCATTGCAAGCTGGCTGGGTTGGTCTTTGCCATCCTTGAAAGGCTCTAATTATATCCCTGCCCTCAGACACGGGGTGTGAGGAATGCAGGCACGCTCTGTCACGCAGGGCACCCTGTTGTCCTTTTCTGGGGTGCCCTGAGCATTACTCCAGCTGCACGGTGCTTTGCGTGGGGAATTGATCTGGGCTAGGCCGTGGGGTTGTGAAGCAAATCCCAAGTGTTGTCTTGGGCACACCTTATAAGAAGTATTTGCATTCGTGCCCTTGAAATCCTCAGTGACATGTGGAAAGCCACCTGCACGTGGCATCTGGTCGGTGACCTGCTAAGCCACTGCTGCAAAATTCCTTTAGAAAGACATGTTGTTTTGGTCATCACAGCTTACGAGTGAGTTGGCCCCATTTTGCAGGGGTGGAAGGGGAGTAGGCTGAGATGGTGGCTGAGTCACCAAGGTTTGGCCCCTTTAGTGCAGCTCCATGTTACCATTTGAATGCCACCAATGAACTCTTGGTTGTAGTCATCATTAAGCCTCCTCTAAGCCCAGCTTTGTTCTGTCCTCTTCTTGTCTGCACAGAGGCATTCAGAAATGAACTTAGACCCATCCCTAATGTTTTTTAGACAGGGAAAGCCAACCTTCATCCAGCCACAAAGTAGACAGATGTTGCATGGCAGGCACTGGCACCGTGTCCTGGGCTCAGCATTCCCCAGTGCAAGGAGAGCACAGTGTCAGTCACCAGCATTTTGTAGCCAACAGGGCAGAGGGAAAGCACGTCACTGAATTAACCTGCTCCCAGGCCTGCTGCTCGCATTGGTGGAGGCACGTGGCCAATCCGGTCTCCTGCAAATTCTCAGGCTATGGTTATTTGGCCGGCTGGAGCGATATGCTGCCTGAGGGAACCTCTCTGTTTGCCTCCGAGCCTCTCTGTTTGCCTCCGAGCTGCTCCGTCTGTTTTTCTTTCTAAAGAAGCTTCCTGTTTATATTCCCAGGTGAGGGTCCCGTGGTAAAGGCACGAATATTGACCTGCGTGGAAGGGATGAATGTGCCCTTGCTGGAACAAGCCATACAGGAGCAGAGGAAATACTTTAACGAGAGGCAGAAGTGGATGGGAAACAGCACATCCTGACAGCAGCTCTGAGACCAGCAAGGACCAACTGGTCCTTGCGCTGCCGTTTGCAACAAATATGTTAAAAGTAAATTTAGAAGGTGGGTTTTCAACATACTGCTTTTTCTCGTGGCAAATGGCAAAGTCAAGCCACTAAGTAGGGAAACACTGGAAGACTGTGAGTCAGTATGTGACTGTGGGTTGTCCGTTCACGCCAGGCGTCATCACTGAAAATAGTTCTGGGAAGCAGGTTTGTTGTTTGCTTAAAAGGGTGGTTAAGGAAAGGGACCACTTGAGTTATACTGGTCCTTTTGTAAGGCAAGGCTTGGAGATGTCAGAAAGAGGAGAAGTCTCCGAATCTTGAGTTCAACAGCTCACACCCACACGCACTACCAAGGTACAGTGGGCTACTGGGCTTTAGGCAGATTGGAGGTAAAGGGCATTAGTGCAAAGTTCGTTAGCCCTGTGTGGCTGCGGGTCTGTGAGTGCATGCGTTTGGTTACTGTGACTCAGCTGCCACGTGGAAGCATTGCTGGCAAAACACTCATGTATCTGGACTGACCAACAAAGAAACAAGAAGAACAAAGAGTCACTATTTTCAGTAGCACCTGCCTCTTCGGGTTTTCAGGAGCTGGTGTCCAAGGGGAGGGATTGACTTTAGCTCTAAAATAAATATTTGCAGTGCCCTGAGAACCACCACATGACTTTCTTCCTTGACACAACTGAGTTTAGGAGACCTTAAGTCACTATTTTTTTGAAGCAGCTGAAGGTTTTGATTGATATTTTCCTTAATAAAGATGAAAAGAGAAGGCAGCCTGTCTTTTATTGATTAAAAACCTCTTTGTTGCTAAGGCAAATGCATTAGGCCCTGCAGAAACCCCATAGATGATGTAAGAAAATTTAGTGATATGCAGCTTTTCCTCCTTCTCCTAAGTGCTGGGTGTGTAAGGAAGTGCTTGGCTTTGAAAAAATTGCAAGAAGAGGAGATGAAGTTACATCAGAACCACTCTGGTTTGAGAACATGGTACTGGGCCCACCTAGCAGAATTAAACCATAAACAAAAAGACAGAAAATCACTAATGTAAAATGAGAATAAAATGTTAGTGCAAGAGGGAGAAGACTCTGCTGTGCTATAAGAATCTCTGGACCTGGAGTGAGCTGGGACTGTGGTTTGCAGGGGAATTTAGCCATGTACAGCCTTTTCAGCCTTTTGCTTAGATTCTCTGGTGAAATGTGTAGAAATTAAGAACCGAAGCCATACAATACACAGCAGCAGATCAAAATGCAATAGGCATTGGCAAAGTCCCCTGTTACCAGCAGGCTTGATTCAGGGGCCTGAGATGGCTCAGTAATTGCAGTGCTTGCTATAATCTTTAATTATAGTTTAGCTTTGTTTTTCTTCACGCAGTTATGGAGATCCAAAAGCCCTGCCTCAGCACACGCTCTGTTCATCCCAAGTCCAAAAACATGATCTCAAGAGGCCATACATATTTTAACCTGGTTTTGTAACAGATGTGATGTCTGTCATGATGTGTTTATGTTTATACCTCCTCTCCTGTCTGTTCTCCTACCTTCCTCCCCGTGCTTAAATTTTAACCAAATGGCCAGGTTTGCCAGGGAGTTAGGAATATCCACAATACCAGGACTGTGAATATCCATAATACCAGGTTCCTAGAAGTGTTACAAAAAAAAGAAAAACAAAACCAAACCCAACCAGCCAGGAAGAAAGCAAATTTAGCAATGACACCAAATGGAGACGGGAGTGCAAACTCAACCATCACAAGCCACCAGAGAATCCACACAGGAGTCTGCCATGGCCACGTGGATCCCTCTTCAGCCACAGAGCAACCATGCTTTGGTTCTTTCGAACTGGCAAAATCATGATCAATTTTGAAAATATTTTGACCTGGTGGGTCAGCAATGGGCTAAATCAGTCATTTTTATGGTCACCTAAAAGTTGGGGTTTGCACAGTGGACGCACGCAGCTGGTGGGCTGCTGTGTCCTGCTGCGCCCACCCAGTGATGTGGAGCCCCCAAGCCCTCCAGGAGACAGTCGCTGTGGCTCTATCTTTCCTAGTGCTGTGATGCATAATATTTTTTTTTAATCTTGTTTTCTGTTAGCTGTCAAGTCAATGATTAATCCCCCCCCAACCCCGAGGACATCTTCCAAAAGGCTGACCAAGCGGCACAGCCGACGGTGGGGAGGTTCAAGGGACAATTGTGCAAGACCGAAATAAAAAAGAAAAAGACATTTCTGCTATGTGTTTGACCTGAATGTGTCCCAGGGAAACCTAATTACGCACCGCATCCCCTTGACGCCAGGCACTGTACAAACAGAGCTGCAGAGCTTCCCTTGGCCCTGTGCGTTCCCGCTGCCTTTCCCGCAAACGCAAAGCACCTCTTTCCTTCCATTTTGCTCGATTATTTGCTTCAGCCAGCACACGGCACAACCTGGGTCGCAAGCAACCAGTACTGGGCGGTGGGTCTGCCCAAAGACCGCCAAACACCCCCAAAACCCCCAGGCAGCCCTGTCCGCCTGCAGCTGCCCCAATTCAGGGGTTCCTGTGCTGAGGGAGCAGCAAAGGCGAACCCAGATCTCAGAAGCAGCTCAGGGGACACACAGGGAGAGCAAACACCCTCTGTGTATTCAGCTGTTTCCCCCTCCCTTCTTTTTTTCTCCTCAGAAAGCGGTGCCATCCACCCCTGCTGCCATTGCTAGGCCGAGGCAGTGCCATGGACGCCTTCCAGGAGGTGTTTCAGAAGCTGGAGAAGATCGGGGAGGGCACCTACGGCGTGGTGTACAAGGCTCGCAACAAGCGCACGGGGCAGCTGGTGGCCCTCAAGAAGATCCGCCTGGACTCGTGAGTGGGGCAAAGCCCCGGCCCTGGGGCTGCCATGGCACGGCCCAGCCTGGTGCCCACACAGTCCCCCATGGCGCCAGGCCGGCTGCCGCCTCAGCACGGTGGCAACAGGGTGCTGAGGCGAAAGCAGGGGGAGAGGAAGGCGAGCGGCTCCTCTGGGGCCAGCAGTGCCATCTATGGGGAGATGGCCGCCAGCTGAGCCCAGCAGTGCCCCAGCCTCACCATGGGAGCGAGCAGGAGGGCTCTGCACCCCAGCCCAGTGTCCAAAATGATGCAAGAGGCTCAAAAAAACCTGACGTGAGGGAAAAAATTGTTCGTCTTGGCTCATGAAAGCAGCTAGGGCCTGACCTGGCGCTACCTGGCCCTGGCGCAATGGCCCAGGGCAGAGGGAAGTAGCCACCATTTTGGGAGGTGGCCTCTCAGGGGTGTGGTGGTAGGGCCTGGCCTCCCAGCAGGGCCGATGTTGACCCCTCCAGGATGGGGACTGAGCAAATAAAAACTTACTACTTTTCCCCTGGTCTGTCTCCAGGATGAGGGGTGTCAGTGTGGACCAGGGGCCATGGTGGTGGGACTGGACCCCAGGGGGCCCCTTCAGGATGGTGGAGGCAGCTGCCTGGGGGGCAAAGAGCTTTCATCTCCCCCCCCCATCCAAAAAGCAACGCTTGGGCATTTAAACCCTGTTGTTGCTTCTCCAAATGTGCCCTCAGGTGCTCCCAAACAAGCTCTGCCCCAGAACTTGCACTGTCTAGGACACCCCTTCCCTCTCCTTCCCCATAGCTCCATTTCCCCCTGCATCACCCCAGCCCACCCCACACGCAACTCCATCCCAAACTTGGGGCGCCCGGTGTGAGACACCCTCCCCTGGGCAGGTGGTGGGGTATAATGGAAGGGAGAAGAGACACAGGACCTGGGTGGGCTGCGGGGTCCCACTAGGGTGTTGTACAGCCTGTCTCTGCTGCAGGGAGACAGAGGGCGTCCCCAGCACCGCGATCCGAGAAATCTCACTGCTGAAGGAGCTGAAGCACCCCAACATAGTCAGGTAAGACCTGGATGAACACCCCCCACACCAGCTCATTGGTGAGCCACTGCTCGGGAAGCTCTGGGTACAGGCAGCAAGAGAGGTTTTCCTGTCCTTCCCTGACTGCACAGACAGGAGCAAAATAAACAGGAAAATACAGCAATCATTTGCACTTCCCTGGTTTGCAGCAATAGCCCACAGCACTGCCACTTCACCCCAGCAACACAGGCTGGTCCAAGCTGCTGCTGCCCTATACTAGATACTGCTTTTATATCTGCCTCTGTTCCAAAGGACTCGGAGAGCAGAGGCATCTGTAGGAGGAGGGATGTCTGGGTATTTGCAAAGGTCTGGAGAAGATGCTGAAAGGTACTAAAGGGAGCACTTGCACTTCTTTTGCAGGCTCCTGGATGTTGTACACAGCCAGAAGAAGCTCTATCTGGTGTTTGAGTATCTGAATCAGGACCTGAAGAAATATATGGACTCACCCCAAACTGGAGAGCTTCCTTTAAGCTTGGTCAAGGTACAGTGTGGAAGGAGTGCTGGCAGGCAGGACAGAGAGGGTGTCTCTTTGCTGCCTTCTGCTGGGCAGAGCCAGCACTGAGCTGCTCTTACCCAGGCTGCATCTGGAAGAGATTCATCCTTGGCTGGAGGCATTCAGCCTCTCAGATCTCAAACATTTCAGCTGGGAAAACCTCGTGGCACTATTGCTCAGCACATTTATTTCCCAGCTGTTTCCAGGCTTTCCAGCCCATCTCGCTTTGTGGCCCACAAGTCTGTTGTGGCATTATAGCAAGGTCTTTTTTCTCATTCAGGTCTATAAATGATACAAAGTGTGTTGGTTCACATGATCCAGCCTTCAAAGTGATTTCATTGTGGCTTTGTCTGAAATCTCTTCTCTCCTTAGAACTACCTTTTCCAGCTGCTGCAGGGTGTGAGCTTCTGCCACTCGCACAGAGTCATCCACAGGGACTTGAAGCCACAGAATTTGCTGATTAACGAAGCAGGAGCAATCAAGCTGGCTGATTTTGGACTGGCAAGAGCTTTTGGAGTCCCCCTGCGCACATACACTCACGAGGTATTGTTGAGATTTCCTGCCACCTGACAGTGGGATACACAATCCATAGTGAGTGAACAGCAGCAGCATCACAAGTTACTCATCCATAGCTGCAGCACAGCTGTGCCCAGGCACATGCTCTTAACCTAAACTGCAGCTAAGGGATTACCTCATGTCCCCACAAAGGGTGCTCACTGCTTTTACCCTAGCTTGCCTGCAAGCTGGGTTCCCACCTTCTCTGCATAGGGTATATTTATTTGTTCCAGTGTGTCCTCTTGAAGAATAATCTCTTAATCCCAATCTTGCTGTCACTAAGGTGTTTTTTAATTGAACAAGGCCTTGACACACTCCGATTTGTACAGTCACTGCATTACAGGAGAGAAGAGGAGATCCCACGCCTCTAGTTTCACCCAGGGAAACTAGACAAAGCTTGTTTGTTGGTTCCTTACCAGGTGGTGACTCTGTGGTACCGAGCCCCTGAAATACTGCTGGGATGCAAATACTATTCAACTGCTGTGGATATCTGGAGCATCGGCTGTATCTTTGCAGAAATGGTAGAATGGGTTTAAATAGTCTCTTTAATGAGCAGGGAGGATGCAGCTGCAATGGGAAGTGGGGAAGGAGGGACAAGATGCAGAACGTCTGTGATACTGTGGTTCCACCCTGTGCTGGGGTGTGTATTACGGAAAATCGACCCTGAGGGTTAGGTGATCCTTAGCTGTGGGCTCAAAAGGAAATCTGCCACCCTCAGGGACCTGGCAGAAGGCAAAGAAGCCTCTGTAGTCCGGCTGCAGTTCCAGGTATATGGGAATGCAATGCTTGTCCTTGCAGAAGAGATAACTTCAGTCTTGTTGCTGCAGTATTTTGATCCTGGGAGGAGATAACTCTCTTGCAGATGTCCCTGCAGTGGGCTGCAGAAAACTAGCACTTCATAGCATGGCAGAGTGTATCTCCTAGGGGTCCATGCTCCACTTTGAAGAGCTCTTGTTATCCCTGCAGTGTAATAGCACTGTCCTTAGCTCCAAAAGCCCCTGAGCTGCAGATCAGCAGAGCCTGGATGAGTAGGCAGGGAGGGAGCTAGCCTGCAAAAGTGGGTGTTAGGAAACTGTAGACAGAGAGGGATAAAGGGCAGGCTGAAGGAGGGACAGCCTCAGGGGAGCACAGATCCGTGGAGACAAGCAGACACCCACCTGAGACCTCCCCAGCCACTGCCTGGCAGAATCGCTGCATTGTAACTGCTCTAGTCTGTGCAGTTGTTTGCATCTGCTGGGACAAAGAGTTGCTTGCAGCAGGAAATAGGGCACACAGCTGATGGAAAGGTGGGAACAGGCCTTTTTTTCCCCCCCCACTAGGTGACCAGGAAGCCCCTGTTTCCAGGGGACTCTGAGATTGATCAGCTCTTCCGGATCTTTCGCACCCTGGGCACTCCCACCGAGGTGACCTGGCCTGGGGTGACCCAGCTGCCTGACTACAAGAGGGACTTTCCCCGGTGGGCAAGGAAGGAGATGAAGGAAATTGTTCCCAACTTAGATCGAGACGGTAGAGACTTACTGGTGGTGAGTGAGGGCCCAGAACAAGACCCGGGGACAAACAGTACCTTTCCAAACTGGGCAAAGAATAGGGATATTTGGGACTGATCTACGTAGAAGTGCGTTAGCTGATCTGGCTCTGATGCTCATCTCTGCCATTGCAGAAACAATGGATCATTGAATAGGGCTCAATCCTGGCTCTGAGGTGGGGCTGTCAGTGCAGGTTCCTCTAGGAAACCACTGCATCAAGGGTCAAGAGACCCTCCTAGTGTAATCCGCACAGTAACTTCAGCTGTGAGTTACTCCTGAAGCCCAGAGAGGGAAAAAGGCAGGACCAACATCTGCATCTGGGCCCAGCCACGGGCAGGTGCAATCGATCGTTTGTTTTTTAGAAGCCTAAATCTGCTGGGTTTTTCTCTTGGCAGCAATTGCTCCTGTATGACCCCAGCAGGCGCATCTCAGCCAAGGCAGCCCTCAGTCACCAGTACTTCGTCTGGAGAAGCCCTCAGAGCCCTGAGGAGCAACATGTGCTGCAGAGACACTGCAGATGAGAAGACGCAGCTCTCCCCATGCACTTGCTCCTCCGGGTATCAGTGCAGATCTGATTTTGGGCACTGAGCAGCGGGCTGGCTGAGACCCGGCGTCTGACTCCTCCTGAGAAGCCTGGAAGGGGACATTCTTGCATTTAGAGACTCTCAGCCCGTTGCTGGGGGAAAGTTTGTCTAGGTTACAGCCAGCAGAGCTGTGTTGAAGAGGTCATGTGGAAAAGGGTGTGGGGTATTTATCAGCATAAAACACTGAAATGTAGATGAGAGTGCATCTTTCAGAAGGTTGTCCTTGCATTACTCAGTGAGCTAAGGTGACACAATGACTTCTGTCTCTCCAGCTCTGGAGCACCCCCAGGTCTGTCGGCGGCAGTTTCTGACACCAGGGCGTGCTGGAGCTCCACTCAGGTAGGGGAGTGCTTCTCTGCTCAGCCCTTTACTGCTGTTACCAAAACCTGGGCTTGTCAGCAGCAGACAAGTTGTTTAACCTGAGGTGTTTAACAGCACTGACATTCTGCTGTGTCACGAGCTGAAGAGCACTATCGGGTATCTTAATGTGTGCCTTAGCTGGCACCAAGAAGCCAAAAGATCCGGTTTGCTTAAAGCGCTTGTTGCTTATTGTCTGGAAACAGTAACAGCGAAAACGCTGCCTTTCCATCATTGCTCCAGATGTACTGCTGTTTCCTTCACTTCATTGTCTTGGAAATGTTTTTGCTGTTCAAATGTTTGGAGAACTGTCACTAGCTTTTGATGTGGTTTTGCCATCTTCATTTTTTTTTCTTGCAGTACAGAAAAAAAATAAAGGTTTGTCATTTGTTCAGAGACCTCGGTGTTTATTGTTTGGCGCAGCCCGTGGAGCTAGTGACGCAGGACAGTCTGGCTGGTTCTTTTTTCCACAGAGCTCTTCTCCCTTCCTCATCTCCTGCACTCTTTCTTTTATCCTGTCCAGCCCAAATCCTTGGCAGGTGCAGAGACGTGCTCTCAATTCTGTTGTGGAACAAGGGGCTGATGGTTCTGCAGCCCAGTGCTGTCTCGGTATAGTAAGATGGGCTTGCATTCCGTCAGAAGTTGCCACAAAGCCATTCAGAGTTATGTTCTACTTTTTAAATACTGAAAAGACAGATTTCTAACTTAGGGAAGCCAAACTTCTGCACTCCTGTTTTTGTGCACGCATGTGCCCACCTAAGAGCTGATCTCAGCACGACCTGACAGCTCTCAAAAGCTATCACATTCCCAGAATCTCATGACAGATAAACAACGCAGTAAAGGAAAGGGGCAGCTGCACACACAGCTGTAGAACAAACCTCTCTCCCCACCTACTAGATACCAGAGAATTTGCACAGGGGAGAGAAACCTTTGGAGTCCCTCCTGAAAAAGCCCGTCTCAGCCCAAGACCTGCCTGTCTAAAGCCAAGCTTTCTTGTCCTTTGCCTTCCTCCACCATTCATTCCTTCTCCCCACCCAACAAAAGGCAGCGGGTGGCTCTGTCTGATTCCTGACATCAAAAAGACCTTTGTCACCCCTATTGTAGCAGCCGCACCTCCTGACAGACCCCCGACAGCGAAACCCTGGGACCTGCTGCTCGCCTCCCTCCGGGCCCTGCTTCCCCTGCAGGTTTAGAAGCCACTGGGACATGGGGAGCTCTCTCCCCTCCACAATTTGCACAAATCAGTTTTTTTGGGGCATGTGGGAGTTGTTTTGCTTTTGAAGCTGTTGTTAGGAGCCATGCTGGAGCGGCTGCCTGGAAAAAGCTGTCCTGCTCACGTCTGGGGGGGCTGGTTTGCTGATTGAGCACGGGAGAGCAGGCAGCTGGGCTCGCGCAGCAGCCTCGAGAGCCATGTGGCAGGAAAATTGTCCTGCAGCATCTCAGGGTCTCTGGATGATAACAGCCAGCTCACAGGGGCACGTTTCTGCGACATGAATGAATTCTGCTTTGTCAATCATTTCCCTGCCTTTGCATACATGTTTTAAATCAATTCATCTTGTACAGACAATGCTCCGTTGTTTGCTCTCTGCAAACAAATGCTCATCTTGTACCAGACAAACTGTTTGCAGAAGAGCTTGTTGGTTATTTGTTTGGAGTTTTTTTAAAAGATCTGCATTCAGAAATAAATACCAAGGACATTCATCCAATCCAGAAACATAAATAAAAATACTACAGCTCATCTAGACCAACAAAATGAAACGACAGGCTGAATTTCAAACATTTGTGACCCAACCCCCTCGCCAGAAAAGGGAACCAACAACAGCTGTGTTAAAATAACTGCTCTGGGAGAGCCACGATGCAGCACCATCATCCTGCACCCAAGAAGGGAGGAAAAGTTCCTCCCGAGCAACTCGCAACCCTGCCAGGCAGCTGGGTCTGGGGAAGCCCCATGGCTGTGTGGTGCTTCCTATGGACACATCAAGAGGACACGATGCGAGCTTTTTTCTGCAGATCAGGACCACTTGACAGCACAGAAAAGGATTTTTTAGTGTTGTTTTTTTTTTTTTTCACAGAAACAAAAGGCAGACCAGCCTTCAAGGGAGACACTGCTCAGCCACCTAATCATCTCTTGACGCCTTCACCCAGCCCTAGGTAAATACCTCCCACCACGCTGTTAGGGAGCACTTTATCCAAAATGATTAACTGACTGCCTAATTACTAGAACTCCAAATTCCTTAGTTACCGAGCATTCCCCAAAACTATTTAACCAGCACTTCAGGAAAGAGTCCCCACGTGAACATCATACTGCTTGAAAAACAAACATGTTTTATCCCCTTTGCAAGGGGAGCAGCCCGGAGGAGGGCAGCCCGAGAGCCCAGCACCTGCCCCACGGAGCCGGGCGAGGGGAAAGCTGGCAGCAAACTCACCTGTCTGGCAGAGCCGAGCTGCAGAAAAGGCAACAGCCCCGTTGCTGACGGATCCTCCCTGCTTTCACCCAGCCAAAGGGAGGAAAACCAAAGCACAGCAAGGCTGCTCCCAGCAGGTTTGAAGAGCTGGGACCCGAGGACTGCTGGGAGCCACACTGGCCCAGGGCTCCTTGGTCGCACTGGGACCCGATGCTCACCTGGCTGTGCTCCTGTGCTCCAAGGACTGTTGGGCTTCCCTTGGCAGGAGGGCAGGCCAGGGTTTCTCTCCTGATGCACCCTGTGGTCCATCAAAGCCCGGTTCCAGCCCTCGCTGCTGGTCCAGACCAGCCACTGGGGGATGCACAGTGCCCCGTGTGCCAGCAGTGCTCTACTGAGATGAAACAGTCTGGGAACAGACGCTCTGGGGTGTGTGCAACAGTTTACCCTGTTTCAAACCAAAAAATTGCCCTGTATGGCAGCTGAGGTGGCCACAGACACCAACCACAGGCCTGATAATAAACACAGACCTTGCAGAGCATGGGACAGAGCCTGGGCACATCTTGGACTGGAAACTTGGTGTTTCTGTAGCTGGACTCACATTATTAGTGCTGAGTACTACCTACCAGCAGGAAGGTAACAGGACCTGTTGTTGTGCTGAGCTTGCCAGCAGGGGAACAATTTCTTCTTGGAGCCCAGACTTCAAATCCCAGCTAGGCTATATAGAAATAGAGGTTATGCTGCTGCTCTGATGGGGAAAGGAGGGGGAGAAAACCTCTACCCTTATGGATTATTTTGGGTCTGTTGGAGTTCCCAAACAGTGTCAGCTCAAAGAGCCCTTGGGAGAGGAAGAAGAGCAGCTCACATAAATAGAAACCAATTTTTCTCATCCCGCAAAGTCAGGGGATGCTCCGCAGTGGGGTAGATACCAGGGAAGAACATCTGGCAGGTGAGATTTGCTCATTTCAGCAGGGGCTGAACAGTGAAAATTACACAGAGGAGGGAAAGCTCACCTAAAGAAGTAGCAAGTGCAGACTTTCCAGTACTGCTGGGTGGCTCCTGCAGACAAGGCCAAGGGCTGTAGAAAGCAGTTTCAGATCACTGTTGACTGCAAGCATCATCAGTCTACTACTGAAGGTCATCCCTTCCTTGCAGCTCATCTGCCTCTGTATAGGTACCAGACAAGCTGCCAAAATCATCTACTTCAACAGGGTTTGGTTTTGCCTGGGGCTTGGCTTCCTCTGCCAACAGCTCAGTGAAGTGATACAAGTCATTGTGCAGCCAACACCATCACAGGTCTGCAGCCAGAGAGGCACCAGGGACAGGCAGTTGGAGGGGACAGGGGGGCTGCTGGAGGGGACAGGGGGGCTGCTCCATCCAGTAGCTGCCCGCACTTAGACTGGATCAAACATAACATGGAACTGCACCCTTTGGCAACCGGGTCCCTCTTTCAGAGGTGTCCAAATAGCCAAGGAGCAAGTCCCATTGCTTTTCAGTTTTAGAATCATAGAATTGTCTAGGTTGGAAAAGACCTTTAAGATCATTGAGTCCAACCATGAACCCAGCACTGCCAAAACCATCACTAAATCATGTCCCTCAGCACCACGTCGACCCGTCTTTTAAATACCTCCAGGGATGGTGAGTCAACAAAATATTCAAAAATATGGACTCATATGCAGAAGAAATGCAGGGGGTTCAGCGCTGTGAGATTAAGGGGAGCAAGAGCCTGCAAACCCTTTGGTAGATTGGGCTGCAGGTCACAGGAGTGCGTGGGGGGAGGACAAGCCGTGCCTTCGGCTGCTTTGCAGCCTGAGCCTGCAGAGACAACACAGCCACAGAGACACAATTTCTATGTTTATTGCATGCAGAAGAATGACCCAACACTCTGGCTCTCCCCCCTTTCTGGGCATAACCACATTTAACTGACTGCCAGTGGAGTTCTTGCAATCAACCCCCCTTTGCTGTCACAGCAGCACCCGGGGGACTGCGGGGACCCCAGTGTGTCAAGCCCTTACATGCTCTACGATCACGCTTTCCTCCTCACACGGCCAAGCTGCGTTGGGAAGCAGATAGCTAAGACAGAAGAGTATGCAGCCCTAAATGCTAGACGCTCCGTTCCTGTGATCACTGCTGCCTCCATGGGGAGAGGTGTTTGGAGGGGATGAACTCCTGAAGGAACCAGATCCAGTACGTGCCTGAACCCATTCAATGCCTGAACCGCGAGAGCCTGGGGGAACGGCTCGCCTGGTGGTACCGCTGATATCCCTCCGACGTGGCTGGGAGCAGCAGGAGGCTGCTCAGCGAATCCTTCTGGCAGAGGGCCATGGCCTCCTTGTAATTTTTCTTCTCTTTAGTGACAGGGTCAATGAGATCTTTTTCGTAGTTGGACTCATCCTGGAGCCTGTTGGCCAGGTCGCCTGTTATCATCCCTGTCTGGGCAGCTTCCAGCAGGGGGATGCGACCAGTTTTCTTGGGATCAATGAGCCCTCCAGTTAGATGCTGGACCTCCAGGTAGGGGAAAGCGCTGTCTTTGGTCATCCAACCCTTCTGAACTGCTTCCCCCACAGACAGCCTTCGCTTGGTCACTGGGTCCTCAATCCCTGTGAAAGCTTTCTGGGCATTGAGCAGTCTCTGCATGTAGGTCCTGTCAATCAGCCCCCTCTCGATTGCCTTGTGGACTGAGAAACGGTCCCGAGAAATGAGGTCTATGATGCCCCCCGTGGCAGCCTGGGCTTCCAGGAGCTTCTGAGCCGTCATGGGATCAAGCAGCTTCTTTGCAACAGCAGTCTTGATGTTGTACTTGGTGTCAGTGGTGGTGTCATACACCCCAGCAATAGGGGATGTGTCATCACAGAAGCCCTTCTGTGAGGCTGGGGGAAAGAAGGTTTGGGTTTGGCGGGTGGTGGGTGATGAGAGCGGGGATTTGGAGATGATAGAGCCAATAGAGAGGGATGGAGAAGGCTTGGATTCCCCAGCCACCAGCAAGGCAAATTCGGAGATGGGAATCTTGCCATCCCTATACAACTGGTACTCCTCCTTTGTGATCCTCCTCAGCCTTACAGCATCATCGATGGAGTACTGCTTTCCACTTTTTTTGTCAAGGAGAAGTGAGACTTCCCCATTTGGGCCCAGGGTGGTGACTTCCTCCCAGTCACATTCCAGCTCTTGCAGCTGGATGTACTGGCCTCTGTCTATGATACCTCTCTTACAGGCCTCGTAAGGGGACATATCATTCCCTGTGTCAGGGTCCAAGATAGAGATCTTGGTGGAGAGGTTTGTCTCTCTCATCTGGGTCTCATGATTGATTTCTTCCCGGTTGATCCGTGACTGGAGATCTCGAATGAACCTCTCCTTGTTGTAGATCTGGTCCTTCTCTCTAAGGATGTCTGCCTCCAACAAGGAAAACTCATGTTCCAGCTGCTTCTTCTTCTGCCTGTCATTCTCAGTCCGTTGGTTGAGCAGTTTGGACTCCTCCCGAAGGAAGAGGACTTTCTGCTGCTTCTGCCTCTCCAGCTCCCGCAGTTCACTCTCCAAGTTGGCTCTCTCCTGGATGGCCAGGTTCCTGGCTTTCTGCAGCTCTGTCTCTTCGCGAGCCCATGTCCTCTTCATGCCTTCAGCTCTCTCGATCTTCTCCCGGAGCCACCGTACCTCCTCCTCTGCCTTTTGCTTGGCTCCTCTCTCCCTGTTCAGCAGGTCCCAGATACGCGCACGTTCACTCTCCAGGGCTCTGTCCTTTTCCACTCGAATCACCTCCTTGTAGATGGTCTTCTCCTGGGATTTTGTTTTCTGCAAGACATCAACTTGCATCTGCAGGTTCTTGCATTCTCTCTGCAAGTTCAGCACCTCCATCTTCTCACGGTCCAGCTCCAAGCGCAGGTTGCTGGCAGACTGTTCGAGCACTGGATCCTTCTCCAACTTGACCACTTCTTCCATAATGATCTTTTCTTGCACTGGGGCTGGGCTCTCCTCCAGCTCCTTTATTCGCAAGGTAATTTGTCTCATCTCCTTCTCCAGTGCAAGCCTCTTGCTTCTATCCTCCTGAAAGTTGAGCAACTTCTCTTGCTCTTCCACCAGTGCACGAACCTGTTGCACGTCACGTTCCAGACGACGCCTGTTGCTCACCTCCTCATCCAGACTCCGGCTCAGCCTGTTGTGTTCATCTCGGAGCTTTGGATCCTTTTGAGTCAGTATCACCTCTTGAACAACTACCTTCTCTTCTGGTTTTCGCCTCTCCAGTAGCATGTATTTATTCTGCAAGTCATAGATTGCATCCTCTGCAGCTCTCCTCTTTTGAGACATGTTACGCA
The DNA here is from genome assembly GCA_008658365.1 of Alca torda. NCBI lineage: Eukaryota > Metazoa > Chordata > Aves > Charadriiformes > Alcidae > Alca > Alca torda. Next base: position 30,627,457 of record CM018086.1, on the reverse strand, counting down.
CCTCTTGACGGAGACGATCAGCTTCTTTTTCCAAGAGTGGGTCATTCTCATATCGGATAACTTCCTTATTGACCAGCTTGGTTTCCACCTTGGATCTCTCCCTCTTCCATTCATCCCTTTCACCCTGCAGCCTAATGAGCTGCTCTTGGGTCCTGCCATTGGTGTTCACTAGTTCATTGAGCTGTTGTTTCAGCCTGTCAATTTCTCTAAGAATCTCTGGACTCTTCTCATGTTTCACCACCTCCTCTATAACCTCCTTAAGCTCCACCACTGGCTTCTGTGACCTGAGGACATTGAGCTCTGCTAAGGCCTCTTCCACTTCACTGTCAATCTTTGTCCTTTTCAGAGTAACTTCCTGAAGCTCCCTTTTCAGGTGTGCAATTTGCCGCTCCGTTTCAGGATCCACCAGGAAAATCTCATTGACCCTCTCTTTAACCTCTACCCTTGGTTTTTGCTTCTCTGCAATACTGTACTGGCTCTGCAGCTCTTCCAGCTCACCTGTAAGCATCAAGTTCTTGCTCCTCTCTTCTTCAATCAGAGTTTTAAGCTTGGAAGACTCTCTCAGTAACTCTGGGTCCTGCTCTACCTGCTTCACCTCCTTAACAATAATTTTGGGTTCTGCTGTTTCAATTACTCTTTCCACCTCCTCAATCTTGTTCTTCACCTTCACTATTGCTTCTTCTGCAGACTTCCTCTTGAAGGATTCCTCATCAATTTGTAGCTGCAGGGTCCTAACGGACTTGAGCATTTCTGGACTTTTCTCCAGTTTGATCAACTCCTTCACCACCACTTTCTCTCGGATATTGGGCTGCTTTCGCTCCAGCATGTGCAGCTCTCTCTTACGCTGCTCAAGCTCGGAAGCAGCAGCCAAGCTTTCCTCCTGGAGACGTTTGATCTCCTGACGAAGACTGGCTGCTTGGCTCTCCAGGCTGGGATCTTTCTCAATTTTTGTAATCTCTTTGGTGAGGAGTGGGGCAGGAACGGCCTTCTTCTCGCTCTCCATCTGGGCAAGCTTCTGGCTCATCATTTCAATGTCTTCTTGCAGGCTCTGCCTCTTTTTGCTTTCCTCTTCAATCTGCTGTGCCATCTTAGACAGGTTGCTCTCCACCTGTGGGTCCCTGTAATATTCTATCACCTCCTTTTCTTCCACTCTTTCAATCGGCTTCTGAGTCTTCAACATTAGCAGCTTGTTTCTGTGTTCCTCCAGGTCCTCTTCAATCTTGGCCACTTTCCTCTTTTCCTCTGCCAGCTGTGATTTCAACCCCTCAGATTCCCTGCTTCTTGTGGCTTTGTTTTCAGATTGCTGATTTTGCTTGTGTACAGCTTCAATGTCCTCATGCACTTCCTTCTGCAAGGGAAAAACAATAAAGAATTAAAAAAAAAAAAAAGGGGCAGGGAAACCAAGTCACACTCTGAATCTGGCACAGAAGCTTTTTCCATGACAAGGCACGGTAAGAGACAGAACTGGCACAGAATCCCTGGGAAGCCTCCGAATAAGACTACGTCAACTGAGGACACATTCCCACCATCTCAACTAACTGACTTGGTGCATCTTCTCCTTCTCAGGGAGGTTCTGCAGCAGCCCACAAAGGTGCTTTGTGCTGCCTTGTTGTATCTGCAGCTGAGGGAGGGTAACATGGCCAGTCCCCGCTGTGCAGGTGGTTCATGGCAGCATCACAGAGCACCCCAGTTTAATTTTTTGTCCTTCCTGAACACACTGAAAGTCATCCAGACCAGAGACCTTTCCTACAGGTGAATCAAGTCCTAGAAAGACATGAAAGTCCTATTGCTTTGAAGCATTTCCAGAAGGTTGTGAGCACTAAATTCCAGCCACATCCACAGATGAATCTGAAATTCTTGGTTTGTGAACATTGATTAGATACAGCTGAAAATGGGACTTCAGAGCCCTATAAACTACAGCTTCAGTAAATAGTTGGAGGCCCACAGAGGTGATGAAAGTCACAACTTAAGATCAGTGTCAGTGAAACTGGGATTACTCGTGGTCTTTTTTCTCACAGGGGTTTCCATTGCTGTCCTTCCTCACTCCTGGATGTGGAGATTCCGGGAGGGGCAAGGGGATGCCAGGCTGAGCTTATTTCTGACAGCTTTGGAAAGATCACTTCAACCGCCAATCTAGAGAGCCCCCATCTTGCAAGGAATTGTTAGCTGGTACCTTCTCAACAATCTTCTTGGCAAACTCCAGACGGCTGAGCTGTTGTTTATTTTCTGCTGCCAGTTCCATGTAGAGCTTAGTCACATCATTTTCCTGAAAAAGAAACATCGGTGAGAGCCTTGTCCTCCCCACCCTGATGCAGCTCTGTTGGATGGCACGCTCTCCCACCCCTTCTTTCACCCGAATGCCCTTGGTGTACTGCATTGTTCCAGGGCTTGGTGTCTTCACATCTGACTTTCTAGAGAGACACAGAGCCTAAGGACTCACGTAGGAGATCCTGTCCCCTTTATTTGAACACCTGTCGGGTGCCTGCTGGCCTACACAGGGTCCAGACTTCCAAATTCACCTTGGGCCACACATGGATGGCAGCTGGCAAACAGCCCAAGGTGATGCAGGAGAACAGGGGTGTAACTGGGAAGAGCACACAGGAGCTCTGGCTCAGTCCTGTCCCCAGTAGCTGCTCATCTCTTCTGCCCAGGCAGATGGAAGTCAGTCTTTAACGCACTACTAAAACAGGTCCCCAGATTTGGAGAAGCAAACACCATTCAGCAGTAATACTCAGAAAGGTGGAAAATGACCCGCGCTCTGACATGCTTCTGCAGGGCTGAGACAAAGGTTTGAATGCCTCCTCTAAACCCACTCCTAGAAAAAGCTTTGGATTCTTCTAGGAATAGAGCTGTTTCTACAGAGACACCAGTTTTATATTTATATACCAAGTAATACCCAAGTCTCAAGGGAGATCTTGCAAAAGACTAACAATCTACAACAATCTGGTTGATTCCAAATGCAGAAAATGTGTAAATAAAAGGGTTTGGAGGAGAACATCAAATTCACCTACAACAAGAGATGCCCGTGCAAGCCCACACACCTGCCCTGTAAGTTTTTTCACGCAAAATGTGGTAATGAGGCATCACCAGAAATCTCAACCAAAGGTACCAGACACAGCCCTAATTCTGGATCTCACATGCTGCTTTGGACAAAGAGATGCCTGATGACATTTGTCCTTGAGATGAGGACCATAATCAGCTGTGGCCGTAAGAGTAGATTTAAGGCATTGCAGAGCACATGGGGCTTGGGTAAGGCGCTAGACAATGGTTTCCACACCTTCATCTTCACATTTTACCTGGGCCTGGATGCTTTCTTGTAGGGGGGTCACACGCAGCCTCTTTGCAGCAAAGTCAGTCAGGGAAGGGTCCAGAGAAGAGCTGTATTTGCCTGCTTGGAGTTCATAGTCCTGTTCGGAGCAGAAACAGAAGAATCAGTTGGGATATCTTGAGTGAGACGCTAAGGGAGGGCTACATGGGAAAACTCAGCCATACATTGAGGGTGGACTGCACGTTCCGGGATAGTCTGACCACTGCATTCTTCTCGGGCTCCTTGCTTTCGACCTCCTCCACCAGCCTCTGTAGGAGAGACACATGATGTTAAGGACAGATTGAGATACAGCAATCCAGTAATACTCTTGCAGGCAAGAGCAGTAGCTCAGCCTGGTACCGAAGGAAAGGTGAGGACAAGAAGACATTTAGGAAAGCCTCCTGGGCTTTAGAGGATCTCAGCAGCGCTCTCACTGGCCAGGACCTGCCTCGCTGATTTATGATGAGACAAATACCAGCCAACACAGAGACCTTCACATCTCATCATCTGAGCTAGTCAGCTTAGGATCTGCTCAAGGAGAGAAAGATGCAGGGCCCCAATGCAACAAGGTGCAATCTTTCAGGATCTGGGGGTGTGATATCAACCTGGAGGGGCTAGCATAGACGAGGACACCAGCACTGTAGATGAACGCAGCAGGGCAAGATACATCATCTGTGGGCTGCAATCCATTGTTTACTTTGCTCTAGTTCATTCACTGTGATGGGTGAAGTACACAGCTAGGAGCTGGTTGGTACTATTTTGCATAGTGTTCACAAGCAAATTTCCCCATCGCTGTAGCTGTACATGTCATGAGACTTGCCCTGAAACTCACCTTCTGCGCCTGCAGCTTGTAATTGATCTGGCTTGGCCCATCAGTGGTCTTCACTTGGTGCTTTGGTAGATTGTTCATCCAGAACATCAGGTTCTCATTGGAGTTTTGGAACTGCTGGTAGGTGAGACTGATATTTCTGAGGGTCTTCTCTCTGCGCAGCACAAAGTTGAACAGGAACATTAAGGGGATGGGCAAAGATTCATGTGCAAGTTCCTCAAAAGACACTATGGTGAGAATGTCACCACAACAAACACCAAAATAACATAAACAGGAGGGTGACAACCAGTCCCTGAGTGGGGAGCACAACTCTATGCATATCAGGTTTGCTACTGCAGTATGAACACAACCTGGGAGATGAGAGAAGGAAACAGGGAGGCAACCAGCAGCAATGCCTGTGAGAAGTGTTAAGCACACAGGTCCCTCGGGGTAGGGTCACTGGGTCAGGCAGAGACCAACAGTCAGCTGTTTAAGACCACCTTCTCACAGGGACCTGGAAGCTCAAAACCTGTGCTGTGCTTCGGAAGGTGGCAACTGCACAGCAGGACAGACCTGATCAGGATCAGGGTCCTGCAATGAAGAAGGTACCCTCGGGACTCAGACTAATGCTGGTCCATGTTAGCAAAGAGGAGCAGAGATGATGCCATAGTTCCTCACCGCTGATCCAGCTGGTCTGCAACGGCATGGTAGCGATCATTGAGGAGCTGCACCTCCCTCTTCTGCCGGGGCAAGTCAGGACAATACTCCTGGAAGTTGTTCTGCACGGCGCTGCAGCTGTGCTCAGCATCCTTGAGCGCCCGGTTCAGCTTCAGCACACAGTCCTCTTGGGCCACCAGGTCCCTCTTCATCTTCTGCAGGGGAAAAAGACACATCCAGGTTTGCACCAGTCGATGCACCAACCAGAAACACCTTCCTTAACTGTGCCGTGCCTGGGGGCTAGTCAGGCTCTCCCAAATAGACATGCAATGTGGAGAGATGTAGCAGCGAGACTTGTTCAGTAAAGAGGGTGGGAATCAAGGTGAGTTGGACAATGCATCGAGCAGAAGGGAGAAGTTTTGGGCAAGGCAAAAAAGGGTCACTGTGATTCAAGGGTGAGAGCTAATGATGGGGCAGGGAGAACAGGAGCAGGAAAGAACAGGGATAGGTGTGTGGCAGAGCAACAGAGGTTGGATGCTAGGAGGTTCATTGCATATTGAAGAGAAGGCTCTAGGGAGACCTTATAGCCCCTTCTGGTATCTGAAGGGGGCCTACAAGAAAGCTGGAGAGGAACTTGACAAGGGCATGTAGTGATAGGACGAGGGGTAGTGGCTTCAAACTGGAAGAGGGGAGATTTAGATTTGGAAGAACTTTACTGTGAGGGTGGTGAGCCCCTGGCCCAGGTTGCCCAGAGAAGCTGTGGCTGCCCCATCCCTGGAGGTGTTCAAGGCCAGGCTGGACGGGGCTTGGAGCAACCTGGTCAGGTGGGAGGTGTCCCTGCCCAGGGCAGGGGGTGGCACGGGATGATCTTTAAGGTCCCTTCCAACCCAAACCATTCTATGGTTCTATGATTCTATATTTTAGGGACCAAAAAGGTTGCCTGGAGGGACAGAGCTTTTTGCTAGGTAATGAGTGCAAGTCAGCCTACGACACCAACATAAAGCCTTCAAGGAACAAGTCCTTAGAAAGGCTCCATTGCTGGTGCCTCAGAGTGCTCAAATAAGCAAAGTCTAGCTCTCCCCACCATTGCTATCTAAGCTCAGAGATCTTCCTTCCCTAACAAAGAGTCTGATGTTCTCCTACCAGCAGGTCATTGGCCCGATCCTGCAGGGCATTGGGGGATGCAGGAATGATGCTATCCTGAGCCAGCTTGGCCTCAAATGTGCTGACGATCTTATCTGTGTTCTCAATCTGAGTCTCCAGGTTCAAGGCAGCCTTAGCCCTGGGGAAGGGAAAAATAACAAGACAAGGTTAGCTACAGAAGACCCCATTCTTCTCCTTTTCACTCTGATTTTGCGTGTCTAAGCTTATTTAACATCAGAGCTTCTACAGCATGGCAGAGAACAAGAAATATGCACTCACAACCCTGTCATGCTGCCCAGAAGTCAGATGTATTGCATTTCACAGCATAGCTGGGACACACAACCATTGTGGTGGACTTTCCACAATGGGGGGATCTGACCACATATGACGTACAGGAACTCCTTCAGAGGTACCTTTGATGAGGGATGGAAGGTTTCCAACAGGTCCTGGGCTAGATGGACCTCAACCAATGCCCACATAGACCAAACACATTTTCTTTCATGCTTTTGTGTTGACACCTCTCTGCAAGGGCTTCCTCCCCTCACCCCCATCAGGTCTTGCCATCATCACTCACTTCTTGTTGTACAGGCTGGAGAGCATGTTGACATCATTGTATTTGCTCCGGAGGGCATTCAACGTGACGGGGAGCTGGGAAGCCGAGGTGCTGGTGGGTTTCTTGGAAAGGTAGGTCTCACACTCCTTCTGCAAGGCATCCTTGGCTGCCCCCAGGTTCTCAAGCTTCTTTGTTGTTTCCTGGCAGAGCAGATGGGAGCAGAGTCACCCAACACAGTCATAACAGTGCTGTTGCGAAAATGTGTCTCCCTCAGGGGCGGATTTTGCTGTGGGGCTGAGGGTGAGGCAGCCCTCTCATAAGGAGGTGGCCCTTGGGGCACAGCCCCATCCAGACTGCGGCTGTCTGGCAATGGCAGGGTGTGGGAAAGAGATCAAACCAGACAAAGATGGAAGAAACCGACCTGCCCGAGTCCATCCTTCTGCCAGCACCAGATGAATACCCGCAGATGAAGGTGTAACAAGCTGAAGTACTACAGACCCAGACCTTACCCCAGAGGAAAGGAAGGGGGCTCCAGGGCACTGCCTTTTTTTCCTGTTTCCCTTGCATCTACCAATCTGTACTCCCCATCAGGTGAGCCAAAGCTGGTCCTTAGATTAATTCCCTCTATCCCTCCCTCTGTCCCGTTATCTTTTATGCTACACACTTGAGCGTGAAAAGTGACAGCATCCACATGACAAGGCTGAGGACTCCCCAGGACTGGTGCCTGGTCCACAGCTCCGAAACGAATGGACTGTCTTGCTACAGAGTCGAGCCAAGGGAGGAGCCTGTGTTTCTCTAGAATTTGGCTTAACCAGTCCCATTTCAAGGGCTCAAGCTGGCCTGAAACCCTTGCAACTGCAGCACTGGTTTCTCCTTTGAAGCACCAGCTGTCATCTCGAGTTGGTTCAGAGATATTAGTTGTTTAGCTTAAATAAGTAAGTTTTCATTGGAATAAATTACTTGGGGTTATAATATGGTGTGATTTATGCTGTTTGCCTAGCTTTACTGGGCATGAGTAGCTAGATTTGCTGAAGCTTTTAGGCCACAATAGAGCTAATTTTCTTAGCAATTTTCCTAGCGGCTGGTGCAGGGCTGTGCTTATTCCTTTAGCATGAGAAAAATGTCAATAACACACTGACATTTTGGAAGAGTTTTTCCCTAAGTCTGGGACTTTTCACCCTCCCCAGGATCTGCCAGGGAGCGCAGGTGCACAAGACGCATAAACCAGAAGATAAGGAGGTGACAGCCATCAGCAGAGACTCCATATCAACAGGATAAGAGCAGCCAATGACTGGCCTGGACACAGAGAGAGAATCCAAGGTGTTAGAAGACCCCAGACCAAAAATCACCGTTGGACTAAAAGATGCGTGAAGAGCATGTGAGGGGCAGGTGTAGAGATCGCAAGGGCATCATTGCCCAGGGATTTCTTTGTTCAACGTCCCTCTCTGGAGGCACCCAGCCTCATCTGACCCTGCTGATGAACCTCTCAATTAAGTTATTTATTTTCGTAAAATCTGATGCTCAAGACTCTGCAGTGGAAAACCCAGGGTGGAGCCTGGAAAAGGAGGGAGCATGCCCAAGCGTGTGTGTGTGAGGAGTCAGAAGGGGCACCCTTGGGCTCACTGGGGTCACCCGCTGCAAAGGGACCCTGGTCCAAGCAGTGACAGTCTCGGGTGCTGTGTGCGCGACTCCTTGGATGGGGTGTGAATGCTCGGGCAACAGCTTCTCCTTTAAGAAGTGTAATTCTTATGTCAGTTCTGGTTTGGGCCAAGGACACGGTGCTACCAAACTCATCCTGCTCCAACCCGCCCACAGCAGCACCCAACACCCACCTGCTGCTGTTTGATCCTCCGGGCAAGGTCATCTGTGGGATCACTGTAGTTCACTGGAGACCTCACTCGGTTCAAGACCTCCTTCTCCACCTGGACCAGGTCCTTGCCAACATGATCCAGGCTACCGAGAAGCTGGTCAGCTTGGGGATCATCCTGGACAACAGGGGAGCTCCTGGACAGAGCTGCAGGGAGACACAGCGTCGGTTAAACCCCATTTCTCTTTTGCCAGCCCACTCTTGTTGCACAGCCCTTTCTCCCAGCTGTCCCAGACGTGGTCCCTAAAGCTCCAGCTCCCTCTCATGCCAGCCCTGCTGCAAAGCTCTGCCCTGTGTGTTCTGCAGCTCTGAAGCACACGGGCTGCTCCTGAGCACGGGGTTGTGATGCAACCACAAACAATTCAGTTAGCGTTTCTAATCTGCAGAGCATCACGCACATGTGTGTGCCTGCCCATAGCAAAGGCTTAGGAAAATGGTTTTAGCTCTGCCCTGGCCAGCCAGAGCTCAAGTCCAAAGGAGGGATAAAGACAGCCCAGTTTTGCCATGCAGACACATCCCTGCTCAGCTTTGCTGGCAGCTTCTGGACTACAGCTGTGGGAGTAACAGAGCAGCCAGGGGTTGGGATTTAACTGTGGCTGACTGCTTATCCACGGTCCCCAGCCAGGGAGGAGAACTGCAAGGGACTGAGATTCCAAGGAAGGCCTAATTTAGGCTTCTGGGTAGGCACATCCCCCTGCAACCCTAAATACTCTGCAACTGTTGGTGGAGGTGAACCTCAGAGGTTTGAGAAGGGCAACAGGGAGTTTAAGTGAATTGGCTGACATCATGCGGTGACTTGTTGGCAGAACCAGGAGTCAGAGTTAGAAGGGAACTTAAAGACCATCTAGTTCCAACCCACCTTCCCTGGGCAGGGACACCTCCCACCAGACCAGGTTGCTCAAAGCCCCATCCAGCCTGGCCTTGAACACCTCCAGGGATGGGGCAGCCACAGCTTCTCTGGGCAACCTGGGCCGGTGTCTCCAAATCTAACCATTCTGTGATTATCCCATTGGCTGCTCCTTTCCATAGAGCAAAGGCTTCCTCCTGCTCACCCACAGGTCCCTCCACCTGCCCAGGTAGGTGCTCTGCTTCCAGCCAGGTCTGGGAGCTCCACAAGGGAGGCGCATGGCCTTGCTTTGGGGAGGGCTTGACGAACGAGCTGACATACCCTGCTGGCTGGGCTGAATGTGCTCCTGGTGGCTGCGTCCCAGGGTACTCTGAACCGCCGCTCGCTTCTGCTTCACCGTGTTCAGTTCCCCTTCCAGCCTGTGAGCAGAGAGGAGTGTCGTCAACCAGCAGGATGGGAAACTGCCAGCCTCCACAGAGCCCAGCCCAGCAGCAGCTTCATGCCTCTGCTGGGGAAGGTGTTCCCAAGGGCACGAGAAGGTATCCCCAAGGGCAGGAGAAGGTGTCCCCAAGGGCAGGAGAAGGTGTCCCCAAGGGCAGAAGGCTGGGAGCCCGCAGCCTGTTGCAACTCAGAGATGTCCCTTAGGAAAGGGGACAGCAGCAAGAGCAACCGGTTGTTTCGAGCAGCTGGTTTCTCCCAGTGGAGCCAGTGTTTTCCAGCTCTCGCCAGACGCTAACCAAGCTGGAAATTTATTTCCTATCCCTGCAGCACTTTCATAGGAAGAGGGTAGAAGTAGCTGCTTCTGTGGCTGCAGCTCTGGAAAGACCAAGTCTCATTTGTAAGGATGGTTCCCTTCTAATGAAACTAGAGCTGGGATCAATAGGAGCTGGAAGGACCAAAAATAAAAAATATCTCTGTGTGAGAAAAAAACCCTGATGGAACCAGGAGGGGAGGCCTTTGAAGGACCAGGCTAGTTCACATCCCCGCTATGGCCTGCTCCAGCTAAGCACCTGATCTAAAACCAGCAAGTCCCAGCTCGCCTGGCTGTTTGTTGGCAGAGAAGGGCTGTCCTTCTGCAGCACCAGGACACAGATACGTGCTGAGGGACTGAATGGTGGAACAGGCTAGGAAATAAAACAAAGACAAATACTTTTGCATGTAGGAAGGGAAGCGAACACCGGGAAAAGAAACAAACTGGCAGATATGGCCTGAAAAGAGCAAGAGTTTTCCAGGCAACACCTGCAGAGCTGTTATCCAGGAAGACATTGCAAACTTTTTCTTTTCTCCTTTAAAAACACACATGAAACCCATAAATCCAAAGGATTCGGTAATCTGGGATGTGTAAAGAGGGGTATGTGCTCAGGAAGAGCAACACAATGAAATAATCATGCCTGCATGACTGGGGAACCAAACTCCCATCATGGACGTGCCCAAGTAACTCTGAATCTGGGCTGCGGGCCTTTCCACAGCACTGATTTATCCAAGCACCCGAGGACATGATTAAAAAGGGAATGCCGAAGCTCCCTGCACCACCACCCCCTCCTGTGGGAACCACAAAAGCTGAATGAGCAACCAGGCAGTAGTAGGCTACGCGGTGGTTCAAGGAATATTTCTCAGTCTCCAGCTGGGGCTGGCTGAGAGGAGATGGCACAGATAACTCTGTCCTGTTTGGCAAGTCCTAAGCTCCAGACAGATTCTACAATGAATTTAGTCAAACCTATGCGAGTCACGTGTTTGGGTGAGGAAATCAAGCCCGACTGCCAGAAAACTCTTTGACAGCAAGGTCCGTACAGCATGCAGCGCTGTCGAGGAATGGCAGGAACCTGGACAAGATACTTGGGTGCGGGGAATAATCCCTCTCCAGGAGGGATTTCATATACAAGACAGTCAAGAGCTCTGTTCACAGCTGCGATTTCTCTGGAGTTGCAGTTGGGCTGGCTACGACCTAAGAGCAAGTCTGAATGTCTCTCTGGGATGAGGGTCTCCACTGCAGACTCACCTATTGACCTTGTCTATGGACTCAGGGTCTGGTGGAGGGATGGCGAAGCAAGCAGAAGGTGCCTCCTGGACCACACCAGCGCTGCTCTGCACCACCCACATCTCCGGGTTGCTGTTGTCCTTCAGAGTGTACTTGTCACCTCTGGTCAGCTGCACCTGGGAAAAAGACAAAAAAAACCCAACCCAGTGAAAGGCTTAGCTTTCCAGCACTAGGCTGGTTCCTCCCACCATCGAGCCAAGATCTGGAGCAACCAAAGAAGAACCCAGTTGCCTGTCTCTTCTGGGGGTACTGCTAGTCAAGCCCTCACCTCCCCAGCATCCCAGTCACAGAGGGTGTCCAAGGTGAGGGTCTGAGAGGGACGCATCCTGCGCAGTTTCAGGGGGCTGATCTCTTTGCTCCTTCTCTTCAGGTCAGCGATGCTCTTCTCTGCCTGTTTCACCGCCTTCTCTTCGTTCTAGACAAAACAAGGAAGACCCCGTGTTTCTGACCAGGCTTGGATGAGAAGGAAGGCGCAGGTGCATGACACACTACAGTGAGTACACTGGGACCAATTGTCCATCCTTGTGTGGTCACTGCTGGGGTGGAGTCAGAAGTGTCTTCATTCTTGACCTCTCCATGTCCCCTCCTCCCCTTTTCATTATCAACGCTCTCATCAGTTTCCTTCGCTCACAGCACATCTGCCCTTGAAGGCACAGCCTGAGTTATCATTAGGTGATCCCACACTGTCATATTAAATCTCCTGGAGAAGTTTTTCTTTTCAGAAAAGGAACAGACACCTGCCAAGAGGTGGCCACATTCCAGTGTCAGAAGGTACTGAGATCCCAGCACCTCTTGGGAGTAAAATGCGTTGCATGCATGGGAAGATACCGTCTTGAATGTGTCCCTCCCTCTCTCCCAGGCAAACGTTCCTTCCCATCTGCATCTCGCCCCCGAGGTCAGATTTCTTTATTCCCTCCCTTGCCCTTGGCTCATGAGAATGCCGAGGAGATGGGAGGACCTCTCCCCGCTGCTTGGATATCAGCAGCTCACCCTCTCTGTAGGCCCTCTGATCCAAGTGTCTCATGCTTAGGACAACGTGCAGCTCCTCTTTGATGGTGACCTGGGGCCTGGCTGTGTGTCACTGATGGGGACCAGTGCCTTCCCAAAGGTCACTGCCCTGCAGCGTGGACCTTCTGGGGCTACAGGGACTCAGCATCCAGAGCACAGTATTGCCATGAGCTTGCCCGTCCCTAGCACAGAGCTGGGACGAGCTCCCCCGGTAGGGTTATTTACCCATCTCTTCCCTTTCCCTGCTGTTATTTACAGGGGAGGTTGTGACATTTGGTCTGCCCCTTAGGTCTGGCAGTGCCCCCAGCCCTGAAGACCTCACCTCCAGCTGAAGCAGGAGATCTGACACCACCCCAGGGCTGTCTTTGTTAAACTTGCTGTATTTGGTGTCCAGGTCGGAGTTCATCTTCTTCAGGGAGCGGCTCACAGCCTCGGCATCGTCCTGGAACTGGAGGTGTGGGTAGAAAAACAGTCAGGGATGGGAGGACATTACTGTTTCCAAGTCCAGTGGGGTCTCTCAGTTCCCAGTATCTCTCCCACAACCTGTCTGGGGCTCACAAGACCCTACAGACCACCCTCAGAGCATGTGCTTGGGCAAGGACCCTCCATCTCCTGAGACACAGGCAAGTAATCCCAATCAACGGGTGAGCAGCAGGTAATTACAGCGAGCAGACCCTCCCCTGCCCCTCTTCTCCAAGGTGGCACAGTGACCAGTCCCCACAACAGGGCTGATCAGGTGAGCTGAGAGCCAATCCTTCACTGCAGCACTAAAGAACTGTGTTTTGAGAGGTGTTTCCCCAAAATACCCTGAGTAGGTGCAAGCAAAGGATCTCCCATCCTTATCTGTTTCCAGAGACCAGCCTGCCAACTCCGGCCTGACCCTGCAGGCCCAATGCTCTCTTCATTGCATTTTACCTTCTTATACGTCTCCACGCTTTTCAGTTGACTCTCCTGGCAAATGCAGAGATTCAGGAAATTCTGCCACTCGTTCTTCAAGGCTTCCTGGTGCGCCTGCGGTGGGACAGAGCACAACTCAGTGGGGTCCAGCTAGTCCTACCTCCCCCACCACCAGTCTCCTTCCCCCAGAAGTCCTAGACATCAGAGGAAGGGTAAAGACCACTGTTGAGCGGAGGCAAAGCCATGCCCGGGCATTGCGTGACGCTGAGCCTGAGCAAGCAGACTGCTCCATAAGGACCTGGCTCACACAGAGCAGCCACCATTTCTCAAAGGGTCTCAGCTGCGGTGGTGTGGGTGGCTGTGAGCCCACCTCGGCTTGCCACTGCATCTGCAGGCTTGGAAATACAACCGTGGAGTTGGTTTCAGCTGGGAGAGGTCATGCTGTGTCATAGCTGGAGTTTCACAGCGCTATGAATGTGGCTGCATTGACCACGTGCCTGAGCACCAGACCAGGAGCTGGTCCCAGCACACAGATCTTAGCTGCTGTCTTCTGAAGGGGTGAAGACCCTGGACTGCCCCCAGCCTCCCCATAGGGCTGGAGCCGGCAGAAAGATGCTGCAGTACAGTTGGTGAAGTGCGTGAGAAAAGAGAACACAGCAGGCTCTGCAGAAAAGGTCTCTTCCAACCTGTCTCCTGGCTCTTGATCCACAAATTATGGAAAGTGTTCTCATTCTCTTGTAGGGTTTGGGAGGAGACCCCCTTTCCCTACCTGGATAGGTTTGACAGCTGGGTGCTTTAGCTCAATCATCCTGTCCCCGTCGTCCTGAAGATGGTTCACAAACTCCTCTTGGCTGAGCAGGTCATTGGACTTGAAGTCCTGAAGGGGAAGAGAAACTTCATGACAGAGGGAGCACAGAGTGGTCTCCTGGGGCACCAAACCCCATGTAGCAGAGAAAAGGCTCCCAAAGCATAGACATCCTTGTTTGTTTGTTTTTTTAAAAAAAGAAGGGGCTGGGCAAAGCTAAAACAATTTAGACAGGCTTGGGCCTCAGAAAGCATCAGGGCATACGTTCAAAGAACATTTTCCTAAGCAATTATCCCTCTCTTCTTCCTGGTCCCAGCATATAGCAGTCACTGGGTGTTGTACTTTGGACTTTGAGGTTGACATGACACTGAGCCCTTCCCTCCCCTCTGACCACTGAGCCCCACCGACAGTTCTGTAATATATGATCTCACGTGCCAGCTCAGAGGACAGGAGGGGACACACAGGGTGGCTCATCCTCAACTCCAGCAGGGACCTAGAACATCTCTTCCACCTCTGTTTCTGTGCCCAGCACTTTCGGGCTGCCCTGGGAAAGCACCAGGCTCAGGGATGGTGGTGGATGTCTAGGAGGCAGGGATCCACCCTGGAAATCTCCTGCCCCAATGGCAGGACATGCTGCCATCCCAAGAGCTCACCTCATACTCCCGGCGTATGCTCTGGACGTCCATCATTTGGTCACTCCAGTCCTGCTTCAGGATCTTGGTCTGCTGGTCTGTCAGGTATCCCAGCTCCTTGGTGCAGCCCTGGAGGTGGTGGTACAGGCTGCCCAGGCTCTGCCCACGCCAGATGGAAGCTTTCTGCCCATGCACACAGGAGAGAGACAGCGTTGGTGCTCAGGCTGAGGAGCGCCTTTCCCCTCTTCCTCCTCCTCCTCCCCAGGACCCCGCTTGTGTTGCACATAGAATGGTTTCGGTTAGAAGGGATCTTTAGAGTCATCTAGTCCAACCCCCCCACCATGAGCAGGGACACCTTCAACTAGATCAGGTCGCTCAGAGCCTGTCCAGCCTGACCTTGAATGTTTCTGGTGATGGGGCATCTATCACCTCTCTGGGCAACCTGTGCCAGAGTTTCACCACCCTCATTGCAAAAAATTTCTTCCTTACATCTAGTCTAAGTCTATTCTCTTTTGGCTTAAAACCATTACCCCTTGTCCTATCACAACAGGCCCTGCTAAAAAGTTTGTCCTCATCTTTCTTATCACCCCCCTAGAAGTACTGAAAGGCTGCAACAAGGTCTCCCTGGAGCCTTCTCTTCTCCAAGGCTGAACACCCCCAACTCTCTCAGCCTGTCCTCATGGGAGAGGTGCTCCAGTCCTCTGAGCATCCACCAGGAGATTCCCAGAGACCTTGGTAAGACATCCGCCGCCGCTTGCCCTTATCTGATGGGGCTGCCGTTCCCTTTCCCTCCTCACAGACGAGATATGTTTGTCTAACCAGAATCCCAGGTGTGGGCTGATGCCTCGGGCAGCCTGAGAGCTGGCCCAGCTCTGCTGTATTTCTCACAAATACCATTTCTCAGCATTAACCTTTACGGGCCCAGCTGGCTAAACCCAGGACCTTCTTCCTGGCCACCTCCTTTGCTCCAGCTGCTCATTTCCTCTCTGGAACTCTTGTTAGGGACCAGTACAAGCCTCAACATTTGCAATCTTGATTTGGAACAGTCCGTGGGCCGGGACAGGGTTTCTTGCTCCCACATCCATAACCCTGCACTCACGGACACATGGGCAACTCCAGATCAATGATCCACAAAGAGGAGATTCGCAGATCTCACCCACAGCATTCCCCTGAGATCAGCGAGCCTGCTCTCAGTTTATACCCATTCCAAGGCAGGAAGGAAGTGGGGTAAGAAAATGAGGGACACAACTTCACTGGGTAAGACCAGAGGTAGCTCCTGCCCTGAGCTGGGCATCCCCTGTCCATTAGGGAAGGTGTTACTCTTCTGTATGACCCCATCTGGCCAGAAAACCACCGAGAAGCTTACCAGCAAGTCCTTGTACTGGCTCTTTAAATCTGCCACATCCTGGGTTACAACACGGACAAGACCAAGCGGGAAAAAGAAAAACAAAAAAAAAAAAAAAAAAAGAGAGAAAAAAGCCATTACTAAAACAGGTGGTAGATGCTGACGAGTTGATTTATGGAAGGTGCTTTAGAAACCTTGCAGGAACCACCTCCCTGGCCCCTGTATGGCTTGATCTGTCCAAGCTCAGGTCTCCCCATGCCCTCTGCAGAACGAGGGTGGATATTCACCCTGCGGAGGAGCGGATGGGACACGCGGCCAGACAGCGAGCAGAGCCCTCAGGGTCCGGAGCGGAGCAGATGGGACCAAGGAGGGGATGGAGGGTGCCTTACCCCACAGTGGAGGTTCTTGATCTGGAGGCCATAGGCTTCAATCTCCTTCTGGAGGATGTTGTGCTCAGCTATTTGCTTTTCCAGCTCTGACATGCCGGGGCCGTACTGTCCCGCGTTGACTTGTTTCTGTGCAAAAGGAGTTAGGCAGAGACTAAAGCAAAAGGATTGGTTTGAGGGAAAAGCCCCAGTGAATGCTGGCAGGGTATGAAAAGATCTGGTATCTGATACCAGTCCAGGAGGAAGGGAAGGGATCTTGTTGTTGTTTACCGTGATTGCTGTTGATTGCCATTTCCCCAGCCATACAGAGGGGCAAAGATAACCAGACCATAAAACCTTGTGGCGTACCAACCTAAGCTGAACCAGCCACCCTCCCCACAGCGCCATGCAGTGGATGGGTGTAGCTACCACCCAACCTTCAGGGGAATCCAAGCTGACTCCAAACTGGGCACTGCACGTACCCACGATCTTGCAGCGTGAAACCCTAGGATGCAGGGCTGTGAAGTCCTTGAAGACATCACCTTCTCCATCCTTTCATCCCACAGCAAGGCATCTCTACCTGATCCCCATTTGGTAGCTCTTAATATGAAGGGGTCAATCAAGAGGGTCCTCCAGAGGGTTTTAAGAGGTGGGAGGAGAGTCCTTCTCCTGTCCAGAGTAACTGAGTTACTTCCACCACCCTCAATATCCCTGCACAATGCTGAGCATACGATGGTGGTGGAGTCTCCGTCTCTGGAGACATTCCAAACCCACCTGGACGCGTTCCTGTGCAACCTGCTCTAAGGTGACCCTGCTCTGGCAGGGGGGTTGGACTAGATGATCTCCAGAGGTCCCTTCCAACCCTACGATTCTGTGATTCTCTGATGGCTGGCAGATCCCTACTGGCAATAGTGGACATTATCTGGCCTTGGAGAGTTGGGAGATACATCTAAAACTGGCTGCTGTTACCATCTTTTGGTCCAAGATCCTGGCCCAGTCTACCCTGGGCCCCACGTCAGGGATGTTCAGTTGTTCGTAGAGGGCCCGGTACTCTGCACAGAGCTGCGTCACACGGTCATGGAGCTGCTGGATGCTGCCAAGGAGAAAAAGCAGACGTCTCAGTGTCAGTTTGCAAGGGGAGAACTGCAGTGAGGTTTGTAGAGCCTAGATTTCACCCGTAAGACCCAGGCTGCTTTGTTGTCCCTTTGCGACATGGCCTCCTCCAGCAGTGGAGGCACTTGCCCTGGTGCTCTCCATCTCCAGGGATGTCTCAGGAATTACAACCCAAGAGAAAGTTGCAGGGAGATGAGGGCTGTCCCTTCCCAGCTAGAAAACAACTCTTCCCTCCTGATTTCCACCTAGAAGGGCTGGAGAGAGAAGGGAAGCAAAACACCAGAGGCCAACTCTTCGCCCATTTGAACACCCAATTTTGCTTGCCTGAACAGAAGGCATTCATTTTGGGAAAGGCAGAGGAAAGGGGGATTTGCCCTGGGAATGGGGCCACATTTTAGCTCTGCATTTTTCTGGTACCTTTTACAAGAGCTCCCAAATAAGGCGGGGGACTCTTGGATGATCACTCTGGCAGCCACCCTGCACACCACTACCTTTACAAATATATTGGCAGAAGACCTGATTTTAAGGCTAGAGTGTATGGGAAGAAGGGTGAAAATACATCTCATGGCAACGACTGGAGATCAGCCTATATCCTAGGAGGGTTCCCAATCGCTCAGTGCCCCCATCACACCAGTCCCCCCAAGCTGTACTCACTCTTTCTCTATCTCAGGAGCCTGAGGGTGTTTCAGCCGCTTGGCACGGTCCACGTCCAGAAAGAGGTCCTTCAGCAGCGTCTCCGCTTCCTTCAGGTTCCTGGCGTTCTCCTGCTGGAACTCAAAGGGCTTGTTCTTCTGGTGATTGCTAGCATCCTGGAGACCAGGGAAGACAGAGGAGAAAGCCTGGTTGGACCACATAGATCTCACAACATTCCTTGGCCAAGGCAACGGGTCTGGATGCTCAACACACCGAGCACAGATGGAATCCTGGTGCCAGGGTGCTGCTGGGGAGTGTTTGCCCAGCCAAGCTGCCTGCTTCAGCGTCTCTCCCACCCAGGGCACCCGTGTGGGTCAGGCTGGCTGCCCGCCTCTGGGGTTGCTGGGAGGCACAGGGCTGCTCTGCTGTAGGTGAGACGGCTTTGGCTGTGGGAAGCATGAGGCACTGAGCAGAAGGCACGGAGGCTAAAATTTGAGAGGCCCCAGTACACAGCCCCAGGGGCTGGGAGGCTCTGCAGGGCGCTCTGTTCCTCCCCTGCCTCGAGTCAGCCCCCAAACCTGCACCAGCAAGTTGATGCACAGAGCAGACACCTGACCTGTTATCCCAGATGCTGCATTTCTAGGCAAAGCCGTTCACCTTCCCACCCACCTGCATTTTGAGGCAAAGCCTTTCCCCTTCCCACCACCTTCTGCCACAACTCACCTCCTTGAGCCTGGACTGTGTCTCCAGGATGTCCTTCTCCACCTGGTCGGCATTTGTCTGCATGCGGGAGATGAGTACGGCCAGCTCATTTGTTGAGGACCTGAGAGAGGGAGCAGCAAAGCAGATGGGTGGGTGAAGGCAGTTCTCACGCTCTTCATCACTGCCCGGGACCTGACACAGGTGTGGTTCTTCAGGCCTTTCCCCCATGTTCTCCTGGTCTCCAAAGAAAGTCTAAGCTGTGGCCGAGGGCATGGATGGATACAAGTGGTCAGTGCCTGGTGTTACCTCCAGCCAACTGAAGGGAAGAGGTGGTGTGTTCAGAGCGAGCAGGTGGTGGCTTTTTGCACACCACGCAGCTCCTCTGCGCAACTCCTCAGCGCAGGACGCTGCAGATGCTCCAAAGTTCGTGTGGATTCAAAAAGCAGTGGAGAAAACGCACATGTAACTCCCCCAAAAAACCCCAAAACAACAAAAAAAAACCCCAAACCAGCCCCTCCCAAAAACAAACAAACAAAAAAAAACCAACAAAAAAATTGCCGTAGGGCTCACAAATGCACCAACACCACATCTGGGCTGGGAAGACCTGAAGCCACAGACAGCTGGAGGCCAGGAGAGCACCCTGCAGAGGCAGCACAACATGCTTGCCCTGTTTGGAGGTGTTTCCCTGGGTGTCTGCCCTTGGCTGCTGGTAGAGGTGGGTGAGATGGTCCTTCAGCCTGACCCAGAACTACCATCCTGTGGTCTTGCTTCATGCAAAGCACTCTGCAGGTCAGCCCATTTTGATGCTGGAGAGGCCAGTGCCACCCCAGGACCAGGCTGCAGTGGACAAGGACTTGCTACGCAGCCCACAAGCCCCTCTGGGCACTGTGTAGGCTCTTGCAGTCATGCTGCTTTCAGGGCTCGGGGACAAATTTCCCAAGGCCGTAGCACAACTACCAGCCCTCCTCACCGCACTGAAGATTCACTGAAGGTCCCCATCAGACCATTTCTTATTGTCTCTCACCCCAGTGCCGATGGTACCATCACAGCACCTATTCCATCACTGCTATCGTGAACGAGTGCCGAGAGCCCTGCTGAAACAGCTGCATCCAGAGCCCGCAGCAAGGCACGGGATGGTTCCCAAAGCTCCCTGCGGACAAGAAAGCACAAACCTTGGTGCCACCTTTGTCCTCGTGTCCTGTTGTTTCTAATAACATCTGCCCTTGAGGAGAGTGCCGGCCCTACCCTCCAGGCAGGGAGAGTGCAGCGCTGCCAGGATGTGGGCAAGCAGAGGCGGGAGGGTGCGAGTCGATAGCATCATCCAGGGACTCGAGCCCTTGGATGACGGCTGGTGGAACAAAGTTCAGCAGAGGCTCAGCTCGGTTACGTGCTGACTCTGGGGTCTGAGACCAGACGGAAAGTTTGAGCAACAGCAATGGGACATTGCACAGGGGTCAGGTGGTACAACCTCCCCTGTGCCTTTGGTGGAGGAGGAAGGTAGGAGAAAGGTGATATCCTGCAGCAGAGCCACCCCCATCTGCCCACCAACCCTGTGGTTTCCTTCCTAGCCCCTGAATCCAGCAAAGGACCAGGAGAAGCGGTTCCCTTAATGGCTCTATCATTGCGTCAGCTCCTCATCATGGCTCCAACTATTGGATGGTTCATACCAAAGGCTAGAGCAGATGCTGGAATGTTCATATATTACTGCCCCAAGTGACTGTTAAGTGCCACTGAGTGTTACGGTCACCCCAAGCCAGGTTCTCGGATGCCACAGATGGGCTGAGCTGGCTTGAGACGTGGGCTCCATGCTGACCACAGCTGAGCCCGTGTAACTCCAGAGGCGCGGCCCCAGAGACCCTGCTCACAGCATCCTCCTGTCCCCTTTCTCCGACTCCTCCCTTGGTTTGGATTTCCCAAGAGGGTGGCATGAGCCTGAGACGCAGCAGGTCCCAGCTCCCTCGGGGGCTTTGGGTTGGCAGCATCTCCTGGCCATGCCTCAGCTTCCCTGCCTGCAAAGCGGACGTCAGCGAAGTCAACAGGGGACTGCTGCGCTCTGGCAGCGCCCTCTTCTACAGGGTCTCAGTCCAGGGATCATGGAGCCAAAGAGCCCAAACAGGTCATTCATCATCATCATCAAAGCATCACTGTCTCCTACAACCTGCGTCTTATACCCTGTTAAACATCCCTCCTACCCGATCTGTGCCCCATGGATGCTTTTTCTGGGGTAAATTGCAGAGCTCAAGGGGACAAAGGGTGGCCCCAGGTCCCAGCACAACAGGGTGGGTGGGAGGAGCGCAGAGCCAGGACTCGGTCCCCATGAACCTGAGCGTGCAGCAGGCTGGAAGCCCCAGGAGGTCCCCCCTCCCCAGGAGGTTACACAATCTCCCACTCATCCTCGACACGCCTGGAATGAGGTGGCGTCCCATGAGCAAATACTTGAGCACCACCCAAATTTCCTGCCCGGTCTCTCTGCGCAGGGAGGAGAGAGTGAGTCACGGGCTGGCCGCCATCCCAGGGGATGGACGCCTCTCCCCATGTGCCGGGGGGAGCCCGTCCACCCCGAGAGGTCTGAATTCAGCTCCTGCCTGGGAAGTTCATGCATGGGGTGTCCAGTTTGAGCCCTGTTGTGATGTGACCACAGATACCTCTGTGCAGCTCCAAGAGGGGAGAAGTGAGGATCCGTCTTTCCCAGGGAGTGTAGATTGCAAATAAAATTCTCCTTATTCCTCATGGCACCCCCTTCCTGGCTAAAGGAAAGACTGGGACACCCCATCTCTTGGTTCACAAGGCTGGACACATGAATCAGCTCTGTTTAGGCTGAGCCACAACAAAACTGTGGACTGAAAAGACCTCAACAACCTCCTGGTGACAGGGGCTCAGCCTTGCCCGTCCCCAGCCTCCGCTGTCTCTGCACTGCACGGGGCACCCGAGGTTAGAAACAAGGATGCTGTTGCAAACAACCTGATCTTCAGGGAAGAAGTGAAGTTTCCTGGAGAGCACCATCTCAGGAGCAGAGGGGGTCTCCCCTTTGTGTCCTGCAGTGGAGAGCCAGGAGGTATCCATGCTGGCCAAGGGAGGTAGCCTGGGCAGAGGAGGAGACTGGGACCCTGTAGCCAGCAGCCAGGCTGAGGAGCACTGAAGCCAGATATGGGATGTCCTGGGAGGAGAGGGATGGCTACACATTGTCCTGGATGCCGGAGTAAGGCCTGGTGCATGATGGAGAAGCCATCTGTCCTCAGCCGAGCCTCCCACCCTCACCATGCTCCTCGGTTGAGGTGGGAGCAATGCTGAGGAAACCACTTAGTCCATGCACGCTTAAAGAAGTGCCCAAACCACCACAGACCCTCCACGGACCATGGTGAGAGGAGTGCGAGCTTCTCCTGTCCATGCCAACCCCCGTCCATGCAGCCTGCGGTGACACGGAGGCGTCACCGTCCTTCCTCGGGGCTGTCCCTCCTGCCCCATCCCTGCTGCCCCCGGGAGAAGCGTCACTCAAGGAGAGCTGAGCGCAGCAGGGCCCCATGTTTCACGGTGAAGATGCTGATGCTTGGGCTGCAGAGAGGCAGCCAGGCATCGGACGGCGTGTGAGGAGCCACAAGCTCGCCCGTGCTTATGTTGAGCATCCCATGGAGGGGCTCGGGTCCGACCCTACTCATGGTGCGTGCATTACAGCTGCAGCCCCAAGCCGGCCGAGATGGAAGGCAGAGCTCCTCCTGCTCCTCCTCCTCAAGAGCCAGGGCAGGTCTCCTCCCTAGGGCTATCTCATACCTAGAAGAGGCAGAGCACTATTATTATCATTATTAATTGGTTCATTTCTCATACCACTTTCTGCCTCCTAGACGGTCCAGCTGCACACAAGGGATGGCGTCTCTCAGCAGGAGCAGGACGTCCCCTGCTCCCAGTCACTCCTGCCAGAGCACGTTTGGGCAGGACCACAGCACCCACCCCCTTCAGTCCCCCACCCTCCCTGTCCCTTCCTTCCAGGGCATTTTGCTTCATGGCCGCAGGGGAGACCCCAAAGCTGGGTCTGTTCTCCCCGACACGCAGAAGTCCTTGCACGCTCTGACCTGCCAGCCTGAGACACTCACAGCATGCCACCAACAATCCCCGACCCGTGCTGGGTCAGTCCCCTGAGCCTGTGCCTGTCCCCCCAGGGACCACACTGCTCTAGACTGATCGGGGATAAACAGAGGGAGGCAGTGGCAAGAGCAGCAACTCCAGGAGATGGTTAAACCAGAAGATGACTTGCCATCCACCTCCAAAACCACCCACGGCCTCTGTCATGATCGCACCCGGGCAGCCAGTCCAGCCAGATCCGATTCAATTCCACCTTCTTGTGAGTTTTCCCTTTCAGCCCCGCAGTCTGCCTCCTCCTAGAGCAGGGCACAGCCAGGATGTTTCTCGGGAACAAACCTGCGCTTATTACCACCTCCCTGGGATGCACCCACCCAGCACAGACCTGGGAGGCAGGATGCTCAACACCACGGTCCCAAGGACCAAGACGAGGGACTTTCTCTAGGGGTCCGTGCCAGGAGCGGCACCCACTAACCGGGAACCCCCGGAGGCAGGGAACCTCTACTGCTGCTGATGTTCTGGCCTCAGGGTCACCAGGAACAGCTATGGGCCACCAACATGTTCTTGGGGCCAACCTTCATTTTCTCAGCTACTATGGGCGCTGACCAAGCCCCGGGCCACGGCCAAACCAATTAGCCTTTGTCTGATGGTTGGTGTCTCCTAAAACAAGCACAACTAGCTCGGTAATTGCCCTGCTTCTGGCTCCAGCCTCCATCCTGTGCAGGGAAGATGTGTGAGGTCTCACCGGGATGAGATTCCAGTTATCCCAAGAGGCTCATGCTGGGGGAGAACCTGGCCCAAACCTTCCTGCGGCACCATGGGGGCTGCAGCGAGTTGTCCCAAGAAGCCTCACGTGAAATCCCCAGCCCAGGTTTGGAAGCCAGCGTGCACCACAGGCTGGGGAGGAGGATAGATCGCATTTGCAAGACTAAAAACAGAGACGAAAAGCCAGCTAAAAACAGCTAAACTAAGTATAAACAGCTCTGGGGCTTCTGGGGAGGTGTCTCAACGCAGTCAGGTCCCAACAAAGGCTTGATGTTCAGAGAAGCCCCAAATCTGCCTTCGTGATGAGTCTGTGAGTGCTCAGCTCCACTGAGGCAGTTTCCTACGGCGGGGCAGGGGACCAGCTCCCCACATCCGCACGGGGAAGCCTCCACCTCTGCTGGGACCCCCCTCTCCCCAGGTCCCGCTGCCCTGCCCAGCAGTACCGGGCCACCACCCTCCTCAGAGGCTGTTTGCAGACGTTGGGTTTGGCCCCCATAAACGGCGCGGTTGGGTGCCAGCCCCCTGCTGTGTCCACCCAGGCATCTGACACGCACCGGCCCGGGCTGCTGCCCTTGGTGGTCCCGAGGGATGGGGCCAGCACCCCCTTCTCTCCCTTGTCCTCAGGGACAGGGATTCCTGCAGAATCGGCCCACTAACACCAGGAAATGCAAAATTGCTGAGGAAGGTGGAAAATAACCCTGAGTTAGCAACTGCAGCTGAAGGGAGGGATGAGCGCTCTCTCTGCAGGACCACCCCCTCCCAGGGGACGCCCTGCTCCCAGGGAAACCTCCTGGTCCCATCACACATCTCGGTCCCCAAAACTTAGGGAATTTCTTCAGAGGGGACGTGGCTGTCAGATCCTTTTGGTGCTGCCTCAGACGGGCCTGAAAGAGGCAACCTCAGCTACCCGACCTGCAGAGACCCAGCCTGTCACTAGGATGGACTAGAGCAGTCACCGGCAAACCCACTCCTCACCCATCTCCACCACCTGAGCATCCCTCTCCAGGGACCCCAGTTCCCAGGGCAGCATCACACCAACCTCACACAACCAGCGAGTCCGGGGATCCCAAATCCAGGCTGGTGTCTGCTTTGCCATCGAGCAGAGCCTGCTCCACCCAAGCAAAGGGGCCGCGTCTGTTCTCCCTACTCCTACCTGCCCAAAAGGGGCTTCGCACCTGCCTGCTCAACTAACACAGCTCCGAGCACATCTTCGGGCACTGCACGTCCCGGGGGCAGCATGGATACTTCTGGGCTGGAGCACAAAGCCCACCAAAGACACGGATAACAGCTGGGGCAGCACGTTTTGGCAGCAGCTCCCTGCGAGCCCCAACTTTCTGGCTGCTCCACAAAGACGTTCTTAGGAGACATTGAGCGTTCTTCCCACATCTTCCCCCAGGGTCCACAGGACAGCTTAGAGAGAGGAGAGGAGTTGCACTTACTTGCTAGGCTTGACAGGGGAACCTCTGTTGGGGGAACTTCTGCTTGGGGAGCCTTTGCCCACCCCCTTGAACATGTTGGTGAGGTCCTAGCTGGTCTCACGGAGTCTGCGAAGCCGTCGTGGGCGCTGGCTCTCTGCTGCGGTCTGTGGGGATGGAATGACAAGACTCGGGAAGGGAAGGACGGCGGTGCGCTAAAGAGCAGTTTCTGGGAGGCTCCTCCCCACGCGCAGGTGAGCAGCAGCAGCAGAGATGGAGGCACATATGAAAAAATGACTCGAAAAACCAGTTTAGGGTGGAAAGAGCAGAGCCCCAGCAGGAGAATGGGAGATCTCGCCCTGGCTTGGAGAGCCTTTTGGCACACACAGCCAGAACCGTGCAGCAGTTTCCCAGCGGAGGGGCAGAGAGCACAGTCTCTGCGGGGAGGAAAAGTCTGCAAAGGTGACTTCGAGGGAGTGCACAGCCACTACTGAAACACACTTTAAAGCATTTTCTTGCATTAGCTGCTTAAAACACAAGAGAAGTAGCAGAAGCCCTACGGACGAAGCCAACCAAGAGGTTTCCAAGGAAGCAGCGGCAGTTTGGGAACCACCAGTTCGCAGAACACGATGTTATTTTGCAGTTCAGTAAACTTTTGGCCCAGGCTCAGCACAAGGTGGCCCCGGCTCCTGGCAAAACACGGAGGGCTAATGGCAGAACTAAGGTCAGCAGCTCCAGCACAGCATCACAGGAGCCTCGACCCGCGGGATTCAGACTCTGGGACAAACTTGGGTACCAAAGCCCCAGAGATCTGGGTCTGAGGCTCTACCCAGACACTCTGTCTACACAAGACCTTAGAGCAGGCTTTGCCTCTGGGCAGCTCTTTCCCCTGTGGAGCAAAGATTCAGAGTCCCAACTGGTTTCTAGTACAACTGGTTTCCAGTACAGCCCAACAACACCCGGGCATCTCCGTGGCTCCTGGGGGATGCCCGTCCAGGCTGTGCTGCTCGGTGGGGCTGCCCGGCCCCACAGCTCTCCTAAACCACAGCAAGGGCTGGATGCCGTCTATCTCCTCTGGGTGGCAGATAAAGCAAAGTTCAAAGTTTCCCACAAACCGGGAACCCTGTGTTTCCGGCTGATCCAGCACGGATCCCACAGCCACACGGGATCCTCATCCGGTGCAGGAGCAGGGAGGGAGGGCAGAAGATGGAGGAGGAAGCGGACAGGAGTGGATGGGGACCACAGCCCCCACGTAAGCACCAGCCACCCGTGATGTCAACACAGGTTTGTGGCCGTTCTTCCCCGTTTTGTGTGGCCCAAGGACAACCCAGGCAAAGGCCTAGGGTCTATTGTCACTTCCTGGGTGACCTCTTTGTCCTCTTTAAATTGGCACAAAAGAAATCACGTCTCAGGAGAGAGGGAAAGACATATGTGGGATAAGGCTCCTTTGCAAGGGACTTGCTTTCTGCTATGGTTTTGCTCTTCTACAAGCTGCAAAGCCCTACCTTTTCATGGTGGAATCATAGCTTGGGCCCTGCTTCTCACGCCAAGATCTTAGAAGCATGAAGACAGGAGGTCCCCGCAGCTCAAAGCACTGGGAGGTGGCTGGTGTGGGTCTTAGGAGGAGGGGTGACTTCTCCTCCAAGGGGGCTGGAGTTAACGGAGACCTGCTTCAGGGCCTGGCTTTGCTGTGTAGAGGTCTACAGAGGGGATGGAAAGTGGTTGCTGAGAGATGACCCTTTTGCCATTAACATCCAGCTGGCCAATGGCAGCCACGAAGCTCTTTGAGATGGTCTTTGACCGAAGCTGAGGGGGCCCAGGGAGGAGGAACCTGTAGCCCACAGGACCAGACACTGCTGCATTTACATTCGAAGGCTTAAAGCGAGGTGAAGCCTCGCCAGGGACAAGAGTTGAGAGCATTTGAGGCCAAGCAGACCTCAGTTTGTAGCCAGGCAAAGCAGGAGCACGCCGGAGCCCGTGGCTGCACGGGACAAGCCGTTCTCTGCAGGGCTGTTGGCATGAGCCGGGAGGGGATCAGTCCCCTGCGAATTCAGAGGAAACTCAGTTGAACAAGATGGACTGCCTGTAATCCCCGGGAAGACAGCGTGCTGGCACACGGAGGAAGTTTTAAGAATTAGCACAAAAAGCAAACCAGGCACATAGCAACACCCTGGACAGCCTGCTTCCCCAGCCATCCATCACCCGCAGCCTCCAGCCGAGGGCTGCGGCTCCTCACCCAGAAAGCTTCAAAACAGCACCTTCCTCTCCTCTGTTTTACACGACAGAGGTGTGATCCTTCCCCGGGCCAAGTCTCCAGCTGGCAAGGATCCCTTGGAAAGACAGAGCAATTTTTAAAAGCTAATACTGTTTGACCTCGCCCCTGTGCACACACAGACGCACGCTCTGGCAGGCAGCGGCGTCCTCTGTGCCGCACGCAGACGGGACAGATAAACACGGGGCTAATCTCAGGGCTGATGGGAGAAGCAGCAGCGCCTTTGGCAGAGGAGCACCCGTCGCTCGCAGACACCAGCGGGAGAGTCGGGCCAGATCCCGACGGCTTTGGAGCCCTGGTCCAGGAGCAATGCTGAGCATCCAGCCTGATGTCTTCCTCTTCGCTGCCTGCTCACCTGCCAGAGCAAAGCCCCACGGGGTCTGTCACCAGCCCAGCCCCCAGGAAACAAGAGTGGCCGGGGAAAGCCATAGGCAGAGCCAAGGATGGCTCTGGGTTGTGGGTCTTGCCAGCCCAGTGCCTCTGCCACCACATCCATCCCAGAACCAGTTCCTGCTGCAGGCCAATGCCTGCTCCGATGGGAGGGATGCTCTCCCTGCCCCCAGCCCAGCCTCCCCCACGCTGCGACGGCCACCCCAACCTGCGCAGGTGAAGGGGACGTCGCTGCAAGAATCCTCAGGGGAACGCTTGGGACAGGCACTGTTTGCTTCAGCCCAGCTCACTTCCAGATCCTCAGCGGGTTCTGTTCAGACCAGCCCCAGTCGTGCCAGGGCAGAGTACAATGGTTAACCCAGGCCCTGCAAGAAGCAACAGGCAAGGGGACCAGTTCGACCAGTTCTCCACCACAGCCACCCACACAGCTGTGCCTGGCACTTGTACCTGCGCCCCAGAACCCTGGGCAGAACTGCCCCACCACCTACCCACTCCTCTGCAGCTGGAAACCCAAGCACAGGTCTCCAAGAAGACCATCCGGAAGAGCATTACCAAGGGCCTCCCACATCCCGGCCATCCTCCCACCGCAGCCATATTTCCAATGGGATAGCTCTGCACTTGCGGCAGTGCTCCCCTCTGGCAGAGCTGCCTCAGCCAGGTGAGATCATCCACGGGGACACGGATCAGGGGTGGGCAGCCTTCCTTTCATTCCAGGTCAACCAGCCTCGAAATGCTGCCGTTGATCCACAGACAAAGCCAAGCCAAGAGGAGGTTGTGTCTTGCCCAGGCAGGTCCCCAGCTCAGCTACAGCTCACTTTGGGGGCTGAGACAGATCTCCTGGGGGTATAGACCTGGGGCTGGCTGCTCCAGCAGGGCTCCAGACACAACAGGAGATGGTCTGGGAAGTTCACATCATAATCATTGTATTCTCTTTCCAGAGTGGGATGTGGGGATTCATCCCGGTAGGCTGGAGCTGTGCCAGGATGCAGATGCCTGGTTTCACAGAGCAGTCCCATAACCAGATGCTGCTCACACAGGTGAGAAGGTCACCCGCAGGGACAGATAGCAGGCACAGCTGCGGAGAGGACCTTGGTGAGCAGGTAACATTTAAGGGAAGGAAGATTTCAGGAAGAATCCTGGACTAATCTTTCGTAAGGAACCGGCAGAGGAGGAGTTTAGAGGATGGCGTGCCTTCGTTATCAGGCGTGCCTTCATTATCAGGCAGGCCTCTCATAAGTTTTTACACAGGAGATGACAGCTTAAGATGACCCATAAATGATTTACTACTCCCTGTTAAGACCATTTGCCCTTCTGGATGATGACATACTCGCCTCCTCTGCGCCTCCTCACCGCCCTCCGCACCCCAGTCCTCTGGCTGAGTTTCCTCCCCATTTCACCTCCTTGCTTTTGAGCTGCTTCATTCTTGAAATCGTTCTCCTGGGCAGCGACGTGCTGAAATCAAAGCGATGAGCTGAGCCCTTACGCGGCACAAGCCTCCCATGTCACGCCACCAGGAGCTGCTACTGGCCAGGCACCGCAGGGAAAACCCCACCGTTCAGGTCTTAAACGGTGCTGCAGAATTGGTGGGTGCCTGCAGAGGAGCAATGGAAGGACCTTTACAGCAAATTGAACAGCTGGGAGGTGGGAGGAGAAAAGCAGAAACCACCAGTGAGTACAGATGCAGGAGGGTGGGCAGGGTTCAGTCTTCAATACACCTGGAAAAACCTCCTTGATTTGTTCGTAAAACCCCACCTACGGAAGAGCGGTCAATGCACCTCCTCACCCCTGTAAAGCCCCTGCTAATGATCACCCCTATTTACGCCACGTAAAAACCAAGGGCCCATCTTCCCCCAGCCACCCCATCCAGCGGCGCCCACCACCACGTCCTCACGGGCAAAGTTAGGAAGTTCCACGGCCGCGTGGTCAGACAGGCAGCGCCCAGCGGCTTGGGAAAGGTTCCCCGCTCTCGCATCTCACCCCTCACCTTCGTGAAAAAGCAGAGGCAAGTCACAGGCTCTCCCGCCTGTGCTCAGCACCCGATTCTTATTTCTAATGGCGTTGTCCCAAAGTTTAAAGTACATCAAGAGTTTTGGAGAGATGCACGAGGCTGCACAGAGGCAGGAGCCCTCTGTAACAGCGAGAGATGCTTTGCTACGCCGAGATGCTGCTTGTTTGGCAACAGGACCAGCAGCTACAGCCAGCCCGGACCAGGACTTGGTGCAAAGGATACGTGGCCTTTGCAAAAAGGCAGGAAAACCCTCCTAAGAGTCTCCAAAGTCATGGAGAACAGCAGAGCACGAAGAGCAGAGCACGAAGAGCAGCTGTGGGAGGCAGGAGCCACGGGCCTCCGGACACTCAGCACCGTGGGAGGTGTCAGAGCCTGTTCCCACCGGGCACAAGTCAGCCATCAGCCTCCTTTTTCTTCACAGACACCAGGGACGACATCTTTTCGTATAATTTTTATGCCAGCCCTTTTTACTCCTTGTGGAGCAGTTTTCGTGCAAGCCAAAATGAAAGTCCAGCGCCTCAGAACAGTCTGCCTATCATTAAAAATTGCCATCCCACGGGGAAGGCGGGACACTTGATTTTCTTAAGTCTAAAATTACTCGGTCCTCAAACCTTGCTTTGCCTTGCTTTATCTTTACCAATTGCTAAGCGGAGGGGAAGTGCAAAGGCCCCAAGCGCTTCTCCCTGTAGGTCTGATTGAAACCCATCAAGGAGCTTCCTGGGACGGGGCTGGGCTCAGCATCCCACCAGAGTCCGCAGAGGAAAATGGGATCTGGCTTCGGAGCCGGCTCGGCACCAAGGGACCTTCCCCCACAAGACAAGACCAGCGGAGGCCAAATCCAGCGTGGCTCCCCTGCACGAATGGAAAATCCTGGTCCTGCTCCTTTGTATCTCTCTTAAATACAGAGGACGTTTGCACCACGCCATCGGGTTAACAGCTCAGTCCCAAGGCTTTTATGGACAACTCATCCCTAGACCCTTCAGACATCAAAAGGACCTGCCCATTTCCCACCCCATCGCCTCTCCTGGCTCATTACGGCATCCTGCACCTTCTTCTGGGTTTAAGCCCTAGAGCTAACGAGCAGGCTATCACAGCAATTCCCTACAGCAGGTAATGTGTTAGCCTAATTTTCCTCTCCCCAGAGGATTAGCAAGGCTGTAATAGCACTAAATAAATTCACTAATGGCAGATTCTCAAGACACTTTGTCTGGAAAACCTGTTTACAACTTACAGGCTGCAGCCTGCAAATTTGGCTTTGTTATCCATTGACACTGCTGAAGGGAGCTGCTCCCCAAACATGGTGATTGGATCTGAACAAGACGTGTCCTAGATCATTAACCAGGCAATGAGAAGTAATTAAACACCTGCCTGGAAAGGCAACCTTCACACACAGGGCAGAGCCGGAGAAGCACCCCGTGAAATCAGGGTGGGAGATCAGAGCTTTTGGGGTAGGTTTCTCTCACTTCTCCCAAATAAAAGCTCCTTTGCTTGAATGGCAGCGCCCTGGAGAAGGGACCGCCCCCAACAAACGCTGGACTGAAGCGCCAGGCAATGGGCCCAGGGCAGGGTGATGGGAAGTTAGATGTGAGGACAGGTTTTGCTCTCTCCTCTCCGTCTCCATGCTCAAGTGCGGCACAAAGGCCCTGTAATGCGCGAAACCACCTGCAGGATGTTATTTCATAGGTAGTGGCCAGCTGGAACATGGAACAGCTCAAAGGCACACCTGCTTGGGAGAAAAAACTCCTGGCCCTGGTACAGACAGCTGAGCAAAGGAGAAGGCGTGCGGAGGAGAGGGGTCCAGGATGGAGCCCCCCATTTGGCGAGACCTGGAGGGCGTCAGGAAGGAGGATGCTCACACACCAGCGGGGAAGGATCCTGCTCTCACACTCCTCCCAAACCAAACCAAGCCCATGGAAGGGCTCCACCTTCAGCACAGGGCTAGTGGGAGAGGAGATAAACCCCTCCTGGGTGACCAAAACATGGAGCAGAGCGGTGACAGCCCCCGCAAACCACCCCCCAGGCGGGAGGGCAGCGCTGGTCCCCAGCCCATATTCGGGGACAGCGGGTGCCGCAGCCAGGAGCATCGCTGAGCCGGGGTGGCTCACACCCCCGCCGCAGCCGGCCAGCCGGAACCCCCGAGCGCTTTTCAAATCAGACCCAAATCTCCCACAAAGCTCTGGTTTTGAGCTGCTATTGCCTGATTCGGTGCCAAGTGGTTGTGTCACAGGCAGGGACCAGAGCGGGATGAATCTCTCTGCCACAACTAATTCTGCTCCGCCTTCCCCGACTTAATTTGATGCTCTGAGAAAATTAGACGCTCTCCAGCTTCGGTGGAAAAAGGCAAGCACTGAAGGTAATTTAGAGGCTTTGATGCTGCTCTTTAGTCATTCGGGCACCACAGCCACGGCATGGCTGCCCGGACTGACCACGGGCTGGGGACGGGAGTCACTAATCCCCACGCACGGCGTTGCGAGCCTCGGGCAAACTGCCTCGTCTGCGCAGGGACACCGCCGTCCCCCAGCCCGGCAGGGGAGGGGCGAGAAAACTCTTTTCCGGAGCGAGAATTTTGACTTTAATAACGCCAACACCGCGGGTGCCCAGCAGTGGAGGAGGCTGCCAAAGATCATAGCACGGCAGTGCCTAGAAATGCTAAGTACAGCCCAGGACCTTGGGTCGGAATTTGAATTTGATGGCACTGTAGCACATGAAAGCTGGGCCCAAGGCCACGTGTGCACAACAGACATGCAAACTGCACCCTTTGAAAGTGGTTTTAAACCTCCCCCTCTGAGACATGACTGCTTTTCAGGCCAGAGGTGGGAAGGTTTTCACCCCGGGATACCTGCGGCAGCCCAGAGAAGGGCTGGGGACGCGGCAGGGAGGACGGACACAGCCGCCTCCCTCCCACGCAGGAATTTGCACTTGGGCTTAGCTGGAACCCAAACATTGTAATCTGGCGCTCAGCACAGAGCGAGGCGCTAATCATCCGCTCCCCGCTGCAAAAAGTAAATCCCCAACGCAAACAAAAACAAAGAGCGAGTCCAGAGGAGGCCACGGGGATGCTGCGAGGGAGGGCTGGAGCCCCTCTGCTGTGAGGACAGGCTGAGAGAGCTGGGGGGGGTTCAGCCTGGAGAAGAGACGGCTCTGGGGAGACCTTAGAGCCCCTTCCAGTCCCTAAAGGGGCTCCAGGAAAGCTGGGGAGGGACTCTGGATCAGGGAGGGGAGTGATGAGGGGGACCGGTTTTAAGCTAGAAGAGGGGAGATTTAGATTAGATCTCAGGAAGAAATTCTCTCCTGTGAGGGTGGTGAGCCCCTGGCCCAGGTTGCCCAGAGAAGCTGTGGCTGCCCCATCCCTGGAGGTGTTCAAGGCCAGGCTGGATGGGGCTTGGAGCAACTTGGTCTGGTGGGAGGTGTCCCTGCCCAGGGCAGGGGGTGGCACTGGGTGATCTTTAGGGTCCCTTCCAACCCGAACCATTCTATGACACTGCAGGTGTTTGGGCTGGATGCTCCAGAGCAAGGACCTCCCAGCTCTGTCTCCGCCCGAATCCCACCACAATCCACTTCCACGAGAGGTGGGATTGTTGCAGCGAGAGCAGCAGTTACCCGACCGTCAGCTCCGGGGACTTTGCAGCAGGAGAGCAAAGGACCGAGCCTCTCCTCAGACGCAAAGCAGCACACTCGGGGCGAGGAGACCTCACCCACGGGAGAGGGTCAGGGAGCGGCTGCATTTCACAAACCTGTTCACCTTCGGCGTGGTTTGGGTGAGCCCGAGAAGCGAGAGCCCGGCACGAAGCTTTGCTGTAGGTGTGTCCCTGCGAACCGCTGCGAGATGAGCTCCCGGAGCACGGCGTCACTCCACACCGAACCCTCCCAGTGCCAGGGCCGGGGGGTGGCCAGGGCAGGTCGCAGGAAGAAGAGGGACATGAGAAGTGAGCCCGGTTTCTGCAGCGCTGCCCGGCACTTCCTCGATGGGGAGCAGGGGAGGGAGGAGACGGCAAAGCCTGATCCAGAGCTGCAGCTGCTCCTGCCTCAGCCCCAGGAAAGCTCAGAGCACAGGGGTGCCTGCGAGCCCACCTCCACCGGGAAGCTTTCAGGATCATTATCAGCTTCCTATTCCATTCTATCCTTCCTCTTGGAGCTTCCTATTATACACCGGGGGCACCCACCATGCACTCCTCCCACCTGGATCAGAAAGGGCCCTTCTTTGGCAGGCAAAGCAACCTCCAGCTGTTCTTAACGCTTGAAAATAGCAATCCAGTCCTGAAGAAAAAGAGGAGCAGCCAAATACAATCAAGATCACATTTAATCACTGCTTTAAGTGAGCAAACTCCCAATTTACATCCCGGGCTGAACACCGTGGGGTATTTGTGCTCGTAGCTCTAACGGGGCAGGCGACAAGAGCTATGCGGGAGCACAGACATCTCTCGACAGATGCATCTTCTCCCAAGAACCAGTTCTGCTCACTCCACTGCAGGTGGAAAAGGACTTCCCACTCCTCAGCTCCAGGAACTGTAGCCCTTTACTGCTAGGTGCATCCCACACCGGCTGCCAGAGCATCCGGATAACGCAGCCACAAAGGCCCGGAGAACTCCCTGCCCGTGCTCACCTGGGATGCTCTCCACCTGAAACAGCTTGGATTAGACAGCAATGATTTTCTCCAGCAGCACAACACCTTCAGTTAAAAATACCCCCAATTCCTTGTTTTAAAGGAGGCAGAGACTGTTATTTAGGAGCTCTCAGGCCAGACTATTACCATCCCAGGTGTCACCTCTCATTTCTCTTTTAACTGCCCGGTTTGTCTCATGGTAATCATTTCTCATACGTGCCATGAGTCCCTCAGGACCTATCCATTGTCACTGGACCCCCTGGAGCACACGACCAGAAGTGAACACTGCCCAAGACACAAGTGTATCTCTGACAGTGGGGCCGAGGGCCATGATGTACATCTCATTCCTCTTTTAATTGATGCAGTGGTACCAGACATGGCTAGCTCAGCCTGTAATTAAAATTCCAGCTCTAAGCCCAAAGATACTCCATAGGAAAAGTTGATTGAAAGCAATAATCTTGACCGTTCTGCCGGAGCTTCCTGTTTGAGGGCAGTCATATGGCCTACTTGCCAATTAATTCGCGGAAAGAGAGCAAACGCTTTGAACAGTGCAGCCTAATGAAAGACCAGAGCAAAAAGGAAGTAGGTTTCCAAGCACCATAAACCAGTGCTCTGCGTCTTGCTCCGGCAGTTTCAGGCACAACACTTGCCGGTTCCAGGGGAATTGGTTTGCTCTGTCACATCAAACACTTCACCTTCCTGCGCTGCTCCCTTCTAACTGCTGCTGTCTAAGCCTCACCTTTGCCATTCCAAGCTCCATCCCAAGGCTAAGAACCTCAATAAAACTTTTTGAGTCCGGTTTTCATCACAGAGGTGACTTGAACAACACTATTACTTTCTCCCTCCCCCTCCTGTCTTTTTTTTTTTTTTTTTAACATTTTTTTCCTAGTGCCTCATCAGTGCCTTCCACGTTAAGTCACAACACAGCTTACAAACCCCACTCTGCTCACTATTAACATTATATCAAAACAAATAAGCCAAGCTACCTCTGAGAATGCTCCATGTCCTTATCTGAGCCTTGAGGC
Source organism: Alca torda (assembly GCA_008658365.1). Taxonomy (NCBI): domain Eukaryota; kingdom Metazoa; phylum Chordata; class Aves; order Charadriiformes; family Alcidae; genus Alca; species Alca torda. The sequence goes on along the minus strand of CM018086.1, from coordinate 30,592,185 downwards.
AGAGGATCCTCCTCCAGAACTAAGCGGCCATTCCAGGGGTTAAGTAGCCCCAAGTGACGGCATGACCTTGATCCTATGAACAGCTTGGGAAGCAAAGAGCGCTCCATGTTCTCAATGCTCGACATAAAACTACACGTCTCAGAAGTCAGGAATAAAACTTTATTGTTTTCAGATTTCTTATCTGCGTTCAACTAATGAGTTATGTGTCAAAAAGATGTTTAACATGAAGAGGCCAATTGCTCCTAGCTTCTTGTAACAGTAATCGATTAGAAAGTGGCGGCAGCACAAGTTTCACCGGAATCAATCCAGGCACCACATAGATTTGTGGCAGGAAAGCAGAAAGGAGTTTGGTTTGCAAACCAAACGGAACAGTTCTCAAAGTGATTTGATAAAAAAGTCAAAAAGGGGAGAGAAGCTCAGACTGACGTACACAGAAAGAGGTACCATGAAGCAGATCAACCAGCTGATGTCTGCGCCGGTTATTGCATCACCTTCCCTTGTCTAAATTGTAAATTCCTCCATCCATCTGACATGCACGTTGCATGGAAAATCCCCACAATCCAATCATTTTAAACAGTTCTTCTGTTGCCACCCCTATTAGCTCTGATGCCTAAAAATGGAGAAACAATGCAGAGTCAAGACACCCGGTGCAGAAGACTTAAGGCAGCCGGAAAAAACTGCTGTTTCAGATTCCAGCTACAGACCCAGTGAAAACCCAAACATCGCTGGTAAAAAACTTCTGAATATTTTATTTAGGAACAGTTCTACCCATGTGCTGTGTGGTGGGTTTTTTTCTTGTTTAAATGATCACAATTATGGAATTATCTGCATTGTGAAAGTGCCTATCACCATAGCACCTGGGCGCTTTATAAAAAAAGCCGTCTGGCATGACAGAGAAGATCTCAAGAACCTACCAGGCTCCTGTTGCTTATTCCTCATTTCAGGTGTATCTACTGACCAAGGATGAAGAAAAAGCAACTGATGAAGATCATCTTGTTTTCAGGCAAGGTTTAGATCAGAAACAATATGAACACTGAGAGACCCAACTTCCCATAAAGAACAAGTCACTATTTCTAAAGACACCCAGGAAGCAAGTTTCCCAGGAAAAGCCTTGCAAGAATAGGTTCTATACTGTACTTAGGTATTTAACAAAATGTGTATCAACAATGAAAAATCAATCGGCCCAGAGTACAAACTCACGTTATACTCCACCGCAACTGGGGTAACCATTAACATTTGGAAAGGTGTTTGTTATCCTTATCAATAAGAAAAGAGGCTCTATTTTGTCATTTCTGAATATCACGTTTTTAAAAAATACAGAGACTTCTCTTTACATAACTATATATGCTTCTCAGTGGGGACTGGGAGTGGAAAGGGAAGAGAAGCTAGCCCCCCTGGCTAGTGTTTCATAGCCTTTGTGCAGGCAGCTTCACCTTGCTGGTTTAGTTCTGCATCTACTTTTGCCTCCGTTTCCCCATCACACCCAGATTTCTAGACCAAAATACCAAATTACAGTGTCAAATCATGGGGCGGAGGGAGGAATCAAATTATACCTATGCCCTGGTCCATGCTAAGATGTGTACCAGCCTTGAACAGGCCACTGGTCACAAAGCAAGCTCCAACTTCCCCAAACAGAATGGAATTTCTCTGTGGTCCAGGTTATTTTCAGCTATTTATAGTGTACGTACGTTTCCAAATAGGTTGTTTGTCTTTAATATACAGGGAGAGAATGTAAGTGCACAGACATATACACAGAACACAGGGAAGAAGATGGTAAAACCTCCCTCTGTCGGTTTCAGGTGCAGATATTTGTGTCCTAGAACCTCTTGGAGCTTTCCCATCAATACAAGATAAAACCTCTGTTCCACTGGGGGTCCTGGTTAACTTTTGAATCCAAAGATGCCCTTTATATATCCTGTGAGGCCACTCTTGGCCTTCTGCTCCACCTTGTCCTCCAGAGGTGGGAAAGCAACATGATTAAGGGCCAGGTCAAAGAACAAGGGTTTGCATGGAATGGGCTGGAAGCCCGGTGGGAAGTGCACGAGGCTGACTTGCTTGCTGACAAGAGAAGGATCCAGACAGAAAGTCTCAAACCGTTCTGAGAGGGGCTGAAAGAAACCAATACAGAAATGCAAATTAAGCACATGTCAAATCAAAGCTGACAAAGGTCAAACAAGAGAAGAGGATTAATCAGCAACTGAAGTTCCTTGAGTGACATCTTGGTCCCTTGGAAATGATTCAAACCCCTGTCAAATCATTGCTGCAGGACCTCTGGAAAACCTTCCCACGTGCAGGGAGAAAGCTAAATTAAAAAAAATTAAGATGCCACACTAGAAGCTGCAAACAGCTGCCTAGCCCCTACCCAAGGAACCCCAGCCTGTCAGTCACCTTCAGGACTTGGAGAAGGAAACCAAGCCTAATAAAAATCTCTTAAATACACTAGTCACAACCGAATTCCAATCAGCACGACATTTCTTGAATTGTAAGAGACACTCAGGTAACAGGTTAAAAGTAATATTCATTAAGAACATTACTGGAATTTCCCTGAGCTCTCAGCTCTTACCTTGCCATCCTTGACCTGAGATGGAGACTCAGTCTCATGAGTATCATTTGCATCTGCAAAATTGAAGAAAAAGTGGTAAGAATAACACGCTACGTCTTGGCATAAAGTAAGACTGTCTCAGAAGTCAGCTGCCCTCGAAGCTTAGCTATGAACCTTACTTTCTGGGATACACAAGACAATATTTTCAGCAGAAGTAGCTTGCTTTCTAGACTAAAAGGATCACATATATTTATCTACAGCCATGACAGCTTTCCAGTGGAAAAAAAAAAAAAAACAAAACACCAAACATTTTCCAGAGCCTACACAGATCAGAGTGAAGTGGAAAAAAAATAGGAACTTCGGAAATGAAATAAAAGGAATGAAATAAAAGGTATGAAATGAAATGTCTCTAATAGAGACATTAGAGCTCTAATATAATTGTGCAACTCACCTAATATAGCTGCTGCTTGCAAGGAGTATTTCTCTGCATTGACTTGAGTGATCAGATCCTGAACATCGGGCAGCTCCTAGGTCATTAAAGAAAATTATTTGTGAGCCTGAAACATGTCAGAGTTTAAGAGTTAGGGCAAAGGTAAAACCTGACAAAGAAATTAAGTCCTAGTGCTGGTAAGTCTTCTCAGAAGAGGAAAAGCTACAGTACAGTCCTTCAGGCACTACAGAAGTAGTATGACAGACAGTGCAGATGTGAGAAAGTGCGGTAAATTGTTATGGAGTTGCTACAGCAAGCTGCAACTGTCAAGCAAGTGGCCAGTTGAAGCATTTTCACATCACTAGAAAGTCTCTGCTATAATGTGTCAAGCAGTCACACTTGTATTGTCAAGCACACATTCAAGTATTACTCCCTACTTAAAGATCAGTCTTGAATGGTAATGGTCTGGCATCTAATTGACAATAAATACTGGGACAGAGCTTTTTCGTAAGCTTAAACTCCCTTCTACACACAGGATTGGGTTCCTACCTTCAAGCTGTTTGTGTAAGCTCCAGCTCCTGACCGAACTTCGCGGGCATATTTCAGCACTCTTTCATATAAAACAAGAGCTTCGCTCCATTTCTTCACCAGGACATAGGACTGTGCAATGAAGAAACACCTGCAAGAGTGAAGAGTGGCTCATTGACATGTGTTATCCATACCTTTTGCCAACTCAAATGACTGATAAGAAGAGACATTACTAAGAAGAACTGGCCAGTTTTCCCTTAGCATCCAGTCTTCATTTCACAAAAGGGCAGAGGAAGCTGCATCAAAGCCCTGTACAGCACATAGAGCTTTGGAATAATAACCTTTGAGGATGTAATGCCCGCTAAAGAAAACCTGGCTGTTTCTCAGTTACCTGTAAGCTTTGTACACAAGCGTCTTCAATCCAATCTCTTTTTGGAAATTCTTGTCCTCTTCTAGGCCAGGAAGCTGTGTCAGCTCCACGAGGTTCTGTGCAAAAGAGAATCAGAGGAACAAATTCAGGCGTTGTTTTCTTCTGGAATCTGCTAGAGTAAGAGAAAGCTGCCCCTTTTAACAAGTCAACAGTACACTCCCATGGAAATAGTTTCCAGTTTTCTAATTATTAGTATGCTAACCTAGTGAAGGCCACTCATTGAAACTTGGGCAAGTTTGCCTTCAGGACAGATTTCCTGACACAAACAGGAATTAGGACAAAGACTCCTCAGATTTCACATGAAGCAATTCTTTCATAAGGCATTTCCCTTTCCCATTCACAACTGTTTCAGCCACAGGCTCCCACAGTTAATTGAAAATTTATGTGAGAAATTGAGAAACTGCTTATGAAGAACAAGTACATTTGAAGTATTTTTAGCTGCTACTTTCTCTGACCAGCAGAAACTAAGGCAGCTATCAGGGTGACGCATAAAATAGTCAGAAAACCTATTTTAAAACTGCATTAGAGTGCACAACCAAGGGCACCCATTTTCTGTTCACAACTAGAAGGGGGTTTTGTGTTTTATGTAATGTTGAACATCTTCAACAAGGTAACAGTAGGTACTCAGTTGCTCTTCGGACTTCACAGGCAGTTCATCTGCACTGCCATAGTTTCTACAATAACTTTTTGTGCAAAAGTTCTCCAGTTATTATAATTAGTTTTGTTTTCCCAGCATTACCTGCAAAATGATATCGTAAAGACGGATCAGGTCCTGAGGCCGTGGTGTGCGCTTCCCATCTTCTTCCGACCGCTGCTGCTGCAGCAGTGCCTTCTGCAGAGACTTTGCCATGCTCTCGTTGCGCTTGATGGCCGTTGACAGCTTGATGTATGTCAAATAACTAAAAAGATAAGATAAAATACTATTAGCGGACTGTCAGAACTACTCAGATATTACCCTTTGTTCTGAAAAAACTCCTCCCCCCAGTCTAAGATGATAGTAGTAGGGGAAAAAACATCTGAAAGGTCAACATGAGAGTCTTAAGTAAAATGTTTTCAAAGCTGCATGAATCAGATCCTCATCCGTACAGTCATCCTTTGAGATCTGAGAGGCACAGAACAAAAAACCCATAAACCAAAACCAAACAAAAATAAAATCTTGACATAAGAGCATGATTTCTTCACGCTAGTACAGGTAGCAATGTTTGCCTTTTACCTGTGTAAGTACTGGATGTTGGACACCTTCCCAGAATCATTTTCCAGAGAGTGTTCCCGCTGCTTCTGCAGAAATTGGGGACAAAAGACTGCATGATTTACTTATAACTGGCAGCTGAGGGAATAAAACATCAGAAACAACTCAAGATTTGGGTAAGCCAGGGAAGCTATAACAGACTTCCAACCAAAAGAATGAGGGCTTCTACATTGCTATTCACCCTCCCCAGTTCTGAAGAGAATAAAATCAAAGGTGACAGACATTTTTGCAGCTTTTTATTAAGGAAATCTCAGCCACTTTTACTGTTAAGCAAGTTTAACATTAACAAATCAGTCCCAAAAACCCCTCTATTTTGTTGAAAGTAGAAACGCTGATGTTTACTGCTTACCTGGTCTGGTTTCAGATCTTCCCGAACAGCCTGAATGGCATCTCTGCACTCACTGAGTAAAGATTCAAACAAACGTTCCTTTGTCTCCTCATTTTCTGCCTAAGAGCAAAGGAAAGTTAAGACAGATATCTATTAGAAATTTTTGCATTTTACATCCCACAGTGCAAGAATTAACTGAGAAGATTAAACAAAGTTTCTCCCCAGTTCTGGCTTTTAAGATCCATGGGTAGCTATAACTCCAACCTGTACCTGTCTGTAATATGCTCTAGGGGACAAACTGACAGAAATTGCAGGGAACGTGGTCAGTGCTGAGAACTGAGCAGCACTGAAGGCCTAACACACACAGCTCCGATCGCCTCATCCCTGCGACAGCGGCTTTCCTAGCAACTCCCTTCCTTTCCAGGATGGCACCCACATTGCTCCGACAACAGCTGAGGCTGGACTGCACTATGGGAAAGGCCCAGGAACAGAAGAGCTGAGCATTACTGAACTGGCAAACTACCAATGCAGACTGCTCTTGTTACGCTGATTTAACTTTTCTCATGTGGTAAGAACATGTAGATGATTATCTTTTCTACACTCCCACTCCAGTAATGTTCACAGTGGCAATAATTCTCGTTTGAAGCATTTTTTTAAAGTAACCCCGTATTTTAGTAGCAGGATTGACTGAGTGCTTTTCTGCTGCCACCACAAGTTTTGTCAAAAAATGAAGCAGCTTTTGGCCTTCTGCCCCAAAAACAAAATTTGAAAACAACTTTTAAAAAACAAGTTGAAGCCTGATCTCTGCCTAATGTACTGGCATATCGCGTACCCAATTAAACAATGCACCCAAAACCAAACTCAACTTCCATTAAAGTGAAGGAGGAGGTAACTAGATGGGGATCGCAAGACTCTTACTGATTAAGTAAGAGAACACGGCCCAGAAACAAACCTCAACCTTAGCAATCAAAGGAGGGATTAAAGTGTATCAGCACTGTGTTACACCACTTCCATGTCGTGTAAAGCATCAAATGAACTCTGCTACAGCAAATGTGCAATTGTCCAAACGAATAAAAAACTGTCTAAAAACATGCTCATTTGTTTCTCTTCAGTAGAGCTCTACAGTCTCTGCCTCTCCTCTTTTCAGGTTTGCAAACCCATTAAGGAATGTTATTTTTACTCCCTCACAAAGCCTCAGGTATCTTGACCCAAGATGAAGGCGTTTTTGGGGGTTTTGGGTTGGGGTTTTTTTGTGATTTGATGCAAGAATTTTTAAGGTGGGACTAACTACTGAGAATAACCAGAGACGAGTCTGACGGCATTCTCAACCTCGCCCAGAGGAGCGCAGCAATTTCACTGTATGCACAAAAATGAAAACAGACATAGCTAGATCATCAGTCAAGCACAAACAGGGAAAGGGCTGGGCCGCGCCATGAAACAAAAGCTTTCCTTTCTAAGCAAAAACTCCTAAGGTTAAACCAATTCCATGTGTAAATGCACATACGGTCTGATCTGGGAGATCTATCTCAGTTTTATGATCTGGTAAGTGCTACAGCTGGTGATACAAGTGCCCTGATAGAACAGCACGGGTTCATCTTAAAGGGATCCAGGGAACTGAACCCACCTCTCAAAATCTAGGAGTGCTCACTTCTAATTTTTCCTTTGTTCTAAAACATGCCATATCATCGCTGAAAGTTATTACCACCCATTTTTGCCACAGTCCTAGTGACTTCTGTCACTCTTCCCTTTAGCCTTCTCACCTCTGCCTGGTTAGAGTCAATGGGCCCTTGAAGTCATGCATTTGAGTCTACAAAAAGGCTGACAGAAGTAATTTTAAACTTGGATTCGTATTTCAGTTTGGCTTATTTATTCTGTTTCTCCCGTTACCAATAACACACCGAAGGCAATGATATAATCGTGGTGAGAATCTCCATTTTTACACAAAACACACATTTGTGTTTGCTTCTAATCAAACCCTGAAGAGCAGTGCTGTTATGTTAGGGTTTCAACTTAGTGAAGACTAGCAAAAAGGTGCCAAAGATCCCAGGAACCACAATGCATTTAGCTGAAGCTGGACTGCCCATCACAGCTGACACAACAACTGCACAATTGCTTTCAAAAGGCCAAGTTTTAGCCCTCTGGGAATGTAAATACTGCTGCTGCGCGCTCAGCTCTCGCCATTACTAGTTGTGATCCAGTACCACAAAACTCCTCTGTTTAGTCAGAGCTTCCAAGGAACACAAAGCAAGATGAAAACCAATTCAGATCATTGTTCTGCCACTGCTTTATGGAACAAAGAGGGCAACCAAACCAAAAAGGCCCAAGTGCTAGCCTGGCAGGACAGAAATTAAATGAGGGAACATTGAACTCTAAACTGCACTTCCACCTGCTGGCCATACTCACGTATTACCTACAAAAAAAAAAAAAAATTCAGCAACATAAAATTCATAACATTATGACAAGACTGGTTAACCCTAACATTTCCTATCCAGCCATATCCTGCGTATCCTACTCGTGGTATCTTCTTAACACTATCTCCTGCTCTTGCCACTTGCCTTATACCTTTGCCGAGTTCTAATTTTGTCATTTAAATTGCTATTTATCCTCATTATTCTCCTGGTGATAAAAGTTTTTTGATGATGCAAAAAGCCCATCTTTAGTGGCAACAATTTTTACTAAAAATCCTTTCACTGCCTTTTCAAACAGCAAGGGTACCGCACGTGGCCATTGGGAAGCAGAATACACGACCCGAGCAACATTTCTGAGGAAAAAGCTCCATGTGGAAGGCTTGGCTGCAATACTGAAGACATGCATAGTGTGTGCCACTGCAAGCATTTCAGAACTGTTACATTTTAAATTAATTTACATCCTGACATTTAGTAATCATCTACCGCTTTTGAGGATTTGCATAAGTCAAGAAGAGAATGCTATAAAACTCACAGCACCTGCTTCACCTGGCAAATTGCTTTTTGTTCCTGAAAAACAGTGATGGATGCATATCTTTTTTTCTTTTGATTGCTCTGAAGTCAGATCATTTGAGCAAGATACTTAAAGAAACGAGAACAGTAATTCAAAACCAATTACTCTTAAAATTGTAACCTTCATTTCCAAATGACTTACAAATAATAGCGGTTATCACCCTGCCACTGAGAGATAGCACTTCTGGGCAGAACAGAGTGTTCAAAAGAGCAGTAATACTCAGAACAGATCTGCAAAGCTACCACTTAGTAGACTGTGGGTACTCTCCCCAGCTGACACTTCAGCTTTGGGTTATAGTCAATGTTCCCACTTTTACTTTTAGCCTTCCAACCCCAAGCTGCAGAAAAAGTATTATTTAAAAGCTTTTAGTCCAGGTATTGTGTATTATCTTGCACACTGAAGGAAAGGGAACAGTTAGAACATCAGCACCAGAGATGGCTTCTGGGTTACCTGAGCAATCGCTGCTTCGTTGTCGGCCAGCCCCAGCAAGAAGATCCTCACTTTGTCTATCTTCACCGGAACAGTTCTTCCTCTCCACTCCACCTCGCTCATCGTGGCTGCCTGCTTTGCTCGAGTTTGGGTAATCAGCGCCTGTAGACAACAGACTGAACTTAGGAGTTTGAAGTTTAAGGTATCCAAAATCGAACCTTTCAAATTCGCATTACAGTTGACTATTTTGAAATCAAAGGGCTTTTTAGGGAAGTGTGGTTTCCCACACAGCCCAGGCTTGCTTATTCTCTTCTAATATGGTTAATTTCTTGAATGGTATGCTGCAGTAATATTTACGCTCAACAGGAGTGATGATGAATGTTTCAACTTGAAGCATGCAAATAAGTTACCTCCAGTTTTTCTGCAAGAAGACCTTCAGTGCCACCAGACCTCAGCCTCATCTGCATCAACTCATTCATAGCAGACTGGTCACCTGAGAGAATTAACAAATCAAGATCGTATTTCCACCCGAGTTCACAAATTATTTTGATATAGAAAAGTTAATCAATAGATTTTATACTGGCAATCTGGGGACAAAGGGGATAAATTTGCAATTTCATTTTGACTTCATAAGCAAATTACTGAAAACTGGTATTTTGTCTTTTTACACACAACCACATGCACTGTTGCGAAATGAGAACATTTCTCCACTGCTAAAATGCCCCAGAATGTGCGCAGAATTTGCCCAAAATATTATGACTCACTCCAATGTCACTTAGTATTTAATGTCACCAGTATTTAACTATCAAGTCAATATTCCCTTCCCGTGAACAAGCCTTGCTCTTTGTTGGAGATGAGGTACCCCCCCCCCCCCCCTTCCTTACCAATATTATAGGCACAGTAGCGAATGTTGGGCGAGATCTCTTCCACACGCTGGTTATACAGTACAGCTTGTTCTTCTGTGAAAGCATTGGCCAGTTTTTCATATATGGTCCTATAGCGAATAATACATATTAACACTACAGTATGTATCATTTTGTGAGATGCTATCTTAAGGGAAGAGTTTGTGTCTCTACTCTGGAGGATGCTATTTCTTCAGTAGCACCTCCCAGTTAAGTGCATAATTAACTAAACAACTCATAGAGTTGCTGTACGTACAGTCTATACACTTACTAGACTGACCCAAGATTACTTACTAAATGAAGTTGTTGAAGTGGGGAAACTCACTTGCATTTGTTGAAAGCCTCCATCGCTGCCTTCCACTCCTGGTGTTCAAAACGAAGCATTCCCGTGAGGTAAGCCATGTATGCCTACGGACAGCGCGGGGGCAAGTTAATTTCCCCAAAACCACCAGCCCAGTTTGTACAACGTTTAGAATGAAGGCTGCTGTGATGCCTACAGTAAGTGACTAAGCCTTGCCCTTTTCATTTGGTCTTCCCATAGAAGACAACTGATTTAGATCAGGGGTCACTCGCTACCTACCTTTTTTTCTTTTACCTGACATTGCTACATTTCTAAGGAGATGAAAGCAAAGATGTTTCTTGCTTGTTACGCAATCAACATGGCCTGCTGATGTCACAAAACTTTTTTTCCAGCAAAAAGCTACAAAACGGCAGTTTTAATTAACAGAGTACCACTCCAGCCCCTTGTTCAGAGAGACTAGTATCTTAACCCAACTGCTTTCTGCGTTCCAGGAACCGAACCCATGAGGCTTGTGTTCTAGGTGGCTATTTTAGGACATTAAAAAATAGGCAACTCAATACATAAGCATAGTTTCTTAGGCTGTGTTGCATCATCTTAGTATCTATCAATTCTTTTTACTTTTATTAGATGTACTGCTCTTTAAAGCGAGGATAATCACTCTATACACTTAAGAAACTTCTGAACGCCAGGTCCTTGTCTTGGCTGGTGCCACCAGTTATTTATGGAATTCCAGCAGCTGCATTAACAGTGAGTCCAAGCTATTCAATAGGAGACATTATCCAGTTTGAGAATTGGTTGGTTTGATTATCTATTGCTAGATGAGATTAATCTTTTCACCTAAAATCCAAAGGTTTATTGTTCAGCTTTTGCTGTAAGACAAAATCAAGGAATCAGTGGTTACCTGAGCTTCCAGCTTTGTTTTGGCATCCACTCTGTTACTTTCACACAGTCGCTCCAGCTCCTCAGCATGTTTCACAGCTTTGCGCAGGCGAGACAGCAAGTGAAATCGTTTGCGAGGCTCTGTGTTTGCTTCCTGTTTCAGCTGCATGGCGTAACTCCAGGCTCTCTCTGCATCCATCAGAATCAACAGCAAATACCTACGGGGCAGAGGAAGATTGATGAAAAAATAATGACATTCAAACAAGTATTACCACGTCACCACTAGTTCTTTTCCATGTGATCTGCAAAGTTTGGTAACAGAAGTTCACCTTGGTTAATAAGAGGTAGATGCTTTCCTTTCTTAACATTCTAAGCACACAAAGTCGCGCTATTCATGCTTCCTACTGTATTTCTCACTACAGAAAGGTAATTATCCAACAGAGGAAGAAGATTTGTTATCATTCTGTAGCACCACTGACATTGAGAAGACAAAGGGATTTATAATTTTATGTTGCTCTTCAAACTGGTTCAATATGGGTAAACATGTCTGTTTTCCCACCAGCTAATTCTATAATAATTAACACTAGAATGTATCTGGCTTCTTAACAAGACAGGTGAAGACAGTATCACGTTTTCTTTTCCCCACAAGAAAAGACGAGACAGCAGACATTTCAAGTGTTTCTAAAAGATGGGAAATGAGTCCAAGATCCTGGCTATTCTTCACATATTCTATCAGACAAGCATTCTGACAAATTTTTTAAAATGTAAGTAAAACTTGCAATCCAATATTTCTGTTCAAAGGGAAGGGATTAGGTCTCCAACTACAACCTTGCTGGCTACACCATTTACATTATCAGCATTCACATGGCTACTGTGCAACAGATCTGAATAAGCATTTCTTCTTTAATATCAAAGTAGTTTACTGATTATCAAAAGAAGCCATTTTAGCAACTATGAGGGAAGAGAAGGAACTGGCTGTTGCTGCTCCTTCTTCTCCCACTTGTTCACATGATGAAGCAGGATCTGAGCAGTGCCTCTTCCCCCCCCGCATTGCAGCCTGAACTTTTATCTTTTATTAATAATAACACACATCTCTGAAAAGAAACATTTCTGAATATATTGTACAGAAGAGTTTTCCACCACATCCGCAAGAAAATAAATTACTGAGGTGAAAGAAATTATTCACTAATACACTGAATGCTTGATTCCATCCAGTACCTGTTGTCTGAGAGAATCTCTTCAGTTACTTTCTTCCCAGTGAACTTGTGCCTGTTTCCCATCTTGAAGTTGAGAGTTTTTCGGAGCCGCCTTAGCCTGCGGGAGCAATAACCCCTACAGAAAAGACAACCTCAGTCAGTTTGGCCAAAGAACAACTCTCTTTGCTGTTCTCTCAAACCAGAAAAAAGGACTGAAGGCTGTGACAGGCAACATTTTAACAACTAAGAACTCCATATATGACATATGGTAAGAGCTAGTTCAGAAACTGCCTGTAAACCAGTGGGTAATAGAATACAAGAAAGGTAAGAAGACATGCAATAATGCCTGATCCTGAAAAATCAGAATGATGTTCTCCCTACTGTCTAATTGCTTTACGTATGTTTATTGAACACTCAGTTCTGGAAGAGTATAGTGATTATCAGTGAGGTCTTAACAAACAAGCTCTTAAAGGGCAACAGAGAAACAAGAGCCAGTCTATAGTCTCCTAAATGGAGCAGCCACAGCACATTACGTCTAATGAATTAAGAAACTGTATGTTGCTTCATATGAAGCAATCTGTCAAGGGGTATTTACTTGGCAGATCATTTTTGTTGCCTGCTACAGTGGGTTTACATTTTAAATAAAGTGAGCAAGTCACAGCAGTAACTCAAGCCATCCACACAGCTTACTAACCTGTACCTCTGGAAGTCTCCATGTCGCAAACCATGCTGCTGCTGAGACTCCTTCACAATCTGAAGGACTGCGATTTGTGTTAAGGCAGATTGACAGTACAGTCTGTTACCAGTTCTTTATTCTACCCCAAAATAACGGAAGGGAACTCTATAGGTTCCATTAAGCAAATACACTTTGAACAGAGTGGCACCCAAAAACCTCCTAAAAATGCACAGCTGAGAGAACTGATGGTCCTAAAAGAGATCATGATTCCACTGCTTGCTTCAGAGCTTTATAACTGTCATCAAGGCCAGGACTAAGATGTACCACAAGCATCTCCTCTTACGGACAATCATGCGAGCTCATTTCAGGATAATAAGCTATTCCAACAGACACATCTAGGCTAATATAACTGACTTCCCTAGCTACGCTACACTACCCCCCCCAGTCACACTTGTGACACAGTTTTGTCGGCAGAACTGAAATAGAGGGAAGCTTTCCTACCCTTAAACGTCCCATCTCTCAGGGAAAGGACAGAAGTACACTGAGCAGAATCACTGACACAGTTTCCACAAACAAACTGGTTTCTGAATACAGAGAACCTCATAAAAAGAGCTTCTAGAAAGTATTTAGGGGGCTTATTTTCTACTCAATTTTTCAACACGTTTCTAGTCTTACTATATATCACTGTAAGAAGTACTCTGTGCCAGAATGCACTGGCCTGTGACTTGCAATAGCATCACTCCATGATTTCATATTTGCTGATTTACAAGCATCCTGTACTTACTTTATTCACTTAGTTACACCATCAAATAAAATCATGCCGTATTCTAGTAAATTTGATGATGTTACTCATTCAGTTTACAAGGCAGATTTTTTTGTGAAATAAAATCTCCATCATAAAGAAGGAATCTCTGTGCTATACGTATTTATATCCCAAAATTTCCCTTTTAAGCTTTACCAAGAAGCACAGAACACACACAGAAACAAAGCCTGACTTACAATGACCCCATCAAAAGAAACACTATTACTACAGCTAGAGAAAAAGAAACCACCAGACCTTTACAGTCTAAAATGGCAGGTCTCTATCAAAGTGTTTTCTTACAATTACACCTAAAAGAAAGTCTCTTTTGTTTAAGTATTAAGAACCTGCATCAACAGTTATTACACTGAATTAGTTTGCATCTGTGGAACAAATAAGACAAACTCTAATCAGGGCACGCACTACTCATCCTCGCTGTCTACCTAAGACTTTTTTCAGACTGTCTTTCAGCCTCTGCACTGAATTCATAACCCCCATTTTATTTAGCCTTTCACTGATTAAGACATTCCTAATGTTACCAGGCTGATTACCATACCTCCATCTTACGCTGCAGTTATTAACTTTCCAATACCTGCCATATGCTAAATGGAAAACTGCAACCTTATTTCACTTGGGTTTTCCTCTCACCCAGGAGATAAAACTCAGCTCTAACACAGCTGTGCAGCTAGACTAGTTTCACATGGAAGTTTCACACACAAAAATGCCACGAGCTTTACATGCCACATCAGATTTCAGAAGTGCTAAATCTGGTAGAGCCAGTCTGCCATCTCTGCGTACCTGTTAGATTTATTCTATCCGCTATTGCCCGCTTCAAGCATTAATATTACCACCAGATTACCGACAGTCTGCTCTTATCTACAGTGCGCAGCCTAGCGCAGAGTTCTGCTTTGAAGGCTGACGACAGCTGTCATGCGGTTCGGAAAGAGAAACTGCAAAGGTAAAGAACAAATCCATTGATTCAGAGATGCGAAGCTGGCTCCCCGACTTCATCGAAATCAAACCCTCACAACAGGGATGGTGCGGATGCCTCCGGGTTAGCCCAGGCCACCGCATCGACACTCTCTCAGGCCAGCATCACCCAAGACCCCCAGGGCCCCAACACCAAGGCTTACAGACCACTCTCACACCAGCATCACCCAGGACCCCCAGGGCCCTGACCCCATGGCTCACAGCCTGCTCTCACACCAGCATTGCCTGGGAGTCCTAAGCCCAGGGCTCACAGCCCGCTCCGAGGCCAGCGCTGCCTGGGACCCCCGGGCTCATAGCCCGCCCTCACACCAGCATCGCCCGGAACCCCCGGGCCCCGACCGCAGGGCTCACAGCCCGGCTCCTGCCTGAGGCTCGGGTCAGTACGGCCTGGGCGGGCCCACCGCCCTCAGCGCCGCCTCTGCACAGGGGCAGGGGAGCCTCCACCGGGGACCCGGCCCTCTCCCGCGGGGGAAGCAGAGGCGGCCGTGCCCGCCCGCCCGGGGCCTGCCAGCCCCCGCGCTCCCCACAGCGGCCGCCACGTCCCCCCGCCGCCCACGGGGCCGGGCCTGCCACGTCCCCCCCGCCGCCACCGCAGCGCAGGATGCTCTCCAGGCCCAGGCTGTCGCCGAGGCTGCCGGCCTGCGGTCCCGCCGGCCTCTCGTTCTCCTTGTTCTCTTCCGCGCTGCCTCCTCCGCCGCCTCCTCCTCCCCGGCCGCCGCCGGCTCCCTGCCGCTCCGCCGCCATCTTGCGCCCGGGCCGCCGCCGCCGCCGCGGTGCATCATGGGCCGGGGGAGGAGAAGCACGCGCCAACGCCATGGCGAGCGCGGCCGCCGCGGGGGCAGACGGGATAGAGGAGGACCGGGGGGCGCGGGGGGGCGAGCTGGCCCCCAGGAGTGGCGACCCGGGGGTGTGAGACCGTACCCGGCACTCACAGGGTTCGGTTACATCTGTCCCCGGCTGGATCGGGCCCTCCTGCCGCCCACATCCAACCCGGACTGACGCCCCCCAGCCTCCAAAGCAGCCCCCAAGATCGAGCCCTCCAGCCCCGGCCCCCTCCTCTGCCCCAGGGCTGATGCACCAAGGTCACCCCCAGCCCTAGGATCAGACCCACGCCCCCCCCCCAGCCCTGTCCTGCTCATCCACGTGGGGCTGACCCCCCAGCCCCCAAATCAGCCCCCAGGATCAGGCCCCTAGCCCTGTCCCCCTCTTCTGCCCCAGGGCTGATGCCCCAGGGTCACCTCCCCCCCCCCCCCCCCCGCCAAGCCCTGACCTGCCTCATCCATCCTAGGGCTGGCCCCCCAACCCCCAAATCAGCCCCCAGGATCAGCTCCCCCGCCCCAGCCCTGACCCCCTCATCCACCCCAGGACTAGCCCCTCTAGCCCCCAAAATCAGCCCCCACGATCAGGCCCTCAGCGCTGTTCCCTCTTCTGCCCCATGGTCACCCTCCAGCCCTGTCCCCCTCACCCACCCCAAGGCTGACCCCCTCCAGCCCCCAAATCAGCCCCCAGAATCAGGCCCCCACCCCGGCTCCCCCCCCCCCGTCTGCCCCAGGGCTGATGTCCCAGGGTCACCATCAGCCCCAGGACCAGCCCCCCGCAGTCCTGTCCCTCTCACCCACCCAGGGCTGACCCCCCCCAGCCCCCCCATATATCTGCTCAGCCCCTGGCTAACAGGCTGGCTCTGATTTCAGAGCTCTCCTTCCCTCCCTGTGGACACGAAAGCTCCAGGGGGAAAAAGAAAACCCAAGTCCTCAAGCTGCAGCTTTCCACCGCAAATCTTTTAAGCCATTTCTGTGTGCTTTTGGTTTCCACTGCGCCTCCCAGGGCTCCGTTCCCTATGGAAACCAAACTGTGCTTCAGGACAATGCTCAGTCCAAGCAGAAACATGGCACTCGAAGCATGTTTTACCAGCAACTGCTCCTCTCTTGTGGCCCTGGTGGTTCAGACAGGCTTGGATGAGGCTGGCGCTGCAGCACCCGCGTTCAGATGCCCCAACGCAAACACGTGCACGTCGCACACCAAGGGACCCACTCCAGCAGCAGAACGGCCGCCAGATTCAGCAGCGGCACGTTTCTGCCATGCCGCCTTCCTCATAAGCTGGCACGAAGCTTTGCTGCTCCTCTGGACTCTGTAAGTGGGAGGATAAAACTGTCAGCTGCTGGCTGGGTGCGTGAATTCCTGCTGCAGGGCTGGCTCTCCTCCTCCCCAGGGCAGAGGGAGAGGAGGATAACACCAACCTGCAACATGGCATCAAGCAGAGCCTCTAGTAGGAGCCTTTGCAGCAAGGTGGTGGGTCTGAGCTGCCTTCGGTGTTGCAGGGAGAACTGCGGAGAATAAATCCACTGAGGGTTACCAGCTCCAGAGACTCACACCACGTATGGATCATCCCTGTGCCACCAGCCCCTGCAGCCCGGGAGGGCTGGTAGCCTTACACCACGCCTTTTGTGCTCGATCACCCTTGGAGGCCAGATCCTGCCCAAATAACCTGTCTATGTCTCAGGCCATTTTATTTTGCAGTTTCTAGATGGGGGATCCTGCTATCGATCTTTGCATACAATACCGCGGGTTGCGAGTTGCACCAGTGTTTGGGAAGAAACTGGGTATTTTCCCCTCGTGTTTTTTAACAGCCTCACTGCAGCGGGAGGGTAGACCTGGCCTCTCTGTGAGCTGATGGCAGCTCAAGGGAGACCAAAGGCACCACCAGTATCCATAAACCCAAATGCCAGTGCCCTGCTGTGGGTGTCTGAGGGCACAGGGAGCTGGGGCAGCTCCTGAAGGGTAAAAACTCCCTGCAGCTGGGCTTCCCCCCATCAGCCTTGCAACCTCCACGCTGCAGCTGGGGATGCAGTGCAGCCCTCGCCGAGGGCAGGAGTGACTCCTCGAGGGCACGAGTGACTCCTCGAGGGCACGTGGCCGGTCTGGGATCAGGAGAGGAAGGCAGAGCTGTGCTGCTGTGTCTCAGCACCTCTTTGTGCCCTGCGGGATGGGCAGCTTTCCTCTGTGCTGCTCCTAATTGCCTGCTTTTCCCTGGGAGATATCCTCAGGAACAGAGCATCCTCACACCGAAGCGGTGTATTAATTTCTCCACATACCTCCTCTGCGTAGGTGATCAGGAGCCCGTTTGGTGGGGCTGGTTGTGGGCTGCTGAGGGTGAAAAGGGTTCCGTGTCCTGTGGTAGCAGTGTCACAAGGCTGTGACTGTCCCCTGACCTCCCAGCACTGCTGGCAGGCTTAAATCTGAATGTCCATTAAGACAACTGAGAAGCTGCAGAGTGCGTTAGTTATAGGAGTAATTGACACATTAAATATTTCTGTCTCTGCAGGAACAAAGTGAGGCAGCCTCGGGGCCAGATGAAGTGCCCTTGGAGAGCTGATTGCACCGTCCAGTCCCGAGACTTCAGCCTGTGAAGGCTCTGAAGGAACAAAACCAGCAATTTTTCAGGCAGGAAAAGAAGAGAGATGTGAAAAAGATTTGTTCTCGGTGCAGTGAATTACCCTGATCCCCCACCCCAGGGGAGAAATAAAGATTCTCCTGCAAACTGACCTCACCTCTGGGGTGTTTTGGTGCAAGGATTCAGCTGCGTGCTGGACAATTTGGACACCTTTCCAGTCCGAGAGGAGCCTATTCCTAAAAAAAATACACCCTGCAGCCCTTGGGGTTAGACGAGCCCTCTCCCTGTGACTGCTGCGGGGGGGGATCAATAAGGAAAACCACCCGGACACCCCCCTTTAGGTGTCCAGCTCCCTTTGGGGTATCCAGCTCCCTTTGGGGTGCCCAGCCCGGCTACCCCAGCTTCTTCCCGGGGGGTCGCGGCACAGAGGGACGTTTTGCCCCACCGACTTTACCCTCCTCCCCTCCGCCCGGGAGGGGTGGGGGGGTCCTGCAACCATCATCCCTCAGTTATCCCGGCGGGGAGAGGGGGCGGGCCAGGCTCTCTCCCCCTCCCCGGGGCGGCGGCAGAGCGGGCTGGGGGCGCGATGTGCGGGGCCGGGCGGGAGCCGCCGTGCCGGAGCCCCCCCGGCGCCCCCCCGCTCCGCCGGCGGGAGGGAGAGCGCCGAGCCGCGCCGCCGGAGCCGCACCGAGCGGGCTCCCAGCCGACCCGCAGGAGGTGAAGGGCGCCCGGCTCCCAAGCATCCCCCCCCCGCACCCCCAGGGCTCCCCTGCATCCCTCCCTGGGTGCCCGGTGTAACCCCGGCCGGTTCTCCCCACGCCCCGGAGGGTCCCCCTGCACCCCTTTTCCTGCGCATCCCCATTTTCCATTGCATCCCTCCTGCGCTACCCAGTGTGCTCTCTGTGCACCCCTTTTCCCGTGCAGCCCTGCTGAGCTCTCCCTGCACCCCTTTTCCCATGCAATCCCAGCTATACCCCTCGCTGCGCTCTCCCTGACCCCCCCCCCCCCACTTTTCCCGTGCATCCCCCCTCCCGTGCTCTCTGTGCACCCTCTGCGCTCCTCCCCGGTGCATTCTCCACACGCGCTGCCCCCGTCCACCCCCACTGCACACTTCGTGCACTCCCGGCCATGAACGGCTCGGCGATGGGCTCTGAGACAGGCTGGCAGCCCGAGTCGGTCATCATCCCGCTGGTGTACCTCCTCATCTTCCTCGTGGGCACGGTGGGCAACTGCCTGGTCCTGGCCGTGCTGCTGCGCAATGGGCAGGTGAAGAACACCACCAACCTCTTCATCCTCAACCTGGGGGTAGCCGACCTCTGCTTCATACTCTTCTGCGTCCCCTTCCAAGCCACCATCTACACCCTGGAGGGCTGGGTGTTCGGGCCCTTCATGTGCAAGGCCGTCCACTTCTTCATCTACCTCACCATGTACGCCAGCAGCTTCACCCTGGCCACCGTCTCCCTCGACAGGTAGGAAAGGGAATGGGGGTGGCTTCCTGGGCCCTTCTCTGGATCGTCCCTGGGGCAGGAGAGGGGACAGAATCCCCTGGAGCCAAGCCCTGATCGCTGCAACCTCCTGGGACTCGCAGGGGAATCCAGGAGCATTTCCCAGTTCACGTGTGCAAGGAAATACGACCACCGAGGATGGTATCCAGCAAAGAGGGTGGGATTAGGACCCCCTGGCCCCACTGCCCAGCTAGAGGAGGCTTTCAGACCCCAGAGCTGTAGGACTGGGGTTTATACTCATGCTCTGGCAGCTGAAGGGGGGATAGAAAACCAGAAAGAAGCAAAGCTGGGTCCCTGCGCAGCCCTGGCTCTTCCTGGGATGCGTGGAGAGAGCCCCTGCCCTCCCAACAGCCCACGGCAAAGCAAGCAAACCTCGAGGAGGAGACGACACCAGGATGTTTGAGCTGGGACACTGCTTGTCCACCCTCCCCTTTTATCAGCGAAAAGCCCCTTTCTTCTCTCCCAGTGCTGTCCCTTGTCCCAATGACTGTCCCAGCCTGGCCCAGGGTAGGTTTGAGCCGGGAAGGTCTGTAAAAGGCAGCCTGTTGCTCCTGCCTGGGCTTTAGCCCCTGCTCGCTCAAGCCTCTCGTGAGTTATTAACCCGCAGCAAGGGAGAGGCTCCGGGGAGCTCCTGGTGCTCCTCTGCTCAGTGCTGGAAACCCTGGGGCAGTGGGGCGTGAAAATTCCTTGTGAAGAGTCCCCTGCGAAGAGCGGCGGCAGCCCCAGAGCAGAGCTGGATGGATCCTGCCATTCTGGCACGGCACCGCACTGGGTGCCAGGACAGCCCCCCCCTCAAGCCCCCCAGGAGCTAAACCAGACCCAGGGGCTGCCTCTCCTCCTGCATCCCACAGACCTAGGGGGAACGGAAGGGTCAAGGAAGCAGAGGCTTGCGTAAGCCCCTAGAGCTGGGTGTAATTAAGGAATTAGCTTAATTGCAGAACTGAGAACGGGTGACATACTTTCACACGTGCCAGTGTGAGAAACATGGTGTTTGGGGATCCTGGGGACTTGCTCCTGCCTTCATATACTCACTGCTGCTGTCGCTTGTGCCAGACGTTGATGATCAAGTGAGGATGTGCTGGGAGAGAGACAGAAGGGGACCATCCCTGTCTTCCCCACAGGCACTGGTGGGAGCAGAGAGGGTGACAGGACAGGGTGGAGGGAAGAGGATCCTCCTCATCCCACTGGGACCCTTAGAAGCAGCAGGGAATCAGTTGTGGGACTAATTGCTCTGGAAATCTCAAATCCATCACCACTGTCACTCTTTCTCCCTGTACCCTCCCCAGGACTGCAATCATGTCCCTCTCCCTGTCATGGAATGGTTCGGGTTGGAAGGGACCCTAAAGATCACCCAGTGCCACCCCCTGCCCTGGGCAGGGACACCTCCCACCAGACCAGGTTGCTCCGAGCCCCATCCAGCCTGGCCTTGAACACCTCCAGGGATGGGGCAGCCACAGCTTCTCTGGGCAACCTGGGCCAGGGGCTCACCACCCTCAGAGGGAAATATTTCTTCCTGAGATCTCATCTAAATCTCCCCTGTTCTGGGTTGAAGCCATTACCCCTCATCCTATTGCTACATGTCCTTATAAAAAATCCCTCTCCATCTTTCCTGGAGCCCCTTTAGGGAGTGGAAGGGGCTCCAAGGTCTCCCCGGAGCCTTCTCTTCTCCAGGCTGAACACCTCCAACTCTTTCCCATGCAGATATTTGGCCATACGATACCCGCTGCACTCGAGGGAGCTGAGGACGCCCAGGAACGCACTCACAGCCATCTGCTTCATCTGGGGGCTTTCCTTCATCTTCTCAAGCCCTTACCTCAGCTACTACCAAGAGTTCCAGCTGGCCAACCTGACCGTCTGTCACCCCATCTGGGAGATCTCACAGCGCAAGGTCATGGACATCTGCACTTTCATCTTCAGCTACATCATTCCAGTGCTGATCCTGAGCCTCACTTACGTGCGGACTATTCGCTACCTGTGGAGGTCCGTGGACCCTCTCCAAGACATGTCAGAGTCCAAGAAGGCCAAGCGGAAAGTCACCAGGATGATCATCATTGTAGCCATCCTGTTCTGCCTTTGTTGGCTGCCCCATCACCTGGTCATCCTCTGCGTCTGGTTCGGGTACTTCCCCCTCAATCACGTCACATACGTGCTCCGCATCCTCTCGCATCTCCTCTCCTACGCCAACTCCTGCGTGAACCCCATCGTCTACGCCCTGGTCTCCAAACACTTCCGCAAGGGCTTCAAGAAGATCTTCAACTGCCTCTTGCACAAGAAGGCAGCCAACAAGGTGCACGTGGCCCAAGTGATGAACACCGTCAGCACGCTGGATGCGGAGCTCAGCGAGGTGACCCACATCAGCGAAGCCCTGCCCGGCTGCTCCTCTGGCCACTGCAAGGTCCCAGCCCACCCCTGGGGGGAGGCAGAGCCGGTGGGACATCAGCAGAAAGCAGATGGCTCCTTCATCACCTTCAACGTCACCTAGCAGAGCTCCTTCCCACCCCACCGCTTTGCAGTCTCCCGCAGCATCGCAGGCCTGGGGATGGGCTAAGTTTTGGGTTAAAATGCGTTAAATCATACCCTTTTTCATTCCAATGCACCCAGCTATCATAACTGTTGAAGTGCTGCTGCTGATGGACTCAGCCAAGCGACCGACCGAGGATCCCAAGGGCAGGATTTTGCTTCCACTGAGCACTTGCTGAGGGATCAAACCCACAAATCAACTCTCGTGTGTAATCACCTGTTCCTCTGTCACAGACAGACTTACATCCTGTTGCATCTACACCCGGAGCTACTGAAAGCTCTGGTCCCTCCACCCAACACAGCGGCTGGCTGAGTCAGCAGGGTGTGCTTTTAGGGATGTTTGGGAAGACTTGGTTCATTTGTGTCCTGGTTCAGCTGCGTCCCAGGGCAATGTTGGCCAGAGCCACATGGGCACAAACTTGGCTCAGGTAAAAAAAAAAAAAAATCTAGAAGAGAAGCATAGATATCAAGAGACAAACCTTCCTGGAGCAGCCGGTGCTGGCTGGGCTTTCCTGTCTCCTTGGGGCTTGTGGCTCGGGGGAGGTTTCTCCAAGGTGGAGCACAGCTGGAAGCAGCATCTGTAGCCAAGCTGAGTCCCGTAGCCTAAGTATGGGACTGGGGAGGACACGGAGCACCGCTCCATGCTGCTGACCATGGCTCATCCCTGCCATTTCAGTGCGTGCGAGGCTCCGCAGAGCATCCGGAGGTCACCAAGGACCAGCAGGGAGGGAGGCTGTTTGCCAGGGGAGCACAGCCATGGCCTCGCGGGAGAGGTGACGCTGCCAGGGGAAGGGGAGGGGGACATCAGCGGGTCAGCGCTGGGGGAGGATGTTAATGCTTTCAGACAGCTTGGGCACAGCTCAGCATCTCTGCCCAGGCGAGGCGCTTGCGGAGAAGAGCGAAGCGGAGCGCTGGCACTGCTTTCCTGCGGCCGCCGTGTGAGGCCGGAGAGCCGGGGGACCCCAGCCAGCCGTAGAAGCCGCAATAAAATTCCCCATCCCACATCCCGTGTCCTGCTCCCTTGGGACACCCTGTGGTCCGCAGCGGAGGAGAGGTGGGTGCTGGAGGGGGGGTGGGATCCGCTGGCCCGAGGGAAGCTGCGGGCAGTGGAGGGTGTGGGTTACATCCAAGCATGTCCATCGAGGGGGAACCACCACAGCACAAAGAACGGCACTGCGCTCCCCTTACTGCAGCCGTACCCACACACCAGAGGCTGACGTGACCCGTGTGTCCCCTGCTTTTACCACCACAAGGGCTCCGCAGGCGGCTGAGCCCTGCGACCACCAGCAGCTGAGGGCTTTATTTAAAGACCCATCATTTTCTGTACCAGAAAAGCATCCCTGGAATAGGATCAATTAACTTTTTTGACGATGCGGCAGCAGAGCACAGCCAGAGGAGGTGATGAAAGCGTAGAGGGGCTGGGACAGGCTGTGCGGAGCATCCCTGCGATGCCCAGCGCTGTGCCCTGATGGCACCAAGCACCCGTGAAGATCACACCTCTATAAATTGCCAGTACAGAGGGTATAAATCTGTCTGCACAGATCTCCCTCCCCCTCCTTGCGACATCCCCACAGCAGGATGGGGGTGTGATGCAGGAGGCTACTTCTATCTGGGACCCTGGCCGGGTCCCAAGGCCGCACTGCTCCCCACCGTGCCATCCTCCACCCCTCCCCAGCCCTTGGCTTTTCTTCCCAGGAAGCTTTTGGCTGTCAAACATTTGTTATCCCCTGCTGAGTGTTATTATAACCAGATCTTCCTGTCCCCACGCGGAGGGCCATAAATCAGCCACTGCCTCACATCAATAACCATTATATTTAGTCTAGGGCTGCTCATGGCATAA
Organism: Alca torda; assembly: GCA_008658365.1. Taxonomy (NCBI): domain Eukaryota; kingdom Metazoa; phylum Chordata; class Aves; order Charadriiformes; family Alcidae; genus Alca; species Alca torda. Next base: position 30,568,271 of record CM018086.1, on the reverse strand, counting down.
GTCACAGCGAGCAAGCGTATAAACAGCTCCATTACTTATATTTGCATTTATCTCTCTGCTCACCCCTTCCCAGCCAGGGAAAACAGTGAAAGAGCCACACAAACACAGCTAAAAGCCTTCTTTTCCTCCTGTCCTTGTCCACCTCTGCTTGGAGAGAACCATGGGATCTGGTGCCAATGGATCCCCCCGCACCAAGGGGTTCAACCCCCCTCTCCTGGACACGGTTATCACCTCGCCTTGGGGCTGGAGACGTTCCACCACCCCCTGCGCTGCCTAAGGCTCCCTGTGCTGGCATGGCTGGGGTTGAGTGTCCCCTGTCCCTTCGTGCCATCACAGAGGAGACACCGACCCTGCTCTTCTCCTTCTTGCCCCCCACCGAGACCCATTTTCTCATCATACCCAGCTGCACCTGCGGATCTCTGCCTGAGATGCTGCAGGGCAGTGCGGGAGCCACGCTCGCTTCCAAGCCCAGGTTGCTCCCCTTCACGCAAGGCTGAGTTCCCAGAAAGGACAGGAGTCACTTCAAAGTTCATCTTTTTATAGCCTTCACAAGAAAATAAAAATAACCAGCTCACAGATGTACAAGCCAGCTGGCAAACCTCAATCCACACATCGTGCCCTGGGCGAGGGGCTCAAAACCCACCCAGAGCAAGCCCTGGGGGCGGGGGGAAGGAGCTGGGATGGTACCCGGGTGTCTCTTCTCACCGTGGGGTGAGAGCTGGGGTGTCGGGGGGAAGGACCCGAGAGGAGGAGCAAACCCCCAGGGCTGTACTGGGGCTACGATGCCCGGTATCGACCCAGCGTGCAGCACCCTGCCAGGCAGAGGGGAGTCAGCTCTGCCCAAAACTCCTCGCCCAGCCCTGGGGAGGATCCTGGTGCCACCTCCGAGCCAGCCATGGGAAAAGCCCAGGCCACAGCGTGGCCACCGACCTCTCAAACCCCCAGTGCCAAGCTGTCCCCAGACTGGGAGATGACTGAGCAGCAAAGCGGGGGCTCTGGGGACTCACTTCTCTCAGCCACATTGGATCCTGCGGCAGCAGCATTGCGGCCACCACAAACCAACCAAAGAAGAGGGAGATGACTCGGATCAATGGCTCCAATGGGGCCGATATTGGGTGACACACTCCAGCTGCACAGGCAGCGAATCCCACAGTCCTGCCCCGGCAAAAGCGGGCTCACAACAACCAGCAGGAGAAAAGTGCTGAGTTACTGCGGATTTTGTAAACTCAGTTTGTTTTCTGGGTATTTTGCCATTGCCTGGGAAAGGAGGCTCAAAATAGCATTAGCAGCTTAGAGCCGTGACTATCAGCCAGAGGAGAAAAGGGGACGGGTCACCTCTTCAAAACAGCTCATCAAAACGACACACATCGTGCAACAACATTGCCGCTCCCCCTCAGCTCGGCTTTGCCACAGGCGGCTGCTCATTTTGCAGCTTTGGCTCTTTTTTAGCAGCCCAAACACCGCGGTAACACCGGCACGGCAAGCAGAGCCCGGGTACGCAGGTGCTCTCACCCAACCGCGACGCTCACGCTCAGCCCTGGGAGAAACAGGTTTAGGAATAAACGGTAATACTACAAAAGAATCGATGGGAAAAGGGGTAGGTTTTTGCAAATCCCAGGGCCGGGGGGGGGCAGGCTGTGAGGCACAGGACCAGCTATGCCAAGATGCTGCTGACTGCTGCGGGTACAACACGGCTGGAGCATCCCACAGCCCGTCTGTCACCCGCATCCGACACTGGGACAAGGCGCAAAAGACAAATAACTGCTTGCAAGAACAAACTAGAACCTACTCAAACAGCCTGCCCATGGTGCCTCCTGCCCTAAATGACACCCCCTGCAGCACCCCAGGGGACACCCAGCCCCGAGCACCCTCCTGAGCACACCAGCCGTGTGTCGTCCACCACATCCCATGGCCTGCCACCACCTTCCCAAGGCAAGGTGAGAGGGTAAAACGAGAGGGAAGCATAAGTGATGATGAAGTAAAGCCTTTGCCAAAGCTTGGCAGAGCTGGTCCCCCAAAGGAGAGACTTGGGAACAGTCATCAGCTGGAGAGACACAAAAGCAGCGCCCGGGATGCTGCAGTTGAACATGCAGAATCAATGGGAGCATGTGTGTGTATGTATGTGCAAAAAAGCCCAGGAAAAAAAAAAAAAGGACAAGCAATTTTTTTTAAGCATCACAAGCACAGTGATTTGCAGAGACTTCCAGCATATTTCCTAATTACGTTTAACACAGCCACCCCCCCAAAAAAAATCCACTTCAGTGACTCATGGCTGCCCAGCTCCCTCGTGCTGGCGAGTGCCAGGCGGGCACCAACATGGGCAGGGACTGAGCCCACGGAGGAGGGAGCTGTGCCCTGGGGATACAACACGTCCCCAAGAAGTGAGACCCCCAAGATGGCCCATAAGACAAGGGGGAGGACATCACTGCCCTCCACCACCGACAAGATGTTTCCCACGTGCCACTCGCACCAGGGCTCAGCAAGATCCACCGAATGGGGACGGCTCAAGGGGACGACAGAAAACCGATGTGCAGGGGAAGGGGTTTGGAAGCAAAGCTGCCCCCATCCGAGCCCTGCTCTGCTGTAAAACTGCTCCAGAGCTGCACAACCACCCCGCGACTGCTTTGAGGGCACATCCCAGGACACCCCTAACTCAGCTCCCAGCCCAAAGCATCGCCACGTCCCCTCTCCCCAGGCCGTGGGCACGGCCAACACCAGCTTGTTTCTGGCCGCTGTTGAGCAGTAAGAGCCCGGGGGGCGACAGGAGGCTGGAGACAGGCTCTGCACAGCACCTAGCCGGGGCCTGCCCCTCACTCCTGCCTCCAGCACTTCCGAATCCCCCCCGACACGCACCACGGCTCGCACGGCTGCTCCCACCCTCACGCAGGAGCAGCAAGGCTCCATCTGGTATTAGACCACAGGATTCAGGCTTTCGCAGGTCTCTGCAGGGTGACGCATCCAAGCTGCCCTTCCTCATCTTATGGATCCTCACCCATCGATTCATATTTGCTTGTACGCAGGCAGCGAGAGGGAAGTCTGGGCCAGCTGTCGGATCGTTGCGCCATTTACAGGATCCTACAGAAATAAAGGGTGGGGAAAAAAAAAAACCAAACACCTCTCCAGCTTATCTGCAACTGCCCCTCGTTCATCTGAGGATGAAACCATCGCCCTCCTGCCCAACCTGTGCCCTTCAAGGGCAAGCACAAGGTTTTGCTGCTGACACAAAAGCGGCTTTTCCCCAAAGAACGGTGCGTATCAGGCCCAGCTGGAAAAAACAAGAGCATCGTGACCTGCCACTGCTCAGCGCCCTCCCGGCTGAGGGGGACGGGCTCCCGGTCTGTCCCCTTGGGAGGTTTTATCTTAAACGAACACCACTGCGAGTCCCCATGTTCCAGTTAAAGTTTAATAAAAGCAGATTCAACTGGAAGCAGAAAATAAACAGGCTAAACACAGCTCCCATCGAGCCCAAGGATGTCAGGGAGACGAGGGGCTCACACTAACTCAGGTTGGCGTGAGCTTTCCAGCCTGGGGATTTCTCACTGGGGTTGAAGAAGTTGTTTCGGTTGGTGGTTTTGTTTTGTTTTCAAACCCTTACTCTGCCAAATTTGCTCCCCGGTCTGATGGGGCAGCCAAGGTGAGGGGGGGAGCTGAGGCTTTTGAGCCTCCCACCCTCGTCTCTCCCACGCGTGGCTCCCCGCTGCAAACCGCGGCCCTGGGTGGCTGCGGGGACCCCGGAGCCAGTCCCCATCCCAGCGGGGTTTGACAAACCCCTTTTGCTGCCCCAAAATAACAGTCGGTGATAAGGACACCACGAGAGCAGGGCGCACACCCAGACCCAGGGTGCATCCCCCTCGCCTGGCCCCACGGCGCCAAAAGCAGAGACAAATGAGGCTCCAGCCCCAAAACCCCGGGAATCAGAGACACATTCCCCAGCCTGTCCCCATCATCGGGGGATCCACAGGCAGCCAGAGCAAAACAGGAGGCAAGGGGAGGGCGTTAAACCCCACAGGAACCTCGGAGGAGGCAAAGGGGGAGGCAGAGGGGGCTCAGCCCCGGATGGGGTCCGTGGTTGGAGCATCGCTGGCGGCTCCGAGCTCAGCTCTTCACGGGGGGTGTGAAGTGCTCGGCAGTGAGAGTGTTGGGGATGGCGCTGGCTGCCACGATCGCTCTTAATTAACATGTTGCAAAGACATTCCTTACCATAAAAAGCCAAGGAGAATGCAGAGCCATTCCTCAGTGCTGCACAGCGTCGGACGCCACTGGGACACTTGAGGTCAGCCCGGAGGGGGCGAGCAGCTTCCCCTGCTCCCCCCTCAGGGAATGGGTGGCTCTGGCCGAAGCGTGTTGCTGCTCCCAGAGCAGGTCTGGCCGCCACAGCAGTTTCTGGGCAGGGCCAGGAGCCTGTCCACCTCCCCACACTCATTCCCTGTGCAGGGCAGAGGCAGGTGCTGTGGGAAGGGTTAGAACCAGGGCAAGTGAGAAGCTGGATTTAGGAAACGGGGACCAGGTGGCTCCGCTTTCCCTTTAGCTCAGGGAAAATGAGGGTCTTGGTCTCCCACCTAAGAGCCATACACCCAGGAGCATCAGAAGCCACCTCCTCCCACAGGAACTCACCACCTCCAGCTCCTCCTCACTGCATGGCTGCCACCAAGCCAGGCTCTCCTAGCTCTATCCTCTCCTCTTCCTTCCTCCAGACGTGGCCAGGACAACCCTGGGGTAGAAAACAACCCAGCCAACTTCTGGTGCTGGTAACGGAGAGACAAGGAGGGAGCAGGACATTTTGCATCTCGTTCTCTGACTGCATCTCCCCACCTCTGAGCTGTGCTGGACCAGCTCCTCACCAGCCCCAGTCTGGTTCAGCTTTCCCTGGGGGAACAGGCTGGCAGCAAAGCCCAGTGTGGGCCATGCAGAGGCATTCCCAAAGTCTCCAGAGAAGCTGATAGGGTCGCATCCCAGACCCTAAGGGATCTCATACATGTTCTTTGGGCTCTCACCATGAGCAGAGGGAGAATACCAGCTCCCACACCAACGCTCACATGCTCCAGAAAGGCTACAGGCAAAGCTCCCCCCACCCAGCTCTGCCTGCAGCCACTCCAGGTGAATCTCCTCACCCTGGGATCAGCTGCAATAAAACATGTTTTACAGCCTCAGCCTGAGCACATCAACAAATTCCACTCACTCTCCTGGAGAAAGAAATTCAGATCAGACCCCTGCTGTGGCAGAAACAGAGCCAGAAAGATGGAATGCAGCTCCTTCTGGTGAATGTCAGTGTGCGTATCCAGGAGGCCTGACACCACATGTAACGCAAGCCAGCAGCACTTTGCTTATGCCTAAAAACACTCTGTCCAGTGCCTGCCAGCCTTCGAGAGGCTCTTGGAGCTGGCAGAGGAAAACAACGGCTACACTGAAGTCACAGGTTTCCTCAAGCACTTGTGATCTGAAAGCAGGAGGGAATGTCATTGCGGGAGGGCGCTCAGGTCAGTACCATGAGCCTGCCCAGCCAGACACAGGAAAAGCAGACAGGTGCGATCATGATTTGAACCCACACAGTCACTCAGCCTGTCAAATCTGCTGCTTTTTTCAGATGTTTTCTATGTGACTGAGCGCAGGTAGCATTTCAGACCACGCTCAGGTCCGGACTGAGGAAGAGGAGGTGAGGGTTTTAGGCCAGGAGCTACCCGAAACACAGCTGTCTGCAGAGGCAGCAGCCCAGGCAGGCAGCTGGGTCTGCCACAGCAGGATCTGCCTTCTCCTCCAGGCTCTAACATCCACCTGCCTTCGGACATGGGGCAAGATGGGTTGTCACCTCTCTGCCCTTTGCCACTTGGCCTGTCTTATCCAGTGACACCCTTCCCAGGATGTGCAACCCTGGCTTCCCCATGGTAACAGCCCGTCTCATAGCCCTGACACTCACCACGCAGAGTGGTCACTCCTGCTGGGAAGAAAGGGCATGGTGGATGCACAACAGCAGAAGGGTTAAAACACAGCCCTACCTTTCTGGCATCTGTTCTCGCTCCCCATTTCGTGCTGAGCCTGCCTTGTCCTCTCCACCTCCCCGTGCTGTTTGCAGAGCCCCAGACTGTGACACAACAGCTCTTCCACTCCTGGGTTAATTAGACACCAGCGTACATTCACTCCTGTAAGCACGGGCTTGGGTGAATAATGGATTTGCTCCAAATTGTAAAGGAGCAGCTATTGTGAGCTCCCCTAGCTCTATGGAAACCCTATACTTCAAGTGTTACAATGGGCAAACAATGGACAAAACCACATAAGTAGGGCGAGCAGCAGGAGTGAGTGAGGTGGGAGAAGGAGGTGCCTGGCCAGAGACCACAGGAACATGTATGTGCTGCAAAGCTCTGAAAACCTCAGTGCAAAGATGGTGAATCCAGCTCCCATAGCAAAGTCTGGCAGTATCACTCCAGGGCTCGCAGGAAAGCAGCGCTTGTTTCTCACAGGTTAAATGAAGGGAAATGACCTGGCTGCTCGCAGCCAAGAGAAACATCAGATTTAACAAGACAGACAAACTAAAATAAGGATGGGCAGAAGGCACTCTGCAGAAATCAGTATGGGAACACTTCTACACATAACCTGCCTCTGGTCAAGGGAGCAGCAGCCAGTCAGGATGCCACGGAGCTCCCTCTGGTTCTCACTGCTCCAGTCTGCCATCGCCCTTTCTACTGCGGCCTCATGGAGGCCAGAGAGCTGCTACTGGGATAGCTCATGAAGCTGTGGGGTAAAACACCCCCTGCTCATCACGAGACTGCAGGCCTGCCAGGCACCAACATACCCCAGAATCATCATCTCACCCCTTCACTGAACTAAATGACAGTTAAGAGTAACAACTGGAAAATCCTTTGGGATCCTACAGAACTGAGATTCCCAAACCCCATCAGGGAAGCAGGCAGCACCATTTGGAGCTTACAGCCTCCTGCCCTGAACAGAAGGACAGTACCCACAAGGTACACGCTCACCATGTCTGCTGTGCATCAAAGCATGAACATTTATACCCAGGCCTGAAGATACGCAAACACAAGATCCCACACAGCATCACAGCGTGCTTTTGCTCCGGATCCATGGAATAAGGCAAAGATAGCCAGGATGGAGTGTTTCCACAGGTTTATAAATCTGATAAATACAAGTATAACACCCTGCCCACCACAATGGGGCAGAGGAGAAGGAAAGGGAGTCCCAAAGGTTGCTGAGCGAGTGCCAACTTGTACTTGGCAGCTGGAGAGTATGCAACAGCTGGAGATTTACGCTGATGTGTCAAACAGCTTCTCAATCATGTCTCCCACCTGGTCGACCTGGTATTTGATGTACTTCTCAGGGTTCTTGGTGAAGGGCACATTGCCGTATCTGCAAAGGAAGACAACTCCCAGCTGACAAATGACTGGAACCCAGCAAAAGAGACTCACTGGCCCCTCCTCTGCCACAAATCAGCTCCGCTCTAGCACGTCCCACTTGAACCTGACAGGGTATCTTGTAGGGAGCAAGTGATCTACTTACAATTGGTCTCTGGAGGTTTGCATGAATAGACCAGGTTGGCCCAGAGCTTTGTGCTAGCTAGAACATCTGCACTCATCCTGACCAAGGAATCAGGGTGACAGCAGGCGCTCATAACTAATAGAGTTCAGCTTAGGGATGTTTTAGTGTGCAAGGTAGAGAAGCTAAGACATGAGAGTAGAAAAATGCCTCAAGCAAGGACTAATCTAGGACCCAAGGACCTCAGTAAATCCAAAGAAGAGAGGACAACATTGCAAGAGGTTGTCACCTGTTCAAGAAGGCACCATAGGTCTCTTTCACAATGGTTTTCTGTGCCCGGCGAATTTTGTCCCGTTGCTCCATGTCTGGGATTGCCCAGGCCTTCTGGATCTTACACAGCTCTTCCAGCCCGTCATTAAAACCCTGTCCAAAGTAAAACTCAGTGAGTGTCCTGTCTGCAATCACATCTCTACACCAAGTCTAGTGTTCTTCCCCTTCACTGTTGATCACCAACATCCCGGTCTCCTCCTTAGGCAGATCTTTGGTCTGACTGTCTCTCCCAATCTAGGGATCCCAAACTAGGGGATGTCCCCATGCCATTTAACACCTCCTTACCTTAAAGCGCTCCTTTATCATCTGCCTCTCCTTATCCTTGAGCTGCAACAAGGAGGGAAAGGATTTTATTTCACATCCAGAAATAAATTTCCAACATCAGTGTTCGCCCACAACTCCCCATCCAACCTAAGTAATATCCTACCTACTTGGCTTGAATTCCCTCTCCTAAAGCAGAATGGAGAGAAAGCTGCAGCGAGCAGCACACCCTGCATTCAGCAATTGGCTTTCATCTGAAGTAGATTTAACAAGGGTAATTTTCAGCCAGAACAGACATAAAAATAGACTTCTTTATGCTTCTAGCCCTTTCTAAGGGAAGGTGTCAGGTTTTTTCAAATCCAAAATAGAAGCATCTGCTCAAATGCAAAATATAAGAACAGAGGCAGAGATAAAAAACTTGTATGAATCTGGGGCAGGGGAGGTTAGAAGGCAGCGCTGCTCTCCATCTTGCCCCAGCCACTCTGCAGAGCAACAACAGCATGAGATATAAAGAAAGTTTCTGAGAATTTTTGAATATGACACGGGAGAAGATGTTTCCAGCAATTTCTATCATCTTAAAACCATCCTTGATCATCCTCTCACCTTCACTCCTGGCTGAAAGACAGGCAGGTTTCTCTCCAGGATGTAATCTGTCACCTTCAGCCAGCTGCATTTGAAATGACATGGGAAAGATGCAAAGAGAAGGAGTTACTCATGTCTCACCAGAACATTTATGTCCTCACCCATGACCCAAAGGCCACCACAGACAATACACACCCCAAGACTTTCTGCAGTGGCCACTTTAAGTCAGATTAATCACTTGGTAAACAAAATACTTGGCTTTGGTTTTAGACAACTCTCTGGATTCAGCTGATTTCTCCCACTGCTCCAGCAGCATTGACCATGAATCTCCCAAGGAGCCCTCAAACTATGACAAAACTAAGGGAAGAGCAGAGGATGCCTCCTGACCTGCGCTGGTAGGTCTGGATCTGCTGTTCAATGAGCTCCCGGTAAGACCTCTCGGCTGTCTTCTGTGTCACAGCTACCAACTGGATCAGCTCAGACCTGAAAGAGCAGAAAATCTGAGGAAGCACATGAGCCAGCTGCTCTCAGGGCTGCTAGCAGGATGGCAACATTTCAAGCCCCTATCAACAAGATCTTTTATACACTTTACAATAGAAGGGACCTTGAAATGCACGAATGGAGAGACAGCAGATACAGAAAGAAGTTACTTTCCAAAGCCATATCCCCAGTCCTCTCAAGATCAAAGGATTCTCTACAACCTAAGGCATCTCTGATGCTTTTATCTTCCACTCCTGCATAATGCGATGTTTGTAACAGTGCAAAGGTTTCAAAAGGGCAGTTTCAAGAATGGAAGAAAGAGCAGAGATGAGATGCTAGCAGGTAAGTGCACTCGATACAGAGCCCTGCTCCAAAACCATGCTTAGAATCAGCCTGGACTTCAAGGAGATTTACCCAGATATACACTTACTTCTCCAGGGATTTCAGAATGTAGTTGTAGTTGTTGTGCAGAAAAATGGCACTCAAAGCTGGGTCTTCATAAACCTTGGATTTACTTAGAAGGTTAAGCTGCAAGTTGCCCAGCACTTTGCCTTAAAGAGGGAAGAGCAGAGGACAAAAAGTTTCTCACTGTCTTACTGTTAAACACAGCATCAAGATTTTACAGAGCCCCTTTGGCAGCTGAGAGCCTCTGTGGGGCTGAAGGTGCAAAGCACTGGGTGAGAATGGTTCAAGGCAGCTGATGACAAAAAGCTCTGCAGCACAGCGAGCTGCTGCACTGCGCTTTGTCCTGTCTAACTGTAACAGTCAAATTCCCAGTCTGACCCTTTCACCCACCCCTCCCATCAGACTCCAGCTCAAACATGAAAAGATCACATGGAGTAAGAGACACAGCCTGTGCTCTTCACGCAGGAATGAGCCAAGTGAAGGAGAGCTGATGGGGCAGAAACAGGAAGGTGTGCGGAGTACTCACAGATGTAGGTGCTCAGCAGCCGCCTGCTGAACTCCGAACTGTAACTACTAGCTGAAGAGCTGGTCTCTGAAAAGAAAAGCATCTTAGGTCAGTTAACACAGAATCATAGAATGTGTTGGGTTGGAAGGGACCTCCAAAGGTCATCTAGTCCAACCTGCCATGGGGAAGGGGTGTATGTGTGGTCAGCCTGCCTCTATTCAAACAAGCCTCGTCCCCGTTGCTATGGAATTAGTGCAGAGCTCCCATCGACAGTGAAGTTAGCTCCCTGCTTCAGTGCCAATTGTCAAGCATCTTATTCAGGGTGTGTGGAAAAGCTCTGCACCCCCCAATCACTGTATCTGCATTGAGTGCCAAGCACCCTGGCAGAAATCTCTCCTTTCCTTCCTAGTGCTCAGAGGACATCCACTTGATCAGAAATTGAGTCATTAAACACATCCTCTCCCCATCTTTGTAAGCACTAGGAATTTGCAATCAGAGAACAAACGAGCTGGAGCTGTTAACAGCAGGCACACAACAGTAATTGGAAACAAGCAGAAGGGCTCTGGAAAGTTTCAGCCATCCCCATGGTTGCTGATAGGACCTGCTTGGCTCTGTACGAGCGACCGCGCCAGCATGGGAGCCTGCCCTTGCAAGCAATGACTCTGGGCTGGCATATGTTCCTCTGTCTGTACATGAGAGATGGTTTTCTGCCCTCAAGGGCTTGTGGGCATGGGTCCCATGGGACACAGTGGGTAGTTATCTCCTCCCCCTCCCCCCATCAGAGTTTGGCAGCTGGGCGTAGCTCGGGTGGTCCGAGTTCATAAGCACCCCATGGGAAAGGCCTCAAGGCTCCTGTTGCTGGGAGTTGGACAATAAGGAGCCGAGTGCACGTGGGATAAAGCACGATACCAGCTGGGCCAACTTGCTACCCGTGCCAAAGAGATTCAGTGCCATGAGAGTGTCTTTAGCCTGTTTCAGCTCATATGGCATCCCTCATTGTCTGCTGGTGACAAGCCCTCCCTATTCTCTCCAGCCCCCTGGCAAGAGTTACTTTACCCTCCCCTTTTTCCCTTTTCAATTATGTGTTAATTTATTTACCACTCCTGGAGGATAAAAAAATTAACATACATCACCAGAGCCCAAGGCGATATGAACAGGTACATGTGGGTAAGTCTGCTTACCTCTGGGATCTAAAGGAATATTGTATGTGTCCCCAAGAACTACAAAGATTAGGCAGAGCAGAGAGAAAAGGGGAGGGAGGAGAGAGAAAAAGAAACGCAAAGTGCAAAAAGACAGGTTAGAGACCACCATCCCTTTGAGAACAAAGCAGATATTAACACAAAGCAGCCAGACAGCTACACAATAGAGCAGGCAGGAGTCCCTCCAAGGCCACAAATGGAGTGGAGATCACAGAGGAAAGGCAGAGTCTCACTTCCTTCCCCTGCTACGGAGGTTGTTTGTATTTAGCAAAACACCTCATTCCAAATAATTTCAAATCCACTTTCAAGGCAAAGGAAAGCTTCCCCTCATGCCAGCAGCAAGGTCCTTGAAATGAACCATACAGCCCATATAACCTTCCCAAGAACCTGAGCAAAGCCATCCCACCCAGAACAGCTCTGCCCTGCGTGGGTGTCCCATATCAGGCCAGGCCTGGCTTTTGGAGCAAGCGACAGAGCTGTTTCTGCACAAGAACAACACTGGCAGAGAACAGGGAACATCTGGCAGTAGATGGTCCCTACGGCCTGACTGCAGATGGAGAGAACAAGATTTACAATACTTGGATTGCGGGTCATCTCATGCACGGGTCTGAAGTACTACACATTAGCCCACGTCACCAGATCTGTTAAAATTACACTGACTTCAAGCTTTAATAATCGAACATACTACAAAGAGGCATTTTTCCTCAAGCTGTCTTTACACAGCAGGATCCCTCTATGCCTGATGGGACAACTGGACTGTCCTGGTTTGAGGTAAAACAGAATCAACTTTCTGTTTAGTAATTTTACTTCTTAGCTAGGCCTCTTCTAACTCTCTGAAATTAACAGCAGGTTGTGTCTAAAACAGTTCATTCAGGGTGATAAGACAGTTTGTGCCAAGGAATGGTATGTAGAGAGGCTCTTGCTTATACTTATTGCTATAACAACCAAGGTCAGCTAATTTCGTTATTTGCCCCGTTGGAGGGTCAGAAATGGAAAGGCGCAGAGGGTTCCCACCTGTGGGGAGGAGTAGACAGAACAGGTAACCCAAAATTGACCAACAGGGGTATTCCACCCCATCTGCCCCATGCTCAGTATAAAAGCTGAGGGATCAAAGGGGCAACTCTCTTCCTTCAATGGCTGACGTACAAGGAGGACCCTGTCTTTGATCCCGATCCATGTGTTCCTGACTCCAACTCTGGAATCCAGTTCCCACTCGTCGCTGAGTCCAGTCTGGGACTTCCCCAGTGCCTGCTGGTGACGTCATCCTGGGAGCTTAATATGGTTTTGTATATACTGTATCTATTTCATTATTTTCCATTTTATTATTAATATTTCATTAAAGTAGTTTAGTTTCTTCTAAACTCCTAAATCTCTTTATCTCTCCTCCTCCCCTCCGTGTACAAGGGGTGTGAGGGGGGAGCATCTGTCACCAGCCATTGGCCAATTTGGCCAAAACCACGACACAGACAATTAAAAAAGAAATGGGTTGTGTGTCACGGATATGGTCACATTTTGTTATATGACCAATATAAAAATTAAAAAAGCCTATGCTACCTTTTGAATCAGCTCCTACTGCACGACAACACGTCAAGACTTCGAAACAACAGTGCTGACATTGCCACTCTGGGAAGAACATGGTAAACAGCTGGATTCTCCAAGAAAAAACACTCAGACCACCTCTTTGGCCACGGAGAGAGAGAGAGTCAAGACCCAGGAGGCACTGAGCATGCAAGTGGAGAGGGCTAAAGGCAGTGGCTAGAGATGTGGCAAGAAGCAGAGACATCCTAGCTCGAGTAAATTTAGAATGGACAGAATTTTCCAAGCAGGAATTGCAAATAAAAGTCTGGAGGCAGCTGTAAGATTCCCCCTTCCCCTGTTCCTAATGAGCTCCCTAACTCTCTTTCCAAACACCAGCTAGTGGCCTGTGCCTCCTTGGGTCCCTGTGCACCCTGAATCTTCAGTTCCCCACCTCTCCAGCCTGTTCTATTTCAACCTACTTGAAAGCACGAGCTCTACCAGGGCCAAAGGCTCACTAGAGAGCTGGAGCTGTTGCTCTGCACAGAACTAAGAACCATGCTCTGATACACAGCAGCATCCCATTACATGAGGCAGCAGCTCTCAGCTTCTGATCCATGTATTTCTTTCTGGATCTAGTCCCTTTAACGTCCTGGAGAGCAGAGCTAAAACTTGGCTCTCTGTTAGGGCATGTGGCACACAAATAGCTCAGGAGTCCCAGCCTGACCATGGCTAGATGCTGAGGAGAATATTCTTGCTGCTGCTGTTATATTCTGACCAGAGGATGTGGCAGAGAAAAGTGGCAATGCATCAACACACAGCTAAACTAAAGCTAACTCAGCTGGACCAACCATCCTCACTCCAGTACAGTCACAGAGGACCGGTCCAGTGTCAGATTTGAAGCTAAATGACTAAGCCATCCTCTCTTGATACCACAGAGCACATCAGCAAAAACCACCAAAAGAGTACCTGATAGGAGCAAGTGTGGAAGGCCAGCAGGGCAACTCTCTGCATCCCTTGGAGTTCTCCAGATAACCAACTATGTGGTCAAGGCAGGTTTGGAGGACAAGACAGGGTGAAGGACAGGAGGAGAACGAGCTCACAGTGCATGCTGAGGTTTGATCTTTTCAGGGAAGACGTCCAGACAATCTGGGGAAGGAACCGCACGCCCAAACAAGCCCCATGCATGTACCTTGTGATGCCAGCATGGCACCCGCCGTCTCCTGGAAATCCAACAATTGCTGTAGGAAAAGGATAGCCTGGAAGCAAGGGAGGGAAGTTATGAACAACTGACACTGCGTCTCCTGTGCTCTGCTATTAAGGATTGTGAAGGATGACTTGTCCCTCCACACTTAAAAGCCTTCAAGAAACGAGACACTACACTCATTTGAGTTGCTGTGTTTTACCCACACAGTCACATCATGGCTTAGCAAGGGTAACTAGCTAATCCACAGCAGACAATTAATTGCCCTTCAAGACAGCTTAACTTAAGAAAATAAATTTCCCTATTGCTCTTTCTAAAACTTCTTCAGAGGCTGTTTTGACAAAGGATGGTTCAAATCACCATCACGTACGTTGCTGGTGAGTTCGTGAACTGTCCCATCTTTTGGCATGTTATATTCCTTGTCCGGATCATTCTACAAAGAGAAGACAGAGACATAAGGCAAGCACGTAAGGAAATTGAAGGCATCTACAATACATCTGCTGCTGTAAGTGAGCTGTAGGCTTGTTTATCCAGCCTCTCTCAACAACCTCAGACCTGGCTCTCACAGTGCCATCTCCTGGTGCTCAGAAACCACAGCTCCTGCGCATGGGCAGCTCAGGACCACAGGGGTTTGTTCAGCATGTGACCATCAAAAGTTCAGTTCACCTAACCGGCAGCACATTCACCAAGCCCACCTTACAGAGGGACAGTTTAACCCCAGTCCTCCAAAGCTTTTCAAGTCAGCAATTTTCCTTTCTTTTTAAATGGGATTAAATTCTGAGATTGACTTGATATCTGCAGAGGCCTGGAAGCTCACATCAAATTATTTGGAGTATGCCTGTTAAGGGTCTTAAGCAGAGGCCTCCTGTATTTGAAATCAGCACCCAGCATTCAGTATTTGCAGCTGACTGTCCAAAGCAAGCCAGCAAGCACAGGCCGGCTGGATCAGGCCTGCTAACTCAGAAACAATGTGCTCTCATGGAAAGTGGAAAGTTAAACTGCTCAGAAACCCCCTCTTCCGAGTCTGCTGGTCTTGCTAGAGAGAACATTGAGGAGAATTCTACCTTAATGTTGTCTGCAAACTCTTCGAGTGCCTTTGCACCAGTGGTCTCCATGGAAGTGATCAGCCCCGGTAGTTTGTTCTTAGTGCCTGCTGCGGTTCCCTGGAATAGTGCCGTAACAGATCAGAGAAGGAAAACAAACAGTATCTGAACTTTCATTCAGCACCTACCCTCCCTGATCCCCCACCCCAGCATTTTATTCTCAGTTCCCCATGTGCCAGGAGAACATTTACAGCACCATCAACACCACATTGAATCCTGCATTCTTCAGCCAGCCAGGAAGGGAAGATGTTGCGACCCTAACGGTGACCAGGACTTGCTACCTCCCATGCTTCCTCTTATGCAGTACCTGACCATTGCCCAGGGATTTCTTTGGTCAACAACCCTCCCTTTTCGGAGGCACCCATCTCTGGCTGACCCTCCTGCTGGGCCTTTCAATTAAAGTATTTATTTTATAAAAATAATGTGACACCTGAGATTCTGCTGCAGGAAACGCAGGTTCAAGCCTGAAGGAGGGAGCATGCCCAAGAGTAAGTGTATGTACGAGGAGTCAAAAGGGGCACCCATCGGCCCGCTGGGGTCACCCGCTGCGAAGGGACCCTGGTCTGAGCAGTTAAAGATTTGGGTGCCGTGTGTGAGACTCCTTGAATGGGGTATGAACATTCGGGCAGCAGTTCCTCCTTTAGCAGCAGGCTCTTCTCAGAGCAGCTGATCTTCCATAGGTCAGTGAGCACAGTATAAACTAAGCTCAATAGTATCAGAGCTGCAACACCTCAGAGGCCACATATACAGCAGAGTAATGCAGACAGTCCATCACCAGGTCATGAATGAAGTGAAGAGAACAGCTGCTGAGAGATGCTGGTCCAGCATCACAGAAAGGAGCAAACTGTATTTGTGTCATTTCCATTCCACGCTGTGGAGGACAGAAGCAGCGTGGCTTTATTAAAAGCCACTGGGATCATCCCTTTCAAAGCATTCTCCAGACAGTCCAAACCACAGGACCCTCTCCAATCCCATCACATTTACCTGCAAGACCTGGTCAAATTCTGGCTTCATCTGCTTCAGATGCTTAAGGATGGGGAAGATTGTGAGCACAGCCGAATAGTCATGTCGGATGATGGCTTTCCGGGCAGCTGAGACTATGTTATCCCCCTCCATGATCAAGTTATCTAATGACTCCTGCAACAAAGCCAGAGTCAGAAGAAAGCAGCGTGATTTTTGCCCAGGCAGCACAAGCTGCTAAATGCAGGATACCCATTAAGGATGCCAATATAGCTCATGGGTCATTTGCAGTACCCAGTGAGTGACTCTGAACACATGTTCTCCAGGGCCTGTGCAGGCCCTGGTTCCCTGCACAGGTCCTGGAGGGCAACCCTAGAACTGGTGGTGCTCTTGGGCACCCATAGCAGGTGGTGGAATCCACATCCTCACAATGAAGGGGAAGGGAAAAAGACCATGTGTATCCTTTACAAGGGAAGCCAAGCAGAGAGGCTCAACTGACCTGGATGAGAGAATCAAAAGTCTTCTTCTGGTGGTGCTCTGGGACAATTTCTGTCAGGAGCTGGTATTCACTCTGGGCCAGTTTGACAAAGGCACTAACGCAGTGAATGTATGCATCAATCTCGATGTCGAAGACGTCATCCCTCCCTGAAAGGGCAAGATGGTTTTAAGAGAGAACAAAATTCACACTGAGCTTCCAGCAGCTCTGCTCATTCCAAGGCCTCGGTGTACATAAGGAGCACAAGGTTCTTCTGGAAAAGGCGGTTCTGGCTTTACACCCATCCTTGCGTGAGAAAAATAATCTTCTCACCGAATCTGCACCCTGGTTTGTGCATGGGAAGCTATGCATATCCTGCAGGAGGCAAAGTCATCTGCAGTTCAGGAAATGGGCATATCAGGACACCAGCTCTTTCCGGCCTTATGACAGAAGGCAAGTTTGGAGCTCTTCTGGGATACAGACTAAATTTAATCAAGGGCTTGAACACCAAGTACTAAACTCAGGAAGGTCTGAGGTGAATTATTCAACACCTCTGCTTGTATTTTTAGAACGTCTTATCTCCATCCGTCATGCAGATGAAGAACTGCCATTTTGCATCAACATTTCTGGGAAATCAAGGCTGTCCTGGAAGGCAGCCTCTTCCCACAGGCAGAAACAGAAGATAAAAAACAGGCAGATGAACATTTAAATCCTATGAAGCAGGAATATCAGCACAGCTAGGTGAGCTATCTGTTACGCAATGCTGCACACAAATGCAAATATTCGAGTCGGAGCATAGGAATGTCTCAGACAAAGATCCCTCAAAGAACCTATGTGGGAGGCATGAGAAGTGCCAGTATAATACAAAGGCCCACACCAACTCATGCCAACCACTAGCTGGAAGTGTCAGCAGGACAGACATAAACAGACTCACACAATCCTGCATTCTCAGACCCCTGTAGTAACCACTACAAGACAGTAAGATTACACAGAGAGGCCTTCTCTAGGCTATGGGCTGCTGCTTCTCTCCTCCCAGCAACATCTGCACCTTTTGACAGAGAAAGAACCAATTCTTCCCTACACTGACAGGTTCCTCAGGTTGATCTTTGAAAAGTTATGGTCAGCAGGGGACACACAAACGTGATGTGGTTTTACAGACTGCCTACGGTGGAGAGTGGCCCACTGTACTGCATGCCACATGTGACCGCTTTCATGTTTGCTTCA
Source organism: Alca torda (assembly GCA_008658365.1). Classification (NCBI taxonomy): domain Eukaryota; kingdom Metazoa; phylum Chordata; class Aves; order Charadriiformes; family Alcidae; genus Alca; species Alca torda. The sequence continues at coordinate 30,550,546 of CM018086.1, read as the reverse complement.
CTTCAGCACCAAACAAGCCAGTAGCTACATACAGGAACGTGCCCCTCAGCATGGTGGCCACCAGTCTTTGGTTGGACAAAGTTGGGGTTCCCTGTTTGAGGACTTGGGGTGTGTGTGATTAGTAGGAGTGAATTCTACTGAGAAGAGCCAGAGCTTTTTAGCCAGAGAAGGCCCATGCTCCAGGACTGCCCATGTAGACGAACAGCCACTGGCTACAAAACTACTGTGAAACATGCTGAAAAGAAGGGATGTTAGCCAGCTTGTTATGAAGTGACAACACGGTACTTACCAGCAGCCGGACCATGCTTGTCGCTCAGGGTATCGGAAAGGTGTTTAACTCGTAAATCATGCTCATGACCTAGTGAGATGTCAGCCGGCACAAACAGAAGGCGCAATTTATCCAGGGTGGTTACAGCATGGATGCTCACACTGGCTGGAAGCTGCTTCAAGCTTGGCTTATTTGATCTGATGGACACTTTTTTCCCTACAGAGTCCCAGGAATGCTACCTGACCAAATCCCTTTGTTGGGCTATGTAGCAGTAGCAACCCTTTGAAACCTGATGAGAAGTGTGAGTTCAGTCATTTGTTGGGCCACAGGAGGCTCTTGAACCTCCTGCCATAAGTTCTGAATGAGACTGCAGGCACCAGAAGCCCAATTTGTACCTCAGCCATTACAAATCCAAACTCAAAGCCCATCTCCTCCTCAGCATGAGAATTTTTCCTCCCAAATGAGTGATATTAGTCACCATCTGGGATTCACTAGACTACAATGTAGGTGCTTAAGAGATCTACTTTGGATGCGTACATAGCAGGAGGCAGAAAGGTCTTACAGATGCTTTGAAGCAAGTGACCTCTTCTCCCTTACCTGGTATGAGCAGAGGAGACCAAAATATGGAAGATGACCATGTAGGAAAGTCTCCACAGAGAAGAGGTACAGGCACAATGCACTGAGCTAGCTGTGGTCTTACACTTCAACATCAGGTTTGGAAAGGTCACTAGGAAACTGGATGTGTCTCAAAGTCCAGGCAAACAGAAAAGAAAACAGAAACACCACAAGCAGATGTCATCAGAGCAGAGCTTCCATTAGCCAGGTGACTATGGTGGGTCAACTGCTTTAAGGTAACATTCCTCTCCACCTGTGCTCATGTTTATGGAAACTTTGACATTCAGACACTAAATTCAGAAAAATAATTTGGCCCTCCAGCATCTCCTTGGTTCTCCAAGGTCAGCGGTACCTATCCAATGCTGTCCACCAAGCACTAGGCTAATGGAAGTCCCACCTGGAAAAGCAAGGCTGATACACAGAGAAAGTCGAGGGTGAAGTAGCTAGAGCTGTGATTACCTTCCATAGGAATGAGGTTAGAGGCCCCCTTTTTCCCATCTAGACCATGCTGAGAGTACTGTTTCAGAAGGTTCTGAGCCTTACGGATCGTGCCTGTCACCAGAGCCAGAGAGAAGAGACAAGACCTAGAAAATGAGTGAAAGAAAACAAACCCAGAACACCAGCCCTCCACCAGCAAGTCACCTGAGCCCAGCAAGAGGATGCTGGGCACCAATGAGCATGCTCAGTACAGAACGTGAACCCCAAACTCATGTCCAAGTGTGCACATACAATGGCATTTCCAGATTGTTTCCCTGCTTTGAGGGTGGGGGCATGAATTCCAGCCAGGGTTACAGAATCAGGGAGCGCTCAAATCAGTCTGGTGAGGTGGTATGGCTGGGTGAGAAAGCATGATCAGAGAAGGGAAGCAACGAAGCACCCTTCCCTGTAATGAGTTTAACTCGTTACTCTGCATCGAAATGGGAAAGGTTTGTTGCTTTCCCTCAGCTGTGGAAGCAGGACTTTGCAGTAAGGACAATTCCTGTCCAGCAACACATTGCCTGCTCCTCAGAGCCACAATCACAGCCTCTTGGTTAGAGCTGCGGAAAGAGGTGCCTTTCGGAGGGGTATTTTCTGAGCATGCTCAATATAGACCCATCAGGAGCCCCACAGGCAAGACAAGGAATAATCTCTGGTGTCACAGGAAGCGATAAAAGGGTGACAACCTCTGGGCTCGAGAGAGCAATTGCAGCAGCAATTCCCATCACAGGAATCAGAGAATAATGGATGCTGCCCACCCATGTCTAACTCGTATTAAGTCACTCTAATCCCCAAGACACTTCTCTTCTAAGGAACTGCAAATCAATTAAAACCATGGAAAAAAAAATAACACTGGGTTAAAAGATTTATACTTAACACACACAAAAACCAGACAGAACTGAACAAAAGCCAATGCTGGATATACAGCTAGAAAGCACAAAACAAAGCATTAATGTGACAACTGAAGACTAAGCACTGTTTCCACATTAAAAGTTAGTCGTCATGCAACAAGCTACAATTATCACAAGCACACGGACACCCTCTCACAGCAGAGCTTTGCTGTTGCCTGCACAACAGGGAACGGAAAGTTTTGGGAAGGTAGAAGGAGTTTCTATAGGAGACCCAGATGAAACAGACCTGGGCTGAGTAAATGAGGAAGGATCCACGAAATAAAAATGCTGCTGCCAAAATTAAGAATTGTTCTTCTGCTTTAAGGCAATAAATACTTCAAACATGCAGAAAATTCTTACTTCCACCAGTAACTGTAAGCCACAGTGCAGCCTGGAAATGAGCATTGACTGCCCAAATGCTGAGGACCGCTATCCTGAGGGGAAGCCCATGTACAGACTGCTGCAGAACAGCATCCTGGGGTGCAGGGCAGCTTCATCCCAGGAAGGGATATACAGCAGGGGGAAGGAAACTTCAAGTCCCCCAGACAGTGCATCTCTAACGGGGGAGAACAGAAGGGAGAAGTTCCCACTGAATTACCAAGCTGCCTTAACCTGGTGCACTTACTAAATAACAGAATATGGTTCTTAAAGTGTAATGTTTTACCAGCAACATTTTTTCTTCTACCAGTTCAAAGACCTCTCAACCACTTAAAAATCATATCCATAAAGCATTCTTCTAGCAGGAAACTTCTCCCCTCTAGACCCACACCAGGTGGGAAGACTTACACCCTTGCTGTGATGATGCATTTGCTCCTAGCTTCTGCCATATGAAGAAATGGCAGGGCTACGCCTCTTCTTCCACACTTCCCGATGCTCTTCACACCCAACACTTTCACTTTATACTTAGCTACTTTCAGAAACCTCAAGAGCTTGGGCACATCAGCAGGTTTCTCTGAGGAGGCAGGGCTGTAACAAGCTCTGGAGATATGCACTAAGCTCTTTCTTACTGCTGTTACCATGGCCCAGCTGATGCAGAACAGCTCAACCCAGGTACTGTTCTTCTACCAGTTCTGTCATCTTTCCCACTTTCAAGTATCCAGGGGGCATGGGGGAGTGGTGGAAATAAAGAGGGTGAACTGGTGTGAAAACCAAGCAGACAGTACAACTGCAGCTGCTGTCAACAGGATCTCACTTCACAGGTATGCAGTGCACATCTCCACAGCCCACCTCTGACAGTTTCTTCTCAGATGAGAGATGAAACGCCTCTGCTGCATTTTATTTGCATAAACACAATTACCTGTGTTTACGCTGCCACACACCAAGTGTTCACTGTTCATGGGCATCACTTCAGTGCTGCTGCATCCCTCTTACTTAGCATTGTAATCAGGCTTTAATAGATTCTAGCAGAAGCCAAATGCTTTTGTTCCATGATTGTTTACCCCTATTAGGCAGCTCGCAAACCAAATGGGATGGTGTTTCAACTACTAATGAAAACATCACATTCAAGCTAGGCAGTGATCAATATGGCAAGCGGGAAGGAGGAACAGGCTCTTTATTCTGCCACACAAAGACTCCACAGCCTGCCTTCAGGTAGCACCTCACCGCTAGGTAAACTGGAGCATTAAGTAAACTGGAAAAGAGCTCCCTATAGCTTGAAAAGAGCCCCACAAAAAAAACAAGTCAAAACACACCTGAAACTTTCACCCCTGCAGCCCAACTGTTAAATAAAGTGGTTTTTGGACATACATGAGGCACAGTTTTCCAATTCCACATTGTTCTCCTGTTTCTCTCTTCCATTAGGCAGTTTTCTAACCAAGCAGAAGGGCAACGCATCCTCTTAAGTACCAGCTGCCGGAGTCTCCATAGATTGGCTAAAGCTCTCTGGCTTTTACTGGGTGCCCCTACGGGCATCTTCTGGCCCTACCCTTCCCTGGCAATGCAGAGCTTCTGAGCTACTTACTGCTCTTGAGCCAACAAAAGAACACTGGGTCTACAGGCATCACAAAGAAACAATATTTTCTGTGCATATATTCGCAGCAGGATGATTTCAGAATCTGAATACACTTGCCCTCTGAGACAGACTGCTGACATTTCAATCAGCAAACTACTAAAAAACAAAAAAGCCCAGATTGCTTCATCAGTTCAATTTGACTTGGCAAGTTTCAGTTAAGAGACAATGACCCTGCTTTAGAAGCATCTCCACCAGCCACGATTTTCAACAGCAGGCTGTAACAACAGGAGACGGTACAGGGTACACCAACAAATAAAACAGTAACAAAGAGATGAAAACCCTCTGAAACAACACATGGATATGGAACATGTTCTCCAGAATCCAACATAGTACCTGGGGGAGAGCAGGGGGCGTTCTCTGTCTCTGCCTTCTTACCCTGTCCCTAACACCTCACCTTTCCTTTAGCTGTAGCCTCTCTTGCTCTTTGCTTTGTGGGTAAACAAGTTATAGCACTTGTTTAGTTAGCACAGATTTAGTTTGTTATTTATCCCTTGCAACAGGTTAAAGTGTGCATTGGGGTGTGCACTGGGATATTCTTCCTTAAGGACTAAGAAAATTAACTCACTTGTTGGAATCATGAGAAAAATCCCTTGTCTGAAACCCAAATTGGCAGAACTTTACTTACTGAAGCAATAGCACAGGAAAAAAATTCTTTGTCTGTAATTGAACAAAGGCTACAACCGTGGGAATCAAACACCACCAGATTAATATTGCTATGAAGAGGGCCACTGTGCCAGTGCAAAGAGGGTGTAAGACCTCCACCTCAGGAGCTGTTCTTGAAAGCTGATGGAACCACAGAAAAAACTGTGAAACTCTGCTCAAAGACTATTTTTTCCTCCATTTTTAGTTTCACTTAAGTACAATTCAGCAGCCATAAGAGATGGCTGCTGTATGAGATTTAAACACCCCTGTCCTTCAAGGGCTACTGTCTGGTTCTCTGCCCTTGTTCACAGAAGATTGGGCACAAATTAGCCACTACTTTTTCTTGAGATTAACAATACCCCAATAGATCATTTGAAATGCTCTCTCCTTCATACACTGTCAGCTCTGTAAGTGCATTCAGACCGTGCTCTGTGCCTTCCACCTGGTCCACCTCACAAACTCCAATTAAACTGGGCAAAGAGAGGTGAAAGTTTCCTGACAAATCTACAGCCAAAACATTCACCATGACAAGTAATTTTGGATGCCCAAATGCATCCATTTTGGAGGAGTCCTGTTTGTAGGGAAGAAATGCTTGTGCTCTCAAATGCGTGGGCTCCTTTCTGTACTCTCTATATGAGCATCCAAGATCTGAGACTCATTAAAAAAGCCCCAGTGATTTTTCTTAATCTGTCCATGAAAAAAAACTCTCTATTTACCAAGAGTGCAGGGGAGATGTTACCATTTGGCAGGCTGCTCAGAAAGATTTGCTGACCATGCTGACTTCACTGCAATCAAAACCCAGGGATCTTTCCAGTATCAGGTGATAACTGAGAACTGTCGACCAAATTTGAAGCATCCACAACCTGAGTTCCCTGTGGCTCAATTACAGATGCCCATTTGGCACCTTTCCCGTACAGAGATATTGAACCACAAAAAAAAATTTTTACTTATTGTAATGCTGTTGGGCAGAAGCCACTCTTCATGAGCTAAACACAAATGACTGCCATCGTGCTTCAGAGCAGTTATAAACACTGTTTTTCTGCCATCTGCAGCATAGCTAGTTCTTCTTAGCAGGAGGATATTGTCCTCTACAGGCATCCCAACACCGGTGGCAAATTCTTAGGTGAATAACTACCTGCCAAACTCCAGAGAAAAACCAAGCATGGTGTGAGACACTCCCAAGGGTTGTCTTCTGCTCACAGGGAAAAATCCACTGAAATTTGCAGACTAGCTGCATTCACCAACTGCAACTTGCACATCAGCTTTCAGGAACAGCTCTAGGGCACGACAGCAATAGCACAGATTGATTTTAAAAGACCAGAGGGGTGATGTCTGGATGTCACAGCATTTTCCAGGCAGCCCTCCCTCTCCAAATATCCCAGGCACACCCTCTGCTTTAGCAAGAAGAGGCCCAGCAAAGCCTCTCCACACAGAGAATTGAAGAGAGCGAGCACCAGGGCCAGCACACGCACACATAGACGCACATTACCTGGGATGAGGACTGCATTCACATCAGGATTATAAAAATAAACACAACACAATTAAAATGGGTATTTCTTTTCCTCCCTTTACCCATCCTATCCATCCCCAGTCCCTACCCACATTCCTTATTATTTTCCTGGACCCAGTAAGAGTATTTGGACAACACAGGAAAAAAATACTAGGGTGGGAGAGTATTAGCCAGATAAACCCACAGAAATATGAACTTTTCTGACTTTCATCACTATTATAGAGGAGACAACAGGGTGCTGTGACACACAAAGTCACAATATCACTGCACTGCTGTGGGAGGTACATGCTAACTTTTGCTAGCCCTCCTTCTGGCCGTGCTCCCACTAGATGGCACATTTCAGAGATGGGAACTCCAGCTCTGCACACCAGAGTGACCAGCCTTCACCAGCTGCAGAAAACGCAGCAAAACTCCATTATGAGGAGAGGTGGAATAAGCCACCAGCCACACTCATTGCTCTTCCAAAGACAGGCCAAGGCAAAAGCTTTAACAGCCCTTCCAAAATTCACACAACTCTGGATCTCATTTCTGTAGGCACCTACCTAGTCCTCATCTCAGCTCCTGACGAGTTCTTTGTTTCCTAGCACAATAATAATTTACTCATAACTAATAATTGAAGTGATGTGTTTTATCAGATCTGAGGTTTCTATCTTGCTGTGGCACAGTCTATACTCCATATTCCAAGGCTGAGGACAGGTGTTCTCAGATCATACTGTTTTATAGCCCTCTCGTGTCTCTTTTTACTTATCTCCTTTGTTAAGGCAATGGCTTTTTCTCTCCCTGTATACAGGATCCCTCTCCTCCCTTTACATTGCCCAGAGAACAGATCTGATGACTTAACAAGAGACAGAAAATGTCTCAATGCTGAATCCAGGGCAGAGAAGAGGTGCTTATCTCCAAAATCTCAGCCCTGCTCCTGTCCTAAAAGCACATTTTAGACACAGAGGCTACCTCAGCAGTGAGAAGGCCTGCAGATATGCGTTTGATACCCAGGCAAGAGGATACACAGTACAGTTATCCCCCCACTGCAGGGACTCACCTGGTCTCTTGACTGGCTTTTTGGTGGGGGTGTCCTTCCTTTTGTTCTGAATGGCAGGGGAATACGGCACCCCGGTGGAGGAGCTGTTCTTACGGAAATGATCTTTCAGCCCCTTGATGGAGCGGTCAAGCTGGACAGAGCGGATTTGGAAGTAAACAGTCATGAAATCTAAGGAGACAAGGCAGAAACAAGATTATAAGCAAACAGGGAACACTATATGGTAAAACAAACTTTTCCTGAAATGCTTCGTGCCTCTGAGGGCACTTACCAGCATTGATGTGGGAGCCCAAGTAAGTTTTTCCCTCCCTCCCCTATTTTCTTCAAAAATTTCTTCCTCCTTCCCCAGCCGTATTCATTCCAGCCCTCCCACCACACACGACATTAAGTCTGTGCACCACTACCAAGAGCATATCAGTTGTGCAACTGATGGAGACATTTGTGCAAGACATTGTCTATTCAAGTGCTCAGCTGCTAGCAAGAGAGACTTCACCCACTTCTCAGGATTCAGAGCACTCAGGAACTAAATGAGGTGTTCATCATTTAAAATCAGAATACAAAGTGACTAATGAAATATGCTATATATGCTTGAGTTGCCTTTGATCATGGAAAAATTCTTAAGAAGCTTTTAAAGATGTTCGTCATACTTTGTAAGCACAGTAATCCCCACTCAGAAGCAAATCATTGAGGTGGGGGGCGATTCCAGTAGCTGTATGTATGTGAAAGTACATGTTTCCTCTAACAGGTCCACAAAGTTATTCACTCCCAAGGAAAAGCTAATAAAAGAGCATAAAGCTGTAGGTAGATTTTGATGCTGCAGAACAGCAGAACTCAGAAAAGTCACGTACCAACTGAAGAAACTATTCTGTGCTGCTTTCCCCCCACCCTAGGTCACATTTAATGCAAAAAGTTCTGTTCATGAGTAGTTCCCAAATGCAAATAAGCGACCAGTGCCTTTCACATTGATAATACCTGAGCACTAGATAGCTGCAGCTCCATGAGAAGGCATTAGAGGCAAGTCAAATGGATTTTTGCTATAGGACAGACTATACATTAAGATAAATTATGCTTTATTTACACAGCTCTTTTCCTCCTCATATCCACCATGAGATCATTGTGTTCAACTGGCAAATCACATTTCAGTCTCACCACAAACACTGTAAAAAATGCAGGAAGGTGACTGAAAGGAAACTGAACTACTCACAAAAAGGTACCGGTAAGGCAGTCACTAGTTTTGCTAGCGCTGCTAGGTACCAGCAGCTGTGGGACCCATGGTTTGTTAGCCACAGCAACACCGAAGCAGAGGCTTCGCGGCCGAAGGTATGTTATCTACAAGCCAAGCCGTGCAGAGCCACACGCAACCCTCAACACCCTACTTTTGCTCTCAACCACATGCGGTTGAGTAGTTGGAGAGCACTCACCTGATACAGAACTACAAGGGAACAACATGCAGCGCTACCAACCTTGATTCCTGCCGTTTTCCACCAGCCAGCCAGAAATGCGGACGATATCATGCAGGACACTCTCCGGGAGGTGCTCCAGAGACACCTCCTCCTGCGTCTCCATTTCATCATCCCCGCTGATCAGGTCCAGGATGAGGATGGGTGGGACCGGCTTGGTGTGTCGTGTCATCAAGCTGCGAAACTCTGATTCCAGGGACTCCTTGCCCCTCTCAAAGAGGGATTTCTAGTACAAAACAGCAGAAGAACAGAAGCAGCACAGGGCTTCTGTAATCTGTCACTCATGAGTGATTCCGCACGAGAACGCACTTTCTGCAGCATTTCTAACCACTGTCAAGTACTGCATGCTTCAAACTCCAACAACGCCTGTAACTAAGAGACTTTTAAAGAGAATTCAATAAAAAAAGAAATGCTTGGGAGTTGCTCAGTCTTCAAGTGGGATTTAAACAGATCTCACATTCTGCTCAAGCAGTTGAAGGACTGACAAGAGCGACTCAGGAGGAGGTTCAATCAACTCCAATACACATGCAACATACCCTTTCAGAAGTCCTACTGGCACAATGCATACAGAGAGGGAAACACCACAAGCAGAAATGCTGCTGAGTCCAGAGTTCAACAGAAGCCAAAAGAATCGTGTCTTCAGCTGTGCCCAAACACCTTCTTCACCAGGCAGCAAGCCCGTCAGCCCCTCTCAGCAAGGGGGCACACAGCAGGGGTACATCTGTCCCTCTCTCACCCATGCCAGGTTCCAAACCCACAACCTACCACACGGTTCAGCTCCGGGCTGTCTGGATTGTTGTCCTGAAAGTATTCCACTGCCTTCTGGATTTTGTCCATGCAATTCAAGTACTCCTCCAGCCTCCCAGTGGGGCTGAAAATAAAACCAAAAATAAAAAGCAGTGAGTGCCCCAAAAAGCAAAGAAAGAAGATACCAAGAAAGCACCAGACCAAACTCAGGATAAAAATAACACGGAAAAATTCAATTCCATTTTCTTCAACTAAGAGGAGATCGTGGGATTCCCTTTTGCCTCTACTCAGTGCCACAGCAGAACACCCAATCCATGCAGCACAGGCAGAAGTACTGATGACGGAACAGCGCACAACTTTTAGCCTTGCCTTCCTCTCCCAATCAGGCCTGGATGGTAATGTGGAGGAAGCCGCAGATCCCACCCCAGAGAAGGGCCATCACAACATCCTCCCAGAGACTGAAAGCAGGCCCCAGGACAGGTCTGATTCATCCCGGATGCAGAGACAACATCAACAGGGCAGGAAGAATCTTTGGGAAAAGGATGGAGGAAAGAGGAGAAGCCACCAATGCCTATGAGATTCATGGCAGCATATCTACAAAACCCAGAAGAGACACCAGTGCAGAGTCTGAGCAGACTTTGCCTTCTGGGGATTGCTGAAGGTCAAGTCAGGCATCTTTATTCTGGACTGATGATGGGGAAAGAGTGTGGGAAGGGTGCAAGGAACACTACGATGAGTGTGTGGAATCAGCTCCCCTACCTCCCTCACAAAAGTTCAATAGGATGAAGCTCTGCTCAACTCACCCTTCCTTTATGATCTTCTCTGTGTCCTTTGCTACATGGTAGTAACTGATGACGTGATCCAAGCAGGATAGGGTCTTCTCCACGTTCTCCTGCAAGCGCTGCAGGTTCTCTGTCTGTTTATGGACAGGGATGATCGAGTTCTCCAGCTTCATCAAACGACTTTCAAACGAGGAGAGGATAGAAACCTACACGCCAAGAGAGAAACAGAGAGCTGAGGACATCCTTCTACATGGATCCACGCAGTAGGGGAGTAGTTAGAGCAGGGCAATCAGTGCCCTTCAGCTTCTCTTATTGGGCTCTGCTACTAATTTGCCATGGTTCCTTAGGTGGGCTGTTTAATCCCTCTATGTGCTAATTTCTATCAGGAATCACAAAACAGATCACCTGTCATACAGAGGTGGGCTAATCTTGAATTAAATGTTTTTAAAGCATGAAAATAATGTTCCATGCCAAAATGTAATTCTTTCAAGATTCACTCCTATGTTATGTTTTCCACACTGCTCTGGTGGTGCCTCTATGACTTTCTTAAAGCACTGAGCCCAAACCTGTACATACTATACTAGCTGAGGGCTTACAAGCAATTAGAGCACAATAATTACTTTCTACCTCTTAAACAGAACACTCCCAAAATAAAACTCCAAATGAGACCTGAATTTATGAAGCAACAATATGATGCTGTTGCACAAACTAGTCTGGGGTCTATTAATACCTTTTTCCGAGGGAGAGGACAGACCGTAAAGAGACATGGCCAACAGCTCATTTGAGCCCTCTTCTCCCCAGGAGAGAAGCTTAGGATTGAACCATTCATCAGTTTTCCCCTTTGCCCAGCCACTGAATGTAAAACAGAAACGCAGAGCAAGTGGTTCATTACTCTACATTCCTCAGATGGGCACACCGACAGCCTTGAAAACAGATTCTGCTAAGAAAAAGTAAACCCAGGCCCAACATTAAGGCTGAGCTTCAAGGACCTCCTTACCATGTTCTTTGTAAGCTGGTCACTCTTCTCAAGGCTCTCTTTGATAAAGGACAGAGTTTCTTCCTCCTATCAGTAGCATGAAAAAATAGTCTTCAATTTGGAACACAGAGCATTTAATTCACTAAACATTACATGTAGGTTTTTACAGGTCCTAGTAAACACTGCAGCAAACCTTGTTTGGTCTGATGCCAAGGCCACGTTTTAATATGCTTGAGGCTGCATTTAAATATGCCACCTCTTAACAGAAATCAGGGCAACTAACCCAAGGTGAGTGACACATAATGTAACAAGTGAGGTTTTTACGGATTACTTGTTTCCATTCGATACCATGAGCGCACTAAAGTCACAGCACTATATAAAATTAACAACTTCACCACAGAGGCACACAGACTCAGACCACACATTTCCCTGCGACAGCACAACACAGGTGTTGCACACGCATCATCCAAATCCCACCCGCAGCTGTGAGCTCAAGTGGCCAACACAAAGCAACAACCAAAGGCTGTTTTCAAGCCATCAAAGCTCAAAGACAGGGGAAAGAATAGCAGCCTCTCAGGCCAGATCTAAGGACCTGAAGGGTCCTAAGACCAGGACCTAAGAGCCGGCCCCAGGCCCTAAGGAGGGGGGCCAGGCCCTAAGAGGGGGGCAGAAACACTCCTTGGCCCTGAAAGCCGAGGGCCTAGGCCCTGAAGGGGACCTGGGCATGCTGCCAGGCCCGAAGCGGGGTGACCAGTCCCTTAGGGGATACCGGGACGCCCTTAGGCCCTGTGGGGACCTCCAGGACGGCTCCCAGCCCCGTCTCCTAGGCAACGCGCTGGGGCTGCAGGTGCGGGCCCAGGCCCGGGCCCCGTCCGGGTCCGCAGCGGGTCCCTTTACCCAGTCCCACCTGCTTGAGCTTGTCCTCGATCTCCCTCCTACGGGCCGACATCTCCTCGGTGGGGATCATCCTGCCGCGGGGCGACGGAGCCGCGCTCCGCCGTTCAGTCCCACCGCGGACACCAGCTTCCGCCCCGCCGTCACTGCCACGGCGCCATCTTGGGAGCGGCCGCAAACAGGGCACATGCGCAGCGAGACCGGCCGCCATCTGCGGAGCGGCCGCCGCCTAAAAAAGGGCCGGAAAGGCAGCGGCCGCCAAGCGCATGCGTAGTTGTCCCCAAGGAGAAGGGGCGCATGCGCAGTGTCCCTCGTAACGGCCATGCTGGGAGTGGCGGCCCGGATGCGCCGCCATGTTGGGAGTGGTGTGGTGTGCTGTGGTGTGTCCCGATATGGCACTCCCTTTCTGTCAGGGCAGGCCTGGCTTCCCAAGCCTGCCATCCCCGCTACTCCAACCCCAATATCAGCGGCGTCCCCACGGGACACGGGGTCCTGAGGGGGGGGTCCATAGCCACCCCGCTTCCCCCCTGCCAAGCTGTGGGGGCAGCCAGGCCCAGAGCCGCTCTGCCACACACCTGGGCAGAGAATCAAGGCCTGGAGGAAGATTACAGGGGTTTGTGACAGGGAAATGAAATGATAGAAAGCTGAATATGAATTATGGAAATTTAGGCGTTTGCAGGAATGCAGGTTACTCTACCCCAGTCCTGCATCCATTTTCCAGAAAGCCTGCCACCACAGGGACGCTGCCATCTTCTCCCTTCTGTGTGGGGATGGCTGGGTTTATCGCACACTGGGGCAGTTATGGGGCTCTGCATCGTCATAAACCACGTCCAGCCTGGAGCAGGGAGCTGGTTTTATCAGTACAGACAGTCCCAGCCTCCCGCCGTCTCGTGCTGCTCTGAGGCAAGGCTCCTGCCACGCGAAGGGACCGGCCAGTTCCCATCCATCTTCCCCTTGTCAAACCGCCGCAGGCTCTGGAAATGAGCTGAAACAGCCCCAAAAGGCCTCTTTTGTTCGACAACTTCAGCGCGTTTCATAACTCACCTTATCACGCTGCAAACAGCTGTGCCCAAGCGCTGGCTGCTGCGAGGGGTGATGCACGGCCAGGGTGCTGTGTTTTCTATGTGTGACATTGGCCATGATTTCCTGCCCATGTTTTATGGGGACACCTGCTAGAAGGGAACTTGTCCTATGCGTATAAGAGAGAAGATCCCTGTCCAGGGTCAGCACCCAGCACCTCTTGTACTTTTCCACACGGGGCAGGTGTGATTGGGAAGGGTTTTTTCACCTGTACAGCGGAGCCATCTCTTTTTTTATAGCAATCTGTGCCCTTTCTGCTAACACTCACCCCCTCATTCAAAGGGCAGTCAGAGCCAAAAGGAAAACTCCCCTCGCTGAGCGTGGGGAACAATTGTGTGCGCTCCCCTGAATAATGCTATATATCTCCTGAAAAAAACAGCAAAAATGGTCCCTCACCCCCCTCATGGGGTGGCTGAGCCCTCAGAGCGAAGAGGGGGAGCCGGGATGGAGGCACCCAGCCCGTGTTCCAGCTGACAAGGTGGAATGGTAAAGAGTGTATAAATGTCCAGAAAGTCTGTCTGCCAGTAAATTGTGTAAAAACTGCCGGAGTCTGTGCAAACGTGAGGTGCAACGCCACATCCAAGGGGAGGCAGCAGAAAAAACCTGGCTTGCTGGTCAAATGCAAAGGATCAAAGCAGCAGAGGTTATTTCTGGTAAAATGAAAAAGAAAAGGTAGAAATCCTACAGTCTGAACGTGTGTTAAAATACAGTGCAAAAGCCCACAAGGCACACCTGGGATCTCTAGGATGTAAACACACACTCGCAACTCATTGCTGGCTGTTTCTCCAGCGGTGGGCGCAGCTGGCGGAACGGCAGGTCCGAGACAATCCCGGTCCCGCCGCCTTCCCGCCGGAGCGCCGCGGCCGCGCCATTCTTCCCGCCCTGCCAACTGCCAGCCGCGGGGTCCCCGGCAGGAATTGCTCTCCGCAGTGGATGAAAGGAGGATGTGGTGACTCAGCAGCGGCAGTGGAGGAATGCTGAGTCGCCCTTTGCTTCCCTCTCCATGAGCCGGAACAGGGAGAAAAAGGGGCTTTTTCTCTTCCCTTCTTCCCTTCTCCGGGAGAAGGGATTTTCATCCAGGTGGATGTGCTCACTATCAGCGTGGGCACAGAAGGTGGAAAACACAGCCAACACGTCTGAATGAGGGTCGTGTCCTCAGTGCAATGTTCAGCTGGGGCTTCGGTGCACCAATGAAGGAGCTAATGAGTTCCTTTTGCAGCATTTGCTGAGCAAAGGTGGATCCAGTGCTCTGAAACCCAAGACACGGGATGAGATCGGAGCCTGACACCTTTGGGGTGTGGAGGCTGCGGGGTTCCAACAACGTCATGGCCCCGTTGTTCAGCAACGGGAGTTTTTGCTGCCACAGGCATGAGGAAGTGGCTCCTGCTCGTGGGGACGTGACAGTCGCTTCTCCCTGAGGACAAGGTATTCAGGGTGTTGTTCACCCAAAACGCTGCAGAAAAGAGAAATGACCTGATTTGCAGGTGGGGAAACTGAGGCAGAGAGGGGCTTTGCTTTGCCTGCTCAGGGCTTGGCTCCGAGTTACTGGAAAGACCCAGATATCCCCCAAATCCACATTTCTATTGGCTGCCTTTATGGTGGCGAAGGTCATTGCACAAAAGGTGTAATCTTGACAAGATTCGGATAAATTCAATTAATAGTAGCTCTCAAAGCAGGGACTTTCTGTCCCCTGCATTGTGGTTCAGTACTGCTCACCCCAGGAACAGTTCCTGCTTAAAAAATAGTCATTTTATTGCAAAAACTGAATTATGCCTCGCCTTGCTTCCCACCGGCAGGGTTAATCCTGCTCCTGCACGGAGGGGACAGTGGGGACAGGACGGAGCAGTGGCACTCCCCGAGCCGCAGGAGCTGCCTGCAAGGCACGCAGCATGTGACGGCGAGGGCAAAACTAGATTAATACAGCCAGGAATCTCCGAAAGGGCTTTGCATTTGATGTGGGAGAAGAGGGAGATCAGAGTACGAAGGAGCCGGGATTAACATAAAATTACAAAACTTTCATTATGGGCTGAAGGGCCGTTCTGGGCTGTGTGCCCCCATGGTGTGACCCGCCGGCGCCCCAGGCTGCGAGAACGCGTGGGAACACCGTCGCCGGTGGCACTGCCCTTGCCTCTTCCCCAGATGCAGCCTATTCTGTCTCCCCTTGGGTCAGCCGGATAGAATAGGCGATTAATCTTTAGACAGATTAATCTTCAGAGAGAAAAACCAGGAGCTATGAGCTGGTTGAGAAGTCCCCAGCTTTCCCTTCCAGGTGGGGTCAAAAGCGGGGAGACCTGAAAGAGGGAGTCAGCATGCACAGACAGGGCACAGGATGCACCAGGGCATGTGCCCTGGCTGTTACAGTGGCCATGAACTTGAAGGGATGAGACAGGAACCAAATCCACCAATGGACTTTGCCTCCCTGGTAATGTCCCCAAGCCCCACCAGCTTTGCTTTGATCCTGACCTGCGTCCAGAGCATCGCAATGTGCCATAGGGATGTGCAGTGCTCCTGGAAAAATGGGTCCATGTGGGACAAGAGTTGGCATTTGAGATCCTGCAGCTTCCCAGTCCTTCCCGTGCGGCACTGGGAAGGACCACGCCAGCCTGGCTGCTCCAGGGAAAGGATGTGGCACAGCAGCAATTGCACTGAAACAGCACCCAAGCAATCGCCTAATGAGGAATCCCTCAACTACCCTCCACTCCTTGTGGGAAGGGGGTTCATGGGGACCAGCCCATGAAGGCTGGCCCAAAAAGTCCCCCCAAGCCCTCAACCAACGCAGACACAAGCTGTGCTCTCCCTCCCTCCGGCTTTATTTGCAGAGGGAATTAAGGTCCTGCTGGGAAAACCTCCCCTGTGCTCTGATAACTGCCTGCATTGCCAGCTCTAAATGGCTTTTTGTAAATGAATGACCAGGATTAACGAGATTCCCCTCGTCACTGTTTACTTAGTGCTCTGTCGGATTGGGGGGAACAGGGCAGAGACCCCCTCCTCCAGCCAAGCCCCTTGGGACACCGAGGAGCTGGCACGTACTGGGGACCAACCCAACACATGGCCGAGCCCTTCTTCTCCTCCCTAGAGCAGGAGCTGAGATTCCCAGCTGGGTTTGGG
This sequence comes from Alca torda, assembly GCA_008658365.1. Taxonomy (NCBI): domain Eukaryota; kingdom Metazoa; phylum Chordata; class Aves; order Charadriiformes; family Alcidae; genus Alca; species Alca torda. The sequence goes on along the minus strand of CM018086.1, from coordinate 30,534,050 downwards.
ATGGGTGGGATGTGTGTGCCTGTACGCGGAGCATCAGTCATGGGACAGGAACTACGGGGCACTGTATTTCGTGAGCTGGGGGCCGGGCTGGGGACGGTGTTCATTTTCTCTCTACGCTGCGTTGCTGGGGAAGAAAGGGGGTTGTTTGCCATGCGGGTTGGTGTCAGGCGCGCGTCCCCCCACGTGACAGGGATGGGGAGGACGTGCAGGGCTGCAGCTGGCCCTGTCCCACCGGCAGGAATGTGCTTGGTGACCCCAGGGTGGGCGAGGAGCCGCTCGGCAAGGCCACAGAGCCCACCGAGGGGTGCAGGTCCAACGAGCCCAATGCAGAGGAGACCCTCCTCTGCCATCCCTCTCTGCCTGCAGTGGGGCACGGGGGTCCTGCCTTTGCCTGCTGCACTCCCAGGGGCTGGAGCCGCCGCAGCCGCCTTGCCACTGCACAGCTCCGACCTTTGGATGTTTGCACATTCCTGCCTGTTAATGTGTCTCGTAAGGAAAAACCACTGGGATGGAGCATTACTCCCCCAGCACCTGCGGTTTTGCTCTCCCCATTCCCTGAATGCAAATTGTCACCGACCCTGTGCCGGGTGGGAGCACTTACCCCCCAAAGGAGCAAACCCAAAACCCCAGCTCACACTCAGACAGCGATGCCTCTGCTGGGTGCGAGTGAGCCCAAAATGCTTGGAACCCCCAGAACAAATGGCAATCGCCTCTCCCAGCTGGGCACAGGGAAAAGGAGCGCCGTTTCAGAGCGGAGCCACACTTCCCTCGGCTGCCAGGCTGGCACGCTGCCCACCAGCGCGACGCCAGGCCAAATTCTTTGCGATTTCTAGGTCAACACCCGCCACTCGTAATGCCCCCGATCCCTCCTGCCGCCCGCGCTGGCCTCCAGCCCCACGGCCCCACGCACAGGATAGGAGCATCCCGGGGGCTCCGCACCCAATGTCCCCATGCCACCCAGCCTGGCCAGCCCCATCCATAACTCCCAGGTATTTGGGGCTTATGCCCACGTTGCCCCGAGTTGGGCCATTCTCCAAATACACCTGCTGGCCCTTGTGCTGCCTTTAATTCCCGGCTCTGCCCACACCAGCACCCATGGGTGGGCTGCGCCTGCAGGGTGCAAAGCCCACAGCCTACCCCTGCTTGTACCTTTTTTGGGGGGTTTAAGACCCATCCCCTGGAGTCAGACACCCAAAGAGAGTGTTTGCTTTGGGTTTCTAAAGTGAGTTTCTCACTGTCCTGATGGCAGTGGAAAAGAAAAAAAACAAACCTCAGGAGGCGGGATGGCCCTAACGCTCCAAACCTGGAAATAAATCACCTGAAAAAAACAGCCTTTGTAAAGAAATCCCCGTGCCCCTGGTGCTTGTTTGCAGACCGGCCAAGTTTCGACCTCGGCATGACGCGGTTTCCCAAAGAAGGAGGCAGTGCTGGCACTGCTCCGGCAGCTCAGCCCCTCCACAGCAGTGCCTGGATATGTCCCCCCCTGCCCATGGAGGCCACTTTCCACGGCGTGGGCTGGGCTGGAGGAGCAGGAGCCCTGCGGGGGTTGCAGCCCCCCACCTGGGCATGCACTGGGGGGATGGAGAGGATGAGGAGGAGGAGGAGGAGAAGGGGCAATATGCTGAGCATCTCCTCGTGACGGCATTTACGCAGGGACCATTGCATTGTAGCTTGGGCAAGTGGCCACCGACGCTCCCCTGCAGCAGGACAAGCCCTGACCTGCCGGTGCATTGTGCTGGCCACGCCGCCGGGAACGGCCGTTGGCAATGGCCCACTGACCCATCCCGGGGCTCTCTGGGGTGCAGAGGGAGGTAGGGAGCTTTGCCGGATGGGGTCCCCAGTGCCAGAGGGTGCATCCCCTGTGCACAGACAAAAAACACAGACAAAAACATGAGGGTGCAGGCATGCTCTGGAAGGGCTGCCTAGATAATCGGGTTCTGGTCCACATCAGACCACTGCCTTGTCCTGCCTCAGTTTCCCCATCAGATAGAATCACAGAATGGTTTGGGTTGGAAGGGACCTTAAAGATCACCCAGTGCCACCCCCTGCCCTGGGCAGGGACACCTCCCACCAGACCAGGTTGCTCCAAGTCCCATCCAGCCTGGCCCTGAAGACCTCCAGGGATGGGGCAGCCACAGCTTCTCTGGGCAACCTGCGCCAGGGGCTCACCACCCTCAGAGTAAAGAATTTCTTCCTAATGTCTAATCTAAATCTCCCCTCCTTCAGTTTAAAACCATTACCCCTCATCCTATCACTCCACTCCCTGATCCAGAGTCCCTCCCCAGCTTTCCTGTAGGCCCTTGGGTGCCTTGGATGCTGTAAGCCATCCAAGCTGTGTGAATGCTACAGGTCCCACTGGGCTCTGCTAGCAAGTGCAAGGTTGGAGCTGGAAAAGCAGAAAAGGGGTTTTGTCCCCTCTCTGTTTTCAGAGCAACCTTTCCCAGAGCCCCTGCAACCCTGCAGAAAGGTGTTTGCATCCAGCCTGATCCCTCCAGGCAAAGCCATTGGAGTCCAGCCGCAGGATCTGTCACAGGCTGTCTGGGGTTTGCTATGGCACCTTCATTCCCCCTAAAAATCAGTGACGCAGCTGCAGAGGGTCCCTGAGCCATCCCCAAGCTCTACCCCTCACCACAGGGCTGGGGGCCAGGCCGCCCAGATGCCATCCCTGTCCCCCCCCCAGGGACTTGCTGTACCTGGGATGGAGCTCCCTGCCTAAATGCAGTTCCCATGAGATTTCTCATCCACGTGAACTCCTGGATGCACAGTTGGAAACCTGTTTTTTCCCAAACTTTGGAGTTTCATTCATTGCTATGCAAGGCGAATCCATTCCCTACCCTCCTCCATCCTGTCTCCCCCTTCTCCCCCCCCACCACTGTCCCAGACTGGGATGTTAAAATGGGCTGAATTTTTCACGATGAGGGAGGGGGGGGGAAATTTAAAAAAAAAAAAAAAAAAAAAAGGGAAATCTGGGGGTGGAGGGAGAACCCATGAGCTGTGACCTCCTCCAAAACGCACAGCACCAAATCCACACAAGGAAAACAAAAGGCAGCGAGATTAGCATTTCCAAACAGAGCAGAGATGGCCCCAATCTTTGAGCTGTTTATTCTAGGCGTTGATTTTCAATATTTAGGATGATTAGCAAGTGAAAGCCGGCTGTTGCCAGAATGGCTCCGTGCCAGCCCCACACTCAATGGAGGGGAAAGAAAGACAGGGCAAGAAAAGGAGAGAAAAGAAGGGATTATGTGTATATTTTTTTCCCCCCTCTGTGAACGGGAGATTGGTTTGAGGTGTCAATGTTTGCCCATCAGGGAGGGATGATGGATGAGGGGACGGCTGGAGGAATAGCAGAAATAAATAATAAAGGAATAACTGCCATGTGCTTAATAACTGGCAGGGGAGGAACCCAGCTGGGGCTGCGATGGCTGAGTTTGCAGGGAGTTTTTGGAGTTGGGTGCTTCCCCGACCTGCTTTGGTGGGTGCCAGTGGTGGGATGCCCCAAAAACCACAGCCGGATCAGGGCTGCAGTGATCTGGGTTTTCACTGCTGATGCTTTGCCCGCGTGTAGAACAGGGGCAGTGCCACCAGCTCGAGGGTCCCCAGCCCATCGCCACCCCTGTACTGGGTGACCTGGAGCAGCTCGCAGAGCTGGACCAGCCCCAGCCACCGGCTGTAAGCCACCCTGCTGCCATCGGCAAGCCCGGGCAGGCCTGGTGCTGCCAGGTCCCGACCTTCCTCCTGGCACCGGGCTTCGCCCCAAGCACACCCAGGCTTTGTGCGGGCAGTAGCGTGGTGTCCTCCCTCTCTCCATAATGCTCCCACCCCAGAACACTCCCACTTGCACACCTCCTCCTGGCTGCTGCTTAAAAAAAATAACCCACCACCACCAAACCATCTCATTGAAAGGAAAAAAAAAAAAAAATCACGTCCAAGTTGGTTTTGTTGCTTTCAGAAGCTGAACAAAACGAGGTTGTTTCAGGCCTCGCCTGGTGCCTCCTTTATATTCATCCTTTCTCACTTTAAAACCCTCAACTGGCTCCGGCAGGCTGGAATATTTTTTCCTGGCAAGGTAGTTTTTTTTTCAGTCCCCTGGCAGGGTGGGGGTGCTGGGGGCTCCTCTCTTTCCAGGGGGTTTAAAAACAGAAATTATGCAGCAGTGCCTGGCAAAACAAAATAAAGCAGCGAACAGAAGGGATTTGCCAGCTTTTTGCAGCCCTGCCTGTGTCACCGCTACTGGGGGAAGCAGAGAGAAGCCAGGACAGGGGTTCCCCATTACTTTTGGGGGTTCATTATCCCCAAAGTCAAAGGAGAGCCTAGATCTGCCTCCAAAAGGCCCCCTAGACACACCAAAGCTGTCCCCCACAGGGATAACCCTGCCTCATCCAAGGGCTGCATCCTGCCCTCCCAGCACAAGGCACTCATAAGCCAAGGCCAGCCTGCCCAGGGAGCCCAGCCTTTATTTTGGGCTGAGATTGGCTGGATTGGGAGCAGCTGTAACCACTGCAAAGCAAAGAGGCAGCTCTGGGGCTGACTGCTGTGGTGCCTGGTGACAACTGGATCCAGTAGATCACCGGGGAGGTGACAGGGTAGTCCTCATGTGCTATGGAGATGGGAAGGGCTAGATCCCCATGCAAGAGGGATGGGACATCCTGGAGTGGGTCCATCTGAAGCATCAAGCTGGACAAGCCCCAGGCAGGGTCTGGAGGGGAATCTCTATCCCTGGAGATGCTCAGATATGACAGGGGGGCTGGGCAGCCACCGAACAGGGGCCAAACCACCATTTTTCAGCATCCCCTTCTCCCACCATACCAAGTGGCATCATCGCCCCACAGCTGTGGGCACAGAGAGGTACCCACAGCCTGGCCCCAGCCCCTTGCATCCCCAAGCCAACCTGTCCTCCCCATAGAGTTCCCCAAACCCGTTGTCCCCAGACCCCCCACCCTGCCTGCATCGGCAGCTGAGTCTACGCCGCTTTTCCTCCCTGCCTTGGCAGAGCCCAACTGCTCCTCGGCGTAATTGGCCTCACGAGGGCTCGGCTATTCCTGCAGCTTCTGTGCAGCTCCTCTCGCCGCCCTGCACCCAGGAGGGCTCCAAAGCCACTTGTGTTTCTTACAGGGACAGGTGGGGACACGGCATAAGCAGAGGGATAGTCCCAGGCACTCACACCATGTCATAGAATGATTAGAGTTGGAAGGGGCCTTAAAGATCATCTAGTTCCAACCCCCTGCCCTGGGCAGCGACACCTCCCCCTAGATCAGGTTGCTCAAAGCCCTGTCCAGCCTGGCCTTGAACACTTGTCACCCCCAGCAGCTCCCTGCTGGGGCAGGGAAGGACGCTCCAGGGGTTGAGACCAGCTCCCAGGACTCAGGACACCAGGCGCGGTCACCTTTGTGCCGCAGAGGTGATCTGTAACCACTGTCACACAGGTGGTGGTTTGTGCCTCAGTTTCCCCACGGGAACTGCTGTGCCACGGCAGAGAGGACTGATAGCACCCATGTACCGGGGCTGGGTGTACACCCAGGGCTGGGCTGGTGAGGTGTCCCCCCGCTCCAGGGGAGAGGGTCAGACAGAACCAGGGGGTGCTGCAGGCAAACAAGGAGGCAAAAGGGTTTTTTCTTCTCCATTTTTTTTCTTCTTTTTTTTTTTTTTTTAATTTGTAAATAACTTTCCATGAAAAAGGTTAAATTGCACACATATCTCTGCAGTTCTTCAGCATCAGTGTAGAGGCCCCCAAACAGGAGAATATAACAAAAACAACAAATGAAAAGAAGCATCGGCAATACAGTTATAAACATCTAGATCGATCCCCAAAGCTCCCCAGAGAATGACCCTCGGTCCCTGGCCCTGGGACACCAGCCCCAGCCGTGTGGTGACATCCCGGGGGACTTCAGACGCTGGCACCTGGGCAAAGCAGTGGCCCCAGCTCTGCTGCTTGCATGAGCTGAAGATGTTGGTTCTCAGCCTGCTCCACGCTTTACCGGGGGAATGCGGGACTTGTGCTCCCACCTCCACAGCTCCCCCCCTCTCCCCAGATTTGGGTGCAAATTACTCCATGGGTAATTGATATTATTTTTTTAAAGGCTTGTTTATTGATTCTTACACTACAACTATACTCTCGCTAAATTATATTGCTCGCATTAAAGGTCCTAAGTGCTTTTGTAACCAAAAAAGAAACTCTTTACAATCTTCCATTTTTCGGCAAGTCTAAGACACACCACTAAAATTACAGCTTCTGTTTACTCCTACCTAGCTTCTACTTACTCCTACCTAATGGCTACTCTATCTCTAATAACCTACAGCAAAGGAGAGGTGAAGAATCCAGATCTTGAGAGCTTCAAGTCAAGTTTCAGCAGAGTTTGGCTCCGCTCCTGAAATGTTTCTGGGCTACTTTGCAGAGATCCTGCCACGCTCTCTCTATGTACTGAGCCAAAGGGCCAAAGCTTCAGTTTCTGTCAGTCCTGGCGGCTCTCCTGGCTAAAGCTGCTCCCAGCTTGATGGGACTTCGTCTCCGCTGCTGTCCCCCGAACCCGTTGCATGTATAGTCTTTGGCTTGAGCTCCTGGATGGAGCCTGAATGTGGATTTCTTTCTTCCTTGATCCCACCTGGGAGCATTCGATGTGGAGTGACCTGATCGCCATGAGCTCATGGCCATGCCACAGTGTTTTCCTCTCCAAAATCACATCTTTAATCAGGGTTGCCCTGGCAGCTGCTCGGAGCCTGATGGATGAGCAAAAGAAGTAGAGAGCAATAGCCTCAGACCAAAAAAAAAGAACAACAGAGAGGGACTATGTCAGCTGGTGAAAGACAGAGAGTTTATGGTAGTCTAGACCCTTCGGCAACTGCAGTGAGGGTTTTGAGTACAAAAAAATACAAAAGCCAGTTCTGGGAGTGCCCAGGTCCCTGCTGCTCCTCTCCTGCCGGGGCTGGTTCCTGGATCCTTAACGAAACCTGTTGCTGCTGCTGCAGGAATCCTCCCTCGCATGGTCTTGGTTTACAGAACAACGAACACAAGCCTTTAAACAGTGAAAATATAAAACAACTCCCAAACTGCACTTCCCCTATCCCCCCACTATTAAGAAATTCTAGTGCTAAAAATATAGGTTTCTTTGAATATATAATATATAATAGATTATATAAAAACATCTAAAGAGGCAGATGCTGAATTTATAAACCTTTTCTTCTTCCCTAGGCACAAGTCAGGAGGGAGGCTGAACTCAGAGAATCCAGAAGGGACCTCTATTTGCTTGCTAGCTAATTATCACACTATGCCTACCAACTAACCTAGACAGAAAAAGGAAAGAGAGAGAGAGAAACGGAGAGACGAAGGGGTGAGGAAATTGCACTTAGTCTATCGAGTCCTAAGCCACCAGGAATCTGATGTCTTGGATGGGATTTAGCAGGTGCTCTCCTTTAGCCCTGAAGGAACATATGCCATGTCCATTTCCACGGAAAAAAAAATATGATAATTCACATTTCTTCCTTTAAAAGTAAAAAAATAAGTAGTGTTATATTTCTTCTCATAAGGAAACTCATGGAATTCTGATGTATTCTCTAATGATATATCAAGTAGTGCCTGTGGTGGTGTTTTTTTCCCCCCCCGGTGTTTCTGTGAATAATCTTACAATGAAGCTGGCAAAAGTCGCTGTGGATGTCTCTGTCTCTAGAAAATCTTGTAAGTCCCAGCAGCATGGGGGGAGCATCCTACGAAAGTCTGTGTGGCCTTTGAATGGTGACTGGCATCTTATAAGAGCGACGCCAAACTGCCCCAGTCGCTCACGTCTGCTGGCAAAGAGGCATCGTTGAGTTCAAACAACTGCTCCACATTGACGGAGTTGGAGAGGTAATCGTTTGTGCCTTCGTCCCAGGCATGCTGCAGGAAAGAAGTGGCCATGAAGGTTTCATCAAAGTCCAGGTTGTTCTGGTTGGATTCGGAGAGGACCTGCTCCTGCTCCTGGGGACAGTCGATGTGGTCCCCATGTACTGTCAAGTCCAGGTCGCGTGTTACGGGGCTAATGGGAGGCGTGAGCTCCAGATCCCCAAAAGTGGAGAAGTCTCCATTCAGGTTGGTGTTGAAGATGGCTTCCCAGTCAAAGTCACCTTTCAGTGATCCCAGCTCGGTCTGCTCTTCCTGGGTCAGCAAGGCAGAGTTGGAAAGCCGAGACACCTTGGCCGTTCGGTTGGGCGAGGGCTGCTTGCGCTTCTGCCCTGCTTTGCCATCCACTGGATTCCAGTTCTGGTTGCTGGTGACTTCTTCAAACTCTTTCAGCAGCTGCTGCGACTCCGTGTTGACATTGAGGATGTTATTGGAGGTACAGGCCAAAGAGGACAGGCTGGTGACACACCGTGCTTCTTGCTGGGCTGTTTTGGTGAAGGCAGGGTGGATCTGCACTGGGGGCATCTTCCGCTTTTTGAAGGCACCGTTCTTGAGCCGGTCGGCATATTGGGGGTCAAGCTTCCAAAACCCGCCTTTCCCTGGCTCACCCTTCTCCCGGGGCACCTTGATGAAGCACTTGTTCAAGGAGAGGTTGTGCCGGATGGAGTTCTAGACCCAAAAGAGAAAAAAAAAAAAAAAACCACAAAAAACCAAGGCTGAATGTTTGTCTGCTGCCACAGCACCTACCTGTGTGGGTAGGCTGGTGGAAAACCACGTTTTCAGCAAGGACCTTTGGGAAAAAGAAAGCAGAAACAGCAACATGAAGACATCCCGGGCTACGTGCCCAGCAGAAACTCCCCTGCCCCAAGTCACCAGCAGAGTTTTCTTGCCTCCTGTCTAATCCAGCCAGAGGTGGCAGGATCCAAGGGGTTCAAGCTAGGACTTGCCAACCAACGGGAATCTTTTGGGCAACTCTCCTTGGCTGTAAACTGGGGCCATGGGGTCTTGGATCATACGGAGCACTGGGAGAAACCAGCCAGACTTGCTCTTGACATGCAGCTAAGGAGGAAGTCAGGCCCTCCTTTGTGGCTAAGGAGGACAAGGAGGGTCTTTACACCAATGTGCCACGGCCTTATTACAAGTGGCAACACATGGCAGAACCATGGAGGACGGCATCATCAGGGCCCTCCTCGCATCCCCCAGTCCATCTGTGCCTATTGCTAGGGGTGAGGGGAAAATATTTGGCCAAAAAATAGGCACCGTGCCTCCCCGTGGCCAGGCTGACACAAACCAGGCGGGCAAAACCCCTGCCCCACCGCAGCCCTGCGTGTCCTCAGAGGTGCCTCCTGGCCCGGGGAAGCTTGGGGTGAAATGACTGCGTCTTCATCAACCACCACTCAAATAAGCTGGGGGGGGAGCAGGGGAAGGGGAAAAAAAGAAAAAGAGGAGTTTCTGCTCCCGTCGAGCTGTTCTGAAACCCTGAATGTGCCTGGAGTGATGTGAATAATCAGAAAGGAAACTCAGTTATTGGGTAAATAACCCAGCGTTGGACTCCACAAAGCCAAGACTGTATTAAGAGATTGGATATGGTAGAGGGTTTTTTTTTTTTTAATGTTGCCTGGATATCTTTATGCTTATTCATCCATAATCCGTAGTGCCGAATAGGAAAAACAAGGCTTGAATGCTTAGAGCTGTTGAAAAACACACACGCACACACACATACACACACACAACAAAACCCTCCTCTGGGCTGAAGCTCCTTGGGTGTGTTGGCTCCTCTCCAAAGCACTCAGCTCCCACAGGAATATATCCATCTCCCCCCGGAGTATGGGTGGCATGACCTTTCCAGGCTGTCTTCACGTACGGGAATCGGGATAGGGGATGAGAACACAACCTCGAAAAGAAAGAAAGAAAAAAAAAAAAGGAAAAAAGAAAAGAAAAAAAAAGAAACAAAGAAAAAAAAGAAACAGAAAAAGGAAAAAAGAAAGAAAAAAAGAGAAAAAGAAAAAAAGAAGAAAGAAGCAGCAGGAGCACAGATATCTCTGCAAACAATCCAGGCTGTGGTGACTCCAAATTTACAGTTTAACGAAATTTTACAAGGGTCAGAGACTTGCAAGCTGAATTCTCTGCTCCCCATCTCCCCTCCCCATCCCAAACTTCATTCAGCCTGGGCTGCCCTCCATTATTACCCAGCCGGTTAACATATTTATCATTCCTGCCTGCAACAATCCCGTGAACCCCCTGCATCTCTGCGGAGAGGGATTGAAAACCTTCTTTCTTTTTTTTAATAAACAAATTTAATTAAAAACATGGTGATTATCCAGCCATGAGTTTGCAGGAGAAAGTCAACACGCTGGCACACAGCTCCTCCTCCCGAATCACTCCCGTGGGTCCCCCCCCAGCACAGGGGAGGCTGGGGGACCCAGGTGGCCCTGGCGGAGGACCAGGGGGTTCCCTTCCCTGTGATGATCTTCAAGAGCTGCTGGAGAGCCACCTGCCCAGGGAGAAGGTGCGCAATGCCTGGGCAGGGGGTTGCCCAGCCCTGCTTGGGTGGACACTGTTGTCGGGATCGCTGACACGCTGTGGATTTGGGCTGGGAATAACCCGAGCCACCCAATAACCTCCTGCCCTGCTACATCCTAGAAAGCCTCACATACCGGAGGTCCCCTTGCTTGATGGAGGAGGGCAGTGAGCCAAGGTGGCTGGGAAAAGCCCCTGTGCTTCAGGCTGTCCCCAAAGCTGGTGAGCCTGAGGGCTGTCCCCTACCCCCCAGGGACACGCTTGTGCTAGCTGGGGACAGCAGCCCTAATTGACCTCTCTTGGGCTTCCCTCTAAGGCCTCACCAGCTTGTCACAGCGATGGAGCCTCCTTCGCTTGTCCAAGGGGACAGGAGACCTGCCCTCTGCCCTCCTTGGAAAGCAGCAGCATTTCTGCTCTGCATCTCCTCAATGAGGAATTTGTCCAACAAGCAGCATCTCCCTGGCGGTCCTCTCCATCCCTCTCCTACACCTGGTCCTCAGCACCTAGAGATACTCGACCTGTCCATTTCGTGTGTGCTCAGCTCCGAGGGACACAGGACTCCACAAGAGCTCCAGAAAGGTGGAGCCGGGGATAAAGACACCTTCTTCCTTCTCCCCAGAGCCAAGAAGAGCCGCAGGAACCAGCAGACCAACAGGTAACTCCCTGCTCCCAAAATGGTCCTGGGGTCTCCCCCATAATGGCTTCTTCCCTCTGCCACCCTCGAGGCCGTGGCGTTTCTGCACACCCAAGCTCTTTCCTGTTACAGCCCTTCCCCACTGGCTGCCGGTGCCACTTTCCTCCCAGTAGGATCCAGCATCCCCGTGGGACCTTGCCTTGCAAGGTGGAGGCTGTGGAAAGCCCTTCCCAGCCCTGCGGGGAGACGGGACAAGGCAAGAGGTGTCCAAATCTCCTACCTGCCAGGTGGGATCAGCATGTCGGAAGTAGCAGAAATTGTCGGTAATCCACTTGTAGATGGCAGCAAGGGTGATTTTGGGCTTCTTGCTGGCTTCCATCGCCATGCAGATGAGGGTGGCGTAGGAATAAGGCGGCTTGATGTGCGGGTTGGTCTTGTAGTCGATGTCCTCGGCGAGCTGAGGGTGCATGGCCACGGAGTGGTGCGCCGTCCTCGAGGTGGAAGAGGAGATGGGCTTGCAGGGAGTGTGGGGCATGCCCATGCACGCCGGGTCGGCAGCCAGGGGCGAGCACGGGGCGGCAAAGCTGGGGATCCTGTGACAGTCGTGGGGGTCTGGGCCGCTGGGGCAGTAGGAGGACTTGCCCATGCTGGCGTTGATGATTGAGAAGTCCTGCAGCCACATGAGGCTGGTCAGGCTGTCATCCAGTTCCGAGTACCTCATGCTGCCCGTCTGCTTTCTGTCCTTCCCTGCCTGCAGGCAGCTCGGCCACCCCTCAGCCATGCCTTGGCGCAGCGGCAGCTCTTGCGGGGTGCACGTCAAGGGGAAGGAGGGGGACGGGGCAGATCCTGCAATAACAGGGAGATGGTTGAGGCTTCCTGAGATGCAGCCACTCTCCAGCACCCGAGCAGGGCTGGGCCTGGGTGCTCCCAGTGCCTCTGGGTGAGACCCATCCCTGGGGTGTTACACACCGGAGCCCCAGTGCCACCCCCGGGGTGCTTTAGCAGCCCTGAACCTCGGGGAAATTCCCTCAAACCCCTACACCCCGGTGTCACCCAAACCCTGGAGGACCAGTGCTGCCCAGCAAGCCTTCAGCTGAACAAAGAATTAAAAAAATACAATTAAAAAAAAACTCAAAAAACCAAAATTCACCCCACAAAGCGAGGATGTTTCTCCCACCCACTGCTAGCCGGACAAAAATCTCAGAATCCAACAACACCTCGACAAAATATCTTAAAGTGTGCCCCCCCGGCTACCAACTTCCCTGGGTTTTCTTGCTCTTTCTGCTCCTCCCTTCACCCAGCACCCCTAAAACAACCCGGAGTTGGGGGGGGGCACGGACCCACCCCACACCCACCCTCACTCTGTGCCGGGCCGGTGGATTCAGCCTTCGGTTATTCCCGAAGTTGGGGATGCGGCTTCTTGCCTTCGCTGCTGGGGCTGTAAACCCGATATCCCGTAGTTTTTTTGGGGGGGGCGAGGAGAGAGCCCCCCCCAATCCCCCCCAGAGTCCGAAGAGCCCTGCCCCGAGTGCCCCAAGCCCCGCACCGGCTGCGCGGCGGCGGCTGCACCGGGGGTTCCACCGTTTGAAAGACGCCGGGGCTCAACAGTCGGGGGGGGGGGGGGGGGGGGGGGGGGGGGGAGCGGAGCGGATCCACCTGCCCCGCACCCACAGAACAGGCTTTTCCCCCCCAAAAAATATAAGGCACAGGGCAGCGACAGCTCGTTCAGATGCCTGGTCCCCGGTGCCACCACCCAGCCCTTGTGCAAACTCCCGTGCCCGCAGCGAGGGACATCCCAGAAACACTCGGGAAGTGGGGGGGCAGGGGGAGTAAAAAGAGTAAAAATAACAATAAAAATAACAATAAACGCCACCCCCGTGCAAACCTGCCGCCCCTGACAGCCCAAGCAAGCCGAGCCCCCGGCGGTGCTGCGTCCCGCGGTCCTGTCCAGTCGCCCCCCCCCACCAGCGACCACCCCCCCCCCCGCTCCCCGCTGCTTTCCGCCACCGCCGCCGTCCCTTACCCCGTCCCGGCGACGTCCCCAAACTCCCAAAGTTCACGAGAGAGCAAGAAGCTTCTGGAAAAAAACAGGAGGGGGTTGCAAAAAAAAAAAAAAAGGGAAAAAAAAAGGGGGGGGGCAAAAAAAAAAAAACCAAAAGCCGAAAAGGCTTGGCACTGGAGATAGCGGGGGTGGGGGGGATTGGTGCTCTCCCCCCTCCGGGCGAGGGATGGCCCCGGTGCCAGGCCCTGCCCGCCGAGCCGCCGTGATTTGCCGGCCGCCCGGGGGCCGCTATTAAGTAGCTGCTCCGAGAGGCTTCACGCGTTGCCACGGCGACGCTCCGCCCCGTAAACAGCTTCCGGGCCTGCCATTGGTCCTCCCGTTGCCATGGGGAATGGGCGGGTACCTGCCAGTTTGGGCTGAGACATGGCCATTTGGGGACAGACCCCCGGGGTGGGGATGGGGGGACGGATGAAGGTGTTGGACGGGCAGGGTTGTGGTACCCGGGTGGACCCCGCCGTACCCCACGCCCGGGGACAAATCCAGCCCCAGAAAACCCCAAATCCTGTGTCCTGTCCCCCCTCCCAACCCCGGGCTCGCACAGGGGCAATCCCAGCCCTTTTCTCCTGCTGTCCCCCCCCACTCCACTTCGGACCCTTGAGGAGCCCACAGCAATTAGGGCAAAGCACCAGGGGGAAGGAGGGGCTAGTAGACCCCCAAATTAAAGAGTGGGGTCTGCCTTTACGTAATTAAAAGCATTATAGCCCCGTGCCCCTGTAAGAAATCCCTGACACCCCCCACTGCCAGCCCAAGGGATTTAACAGAGAGCAGTGAGGGACCCCCTCACTCCCTGACCAAGGGAGCTGAGAGCAGCCGTGAAACCCAAGGGAAGCCTTTTTGCTTTCACCCCAAGGCGCAGAGGGGGGGCTTCGGGGAGGTTTAAACACCGAGCACTCGTCCTGTGCCTGCCCCACGGGGGAAGGACATTTGAGAGCCAAGGGGCAGGTGAGCGGCCGGACCCCCCCTCGAGGGTCGCTGCTGCTTGAAGTGGTGGGTACAGTGAAGGATTTTCCTGCCAGGATCCTGCCAGGATTTGGTGAGGCAAGTTGGGGGGGGGGGGTGTCAAACCCTCTCCCCAGGACACAGGCAGGTGCCTCTTTGCTCATGTCCGTTCCCAGTGGCCGCAGGCTGGGAAGTGCGGGCACTGGGTGTGGAGGAGGGAGGAGGCAGCTCCCAGGGGAGCAGAAATTTCTACTTTGCTTTTCAGTGGACCTGTACCCAGAAAACAACCCCAAACCTCAGTTTTCTGCCCTTCTAACAGCTCGGCTCCCTCTGGAGCAGGACCTGCCCCTGCAAAAACACACCCAAAGGCAGCGAGTGCTCCAGGGCTGGTCTCCAGCGCAGCCCTGGGCTTTCGTGAACAGCCTGGGGCAAAGCACTTCAGGCCTCAATTCTTCCATCCTCCCCTTTTGCAGGATCTGGCCATCCACAAGCCCTCCCTCCATCCACAGCTTCAACGTGCTGCCCCTCACCATGCATCAGCCTCCTCCATTAAAACCAAATTACAACCCCCCCCTTACAGCCCTCCTCACCTTCAAGGTCCCAGCACGAATCCTCCATCTCAGGAGGGATTTCTCCTGCATGAGAGCACCCAACTCCTCAGTCCTCCTCCTTTCCCTCTTCTCCTACAGAAAAGGTCCCCTCTGGGTGTCCTCATCCTTCCCAGCAGTGTCGGGGGCCGCTGAGCTTGTGCCATCTGCCTGGCCATGCCGGGGAGATGCCACTGCCCCAGGCCAGGTTCTTCCTACATTTGCACCTTCTCTATCCAGCAGGGCTCAGAGGAGGCAGGATTTAGGATGGTTGGGTAATGTGGGTTAGAAGGACCTTGGGAAGCATTTAGAAAATCTGAAGCAGCTGAGCTGGTTTTGGGGAGGTGCCTGGGTGATGGGTGGGGGGACACTCCCAGTCAAAAAGGGTTTCCACCCACTGAGCCCCCAAGACCCCAACTGTCCTTGCCTTGCCTTGACGAAATGACTCTGGATGCTTTGTCGATGTAAGATACCCTTTATTAAACATACTCTTGAAATCCAAAACATGCTCAAAGCAAAGTCATAAGCAGCAATCTGGTTTCCTTCCTTAAATCCCTGATGGGTGGATCGCTGGAACAAGGGGCTGCCCCCTGAAACAGGGGGCCGTTGCCTTTCACCCCACACTGCCGGGACTGGCAGCTCCAGTCTGCCCCTTGTCCCTTCTGGGTGGCTGAGGACAGCGCTGGTGTCACCCACACCAAAATCGGAGGATGCTTATTTCTTTGCTCGCACCATGGCAGCGGCACACTGCTCGGCCGCAGCATCTTCCCCGCTCCTCTCTATTGCCTTGTGCTCACCAGCAGCCACCCCATGAGCTCGCCGGGCTCCTCCTGCAGCCTTGGGGACACCACAGCTCAGAGCAGCTGGAATACCCTCCCGGTCACCTCCTGAGACCCTCCTGCGCAAAGGACCTGCCTGTTCAGCCCTGACCTCCCGGCAGCCACAAGCACCATCCCAGCCCTATGCTGTGGTGCCTGGTCACAGAGAGCTCTCGTTGTTCCCTTTGAAACTGAGGAAGGGTGGGCTTTGACAGACAAGCCACCCTTGGAGCATCAGCCTGATTTTCCCTTCTCCTGCCCATGCCCAAGGGTGCGAGAGCGGCCGGTCTCCTGCCACCGCCCCGGTTTTCCCAGCTCAGCATGATGGTCAACCCCCAAAGCTCTCCCTGTGCCCAGCATGGTGCTGGTGGCTCCTTGGGACCAGGACACCCAGACCTGTGGGTAGTAGCCCCAGCATGGCAGTGTGTCCCTGAGCAGGGAACAAGGCTTGTCCCCTGCTGCTCCAGCCCTCTCTGCTGTTAGCAGCTCCCATCCCATGGGATAGTAGTTTGGAGATGCCACCCACCCCTCCCCCATCAAGAGCCCAACCCCAGGTTCCCAGGGAGAAATTTGGGAGCTATTGAGCCGATGGGAGATATGGTGGGGTGGGGGGAACCTGGAAGAGGGAGCAGCAGGGTGGCCGACACCAACACCCTGCAGCAAGCAGCCACTGCGGCTCCGGCTGTGACCCAGGTGGAGAAAACACACCCCAGCCCCAAAAAGGGCTTTATCCCCCTTTAGGAGCCATGGCCACCGGCACAGCCCCTGCGCTGATGTGGGGACCCGGACCCTGCACACAGCCGCTGCGGGACGTTGCTTTCACTGTATGAACATCTCTGCCCTAAGGTAGCTCCAAAACATGTTTTTCTCCTGCGAGGAGGAGGTGGCCTTTGCCATCACATCTGCGCTGGGGGCTCTGCTCCGGCTCATGCTGCTGAGAAAACCAGGTGGGGGGAAAGGGAGGGCTCAGCCTCCCCTCCCCGGGCTGGCCCAAACAGCTCCAGAGCTCGCCAGATTGGGATGCTGGGTGTGATGCTCCTCAAAAAGGCTTCTGAGCATCCCTGATGCTCTCTGGAGTGGAGCTTAGCCTCTGAGAATGACCCCATCAGGTCCCGGAGGTCTGTGGCTGCGTCCCTGCCCCATCGGTGTCCCTGTGTGCCCATCCCCTTGAGCAAAACCTGCTTATGCTGTCAGCCCAGCGCTGGCCAGAGGGGTGGGGATGGAGGGATGGAGGGGTGGGGGGCAGCTCCCACACCCTCATCCACCCGCTGCTACAAAGTGCGATGGAGAGGGCAGGAGGCGTGGGATCGGGGGGTGACACTTTTGGCACTTGTTCCAGAGAGAGGGCATAGCCCCAAGCCCCGAGCTCACAGCGGGGCGGAAGACAGTGAGGTTAAACTAGTGATGCCCCGGGGGCTGGTGATGGAGGGGGACAACCATGTCCCCTGCCCACCCCTGCCCACCCCACTCCATCCCTGGGGAAACGCAACCTCATGGGCCCGGCCCAAGAGCCCATGTGCTGCCCAGGAGAGCGGAGGGAGGGGGAGCTGGGGAGGCACCATCACCACCAGTGCATTAATGGGGACAGTCCACAGCATGGCATGGGGACACCCCACGGCATGGCAGGGGCACGGGCCAGCAAACCTGGGGGGGCTGGCCCCCCATGAAGGTCACCAGCTCGTGCACCAAGGATGCCAATGCCACATCCTTAACCCACACCCCTGGGCACCCTCACCCCATTGTCACCCTCCAGCCACATCCCAGGACCCCCTTTGTGGGGTGACCCCATCCCATCTCACTGAGCGCTGCTCCGCACACCGGGGGAGAGGAGCTGGGGGTGTGAGATGGCTGGGGGCAGAGGGGGACCCCAGCCTGTCCCTGTCGGGGCTGGAGGACGGGAAGGTACTGATGGGGGGGCTCCAAGGTGATGTGGCTCTTGGCCCCCCTCTGCACGGGGGGGCCAGGGAGGACAAGTCGAGGTTACCGTCTTTTCTTTCCAAAATCAGTCACGCTACAGCCGAGGGATGGAGGTGGCGATGCCCGCAGTGCCCCGATGCCAGGGTCCCTCCGGGCAGGCAGGGGCATGCGTGTCCCCGCCGAGGCTGAGCCCTCACATGGGCAGGGGGTCCGCTGCCTGCTCCAGGTCTCGGGTGCCGGGGGGGTGCCGGGGCCAGGGCACCTGCCCCGGGAGCCGCACGTTGTTGTTGGTTGCCTCCGGGCCTGGGGGGAGAAAATGGGGGGTTAGGGGCTCCCAGAGCCCGCTGGCATGCTGGGCTCATCTTTCCATGGGGGGCACAATTTGGTCTCCCCAAATAACACCCACCTCCCCGACCCCCACTTCGGGTTTTGGCTGCAGCAAGGGCTGGCAAACGCCTGCACTTACCTCTCCAGGCTGGGGGAGCCCCTTAAACTCCCAATTTCTCGGGAATACCGAGGGGTGAATGGGAAGCACTGTGCGCCGTAGCCAGGTTCTAATAACCCACACAGAAGGGGGCTGCCTCTGCCCCCCCCATGCCCACTGAGAGGGCACATGCGGATGCCCTGTGGGGGCTGCAGGTTGGGCACTAAGGGATGTCACCCTGGCCAGGACAGCAAGGGGACCGCCAGCAATGCCGGGACGAGGGGCGCCAACCCAGCGCCAAATCCCACCCCCCCGGGGTGATGGGGCGCGAGGCAGGCGCAGGCTCTGGGGGGGTCTCATACCTATTCCTCAATGTTAATGGGGCAGGAGTCCGGCGCGGCGGCTGCGTGGCAGGAGAGACCAGAAGGCACATGGTGAAGGTGGGAGCGGAGGTGCCGGCGGGGGGGGGCATGCACACGAGCGAGCAAATGGGGTGACCGTGGGGGGGCTGGGGGGGGCTCGCCACCTGCGAACAGGTCTGGGATAAGTACAGGGAGCCGCCGCCGGGCATGGTGTGAGGGGGCTGTCATGCGTGGTGCCCCCCGGGGTTTCGTGCCAAGGGGAACCGAGGGGTGGGCATGCTTGTGGCGCAGGGGGAGCCAGGTCCCCACACGCCTCCTCTCCGGCTGCTGGCTCCCGGTCCAGGCAGCACCCTCCGGCCAGGGCAGGGCCATGGGCAGATCTTGGGACCTGCCTATCTGCGGCTCGCGTCCCGCCACCCGAATGATCAGAGGCTCCGTGGTGCCCTTAGGAAGGGGGTGCACCCCAAAAGCAGGGGGGCTGCTCCCACCAGCAAGTTTAAACCCTGTGGGCAGGGGTGGGGGCAGCTCTGAGCCCCGGGGGGGGGCCATGCAAGGGCACCCCCAAGGTCAAGGGCAAGTGCTGAGGCTTTCCCAGAGAGGGAGCAACAAAAACCCGCTGCCTGCTGATTTATGGGAGGTGACAGCTGCCTTTTCCACTGGCTTTTTATGGCGAGGAGAGCCAGGCACGTTAAGTCTGCGGATCCCGGAGGGAACGGAGAATTAAAGTGGACCACACGTACACGCACACCTATAGACAGGCACACCGAAATCCCGTTATGAGCTTGACATTGCACAAGTCACTGCAGGGCGCCGGTGCAGAGACCCAGCTCAGCTCAGCGCACCCTTGGGAGGCTGCTGGGGAGTGGGGCTGGGGGCAGCAGGACACGGTCCAACCCCACAGCGGGGACCTGGCCCCGTGCCCACCCACCTCTTCTCCCCTTGGGCTGCAGGAGGGGGGTGTCTGTCGTTCCCCGCACACCCCCCCGCTGCTGTTACCAGCCATCAGACCTGCCCTGCGCAGACCAGCTCCCAAAGAGCATCACGGCGAAACCCAACCGGCTTGCCTGGCCCGCTGCCATATCGCTTACAGCTCCCATCCACCACGGGTTTAAATCAGCAAAAACCCTCGGGGGATTTCTGGTCTTCTGCCGGCCTCTGATGCAGCAGCTCCCCAGCCCTCCCCACCTGGACACCAGCCTTTTTGGCAGGTGCCGTCCCCCAGTTTCTCCTTCCAGTGCCACCCTCTCTGTGGCAGAGGATGCTCGGAGCCCCAGGGACCGCCCCGGAGACAAGTCACGCACCCCAGGTCTCAGCAGGATCCCCTTGAGGACACAGGTCTGCATGTTTTATTTAAACCTCGTGTCCTAAAATCCCTGGGATGTGGCCTTTCCACTCCTCCCAAAGCCTTTTCCAACCAAGATTGAAATCTGCAGAGATTTCGCAACAGTGCTGGGGATGAACAAACCTTTCCGCTCTGAGGAACCACGTCCCACGCCTTTGTCCGTTACAGAGAGGGCAAAACTCAACCAACCCATGGATCTCATCATGGCAAAACCTCCCCACAAGAGAAACTGGGGGAGGAAGAATCATCACCATCGTCATCTCTGGTCAAGGTGATTTTCTTTTAAGCTTTCAAGAAAACAGCACCTGGCCCCAAAGTAACAGTCCCCCCTGTTCTTGCCAGCCCCATGGATGCGGTTACATCCAGACCTGCAAGAAACCTCTGCCAAAAAGGACTTTCCCAGTGCATGCAAACCAGTCCTGCGATTGCAACCCAGCACCACCAGTATGAAATCGTGCCTCAAATCATCCCCGTCGCAAAGCGGCTGAGTCCCGATAGCGGGTGGCTGCTGATGGGGAGTGGATGGGCTCTGGGAAGGAAGAAGCTGCCCTGAGTCTAATTAATAAAACTAGTGTTGCAAAACACAGATTGCAAACAGAAAATGACCAACTGGCTGTTACATGACCTTTGGCCCACCAGCACCCCGGGACCCCCCAGGGCAATCCTCCTGCAGCCCCTTTAGGGTAGAGCTCCGCATCCCTGGAGTTATTCCCTCCGGCCCCAGGGGGACTGCAGGCAGCCCCGAACTCCCCCAACTCTGCACCTCCTCTGCCCCCGGCCCCAGTGCGAGCGGCAGCCCCCCCAGTTTTCCCAGGAAATGCTGAGGCCAGATCGCCCCTTTCATGCGGATGGCAGCGCGGCTCCCTGCCCAGGGCTCCAAGCAGCACAGCCGCCCAACGCAGGGACAGAGGCGGTGGCCAAAGGATGGAGAGTGCATCCCTGGCTGGGCTCAGCCTGGGCCAGATCCTGCACATCCTGGTCCAGGCAGGGGGGGACGAGGCCATTGCAGTCCTCGCAGCAGAGCAAGAATTTGATCCCCTGCCGGGGCCGTTTGGGCTGCAAAGCTCCCCCTTCCTCATCCTCCCCCTGGCACAACCAAGGGGGATGTGGTCAGGGATGGCTTTGGCCAGTGCCACAGCCAGGGGATGCTTTGTCGGGAACCCCAGCAAAGGTGGGGGCACTGCTGAGACGCCCCCAGCCCCCTCCCCAGCTCCCCCATGCCGGCGGGGCTCAGCCAGCTGCTGCCGGAGGGTGATGGGGGGGACACGGGGGATTTGTGGCAGGCGCCTGTTCCTCCCCAAGAGCCTCAGCCGAGTTTCTCCAATGCAGAAACCATCAGGAACAGGCAAGGAAGCTTTCCCAGAGGAGAAGGGAGGGAGGAAGGACTTTCCCCTCCCACGGGGCCCAGGCTGGTTTCACCCACCCTCTCGGCTCTCCGACACCTGCTGCAGGTCTGGAACCTGCCACAAATTTAGCCGAAGGGGCAAGGCAGGGGCAGAGTTGCTTTCAGCTTGTCCACAAATGTATTGATGGAGACCTGGACCCTCAGAGGGCTTCGTCTTGGCTTTTTCCCCAGCTCTTGCTTCCCCCTGCCCCCCAGGCTGATGGAGAGGAGCCTGTAGCACTGGGCAGGATCCCCAGCCCGCTCCCCCCTTGGCCCGCTCAGGGACCAGGGGTCACCAATACATTTGTCACCTTTGGGCAACTCTGGGCAGGGAGGGGACACAAGCGTGGGTTGAGAAAACCGTGTTGGCACAGAGCGAACATGAACTTCCACGCGGACGGAGGAGCCTGGGAGGGAGGAAGAAAAGGGGATGGAGAGAGGAGGGGAGGAAACAGAAATGGAAGGAGGGTGGAAGAGAAAGTGTGAAGAAATGGGAAAGAGGGATGAACTTTGGGGCTCTGCAGAAGGATGACCTGACCCGACATGCCCTGTCTCCCCAGCCCTGAAGGAAGAGGAGGAGGAGGCAGGCAGCCCCTACAGTAAGGCTGGACGGGTTGCAAATCACATCCCGACCCAAAACGCTCCTGCGCCCACCACGAGGCTGGACCAAGCTTTGGTTGTGCCACACAACCACCTTCAGAGGTAGGGATGGTGCCCCCCGGGGTGCCAGCAGCCCCCTGGTCAAGGGACAAGACCTCCCAGCAAAGCCAGTCTGCAACCCCTTGGGGACATCCCGGTGGGGACAGGTCACCCCGACCTATGGCTGCTGGGTGGTGACATGCCTGGTGCTCAGCCCCGTGGTGGGATGCGTGGTGACATGCCGTGAGGATGATGTGGTGGGGATGGGGATGGTGACGGTGGGGTTGGGGAATGCGGCGGTGGGAGAGGAGGGATTGGATGCAAAAGGGATGCTGGGGTGAATCAGGGAAGAGTGGATCCGTCCCCCCCACCCCAAGTTCATGTTCAGCAGACGGCCACTCACCAGGTAAGCAGGCCTCAGAGCACAGTTTATTGTCCAGCGCTTTCACGTGTGCGATGCCCAAGTCATTGTTATTGTCACACCTCAGACCGAGGAAAGCGCCTGTCCTCGGGCCTGGAAGGGAGTTAAGGCAGTTAACGCCGCGGCTCGGCGCTGGGGCTCGCCGTTGCCTTTTTAGTGGTGGGGTATGGGGTTTCTGGGTCTTTTCCTCTCCCCTCCCCGCCCTCTTTCAAAAATAAAAAGAAAAAAAGATAAAAAAAATATGCATCTAGAGGGGAGCGGGTGAAGAGCGGACAATAACGCACATGGGCACGGTCCGAGCTGCTCCTTTCCTTGCACCGGCCGCATCGGAGAGCAGCGACACAGTGACGATGGGCACCGGCCACACATGGACCTGCTCCCCCTCCGCCTGCCTGGGGTTCAACCAAACCTTCCCCCCCGGCACGGCCGAGCGGTCCCCGGCCACGGTGGTACCCATCACCTCCCGCCGGAGCCTCTCCGGCACCACTGGCACGTGTGCGAGAGTCGCGGAGATGCCGGGAGGAGGCAGCAACTGGATGCGTGGGGCAAAAGAAGCCGTAGCCAAGCTTTGCAGGGGGGATGGAGGCTTTCGGGGCTGAGGGAGGTAACTCTGCTTCTTAGCATCACCTGTCCGAGAGATCAGCCCCCCAGGCTCTTACCTGCATCCATAGGATGCAGGCGACTAAGCCTCAGGAGAGATGTTCCCAAATAAACCAGTAGCCCCACTGAGAATGGGCACAGGACCGTGTCCTAAGGAGAAAGGCTGTCCTGCTCCCGGAGTCGTTGGGACGCCCATGGATATCCACCACAGCCACCAGTTGCTCCCCAGTTGTCACATTCAAGTCTCCCCATCAGCAAGAGCCTCCCCGGAGGGCAGAGGCCATGTTTTGGGAATGGATGTTCCTGCCTTCCAGCTCAGCTGAGAGTCCAGGTTGGATGGGAGAACAGTTTTGGCATATTTTTGCTAACCAGAGACTTGCAAAGGCGGGAGGGGGCACACTGGGGGCCTCCCTATCGCCCAAAAGAAATCCAAGGTGGCTGGTAGCCGATGGCACGGGGGTGACCATGTTTTTCCTTGACTACTTGAGCCCCTGGGAGGAGACAAGAGGAGCCCTCAATGCGCGTGTGTTGGCTTGTGAAAGCACATTGAGGACAGGCCAAAAAAAATTAGGAAAACATCCCAAAGGGAACGGTTTTGCAGCTCCTTCCTATGGGAACCAGCCCAGACAGGGGTCCCTAAGGGGGAGACTTTCCGAGATGCGAGGAGAGACCTTCTTGGCGAGAGTAAAAACACAGAGAAGCCTCTTTCCCACTTGGCCCGTTGGAAACGCCATTAGATCCTGCATGCCTGCTCCGCACCGCGCTCACGGGGGTCCCCGTGGACAGCTGGCTTCCCCCCACCCACTGGTGTTCAACCCCCCTGTGACAGATGCTTTCCCGGCCCCGGTGCCCGCGGAGTCACCCCGGGCTCTCCCCGATGGCAGCCAGCAGGCAGGGGAACCGGGGGCAGCACAGCATCTGCCACTGCCCGCCGGTGACGGCGAACTGAGAGAGGGGACAACAACAACCCTGGGGCCTTTTACCGTCTTCCTGCGTGGGAGAGGTGTCCTCGTCCTCCAGCATGTCGTTGCCCTGCGGCACAGGCAAGAGGCAGTCAGCGTTAGCAGCCCCACGGTGTCCCAGCACCGTGCTGGGGCCTGTCCCCAGGTCCCTTTGGGGGAATATCCCCGTCCCCAGGGGTTTCCGTGGACCAGGAAGGTGATCCTGGATAGGGGACAGCCCCACTGCCCCATCCAGCTCCCGGGCAGCCCCTTCCCCAGCCCTGGGGGAACGCGGTGCCAGCTGCCACCTTCCCCCTCCACAGGCAGCCGGAGGTGGGCACAAGCGGGGTCCCCCCTGCCGTGCTAGGTGGCACCGTGGTCCCCAGTGGGGCAGTTTTGGTTACCTCAGCATCACGCTCCTCGGCCGAGATGCTGATGAAGTTTATATCCGGGGACTCCACAGGTGTCGACTGTGGGAAGAAGGTGGGAAAAATGGAAGGAAAAAAACCCAAAGAGTCTGGTGCCAGGGGGTTTGGAGAAGAATCACAGAATAGTTTGGGTTGGAAGGGACCTTAAAGATCACCCAGTGCCACCCCCTGCCCTGGGCAGGGACACCTCCCACCAGACCAGGTTGCTCCAAGCCCCGTCCAGCCTGGCCTTGAACACCTCCAGGGATGGGGCATCCCATGGGGAAGCTCTTGAACCTGGGGGCAATGGGCACCATCCACAACCCCCCAAGCCCCTACCTCTCCGTCCGAGGCCGTGGCACTGGCAGCCGCAGGCGAGGGGAGCACGTCCCCCTCCTCCTCCTCCTCCTCGGTGCCAGGAGCGACGTAGGAGCCGGACATGGAGGACACGGTGTCGGTGCTGAGCTGGGAGTGTTGGCTCTGGGAGGAGGCCATGGACATGACGGACTGAGCCAAGCTGCTGCTGACGGGCTCTGAGGGAGAGCGGGGGCTGAGCAGGGCCACCGGACCCCCCTCAGCCCACTGCCACGAGTCAGGGCACAGCACCAGCTAATTAAAAATGGGGCTAATGAGGAGAAGCAGGGCATGGAGCAAGACCTGCTGCATGCCACAGAGGTGTGATGGGTGGAAAGCTGCCAGCAGCGTGTCCCTGGGGCTTGCAGCCCCCCTCTCTGGGTCTATGGGGTGATGAAGCAGGGGCAATCAGTGCCCCCATCTCTTGGTCTATGGGGTGATGAAGCAGAGGTGACACCCTCAAGTTTCACACAATGTCCATGGCAGGGTAGGAAGGGGCCACTCAACCCCCCTTCCGCATCCCCCCTGCAGCAGGACGGATCTGAGACCGCGATCCTGCTCTCCTGCCTTGCCAGCACCTGGGAGCCCCGCCGTGCCGTACCTTCTGGGGACGAGATGGTGGAGGAGAGGGGGGTCCCGGTGCACGAGGACTGGTCGATGGCTCCCGATGACGACAGGGTGAGGTTTTCGCTCTCTGGCGTCGCGCCGCATTCCTGGAAAACCCCACGGGGAGGATGGGATGGGGGATATTCATCAGGGATGGATCCATCTCCCCCAGGCATCCTTATGGATGGAGGAAGAGCCAGAAGGGGCAAACCCCAGCCAGACCCTCTGGTCCCAAGCCACCCCCAAGCCCACAGCCCCCCCAGTGCCTCTGCTCATGACCAGCATGGTTCAGAGAGAGCTCACCTCCTCACGCCGGGCAGGGGATCTCCTCCTGGCGACCCTCAGCTCCGACTCCGTGCACGACTTCTCGTCCTCCTCTTCGGGCAGGATGGAGGAGTTCTGCGAGATGGACCTGTGCGGGGCGGGGGGGCAAAGCAGAGGGCTTCACCCCTGCCTGCAGCCCCAAAACCCCCCTGAGCCCCCGCGCCCACCCTGGTACTCACTTGGAGAGGCTCTTCTTCAGCTTCAGACCTGGGGGGCCGCACTCGGGGAGGCGATCGAGGGGCGAGAGGGCCCGCAGGGGGGGCAGGGGGCCATCGCTGCCGTAGGAGGGCAGGGTCCCCGCGCCGGGGGGGTCGCCCAGCGCACGAAGCGGCAGGGGGGCCGGCGAGGGCGTCAGTGGCCCGTTGAGGGCCTCCAGCAGCGACACCACCTCGTAGCCCGGGGGGATGTTCTCCGAGGACTGGGGAGAGGGGGAAGATGGGGTGAGGGTCCCCCCCAGGCCATTTCACTGCCCCCCCCTGCACCTACTCTCAGCAGGATCAGGATGCCCCAGGGAGAAGCCAAAACCCAGAGAACGGACAAACTCCCTGCACCAATGAAAGCCCCAAATCCATGACCTTTCCACCCAACTGAAAGACCTTTTTTTTTTTTTTTATTCAATATCAGACTTGTATTTTTTTACATATCAACTTGCATTAAAAAATAAACCCTGGCCCCAGGAAGCACATGTGTCCCCACACCTCCCTGGCCCGGCCCCAGTGGGGTGGAGGGGGCCAGGGTCCCGCAGCCCCCCCGGGGGACGGGGGCGGGGGGGCACTGACCGAGTGCTCCTCAGAGTCGGAGGTCTGGGAGGAGATGATGGGGTTGAAGCTGGTGGGCGAGAGGGGACCCAGCTTTTTCCTCATGGCTCGGATCTGAAGCAAGGCTCGGAAAGCTGCGGCAGCAGGGATAAAGTGTGGGGTAAAAACCAGGTGCGGAAAGGAGACACCCCCACACACACACAAAATGCCGCGCAATTTCCCAGGAGGGGCATTGCTGCATGGTATCACTGCATGCGGGGCTGGAGGGACTCCAAAACCCAAGGATGGGAGATGCCAGTCCCCTCCCATCCAGGGATGCTAGCCCTCCCCTCTCAGATGACAGCCTCCCCTGGAGATGCCAACCACCCCCCCCCAGAGATGCCAGCCCCCTCTGGAGATGCCAACCACCACCGTTGCAAGAGATGATAGCCCCCTCTGGAGATGCCAGCTACCCCCCCAGAGATGCCAAACACCCCCCACCAGAGACACCAGCCTCCTCTGGAGATGCCAACCACCACCCCTGCAAGAGATGCCAGCCCCCTCTGGAGATGCCAACCACCACCCCCCCGGGAGATGCCAGCCCCCTCTGGAGATGCCAACCACCCCCACCGCCCCACCCCGGAGATGCCAGCCCCCTCTGGAGATGCCAGCTACCCCCCCAGAGGTGCCAAACACCCCCCACCAGAGACACCAGCCCCCTCTGGAGATGCCAACCACCACCCCTGCAAGAGATGCCAGCCCCCTCTGGAGATGCTAACCACCACCCCCCCCGGGAGATGCCACCCCCTCTGGAGATGCCAACCACCCCTACCCCCCCAGGAGATACCAGCCCCCTCTGGAGATGCCAGTTACCCCCCAGAGATGCCAGACACCCCCCACCGGAGACACCAGCCCCCTCTGGAGATGCCAACCACCACCCCTGCAAGAGATGCCAGCCCTCTCTGGAGATGCCACCTACCCCCCCCCCCCCGAGATGTCAGCCCCCACTGGAAACGCCAACCGCCCCCCCGCAAGAGACGCCAGCCCCCCCAGCCCTTACGCAGCCTGCAGATGGGGCAGTTGTTGGCCTGGTAGCGCAGAGTGTCGGCGCAGGTGTTGCAGAGGCAGAGGTGGCGGCAGGGCAGGATGAGGGTGTCGCGGACATCCGAGAGGCAGACGACGCACTCGGCGCTGTTATCGCTCACTTCGTCCTCAGCCACCTGCCCCACGGGAGAGATGGGAGACGCTTGGCCTCGGGGTCCCCAGCCCACGTGGTACGAGGGTGGGTGCCCTAAAATAAAGGCTGGGTGCCCCAAGAACTCGCTGCGGGGTCCTGCCTGTGTCCCTGGGCTGCCTGCTCTTGAAATACAACCCTGGAACCTTATCTCTCCCCTCCTGGAGGCTGGGAGATGATGGAGCCACCAGGCATCCCATGGAGGGATGCATCCCTCACCCCAACTTCTACATACATTTATATACAGCAGGGGAGGAGGCATGTCCCATACTTCGAGCCCCACAGTGCCCTCCTAAGCCAGCAGGATCCAGCCATCCTGTTCACAAAGGACCACGAAGGATGGGGGAAAAGGCTCAATCCTTCAGCTTTCTGCCTCTGGTGGTTTCGATGCCGACACAAAACACCTGTACCGCCCCAGGCAGCTCCATGTTGTGGTGTAAACTCTTGCCCCATGTGTGTTTTAGCTGCTGGACCTGTGCTAGGGGAAGGGGAGGGGGGACAAGGGACGACCCACGGGATGCAGGCTTGGGGGGGGGATGGAGGCTGTGGGATGCAGGCGCTCGTACCTTGGAGTCCTGCGTGTTGTACTTGTTCTCGATGCCGTAGATCTCCTGCAGGAGGTAGCTCACACCATCCACCTGCAACCCCGCGGGGAAGGGGTGAGGAGCAGAGACACAGTCCCCCCCCCCGCCGCCAGCCACCGCAGCTCCCAGCCCCTTCCTCAGGCCAGCACCCCCCCACCCCAAAATCCACCGTTTCTCCTTGCATTGATGCACTTGAAATTCCCGGTGATCCCCAAGCTCTGTGGGAGGCAGGAGCAGGGCAGGGGCAGGCTGCTGCCCACACTGGGGTCTGCTGCTCCCCAAAAGCCTCCTCGCCGCCTTCCCCCCGGGGGGGGTGCACAGGGCAGTAGCTGTCACCACCCGCGGGGACACCCGGACACTCACCACTTGCTTCTGCTTGAGGGGCTTCACGCAGAAGGTGCCGTCGCTGTGCTGGAGGGAGGAGAGCACACGGGTGGGCACCGGGGCTGAGCACCCACCTGCCCCATAGCTGCCACTCCTCCCTCCTCGCTCCCAACCAGCCCATTTTGCAGCAATTCCGCTTTTTCCCGACACCCCGGTAGCAGGCAGGTGCGGGATGTCACACACATGGCAAGGCTGGAGACGTTGGAGCGAGGAAGACAGAGTTGAGACCAAATGCCTTGAAAGTGGATGCTTAAAATGAAGGATCTGGGGGATATTCCCTGAATTTCTGGAGGAGCTCCAAAACAGCCCCAGCCCAGCAGGACCATCCCGAGCCCCGCGGGGTTTCTCCAAGCTCTTGCACCCAGTGGGTGATGGGGTAGGAGCGGTGAGGACAGCCCCAGCTTGGCACTTACCTTCTCAAAGGTGGCCAGCAGCACGTGGCAGTGCCCGGTGTGCTCTGCAAGACACAAAGGGACACGCAGGGCTCAGGGACACACAGGGCTCTGGGGACACGCAGGGCCATGGTGGCAGCAAGGAGAAGCAGGAGGCTCTGCCCCGTTGGTGCAAGGGCTGGCACCACGGTGCCAGCAACTGGGGAAAGCCCAACCCAGCCAGGAAGCCCCCTCCTCACCCTCTCCTTCATCCACCACTGCGTGCACCACCATGGGGTACACCTCCCGGTCCAGGTCGAAGCCCAGCTGGAGAGAGACAGGAGGAGAGGCTTGGTGAGATGGAGCAGTGATGGAGGCTTCATCCCACGCCCACAACCGTCCCCCAACCCCGCGGTTGATGCCACCAGGACCCACCTCCTCCTCGCTCCACTCGGAGGGGTCGACGGTGTGGGAGGGCACGCAGAACTGCTGGCACACCCCCCGCTTGTAGTGCACCGTCTCCGACTGCAGGCTGTTGTCCCTGGGGATGTAGCTGGCCCGGGGAGAGAGGACAGGGTCAGGGGCACCGTGGGTGTCCCCGCGCTTCTCCTGGTTCCCCCAGCTCACAGGGATGCCAGGAAGATGGGAGAGAGGGGGTCACTCCTCCCCTCCCCTCCTGGATGCCTCTTGGGGACATGGCAGGAAGTCCTAAAAAGGGCTAAAATAATCCACGGGGCTAAAACACCCCCAGGGCAGCTAAGGAGGGGACAGGGACAACCCCAACCTGGTGGGGACCAGGAGGGGCAATGATTTCCCCTGGTCTCAGCTGTGACCTGGAGGTAAAAAGAGGGAGCAGGATGGGACAGGGAAGGACGAGGGTAGGGACCTGGCGGTAGCAGCCGGGAGAGGTGAGGAACCCCCCCCGCCAGCCTCAACAACACCGGCAGCTGCCTCCTGCCCCAGGAGGGGAGATGTTCCAGGGAGGAAAAACTCCATCTCCATCAGCAGAGCCCTGTGCCCTGGCTGGGGGGACACACGCCAGGCTCGGGGGGACACGGGCCAGGCTGGGGGTCCTCACCTCGCCACCCCGTTGTGAAACTCCTCGGTCGCCTGGTAGTAGATGGTTATGGCCACGCGGGCGTCCGTGTCGAAGGTGAACTCCACGTTGTAGTGCACCTTGGCTTTGCTGACCTCTTCCCCCGGCGTCTTCACCTCCTCCGAGCACCTGGGGAGCACAGAGGGGTCGGGAGATGGGCACCCCTCGGGGAGGGCTCGGGGTGCCCCAGGATTGTCCCTCTAGCAGAGACGGCTCATCCAGTGCAAGGTTCCCCTCGGCACCGGTGGCCCCAAAAAGGGCTGCCCCATCCATCAGGGGAAACTGAGGCATGCCAGGAGGGCCCGCCATGCCCAAGGTCAAGCCGCCAGACTGGGAAGCACCGCAGGCAGATTTCAGCCATAATCCTGAATCTCCCAGCCCAGCCGCAATCCCCAGCCTCCCTCCAACAAAGCCTTTGGAAGGTGGGGGAGGAAAAAAAAGCAAAGCACTTCAAAGGCAGCACTAAGCTCCTTTAATCCGGTGCTGGAGCCAGCGCAGCCAGTGCCCGCATGCGGGAAGCTCACCCGTGCCAGCAGGGGAAGGGGCACATTTGGATAGCAATGGCTCGTCCCCTCTATCTGCCCGTGCCGAGATGAGAGCATCCCCTGGGAGCATCCAGTTGGACCCATCCCTCCCTCGCGGCTCATAGCTGTGGGGTGCCCAGCCCCATCTTCCCCCCTCCCCGGGACTCACTTGACGAGGCGCAGCGTGTCCTTGCGGATGTTGATTAAGCTCCTGAGGGTCTTCACGGGTTCCTGAGGAGGTGGAGCAGCATAAGGGAACTAGGACGAGAGAGACACCGGTGAAGGCAGATGCACATGGAGGGGTTACAGTGGCTGCGGACCTTATCCCTGGACCCCCGGTGACCCAGCCCCAACCCAGCACCCTGTATGCAGGGAGCCAGGGTGGCCTGCGCATCCTGATGGGTGCTGAGCATCCGCAGCTCCCGCTGGCACTTGGGTACCAGGCAGCGTGATGACAGGGACATCTGTCCGCAAAGAGCAAGCCCAAAACCCCTTGCAGGGGACAGTTTCACCAGGAGGGGCACGCAGAGAGGGGCTGCTCCTTGTCCCTTTGGCTGGAGGGCGAGGGGGACACGGGGCACAGGGCAGGCGGGCAGCCGCTGATGTATTTTTAGGCTGCTGATGCAGCACGGAGCTGCTGGATGAGGCTGGGCAGGGGGAGGCTGAAGCTCCCTCCCCGCCCACCAGCCAAGGACAGACACAAGTGTCCCCGTTTTCTCCCTGGGATGGACGGGATTTGGGTGGTGGGGTCCCTGCCAGTGCCATGCCTGGAGCAGGGAACCAACGGAGCAGCGGGTCAGGGCCAGGCAGGCAGCAGCACCACGAGGGAGAGGAGTCATGCCATCCTTCAAGGTGACCTTGATCTTCCTGGTCTTTCCTGTCCACCTGCACAGGGGCTACAGGGCTTTTTGGGCAGAGAGGACATGGCGGCAGCCGGGGGACACCCTCTCCTTGGCACTGCAGCCACCCCAGGGAGACCGAGGGCACCGGGGAAGGGATGCAGGACCCATCTCCCCCCTCTCCATCACTCAGGTAGGTTGAGCCCCAGGAAAGGATCAGTCCCCAGGGGGGGATGACACAAACACATGTTGGAGAGACAGTGGCTTACACCGGGCTTAATGCCCAGCTCGTTGGCGAGCTGTCACCGTGGGCCAGGGGACAGCCAGAGCCAGGAGGGCGTCAGGTGCCGCCAGGGATGGCAGACGCTCACAAGAGCCAAAGGGCTCAATTTGTGCCTTGGGAGAGGGAATCAGTAACCAAGCCAGGCTGCCTGGGTCCCTTTGTCACTCCACGCTGTCCCCAGCCTAGAGGGGGGGCTCAGGGACAGCGATGCGCCTGCAGCACCCCAGTACTGAAGGGACAAGACTGAATTAGAGATGGCACTTGGGGACACCCCGCAGGGAGCCAGGTGCCCATTTCCCATGTCCCTGGCGCCCTCGCGTGGGAAAGCCATCGTCACCTTCCCCGTCCCCAAAGCCATCATCACCTTCCCCATCCTCAGAGCCCTGCAGAGCAGGATGGAAGGGGCTGGGGGACCCGTGCGGGGCTCAGGGGGACGAGGGACCAGGCAGGGGCCTGCCCCATCCCTCCTTCCCCAGTTGGGCATCACCCACCACGTCCCACCACCCCGCAGCTGGGCTGGACCCAGTGCAGATGATGGCACAGGGCGCTCGGAAGACAAACCCATGGCACCTTGGAATTGCCACCCCCTCCCTCCCCTCCGGGAGGGGAAAAGGGCAGCTGAGTCATTAATCTGGTATTAACGAGCTTTTTAACGAGTCACATGCCCTAAACGGGCACCTGCAGAATCATCCCTCGCAGCTGGAAGGGAGCAAGTGAGGAAAAGGCCTCCGAGCTGGAGCCGAGCCATGTTGTGACATGCCATGCCATGCCTTGTCGCGACATGCTGTGCCATGTCGCAACACATCACATCATCCTCTGCTATTCAAATTAATGAAGCAATCTGGTGTTGCTCATTTGTACCTTTGCCCAGCCGAGCCGTACCCAGACCATCCCGCAGCAAGTGACAGGGCTCGTGGCAGCAGGGAGAGCAGCCGTGGGCGCAAGCCCCCTCCCGCCGCGGCACCCAGGGGTGGGTGATGGAGGGGGGAAGTGGGTACCGGGGTCCCCCGGGGGGGCCATCAGGCTGGGCAGGATGGGGAAGCGCCACAGGCAAATTTCTTGCTGCAGAAACCGCTTTGCCATCGCCGTCGGGTGCTTTCACACCCACGTGTGGGCTCTCTTTTTAGGGGGTTGGGGTTTTTGTTGGTTTTGGTTTTGGGTGGTTTTTGGGTTTTTTTTTTTGAATTAATGAAATTTCACAAGCCGGATTCACACATCAGGAAGGGGCCGTTTAGAGGACTTTTTGCACGTCCTCAATTTAAATCAAACTGAAAAACAAGAGAAAAAAAAAAACCTCACTGCAACCGTTACCCCTTTCGAAACACCATCCGCGCATCTATAGTGACATTTGGACCAGACTGGCTTCTGCTAAAGTGAAAAAATCCACCCTCAAAAAAAGTCTTTCTTGGGGTTTTTCTATGAGCAGAGCCAGGCTGGTTTGCGTGGGCATGAACACCCAGCGGCACATTCCGACAGTCCCCGGCTCCCCCGGAACGCCCCGTGCTCTCCAGGTGCCACAAACGGCTTCTCCGCTCCTCGGCCCCTGCAGAGCTGTCCCAGCATGGTGGCAGCTACTTAAACCTGCAACGCCCTTCCCAGCCCCTTGGGAACCAGTCCTGAGCTGGAAAATCCAGATTATCCCGTATCCGTGCAGGGGAGAGTCTGCACAGCCTCCGGGTGCTCTGCACATCCCTGTGGCAGCAGCGCTGTTAATAGCTCAGGCGAAGCGCTCAGCTCAGAGAGGACTTGGGGGACAATTTTTCCAAGACCTCCTGGCCCTCGACACCCCAGGAACCCAAAATAAATCCTCCACCAAAAAGCGCTGGCCATCTCTGACATTTCCAGCCCAGCCAGGGCTCTCGCAGCCAGCCACAACACCAAAGCATCGCAGCCAAGAAGCATCAGGACAGGTCTCGGAGGCGGCATCAGAGATGTCCACATGACGCTTGGACCAGAAACAACACAGGTCCTCCCCAACCCGAGCCCCCAAACTGGCCTGACCAAAAAGCCCAGCCCCAAAATGCCCCCAGCTCCCTAGGGAGACGGGACCTCGGTCACAGCTCTGCAGCCTAAGGCCATCGGTAATTAAGCCGGAGCGATGCAATTTAGTTTGTAACGCTATATTAATTCTTTCTGCTGTTTCCAAGCTGTTCCTTTACTTTCCCTGCTGCTTCTGCTGTCGGGGCGTCTGACTCGGGAACTGCTCGCTGGGCAGTTTAGAGGCTTTTAGTGTAATCGAGAGGATTTCTCAGCGCTCGCTGCTGGAGAGAGAGAACCCAAGTGCTGACTTTTCATTTTCTGGGGAAGCCCAGAGGATGGAGGGAAAGGCGCTGGCTTTGCCCACTCAACGCTCAGGGGTTTTTGGGGGTGGTCCTGCCCTTGGCTCTGCCGCGATCCCCGCTCTGGCACAGCCCCAGGGCCGGGTGCTTCCCCGCCAAAGGATCACACAGCGCTGCCAAAAACCATTCCAAGGAGAAAAGACAAACTGGGATGGCAGCAGCCTCGCCAGCCCCAGCAGGCAGCGTTGGAGAGCCGGGCCATTAGCACCAGCCAAATTCATCTCGACTCGACAGAAAAGCTTTGGTGCCTTTTAATTCCTCACCTTGAATTTGTTCTAACACTCGACCCCTCACGGCTCGGGCTGATGCTGCTGAGCCCCCCTGCCGAGAGGCACCCGGAGGAGCCGGGGACGTGGCCCCCCACCACCGAACCCCCTCCCTGGGAACAGCCCTGCTCTCATTTCCTCTTTTTCCGAAGGCAGCGAGCAGAAAAAACATCTCCAGGACTGTGGGGAACACGGATCTCCCCTGCAGCCGGGTTTCCCCATGCCCCGGCACCTGCTGGAGCCAGCAGCACCCAGCATTGCGACACCCACGGGTGCTGCCCCCCGCCCCCCTGCTTTTTTTTAATTTTTATTCCCTTTTTAGCTAGAGCTTGGGGAATACTTTCACCAGCTCCTGTCCAAGCTACTCTGCTCCACACCATCCCTGTTCCAGCGTGTCCCCAGCCTTGCACCATCTCAGCTGGGAGACGCTCCCGGCTGAGCTGGGAAGGGCAAGAGGAAAAGCAGCTCTTGGAAAGGGAGGGGGAAAGAAGGAGTTGGGCTAAATCAGTCCATCACCATCTTCTTCACCAGCTGATGTTAAGCCGGTGGGTTTGCGCATACAAGCAGCCCTTGCGGGTTGGAGAATACGTGCGGGTGCGACGACCCACAACTCGGGTACTGCAGAGAGCAGCACCCGAAGGCAGAAGTCACGCAATCACCTGGTCCGTTCCTAATTGCTTGCAAATCTGTTCACCCCTGGCAGCTCAAGTTCAGCAGTGAGTTTAGAGATATAGTAATAACGTCACGTTGCTGTGGACCACGTGGACGGAGGCAGCCAGGAGACCCGGGTTAGTCCCCCCGGGAGCCAACCCTTATATTAGACATCAGAGAATCCACGAAGGTCTGCTTGGCTGGCTCTGGCCTTGCAGGGGGTGACAGCCAGCAGCCTTACACCATGCACACCCCCGTGACACACAGAGCCACCCCCACTTTGAGAAAGGGCATGCCTGCCCCCCGCCCCCCTCCCCAGCCCCTCTCCCCCCCGGTGCCCACCACCACGGGCCGGTTCCCCAGGAAGTTGAGGTCGCTGTTCTCGCCGAAGAGGTAACCCTCGGGGTGCGTGGAGTCGAACTTCTCGCCGCCCATGATGAAGTGGTTGGCAAAGTAACTCCCTGGAAAGAAAAACACAGGAGACCGCCTGAGTTTGGGCGGGGGGGGTGGCGAGGATGGGAGCTCCAACTGATGGAGTGGCTCAGAGGTGGCTTTGTTCCCCCAGGTCACCGCGCTGGGAGCATTTCGGGTTGAGCTCACATGCTGCCAGCCTCCAAAGAGGGACAGGAGAAGGGGGAGCTGGCCAAGAAGACACCCTTCCTGGCTACTGGCTACATTCTGCCTGCCTGTTTTGGCCCCCCCTGTCTCCCTGCCTGCACCCCCCTGCTGCCAGCAATCCTGTCCTGCGATGGCCAAAGCCTGCGCAGAGGGAGCCGGGATGGGGAGAAGCCAATGCGGGGTTCCAGCCCCACGGCAGCTCGGGGGCTGCTCCATCCAGCGGGATTTAACCGGAGCAGATTCACCCCCAGGGGTTTCGTCTGCCCCCTTCCCCACGCCTGCTCCCCCTTCCCTGCCCCGGGAAATCCCTGGGAGCCCTGGCCCAGCCTGAGCCACCCAAGGTCACCCCGACCTTCAGTCATCCCCGCGCCGGCCGGGGCAGCTGAATCCCAATCTGCCTGCAGGAAAGGAGATGGCTCCCGGGGCGGCTGAGCGGGAGAGCAGCGATAATCCTTTGCATAAACACCGGCTAATTTCCCGAGGAGGCAGGAGAGGCAGCGGGCATAGCCTGTTCTGCTGGAGCACCAACAGCCCTGGGGGAGCCGGGCTGGCTCCGGCACCCCCCCGGACGCTGCCGGGAAGGGGCAGTACGGACCAGGCACACAGCCCTCCATACGGGCAGGGTTCCTCCTGCCCAAAGCCCGGCGTCGCAGACCTCGCGTGCCATTCAAGGCAGCGTGTCCCCAAGCAGACACTTGCCCAAGCTTGCTGCGGTCGCCGCCGGGAAGGTGGGCAAAGCACAACTGAAGTGAGTTCTGTCGGCTCTCAGCCTGCAGCCTTCCCTAGGAATGGCTCAGCTTCAAGAGGGAGGATTTTGCGGGGCTGGAGACCCTCCAGGAGGTCAGCAACCCCTCCAGAAAGTGCTCCACGTTGCCCAAATGAACGTCAGGCAATGAGCATGTCCCTTCTTCCCTCGCAGGATAAAGCACAGAGCCGAAACACCAGGGTGTCCTGTCCCCCTGGCTGGGAGCAGCCCCCAGGTCAGGCACTTCTCAACTGGAAGAGAGTTTCCTCCCAGCCTGGCCAGGAGCCCGCTCAAGCCTGCTCCTTGTCCGTGAGATCCGGGGGCAAGAAAGTAGGGATTTCTCCTGAGGTGGGAAAGGAAGGGAAAGGGGGAGGTGAACAGGGATGGTGAGGGGTGAGCAGAAGCACCTAGAGTCAGGAGAGGTGATGGATGGAGGATGAACACGGCACCCTGCATCCCTTCGGCCACGGGGACGGGGTCTGGCTTGCAAAAACCCCCAAACCCCACAGCACAGAGCCATCCACAGCCCCCTGCGGGGACACCCCAAAACTAAACCTTTGAGGTGCCCAGATCAAAGGAGCTTAAGCCTGGGCTGCAGCTCTGCTTGTGGGGACTGAAGTCAGAGCTCGCAGTTGGCTTCCAGCAGATGCAGCGACTGCCCAGGGCTGGATCAGGCCTTAATATCGTATTTAAAACCCAAAACCAAGCTCAGAGCCCACAGGGGAGGAGGAGCGGGGAGGTAACACCGGGGCAGGAGGGATGAGGGGGGGCCGTACAGCTTCACCCGAGGGCCCTGCGGCGCAGGGATGCCCGGATGCTGCGCGCCTGTTAGGAAACGTCGACCATCAATTATTGATGCCTGCTGCTTTCTGGTCCCATTTTCCATGTACATAATTTATAGGCAGCTCCCCGGTGAAGGACACAGCCACGTGAAAAAGAAAAAAAGAAAAACTCCAAGAGTAAAGTGCCTCCGGAGCTGCCTGCAGCAGCGCGGCCAGGGAGAATGGGGCCATCCGGAGCTTTTCTTGGCACCGACTTGGGGAGAGCAGGAGATGGGAATAAAAAAAAAAGGATATTTAAACCTGCAGAAAAGCTTCCCCAGCACTGGGGAAAAGCTGGAAAATGGAGCACAGGCTGTCTGCGATGGCCCCAGCCGTGGTTTGGTGGCACCTGGTGGGGCTGCGCTGGTGCAGGGAATGTCCTCCATAAACTTTTCCATTAAAGCCTCGAGTCGTGCTGGACTCTGCCCCGGGAAGCACCGGCATGAGAAAGCCCCGGGCATCGGCAGGAGCGTGCCAGCCCCGCCGAGTGCCGGTGGCAGCCGGGCACGGCTGGGTGGCAGAGGAAGGAAGCACCTTTCCAGCCACAACCACCTTATTATCAGCTAATTATAAATCCTTAACCAACGCCTGCCCCCAGGGAAGGAAAGCCAGTCAAGGACGGTCACATCCCCAAGGGAAAGCCGGGCTTTAATGAGATCTTAAACTTCAGAGGCCCAGCGAGCGTGCGGGAAGGGCTGAACAGAGCGGCTGCTGGAAAGGAGGAATAAACCAAAAATGCCCCAGGTTCCCGGCGAAGAAAGTGTGTCCTGCATTCCCACTGGCACCATCACATGGGATAGACCTGGCACCAGCCGGTGACGATGATGCTGTCAGCCCCTTTTCTCCGCGAGCGCCAGAGATGCCACCTTGCCCAGATGCCCTGAGACCGGCGAGGACCCTGTGGGTGCCGACCCCGGGGCGTGCCGCGGCCGTGCCCGTGGCTCTGGCACACGGTGGCACGCATCATGCATTGTCCCCAGAGCCATCGCTGCCCTGCTGGGGTCTGGTTCGGCTCTGACAACGCAGCCTCTGGCTCTCGAACGGCAGAGCCCTGATGTTTCGGCAGGGTCACAGCCCCGCTCTGCAAAGCCACTAAAATAGAAAAGCTCATTTTTGGCCCATCCATGCCTGGATGAGGGAAGCTCCAGGTTTTGCCCAGCCTGCGGTTGTCCCGGTGGCCGTGGCACGGTGCTGGCGCAGGGTGTGGGGACACCCCATGGCATGGGGTGCTGCAATGGGCACAGCACTGCCTGGGTGACACCAGAACCGGTTAAAAGGCGCCGGTGCTTCTGCCCCAGGGTGTCCCATCATGCTCGGGGAGCTGGAACACTGTGGCTTATTTAATTCAGGGCTCTAAAGCGGGCACCCAGAGCCAGCGGTGGCCGGGGGCGAAGCCAAACCCCGGCTGTGGTGCTGCTGTCAGCCACCACCAGCCACAGCCCCGGGAGCCCCGCAGGCTGCTCCCTGTGCCACGGCAGTGCCACCACCCTGGGGCCGTGCCCCCGAGACTGGAGGTGTCACTGTCCCCTTTGTGCCTCCTCTTCCCTGCTCACGGTGCCCCCTCCCGTGTGCCTCAGGGGAGCTCAGTGCCAACCTCAGCCAGGGACAGGGGGTGGCAGCCGGGGACCCGCCCCAGCCCGGGGACCCTGCAGCCGTCCCGCCAGCCAGGTGGCGAGCTCCATAAAACAGCCCCCGCTCGCCCTCCCTCCCATCGCCTTTGCCAGCGCGAGATTAGAGCCATGGAAGTAAAGCCCAGCCTTTACTTCAAAAGACAGGTTTAACCAACCCCTTTTACACCCTGCCTCGGGGGGACGGGACCCCCAGGATGGGAAGGGGAGATGCTTGGTTGGGATGAGATGCGGGTGCTCTGTTCCCACAGGCTGCACTGGCCATCCCGAGCGAGCCTGCAGCCAAACAGCCGAAGCCACGTCTGCAGAGAGAGGGAAATGTCCTGGGGTCCCCTGAGACCCCCCCGCCAGGGCCACGGTTCCAAAGCCAGAGGCTGTTTCCAGGTGGCATTGGAGGCGAGAGAAGCGCTGCCACCACGGAGGAATCGGCTCCGCTGCCCGGCACGTCCTCCCCTGCCTCCCGCTCGGCTGCTGCCAGCGCTGAAGGCAAATCCCCTCTCAGATTAAAAGCAAACCAGCCATAATCTCCCCCGGTCGCCAGCCTGCCCTCGTCCCAGTGCAGATGGCCACATCACCTAGGCACCTCCTGCCTCTCTCCCCGAGGACCCTGGGCAGCACCAGGACTGTCCCCCCCCCAGCTCTGCCCAGGCCCCATCGGTGGGACCAGCCTGGCTGAGCGCACCTGAAAGCCCCAGTTTCCTCCTTAAAGCTGGAGTTAAGTATCAGCCTGGTGCCCTCTGCCAGCTGAGGTGAGTTTGGAAGTGCTCAGCTGGGTACACTTGCTCCCCCAGAGCAGGGCACAGGGCTGGCACCCTCCATTGTGCCCAGATATTTCAAGAGCCCCTAAAAAAGAAGCAGTCCCAAGATAAAAAACCCTTAATGCAGAGAGCAAACCCGCAGAAGGGGGGGGGTCCAGCTTCAGCTGGCATCAAGGCGACAAAGGCCTTGAAAAGGGGGAGCCAGGGGAGCCCTGCAGGAGGACGGGATGACAAGGATTGGCCATCTCCACCCCCGCAGCGCCCTGGTTAACCCCCACCACCGCAGATGTGCCAGCCGGCTGTGCAACCGACTTTAGATTAAAATTTAAAAAAAAAAAAAAAAAAAAAAAAAGAAAAGAAAAAAGCCAAGCACAGCTTTTCAGGACAAAAAGTAGGGTTTGTGTTGGCTGTAATTCTTCCCAAGGAGGTCTTTATTTGTAATTAGCAAGTAATTTGTCACTGCACTAACGACCCAAGCATTTACCTTATCCTATTAACTACCAAAATAGTTACCTATTAATAATATTCAGTGCTGCAAGGATCCTGTGGCAATCCCCATGCACACACGGCGCTCCTGGGCATCATCCGCTGATATCGGTATTTTTGCGGCTCTGAAGCGCTGCCCACCCAAGGACCAGACCCCATCACCTCTCCCCACTGTGACCCCCGCATTTTTCCCCCTGGACCCCCGCTCAGTCTGGCCCTTTGCAGGGAAAACGGAGGTGTGGATAGGAGGGATGGATTTTCCAAGGTCACGGACAAGGTTTGAGACAGGGCCGGATCGGGGAGCGGGAGAGACATCACCGCCGAGCCTTGGGGCAGGGAGAGGAGCCGGGGAAGGCGAAGTCTCCCCATGGCAGATGCTGGGGTGCTGCTATAGGGCAGGGCCCTAAGAAGGAGGGATCCCCTCCAATCCCTCCCACCCCAGACTCCCTCATCCTCCCGGGAATTTAAACCCAAGCTTTTCCCGAGCAGCCAGCACCGGCGAGACGGGCTATAAAAAGAGCTCCAGCCTTCCCACCCCGGCGCTGCAAACCACGGGTACAAATAATAATAATAATAATAATAATATTATCATTAAAGTCGCATCAACTCAGCCAAGTTTAGGGGCCGGGTTTGGCTGGCAAAGGGGCCCCCGCAGAGGGGTCACCCCGGGAGTGACTCCATCCCCACCGCGCCGCACGGAGCCAGTGCTCCCAGCACCAGACCTATATTTTTTAGTGTGTCCCCCCTCCCCGGCTTCGCTTTGGGGTGCGCAGGGGCATCCCCGACCGGAGCAAGGTCGTGCCCGGTCCCCTCCCCGCTCGCTTCCCCCCTTCCCCGCCAAGCACCGGGACGCGGGGGACCCCCCCGAGGGGGCTCACCGGATTTCGGGGGGTATCTGTAGACGGAATTAGCGGGAATATCCACTTCTTCCACCCCTGCGTTTTGCCGGCTGGTCAGAGCCCCCATGGCCGGGCCGCGGCTCAGCGGGCGGGATGCGGGGGGGTGCCCTCCCGCCCGGGACCAGCACCGGGACCGGGGCTGGCGGCGGCGGTCCCCGCCCGCAGCATCCTCCGCTTTGCGCCGCGCCCGGCACCGCCTCCGCGCTAGCGCCGGGGCTGCGCCAATGCGGGGCCGGGCCGGGCCGGGCCGGGCCGGGCCTCCCCCGCCCCGCCCCGCCGCGGCACGGCACGGGGATGCCGCGGGGTTGGGGGACAAGGGGACAAGGCGCTGCCCCATTGCCCCCCATCACCCTGCCCCGGTGTCCCCCACGCGCACAGCAGGACCCCCCCTCAGGTGGCGCTTACCTGCCCCACTCCCCCGCCGGTGGCACATGCGTGCCCCCAGTGCCACCCCCGGTGTCATCCAGTTGCCTCCAGTACTGCTCACTGGTCCCCTTGCCATGACCTGCCCTCCCTACCATCTGCCCCCGCCCCTTCATCACACATCCCGGTGACCCCTGCCCACCGCAGTACCACCCACCCCACCTGTATCACCCTCCTCCCACCCTTGCCCCAGCCCCACCAGCTGGGTGGCACCCAACAGCAACCCCACCCCGGGGACCCCCAGCCCCGGGATACAGGGACCCCCCCGGGCTGGCTCAGAGCACAGTCTCTCTGTCCCCATAACCCGGGCTGGCTCAGAGCACAGTCTCTCTGTCCCCATAACCCCCCCCCCCAGCCGCTGGGGTGTCCGCTGGGAGAAGGCCAAGCCCCCCTGTCTTTTCCCAACAGGTCGCCTGGTGCAGGGAGAAGGGGACGGGGCAGCCATTGGCACATGGGCTGAGCCCCTCCGGCAGCCGCCCTGGGCTGTACAGCACTGGGGGTGGGGGGGCAGGTTAAAAGGCCCCCCCGATAAGTGCACACTTCCATCTTCTCCATCCTGCCTTCCCAGCTCTGTTCCACACCAGGAGCAGCTGCATTTGCCGGGCGCAGCCTCTGGAGGCAGGGAGCTGCCTGTCTGCTCCGGTGCACCCCAACGCGCCCCTAGGTTCCCCCAGTTCCCCAGCGTTAAGCTACTGGGAAGCACTGGCCACCTTCGCATTCTCCCCTTGGAGATGGAGGTGAAGGATGGACCCTTTGACCACTCGCTTAAAAACCCGGGTGATTAATTAGTCCTGCAGTGCAAGTTAGTGGAGCATCACATGATTTTGATTTGAGTTGATAACCCGAGTGCTATAAATATCAAACAGGAGATGTGCAGAGAGGCAGATCAGCTGCCCTGATGTCCTCGGCCACTCAGTGGTGATGAACAAAGGCCGTCCCTGCAGAGGGACACAGGCATCTCCCTCCCCGTTTGCATTCTACCCGAAAAGCCAAACCAAAGAGCAGCCACCACCATGGCAAGCCTGGGGAGAGCTTTGTGCCCCGTTTTTCAGCCTGCCTCCGTGACACCGGGACCCGCAGCCCCCGCAGTGACACCGCGTCTGCACCGCTGGATGTCACACCCGGGCTGGGTGCCAACGGGAGCATTGGATGAAGAGGAGCCCAGGGCGACGTCAACACCGGCAGCCGGCTCCGTCAGTGCTGGAGCTCATCCGTGAGCCCTGAGACCCCAGGAGCTGATCCCTGCTCGCCCCAACACACATTTTGGGGAGCCTGTTCTGCATGTCTACCATTAAAACACCCAGCCCAACATTGCCGAGCTGCCGGCGCGGCCCCGCTCCCCTGCCTCGCTCCAGCCGACGACGGCAGCGAGAAACGCGAGCCTGGCAGAGGGAGCCAGCACTTTTCATTACCGGCACACAACAGACTGCAGGGTTTTAGTGCAGATAATAATTCAAAGTTATCCCCGTGCAGATCCATAACCCAGCAGTCATTACACGCAGAGCTGCTGTGTGCATGCACGGCTTGTGGGCTTTTTTTCTTTTTTTTTTTTTTTTTTTCCTTTCCCCAGCCATTACTGCAGCAGAGGATTTTGTAGGACAGTGCCGCAGTGGAGCGCGGGAGCCCAGGCAGGAGCTGGGTGACGACACGGCTTCGAGGGCAGGTTCCCTCCCAGGCCTGCACAGCCGCATCCACGCCAGACCCCAGCACGGGACAAACCCCAGAGGGGCTGGACGGGCAGGGCCACGGGGAGGAGGAATCCAATGCACGGAGAAAAAGCAACATTTAACCCCAAATCCACACCTGGTGCTGGGCAAGATGCATGTCTGAGACACTCGTGCTGCCTGGCCATGGGATTTGGCATGTGCATTTGGCAGGGAAAGGGGACGCTGCTCCTGCCTCTGTGTGCTGAGAGGGAAACTGAGGCACAGGAGGATGCAGTGGTTGCTCAAAGGTTAAACAGGAGAGCAAGTGGCTTTCCCATGGCAGCTCTGTATACCCAGTATGCCCAGTCCACTCCCAGTTCCTCCAGCAGTCCCTGGCACCCGCTGCAGAGCCAAGAACCCACCCCTGGGCTGGCTCTTGCCCCAGCTCTCCCACGTCCTTTTTCCCTTATCTTTCCCCAAATGGTGCCCCAGTTCTCCCCACCCAGCCCTACCCAGAGGTTGCCTCAGCCCTGCAGGGTGGTGATGGCTGGGGAGGGGATGGGCCCTTCATTAGCGGGTGCTGAGCCCTAACAAGGGCTGCCGCATCGTTAGCCCTCCCCAGGCCAGTTCCTGGAGCGGCTCCAGGCTGGGAAGGTGGAGTGAGGTGCTGGGACCCCACACCCTGCCTGGAGCGGTGACCCCACATGCCCTGCGGGTCCCAGCAGGGTGGCAAGGCAGCATTCCTGATGGGAGGATGGAGAAGCACCTCAGGCAGGATCAGGCCAGGGAGGGTCGATGGCAAACCCTGCCCTGGCTGCAAATCCTGCCCCAAAAAGGGGCTTTTCCACCAGCCAGTTGGTGCAGTGGGAAAAGCCGAGGTGTTTGCAGCACTCTTGTGATTCCCCAGCCAGGCCAGGCACGGAGTTTCATTTCGAAGGACTGAAGGTCCTGCCTTGCTCTTCCAAATGTCACAAACGCTGTGTTTTATCACGGCCTCAGACGCCCGCTGCCTGCGTGAGCCCCGCTGGTGTGTGAGCGAGAGCTCAAAGCAGCATTTCCCTGGGTTTTCCAGGCAGGCACTACCCCAGGCCGGTTGCTCACAGCTTTGCTAACTCAGCTGGAAGCCGCCTGTGCACACACCCGGGTGTTTCTGGAGACAGGGAGCTCCCAAGTGTTCTCCAGGACTGGTGTAAAGGGGCTGCACACAGGAGGCAGGCGGGACCAGGCACCCGGCTTCACCTGGAATCGCTCCCCTCACACCTCCACCTGCCTTAGAGCCGGTTTTGCCCCAGGAGGACGGAGCTGCCAAGATCTCAGCTGGGTAAGCAGGAGCCTCCGTACCCATCGCTGCATCCCAGTGAGCAGGATCCCCCCTGAACACCCCCAGCGTGACACCCAGCCCGGGGAAACCACGCACTGGGGGCCGAGCCGGCTGGGCGGGGGGAACACCATGTGTTGCTGCTTGCTGGACCCCCACTGCCACGGGGCCATCGGGACTTTGCCGAAGTCCCACGCAGGCCCTCGCACACCGGCTGCTGGGGGCAACCAGCCACAGACCCCGCTTCTGAAGCCTCCATCCCTCTGCCTCTTTACTCCCCCTCCCTCAGCCGGCTTGTCACCATCGCCACATCCAAACCTCTGATGGCTCTTGTCAGCTCGGTCTATTTTCACACCATCCGTTTGTGAAGCCCCCGGTTTGTTCGGTTGGGTTTTAAACGCCGCTTTTTTCCTTTTTAATTAAACACTTCCAGGCGTGCGTCGCAC
This sequence comes from Alca torda, assembly GCA_008658365.1. NCBI lineage: Eukaryota > Metazoa > Chordata > Aves > Charadriiformes > Alcidae > Alca > Alca torda. The sequence goes on along the minus strand of CM018086.1, from coordinate 30,489,803 downwards.
TGGTCCCCAAACCCGGTGGGGACACACTCATCGGGGGGGGGGGGAGCTTGCCCTTGCTGGTTGTGGCTTAAGTTCGGTGTCACCAGGATTTTAAATATTATATTACAAAATAAAACAACCCAAAAAGCCAAACCTGGGAGCTCCGGCTGAGCCCCTAGGTCCCTCCTGCCGAGGCTTCCTATGGAGGGGGGGGACAGGGGTGAACTCAGGCCGGCTCCCCACTCTCGCCCCACGGCCTCAGGCTGGGGTCCTGCCTCGGGGAGCAAGTGAAGGGCGGCGGGAGGGGGGCGCAGCAGTTAGAGCTCTGCTGGGGCGGGGGGGGTAAGGGGGGAGACCCCCCTGGAGCGTGGCCCCAGGCCCGGGGCCCGCAGGGTGGCGGAGCCCCGCCCGGTGAGCGGGGGGAGCCCCCGCCCGCGCCTCTCAATGAACCTCCTCAATGAACGTGACGTCACCAGCACCGCCCGCAAAAAAGAAAAAAAAACTCGCCGCGCAGCCAACCAGCGGCCGGGCCGCCTTCCAGGAGGCCCGACGACCAATAAGAGCGCGGTCTGAAGCCAAAACACAGGCGCTGGCCAATGGGGGCGCGGCGGGGCGGGGCGGGGCGGCGGGGCAGCTGGAAGATTCGAACCGAACGCCCGTCGGGGCGGGCGGCGCGGCGGCGGCCAATCAGGGCGCGGGGGCGGGGCTTGCCGCTGTGTGTGTGTGTGAGTGCGTGTGCGTGTGTGTGTGCGTGCGTGCGCGCGCGCGCGGCCCCCCCGCCCGTGCCCCCCCCCCGCCCCCCCCCCGCCCCCCGGTGTCGGCGCGGTGCGGGGCGGCGGGCAGCGATCGGCGGGGATCCCCCCCCCCCCGCCTCGCCAACCCCCCCCCCCCCCCCCGCCATGTCGGTGAACATGGAGGAGCTGCGGCACCAGGTGATGATCAACCAGTTCGTGCTGGCGGCCGGGTGCGCCGCCGACCAGGCCAAGCAGCTGCTGCAGGCGGCCCACTGGCAGTTCGAGGTACGGGAACACCACCCCCACCCCCAACCCCTCCCCCCCCCCCGCCAAAATCGGGACCCCCACCCTTCAAACCGGGAGCCCCCACCACCCGCCTGCCCGCAGAACCACGGGGCGGAAGGTGGTGTTGGGGGGGAGGGAAGGCCGGCCCAGCCGCGGCCCACCGACACGCGTGGCCGGGCCGCTGTCCCCCCGCCCCCGGCCAGCACCCACGCGTGAATGGAGGGGGGGGGAACCAGCTCTGAGCCCCCCACCCCCCGGTCTATTTATACCGGGCCGTAACCCGAGCTGCGGCCCGGCGCCGGGGGGGTGCCCCACACATACACTCCCCGAGCGGGGGGGCCGTGGGTGGGTCCGCTGGGGGGGAGGGGGCTGTGCCCCCCGCCACGGGGGCGTGGGAGCGATCCCGAGTGGGTCGAGTGAAGGGCAGCACTAGGCCCCCCCTGCCCTGAGCCTGGCGGGTGGGGACGGCGCCCATATTGGGGTCCCACGGGGGTTGGGGGGGGGGGGGGTCGAGCAGGGGGCTGTTGGGTGAGTGTGGCGGGGGGGGGGGGGGGGGTGTGTGTTTTCCTTCCCCCCTTTGTCTCGGGTGGGCTGACAGCTTGTCCCCACAGACGGCCCTGAGCGCCTTCTTCCAGGAGACTAACATCCCCAGCAGCCACCACCCCCCCCAGATGGTAAGTGGGACCCACACACACACCCCCCCCCCGCACCCCCACACCCCCCACAATCCCCTTCCCCCCCCCCGAATCCCCCAGCCCCACCTCATGCACCCCTCAGCACCGACCAACTACCCCAAACCCCCCACCTACACCCACCACCCAGCTCAGGACCCCCCCAGATGTCCCTCCCAGGGGTCCACAGCCTGTCGTGTCCCCCCCCCGGGGGGCGGCGGGGCTGTCAGCTCCCCTGCCAGCCATATTGCTCCGCGCCCGGAGGAACACGCAGCCGGCGAATGTAAACACGAGCTAAAATGTCTGCCAGGAAATAGTTTGTCTCTGCGAGCATCGCGCTGCGAGTTGGGCTCCCCGGGCCGGGGGGGTGCACAGGGACCCCCACCGCCCCCCCTTCCCCCAAACTCCACTTGACCTTGGCCGAGGGCACGTCCCCTTGGCCGAGGGGAGGAAGTTATTCCCCTCCGGGGTGGTTTTTGGTAGGTTTTTTGGGGTTTTTGTTTTTCCTCTCTTTTTTTTTTTTTTGTTTTCCTGGTGAGGAACTAAACGGTGCCGCGCGCGGGGGAAGGAGCGGATCTGGGCTAAGCCGTTTTTCTTATTTTATTTTTTTTTTTCCCTCCCTCTTTTTCTCCTGCCATCAGGAAATCCCAGCCGGCCCGGCTTTGCCGGCAACAAGCGCTTTCTCTCTCGGAGAAAGTCATTTTGCCGGCCGGTTCCCACTTAAACCCCTTTTCTATTAATTCCTCCTCCTCCCCCTGCTCATTTCCTGCCCGCCCCGGGGAGCTCGCAGAGGGTGGTCTGGGGGAAAACCCTCTTTCCCAGGGGAAGGGACGGAAGAGCCGGCGGGAGCTGCCGGCCGCATCCAGGCCTTGCCGTGTTTTCACCCCAAAAGCCTCGTCGGGGCGATGCCTGCTGGGCGGCTGCAATGGGAGCCATCCCGCTCCCTGGGGACAGGCAGGACCCACGTCCCACCGCTGGCACCGTGGCCACCCCATCGCCCCCACCCAGCCCAGCACGGAGGGTCAGGGGCTGGATGGCTCCTCTCCCCCTCCCCGTGGTGTGTTCCCAACACCGTGTGCTCCATGTGGTGATAAAATACCTTTCACCCTCTCACCAAGTATTCCCACCTTGCATTTTTGGCGTTTTTTTTTTTTTTGGTTGCTATTTCCCCCCTCGCTCCGCCCCCCCCCCCCCCCCCCAGCATCCCGATTTCTGCAGCTTAAAATGCCCCGCACGGCTCGGGGCGAGGGGTTTTTACGGTGGCGGTTTCTATTTCTTTTTCAAGCAGCGGAGAACAAAGCTGCGAGCGCAGCGTGGGGCGGTTCGTCGCCTTCGCCCCCGCCGAGGGGAGGGTTCCCCGTGCCCGGCGAAACCCCCCCGGGGGTCCGGGTTGCGGGGAAGGGACTCGCCGGAGCTGTTTGGCGTCTCGGTTGCTGGCATCAACCCTCCGACAGCCAAGCAGCTCCTGCACAAAAACGTGTCGGAGGAGGAAGGCAGTAATTACACGGCAATTTTTATATTTCTCTTATAAATTATTTTTTTTTTTTTTTAATTAATCCAGCAAACTACCCCAGAAGCTGGGACCCGTGTCGTTCCCCCCTCCAGCATCGTGTCCGACCTCAGTCCAGGGCTGGCGGTTGGCACGTGTGTGTGTGTGTGTGTGTGTCTACGTTGTTGTTTGTTTTTTTCAAAACACAGTCACGTGAAGCTTTTTTTGGTTTCGTAGTTTTTGCAACAAGTATCTTTTCAGATACTGCCAAACTTATAGGCTGGGGTTTTTTTGGGGGGGGGAAAAAAAGAAAGCTGGTTTACCATCACTTTGGGGAGAGCTCTGAAATGAGTTCTCCTGTCTTTGAAGGGGTCCAGCTGGGACCTGCCTAGTTGGGGTCTGGCCATGGAGGGGAAGAGGGGGGAGCACCTGCAGCACGCCCAGCTGCTCCTCTGATCCCAGCGGTCACCAAGGATGGCCGGGACAGGGATGAGGAGGGGCCTGCAAGAGGGATTTAGGGCTTTGCACGTGCTGGGGCTGCCGAACCAGGGGCAAATCCCAGGATAAGCCCCAGAAAGGAGGAGGATGCAGCAGACATTCCCCCTCAGCGGCGTCTCCCCCGTTCCCCATCGCTGAAGGCAGCAGATGCTGCCCTGGCCCCTTGGTGCTGCTCGGCTGTGCCCTGGCCTCCCACGGGAGCTGCAGCTCCATAAAGGCAACAGGGATTCAGGGCAGATTTAACCCAGAGGGGTGAAGCCTCCCCCCCCCCACCACCCCCCCCCACCCCGCCCATCATGCAGGCACCTTTTCCATGCCTGTGCATCCCCCTGCCCACGCACCCCGTACCCCTTCCATGTGCATGCACCCCATTTTGCTCGACAGGTCCAGTGGTAGGAAAAGTGACCCCCTGCAAGACTGTCTCACCCTGGGGACCAGGCTGGAGGGGTCCAACCCCGCCCTGGCTGGGCTAGAGACCCTCCCCATGCAGCCCCCACACCTTTGGGGGACCCCAGTGGCAGCCAGACCTGGGCTCGGAGCATCCCCTGGGGCCGGGGGTCCCAGGTGTGGGGTGCAGTCGGGATCCCCAGTGATGGGTCCAGCTCTTGCAGGCGGCTTGGGACGCCCAAAAGCATCCATGACGGATCTGACACCCACCTTCTCCTCTCCCCCGCAGATGTGCACCCCCAGCAACACGCCGGCCACGCCGCCCAACTTCCCGGACGCTCTGGCCATGTTCTCCAAGCTGCGGACCTCCGAGAGCCTGCAGAGCAGCAACAGCCCCATCACCTCCATGGCCTGCTCCCCCCCGGGCAGCTTCAGCCCCTTCTGGGCTTCCTCGCCCCCCAGCCACCAGCCCGCCTGGCTGCCCCCCTCCTCGCCCACCGCCCACGGCCTCCACCACCACCTGCACCACCCGCAGCCCGCTTGGCCCCCCGCCCCCCCCGCCTGCTGCCCCCCCACAGAAAGCCATGGCCACCATGGATGGCCAGAGATAAGACTGGGTTGGTGGGGGGGGGGGGGGTGGGGGTTAACCGGGGGGGGGGGGGGGGCCGGGCCAGGGCGTTGGGAGTTGGGGCTCCCCCAGAAACGCACTGGAATAATTTTCTAGGTTTTATTATTATTTTTACGGGGCGGGGGTGGACACGCTGCCGGGGAGGGCACCGGCCCATGAGAGCCTCTAGCTGGTCTTTTCTCCCCCCATTTTATTTTTTTTTTAAAATATATAACTATAATATATAAATATATCTAATGTATATAAATCCAGAGAGAAGGAAGCAGCAGCAGCACAGAGGCGCTGCCGGGTGGGGGGGGGATTTTCCCCTATGTGTCCCCCCCCACCCCCCAGCACCCCTGCAGCAGAGCAGGAGAAGGAAGCTGGGGGGGGGGGGGGGGGGGAGGGAATAATGAAAAATAAATGGATGGAGGTGGCTGTTGGCACCCTGGATCATGGCCACGGGGGCACGGAGCCGCAGGTGCCCCCCCCAGCTCGATTCCCTGGACACTTGTTGCAGCTCCCAGAGCAAGGTGCGCCTCTCCTCTGCCTTCCGAAACTCAGCTTCTTGCACAGAGCCCCCGGACCCCCCCTCACCCTGTCCTCCCTCCCTCTGCACCTCTCCAGGGCTAGGGAAGGGAGGGGGGGAAAAGGGGCTGTGATTTATCAAGGTGATGCCCGCCCTGTCCCTGTGACCAGCATTTATGGCCCTTCCCTGGGGACGGGGGGACGGGGGGGGGGGAAGCTGGGTTTTTGGGTTTGGTTTTTTTTTTTTTTTTTTAAGTTTTCAAATCAATCTTGCTTAAAAAAAAAAAGAGAAAAAACCAACAAAAACAGGTTGAAGGTTTTTTATTAATTAAATAATAACGAATTAAATAATAATAATGAATTTAATAATTTAAAAAAAAAAAAATCACTTTTTTCACACCAGCTGTCCATCCCCAGCTGCCCGGGTGCTGGGTCTGTCCCGCGGGGCCCCGGTGCCTGGCAGAGGTGGCCATTGGACCAGCCTGGCTTGTGCTGTGCTGCCTTGGGCTACCCGGGGCTGGGCTCTGGGGACGAGGGGCAGGGGTGGCCCCATGGCAGCCCCCGGGGCAGGCAGGGGGGACCAAGGGGGAGACATGGGTGGGGGAAGAGCTGTCACCCCATGGGCGCCCTGCCATCCTCGTTATCCCCATCACACCCATGGGATCCTCTCCCCCAGCCTGCCCCAGCTGTACCTTTTCCATGAGCGCAGGCAGCTGCTGGTCCAGTCGGTCCCTGCGGATGCGGCCGTCCTTCCCCAGCAGATCTGTCACGTTGCACTGGGAAGCAGAGAGCAGGCTGGCCGAGCCATGGGGCCAAATTCAGCGTGCCCAGGACACACTCCCGCAGCCAGCTCTCCCTGGGGAAACTGAGGCACAGACCTCCCTAGATGTTGAGCATCACCCTCCCAGCCTCAGTTGCCCCCGCCTTTTTCCTACTTTCATCATCCCTACCTTGGGGACGGTCAGTACCTATATCCCATGTAGAGGACACCAGGAGGCAGGAGCTGGGCTGTCCCAGGTGCAGAGCTTAATTTCGGCAATTTTTTTTTCACAGGAGGCATCTGAACCCCTTATGCCCAAAGGCAGGCTGAGATCAGACACAACTCATCACATATGGCTTCAGCACCCTTGCGACAGAGACTTGGGGCAGCTTGGTGGGGGGGCTGTAAAACCCCACAGAGCCCAGGCAAGCACAGCTGACCCTCCGCAGCACATCTCTGCCCCCCCCCCCCCACCCTGCCCAGGCATCCGCAGACCCCTCCGCCCCCACGACGGGAAAAGCTCTCCCTCGCTGGGGCCGGGCCACCCTGCACCCCAGAGGGCAGGGAAGGGTCCCCGTGTCCCCTACCTGGGGCCCTCCTGCTGGTTTTGCTCCAGCTTGAGGATGATGAGGGGGCAGCTGGTGAGGTGGGGAGGGCAGCGGCAGCAGGGAGGGGGCGGCCACAGTGTGCCTGGGGAAGGCAGGCGTCGTGAATGAGTGACAGAGGACAAACAACCTATTCTGGCTCAGGGCAGCGCCCCAAAACCCATGGGCTTGTAGCCCACAGCACCCTCCTGCCCGCCGGAGGGAGCTGGGTAGGGCTTTGGGGGGGCTTGGCAGGGTCGCACCCCCCAGGCAGACAGCCAAACCCCTGTGCCCGGCCTAGTGGGGCACCCCAGCACCCATCTCCCCCGACGGTGCCGGGTGCTGCTCAGGGCCAGGCACCCGCATGTCGAGAGGCTGGTCACAGGACAGGCTGCGGACATGGGTCAGCAGCAGGCTGGAGGGGGGAGAAGAGGGCTGGGTGGGCTCCTGGGGGGGGGACACAGCCCTGCCTGCACGCGGGCAGGCAGCAGCAAGGTGCTGGGCACTTGGCTGTAGCGAGTCACAGTGTTTGCCGGGGGGAACCAGGGGGTTTTGAGCCTGGTTTAACCCCACCACAGTTCTGGTTACAGAATAAAGGGGGTATGATGGGGCAGAGCGGTTGTTTGGGGGCTCCCACCTAGGAAAAAGCTCCACCTTGTATTAGACGCCGGAGAATCTGCAGAGGGGAGCACCCAAACCCCACCACTGCTCCCGTGGGCACCCACAGCTCCCCAGTCCCGTGGGGGCACGGGCAAGGACAAAACAGGGGGTTTCTTGTACCTCTTGCTGGGGTGGGATGCTCCCAGCCTGGGAGCTAACGCTAGACCTGGGGGATGCAGGATTCACATGGATTTTAGGCTGAGCTTTGTCACAGCTGCCCCGAGGACCAGGACACGCTCACCTTGGCCGCAGTGGCACCTCCGAAACCCGGCAGCTGCCCATGGTGGGCTGGGACATGGGCTGAAGGGCGCAGGCGCCCATGCCTGCTATCTGAACCGGCCCTTGCACCGGTTTCATCGCTTCGTCAGCGCTAATTACATCCCTGCGCCTTGCCAGGAGGGCAGGTCACAACCCAGCTCCGTGGCGCTGCATGTCGCACCCCGGCCCGGGGGGGACAAACCGCCATCCCTGGCCCTCACCACAGAAAGCCTTTGTACCCACACCCCAATTTCAGGTGGGGAGGGCTCCATCCCACAGGTGCCCCCTCCTTGTGCCTCCGCTAATGTCGGGAAGCTGCTGCTGGAGAGAGAAAGCACAGCTGCTTCATCAGCATCCACAGGGTTCACTGGCTAAATTCGTCCCGTGCCAGGGTACCATGCGGGCACCATCCAGGATAGGCAAAGGGACTGGTGTGACCACTGTCCCCAAAGCCACCACTGTCCCCATCGCACTCACTCCTTAATCCCAGCCGCATCATCAGCCTCTTCCTGGAGCTGCCCCAGGATCCTCTTGCTCTGCTCCTGCAGGAAAGCCCCCAGCTCCAGGCACTCCAGCTGTGGATGGGTGCACGCCCTCAGCCAGCCACCCCGTGATGGGACATCACGGTCCCCAGGGGGTACGGCTGGGAGGGGGGACCTCCGAGGGGAGGGATTCTGGCTTAGGCTGCTGCCTTAGGAGGAAGGAATCATCTCTGAGATGGGATGGATGCAGCAAACAAGCCTGGGTGCTGTGGAGGCTCCACGGCCTCATCCAGCCAGGGGATGTGGCTGGGAACCCTGCAAGACCACCCCATTGAGCTGGTGGGTGGTGGGAGTGCTCCCCCCAGACCTCACCTGTACCTGCATCGGCTGTCTTGGTCACCAACTGCGTCAGCATGGCCTTGGTCCTCTCCAGCTCCTTCAGCTCCATCACCTCCTGCTCCATTTCCTGCAGCGTGGACCTGGCCAGCGAGACAGGGGCATGGAGAGGCTTAGCCCCCAGCTTTCCAAGGGCATCCTCGTTGCCTGATCTGGGAATGGCGGTGGTGGCAGAGTCAGGGCACCAGCCCCTGTCTCATCCCAGCATGGGGGCCCTTCTGCTGCCCCTCTCCCTGCCCAAACCCCCCTGGCATCCCTGCAGCCCCCTCGGGGACTGCCACCAGCTCACCTTCTCCTTCTCAGCCTGCAGCTTGCTGGCCAGGCCCTCCAGGGAGGACACCCGACCCCCGGGGGTGATGCTCTCCTCATCTGGAAGGACATGGTCCAAGGAGACATGCTGGCAGTGAGGGAGTCTCTTCTTCGGGGCCAGGCTCCGACCATGACGAGCCCCCACCCCAGTGTATCCCCACATCAAGCACCCCCCTCGGCCCCCCACCTCCCTCTGGCAAGAGCAAATGCAGCTTCTCCAGCTCCACGTTGTCCAACTTAGTGGCTTCCAGCTGGGCTACCTGCTCCTGCAGGTGGCCAAGCTGCCTGATCTGGCAGAGAGACTCCGCTGTCCCCACGCAGTGGCCAGCAGCACTACCGGAGCATGAGGGCACTGCCAGCTCTTGTGAAGAGGACACGCTGGGAGATCCCACCTGCACCCCTGGGGTGGTGGTTTTGGTGCCAGGGGACCCTGGCTGCGTCCCCATGGTGGTGGTGCTGGCCACGGAGATGAGCTTGGGGCTGCTTGTGGTCTCCTGCAGCAGGTCCTTCCCAGGCGGCCGTTCCCCCGACTCCTGGGGCTGCTGCCCTGGGCCCTGTCCCCCTTCTCCAGGACAGAGGGTGCCTTGGCAGGCTGTCCCCACCCTGAGACGAGGGGTCAGGCTGTGCTCTCGCTTATGTGGGTAGGTCCTGCAGGCCCAGGTGCCCAAGCATGGCCTGCAGCAGGTTGCACAGCGCCATGAAGCTGACAGCCCCAACCTTGGTCATCCCAATGGTGACATCCAGCAGCTGGGACAGGCTGAGCTGGGCCATCGCTACTGCCCTGCCCGAACCCACGGAGGGACCTGAAGGGGACAGGAACCTTTCTGCCTGGGAGGAAGCGGGATGGGCAGTCAGCAGCCTTCCTCCTCCTCCTCGCAACAGAGGGATCAAACCAGTGGTGGGGATTGGTGACACACCAGCCCCAGTCCCTGCCGGTCCTCGGGCTGAAGTTATGCACAGGGATGGGAGACGCTGAGCTTCCCTGCTGCTTTTTCCACCTTAACACCTAAAATGCAACTGGTGAAGTCTAATATTTAGCAGCAGCCCAGGGCAGCCTGTGCCCAGGGAGAGGCAGCTCCCTCCCAGAGCGCGTGTCCCTGCAAAGGAGGGCTGAGCCCTGCGTAGAGACAATACCTGCTGGTCACACAGCATGGGCCGGGATGAAACTATCCAGGAGGAGACCAGTCCCAAGGAAGCACCCCAATTTATTTATTTTTTTTTGAGGTATTGAAAAGCATGACAGATTTTGCCCTCTCCCTTAGACGTGGAAATGGTGGAAGGCTGCTGCTAACAGCATCAACACATGGCTTTCTAGCATCTTGCTCCGAAGCAGTGCCGTATAAGCAGGGAAAGAGAAACACAGATAAGCACATGCTTCCAGACAACCCTAGGAAGCATTCAAACACTGGGAAAATCTTTGAACCTGAGTGATACATCAGACAAGCATTTACAAAAAGAATCAACAAGAACTTCTTTTCCCTTATAACCCTCCCAAGTGCGACCATCCCACAGTCAGAGCACTGACATCTCCCTCCTGCGGCGACGCACTCTAAGACAATTTCCAAAAAAGGGCGCAAGCAGGAAACAGAACAGACACCTTGCACTTTGAAAAGATACAAGAGGTCTGTTTTCAGGCATTAAAACATATAGATCTGCTCTGTGTGTGTACATTTATCTTTTCCGAGCTGGGAGGATTGAGTTCAAAGAGGGAGTAGAGAGATTAAGAGATGAGAACAAGATGCACTGAGGCAAGAAGCCAACCCTTTTATAAAAGGGATCCTAAGCCTTAACTCCAGAATTAGCAGAGCTGCCGGCTCAGGAGCTCTACAGCTACACCCCGGGACTGCTCAAACTTTCTAGACAGCACTCAGGAACTGGCAGGAAAAGCTCCAAGACCCCTAAAATGGCACAAGGCCACATCAGCACAGTGGTACAGCAACAGCAAGGGGTGAATCTCAGGGCAGAAGGCAAAATGAGAGACGAGATTTGATGCTGATGTGATGGCAGCCTAGGTCCAAACCAGGTCAGGTAAAGCAGGTGCTGTGTCCTAGTGTACACCAGCCTCAACCCACCATCTCCCCATGACCTTTGGGGGCCCACAGAATACAGGGTACCACTTTTCCTACAGCAGTTAAGCATGCTGAGTCAGGAACATCTCCTGGCTTCAGTTTAGCCAGCTGCTTTTGGCTTACAATCAGGTACAAGGATAACGCAGGCTGTGGTCCTGAGTACGACCCAGGGGATACCAGCACAACTCTCTGCTCACTGGTGCCATGGTTCCATGGTTTCTACACAAATACAGCCCAGTAAAAGCAAGCCTGAACAGGGCAACAGCACTCAAGAAGCCCTGACCTTGTTCCTGGCAGGTCTGACAAGCAGTGTGAAGGGGCGAGAAGAGCAATACTACTCACATTTTTAACACTGGCTTCCAGTATGAAGAGCATGGTGTGGTACTGGCTCAGAACAAGGCAGCTAACAGGCATCTGCAAGGACTTCACACACTTCAGTCAATCGGTTCAGTAATACTTACAGCACGGTAGTGTGTTACAGCACCGGGCCGAGGAGCCACGCGGTGGTTAGAGTACAGCTGTGGTTTGTTTGTAGTATTTTGAAAATGCACGAAAAACCATAGAATGGTTAGAGTTGGAAGGGACCTTGAAAATCATTTAGTTCCAACCACTAGACACCTTCCACTAGACCAGGTTGCTCAAAGCCCCATCCAGCTTGGCCTTGAACACCTCCAGGGATTGGAAAGGACACTTCTAGAGATGAAAAACCATCAGCAGCCTTAAGACCTCATCCAGCCCTGCACACCCTTTGTGAGATTTGGCTTGGAGGGTTAATCTGTGCCGGATACTGGAGAAGACCAAACCACTCTGAGCTTTCACGCACCCTCACTGGCTACGAGACAGGACACTGTTCTGCAAGACAAACTCCCCCAAGCCAAGGTACGCTTGTCTGCCTGGTGTTCAAAGCTTGTCCTGCTCAGAGCATCACTGCCTGCCCCTTGGCACCATTCACATTTTAGATACTGGAGTGGAAGAGAAGGATGTAGGTAGAAGTTGAAGGATAAGCAAAACCAAACAGCTGCCTGCTAGAGACAGCCCATCATCAGCAGCGCTCTTCTGAAGCGACTGCCTCCAGCAGGATTTGTTCATCCCATCAGCAGGCTTAGAAAGTGGTATAGGTTTTACTGGAGTGTGTTTGCCTGCCTCATCAAGGGGCAAGATCACAGTTTGGGAATTTATTCTTCTATCATCCTGGAGACACAGCCCTTCACAAGCACCTTGTGCTGCTTTCTCAAGCATCCCCTCCAGCCAAGGATTAGCGTCACTCAAAAAAGGAGCAAGCAGTGAGCCCTACTTCCCCGTGGAAGAAGGCTGCAAGCTGCCAAGTGTGCACGGTTACAGCAACAGTCCTATGGTACCGACGCAGCAGCTGTTCAGAGGGCACAGGGTTCATGGAAAGCACCAAAAATGAGAAGTCCTATGCTTTTTTATTGCAGGTTCAGTGTTAGTGTTTTGGAGAGCACAGCTGCATTAGAGGCAGAGATTGCTCCAACTCCCCTTCCCCACGAGATTGCCACAACTCATCAGCCCCAGGCACTTCCAGAAATTGCGCCTGGTTTTGCAGTGCAGACAAGTGTTCAAGTGAGGACCTAGACCTGTTACTTGCCACTGAAGAACAATAATGATCCAATGCTCGCAAATGAGAAGACCAGCACATTAACTACCATCCCTTGTCCTGCTGGGAGACACACGTGAGCTTGTTCCCAGCACCCTGACACAAGGATGCGAACAGCCCTATGAATGGGTTGCCCTAAGCTGCCCTTTCTGGATGTTCTGCTAACTTAGTTTTGATGAAAGTCCTTGCTATGCTGTGCAAGAGATGAGAGGCCACTCAATTGGCAAGGAGCTGCTCTGCTGCTCAGCTAGTTCTGCCAGCAGCAAGCAGTTCAGCCCAGCCGCATAAACGAAGCGCTTCCTTCTGTGCTCTCAAGCAAGTCGCAATCAGAAACAGAAACCCAAAGGCTGTCTCCTTTTGCTGCCACACACAGCAATGAGCACTCTCTATTCCCTTCTCATAAACTGACAGCTACTTCTTTTTTGCTTTTCTTCCCCCCCCCCCCCCCCCCCCCCCCCCCCCCCCCCCGCCACAGGGCAAGGGATGACACACTAAAAAAAAAAAAAAAAACAAACAAAAAACCCAAATAACAATTAGAGGAACTTAAAAATTCAACACCACCTCATTTCTCCATCTCTCAATTAAGATGTAATCCTCCCCATTGCCAGTGGCCTCTTCTATACACCTGTAAAGTGCTGGTCAGGTTGATTTTTTCCATTAGATCTCATGGCTCAAGGCCCTGAAAACCTTCATGCTTCTACAAGAATAAACAGTTGTGTTATGCCTATAGTTTATGGTATTGCCTTTTCATGCACGTTTCCTTCTCTTGTGGAAGTCAGGTCTAGTCATCAACAGTGATGTTGCGAAAGAGATAGGCCATGGACTCGCCGTTGTGGATTCGTCGGATGGCTTCAGAAAGAATCAAACTGATATCCACAGTCTTTATCTTGGGGCACTGCAGCTTCTGTACCTCGTGAGGAACGGTGTTGGTTACTACCACCTATGGAAAGAAAAGACCATTAGTTGTGCCGCTGGTACGCTCACTCTCACTCAACAGCTACCCCAGATTAACTCCACAAGTGGTGCGTACCTGCTGTTTCACAGCTCAGGGGGAGAAATCCTTGTGTGTTAGAAAAAAAAAAAAGATTAAAATAAATGGTCTCCCCTACACGACAGCCAATCTGTTGAGGGGACCAGCACAACCAGCACTCTACAAGAGCCACCTCCACACAGGCTGATGGGTCCATTTAGATTGCAGGATCTGACATGTTTGTTACTGAGGGCGAGGTTTGAAATCTTATCCTCTTAATGTACCCAACAGCCCATCATCAGCTGGGGGAGAGGGCCAGGTAGAAGTCTGTACAGTGAGAAAGCGGTCACATGCACCCAGCTGCAGTAAGGGAAGTGACCAGGCAGGAATGACTAATATCTGTGCATTAGGCAGAAAACATACACAGAGAAGCAGTCTGATCTGAACAAGTATTAATGACACACACTTCTTTTCTCCTCCCCAGCTGAAGAACCAGCTTATCGAAAGCATCTGATGAAACCAATCATTTCAGATATGAGCTACGTGGCAGGGGAAGAACATCAGTTTGTGGTTTTTGGTGCCTTAAATCAACCCCGCCACCAGAGCCAGCCCTTCCTCCGCAGTCCAGAAAGCGGACGCACCTCATCAATGGAAGATTCCTCTATGAGACGGGGAGCATCTGCTGACAGGAGCCCGTGAGTAGCCATCACAAAAATCTTGTAAGCTCCGCGCTCTTTCAGGATCTCTGCAGCAGCTACAAAGCTTTCCACATCATCGATGATGTCATCCTGAGAAGAAGCAGAAATAGCATCAAAACTAGAAGTTTACTGTGCCTGCAAGGGCAGGAGTGGATCTGCAAGGTACTGCAGCTTTGGCCACGCACACAGCCCAAAGAAAATAATCCCTGGCTGCTTCAGCTGCTGTTGAGATGCCAGGACAGCCACGTGCACAACTTAAATCTGTGAACACCATTTCCCTAATTTATGGACCCTTTCGCTAGTGTGCAAGACAAATATTGTGGCTTGGAAATAAATCAGTCCCTGCATGTGCACACATACAGAGTTTATCTTCAGCAAGGTATTTTTTTTCATGGTGATAGTAGCTGCATGTTGATGACTTACGCTGCAGTGTGGCACAGCAAGTATGAGAAGCTCAGCAAGTTTTTTTTGTTTGGGTGGTTGGGTTGTTTGTTGTTTTTTGGAGTGGGTTTTTTTTTGTTTGTTTTTTTTTTTTTTTGTTTTAAACACTCAGGAGATTTCTCTGCATGTCCTGGATTTGTTGGGTATTTGTAGATACCTGACATTTGTAGATTCAAGGGAGCACGGAGATTTCAGGGCTTAAAGTGCTCAAGTACAAAGGGTTTTCAGCAGAAAGCTGAAATAACCAGTCACCAGAAGAACTGGAGAAAACAGAGGCAACAATCACGCTCCCACCCTACACCAGCAGTGCCTCCTACCCTCTGGGATAAAGCAGCTCAAGAAAAGGTGCTGGGAGGAAGCCACCCCCCACCCTCCCTTCTCTGTCACACTCGTACCACAATGATGGCAATTCTTCCTCCAACATCTCCAACCACAGTTATTGGCGGTTTCTCCTTGGCCATCATCACTAAAGAAGAAAAAAAAGCCCAGGTCAGTTAGCCTTGAGTCAAACCACAACAGCTCCACCACACAAGAGGCTCAGCCCTTAACTACGTCTTATATTGCCGCAGATACAGACATGTGCTTTACATTATCCTGACACCCACCTAAGTGGGTAACCACTGGTTTAACCATCATTTTCCTCCTTAAATGAACAGCAGTGCTGCCTAAAGATGAAGCTCTCAGTTTCTGTGGGGACCTCGTACTGACCTCCAAGACAGTAAGGAAATCCAAATATCTTGACAGACCCCTGTGCAAGGGGAACTACAAAGCAGCACCTAGTTTACGGGACACGTCAGTCCCATTCTTTGTGCTGTAGAACAGGACTTGAAAAAAAAAAAAGCGGTATCTCATGATTGGGAACAACAAATGGGCTTCTCCGAGTAACTCCTCTCAAAGGGCACATGCTTTACAAGCTGCAATTTTTCACCTGTTGGACTCACTAATTCACCTGAAAGACTTGAGACTCACACTGCAGCTTGCTTGCTTTCTCTCATACCACCAAACACACAAGGCTCTTTCAGAGGGCATAAGGACCTTAATAATACCTGCTCAGGCAAAGAAAGCTTAAGGAAGCTTGCAGAAGCAAAGTGTCCTGATTTTTTTTTTTTCTTTTAAAGTGTTTTAACCAAAAGAGCAAGACAAAAAATCCAGTTCAAACTCAGTTCTACAAACACAGTGCAACCAGCAACTGGGAGAAAAAGTACACATTGATGAGCTCTGCTATCTGACACCTGGTGAAGAGATGAACTAGGAAATAAGGCTCCGCTCCCTCCTGGCTCTACTTCTGCACTGACATGGCTCATGCAAAAACTACACATTTAACAGGCTTTATCCCTTATCCCAAAAAGCTTTCAGCAGCAGTATGAAAAATAACAGAGTTATGAACTAGGATGCACTGAGAGTGTCCAGATGTAACACAGTCTTCAGACTCGCACTAAACAGCACTCAGCCTCTGACACTGGCCAGGGACTAGCTGTGCAGAAGCCAAACCTCTTACTTACCGGAGGGTGCTGGTTTATACAGTGAATGCAGTACAAAAACCCCCAGCATGAAAGGACACAGTAGTGGGCATGCACATGTCATTAGGTGATACCTGGGCTGGTCTAACCACTGAAGCAAAGACGAACATCTAGCATTTGTAACGCTTACCTGGCCCACTTGCACTCCTCCCAGATTTGCTACGCTCCCTGCAGAGAGCATAAAAGTGTCCTACCAAGGCACTTTGTACCTCTCCTTTTCGTAAGCTCAAGGCTTGCCAGGATTCTGGCCACAGAGGCTTCTCAAGTGCCCAGGAGTTTTGGAGGCCCTAGATAGCAAGATTTTTCTTCTTTAAGATAACCTACTTCCATGAGCAGCATGAGAACACAAGCCACTGCCCATCAAAAAGCCTGTCTAAACATTGATTTCTGCCCTCCTGGGTCAACAAAGTCCTCCACAAAACTCCCCATCCTGCACAGCAGGCTGATCCAGTACTATTCCCACAACTCATCAGTGCCTGGGAATGCTCAGAGTGCCGGCACAGCTGGGTGAATGAGTCAGACCGAGGGATGCGATGAAAACAATTATAAGGACCACAGCTCCAAAGATTCACCTGTAGTGCTGCTCTTCATATGCACGACCTACCTCACAGACTGGTTTTCTGTCAGCCTACCAAAATTGTATAAAAGGTGTTCAGTAGTTTTGTTTTGACCAAAGTTACATTACTCGTTGCTAGGTTTTGCAGCTAAAGTCACAGCTACCTTGGACTTAAAGAGTTAATTGCTCTTTGGAGCACAGACTCCCCAGCCTCCCTCGCATTGTTATTTCTGAGACTCCTATCAAATGCAAAGTCATGCCTAAATCCTGAAGGGAAAATATTCTTACGAGAAGGAAGAGTACTTGTAATGAACCAGGATTAAGCGTCACAAGAGATAAGCAGACCATAAATTTCAGTTACAGGCACTACATACCTGCTTAGATTAGTTATTAGTTTATTATCTAGTTTGGACAGTAACAAAACTCCTGGTGGGAGCTGTGAAATTCCAAAAAGATTACATCTGGCTGCCACCCCATCCTTCGTGTGCATCCACAGATAAGTACCATTTCTGTTTACAACAGCCAGGGTAGGGAAAACACTTTTCTAAGACCTGAGGGAGCTGAAATTCAGCACTGTTCTACTGATAAACATATGAAGTTTCAGCAAATCAGCATCCTCCCATTCCATAAGGGAAGCAGACACATTCCTTGCTATGCTCAAAGGCTAAGACAGCAGCTAGCAACATTAGCAGTGCTTCACATCTCTTGTCTGTTTTTAAATGCTGCATTTCGTTTTTACTTTATTTTTAAAGTATGGTAGGCAACATGTCGACCTACCCGGATCCTAAAGAGATGTTCTCCCTTTTTCTTGTTCAATTTTCTCTGCAAAGAAAAGAAAAAAAATTGCAAGCCACAGATCTACCCACAACCACATCAAATTGCAAGAGAACTTTGATTGCTCCAACATCGTGAGAGCTTATGCATGGGTTACTATGGCTGGTTTCTTCAAAATCTTTGGACATTCCACGATGTGCAAGTCAGAACTGCTACAAGAAGGTGACTTGAAAAAGGATTCAAATAATAAAGAACATTTTCCTCCCAGACACAAACCCTCTATTTGTATGTAGACAAAAGAGGGCAACAGAAGTTGTAAGCTGTACTCCTGCCTGGCATAACCCTTTGGCTTAATGTAAACAAGAATATCAAAGAACATTGAGGGGTGGTGGGGAAATAAGTTAATCAGCCAAACTCTAACCTGCACTTTCATTCTGATATGAGTAATATATGCCAAAGTACCACGCATTAAAGGGGAGATGATCACTGGCACAAGGAAACACCATTCCCAGGTGCATAAACCTGTTGCCTTAATTAAGCAGTCAAAAATGGGTTAAGGAATGCTATACCAAATTCTATTTGGAGCTGACAGCGTGCATGAAAGCGATAATCACCAAGTAAAATAATGCTGCATTTACAACAGAGTCTGTGATCAAAAGGCTGCTCAGGAATGAATTGTTTTGTGAAGAGATAAACCTGGAAGGACAGATAACGTCCCGGTGCCCAGTCTAAACACGGGAAAGAGATGGGCGTAGGGAAGTAGGAACAGACCTACAGTCGCTCCAGTTTTTCACCCAAACCCCTTTCCGTCACGGCAGTTTGCTGGGCTCTGGGTTTGAAGCAGACCATTAGCTATCTGTATAAAGTAGTGAATTTCAAAGCCACTGAAATGATTTAACAGATGGTGCTCCACTGCTTTTCTCAAGGACAGAGGAAACATGCAGAGTCCACTTGCATTTGTTAAAGCACAGCCTCAAGCCAGCTGCAGGCTTTGAGAGACAAAGAGCACGGAATCAAAGGGAATAACCTCAGAGTGACATCCTGTCTCAAAGGCTCCAGTTTCTGGTTTTTGAGTGACATGAGCTGTTGCTGCCACTTTAGCACAGCTCTTTAAGAAGAGCAATTGGAAGTACCTTTGGCATTTTTCTATTATGGCTCCATATGCCACCAAATCAGAGTACCACATCAGGCTAAGCTCCCAGGACAATAAATAAGCCATTACACTGCATAACACTCGTTAATTAAAGGCACATGATCTCTACTAGAACAGGGAAAAGACGTGCGTGCCAGGATGCAGCAGCCCAGCCAATTCACTAGGAAGCCCGTGAAGAATGGCATAAAGCATAAGTCATCGCTGTAGGGCTCTGGGGCTGCTCCCAGACATGAGTTTCACCTCTCTTCTGACGGTAACACAAATGCCAGGGACCCTGAACTGCAGAGTCTAGAGAGGGAGGATAGGGTGCTCCACACTGACCTGGTTGTAGCCCAGAGCAGGGTGCTCCATGGTTAGGCTCAGCCACCCCCCAGGAGCACCCCACTGCTAACTGCCCGGACCCAGGTTTGTGGCAGCTGAGCCAGGCAGACCTGCAGACTGGTTCTGTTTTGACAACCGTAGTTTTTTCCGGCCAGTTTTGGTGTAAGGAAGCATATGGCTCTGGGTGTGTAGCGCGTGTCCTACCTTTCACAAAGGACAATACAGGGACATAGCTGAACCCTGCTTCCCTCTGCCATCAGACCGTACACCACCAGGATTGCCGGTGATGGTACGCATGGCAGGAAGAGCTGACCAAGGGTTTTGTTTGATGTGCCACTTGAGGTGGGAAGACACACTTCAAATGACTGCATCAGACAAGAAAGGAGGCGTAGAGAGAGGGTAGGTATTGCCATCCCTAACCCTAGCTGCATTTTCACCTCTGTCTGGCAGAGCGTGGATCCATGGCAGAGGCTGTGACGCAACCAGGATGCGCTAGAAGCTCACAGACTGCTTTAGACAGATAGTACCTCAGTATTCTGCACCTCCAGTAACACAGCCCAGCTCGCTCAAAACCAGGGATCTATTAAGATTAGAAAACTGGAAAGAAAACTAAATTTCTGCTGAGAGTTCTGGACAAACTTATCCCATAATCAACCCGACATCTCAACCCCGACAGACAGCTACCAAGCCACAGCTTGACTGTTTTACATTTGTGCCTTAGACATGCAGGAATGTAAGGTCATTGGTCAAGGTCAGAGTTTCTGCAGGAGATAAAATAGGAAAGTGGTGATACACAGCAAATTAGTTCGTGTTTTGATAGCTGAGGAGTGAAAACAATTTTTCACTGAAATCATAACTAAACTGGACAAGGGCACATTTCCATATGAGCTACCATTTATGGGGCTCTCCAGCAGCACAACATCCCACAGTTGAGCTTCCTTGAAGTGACACGGTTGGAAAGAAAGACACAGTCGCATCAATGCCCTGGTAGCAGACAAATGTCAGCTGGGGATATTTTGGAGGTCAGCATCCTCTTCGAATTAGGAGGGGAAGGAAAAGGCCAAGAGTAACCATGCAAATTCCCATTTTGTTGGAAGCACATGAAAAAAAATCCCCTTGTCAGAAGGGGGACAACCAAGATGAAGTCCAAAACTCCATTGCCAAACACAACTTATCCCCCAACGCCCAAGAGGAGTTTCACCAGCAACATGAGCTTTGTTTAAGTGATTGTATTATGGTGAGCAATGACTGGGGTAATGAAAAATGCCTGCAGTCTTACTTGCCTTCCCCCTCCACAACCTGCCCACAAACTGGTTGGATGTTGTCCCTAAACTTCAAAAGAGGAGACGCTTATCAGTAGCCCTAGCCACTGCCAGTATAATTAAGTTTGGCTGCATGATGGATGGCGCCTTACCACATACAGCAGCATGCATCCTTTCCCACGCTTGGTTCTCAGCCACATTCACTGCACTCATCATTTCTGTCCTACCACCGTCTACCTAGAAAGCTAAAACCCTCCTCCCAAGAGGGAGACGGGTTTTGATTGTACTGTTGTTGCCTGACTGCTGCTGTTGCAGGAATACAAGCAATCTTAAGAGGCCAGCATTTCCCAGAATACAGGTTTCCTTCTTTTTCACTTTGTTCTGTGCTCCCAAATCAGCAGCTTATCAACTGATGGCAAGAGCACAGGAAGAAGCTCAGCAATGCTCTCGGAGAACCTATTCACACTAGCCACACAAGCCTCAAAACCTTGTCAAAGCAGACCTTGGAACATGATCACCTGTCTGCCAAGGTGAAGAAAATTTCCAACAGTAATAGTGGCTGCAGCAGGAGAGGAAGACAAAGGCCAGCCCTCCCCTCCACGCTGGGGACAGCGGCCTGTCTCAGTGGCTGTTCCCATGTTAGTTACACTTTCGCATTTTTTTTTTCTGTTCCATGAGCTCAATGAGTTTTGTCACTGAGCGCTGTAAAAGCACCACCTGTATCAGAGGTTTGTCAGTCCCCACACTGTTGAGTGGGCACAGCCAAGGAGAACAAATACTGATGCTCTGCACGGCCAGAAAGATTTAAATAAAAACCTTCCCCTGTACCTTCTCCTACAACTTGCTGCTATCAACCTTTCCATGAGAAAAATTCCACTGGTCCAACTGCCATTAGGTTGGTTATACCAACAGAGCTAAACCAACAGCAATTTCCCACTAAACTTTTCCTTTTTTTTTGCCCAAGGGTAAGCAGAGAAGCTTAATCTTACACGGCAGCTCCAGACCAGGATGCACAGTTGCATTTTTGACCATCGGAGGGGAGTGACGTCCATCATCCATGTCCTGCTCTGTGCACTGAGCCTCTCCATGGATCACTGCTAGTCCCAGCCGTAGTCTCTCAGCATAAGACTGAGCCCTGCAGGACAACTACAGCATGTCAGGAAGACGTTGGGGTGATGTAATTTCACAGCCCAATGGGGCAGGCCTCTCCCAGACCCCACAGGGCAAACAAAGGCTGCCCCTCTGTGGCTGTTCCCCAGCAAGAAACTTCACTGGAAGCGATTTTTGCATTCTTCCTAATATCCCAAAGCCCACCCTACCCCTTGGCTCCACCACAGAGATGTCCTGGCATTCCTCAATATGCTAAGTGCTTTCCGAGATGGTCAGGCACTGCTGAAACTCATGCAGCAAGTCTGATCATAGAATGGTTCGGGTTAGAAGGAACCTTAAAGATCACCCCGTGCCACCCCCTGCCCTGGGCAGGGACACCTCCCACCAGACCAGGTTGCTCCAAGCCCCGTCCAGCCTGACCTTGAACATCTCCAGGGATGGGGCAGCCACAGCTTCTCTGGGCAACCTGGGCCAGGGGCTCACCACCCTCATGGTAAAGAATTTCTTCCTGAGTTCTAATCTAAATCTCCCCTATTTCAGGTTTAAAACCGTTACCCCTCATCCTATTGCTACAATCCCTCATAAAGGGTCCCTCCCCATCTCTCCTATAGGCCCCCTTTAGGTACTGGAAGGATCTCCCTGGAACCTTCTCTTCTCCAGGCTGATCCTGGCCCCAGGTGAACCACCTAGCTCTGCAGCAGCAGAGACCTCGAGTTCACTCCCACAGGGTCAGACTGCAAAATTCAGCTGCCCATCTGCACCATTACAGACATCCATCTTGTTTCCAGCCACAAAGAACCTATGGACCAGATTGCTGATCCATTTGAGGCCCTCCCATATTTTTCTTGGCATATTTCCCAACAGCCCAGATCTTTTCCAAGTTACTTAATCCAGCTAGTAAAGCACCCATTTACCTTTTAGCTGCGTCAGGAGATTTGGCTACAATAACCGCGTTTCTGTAATCTGGAATCTGGATGTAATAAAAAGATATTTCAGTAAAGATGTTCTTGCTAGTAACTGATTTGATACATTGATGAATAATCACACCACCCTCCTTCCCCAGACCCACATCTTCATTCTGTGGCAAGAAACTAGAGAGGCAATTACACTCCTTTTCACCATCAGTATTTGTGTATTTTGTCCCAAATATAACACAAATAAGTTTACTACAGGCAATCCTGCAGGTCCTACTTCTGCACATGAGTGCAGCTCTGTGCCTCCTTCCCCGCTGGTGCCCACAAGTTATGGCCTGGTCTGCAGCGCTGAGCACAGCTGAGACACAGGGCACCGCACACAGCGCAGGGAAGAAGGGGAAGGTGTAGTGATGGGCCCCGGGGGCCAGAGGTATCAAACCCCGGCTCTCACCAGCTTACAGAGCCCCAGTGCCCGTGCAGAGCAAAAAACGTTCAAAATGGGCAATGGTGGGAACGTCCACTGTGTTTAATGTGCCCTGCATGGACCGGCTGCAGCTACTTCTGTCTGGGAGGCATGAACCCAGAGCCTACTCTCCCCATACAGAGAAGCCTTGCTCTCACCATGTGGGCATAAGTCATCATCTTTTGCACATGGAAAATAAAACCTTCATGCCCTGCCCCCAGCCCTCCTGTGCTCAGCATTCCTACACTCAGCCCAAGACAAAGTCTATCAATAATTCAGAGCAGTCAGACATCCACCACAGAACAAAGGGCAAGGGGAGACAGTTTAACAGGATTTAAAAGGTGATTAGAGGCAGGAGCATACACAGCATCTCTCAATGGCACTAACTCTACAGAGAGCAAGCTTGCCTTCTGCTTATGGTCGAGAGTTCAGTTTCTATCCAGGTACAATACCATATTTTCCCACTTTCCTAAGAAACATGCAATAGGTATCCCCTAAGAAAGAATTCATTAACAGAAAGATTGACCTAGCCTGACAACACAAGCTCTGCATAAGCAGAGGCCCAACACTGCTATCACATTAAGATGAGTTAAGACAAGTTGATATATACAGAACTAGAGTAACCTCACTTCTTCCTGTATATACTGAAGCAAGAAAGGAGATGCTCTCAGGTTGTCTACTGGGAAGCTGAAGAAGCCTTGAATTTCCTTTTGATGAAGGTCCATAGTGATAATGTGTGTTAAACCTAAGGAAAAAAAAAAAAAGATAATGAATTGAAACAACTTCCACAAGACTGGAGTTCCTCTAATACCTCCATTTTCCAGACTATTTTAGCTATTACTCAGACTATTATGCCATGTGATAAAATGAGCATAAACAGGTTAACGTAAAAAGTTCCAAAGACATAATGAGAAACAGGCATGCGGTAAGTCACAGCTGACACTGTGTTTCAATATGACACTTCTAGGCCACTTCCCCAGGTGCAAGTTACAAAGAAATAAAACTAAGCTGAAGAAAATGAACTCCCCCAAAGTGGCTCAAGGCCTTGGCAGCACATCCTAACATCGAATGGGCGAGGAATGGACAGACAGATGCCCTCTGGGATGCCCAGCAGCTGGATGCACTGCAGCATCCTGCCGTGCTGCTGCTCCCTGTGACACTCACCTGCCTTGGCGAGCATCGAAGCCAGCAGCTTGCAGACTATAGAGCCCCTCTTCCTCATCTTGCTCTGTTTGCTGTAGGGGAAGTAAGGGATGACCCCAATGATGTTCCTGGCACAGGAAGTCTTCAGTGCGTACGCCATTATCAGCAGCTCCATGACAGCGGTATTCACATCTCTAGGAGATTTGAAAACCATTCCAAATATTAGCAGGTGTTTTTCCAATGAAACTCCTTTTATACCCATACCTCTCCTCACCAAACTTCTAAGCAAATAATGCTACATCTTATGCTAATGTATGCAAGACACAGATTGTAATCTTATAGCTCCATCCATCATGCCACAGCCCATTACAATCAACTGTTATATGTACAGGACCCAACTCCAGCACTCAGGAGCCGTGGACCAGAATTTTTCTATTCTAACATGACGTGTGTAATGATTTCCCTCCATCATCAAAACAAGAAAAAAACCAAACATTTTTTCATTTATGTTGGAAAAAATGTCACTTCATACAGTGTATTTTGAAATAAAATAGTCTTTTAAAGAAGCAGCACACATTCAGCCAACACAGCTTCATCCACATTGTTAAAAATACCCTAATAAATCCAACGTAAAGGTGGGTTATTTTTCCTGCCTTAACAAATACTGCATTTTGGAGCAGTACAAAGTCCAGACGCATCACTTTGGTGGAGGTCAGCATCTCCATACTACCTAGCTTATCTATAGATAGAAGGAACAACTGCACACTAAATGCTAAATGACTGTTTCTTGAAAGAATAAAAACAAAAAAGCAACATAGGCAGAACATATCTGTAGACCACAGCAAGGAATAAATGTAAAACCCCATTTTCAGTTCGGTTCACCGTGATGACTGGTGTGGCCCAGCAGGATTGTATTAATCTGCATTTTAATTCATTTTGGGAAGGGGGGGGGGGAAGTCAAGCCTTTTAGTTCCTTAAAACCAAGAGACACTGTCTGCATTGTCACAAACTGACTCGAGACCATGTGGGAACTGAGGAACATGCACTTCAGAGAACACAGAGGAACAGGCCACCCTCCTACAATGCGGACACCCTTTCTTGGGGGGTTTTCAGGAGGGACAGACTCAAATGACACACCACTTCCCCAGACAGGTCCCCAGGAGGGCAATGCTGGGGGTGGCTCAGTCGTGGAGCCCATGGTGACAGAGCAGGGGCTGACCAGGCCATCTTTCCACGCATCAGCAGAGGAGTAAACAGGACAGAGCAGCTTCAAGCTCTGCAGAGCTTTTTGAATGTTACCCAGACATTGCTCAAGGACCCGTCTTCCTCCTGACCACCGGTGACGGCTTCCCCAAGAAGATCCTCAGGTATCCCCTCAGAGATACCATTTTCCAGGCTTCCATATGTGTGACCTGTGGCAAACGTCTAACCATTTCCACTTCTCCATCGCTCCCCCTTCCTTCAGAAAATTAACCTCCGTTTGTGCCTCTTCATTTGTGAGCGCTCAGGGTCTCTGTTCTCCCACTGGCGCCGCCAGCTCTCGCGCACAATGCCATTTACACACAAGAAAGCTTTGTTAGCTCGGAAGCACCCAGCCAAGAATTACATAAAACATAGCCCCCTGCCACGTAGGACAACGAGCAAACAAAGAACTGTTTCTTCCCTTTGGTGTTTTAGCTGTGCCAGTGGGGCCGCGAGAGGAGAAAAAAATGCTACTATCAGTGTTTTATAAAAACAAAGTGGCCAAGTTTAAGCCTATTTAAAGTTCATTCTGGAAATTCACTATTTTCCATCATTATTTTTCAAATTACTCTTTAAAAATACATATATTCACATGGAAGGCAGATAGAGAACACGACTGCTCCTGAGAGAAAGGTTTACCATCTATTTCAAAGAGCATCAGCAGTCCTGATGCTGTTGTGGAACACTGGTAGCCATATAGATTGGGAAATTACTCAAGGAGGAACACCTCTCTCAATACTCAAGGCAGAACCCCACGCTGGACTCTGGGAAGCTCCTGCAGACCAGCCGGCACAGGCACTAGGCAGAGGTGGATGCGTCTGTCCTTCCAGCAGGGCACTCTTCCAGGGTGGGTGGGCTAGGGGGCTCATCTAGGCGAGAAGCATCCTCCTGGATGCTTCATTCTGAGCCAGTCGTCACACTGACCCGCTCCTCTGCGAGAGGCACTGACCCCATCCAAGGGCCCGGCTTGAGGTGGGGACTAATTGGGGGAAATAACATCTGCAGTGGAATCCCAGCCACAGCATCTCCAAAGCGGGCACCCAGGAGAGCATCCCAGTCTCCTTGCTGCCCTGCCTGCCTCCTGCCTTGAAGCCACGCTCATAGTTACTGCTGGAAAGCCAGAGCCAAGACCGCACACAGGGACTGTCAGCTCATTACCAGGACATTTAGAGCCAGCTCAGCTATCCCCAACACCCTGTTTACCACCCTTCTCCAGCCTCCCTCGCTGCTCCCCGTCCCTACCTGAGCCATTCCTGGAGATCCCCGTTCTCAGGGTTGAGCAAATGGCTTATGTGAAGCTGCCAATCAACTGTGCAACAACCAGCACCAACACTCATCACTAAAAGACTCCTTTCGCTTTTAGTGTATCATTAAACCACCAACTCCTTCATTTCTCTACAGTCTAAACATGAGCTATTTGGTTTTCCCCTCATAAGAATGCGAGTCCACACACCAACGTCTTGGACAATACCTGTCTTCCTAACTTTTTTAGTTCTGCTATTTGCTTTTTGGACAGGGATATTGTATCTAATATTCAGGTCTTCCTGTTCTCTCTCTGTGCCTTTAAGATGCAGGCTGTGAATTCACACTGCAGCATAACAAGCTTGTTTCCCTCTCTACTCCTTTCCCCACTGAGTCCTAATATTTTGTTTGATTTTCGAACAGCTACTGAGTGTTGAAGTCCTGTTCTCAGCTTATTCAACACAGTGGCTTTTATTCTCCTGAAAAGCTCCCTGAAAACCGCTGCAAAACTGAGATGCCCTTGAACCTCTCCTCTCAAGCAATGCAACAAGGGATAGCTGCAGCTTAAGTATAAAAGATGACTTGGTTGCACAACTGTGGCTCCTCACCTGGAGGGCTTTGAACATTGTGGCTAAAAAGGATTCATTTCTTGTCCCATAACGTTTAATTCAGTTTATGGAAAAACAAGGGGATCAACAAGTTAAAGCAGGGGAGGTTTTCTCCTCCCAAAACTATTGCCGTCTCTAATGCTCTGAGTTATCTCTCTCCAAACACCTTATATGTTTCATGTTTACACAGCTCTCGCTTACAAGTTATTTCAGAGAATGCTCTCATGAGGGACAGGAGAATGGCACTATTCACCCGAAACATAATCCTGCATCAGTGGATTTCCATCTTGCAGAGATTTAGTTGCTCCCTGAGGGAGGAAACTCTTGGAGCATCTCTCTGGAGAGAGATGAGCTCTAGGAAAATGTCTCAGCCTGCAAGAGGAACTCCAGAAGCGACCAAGCTAATCTTGTAGTCCTACTGATTTCTTTAACAACAGGCCAAGCCCTGTAAAAGAGAAAATGAACTTGAATTCTCACTGGGCTCTACTTCTTTGGCAAGCAAGGAAAAATTCTGTTTCAAGGGCATTCTGCTACTCGCTTGAACTCTCATACTTATTAGTTCTTGTGATCTGCAAAATCTGAGCAGAATTTTGTAACTTGGAAAAGGCTATTAGAGCAGGAATAGCCTTGTTTTCCTAACTGTGCAAAAGGCATCCTATCAATATCTCATCTCTGAAAGCAGCACCTCCCCTACTCCTGGTTGATCATTTTGCAGTTATCACTTGTATGTAGGCTCCCTTCTCACCATACCAGTGGTATCTCGCTACAGTCTTCCTCAGCCAGCGAGCAGCAAGGTTCCTGGGGTTAGAGTGGGTTTTCTAGCCCCTGGTTACTCGCAGCACTTCTTCCTCTTACTCGAAGGCTAGAAGAGCCCAAAGTAAAAACAAAAAGGGCCTCTTAAAAAAATGCCTAACATTATTAAGAACTGTAAGAGAGCAGGAGGGAAGCTACAGGCTTCCACCTGAGCTCAGTTTCACATCACTACAGCGAAAGGGGAAGAGTAATCCAGCCTGTAATGAAAGCAATAGCTGCTGTTTGTTGCTGGCCCTGCCGCTTGGTAATGGGAAGGCAGAGGAAATCGCGCATCCTGAAATGGAAATGCCAGTCAGAAATCACCAAGCAACTGAGCCTGCAAGGACACCAACATACAGACCAGGGATGTTTCACTTGGAGCTATCAGTCATACTTGCTCTGGCCTCAAGTGACACGCTTATGCTATTTGATGGGAAGCTTTTCAGTTTGCTGTGGCACAGGCGATCCTCTGGGAATTCTAACAGCTTAACACTATGCGGTGTCTTGAATGTAAGTCAAAGCAATGACAACACTGGAAATAGACCGGTTATGATGCTGGCTAATGGTAAGGAAACTTACCGAACAATCTGCTGAACCAGAAATTCAAAGCACATCACAGCTGTAAAACTGAGCCACAAGTCCCTTACCTGGGGATTGTCTGTATAATGAAGATATCCTGTCCGCGGACAGATTCTTTTATTTCAACTCTTGTTTCTGAAAAGGATTGAAAACAGTCAGTTTTGTTTCCAAACATCAGATTCACAGATTATAGATTTACACACAGATGAGCCAAGGGGATTTTCCAAAGGCTGGTCCCTGGAAGTAAAGAGCTGACATGACACACCAGTAAGTTAGTTGTATTTACAATGTAAAACCAGGCTGAATAGCTGTTCTCTTACACGTAGAAGACAATTACCTAACTCTCAACAAGAGATCCTTTCCACTTCTCCATGCTGAGTGATGAAAGCTCTCAATGCCACATTCATTAGTGAACAATGAAGCACCCAAAGCAGAACAACCTTTAGTACATTCCAAGAAGGCAACTTGGCTCTTTTGCAGCTTATAGCGGGGTCAG
Source organism: Alca torda (assembly GCA_008658365.1). NCBI lineage: Eukaryota > Metazoa > Chordata > Aves > Charadriiformes > Alcidae > Alca > Alca torda. The sequence continues at coordinate 30,461,208 of CM018086.1, read as the reverse complement.
CTCCATACAGGCTGGATAGCCCAAGGCAACACCAGCAGCACAGAGTTCAGAGGGAGAACTCCCCAGTTTCAATATCAAGGTCAAGACATTTCAACACTGACATGAGCTGGAAACCTGGGTCTCTGCTGAACACAATTCCTACAGTCCCAGGCTCAAATGCAAAAGCTGAGCCCTGAAGCAGCTCTGCAAAGGCAAAGCAATGACACCAGGTGTCCCTGAGATGCTCGTCTTAGCCACTCATTTCCCACACAGTCATGAACTAGAGGGCAGGGATAAGCAAAAGGAGAGAAATATCTACCCAGCTACCAAATTCAAAGTCTGGGCACTGTCAGTAACCTTAAGGGACTCTGCTGAAAACAAATGGATTTGCTGTGCAGTGATTGAAGAATGACGTCAGGCCTTGTAGCAAGCACCCCGATTTAAAACTAGCCCCAAAGGGAAGTGAGCTCTCTCTAACCTGAACGCAACAGCCAAGCCAACCATAACCTCGGCAGCTTATGCACCGCGTGGCCCATTCTGGCTGTAAGAGCAGCAGCACTATCACAAATCCTCATGCTGAGTCAGCACCATTTCCATCCCTTCCTCTCACCTGTATCAACCCTCTCGTTCTAGTCTCTCTTGCAAATAAGGTTGCAAATAAGGTAACTGAGGTCTTGAAACAGTAAATGACTCTTAGCCACTGAAATCTGTTAGCCAATATCCTTCTGTTTTAGCCCAGCATCTGAAAATGGATGCTTGCTACATTTAAAGAGATGAAAGCAAACTCCAAGGCACACAGTCCCCAGCACAGCCCCGAATTTGAGCTCTTTAAAGCGAGCGGACAGGTCCTTGCTAGGGCAGCTGTAAACTGCCTGTGGCAGGGGAACCCTGTAAGAAGGGGATAATTTAAAAGTTTACAAGGCAGACACTTAGAAAGTCGGCCATTACTTTTACATCTAGGAGATGTTTTGCTAAGCACAAAAGCACATAAGATTTTATAGCAGATAACACCCAAGGTAGGGCTCTCCCTTAGATAAGAGCATGGGCAGACAAATAAGATAAATGTGTTCCTTGTTTTCCCCTGTTAATTGCTTTGTCCAAGGTCAGACACGGGGGTTTAGCGCTGCCAGGAGGGGCAGTAACATCACAGATGAATCACTGCACTTATTAGACAGGTTTGGTTGATGGAGTTAGCCAGTATTTTTAAGATTACTTTAAAACAGTTGCAAATAGTAAAGATTTCTTACCTCCATTGGTTTCCTGGTACACCACAGATTTCCCCAGCTCAGCACCGAGACGCCTGGAGAGAAAAAAGGAAATTAAAAATGGAGGCACCCAGCAGTTCGTGATCCAAAGCAGAGACTGGGCCGACCATTACGCACCAATAAAACGCAGTACTGCCCAGCAGGGAGCTGAGTGCACCAGCCAGGCTGCAGAACCACTTCCTCAGGGTCTCCTTCCTTCCAAGGTCCCCAGGGAGGGCCCTGGGGCACCGCTGCTCTGCAGCAGGTCAACACTGTACTTGTAAGTGCCAGTCCTTGCATGATTGACCAGAGGCCACGTCTCCCAAGTTACAGCAAAGGACATCTTGCCTGGCCCGTGCAATGCTACCTGAGGTGCATCTGTTGTGGAACTGAACATAAATGATTTACTCAGATTTAATTACTGGCAACCGAATGACTTTTTTTCCCCAACTCCCACGTCTATTTCTTCCCACCCCACCCCCCAACCTTCCTTCTGAAATAACTCAGCAGATTGAAGAGACTTTAACTTAAAAAAAAAGTTTTCTGATTTTTTCAAATTACTCCTTTCTCTTCTCAAACGTCAAACCTACAACATTCATCACAACAAAGATTACAGTAGCTCCATTTGTTTTTTAGGTTCTTTCTTATATATAAAGATTCACTTCAAAGAGTATTTTTAAATGCTGCAAAAGGCAGACTTTTCCCCTCAGGTGACACTTCTGTATTAGTAAGTATTTAGGGGCACATGTGCTTTAACAGTGAGCCTCAGCTGAGAGACCCTGCACCAGCAAGATGCTTGGGATAGGTGTGTTGCTGCAACTCAGCTGGCAAGTCCCTCCTCTCACCTTGGGTCTGGTCAGGGGCCATGCCCACACGCAGAATTAGGGAACAGTTTATGCCTGCAAAATACCTTTGTTCAACACATTGATTATGGCACTAATTTCCTGTCTGCACATATACTGTATTTACCTGGACATATGCCAAAGTTTTGCAAATCAGGAGTAACGCTCAATAAAGAGTCCACATCCGTCACCGGCTCTACTGCCTTCAGCAGTCAGCTCATCTCCATCTCCTCAGCCACAGACTCAGCCTTGTCCTTCAATTGTCACAAAGATTTGTTTTTTCAGAAGTCAATGAGCGAGACAGCTCCTCACCGGCCTGCTGCTGGCCCACCAGCTACTGCTGGCCTAAACTATCAGCCCGCAAGCTGGAGGTCTCAGCTAGAAGCTGGCCTGGAAATCATGGCTGGGACAGCTGCAATAACAGATACTCAAATGCAATTTGCTTAGCTAACTACAAAGCACGTATTTGGCATGCACACATTCCCAATGGTGTGTCTGGCGGCACGTTTTGCCATGGCTGGGGCTGGTGAGTAAACTCACACATCGAGAACCGTACGTGTGAGATTGTAACCAGCCCGACTTGGGTACCGACTGCAGCATCACCCAGGGACCATGCAGTCCAGAGCAGACAAGAACCCAAATCTTTAATTAGGCTTTTCTCACCAGCCCTGCTGGGTTAAAACTTGCAGCTGCAATACAAAGGCATCCTCAGTACCTTCAGTATCTTCAAAAAAGGAGCTGGCAGCTGGTCAAGCAAATGCAAGCCTAGGGATCCCAGGGACAGACACACAGTAAAGGTGAGTTTTGCAGATGGGATCCATCGAGCTCTTACCGCCCATTGTGATCCCACTGTCTTTCTGATGACAGTCAGGCATTTGCAACCACTACGCTTCAGCCTAATCGCTGCCAAGGCATCCAAGTCGAAACAAGCTCAAGTATCACACATACACACAAAACAAACCAGTGTGTGTGTGTGGAAATGTTTAATGACTCACACTTGTTCCTCCACAACTGCATGGCAAGTTTTGCAAGCTCTGTTTGGAGGCATGTGCACCCTGACTTCACTGCAGACAGCACGTTCCTACCTCGCTACTGGGGAAAAAAATAAATAAATCCATTAACAACACTGTGCAAGTGCCCTTAGTCAACACTGCATCTCATGGAAGGAGGGAAAGCTTCTAAAATAGTCCTGGTGGACACACCTCAGCAAAACACCCCTTGGAAGGTAGCACTTCCAATGCTACAAGGTGGCAAACAGATATGGCAGAGGTTTGTGATGCTCTGCGAGGATGTAACTGGCAAGAAGAAACTAGCACCCAGGGGTCTCCTATTCAGATTGTACAGCAACAACGCAGTTTCAGTGCCGCTGAAACAAGAAATTGGAAAGGCAAGTTTGCTCCCTGATGGAAAGAGGGACACTAAACAGCTCAGCTTGTCAAACCCGGGTGCAGATAGCAGCAGAAGAGACAGTAAGCAGCTGCCAACTTAAAGGAATGAGCAGTAGTAGATTGCTCTGGTCAGACAATAAATCCCATCTCTGCTCCAACTGTTGACTGCAAGTAAACAAGAGGGGAGGCAACGAGAAGGATACGAGATAAAACTGCCCATAAAAGTCATACACCAAGCCTGCCTGCAGTGCTCTGCAGTCCCAGGAGCTGCAGGCATGGCAGACGGGCCGACAGGCAGCTCCACCAAAGCAGCTGAGGCATGTTTACCCAAGGGGCACACCTTCCACCGAATCCCTTTCTGAAGGCTTTGCGTAAGCCAAGACTTCAGCCAGTGCAGGAGTCCGATAAAAACCTTGATTTAGCCAAGGCTATTAAAGAGGGGACTGTTTGTATAGCTCCAGTTGTAAAACACCAAATTCCACAGGACTTGGGTCAAAAGGAAGATTTACACAAAAGTCAAGGGCAGAGCACGGCCTTAGCCACCACAAAACCTGGGAGGAACCATTTGTAACAGAGTTCAAAGGTAAATTCCCCTTTCCCGTCACCTCTCCCGTCTTCCCCTCCATCCCCAACTCTTTTCTCTCCAAATCTCCTCCATGCAGAACCTCCCCATCAGTCATTGCTTTAGGCAATAGAGGAATTAAACTGACAGCAAGAACGCTGTTTGCATTCAGCTTCAGCATAACCACATGAACAGGGGTCATCACAATTACTGGATCACATGTCTGCAGACAGGGGCAGGTCTACACTAGGAAAGAAAAGGCTGCCACTACAGGTAACCCAGAGCACACACCCCTACAAAGAGATACAGCTGCTTCTGGAAAAAATAATAATTTAGGTCCTGTAGATAAATCACATCTCCAAGCAAAACAAGGTCCATCAAAAAAGCCCTGCTGTGTGGTGCGGTATTTGGCTACGGGGAGGTAGGAGCTTTTGCTGACACTGAAGTGTTTAAGACTGGAGAACGGTCAGGCTGATTTTACAGCATTTGCAGAAATGTCACTTGTTAAGCAGCACCGAGCAGACATCAGAGCAGGGGTTCACTTCTGGAAGCTTCTTCTCCATTCATGGGAGACAGAAACTCAATTTGGCATTGTTTTTGTTTTTAAAAGCAGCAGTCTTCAGAACTGGGATCTGTTAAGCTATGCACATACAGTCCTGCCAGGCTCAGTGCAGAGGGCTGGGCAGAGTGGGATCAAGGTATTACTACCAGGCTGCTCCCAGTTTTTAAAGCGTTAATGCCATTGCAGTGTAAGCTTTCCCTGTTTGACCACTCACTGCTCCTGATGGGGAAAGCCTTGCTTCTTGCTCTGCTCTACCGTTCTCGCACCAGTTCCATCACTAAACTGACTCCTCTAGGACCTGACAGCATCTAAGAGAAAAATTCTCTTTAAAAATCCTACTCAGAGCAACTGGCCAGTAAAAATTTATATTGATCTGGAATATCTCTCTCTGTAAATGTTGCTCAGGAAAGATGATTAACTTTCCACAGCCTCAACAAATGCCAAAAGCATATTAAGCTGTGGATGCAAGAGTGTTTATAAAATCCATCTCAACCTCACAGCCTAAATGTGAACAGCTTGGAAGTCACCTATAGTTTAATGAAGAAGTGACACACTGCAGTATTTTAGGAAACACTATGGGGTTGTATCAGACTGTACTTTAAAATGCTCCTCTGAAGACTGTCAAAAACCACTGCACCAGGCTCTAGAGACAAACGACAGTCAGTTAAAAAAGACTTGATGTTTAGCTGAATCAAAATTCAAGAGGCAAGCGCAGTTGTAGTATTTCATGCCATCAAAGCATGTTTCAGTACCGCTGGGAAGGAGTCAGACCAGGCTGCGCTGCCTTTTCCCACTCTGCAGCAAACACCTAAAAGATATTTGTAAAGTTATCTCTGAAGGAAGCTTCCAGCCAGTTCGCAGTGCAAACACTCAATTTGAAGAGAAATCTGCATACAGACAAAGCCCTTGACTATGATATTATTTTATTCTGGCAATATCCTCTTCATTAGACTTTCACTGGTCTCAGCTCTGCAAATACCCGACTCTCCTCACACCTACAGACTCCATGAACTGCTGCAGACTCCAGAAGGAACTGGAGCTGACAGCAGAGGATCGGCTCCATGCTTGACGGTGGCCAAAGCAAGCCACAGCCTGACTTTGAATTGCTTTTCAAACTTGAGCAAATCTTTATTTAAACATCAGTCATCTGGGCCAGCTAGCACAGTGGCAGCTCTACAGTGTATTTCCTCATCTCCAACTTCAAGAACAAGGCAGGAAAGGGAAAGGAAACAGCAGCTTCCTGGATACAAGGCAGTATCTTTTGTTCAAATATCCTTATAATTATCTGAGCCCTCCCTTCACCCGGCACGACTGGGTACTTGAAGAACAGTCCCTGCCACTCATCTGCCACTTGTACCCAGAGCCATCCAGCACTTGCATCATTTGTTCCAGCCGTGCCAAAGCCGTGCAGCTGAACTACCATCAAATACCAGGCAGATTTTCCTCTACTCCCACCAGTCTGCTCCTCGTGAAGGAACTTCCCCTAAACCTGGCACTGGCCAGCACAGAAAGCCACCACGCAAAGCCAATCTGCTCAACCACGTTACATGCTCCTTCTAAGCTGCACAGAAAATCTGAAAGCCCAACTGCTCCACACTCACCCTACTCTAACACCGTCCCCTGTCTGCAGCCCTCTTCAACTACACTACTTTTTAGCTGGTTATTCTTTTCCCTTTCCAAAATTCTTTTGTGTAGTGTCACCCTGTAACATCCGTTAGCCTCCTGCCACAATACTGCATCTTCCGAGATGGAAAAGAGTTGGTGCCACCTCCTCTCGTCCTGTAGCACCGCACAAGAGCTCTTTTCAGAAGGCAAGAATAGGGTTTGGAGACGGGGTAGAGCAGCATCACAAGGTTACTGTGATCGACTCCCCTGTGCCATCCTCTCACATGCTGGCAAGATGACTTAATGCGGAAGGCTGACATTACCCTTCTCTCATCCCATCAGAAATTCTCCTTCAGCTGAGGGAGGTTGCTGAGAGTCCTAACACGCTGTCTCTCCCAAAAGCAGGGCTCACCTCCCACTCATTCACAGAAAACACCACCCTGGTTTTAGTGTTGTGTCCCCTGCTCCCTACAACCAGAGATCAGAACACAAGTCTCCATCTTTTCCTCATTACTCCACGTTGTTTAGGCTCACGACATTGCTTTTATCTTCACATCACCAGCATTTTCTGTGCTGCAAACAAAATGAATATCTAGAACAGTCACATCCACAGCCTGCAATGAGTTTATGACAGTATCACTTCCCACATAACGCAGACCTGCAGGAGCGCTGGGGAGGCATTAGCAAGCTTCAATCAGCAATCCCCTCCAACCCAAACACACAAGCAGGGAGTGGAATGTATTATTTGTACCCTCTGTGCCAGACACTGCAGTCAGAGGGAGATCTAAATGCATCTGTTGGATTCCAGAGATTAAAAAGACTTGCTAGACCTCCCTACCCCCAGCAGCACACAAGGCCCATTAGGGATCAGCACTGGTCACAGAAATTATCTTTCTCCCCTGCAAATGCAGCTTCTAATCAGGTGCCAAGTGTCCTAATTACAGCAGGAGTTGTCTTTCCATCTGGGCAAGAATTTAAAAAAAAAAAAAAATAAAAATCATCCCTCTCAATTTATAAGATACAAGTAAACACATGGGGTTTTTTTTTAAATGTTTCAGTGGTCCTGAATCTAAGGCACATCTTTATTAAAGTTTCACAAGGTATTTGGTTCTCATAAGCCAGCACAATCTCCTCTTCCTGGCAGATACTAACATAAACAAAAGCTCTGAAAACTCAAAGTGAAAGTTAGACTATCTGGTCACTCATCCTATAACCAGACAAAAATACGTAATAGGAAATTGTAAAGATTGGAAGCATGCCAGAATGCCACGCTCAAAGCTTGAATCGAAAGCAACTCTGGAAGTTTTGCCTTAAGTGACACGAGGAGACTGAACAGCTTTCAGATGTCTGGTTTATACCACACTGCTCCTCCCCAGGCTTGGGATTTTAAAACAAGATAAGCCAGTATTGATTTTAACATCATACCTACAAGCAACAGAGCCTGGATGGACAAGTGTCTCAAGGGGCCTTACTCCTAATATTGCGTGTTGTTTTAAAGTTCTTTTACTACTTATACTAAAGGTCATAAAAAAACTTTAAAAAGAACGCACAATATTAGAGGACAGACTCACCCTTATACGACTGCTCCAACTCTATTAAAAGGCGCGACTGACCTCCCCAGCAAAGTACAGGCTGGGATGGGACACAGTGGGAAAGCCAGCAGTCACGCATCTTTTGCAACCTGAAAAAACAAGGCATGTATTACAAACGTGTTGAAACAGCCCCTGAGCCCCTAAGGGAAGTTAGTGCAAAACCACCGCTCAAGATGCTGAAAATACCTTTATTTTTGGGAGACTTCTTACTGCGGGCAAATCCTTACTATGAACGGTTCCAGATTGTGCACCCCCCTCCAACAAAGCCACATCTGCCTATCATGCTACTCCCCTTTCCATTTCACAGTGGTCACTACTCCTGTTTTACAGACAGTAAATCTATGCGTCCTGAAGTCTCTGTTTAGCCAGTAGCTGTGTATCACACTGTTTTGCTCGCACCACCACCGGAGCATCCGACTTCCTCGCTGACGTTAGAGCCAAGGCAAAAAGCCCACACCGCCTCTATTAAAAGTTTACTTTGTGAAGGACAGACAGGAGGTCACTCTCTGGATCCTGCTGTCATTCAGCCTGAGAGCATCACTGGGAACCCTGCAGAGGGTTACAGCAGCACGTCACACAGCCAGCTGCGTGTGCCATGGCCTGGGGAAGCCTGCTCCATGTCTCTTCTCATTACATCTTTAAAAAAAAAGCAAGTTATTTTTAAGACAAAGAGCAGAGAATAAAGATTGCCCATTTGCTCTTTCAGTCCTGAGAACTTGGAACTCGTCCCCAGGGGACTTCTGTTATGTTCTGTGTTGACGCAACAAGCCAAGCCATGTAAAACCATGCCTCATCTGCTGCAGCAAAACTTACTTTTTTATATAAAGAGACTTTATTTTCAGAGTTGTACCCGTGAAAGTAAAGTGATACTGAACTGACCAAATACAGTAAAAATACATGAACCAAAAAAACCCTCTCCACTCCCAAACACAAGGATTTCCCTCTCTGCCTCACACCCAAAGAAGTCCATCACTATTATCCAACACGCATCCCATCAACACCAGCGATCCCAGCCAAACAGCCAAGTCAGCTTCATGGAGATAATCTGTGCTAAGGATTGAACAGTGTTTATTAAGGTAGCTGGATGGATAGCAAAATGTTCTTGCAGTTTAAAGTGGCAGCACACCTGTATTTAGTAACGCTTTCAATTTAAGCACGCCCTTGAGGACAGGAATGGGCCGGCAGCTGCCTAAGGATGCTATCTGCTGCAGCAGGCAAACAAGCACTGAGTCCTCTTGATTTTGGGAGCAGCTTCCTATGAACTATAGCTGGGAAAAAGCAGAAAGGAACCCCAAATCCTGCTTTAGGACAACAGCTCCCCAGTACACAGATCCCTGTCTCAGAAAAGCTCCTTTGTCTAGGAGTACCCCAATTTGAACCAAACTAATTCAAAACAAAAGATCAAGTGTCAGGGGAAATTCAGTGCTCCTCAGTGCACCAAGAGCCCCATTTTGGACCCAGCTGTAACACCCTTCATTCAGCAGGACCCAGCACATCCATCCCTGACAAAGTCAAGGTCAAACTCTGCCCAAATTAATGGGCTAAAAAAAAAAAAGGGCACACTTCTACCCCTAAACTTAACTTTCTCTTGTTAGCATGCAAGGTCCACACAATGAATGCTCCCCGCACCCTGAGCAGTGAAGTTGTTGAGCAAACAAGGTCGCCTGCCTGTCCCCACAAAAAGCAGCAGAGAAAGTTTTGAGCACCTCCCAGACCAGTTAAAATGCTTTCTGAGGTTTGTTCAGCCAAGTTTAACCTCCTTCCTCCCCAAAAGTAACAGCCTCTGCTGCAAAGCCTCTCCAGCATTGAAATGGATGTCATACACGCAAAAGGCGGAAAGCAGTGGGTCTGTTTTCATCGCTGGGTCAAATTCAGTTATTGGGAGGGATGAGCCGGTGCTAGGCAGGAGAAGGGCAGAGCTGCTGAAGAGTCGCAGTGCAAAACCTACGCAGCAAAGGTGTTCGCAGCAGATGCCTTTGGCTTGGGAAGGCGGGAGGACGCCAAAAGCCTCTCCAGCCGCTTTGAAGAAAGCCAGCCTGCACAGAGGAGCTCGGGGGGGCGGGGGGGAGGGAAGAAACTTGAAAGAGAGGGAACTTACTCCGTGATCCTCTTCGCCAGCTCGGTGCAGGCTGCCGTGGAGTTGGCCGAGAAGACCCGGTAGCCACTTCTGGCTGCGTTCATCGCCAAAGGCTCATGCAACCCCCGTGGAGCTCGAAAGTGAGAAAAAACAGATTTATAAGGCAACAACAGCTTCCGTGGCATCCTTTTCTTCCTCTCCGCCACGATCACCGCCCCTTAAGGGGTGGGGAGGAGGAGGAGAACAACCCTTCCGCTACCTGTGGTCTTCCTGGTCCACTCCCGTGTCAAAGTATGGAAGAGGAGGGTGGAAAATATGACTATTAAAATAAAACAGAGCAGCAACACCAACCTTGGGAGTGGAAGGGGGGCGGGCAGCGGGCTGCCTGTAGAGCAACCCCCCCACACCAGGAGCCAGCCCCCGGGTAACCCCGACCCAAACCCGCCCCACGCCCCCCCAGAGGCACCTCACGTACCAGGGGTGGGGAGAGCTCCCAAAATTGAGGGGGCTGCAAGGCAGAAAGGGGGTTCCAAGGCTGAAAGGGGGCTCCCCCTGGCTGGGGAAGGTGGGGATGACCTGAGGGGGGGGGGGGGGGGGGGAGATTGGAAGGGGGGGAGATTGGAAGGGGGTCCGTGTGAGGCAGCAAGCAGGGAGATGTCCCTGTGATGGTGGGGGGTCCCTGTGGTGGGGATGGAAGGGGGGGGTCCCCTCACATTCCCCTCACCCAGCCAAGCGAGCTCCGCCACCCGGCTAGAGCGCCGCTCCCCTCAGCGGCCATCTTCTCGGCGGAGAGAGACCGCCCCCGCTGCCATGTTAGGTGAGGGCACTCTCCCCTTCACAGCAGGAGAAGGGCTACATCACCTCCTGCCCCAACAGCGCCGGTACCTGAGGAGGAGGCGTGAAGAACGGCGTAAAATCCCTTTCCTCGGCGAGGAGGTGCGCAGGCCGGCCACCGCACTTCTGCCCGGCCTCAACGCGGCGGCTTCACTGCCCGCGCCTAAGATGGCGGCCCGCCGGAAGCGCGGTGGCGGCGCTCTAGCCTCGCTCTATGGCCGGCGGGGCGGGAGGCCTGCCGCCTCCCCTCGGTGGGGCGGGGAGGGATGTGGGGCGCCCGCCCCACCGAGGGGAGGCGGCAGGCCCGCCCGCCCGGCGGCCCACAATCTTCAGGAGGGGTTCTGCCAGCCAGGCCCCAGGCCTTCCCTCAGCACCCCGGTGCCATCATGGCGGCCCTGAGGAGCTACACACCTCTGCACCGTTTCCCAAAGGGAACGCTGGCTCGCTGAAGGTCCTCCGGGCTCTGTGGGTGTTGAGGATAAAGTCCCTCTCAGGTACAGGCACTTATCTAAGCAGAAAATTTCTGCTCCCGCTCGGCTGGCAGGGCTCTGTGCCGACCTTTCCAGGCCGAACGAGCATACTTTATATCACAAGGAAGGCAAACAGCATTAATTTCATCACCAGGATCACCCCGCATTGCTTTGTTTCTTTCATCGCTTTGCGTCTCCCTGGAGGGAGAGCTTTTTCCCCCCTCGGTTTTCTACGCCGCTGTGTAAGGTCATCATCCCCAGGGCTGTTTTCTCCTGGCTAAGAGGAAGAAGGTTGCGCTGGGCTTCGTTCAGGACATGGAGGATGTACGCCCCCGTTATTCGGTAGCATCTCTCCCCGCTGCCGGGCTGCTCTGGTGCGCGCCAGCCGCTCGGGGTCAGGTACGTGACAGTGGTGGTGCCTCTGGCGACGACTCCTGTCAGAAACCCTTCGTGTCAGTCCCCTTCCGCCAAACACTTCATTAAAGATTGTCTCTCTCCAGCCTTTGTTAAGATGCAGCATCCTCAATGCAAACAAGATACAAATGCATCGGCGTCCCCTCCGTATGCTGCTGGTGCACCTCCTGAGCACCAAGATGGCAAGTTTTGTCTCCCCTCACCATGTCCAGTGACATGTCTTTGTCCCTGCAGCGTGGATCCATCCCCACATCCCCTTCCACGATCACTCAAGACAAGCCCCGCGGTTATTTAGCTGGTGTACGAGGCAGGAGAGTCCCCCGTTCACCTCACCAGCCACCTGGCTTTGCTCCCGCGGCAGGATCAGGCTGCAGGGCTCAGCATGGATCCTCCATCACAGCCGTAGCCCTGTGGGGACCCACCACGAGAGCAGCGAAAGGGGCTGCGGGGTTGCGTGATGCAGCCGGGCAAGGTCAAGGTTTATATCACTGCATCCACGGTGCCTGTGCTGGCAGGGAGCGCGGAGCCATGGCACGGCTGTCACCCCCTGCGCTTGCTGCGGGGGCAGATCCAGCACACCACCAGCCCCCTCTCCCAACACGCAGTTTGTAGCCACCACAGCTGCCTGTGGTCTCTGCTGGGTCGCTGGTGCCTCTCCACGTCCTTTCTGTCCCCTGCAGGTCCGTGCCTTGTCCTGGCAGGGGCTGTTCTAGCTCCACTCCCATGTCCCCGCTTGTTCCCCGATGGCAGTGTAAGGCGAGGCGAGAGCTAACAGAGCATCAGCTGTCTGGATTCACTCCGAGAAGGCAGCGCAGCCAGCGGTGCAATGCTGATCCGGCCTTCAGCCTGGCGATAGCCCTGCAGCTTGGGATGAACCGGCAGCATCCATGCCCAGATCCCCCCTCACGGGCACCCGCAGCCCCAGGCTGGGCTCTCCCGCGGTGTGTATTTAGTGATGGGCACTGCTGCCCTGCAAGGCATATTTGTTTGACAGCGGTCACAGCACCCGCACTGTGGCCGTTCACTTGTCACAAGTTGCTGGCTTTGTACTTCCATCCCTGGAGGTGTTCAAGGCCAGGCTGGACAGGGCTTTGAGCAGCCTGGTCTGGTGGGAGGTGTCCCTGCCCATGGCTTGGGCTGGAACTGGATGGTCTAACCCGAACCATTCTACGATTCAAAAGGAAGAAGCTGAAAAAAAAAATGGAGGGGGGGGGGGGAGGTGGGGTGGAGGGCAGACTATTCTTGGATGGAGGAAGTTGGCTGCTTCCCAAGGTCCCTCCTGCACCCACCAGAGAAACAGCAGCTCCTGGGGAGCAGGGACACCCCAAGGGACGTGGGGACAGCGGGGACAGGCTCCTGTGGGGACACCCTGGCGAGGGCAGCAGCAGCTGCAGGGAGAAACCCCAGAGCAGCACCCAGGAAGCGGGGAGCAAGCGGGGACATGCCCTGAGGGTGAGGAGGGAGACCCAGCACTGCGGGGGGGCCACGGCACGGCACCTCTGCAGGGTGCTCAGCCTCCCACCAGCACCTTCCCAGGTCCCTGGGGAAGGGACTTGCTGCTGCCCTTTGCGTTTAAAGCCCTTCCCTCCTGGCTTGCCATGCAATTCTGGTGTGCTGGGGAAGGAAGGGCTGTCTAACTCCTTCCCACCTGCGGCCAGCTGGCTCCTCGCTTGGCATCCTTGGCACACCAGCCCGTCCTGAGTGCCCCCAGCCCCTCCTTTTCCCCCCCGTTATCCTCCAGTCCTCATTCCTGCTGCTCTGCGGGGTGCTCAGACCCATCCTGGGCACGGGGGATGGATTCTGCCCGTGTTGTCACCTGCCCTCGCTTTCCCAGCTGAGGTGCAATGAATTTGTGCGTTCTGCTGCCAGGCAGCCACCGGCACAGCAGACCTCAGGTGACACCTCTGCGTGCGTTCACCTCGGAGGTGCTTGACAACACGTCCTGCCCCAAAACCACCCCACTCTCGTCTTGCTGAGATACCCCCTGGTGTCCCCAGCTTCATCCCTGCGGGAAGAAGCCCAGCAGCCTGGCAGGGACGCCCCCGCGGGTCCCGCTGGGGCAGCTGGTGGAGCTGCGGGGTTGGGATGAGCCCCTGAGGAGCCCAGGCAGGGCAGAGGGCAGAAATCATGGTCGTTATCACTGTACCAACCAACCTTTCTCCTGGAAAAGGAAGCACCTCTGATTTCTCTGCTCTGCAGGCTGAGGGTCACACCTGGTTTTACAGCCAGGCAAAGGAGAAGAAAGAAGGAATTCTGTTTACTTAAGGAGTAACTAATATCCCAGCTCCTGGCATGTACGGAGGCAGCAGAAACCTCCCCCACAGTCCATGGAGAGCAAGGCTTTGCAGCCCTTTATTATTTCATTATCAGCCGGGCAGGATTAGGAGGGTGGGTCGGGGAACAGCACCAGCTTTAAGCAGGTTTAGCTCCTCTGAAAAGGCTTATCCAGGCTCAGTCTCACTCGCTGCCTGCGACGCAGTTATTTGCTGAGCAGAGGGCTTTGAGTAACGTTGGGGGCACAGGGGGTCGTGCGTTTTTAATAGGAAAGAAAAAAAATGGTAAAACCCAGCAGGGAAAACCTGGGAGGTTCCTTTACCGGGAACTGGCTTTATTTGTTGAATTTCAACGACCAGGGCAGGCAGTTTCTCAACTCCGCCAAATCCTGCATCACTCCCTGGAGAAAACCAGAGCCTCAGTGCTGCCCTGTGCATGCCGGGGGGCTTTGGGGCGGTTTCTTGCATCGGACCAACACGGCGCCAGGGCGGGACAGCCATTGCAGCCTGCTTCCTGCAGAGCTGGATGAAGTTTTGCCCTTTCTCCTTTACCAAGTTTCTCCCTGGAGCCCGGGTGGGGTGGCCGGAGCACGCCGATCCCAGCCCGGCAAGAATCCATGGGAACTGTGGCAGCAAATCCCTCTTCTTCTTCTTTCCAGGCCAGAAATGGGAGGCTGTGGTGGGACGCTGTGTCCCCCATAAGTATTTCTGCCCTGGGGGATGCTGCCCGCAGGCGCCGAGCATCGCGGTGGGAATCATGCTCCTCCCAGGATCAGGATCCTGGCTCCCAGCCTGGCTGGTGGCATCCCGGCCAGGTGGTTCTCATTGCAGCCTCTGACTCACCTCCCAAAAATGCCTGCGCTCACATCATGGCAGGAAACCGCTACCGGGAAGTGGTGAAAACCCTGCAATGGCCTGAAATTCGTCTTCTCCCAGCAAAGGGGGAGATCAAACGGCAGCACTTTGGCCTCAGTCCCTCTGACGCCAGGGCTAGTCATTGGGGTGACTTTTCGGCTGAGCGAGCGGTGTGTGTGGTTACTCCAGACTCAGCAGCTTCTCGCGAGGCATTTGGGAGTGTTTCCCCAGAGCAGGAGTGACCTCAGAAATATTTTTGAGTCAATCATCAGCTGGGAGGAATGAGCTCAGCTTGTTGGCATTGCCCAGAGCTTCCCGGCAAGTCCTGTGGTCCCGGCCTGTGCCGGTCGGTGCTGAGAGCTCAGCTGAGGGGTAGCAGACCATGGTGGGTTGCAGAGCTTGGCTGTGATTTAGGAGCTGCCGTAATCCCCAGCTCCTCAGAGTCTGAGAAACCTCCTGGGTCAAGCCCTGGGCCCTGCGTGAAGCTGGAATTGTGGTTGATCCCTGCTGCCCACGGGTCACGGAGACAGAGACCGAGGGTGCAGTCACTTGCCAGAGTCCTGCAGCAAATGGGTGGCAGACCCAAAACCTGTGTCCCGTCTTGTGTGCCTCAGGTGGGACGCGATCCAAATCGCTCCCCTCCAGGGGACACCTCTGTTATTTCTGTCCCCTCCTGCTTGGTGCTGGTGCCCTGGGTCGGCACCAGCATCTCCCCAGTGGGCACAAGGGGACCGTTCCCCACGAGCCCCTGCAGCTGGGGGCTGAGAGGGGCCGAGCCGCAGTCCCCGGGGCTGGGTCTGTCCCAAAAAGGCTCCATCTCCACACCGGCTGCTCCCACAGGCGCTGGCTGGAAAGTTCCCACTGCTGCAGTCGGTGCCTGTCCCCCTGCCAAACCCTGCAGCCCTGCCAGCCCCGACGCAGCGCAGAGCTGCGCTATTTCTGGCTCCACCTTGAGACATGTACTTTCAGCAGCGGGAAAAATGCTAAAAGAGACGGATCTGGGATGAGCGCATCCCCTTCCCGTCCCCGTCCCCGGGGGCGGACGCGGCAGAGCGGGCAGGGATCTGGAGGAGCCGCGTGCCTCGAAGCGAAAGGCTGCGGTTCATCCTGCAGCAGAGCCGTGTCCTCTGCTCGCCTCCCCCGGGGCTGCCACTGCGGGGTGGGCAGCAGGAGCCTGGGATCTGGGCCTGCCCCGGCACAGAGAGCCTTGGGTCCACGCTGAGCTGGGGTGCATCAGCTTGGAGGGGGGGGGGGGAAGGGTTACAGTGGGGCTGGGGAGCCCCAAGTCTCTCTGCTTTCTTCCCCCAGAACAAGCTCCCTGGGGAGGAGCAGCTCCTCTGGCAACTGAGGGCAGGAGTAGGAAGAGCCTGGGGGCAGGATCAAGCTGAGGGGGTGTTTAATTGCCATATTTAATCCTTGCCTGCTGCTTCTGCCTCAGTTTCCCCAAGCACAGAGCATCCACCACATTCTCCAGCGAGCCCAGGGCATGGTGCTCCAGGCACAGAATCACAGAATGGTTCAGGTTGGAAGGCACCCTAAAGCCCACCCAGTGCCACCCCCTGCCCTGGGCAGGGACACCTCCCACCAGACCAGGTTGCTCCAAGCCCCGTCCAGCCTGGCCTTGAACACCTCCAGGGATGGGGCAGCCACAGCTTCTCTGGGCAACCTGCGCCAGGGGCTCACCACCCTCAGTGAAAAATTTCTCCTTAATATCTAACCTAAATCTCCCCTCTTCCAGTTTAAAACCGTTACTCCTTGTCCTATAGCTCCCCTCCCTGATCCAGAGTCCCTCCCCATCTCTCCTGGAGCCCCTTTAGGGACTGGAAGGGGCTCTAAGGTCTCCCCGGAGCCTTTTCTTCTCCAGGCTGAACCCCCCCAGCTCTCTCAGCCTGTCCTCACAGCAGAGGGGCTCCAGCCCTTGCAGCATCTTCGTGGCCTCCTCTGGGGAGGATGCCCATATGAGCCTTCTCCCAAAAAAAACTTCTGTGGAGCCTGGGGCACCCCACCAGCCCTCCCAGGACAGGACTCTGAGTGAGGGGTGTTTCCTCTTGAAGGGAGCCTGGTGGCCTCTGTGGTCACAGCTGGACCGGACGCCCCGTGCCCTGGGTGAGCCCCCTTTGCAATGAGAAAGGAGGTGGGGGATTCACCACCAGCTGTCCCCACCGGCTCGCCGGCTCCATGCTGCATCCCTGCGCCGTGTCCCCATGCCGCCCTCCCACACGCGTGGCCTCTGCGGCACCGGGCGGGCAGGAATGGAGCCGATCAGGACAAACATGACAGGCAGACGCCTGCCCATGGTGCGGGAGCCCTGGCTGCCGAGCACCCTTTGGGCTGCCGGTTGGGTCAAGGGAGCTCATTAAGGCTCTCGTAATTAAGATAGCCCCAAACGATTGTTTATCAGCACTTAGTGGTGACAGAAGCGATCCCGCTTCCGCAGCAGACATCGCATCTGGAGGCAAACAAGTGGTGTCCGTGCGGGACCCGGGCAAATCAGCCGACGGCTGCGGGGAGCAAAGGGACCCACCCAGGGCTGGTGGCGGGCACCGGGCTGGCTGTGGCATGAAGCGGGCAACTGCCAAACATCGGAATGGGGTCATGTGAAGTCCCCACAGACCAGCACTAAGATGGAAAAGCTCTGCCTGGCTGTCCCCTGTCATCACAGAGGCTGAGTTTGTGCCGGTCCCATTCTCCGTAGGAGAAAAACCTGGCTGCAGCCCCCTCATCTCCCTGTCCTGGGCATCCACCCCATGGGCAGGCTCGCCCTAACCCTTCCTGTGCCCGAGCACACTGCCGGCTTCCACAGCTCGCCATGAAGCCGCCCTCAGCCCCTTTCCCCAGCCCGCACCCAGCAGAGTCCGGCCGGGCATTCAACGCCCAGGCAGGCAGGGAGAGGGGAATCCCCGTGGCACAGGGCCACGGATGGATGTAGCGCGGTGAAGCCAGAGCCCAGAGCAGACCCATCGCCCCATGGCACCTGTCAGCAGTGCCACAGCTGCTGTCACATCCTCCCACCAGGTCTCGTGCCTTCCTGTCCGGAAACAGGGTGCGGGTTAGTCACCAGGAAGGGTGAGGGGCAGGTCAGGACGTCGCGCTCCCCAGCATCCAGCTGTTTCCTCCCGTGACACCTTGCTGAGGACCTCGGGGCTCTTTACAAACGCCGGACTGCAGCATGGTCACAGCTGGGGAAGCGGCCAAGCCCAAATCTCACCCAGAATCAGCCGCAGGTGCTGCGGCTCCTCAGCCAAAAGCAGCAGCCAGCAAGTCCCTGGGAGTGGGTTCTGCCCCACCTCCCCCTCTCAGCATCTCTTTGAACCCAGAGCGCCCAGGGAAGTCTTTGGTGATGTTCCAAATTATGGCACCTCGCCTTAGGTCACTGGGAAAGCGAGGCTTAACAACCGTGTTATCTGCCCAGCTGGTCATCCCGTGCCCTCCCGGTAATTTTTGGCCAGTCCCAGTGGGTTTAAGTGGGGACAGAGGGCTGAGGGCTCACCGCTAATTAAACTGCGGTAGGTGTGAAGAACAATGCCTTCCCAGGGTGCGAGCTCAAGGTTCCGGGGTCTCAGGCTGCTGCCAGCCCTGCAGCACGCAGAGTGCGAAACCCACGTGAGCACTGCCACGAAGGGTGGTCTGAGGATGAGGATGTGGCGAGGAAGGCCCAGGGGAGGAGGAGGGAGGGACTGGGGCACATCTCTGCCTGCCTTACCATTCCCACGGCGCCTGTCCGAGTGCCTGTCGCCCGCTTCCCCGTGCAGAGGCTCAGCTCTGCTTTGGTTAGAGCCTCAGGGGAGCAAAGGGCCAGCTGGAGCCTGTGGAGCAGAGATACATCCATGGGGAACTGGCTGGCAAAAGAAATCCTTGCTGATCTGGGCCAGACCCTCCAAGCCCAGCAGCCCCTTGGGAGGGTGAGGTCAGTCCTGTCACCATCAGAAGCTGCTCTCAATGACACTTGCCAGCCGCCGTGGGGACGGAGTGGCTCCCAGCAGTGCTGGCACCTCCGGCAGGTCCCCTGGGCTCCGTCCCCAGCGCTGTGTGCCCTGAGGTGGGGTTCATGGCACAGCCCACCCCCTCTACGGGGCTCCATGCCCATGGCACCTCCAACCCTCACGGATACCTGATGGCAAACCACCAGTGACGGGCTGGACGTCGTCCCCCTCCATCCTCTCTCCTGGAGGTGTCCCCCGCTGGCTGCCTGCTGTCCTCCTCATCCCTCGCTGTGCCTTGTTTCCTCCAGGCTCTCCTCCTCTCGCCCTGTCCCAGCTGGAGAGATGCAGAAACGGTGTTAAGTGCTTGAGCAGGCACCATGGCCCTGCCAGCGCTGGTCCGTGTGTTGCCGGACACGATGCATACGAGCTGGGGCTGCTGGGGCTGCCCAGAACTTTGCTGCCGCTCTCCTGGCGTGACCGTGGGTCCGTGCCGTGCCAGCCCCATGACTGCGGACCGTGGGAGCACCCATGATGGCCACCCACCCCACAGGGCAGAGCCACCCATGGCAAACCCACAGCGTCGCTTTGCCCTCGCGTGTTTGCAGACCCTTGCTTCAGCCGGGTGTCCTGGGTGTCCCCCCCCCGCCGCTGCCCGCCCCCCCGGAAGCCCTGCCCGGAGCGCGGGTGGCGCTTGGGGAAACTGAGGCAGGTTGGGGAAACTGAGGCAGGCTGCGGGGGTGGGGGTGGGGGGCTCAGGGCAGCCCCGGGACGGGCCCCCCCCGGGCTGGGAGGAGGGTGTGGGTGGGTTAAATTTTTATGAATGGGGCCGCCCCGCCTGCCATTGCCGGGCGGCGCGGCGGGTGTCAGCAGCGAGCAGCGGCGGGCGGCGCTCCCCGGTGCGTCCCGCTCCCGTTCCGCCGCCCGATGGCCGCCGGCCGCCGCGCTCCCCCGGAGCCCGGTGGGGGCCCGGTGTTACTTCAAGGCATCTTCGGTGCGGGACCTACCGCCGGTGCTGCCGCCTGCTCCTTGGCTCTCACCCCCCGGGAGTTGCAGGTGCGTCGTCCCGGCGGTTCCTCCGGGGGCTCGGCCGGTCCCGACGCCGCGCTCCGCCTGGCCGACTGCGTGGGCTCCGCCGCCTTCCCCGCCGCCGCCGCCGCCGCTTGCTTCTCCCTGGTCTGCTACCCCTTCCGCGGGCCGCGCTGGGGCTCGCCCGCCCGGCAGCGCCTGGAGCGCACCTTCCGCGTCTGCCTGGGACCCGACGCCGAGGGCAACCTGCGCATCGCCCAGGCCTGGAGCCGCAGGATCCGGGAGCTCTCGGTGCCCGCCGTGCCCGCGCAGGACGGTGAGTGGTCGCCCCACGCTCGGGGGACGCCCCTCCGCGTCCCCGCTGCGGGGCCCGACGGGGCGAGCCCCGGGACCGGGCGGAGGGGGGGGGGCGGTGTTGGTGTTTGCCGGGACCGGGGCCGGCAGCCCCCCGAGGGCGTGGGGACCGCCAGCTCTCCGTTGCCTGTGCCCAGGCGGGACGGCTGTCCCCCCCTTGGGGACGCGGCTGGCGCCCTGCCGGGAGCGCTGCGCCCTGGTCGGGTCCCGAAGGGACAGGTCGGGGTCGGGGGGGGGGACACGGGACGGACAGGGGGCGATCTGCAACCCCGCAGGGTCACCTGGATCCCTCCCCCCGCCCCGAGCCTGGGGGGGACGGGGACATCCCTGTGCACAGCCCCGGGGCCGGGGGTGGCTTGTGCCCCCGCTTTCTCCCTTAAATCGTAAGGGGCAGCAGGGACGCGGTCACACCACGGGGGCCCTTTGCACGGGCCCCCCCTCCCCTCGCATCACTTCGGTTCAATAGCAAAGCTCCAAAGGGCAGCATAAACCAAGAAAAAAAAAAAAAATAAAGTCATCGTTGCTGACGCAGGCAGGACGGGAGCCGGGCACTGTCCCCGGCAGGTCCCATCCATCACTTGGGAGAAGGCGCATCCCTGCGGGACCCCCCTGGGCCCAGCGGGGTCCCAGGGTGGCATCCAGGAGGGGTCCGGGTATCACTTCCCGCTCCCTCCGGGAGCTGCCACCAGCTGGAAGGGGAGCGGCTGGCTTGGGGGCCAGGTCCCTCAGCTCCCGCAGTCAGGGCAGGGCAGGCTGGCATATATTTGAACATCTGAGCAGAGATTCAATTATATGCACTACTTCATTTATTTAGCTGTCCAGTCGCACTGATCAGACTTGGAAATTAAGAGGCATGCGGTTAGAGGGATCCTGTCAAATCGCATTTAGCCCAGCTCTCCCCCTTTGGATTTTAAAATGCAGCTTTTTTTACATGACCTGCAGCTACAAAACAACTTTCTGCTGCTCTTCCTAAAGAATAAAAACAAACCCAGTGGAAAGGGGTGAGGGCGAAACCAGTTCCCTGGCTCCGTTTCCAGCCTGAACTCCGCAGCTGCAAGTCTCCGAGCGATTTGAAGCCTTTGCCCTTTCAGCAGGCGGAGCGAGGGCGCTGGGGCAGGAGCAGCTCCGTTGCATGGCAGGGGCCTCGAGGGAAGGCCAAGGAAGGAGGACAGGGGAGAAGGCGGCGCGGGATTTTTTTGCAGTTATTTCTCGAGCTGAGGGCCAGCAGGATTTGCAAACCTCTCCCCCCCTCCAAGTTTGAGCCGGAGCTAAAAATGCCTCTTGCCACACCCTGCGCTCGCCTGCGGCCTCACGTGCCGCCATCGCCGCCTGCGCGGGACAGATAAGGCTGTGCCGGGCAGCCGCGTGCGAGTCTTTGCAGAGCAATCCTGTCACCCCATCCCTGTGGGGAGGGGACCGGGGAGCCACCGGCGATCCCGTCCTGGTGGTGTCTCCGCTCTAGCATCCTCTGGGATAAAAGCCCTGTGGAGAGCTGCAGCGGAGGGGAAGCTTCACCCTCCTTATTTCACCCCAAGGGGGAAAAATGAGTCCCTCCGCAATGGCTGACCCCAGAGCTGGGCCTGTCCGCAGCGTGCAGGGACGTGTCCCACCCTGCAGCTGGCGGGGACGGAGCAAACCGCCCCCGGGCTCGTGTCCTGATGGGGAAATCCAGCCCCTGGTTGTGGTCGGAAGCTGCCATCGAGCTGCTGTCAGCAGCCACGGCGGTGCGGTGTGTCGGAAGCGAGCAGGACGTGGCCTTGCCACAAGTCCCCGTTTTGGGGGACCTCGCCATGCTCAGCCCCTCGCCAGGCGGAGGAGGTGACACTCTATGGAGAGGGGATGCAGCGGGCACATCCCGGTCCATCCCAGCCTCATGCCAGCTGGGTCACCGGGCAGGACAGCCCTGTCCCCCCGCCAGCCTGGCACGCTTGTTCCTTCTGCCCAGAGAGTTTCCAGGAGGATGCGGGGACACAACAGAGCAGCCGGGGCTGCTGGTGGAGCCGCAGCAGCGTGGTCCCCACATGAGCGTGGCCGGGACACGTGTCCCATGGGGGGACGCAGGCGGAGAGCAGAGTTTGTGCAGTAGCAGCAGCTGGAGCCCCTTCCTCCTGCTGACTCAGTGTCTGCTCCGCTCGCCGCTGGAGGTTGAAAGCAGCCGCACGGTGCCGGGAAGTCGCCGAGCCTTGCCGAGATGCGAGGGGCCGGCCGGTGTTGCGCAAGGGAGAAGGGATGCTGCTGAAATCCGGCCCCCCCATCCCCGGCCTGAGCATCGCTGCTGCTGGGCTCCGGCTCTGAACCAGCACCCCCGGCTCCTGCTGTGGGAGCTGGGCTGAGCCTGGCGCTGCTGGTGGCACTGGTCCCACGCTGGGATCGCATCCCCTTCCCTCTTCACACCCTGGTACCAGCAATCTGTCCCTGGTGGTGGAGTCACGGCATCCCTCGGTGCCCTGAGCAGGGTTTGCCTTTCCCCCTCCAGCCGAGGAGCGGGTCCTAGGGGTCCCAGCCGTACCCCGCTGCCCGGCGCAGGCCATGGGGCAGCCACGGGTCCAGGCAGGAGTTTCAGGCAAGACCTGGCTGCGGCTCCGTGTGTGTGTCAGAAACGATGCGGCTGATAAGAAAGTTTGTGTGTTTAAAAACTGTATTTAGGCGCTTGAAGTACCTCGTGCTCTTGCTCTGCACCCTCCAGGGTGGGAGAGAGAGAAAAGCCGCCCATCACCTGCCTCCGGCGGTGGGGGCTTGAGCACGAACCCCCTGCCTGTAGGCTCGGCTGTGTTTGTCAACAGGGGATTTTAGTCACCAGGGAAGGCTCCGGAGGGGAGGGAGCGGGACCAGCCCAGCCCCAGGGTCGCTGCCCCTTATCCCTGACCAGAGCTGGGGTGTCCTCTGCTCGCCACGTTCCACCACCGTCCCCGAGGGCAGCTGGTCCCCTCGCATCTGGCACCCACTGATAAGGGGACGGGGAGGGGGGGCAGCCAGGGACGGCCAGCGCCCGGCCTCAGGCTCAGCCCTGGCTCACGGGTGGACCTTTGCTGGGGACTCGGTGGCAGGTCCCAAGCAGCTGGCTTGGGGACAGGGAGGTGTCTTGGAGGGTGACAGCCTCAGAGGGTCATTCCCAGGGGCAGAAAATCAAGCTGATGGTGCCAAAATGAGCAGGGCTCGGTGTGCTCCCGGGGCTGGGACAGGCAAGGAGAGGGGATGCTCCGGGCACGTCTCCCGGCCGGGCAGCTTGTGGAGCTCTGCCAGCCGCCGGGGAAGCCCCGGTGAGGCCCTGAGCGTCGTGATGCCGGGTGTCACCCCAGGGAGATGGCACCCTTAGGCACCTCCATCGCCCCAGGCTCCCCTCGCCCCGCCTGCATCCCCGGGGCGGCAGCAGGAGGGGGTTTAGCTGTAAGAACGCCATCTGTGTGTTCAAACAGCTGGAATCAAAGTGTGCAGACAAGGCAGGGGGCAGGCAGCTGTCCTAGCCCCTCCCCCGCCCTGGGTTAGAGGGGGAATTCCTGGCCCGGGGCACTGCTGGGAATCGCGGGATGCTTTGGTGACTCAGCTCCTGATGGAGCAGCTCTTTCTGCTGAGCCAGCAAATGCAGCCCCCGCACTGTCCGGGAGAGCCCACACACGCAGAGGGGCACCCGCTCCCCCCCCCCGGGGGCCAGATCACAGCTCAAGCGCCCAGAGCTGGTGGGGATACCCCCTGCCCCCCAAAAACTGGCTTTGCCCTGCAGGGCCAGGGCATTCCAGAGGCACTGCAGGAACTCGAGGCACAGGGCCCTGCTCATTTCAGGGCTGGGGGTGCCCAAGCAGCACCCGGGGGTCCCTGCCCTCAGGCACGCTGCCACCAGCTCCCCCGGGTGCCATCATGTCACTCCTCCTCCCTGCACCTCCCTCGCAGGGCAGCTGCAGCCCCGTCTCACCCCATCCCCCTGCGCGGGGACCACAGCGCTGGGGGCTCGGGCAGGGGGACGCAGACCCCTGCCAGGCTTGTAATTACAGCCCTCGCGGAGCCCTCGCGCATGAAACCTGAGCCCCGTGGGGAGCAGGGGAAGCAGAAGCATCCGTCTGCCGGCGCAGGTGTCTGTCCTGGCCCTGCTCCATCTGGGGTGGATGTGAGGAGTCAGGATCTTGAGTCCCTCCGTCCTTGTCTCGCTGTGCGATGGTGGGCTGAGCCACGTCGTGAGCTGTGGGGTTCAGCAGGGAAAACTCACCGCCGAGGGTAGCGGGGCCCTGGGGAGGTTGGGTTTCAAATCTCCCCTTTGCTTCCGCCTTTCTTTCCTTCCTCGGCACGTCCGAAAGCGCAGCTGGCAGCACCCTGCTGGGATGCACGGGGATGCTCGGTGCTGCAGAGCCCCATCTCTGCTGCAGGACGCTGGGCTGGGTGTAAAACATCTCTGCTGAATGCAGGAGAGCGCAAGATGAGTCACAGAATCACAGAAGGGTTCGGGGTGGAAGGGACCCTAAAGCCCACCCAGTGCCACCCCCTGCCCTGGGCAGGGACACCTCCCACCAGACCAGGTTGCTCCAAGCCCCATCCAGCCTGGCCTTGAACACCTCCAGGGATGGGGCAGCCACAGCTTCTCTGGGCAACCTGGGCCAGGGGCTCACCACCCTCACAGCACAGAATTTATTTACCACAGGACCCCCTGTGTCCCCGTCTCTGCCACCTCCCCTTCTTTCCTGGCAGGGACCCTCCATCCCTGCTCACCTCCCGCGGGGTGGGTAGGGATGCAGCCTGGGGAGATTGTGGGGACTGGGGACAGCTTCCCTCCCCCCGACCCTGATCCCACCTCTCCCCCCGTCCAGGTGACAGTTATGGGGTGCTGCCCCGGCCCTGCCGCGCGCTGGTGCTGCTGAACCCGCAGAGCGGTGCCGGCCGGGCGCTGGAGGACTTCCAGGCAGTGGTGCAGCCCATGCTGGCCGAGGCTGACATCGCCACCACCGTCTTCATCACCGGTGAGTCCACGAGCGGCTCCCTCACCTCCTCCTCCCCTCTTCCCAGGATCCTACCTGGGTGCTGCCACCCCGAGATGGGCTCCTCCGAGGGTCTCGGTACCCCCCTGCATCACCACGGCTCCGGCTCCTGCAGGGCTGGTGTGGCCAACACGGTGGGTGGGCTGTCATAGGCAGAGCGGCAAAGGCTGCAAGGGACACGGTTGCACTCCATAGGGGTGACTGTCTCACCCCCTGCACACCCGGCTGGGACCCTCACAGTGACAGGGGGCTGGGGTCACTGTATGGGGGGGTGGCAGCAGGCGGGGCAGAGGGACAGGAGGGCGATGCTCGACTTTCTGCTTTGCCCTGCAGAGAGACCCCACCACGCTCATGAGAAGGTACGGGACGAGGACCTGTCGCAGTGGGACACACTGGTGGTCATGGCCGGGGATGGGCTGCTGTACGAGGTGAGAGGGGCACTGTGTGGCACCCCCCCGGGATGGGCACAGGGCTGGGAGGAGAGGGATACCTGGGGCAGGAGCCAAGCGCCGAGACACAAAGGCAGGCAGGGAACGGCCAAGGAGACATGATCCCCAGCTTGGTGCTGCCCTGGATGGGGGCACCACGGGCTCTGTTCCCCCCGAACCATGTGGGGGCTGCTGGGGTCTTTGCATGGCCCTGGGTGCCACCAGCTCCCTCCGTCCCTGCAGGTGGTGAACGGGCTCATGGAGCGGCCGGACTGGGAGGACACCATGAAGAAGCCGCTGTGCATCCTGCCGGGGGGCTCCGGGAATGCCCTGGCTGCCTCCATCAACCACTACGCAGGGTGAGCCCTGGCCCCGGGGGGGGGACATGGGGCTGTGCTGGCACCCAGGCAGGGGGCGAAGAGGGAAAGGAAAGGCTGTGAATGGCTCCAGCCCTGGGAAAGGGCGCTGGGATGCCCAGCACAGGGGTGCCCACCTGGGTCCCCACCTCCCCGCAGGCTGGTGCTGCCCAGCTCCAGCCAGTCCCTACGAGCATCAGCTTGCAGCCCTGTGTCCCCAGCTCCCCCCGTGGCCTTTTTCTTCCCCACGCTTTAGGTTTGGCACAGTTTTACCCCAAATGATCCACCCCAGGGCACAGCTGATCCTGCTGCACGGCGGGGGGACCGGGATTGCCCTCTCCCAGCAGCCCCAAATCTCTCATAAACTGGTTTATCCCTCCCACCCCCAGCAAAACCTCTCCCAGCAGCTATCCCTGAGGGACACTGTCACCCGGCTGGGACCCATCCCAACCACAACACGGGGGTGAGGGTTGCACATGAATGGTGGGACAGGAGGAGAGACCCTGAGCTGGGTCCAGCCCAAACTCACCCTCTCCGTCCCTCGCAGCAACGATCACGTCGCCAAGAAGAAGCTGCTGACGAACTGCGCCTTCATCCTGTGCAAGGGGCTGCACACGCAGATGGACCTGGTCTCGCTGAGCATGGCCTCGGGCAAGCGCCTCTTCTCCTTCCTCGGCTTCGGCTGGGGCTTCATCTCGGATGTGGACATCGACAGCGAGAAGTACCGGCGCCTGGGCAATGCCCGCTTCACCCTGGGCACCCTGCAGTGCCTGGCCAAGCTGCGGGTCTACCAGGGCCGCCTCTCCTACCTGCCCACCGTCCCCGAGCAGGGCACCCCCTCACCACACAGGGACGCCCTCCTGCCCGTCACCAATGGCCAGGCTGGCCATGTCCTGCCGCCAGCGGGGACAGAGGCAGCCGGGGCTCCCCCAACCGACTCCCTGCTGGTGCCGCTCAGCCAGCCGGTGCCGGCACACTGGACGGTGGTCCCCGAGGAGGAGTTCGTCACCGTCTATGCCATCTACCAGTCCCACCTGGGCACCAACCTGCTGATGGCACCGGCGGCCCGGCTGCACGATGGCTGCATCCATCTCTTCTACCTGAAGGCCGGCATCAGCCGTGTGGCGCTGCTGAAGCTCTTCCTGGCCATGGCCAGGGGGACCCACCTGGACTTGAACTGTCCCCACCTGTGCTACGTCCCTGTCCGGGCTTTCCGCCTGGAGCCGCGGGTGGCCACAGGCATCATGACAGTGGACGGTGAGGCGCTGGCCTGCGAGCCGGTGCAGGGCCAAATCCACAGCCGCCTCTGCCGCGTCCTCAGCGGCTCCTGAGCAGAGGGGTGCACCCCCCCCCCTCCCCGCAGCGCTGAGCCGCCGGCACGGCCCGGCACCATCTTCCTCCCACTCAGGAACCTCCTCCTCCTCCCATAGCAATAGCTCTCTGGGGCCGCGGGTGCTCGTCCCCTCGCGTGCCCCCACGCTTAGCTTTACCCCGTCCTTGGGACGGCCACCAGCGCTGTCCCAAAAATGAGCCAGGAGCCCCATCAGCTACCCTGTGCCGGCGAGATGCCGGCACGTTTTATCCCGGTACAAGGTCCCAGCGCCAGGGCGGCTGCGCCGGCACAGCCCCATCCCCTGTCCCCTCCCCAGCTTGGACGCACAGGGTGGCACCGCTCCCGTCCCCACTGCGGAGCCAGTGCCACCCCCCCAGGGGTGATCAGGACCAAGATATCTAATACGAGAAATCGACTTTTTTTAAAGAATGTTTCTACCCAAAGCTTCCTGTAGAAGCAGAGTTTATTCTTGTGAGAAATGCAATAAATATCTAGCGTTTGCAAAAAAATCCCGCCCCCGGGTTTTAAATCGGAGCTGAGGGCTGGGGTGCTGTCACCCCGGGCTGTCACATGCAGCCCGGCCATGGCAGCTGTCAGGACGGGTTTAGCTCAGCACCGCGGCCCCTCACAGCAGCCTGGCCCTGCTGCCAGGCCACCGTCACCATGGGGCCAGGACCAGGATGGAGTCATGATCCCAGGGGAGGTGTCCCGGAGGCAGGTCATGGGGCATCACAGCCACCAATCCCTCGTTTTTGGGGTGCGCTGGTGCCTCCTGGGCCAGCATCGAGGATGGGAGAGCTCAGCCCCGCAGCGATGCTTTGGGACACCCTGGGGAAGGGTCAGTGCCTGCGAGCGAGGGAAGGGGTCGCAGAAGAGGTTCAAGGGGGGGTTGTTTGGAGCTGAGGGGTTTGGCTTTCCACCAGGATCAGGGCCCCTCGGGGGAGCTCACGCATCCCCTTTCCCAGGCAGCCCGGGACCAGCTGGAGCCCTGCAACAGGTCCCTGCCTGGGGGTTTGTCTGGGGGAGGGGGGGAGGATGGCTGAGCCTGTTTGGTATAAAATTGCAGTAATTAAACCTCATTTACGGCGCTCGAGTACAAAAGTAGAAGAGCAAACAGTGGTGGCTGTTTGCATTTATTCATCTGCAAACTATGCAATTAGCATCGCGGAGCTGGGAAAGAAGAGCACGATTGTTCCGTGTCCCCCTCCCAGCCCCGCTCCCTCGCAGGGAGCCGAGCTTGTGTTCCCAGACCAGTAAAAGGGGCAGCAGCTGGGAACCACCTCTCAAAATAAAGTTATTTTCCACCCCCCCCCCGCCATGGCATCAGGCCAGGTGGAAAAAGGGACAGGACGATGCTCTGCTGAACTTTTCCAACCCTGTGGAAGGGCTGGGGGTGCCGCGGGAGGCTGGGGCGAGAGTCCGGGGCAGGGGAGGTCTGTCACTGGAGCAGAGCTGCTGGGGTTGGCAGTACCCAAAAGGTGCTGTCCCCCATCTCCCGGGGACAGCTGGGCTGTTCACAGCAGCAGGCGGATTGGGATCACCCTCACCCTTCCCTTTCCCAGGTTTTACTGCAAAGACCCATGAGCCATCGGCTCTTCCAGGGAGCCCGGCACCCCAGGGAGGTGGCAGCAGTGGCCGCCCACCCCTCCAGAGACAGATTTTTGCTGGTTTTGAACAACAAGGACAAACCTCAACAGAAGGGTTTAGGAACTCGCTGCTCCCACTCCTTTGCAGCTCGAGGCCCACGTGTTCAGCCACCATCCTAGGAACGACCCTGAGGAATCCAAGCATCATTAACGTTATTCCAATGCAGAAAAAAAAAAAATCTTAATTTTCAAAGAGAAAAATACAATTATCTCTGTTATTCTTGTGCTATGAAAAGACTGCGCTGAAGTTGCCAAGAAATAAAGCACAGAGTAAAATGGTGTTGTAGATAAGCAGGTGTTTAAACCCAGCCCTGTCCCAGGAGGGACAAGCAGGGCCCCTGGAGGGCTGCTGTCACCCTCCTCTTCCTCACTCGCAGGACTCCTTAGGGACATGGTTTAGTGGTGGACTTGGCAGCGTTATGGTTGGACTTGATGATCTTGGAAAAAATTCTTTACCGTGAGGGTGGTGAGCCCCTGGCCCAGGTTGCCCAGAGAAGCTGTGGCTGCCCCATCCCTGGAGGTGTTCAAGGCCAGGCTGGACGGGGCTTGGAGCAACCTGGTCTGGTGGGAAGCCCAGGGCAGGGGGTGGCACGGGGTGATCTTTAAGGTCCCTTCCAACCCAAGCCATTCTGTGATTTTATCTTAAGGGTCTTTTCCAACCTAAATGATTCTAACTCCAGCAAAGCCACATGGGCACACATCAGTGAGCACCCGGGAGGTGTGGGAATCCCTGGGGACAGGAATCCCCCAGCTCCAGCAGCCCGGAATGAGCCTGGTCGTGGCTGTGTCTGCAGGGCTGGCACGTCTCAGCACTCACTCACCTGCACACTCCGGCGAGGGGCCGGGGAGGCAGCACCAGCCGTCCCTGGATGCCATTCCATGCCTTCCTCCAGCCGCGACAGCAGCCCGTTGAGCCGTGGCACACGCCAGGCAGCCTGCACGCACCAGGGAAAGAGCACGGAAAATAAAAACAGCCTGACAGATGTCCCATGAATTGGGGTTTATACAGAGCCCTGGGGGCTGCCAGATCCGCCCGGCTCCCTGTGGGCTCGCCATTGCTTCCAGCCAGTGGGACCCCGTCCAGCCCAGCCCCTGGCACAGCGCTGCCCGCTGGGGACCTGGTCGGTGCCAAGGGCGGCAGCAGGGATGGGGAAAAGAAAGAGACAACAGTCAGAACTACTCACAGAGGCAAAATTTAATGGCAAGTCATCTTCCCTCCTTTATTACACCTTGGTTAGCCAAACAAAACAAAAAAAAAAATTCTGCAGGTAAAAAAAGTTTTAATGGTCACACAGCACTTTATACATATATCGTAAGCAACCAAGCATCCACATCTGCACGTGAACGACACACCTCTAAGCATGGCCTCAATAGTCAGGTCTTTTTTTTTTTTCTTTTTTTCTTTTTTTTTCATTAAATACTGTACAGAATCAAGGCTACAAACTGATTTTTGTAATGCTTCTTCCCCCAACCCCAGCACTTACAACAGTTACAGGCTGCTCTCATTTGTACATCACACAGTCGTGTAGCCAGTTTTAAGGCTAACAATATGCATCATGCTTTGGCTTTTTTTTTTTGTGTTTTGTTTTTTTTTTTTTAATTATTTTTTAAGGTTTTAGCCTTCTAAATTTTGTTACCCTTAAATATTACATACATACACAAAAAAATTACATAGCTGCAGTGTGCTCACCACCAACCTCATCACCCAGGAGCTTCACATTATCAAAAGCTTTAGAAAATTTGTAAACCTCTGTGCACGCTTGAGTTTGGGACAGCCGGCTACAGAGAGCGAGCGATGCCAGGGGGCAGCAGCCAGGGAGCAGCATCCCCTTTCCAGAAGGCCAATACAGACCAATACACACCTCCAGGGTAGGAAGTCCCAGGAACCTGTGCAAAAGCTCTTGATTAGCATCAGAGGAAATAAAGAGATTTCTTGAGCGAAGGGGAGGACTCGAAGGGTCCGAGGAGCTCATGCCAGCAGCCTGCCCGCCCCCCTCCCCAGGCCTGAGCAGCCCCTGCCAACTGCCTTCCCCATGAGCTGGGAGCTGCAGAGAGCCAAGGGTGGGCAAAGCAGGAACCCCAGAGCTCCTCCATCCCTCTGATGGACTTTTAAAACCACGGCTCGGCCCTAAAAGGGTTTTCTCCCTCCCTCCCTGGCTGGTGGGGCTAAGGACACTCGGCACAGGGGACAGAGGAAGCCAGCGTCTGCAGATCACCAACTGCAATTTTGTCTGGTGAGTAAGAGGTTTAATTATTTGTGGAACAAGCCTCTCTGCCTGCTCTTCCCCTGCCCTGAAGCAGCAGCCTCACCCCTCTGCCCCAGTCAGCCCATTACATTTTGGAGACGCTCCTGGCTTAAAGGGATCCATTCACTGAGCACCAGCCACAGCCAGAAAGCGGCCGCGAGGTACTCGTGCAGTTGGCACTGCCCTGCTGTGGCTCCCAGCATCTCTCTGCACCCTGATGGGGGTCTGCTGTGCTGCCAGACCCCCTGCTGCCGGGCAGGGAGGGCTCCCACTGCCAGAGCCGCAGAGCAGGGGATCCACCCGCAGCGCAGGGCTCGGAGAGCTCTGCAGGCCCAGGTCTTCCTTCACAGCCAAGCTCTGCTTCCTCCAGAGCACTGGGATGTGCCTTCCAAAACCCCAGTAGTGGTTGGTGACACGAGAAGGGCTTTGCACAGCCAGCCCCGGCTCCGGAGCATCACGGGGGCGGCTGGAAATAGCAGGCGCCAGGTGGGGGCATTTGGGCCAGCGGGTGCAAATCCTGGTGTTTCAAGGAGCAGAAAGCCCTGTGCAAATGTGCTGAGATGCCCCTGCCGTTCTCCGTTTCAAAACCAGGCAGCCACATCCTGGCCTGAGGTGGAGGGAAGGGAACGCAGCCATACTGAGCAAGAGCAAAGGAGAGTTTTGTCTCCCCATCCTTACTTCCGTCAGAGCTGTCTGCTCAGCCCAACTCTTCCCTGGGAAGCCCGGCACCGCTGGCTCCAAGGACCTACGGACTCTCCCTGACAGACTGTGCTCCACATGGATGCTAAGCGGGTGCTTCTCCAATGCCTAACCATTGGGCAAATGCAGTAGTGCTGGAGTGCGATCTCCCAGCTGCAGAAGTGAAATTAAGTGCGTGCACACAGAAGAGGAGGCTTCAGGAAGGTGTCTTGAGCAGGAGACTCTGGCAAGTCACTGCTTCAAAGTGCTCACGGTCACCGGCTCAGCCAGCTCTCTGCTGCCGAAACACGGGCTGACCTTACCAGCCGTTTCCCAGCGCTGCAGTTGAGATTAGGGATAGTATGTGCTGTGCCCACAACGCTGCCGGCCACAGTGGCTCCAGGCCACCACAGCAAACGGCTGGCGAGGGAAGGAACTGATAACGGTCCACACCAGTGTCTGATGCGCTCCAGTTGCTGGCTGAGTAACAGCACAGGAACAGTGACAAACTGTTGCTACAACAGGACCTCGTAATGACACCACAGCTCCTTTCCCTTGGGTGACCCTGGCTCAAACAGCTCCGAAATACCCATCTGCAGCCAAGCGATGGAGAAGCAGCAGCCGTGCCAGCTTCACCATCCCGACTAGATCTACAATACGCTCCCAAGATCAGCCGCTGCCGCCTGCCCAGGTGAGGTGGAGATCCACAGGTAGGTGTAGTGCTGTGTGACAGCCAGGATGGCTGGCAACCAAAGACGTGGATACTTAAGTAATAAGGGCAGAACCCTGAATCCCACGTATTTCTAGAAGACAGACATGCACGGTGGGGAAAGGGAAATTCACCTTACTCTGGAGATAGTGTGGATGGCTAGAATTGCTTCCAGAAGACCGACCAGAAGTCGCAGAACTGGATGGAAACCCCGCAGCACCGGCAGGGCAGCACAAGTGCTAGCGCAGAGCTCTGCTTCTGCCTACCAAGTCCTGATCAGAAGAACCTTGTGGCTTTCGGTGAACAACTAAGACTAGAGCAACTCCGTATGGTGTAGACAACTTCAATGCAAACACAATCCAATGTCTAAGTACATATAAGCTGGGGTAGACTTCATAAAACCCATGGTAACACAGAGGAAAATGAAAGACTGGGAGGGCATCGCCCTTCACTTCCAGGTACTACAGCAATCACTTCTCCTGGCTTGAACCCCACCAGAACAAACTGCTGGGTGTAGTGCTGGGTGGGAAGAGTCCTTGTGTGGGAAGGTGCCCCAAGATGAAAGTGCAGAGGGAACGTGGCTGCAAGACTGCTTCTGTGCAGGTCTCAAATCTTACCATTGCAGGGTCAAACTCGCAAGAGGAGCACATACGTGGGACAGGGGGAAGGAAGAAGGGCTGGGAGCAAAGAGTTATTCATGCTTAGACAACCTTTCCTCAGAGGTGCAATCAGGCCTACCACCTTCTTTGGAACAAACCAAACTGAGGAAGAAAAGCTGGAAGGAGAAGCCAGTTTACTGGTAACAGCGTTTGCCAATTTCCTTTCTGCTGCTTTCCCTTCTCCCCTGCACCTGCCTGTCCCTAACCTCACCATTTATTTGTCCTCTGTCCACTCTGGGATATTGGCCCCTGCTAAGGCAGCCCGGTACTGCTGCAAGACACCGCGGATGCTTTTAATGAACCCCTTGGACAAGGGGAAGAGGGGGAACCCGATATCAGGGTAACCACTCTTCTCCGGAAGGAAACTCCTGTAGCTCTTTCTCCTTTTCTTTGGTTTCACACTAGGCTGCAAGGCAGAGTCCTGGGCAGCCTTCCCCTCGTCCGTTCGGTCTCTGGCCAGGTCTACCCCCCTGGCTTGGCCTGTGCTCTCCGAGTCTGAGTACTGTTGGAGATCACCGACGTTGGACGTCGAGGTTGTGAATTCTGACTCATCCAGCTCCTCTTTCCCATCAAGTGCTGAGTCGGAAAGCTCGGCAGCCGCCCCCTGCTCCGAGCTGCTGCCGTATTCCCCCAGCGATCCCGCATTGTCTCCTGGGCTCTCGGCCAGGGTGCCGCAGGCAGAGAGAAGTGAGGCAGAATCCGCCCCATTGGCCTGTTCGTGGCTCCGCTCCACCAGCTCGTTTGTCTCCAGCCAGGACTCGATGCGGGACACCAGGCGCCAGCCGTTGCAGCGAAAATGCTCACGGATTTCATGCTCAAAGACTTCCACCGGCCTGCGCAGCAGCTGCATCATGGACTGCACCACCCGGATCAGGGTCATCTCATTGTAGCAGCGACTATTCTCATAGCCCTCCTGGAGGCCCCGGTCACTGTCAAAGCCCGCCTCGTTGTAGTAGGGCTCATTCACTAGGATGAGACCTGCCAAGAGAAGAGGAGACCAAGGGGTTAAGGGAGGAACTTTACTGTGAATCCTCATCCAAAGCAGACACTGCTGGGCCCTGATTTCTGCCAAGGTGGCTGAGGTTTGAGGGTCACTGCACAGCCTCGCAGAGGCGTCATGCCAGCTTCACTCCCAGCCCTCAAAGAACCGCAGGAGAACACATTCCAGGGAAGCCATGCTTTGAGTTCAAGCAGGTAGCAGAGGCCAGGTTAGACAACCAGGAATCTGCATGATGCACTGGACTGGTATCACAAGGGCGGTGGGGGTCTCAGATGTCCGCTACCAAGAGTGGCACTCAAGATCCTTGGCTGGCAAGAACAGTCTTCACCAGTGGGATGCAGAGGGCATGCAAGAGCAGAGTAGGTCAAAAGGGCAGAAGGGAAAAGGTTTCACAGCTCCTTTCCCTTTCTCCTTCCACTAGTAAAAAGCTCACAAACACATCCAAAGCTTTTTTTTCTTAAATAGGTTTTGTTGTTTTTTTCCCCTCCTCTTAATCAGAACAAAGGCCAATGTCCAGTAATAGGCTTTGAGCTGGCCAGGTCCTACCCTATCCAGCACAGTCCCATCAGACAGCGCAGTCCTGAGACAGTGCATTCTGTGACAAGTCACCTGTACCAAGCTTCCTCCTGCTTGCTTCTGGTCTAATGTAATGACATGTATGGAGCAATGGCACCAGTGCTGCCAGGCTGCTGGCAGCCTGCCACCAACTGCATTAGAGCTGGTGGAGGCAAGATCATGCGTCTCCCAAAGCCCAAGCAGCAGGAGGGGGAGAGGAGATTTTTCCACTAGCACCGAGTGGCTCCACTTAAACATTTAGTATTTCGTTTTCTAAATTTGGATCCTCAGCTTTGTAAATGAGAAAAGGCTTTTCTTGCAGTGTCGTTTCCCCCACAGGAAGATGCAGGTGGACTGTGAGACTTCAGAGGAGCACGAGTCGCCTGTGGACTCGAGGCAGGAGCCTTTGCTCTGTGTCAAAGGTTTCTCAAGTCACATGCCTGGGCTCCCCGCACAGAAAGTTGGCCTTGAGGAAGAGATTTGATTCAGTCTGCTCTCAAACTAGATATGGCAGGGCAAAGCCCTATGGCAGGAAGCCCTAGGGCTGGTCTAGACACACCCCTGATTATTCTCTGCTTTGGAAGGAGCATAAACACCACCATCGTGTGCAAAAACATGCCCAGTGTAGGATGGGCGGGTGACTCAGTGGGGATAAAAAACAGTCCTGCGAATACAGCCCAGTTTAGCAACTTCAACTAACTTCAGTTACTGGTTGAGGACACAGTGGTTCAACCTTTGTCAGCTCAGAATAATAAGGAAAACTGCTCTGTGCTTAGCTGCCGCAGTGAGAAGAGGAGAAAGCATTGTGTCAGAGACCTGGGATGCAGCCAAAAATCAGGGCATGAGAAAAGCTTGCACCTGCTTCGACATATGAACTGGAGAGATAAGGACACTGCTTTGTCCAGCAAGGTGAGAGCAAAAGGCAGCACTAACCCAACGGGGGTGGCAGATTCCAATTGTGTGTCCCCCCCCCAACAAACCTGCATCCCCTCCTCCCCCTGACTTTTCCTGTCCCACAGGCTCTGTGGGAGCATTTACCTTGGATGGAGATGAGTACTTGAAGGAGACTGGATTTACTGGTCCACCTTTCTGTCCCCTGAAATGCACATACAAATGTGTTAAAGGGCTGAAGCACCATCAGTTTGCTCCATGATAACTATTAGATGAAGCAAGGCCCCAGCTTCTCTGTATTCTTATTGCTAGGGTCCTGTGGCTCGCAACAGGAACACGGGACTGACTCAACAAGCACGTGATGTGCTAGTGTCCTGTTGTACCAATCCATCTCTCCATTACTTTTTGCCAGCACCGCACCCCATCAGGGCAGTTCTGCCTGGAACGCTGTAACCCTACACACCAGACACCCCCCCTCAGCCGTCCTGTCCATCTACCTGCCCAAAACACAGCATTTCCCTGGCTTTGTTTATTCCAAGTCTCCAGTTGGACTCTGTGCCACACTACACGATTTGTCTGCAGTGTGGGAGACAGGGACCCAAACCACAGGAGAACACCCCATGCTGGTGTTGGCATCTCTGCTCTGTCCAACTGTGACAGAGCCCAGCTGGTCTGACCACGGGCTTCTCATCGAGGAAGGACAGACAAGAGCCAAATACAGTCCCAAGAGAAGCCAAACTACACCAGTTACCTGCTCCAGACATCTAAATCAGATCCCAAAGCCAGAGCTATCTGCAGCTCAAGTGCCACCTGAGACCAGAAGCCACCCAGGACTCTTGGCCTGGTAGAAAGTGGCTTGTTCCAAAAGCAGCCTGGCACAACCACCGCTCCCCACAGACGGGCAGATGAAAACATTACCTTGCCTATCCACGTCCCCAGAAGGCTGACACACACTTTGCCGTTGTCGTACAGGTTGGGATTCAGTCTCCCACTGCACTGGGAGAGGTAGCGGAAGAGAGGTGGGACAGCAGGGTAGATGTTGGGGAGCTGGATATCGAAGAGAAAGAGGCCATCTTCATAGGGCGTGCGCGTGGGCCCTTTGATAAGTGCTGAGAATAGATCCTGTGGAGAAAGGCAATATAAGCCAGGCGCTACAGAACGTCCTCTTACCTTGGCAGGGTTGTATTTACACAGAGAGAGAGGGAATGCAACTGACTCCTGCAAGAGTCACCTTCCCCCAAGAAGCTGAGCTTCTACCATGGCCTGATGGCAGACCAAGCCTTCAGATCTGAAACGGGGCTTCAGAGGACACCCAGCAACCCCCAAGTTGCTCACTGGTTCCATCAGCCCCTCGCTGCCTGCCTGCCTTTCCTCATCAGTGGGATAGGCAGCCCAGTGGGCAAAGCACCCAAAATAGGCTTCCTGCAATGAAGAGCTCCTTATTGTTTGTCACCCTGACTTGGGGAATATGAAAGCAGCCGGTTACGGTAATTACAGCCATATTTCACATGCTGCACACATTCCTGCAGCTCTAATTCAAAGGATTAAGGCTAAGCAGGGAATTCCAAAGAAAGCAATCCGGATGCTGAGCCCAGCACTAACACACAGGCATTTGAGAGCAGACACTTGCCATTCGATCCTCGAAGGTTTTAACCATGATGCCATCAGGCAGGGAGGTGGCCAGGAGAGCCATCTCTTTCCGCACAGTGCTAAAGAACTTCTTTGCTTCTGGGGGCTGGAACTCCATTTTCTTGAAGGCATGGGTATCTGCAGGGCAAAGAGGAGAGTGGGATTATAGTCTGTCTTTGGAAACTGCCACAGGTTCCTTGTGAAGGCAAATCTATCCATGTGTTAAACCTACCATTTGGAAGAAAAGAGCTTACTTGCTTTGGTGCTGAGCCAGGAGCCAGCCCAGACATTATTTCATTTCGCCCACACACACACTGTACAGCAGCCACAACCTGCATCTCCTGTTCTCATGGTCCAACACAACATGGTCCCTGTGCCCCACAAGTAGCTCCGTCCTACAGCTGGGACAATGATGCATCGCACAAAGTGATGACCGTTTCTCTGCAAAACCTAAGCATAGCTCCTCATCTTTATTTATACCCACCTGGAGGTTCAGAACAGCCTGGCCACCTTTCCTTCTCAGTCTGGCCCGGCTGCCTGGCTCGCTGAGCACCTTGGGCTCCACTGTCACCAGTATTTCACACAACCAGATGCTCTTTTTTATTTTTGGCTGATTAACATTGGCGTAAGTGAACAAAACAAGGACACGCACCCACCAAGGACACCCAGCACAAGAACACCAGCTGTTCCTGCTCTGCTTCTCAACCAATCCATTCCTGCAAAAAAGCCTGAACAAACCCTGCAGCTTTCAAGAAAGTATTTATCTGTAATGGAAAGCAACTGATCTCCACAGCCCTCCAAAGTTAGTTACCACCATGGACAAAGGGGAAGCCCACTTCTGTGGCTTGAGAAATTACAGTAGTGCCTAGAGATGCCATCTAAAAGGCAGGTTTAGGTCCTAGAACAGATTGTGCTACAGAAGTTGTCTTCATTTCTCCTCCTCAATTAAATGAGCTGTGAAAAGGACTAGGAAGAAGAGAGGATACCCAATCCAAAAGGCCTGGAAGCAAAGGTTTTAGAAGAAGAAACACTGCAGGACAAGCAGTGAAGGACAGAGTATCCCACACTGGCCTGACCTGACACACTCACCTGGAGCGTACTCCAACACAGAGAAGACTTCTCCCTTGGCACTGGTGAAGGTGACTCCAGGCTTGCCTCCACTCTGCTGGCAGAGCACTGGTGTCTCACTGGGCCACTCTGACCTCACTGGTGTCTGTGCCTCTGCTTTTTCTTCTTTCTTCTCTGTCTCCACCATGGCTTCCATCTTTTCCTCCTCTGCAATAGCCACATTATCCAAAGTCTTCTTTAGATTTTCCTGCAGCTTTTTAATATCGTCCAAGAACTTCTTCTCCCGAGTGGGTTTTTCCAGCTCCACAGTTGGGGAGGTAGGAGAGCCAGTCAGCAGCTGCTCCACAGTCATATTTTTCAGGCTTTCCAAGATCTTGATGGCCTCCTTTAGTTCCCGGAAGCTCTTCGGGGCTCCGTCCTTGCCAGCTTTCTCTGCAGCAAGATCTGCAACTGCCATAGCCACAGCTCCCTGGACTTGTTCCTCTACTTTTTTCACCTCCTCTGCTGGCGGCTCCTCAGGCTCTAACTCCTCAATTTTTGGGTGGTCGTCTTCCATGAGGCCATTGTCTGTCTCCCAGCTGTCGCTTTCATCCTCCCACTCAGAGGATGCCCCGCTGGTGCTGCCGTCGACAGAATCATAGTCTGACTCCTCAATTTCTGATTCAATATTGTATAAGTGCTAAAGGAGAGCAGAGTTACAAGAGACTTAAGCTGAAGCACAAGAGTTTTAGTAGTTTTTTAAATGCAAGTCAGTTGTCCCCATGAAAAGGGAGCTTCCACCTAGGATTGGTTGGGCTGTTTCGACCCTTTCCATCTACACAGGGCAGACTGTGTTTGATCCAAATAATACGCTCAATGACTGGCACAGATTATGAATCAGCATAGCCCCATCCTCCAGTTTTCAAAGTAGGGCATTGGGGGAAAATTAGGGCAAGTTCTAGGAGGGCTGCAGCCATCCCAGTGGCTGGAATCCAGCCAAGGAGAGCACACAGGCACCAAACAGCTACCTGGATGCCCCAGGGTTTCTGAACGCAGAGCTACTTCAGAGGTATTGGGTATCATCTGCAGAGTTAGTATTTCTGGTCCTGCTTCCACACCAGCAACTGTGTTGGCACAGAGCCCTGGTTTGGCAGCCTCCACACTCCATCCTTCCACAGAGACAATGCTGGAACCAGGAAAACACTCCCATACCAGCTTTCTTCTGCTGTGGTCCACACTACTTGCCATCATAGCTTTCCTACGCTGCTTTAGCTGTTTTATGTCACTACTGCCTAAAATTCAGCTGGGACAATGAAGCCTAACCCAAGTTGCTGAATAAGTTTTATTTAAAACGTTCTCTTCCCCTTCCCTACTAGAAGCTGAACCCATCCACACTCCATCTAGCCTCACCTCTTATAATTCTGCTTTTGCACATGATATGTCTCTCATGAGGTCCCACTGCAGAGGCTTATAAATATATTCCAGCTACAGGCTCCAACATAGAAGCAGGGGAGCAAGAACAACTTTACAGGGCTGTGTTAGGAGTTACAAGATGGAGCATTTTATCCACAGGCTTCTGAAACTTGAATGACAGCTGAAGAATCCTCTTAATCTTGCAAGATATGACCCCAGAGGCTAAAGTGCGTGAACACTCAGTCATCTTGTCAAAACCTTGAACCGAACCAGCGCTGTTCAGCTAGTCCTGTGCACCCAGAGACAGGCAGCCAGGAGAGGTTAGTTGGGTTCAACACAAGTGACTGGAGGCAGGAAAAGCCATCAAAACTCACTGCCCTCCAAGCTAATCCAAATGTGAGTTGGAAAGTTAATTAGCCAGTTATGCCATCTTTATTTTTAGAGCTGAGAAAAAGCACCCAGACAGCTCGTCTCTGGGCACATGGACAGGCATTGATAAATCATGGTTTTACCAACTGATAATTCACACTCCTGACATTTCCCCAACTCCCATAATTACGCAGACGAGCAGAATCGAAGGGACTGGCGTGACACAGCAGGAGCTGCTGCAGAGCCCCAGCACCGCAGTGAGAGAACAGCCCTTTGTGGAGCACACATCAGACCTCCGATTGTGCCTGTGATCCAAGCACATGTGACAACAGGGGGAAGGGAGACAGCAGCCTGCTTTGTAATGCTCTAGTCCACTGTCATAGTGCAGGCATTGACTATTCTACTGTAATTAATGCAGAGCTGCTTGGTTTAAAAAGAAATCTTGATCGAGTGCTTTCTACTTGCAAATGCATCTGCACAGCGGAGGCAGTGGTGTTCTCTGCCACAGTGATGGAGATGGGACCCTACAGAAGCAGGTCTTCTCTTATCTTTAGGCTGTCTGCCTTAATTTGAGGCAACAAGGAGAAGAGACATGGGATGAAACTGTACATGGAGTAGCAAATAAGATTACAAGACAGTGCAATAAAAGCCTTACAACAATGCAGAAGACAAAACAATGGGGTTAAGTGGATTAATGCAACTATGTCTATATTTTTTAAGTTCATACTCAGCTCCTTTCCCTCCCTGCCCTGGGAAAAGAATTGGGTGTGATCCCTAGGTTAGCTAAGGTCACTACCTGTGGCTCTAGCCCAGCTTCTGGAGGAGCTTCTTCAGCCAAGGAAAAGACCGCCGTGCCATTTCACAAGCAAGACAGAACAAACAATCTTCTTTCAGCTGTGCCTTAGTTGGGCAACACAGTGAACCTGGGCTCAAGTCAGAACTGATGATCCCCGCGTTCTGCAACCCCCTCTGCAAAGCAGCAGGTGCTGGAGGCCAGGAGCAGGGCCGTGGTCAGAGCTGCGAACATGCAGTGCAGCATGTGAAGGGAGCAACAGTCTGCCCATACTTTCCTATTCTCTATATTCAAGAGCAGTGATGACCAGTTAGTTGCCCGGTCCTCCTGACAAAGAAAGGATTTCCTTGTGCTAACAGAATTGGGAAGCCACCCTACCATATCGGAAGGCAGCAATAAATACAGCAAGATTCCCTTACCCAGTGAATCTCTCCACACCCAGGATTTAAAACCAAAATTGTCACTCAGTTAAGAATTACACGGATACCACGAGCTGGGACAGGACCTCACCTGCGGCAGAATGATAGTCTTGGAGTTATCAGCCCACACCACTTCCACTTTACTGCTGACATCCACACGAGCCACCTGTCCAACCGAAG
This sequence comes from Alca torda, assembly GCA_008658365.1. Lineage (NCBI taxonomy): Eukaryota > Metazoa > Chordata > Aves > Charadriiformes > Alcidae > Alca > Alca torda. The sequence goes on along the minus strand of CM018086.1, from coordinate 30,419,893 downwards.
GCTGGGGAAACAAGAGCAGTTTGTCAGTCCCTTTTTTTTCCCCAGGCATTGGGAGACCCACCTAAAGCAACGCTTGCAGCCTGTTGCAGAAGTGACAGGAGTCCTGGGATCCCATGCCAAGGGGGAGAAGAATCCTACACAGAGGGTTTACATGAGAAACCCCACAACACTGCCACGGAGATGGGGGAAATTCCCCCTGGCAAGGAGGAGAGGAGCAGGAGGGCTGGTCTGGCAGCAGATCCTGACTTCTGATCAGGACCAGGGCCATTGCAGGGCTGTGGCCTTTCCAAAGGCAGCACAGCTGGGGTTGTGCCAACAAGGGAACAGGATCTTTCTCTGAATCGGGCTGCCCTCTACTGGGGTGCCAGCAGCCATCCCTGCGCTCCAACACTCAGCATCAGGGGCTCCCAGCAGCTTCTCCCAGCAGAGAGGGTGCAGGCGAGAACAGACAAGTCACCGTTGGCACAGGGTGTGCACAGTAAGTAGCACCTTGCACTGGAAGGTTATTTAGGTCAGCTGAGCAAGCTCGGATGTGTTTCATGCTGCTGAAACTAGAACCGCAATAAGAGCCACACTACACCTTTTAACCCTTTTAGGGCAGCAGTCTCAAAAGCTGGAGGTCTTCCCTGCACAGTAAGGAAGCCTGTTTCCTAGCAAAGAGTGCATCCTCTACAACAGAAGTTGTTCCTCCTTCCCCCCCCAGGAGATCAATCAGCTCAACAAAACTAACATGTACATAATAACTCAGATAAAAACCAGAAGCCCAAGTCTTCTGCTGCCAAGTGAAACTGGTTTCATGACAAAGCCACCTTCACTCTTGGCTCAGGAGCCCACAGAATATCCTCATGTTAGAAATTACTGTGAAATCCTAAGCAAGAGTTTTATTAAAAGCCCTCAGGCATATGTTTGATTCTTGTCTCAACTTTGTTCTTGCTCTGCTATGGACTCCATCACCAAGGTCAAAGGGTTTCAAGGTTACATCTCCACCAGACTTAGAAATGTGATATCTTACTCATGACAGCAGGGGACACTGATACAAAGCTAGCAAGCTAGGGAGTTTAGGATGCCCATGTGGGGCTTAGGACCTCCTACTGACTCTTTCAAGCATCTCCATTAACACCTGGTGACAATACGGTCACATAACTGTGCCCAGAACCTACCTCATCTTCCTTAGCTGTGGCTCCATCCGAGTTGCCAATGCGAATCACAATGTCAGTAGTGCGGAAGCGAAAGTCTGGATGATCAGCAATATCATACACACTCACATCTTCCTCCTCCCCGATCAGCTTCATTGGAGACAGAATGTGAACATGTCAGCCTCAGGATGCGCACTGACCTTCAGAGCACTCCTTCAACACTCAAAAGTACTTTGTGTTATATTTTTGTCAATTTTCAGTTGCTCCAACAGCCTGCAAGGAGCTGCTAATGTCCCTTCTTGTCACCTCATCCTGTAGCACATTGATCAAGGCACAACAATGAAAGAAAGCAGATATTCTGTGTCATCTGCTCACCCTCACCTTTACTTCAGGTTCCATGTCACTACGATCATGAGACATGCAAGAACAACATTTTATTCCCTTCTGAACACCCAGATTTCTCAAAGCAGTTCATTGGGGCGCGAAGGGTTAGAGTTTACTTTTGAAACGACCTAAGGCAACAGGAAGCGTCTGACAAAAAACTTGCCAATTAATGGGAAACATCTTTCCTTTGATTTCTCCTGGAGGAAGAGAACCAGGAGCCCACAAATAATGAGAAATGGGTAAAATGGAGCACGCCCCCGGGCCAGACTGATGTTCTGCTTCTGGATATAAAGGGCCCTGCTCAGCTATGGCAATGCTGTCTCCCATCCTAAGGCAGAAAGCAGTACACCAGATTTGTGTGGATTGAGTCCCCCTCTCATCTCCAGCTAGACTGGAGTCTGTCAAGACACTGCAAAGTCCAGTGTTCTCACAAGCCCTGAGAAAAAGGTAATAATGCCTGGCAGAGGCAAGCAGGACAACATGCAATAGACTCTCTTTCCATGAATTAGCAGAGACACAGGAAGGAAAAATTCTTATAGTGAACTCAAGAAATCCACTGTCTGTGACAACTTCAGCAAAAATCTTCATCCATACCAGAGCCTGATGTTGACTATGGAATGTAAACTCTCTGCTTGGTCTTCGCTGCCTTGCAGGCATCTACAAACATGAAGCAACATCACCTTGAGCTAAGCCTCCCAGGCCCAAAAGCACATTGCTGTTCCCATCCTCAAGGACAAACTCCACTGCAGCACTGACTCCCAGCTTATCTGTGTTTATCTGTGAAGCTTATGCTGTTTTGTGTCTGCTTTCTCTGAGCTGGTTCCAACAGGCACTGGTTCCTGCACTTACCTCCACATCATCTCCGCTGGATTTCAACTTGAACCACTTCACCACACAAGTACGGCCGATATGGTCACCAGACTGCACGACTCCATATAACCCAGGGTCCTGGGAGCTTTGAGCTTTTGGTTGCAACAGTAGGGAAGAAAATAAACAAGTTAAGTGGAGGAGCACAGGCTTCACACAGCAACTGAGGCTGTCAGCTCCCAAGCCCTCACAGCTGAAACCTTCCATTTGTGAATGGCATGAGAAGAACTAGTTCTTCCTACACAGTCGAAATTGTGCTCGGCTAACAAGTTGCATTTTAATGGGTCATGGAGTGATGACAAAGTAAGGTTACGTTGCGTTGGACTGGGCGAACACATTCACTTTGGGACCACTTTGGAGCTCCATCACCAAGAGAAAACACACTGTCACCTTAGTGGTCTGCTCTCCAAATTAGCTCTACACTAAGACTGCCGGTTTCTGGACAGGATTGGCCAAGAGCTCCCTGAGAGCAGCTCTGGCTGCCAAGGTCCTCATCTAAACTTGTATCACCCAGAACAGCTTTGCTTCTCTGGAAAAATGGACTGGACAAAGGTGGAAGGCAGGCAGCTATACATGTGCGTAAGCATGCATTGGGGATCAACAGCATCAAAGCTGGACCACCTCTCCAGGTCTGGGCTGTTACCCAGCACACTGGTAGCCAGACATCTTTCAGATTTATCTGGCTGACAAGGATCCACCTCCCGCATCCTTAGCGGGGGAATGCAAGGAACTGTGGGCATCCCAGGCTGCCTGGGGAGTATGTTTGACAGGCAGAGGAATACAGATTCCCAGAGATGGAACTAGAATGGTAGAGCTTGAGTTGATGGATAACTTCAGTTTCCACAAACTACGTCTAACTCACAAGACCAGTCAGATCATTAGTCATCAGAAATGGCCACGCAAAACAGCATCTAATTTTGCTAAGCTAGCTTTCCCTCTTCCCAACCTGACAATATCTTGTGCTCCCCTAGCAGGTCTAACCCCTGCTAGAAAAGAAGAGGAGCTGAGAGCCAGATGGTGTGCCATCAATATTTCATATCCAAAAGCTGTAAGTCTCCTTGAACTTGTACTGTGAACCTCACTAGTGTCACCAATTGGTTTGGTGAAGAAAAGGGATGCAAAAAGATGCCTCTGGATCCCAAAAACCTCCAAGAAAAAAAATGGAGGGTCGCGACAGACAAGCCATACAGAGAAAGCAGCCTGCGGTGAGCTGTTCATTTCTCCCCTCATTCCACAGGAGAGGTCAGAGCCATTTGCACTTTCAAGAAGATGGGCCACCTCTACTCTACAGAAATACTGAGAATCCTAGCTTTGCTCCTTGGCATTTATTCCTTCGACATCTTGCCTGTTGTCATAGTTCAACTTTGGTATTTAAATAATGGTTCTCTGCTGCCATTCACGTTCAATCAGCTGAATCGCTGTCTGTCCCTTGTTAGGCTCTTGTGCCTACCTCGAGTACTACTAACGGCTACCGTGAAAAGGGCTACAATGCACATTAGGAGATCCAGAATGAAGAATACTTTGCAATTAAGAGCATGTTTGTTCCCTGAGGAGAGCATTGTTTTGACACCCAATACCTCTTTTGTCCACCACAAAATCCCCAGGGCAGAACTCGTTGTTGTCCAGATGATGGACTGGAATCAGCTCATTGGAGCGAATGTTTGTCTCCACGGTGCCATCCTGCCACATCACGTCAGCCGAAGTCATCGTGGTCACCACTTCTACAGCAACCCTGGCAACACAGAAAGGCAGTGAGTTACCAGAGGGAATGTGCATGAGCACAACCAGAACGTGATGCTGCCGACATCAGGAATCAAGATGGATCTCGGGAACACAAAGGTACACATATCAGCAGGCTGGGAAGTAAGTCAGGAAACCCCATCTCAACCCCACAGTGGAAGCAGCTGCACAGCAGGCTTTGTTTTGACAGGTTCTCAATCACTACAGATGTTACACTGCTGCAAGCCTATACTGCAGGAGGATCTACTTTCCAGGAGGATCCCTTTTCCAGAGAGCCGATGCTGAGCTCACTTTTATTCTGAGTGGAGCAAATTAACATCTACCAGCACCCACTTTCTACCCCAGCAGAGGCAAGACAGGAGCTTCAAATACTTTGAAACTTAAGATCTTCTCCACCAAAGCACCTTCTAGCCTGGCAGTCTGAGGTGTCTTTGAAGCCAGAAGAGCATGAGACTGGAAAGGAAAGATAAAGCCACATCCATCTCAGCCCTTCCAGAAATGAAAAAAGAAAAAAAGGCAACATATTGAATGTGGGTAAAGGTAAAGGATTTTGTTTAAAAGAAAAAAGTCTCCTTCCCAGATGTTCAAACACATACATGTGTGTCTCTCTAGCCCAGAAATGAAACCCAAACACGCAACAATAGACCACATGCTGCTACTCTGCTGTGGAGCTTGACAGAGTTGCTTGGGGCAGGAGAAACAGAGCTGCAGCCAAACTGGACAGACTCTTCTAATGAGCCCTCCACCATCTTCATCTTTCCTACAGCACAGAACAAATTGAATCCCATGCTGATTTTAAATCTTCTCTTTATTTTGCTGGTCAGGCCTTCGAGACATAACACAAGTGCCGTATTTATGCTGGTTGCAAGTCAAGCCCTAAAGAAGGCACAATGGGCAAATACAACTGTTTTCCCCCAGCCCTGTTTTTATGAATGTCAGAGAAATATTTTCAAGTGGAAATAATATGAAGTTTCTAGTAGGGCCAGCACTCAACGGCAGAAATTGTCAGAGAAGGAAGTCTGTAAGGGGTCCAGTGCGACGGGTGACACGCCAACAGACAGTTCCCTGGGGAAAGTGGGGGCACACAGAGCTGAGGATGGGAGAGCAGAAAGGCAGGCCACCCAAGGAAACGATACTGCCCTGTTTGCAGCGCAGTTTATGCTGCTTCACAAACAAAAATCACGACTTGACATTAATAAAAATCCCTGTGTATCCTCACTAAAAAACAACCAGAGGTCTATGTGCTGCCCTGAGAGCTGCAGCAGGTCTCTAAATGATGGCAAAGCCGCACGCTGAGTTGGCCCCCTGCAGTCAGAGATGCCCATGAGCTGACACATCAGATCTGGTGACTAACTGCAGCAAGCCCATCCACTTTGCATTTCTCAGCAGCGCTTGGCAGCACACCTACTGATGGTCTCACCAGCTTCATCTGAATATTCAAACAGTGAAGACTGCTCAGAGTGAGCTGTGACCAGCTGCCACACATGCCCTTCAAACCATCAGCCGGGTTTTCACATTCAGTGCTGAAAAAGCCTCTATTTCTTATTAGCTGTAACATGGTCATCTCTGTAAAGTGTCCCAACATCTGACACTGCATTTCCTTCTACGGAGCTGCCCAGATCCAGCACAGGCATCTCCTGGTGTGGTCAGAGGGATTTCTTCCCACTGCCTGTATAGTACAGAAAGCTACCAGGTTTACTAGCTAAGCTCTCCTGAAAAAAAACTGTAGGAAAGTAGAGGCACTCAGGGATGAGAAGTGAAAAGTGAAGTGAGAATCAGTTCCCAGGAACTCTATCACACACTCCCATTTTTTCTTTCACTCGAATACTGCTCTGCTGACGTTTACGACCTTCAAATCCAGTTTCTCCAAAACCCACAAGGACTAAAGGAACAGCTCTCCTTGCACACAGGCAAAGCTAAAATACCTAAAATGTGAGTGAAGTTCATGACATTCTCAAACTACTTGACCCCTTGAATCCTAATGTCACTTTTCTGTGAGGATTCTCACACATTATCTTGTAGTAGCTCGTTTCTCATGCAGGATCTGTATACAACTAAGTAGCCCAGGGAAGCCAGCAAGACAGGCTGGCCAGTTATCAGATGTGTTTGCATCCTTGAAAACAGTTTAAACATTCTCAAGTTAGGTAAAAGCTGCTGAGATCCCGTTTTATCTAGAAATGGGCAGATAAATGCAATGCCCCCTCGCCCCCAAGCTACTGAAATAAATTTCTCCATGGCTCTCAAGGAGTGCACTTTGTTCATTAAAAAAACAAAAACACAAAACAATAAAAAGTATACTGCTGGCAAAAGTTGCAGATCTCTCTCCAGAGCAGGGTAAGGATGACAGATCACCGCAGCAGTGATCCCCTGCCAGCCCAGACCTCTGTGCTGACCTGGAGACAGCTCTCTGAGGATGAGCTGCCCATTCCTGCTACCATGGTCTGCCCTCAGCCTCTCTGCAGAAGCTGCCAATGAAGTAACCAATTAGTATCGTGTTTAAGCTGTACCATCTTTATTCACCTGTCTCTTTCTCTCACCTGTACAGGTGTAGACACCTGTACAGAGTCTAGCACAGCACAGATATTCTGCCGATGCCCTGAGGCATAGCTGAAATAGAATAGCATCAGTGCCATGTCACGGGGCTCCAGTTTCATCAGAAGCTGGGCTGAGACCAAGCTGATTTCACACAGGCCACTGCACAGTCATCACAAGATAATCGCTGTTGGTTACGAGCAAGCGGTGTCCTAGCATGAGGCACACCATCACCCTCTACCCAAGCTGAGGAGTTGTTTTTACATCCGAGAACTTTGATAAGGGAGATTTGGGCAAGTATACCTGGGTTTGGAAATGTCACTCACCTGTCTCCTGGCTTAAACTCTCGTGAAATCTTGGTCTTCTTCTTCTTGTGCTTCCGCTTCAAGTTTTTGATGGAAAGAGGGATGCTTTTCTTGCGGCCAGTGCCACTGCCACTCTGGGACGAGGCAGTGGAGCTAGCAGAAGAGGTGACAGAACTAGTGTCATCAGTGTCATCAGCTGCCTCATCGTCAGCATCTTGCTCCATGGACTGAAGCCGGTAGTCAGATGACCCTTCGTCTTTCAGCAGAAAGGGAGGCTGCTGCTGTCGTGCTGCTGCTCCCCCTTTCTCCTTCCCTGTTTCTTCAGGCTGCTCCTCCTTTCTCTCCCCAGGACTCGGTGCACTGTTAGAAGAGTCATCCAGCTCACACTTTGATCCAGACTTAAGCTCTTCTGATTTTTGGTCAGCAGCTGCAGCGGACTCTTTGTCAGGGGCTTCACTAGTACCCTGAGACTCCGGGGAGCATGACATGATCTTCACTATCTGCTTCTTCAGCAGCCGCCTCACCTAGAGAAAGCAAACCTGGGTCAGACAATACTCCTGTACACTCAGCAAGCTGCCAGCCAAGCTGGGGAACGGTTAGTTAGCTTTGTACACAGGGGAAAACAGCACCCCATGGGCCTCTGCACATTTCACCTGCTCCAGAGTATTCTGCAAACCAGCATCTCACCACTGCTCTACTCAGGAGCAGCACTGGACTAGTCCAAGGAAAGGGAGCTTTGCTACTTAAGGCTATTTTAAGCATGTTCTGAACTTTTTGTTATGGAAGGTCACAAGAGGCTGTAGAAGTTAATCTATATAACAGAGCTATGCAGGGAGGTCACCATCCCCACTGATGATATCCTGTTATTCTAGGAACACCGCTGCTCTACAGCCAGCATGCAGAAACCATAGCATGACTCATCTGGCCTAGGAAGCAGAGACTTCTTTCTTGTCTCACTGTAGCAAGGATTTAACTGAACAGTTCGGCTCCATGAGAAACCTGAGGTTATGCTGATGAAAACAACATGTGTCTAACAGCCCCGGCTGTCAGAGCACACCAGCTCTGATACAGTTTGACCCCCTGCAAGGTGACACCTTTATGTTCAAGGTCCTGTTCATGTTCTCTCATGGCATTAGCTGCACGCTTCACTCAGTGCAGTCAGACTGCTGTACAAGGTTACTTTGCCGCTGGCAACATCAAGCCATTACTCTTTGCAACGATCACTTCAGGAGTCACATTTCAGACCACATGACTACCAGGAAGATTTCTGCCTTAACAGCCACAGTGATCAGAAATGCTTGAAGTCAATGCCCCCTCAACTCACCTTTTTGGCAACTGATCCTTCACCCAGGACACAGTTCCTCTCTGGGCATTCGCAGGTGATTTTTGCAGGTTCCACTTTGTCCGGGAACACATAGAGGCACCTTTCCCCGAGCTGCCTTTGGGCATGGTCAAAGCACCCCAGACGCTTTACCCTGGTAGAACAGGAGGGCAGCCATGAGCAAAGTGGAAACAGTAACAGAACCTAGCAGTGACCAGGGCCTTCATAAGGCTGGCACGACCTCATGCCAATGGCACTTCTTCTGGGGTGGCAGAAGCCGACACCACATCAAATCTTTTCCAGCCACACAGTTTTAAAGCGGGAAATCTCACCAGGGACCGGGTGGGGATACAAATGGTTCGGGTGGGACACCAGTCACTCCTCTGCCTCTAGCTCCCCCTCCCAGAGACAGCTGCCGAGAGACATTTGAAGTTGGCATTTTTAAATTATTTTTTTTGCTGGCATCTGAGAGCTGCTCTCCTCCAGCTAACGAACTCCAGGCAGGAACCAGACTGCATTGTGCTATTACTCATCTGACTTTTCTTTCAGTTTGGTCCAGTCCATTTTTGCAACTGCAGCCTGCAGAGGGCACCAGATGCTCCCTCAGCACCAGCCTGGGTCCAGAGCAGGACACCTTCGCTGCCTACTGCACACACACAGTTAAAAGATGCAGCTGCTCCAGACACGAGTGGAAGGACAAGGGAAGAAGTGCGCTGTTGCCAGACACCGCTTTCCTCTATGCACTTGTCAGCTGGAGAGTACTTGGAGAGGACTGGTGGAATGCTAGCTCCTGTATTAGCAACTCAAGCGTCTGCTAAACTAATTTGGAATATACAGGCACGCAAGGCGAAAAACCCACTGGAAACAGCAGCATTGTGTCTGCTCGGTTGGTAGGCATGTCACCCATAGTCTGTGCAGGGTGCTGGGAGTGAAAAGGGGTTTTCAACTGATCTCACCTGGACAGTTTCTCCTGGCTGATTACTGAGGGAGGAGGGCTCACACTGTCAGTACCGCCAGGACAGAAGCTTTTAGTGATCCAAGTAACCTTTAGTTCTACCACCTGTACCTACAATGTAAAGAGACAGAAGGCACTTTAATTTTTCAGAGGCTTTCCTAGACCGGTGTCTAGGATCTGAACATTTACACACAGGAAAGCAGCAAACCTGCTTTTATCATTTAAGAAGGCCAAATGCAGTTTCACCACATCCAGGACCACTACAGTGCTCCCATAGCATAGCTCTTGGCAACACCAAGAGCTTCTATTGTTTTTAACGTCAAGAAAGATGACATCTGGGCTTGGGAAGGAAGCTCTAGGATGTACAAACCAGCAGCCCAATGTCACAAAGAGACATGCTAATGGACTCGGAACTGCTCCCTCTTTCACCAAAGAGTCAGCACCTTTTCTCCCTTTTTAGATAGCATGCAACATTAAGTTTCAATAGAAGAGGTGCTTCTACTACCCTAACGATCAGCAGTACTGGCCTCTAAGTGTATTGGCACACCATCACCTTACAGGGTGCCAGCAGGGACCCCTGGGACGAAAAGCCAAACCACGCTCAAAAGTCCTGTCAGTCCACAGTGAGAACTTTGTCGCTTCAGAACACCACAGCCACCATGCATTTGCTCTTGGAAGGTTACCATGGCAAGCTGACTCTGCTCCAAAACGCCAGCCAGGGACCGCTCTGTACAAAAGGTGGCCGTGTGTCAGCTTGTCAGTCCTTACCTCTTCCACCACCACTCTGAACTTGCTCTTTGTGCTCAGAACAGGCTTCACACCCGAGAGCCACTGCACACTGGAGAAGACTTTAGAAGGCCCGATGAGGACTTGCCCAGGATAAAAGCCGTATGAATCATCAAAGAAAAGACCCTGTGGAGGAAAGGGAGGGGGAAAAAGACAGCATAAAAGACTCTTGCTCTTAAAATTTAAGATTCCAGCATTTCTCTTCTCTCATTCATGATCAGTACGATTAACCATACAGGAAAAGTCCACAAGTCGCCCATCTCAAAGCTCATTCCTCTCCTGAAGGCAGCCCAGCAGTTCCTATAGCAACCCACTGGCACGCATGTATGGGGACTATGACTCAGTGGGGGAGAAGCAAAGGTACCTGGAGGAAACAAAAAATGTGGATTTCCACACACATGTTCTCAGTAATAAGGTAGCCAAGGTGGGCTGAGTCCAGGGCAAGGACACCCATCTCTTTTCCACGCTCTAATTCAAGCGCCTACAGCTTTCAGAGCCAGAGGATTCCTACCTTCACTCCTCTGCTTATCAAATTAAGCTTCTAAGTATTATTCCGGTCTTAGGTGAATTAGTTAATATGACAGTTCTTTGAAAACAAAACAGGACAGTAAACACAACAAATGCTATCCTAGAGCTCTTTCACACTGATATTTAGAGTGACTCGATGAGTTGAAGATTCAAAATGTGGGAGTGCACAGAGCAGTTTGGGATAGATAAAGTACTGAGCACAAAACTGTATCGAGTCTTGTAATCTGTCAGAAAGGATAAGAGCAGTGCAACAAGATTTAAGTCAGGTAAGTATCTAACACAGCAATTCTGAGTACGGGATCAAGAGTAACACTGGAGACAACTCATGTTTCAAACCAAACCACAAGTCCCCAGAGGGCTACGTAGACTTTAAAGGCAGCCTGACTCAAAACAAGGTATCTCAGAACTGGGCACCCAGAAGCTGGATGCTCCTACAGCATCTATTTAGCAAGCGGAAAACACACTGCACAACCCGAAGTGGTAGAGACTAAGACACTGGAGAACAAGAAAACCACAGCGGCACATCCTATTAAACTGATATTCCATTTACTCTTCAAGAAACAGGCATCAAATTTTAACAGAAGTGCAGTTTTAGATCAAAGGGACCTTTGCTTTGAAGGCTGGGAAGGATAAGAGCCGACTGCATTGCTAGTTCCTAAGAATTGCATGCCATTCTCAGCCAACTCCCAATACCGCTGCCAGGAGTGTGGCACAGCCTTACTGATGCTGTTTGGAGTAACAAGCAAGCTGTCCTCAACCTTTGAAGGTGAGAAGTTAGATTCCATCATCACACAGGGTACTATGTTTTACCCAAAAGCTAGCAAAACCTTCCCCACCACATGATTTGGAAAATGCCAGTATTGTGGCAGGTCTCCATTCAGAGAATGCGATGGATTACAATTGCAAGAGAAACAGTATTTTACATTGTCTGGAAATGTGGTTGTAGCAGAACACCTTTTAAACAACATGCCCTTTTCCAGAAGGGGAACGATTTTGAAAGCACTAAATGGAATAAGAGCCTTTTCAAGCATGTACGGATATAATGAGCAGACAGTGAACTTGACATCAGCCATCTGACTGCACGTTATGCAAGTTGTTTGCAAAGCAAGCAGCTGGATATACTAATTGTAATACCTCCTCAAAACCTGCTCATTACTAACATCACTTTGAAGATATATCTTGTTACACTTACTTCAAGTGAAGATCTAGTGAAGTGTTTTTCAGCTGTGATGCATCACTTAATTTTTAGGATTAATAAGTGCCTATGGTTTTGCCTTCCCCTCCCTCCTGCAGAAAAAGCTTACAACGTGAAGTTGATCAAAAAGACTCTCAGGAGAACCAGAAGCTCACCGAGTCACTGACGTGAGGACAAACGTCATACAGCTTGGCTCCATCTTCTGTGCTCATAGAACACCTGGAAAACAGGCAAGAGACATGGTCACATTTCCAGAGCCATCCATCTCAAAAGCAAACAGCACCAAACCAACTGCCACTGCCTGAGCGGGTCTGTCCACACGCCCAGCAGTAGATCACTGAGCCTTTACGGTCCACAGCAAAACTGGTTATAGCCAAGCTATAAAAGCGCTGCCTGGTATTTAAAGGTTCCCTTCAGCAGGTAAGAAAGAAATAAGTAATCTACAGGGTGCTGGATGAGATTTGTCTGCTGCAAAGTCCCATTTGTTATTCACACCGACATTGGAACCCAATGGCAATTTGGGTACACTTGCTTCAGTAAATTTGAAATCCCACTAGAACTCTCATTTCCAGAGCAAGTTCTAGTGGCATTTCAAATGATTCATTAGGAAGAGATTTTGAAAACAGTTACCTCATTTTACATAGCTATGCATGAGCTGGTAACAGAAACCAAGGAAGGTTTTGAATTGCACCAGTAACTGCAGGCGATAGAGAAATGTAGCTATTTTTTGCTGCCAGTTTTAACATACACGCAAGAGCCTTCCAGCCTGGGTTAATCGAAAGCTAAAACAACTGAAGTCTCAGATGCATCCACCAATCACCCGTTCTAGCTCTTGTGTTACTCGCTTCTCTTAGAAAGACTCAGAGCTGGCTGCAGGGTTGTGGATTTATTTTTTTTAAACATCAGTGTCAACACTCAATTTACAAGACAGATTGGTTATTCCCCAGCTGCCAGGCCCATAAGCATCTTGACCCTTCGCTGGTTCCCTCCTTTCCATGCATCAGTAATAAAAGTTTGTTGGACAAGCCAGGCCTCAGTAACAGAGTGAACACAGTGAATTCAGAGGGCTTTAGTTCACAAGTAACTGTCCGACATGCACAAGGAACAGAATTCAGATCCTCCTGCTGGGTTTGCAGAACTACAAAATAAGTTAACCAGATATTTCTTTCAATATCTCTGGTTAAATCTCTCCAGAGATATGACTTTGGATTATGTCTTCCTTGAAAAAATACATTCCTAATATAGTTGCAAATAACAGCGAAAAAGCGAAGCTGTTCAATTTTGGGCTGCTTTTTTGTCTTAGATAAAAACCTCTAGCCTGCAGGTTTCTTCACGTTCACAGGGTTTGGTTTTTTTTTTGTTTGTTTTTTTTTTTTTTGTTTGTTTTTTTGTTTTTTAGTTTGTTTTTTTTTTTTTTTTTTTTTTTTTTTTTTTTTTTTAGGTAAGAACCCTCATTCCCTGCATCTCAGTGAAGTTATGCTCTCCTACTGAGAAAAGGTCTGGAATATGCGATCCATCTTTAATAGCCATTTTTCCAGGGGACCTGTGCAGTTTAAAGCCCAGTGTGCTTCAGTTCTGGTGCACTGATCTGTTGAGACTGAAAAAAACTGTCACCTTTCAGACAACAGCTTTTCCAGAGGGTGACGAATGAATCTCAATGTTTTCAGAGAAAGACGTATTCTTACTCTACATATAGAGTTAACGCAAGCAGATAAACTTATTGGTGCAAGTGAGAAGCCCAGCCTGTTCCTAGTTCTCTTAAACCAGATCAGGATCATGAAACCCAAGAGGAACAGTCTTCAACAGAAAGTACCTGGCTCCATTGGAGAGCTTGAGGATGACCTGATTCTTCAAATCATAGACCTTGCCCAGCCAGCAGTCATAGGCTATGTAGTCACCATACATGAAAGGCTATGAAGAAAACAGGAAACAAAACCATATAAATATTAACCCTTGTACTCTGAGCCATCAAAGAGGTTCTCACACTACGCAGACTAGATAGCAATCTCAAAGGGATTTAGGACAGCAACAGCAGAAATTGCTGTAAACAGGAATTAAGGCACATTGAAGGGTTTGTTTGACAGTCAGCACATTGCCTGGATTCTCCAGTTAAACAGCTCAGGCTTTCTCTGGGGTGGTTTTTCTTGGATCTTAAAACTTAATTCAAGTGTCCTGTTCTGTTCAAGAGGTGCTCTGCAAAGTAGCAGCATACTCACACTTGCGTTCAGTTAATATTAACAATTAATTTTCATCACTGAGACTAATTTTCCATCCCAGAGAAGCTTGTACCCCACCACCTTTCCACAGGCTGTTTCTTGAGAAAGCTTGTGACACTCTTGGCTCTTCACTCTGAAATAATCTTTTTCTCAGAGAAAAAAGAATGATGAAATCCTATCCTGCCCAGTCTCTGGAAATCACCCACCCACTTAAGAGGGAGAACCAGGTATGTTTCTGACTGTTCCAGCTCAACAGAAAGATGCTCAGCTCAACTCATTGTAATAGCCTGTTTAAGCAGTACCGATATTGCAGCTCTAAAGCTCTGTGCCACTGCCACGGGGCTGCCCCAATCAGGTTGTCACACCAGCCCATCTCAGTGCAGAAATTCTCACACAGTTTAATGTCAACCTAGCCCCTCCAAGTCAATTTGGTCTCAGCAATGTGATCAGAAACACAGAACAGATGGGGAGATGAGGCGATACTGCATCATCTTCTTCCAGGGAGGGTGCTTGCAGTAAGTTTAAAATAAACCGCAGATGCATCTTGTACACTGTGGATGCTTCCCTTGCATGTGTTACTTGAAACACAGCAGCATCCCCCCAAACCACCGAGCCCTGGCTCCCATGTGTATTTTGGCTGTGTTCTTACCCAGATGTGTTGCAGGTCTTTGCTGTTGACAGGGTAGAGGATGCAGTTGGTTCCTACCAGCTTCACAGCACACTCTATGTTGACATCAATTACAGTTCCACACTGGCTGTCCTGAAAATGCAAAAGAGGAAAGGGTTTGTCACCTGGCGAAGGTCCTACATACATACATACATGCTCTGTGTACAGATCAGAAGTGCAGAGACAAGTAAACTTTCAGGACTAAACCCCCTCTTACACTTCAGGCCCTCGTTCTGAAGGGGCATTTCACATGGCCCTAAGACAATTCAGAAGGTGAGATCACTATTAAAGACCTGCAGTCTTTTCTTCCCTGTTAAAATTTGCAATGGCTGCTAAAGCTGAAGCCCAGAGACTCCTGCATCTGGTCAGATAAGACCACAC
Organism: Alca torda; assembly: GCA_008658365.1. NCBI lineage: Eukaryota > Metazoa > Chordata > Aves > Charadriiformes > Alcidae > Alca > Alca torda. The sequence continues at coordinate 30,404,880 of CM018086.1, read as the reverse complement.
TATGTCAGGTGATTAGTATTTACTTGCTTTAAAATCTGGGTGGCTCCTTGGTCTATTCAACTGAGCAGATCTCTGCAACTCCACAGAACCATCCTGCAGGTACTGCCCTGAGTCAGCAAAGAGAGGTAGATCATCAACCCCAGAACAAAAGAAAAATTCTTTAAAGCTATCTGTGACTTCTCATGTAAAGCTTGATTTTGCAGGACATTATAAGCGTTCTTCATTTGCTGCCATACTGAAAAAAAAATCTGGCACCTTTAGTCAGATTTCAAGGTTTCAAGCCAGATAATTTACGGTTGGTCCAATTACGAGATGGTTGTCATTACCTCCCTCACTTTTTAAGCAAAGTTTTATTCTTTTTTGTCCCCAAGAAAATAACGCATGCTGTCAAGAGCCTTCTGGGGATAGTTTGGCAGGGAGCACACAATATGCACGTTGCTCACACATATGGTGGAGGTCTGCAAGGAAGGGCTGCTAACCCAAACACTGTCAAACGTGGCAGCTGCCCTGGCCTCCTGACAGCTGGGACAATCGATACTCTTATTTATTAAAGACCACAAGTCCATTATAAAAGTTGACTGAGGGCCAGCATGACAAATGCCCTGGTATCAGCAACTTCTAAAGCTGTCCTTATCTCAAACATCAAGGTCTCTGCTCCAACAGGACTTGAGCGTGACACTCGAAGGGCTTACACCCTGTGAGAAGTGGATTTGTTTGCTCAGTCCCACTTATAAACATGCTGTTCTTTCGACCACATTAAATATTTATTCAAGGCTTCACTCACAGCCCTGGGCAGGGAGTTCAGGAGTTCACTGGTGCTCAACTCATCCAGTCTCATCTTGGGGACCGGTAGTAGAGCAAAGACGTCCTACAGACACCAGCAGTCCAGGATAATTCCTGGACAGACTGCTCAGCCCGTTTGGCCAAGCTTGCCTTCCACCTGCCTCCTGCAAGTAGTCTTCCTCACATCACACAAACCCTGTGCTCCTCAGCCCCTGAGGAGGTGGCAATGAGGAGAGTGGGTCCTGCCACTCCAGCATGGCCTGGAGGACTGGGGGAGCCAGGCTGGCAGAGCCCAAGGCAGTAGGGGCTCATTCCTTCCAGCTGCTCCACATCATTCTCATTTCTTTCTAGAAAGGCTGGGCAGCAGCAAAAGGAGCCTTTCCCAGCTACAGCTCCATCACAACAAACAGCAGATAAGCCCAACGTAGCTCACAGCCTGCATGGGCTGCCAGGAAAGAGCCCAGCAGAGCTGTACCGTAACTCACCTGAAGAGGGTTTGCCAGAACTATACCGGATCACTGGATTCACAACAGCTGCTGCCAGCACGATTCAAGCTGTGGGATGAGCAAGGCTTGCTCAGAAATGGCACCTGCTCAACAAACCCACAGCTTCTGCAGCCTACAGCACAGCCACCTACCTTGCTTTTCCTCCAGATTAAGCTAAATTAAGTATGCCCAGTCCATCCTCTGCCCATGCTTTGCAGTTCAGGCCCTGTGTTTTAGATTGCTTAGCAGACAGAACCAAAAAAAAAAACCTCAAGAAACAAATTCCTTGCCCTACACTACGCATTTCAGAATTAATTGTTCCTTTATCAATAGCCAACATGACAGCAGCTCTGAGACATGATACAATCCAACACCTGTGGTTTCTGTGGATCATCTTGTCTGCAGGTCTAAACCCCCTCTTTTACTGATGGTGAAAGAACAACAAGTAATAAACGCAGGACCGGGGCAACTGACATACACCAACACCCTCTGCCCATTCTCCAAGTGGCAGTTTCCCCATGGAGAAGGTGCCTGCACCACCCTACAAGCCTGTCTCCCACCCAGCACAGTTGGGTGCCATGGGCAAGAGCACCAGGTTTGCTTCTCCTTCCAATTGCAGAATGCGTGAGTGAGCACAGAGTGCTATCTATATTTAAGAAAGCAGAGATCAATGTTGTGAGCAGCCCCAGAGGCTACAGGGCTGTTGAGTCACAGCTCTCCTCCCTCACCTGCCACAGAACCTTTGTTTATTATGAGTTTATTTATCTCGCTGTCACGCAAAACATTAGCTGGCAACAGGGGAGGCAGATTTGCAGGCTGAGGGGTTCTGCTGAATCACTCCATGGGATTCGCTCAGTAATGCAGTCCCGGAGCGAGAAGCCGCCAACTTGTCTCTTTGTCTTCCAGGGCAGGTCGACAGCCATAGCATGGCTCCGCACCAGCCTGCTCAAATACAGCCATCCCAGCCTGTTCATTAGATGCCCCCATTAAAGGAGGGGCCAAACGAAAGGAGCTGACATTTCACAGCTCTGTTACAAAAATCAATTTCCATCAACCCCAACAGCAAAACTGGAAATGGGAGGTGACTGATCTTCGTTAGAAGAGTTGGTGGGTTCAAGCCCCACTCACACCAGAATTAAGTGCACTCCCTAGACATTCTTCCTGCTGCTTCTGGCACCCTGACAACATGTGCCACACTGGAGATACCGAATATTTAAGCAGCACATGGATGGAGAAGTGACTCTTTCCTTCCCCAGAGACAAGGCTTAAAGGCAGACCAGCAAACTCCCACCTGAGGGAACGGCAGCTCAGCAAGCATCAGCTTCAATTCCGTACCTTCTACCTCCCATCCCTCTACTCTTTCCCTCAATGCTCTCTTTTCTAATAAGGGGATCTTTACACCACCCCCTTCTTACTCCTTTATTTAAAAGGGACAACATAGCCCAGCACCCTTTGAAGCAACAAAATCCAGGTGCCTGAGATTACAGACCTACTTCTAATCTTTCCCCCAAATGAGCATTATCACTTGGGAAAATGAACTCTGCCACTCTCACCACTTCTCATCCAGCTGGAATAGACTTACAGGCCCAACTGCATTCAGAGAAAATGATCTCATTTTATGCATTACCCCCTGAAGCAGTCTTTCCCCACACTCGGTGCTTGATGAGAAGCACATGAATTTGAGTCAGCTCTCTCCTCTTGAGGAACAGAGGATTTCGAGTCCTTCCCGCTCAAGGTTAAAAGCGAGCCCTAAGAGCGTGTGGTGAATACACAATAAGTTCCACATTGTGCATTTGCCAGGCCAACTGGTGCAGGGCAACCATCCCACATCCTGAATTTGGCAGGCTGACACTTGCAGATTTTCTATTTTAAATGCTCTTGCAATTTTTGGAATATATCTGATTAGCAAATGAAGGTGTTCTTTGGGATAGAAGGGGTTTATTCTTTCATTTACCACTGACACTCAAAACATACTTGAGGGTAAGCTGAAGTATAAGTCATCTTCAGATTTGCTATGCTTTTAAATAGAGAGAAGAAATCAAGTTATACCCTCACCAAAAAATCAATTCAAAAAAAGTAGTTATCAGCCACTAGTAGAAATGGTCAAGCAAAAGCCAGTGTTTAAACATGCAAACAGACAATAAACGAGCAAGCAAACCAACTGCTGGGTAATATATCTACTGATACACGTGCAGCAAGCCAGAGAAGCCAATTTCTGCTCAGATGAGTATGGAAATTGCAAACAAAAGCAGCACATCCATGTTTGCCAAGAGGAGAACGACTTGCTGTCCTGAAAACTTAAAATGACTTTAAGAAGCACTAGAGAACAAACAGTTGAGAGGCAGGACTCAAAGCATCCCTCTGAGCAAGAAGGATACACTAGAGAGTCCAGCTGTGCCAGGTACAACAGCGTGAACAGCTGATAATTCAGTTTGCTAGCTGTTCTTTGTTTTGGATTGAAAGACTTTTGTCTTTCAACTGCAGTTTTAGTAAGGTATGTTGGCTCCAGATTTCCATTTCAAACAAGTAGATTTCTTAGGGAAATATTTTGTTTCAGCATTTTTTCAGATTACCCTTCAAGTTTTTCCTCCCTTTTTTCCCCCTCTTTGGAACATTCTGTGAAAAAGGAGTGGGTTTACTTTGCCCTTTTTTTCCCCCCAATTGAAAAAAGAAAAGCTTTATAAAAAAAAAAACCAAAACAAAACACCAAGGTCAGAAATGAGCCCTCCCCATCTCTGCACCAGGCTGCGCACCATGTGGTGCAACTGCAGCAGTTAGTGGCCAGCTGCTGGCTTCACCACAACCTTGGTAGCCACATTGCTGGAAGCAAGACAAGATACAGGCGTGCACATGGCAGGCCATATGGCTCGGGGTTATAGGTTAGGTGTGAGCTACAGCAAGAAATTGCCAGCCTAGCTAAGCTCCTAAAGAGACCACATCTCATCTGATCGTTGATACTGAATAACATTCCCAGTATTTCCTACAAAAAAAAAAAAAAACCAAACAAATCCACACATCCCTGATAAGCAACAAATGCTGTTCAACTAGAATAGAATGATGACGACTTAAAATAGCATCCAGGAAGAGTAAAGGTAATGATTATTGGCTGCCGATTAAAAACCAGCTTGCTTTCTGCCGACTTAGCTGTGTCACATGCTTCAGCAGTGCCGGGATTTGCTGTATTTCTGGGAGAAATTGGATAAGATGGGTCTCACTGCAGATTGAGAGGTCTCCCTGAAAATACTTCCTCCAAATTCTCTACCACAGCACACCAAAAGGCACACAGCAGCAGTGTGATCTGTTTCCTTTTCAGCCTCCCTGTTAGGTTCAGGTCCATGCTCCCCACATCTCAGAATAGATTGATTTAAAACTTAAAGGATGGCAGGATAAACAAGCCTCTTGTCTCAGTACCTGACATTATCAGGCTCCCTTGCTCAGGAGGCCTTTGCAGATATGCAACAGTGGAGAGGCAGCCTTATCAGCATTTCATTTTCAAAGGATGCAGCAAGGTCTATCAAACACACTAAAAATAGAACATGCTCAAAGCATTACTGTTCAGTTCCATTCAGGCAATTTGGCAAGTCTTAGAAATCCATGCAGCAGTATCACAATCAAAAAAGGACAAAGAAAAAAAGCACTTACGCTGGAGCTCATATGCCTGACCACATCTCGAGGGACCACAGAACGATCTTCGAGCTTCAGCTAAGGGGAGAGAGACAGACAGACACTGAATTTAGTGACCCCAGATGATACTTAGAAATAACATGACAAATACAAATGCACAGTATCCCAATCCTCCAGAATGAGACAATTTTCAGCAGAGCATGCTGAGGCACTTCCATACACAGAGTTAACCCCCTTGGCACATTCGCAAAATCCAGCTGATGGATCCGAAATGGAGCAACCAGCTGATCCGTCCACAAGAGACACATCAAAAAAGGGTGCAGACATTCTGACTCGTTCATCACTTCAAGTCTCCCTCTCCTCTTCCTCTGCCTGCATCACGCATCATCTCCTCCCCACAGCCCGCCTATGTACCAGAGGACACAGAAGGCACAGGAAGAAGCACACCAACACCACAGTTCCGTGTGTCATCCTGCACGCCTGTCACTCAAGATACGCCCAAATATCTGTGGAAATCCTGGTTGGCCTGGATCATTTTAAGCAAGGTGCTGTACACTGAGAAGTCTTAGCTGGCAGGGGAATTGGTATTAAATTCACTGCAGCAAGCACCTGCCTTGGAAAAAAAGGAAAAGAAATGGCTGTCACTGCACTTATTAGCCCCCAGGTCCATGCAGGCAACACAAAACATCGTTAAGAGTATGGATAAAGTCAAAGCACTGCTCATACTCCAGCTCCTGCTAAAGAACTTGCTGGCAAAGAGCTAGCAACAAAACATGCGGCTGGACCATCATTACATATTCTACATTAGTTCACACAGAGTTGTGGGGCACCAGGAGTCATTAGTGGTAAGAGGAGGTTATCACTTGATGAACCTCCAGCGATTACTAGTCAGTTAACCAAGTGATGTCCTTCCAAAAGTGGTCCTTCATCGAGCTGTTTCAGTGATCTCAAGACTACTTGCAGGCTATTTCATTTAGTGTTATCAACAAGCTCAAAACTACAAAGTGCAGTTGAGATGCTACAGGAGGGCTAATGTCCTAAGCACACTAACAGGGAGGCCACAAGACTGAACTCTAATTTCAGGCTTGCTCAGCCTCACAGGAACTCAGTTCAGATTCCCTTCTGCTGAACAGGGAGAAGCCTCATCTGCATTTCTGTGGTCAAGAACATATTTGCATTGGTACATCATTCTGAGCCCTGCAAATACACTAATTACACATGTGAACGCACTATCAGGGACAGAGCTTTTTTCACATCTCACTTTCAGAATCCATGACGCCAACAATGCTGCATTTGGTGCTTTTCCTTGTTGATCCCCAGCCCAAAAATCCACTGCACTTTGTCAGCATTTCATCCTAATCCATACCCTGGCTTACAGCCTGCTTTACTAAATTAGACATAAATCTATAGTCCAAGGACAGGATCCGGAATCAAACCAAAGTACCTGAGTATTTATTGCCTTCTTGATGGCGTGTTTCAGTAAGAGAGGAAGAGCACCAGCCAGCTAGGCTTTTAGACCCAACTTCTGGAATCAGAACTCCACCGGAATGGGAAACCTGAAGCCTCCCACAGCCCATTGCCAGATTGTGGAAGTGTTTTCATTGCCTCCCACATCCCACCAGGGTATATAGATAGACATCAATTTCTATGCAGCTTTCTAAAATTATTTGTTAAAATAAGTACTGTATAGATAGCCTCTTAACATCCAGAACCAGGCAGTAACATTCACATTTCAGTAAGCGCTCACACGCGAGCAGCGGTTTGGGTATTTTAACTGGAGTTCTCTTGCTGCAGAACTCCAAATATACAATGATACTTTCATTTCAACATGCATTAGGGCAATTTATTCTCTGACACGTGGTGCTTAAATTGATGCATTATGTTTCAACATATCATTGAGCCATGCCGCTCTGGTCTGTATCAAACAGTATCTGAAGAACTCAGACCTACAAGATGATCGGATGGTACCTGGCAGCAGCAATATTTGTGTGTTAGTCAACTCTGGTAAATCATAAAAAGTTGTAAATGAGCAGCTTTCCCATTTTGGGATCCTTCCTGAAGGATATAATCACACAAATTCTTCCCAAAGCAAGGCATAAAACTTTCTCTGCAGGGGGACTACATTTAACCTATTACAACATCTCTTGATTTTTAAAGGCAGCCCAACTATTTTCAGCTTCGTGTGCCAGACCCACCTGCCTTAGTTGCTAGGATAAGCAAGCTAAGTAGTAGGCAGAATGCCAGCATCAACAATAAATACATAGCAGGTCTGTCATCACACAAAAGACTGTCAAAACCCAGAAGAAACCCGACCAGAGGAAGCCAGAATGGCTGTCGATGAACGCATGACAGCTCATTCCTCTGACGTGATCGTCAGCCGAAGGCCAACCCCATCCCTCAGCAGTGAGGGAACTCAATACCGGAGAAGCACTTTTAAAATAGGTACTTACAGCTCAGTTGCTATATTCAGCTCTATGAAAGTCAGTATTAACATGACTAGTTTTATATTCCAGTGATGCGCCTTCATAATAGCCCCAAGAATGAGAAATACCAGTTTCCCGGAGATGCTCTCAGCCAGTCCTGCACTCCTGTATGCCAAGCTGGGCTCAACACCCTCCGAACACCTCAAATGCCTTTTTAAAAAATAAATTCATGTTTACGTATATTAAGTAAGGCAAACCAAAGACACTCATCACTGCGCACACATTTAACCCAGGCAAAAAGGGACAACCAACACCCACCCACCAGCAGTCAGTTACGTTGGTTACTGCACCGACTGCAAAAAGAAGAGATAGAATAGCTCTGACACCCAATTTATTTCCTCCTCTATTCAGATGCTCTCAGTGCTCAGCACTGAATCAATGGCTGAGCTCCACAGCAGATCTACTAGTCAAAAGGCACCAGCTGCAACTCAGAGAACATCTGATACTTCACCAGGTCTGACAATGCTCTCATACCAACACAGGAGGAGGAATACAGAAATTCTGATTTTTTGCATAGAGAACAAGCACCAACAGGAGCATGTTCCCCTTCTCAGCTGAGTCCCCCCACCTCCAATGAAATAAGGTAGCCATCACAGCTCTCACCTGAAACTGGGCAGATAAGGAGAGATGGAAAGATATTCCTGCCTAGCTGCTGAGCATTAACTCATTAAGCCTTGGTATCTTATTGCTTCAAACCATTTGCCTAAGTTCATATCACAAACTTGTCATTTGAAGCAAAATCTTTGTGTGGTTTTTTTTTTAACTGCAGAGGTTGGGAGCTGTGTCTGTGACAGTAAATTGGATTCTCACTTTAGCAAACAATCCAGAAGCTAGGCATAAGCATCCTTAGGCAGGGTGGGTTAAACTCACACTGTAACTTCGCTGGGTTTAACCTCTAAACCCCATAAAGTGAACGGAAGACATAAGGCAAATTTTCCTTTTCTCCAACACCTACCTTCTGACAAGAGATCAAAACCAGAGCAATCAGTTTTGATGATTTGGACCAGCCACTAGTGCCAAGTATTGTGGCAGGTAAATAAGTAGCAACCACTTCTGAAGTTTAATGACAAATAACAGAGGAGTTGCGGAGATTAATATAGGGACAACTAGCCCTGGCTGGTGCGTATCCAAACAAAACCAGTACTGCAAGTACTCAGTAGGGGCATAAGTCCCTGGTCACTATCTACATATTTAAAAGCAGAGCTTAAATTCACTAATTAGCTGCTTGGGTTTGCTTGTAACATTATTGGTACCCAACAGTGGGCAAAACCACAGGCTCCAGCTGCCAGTGTCACACCCTGCCCCCCCCCCTCCCCCCCCCCCCCCGTGTTTTATCCAACAGAGGGGAAAAGACAACACATACACACTTACTTCTAGAACTCCTTGTCCTTTCCTATTCCCATACTGTCTCTCTTCTGTGTGGGGCAGCAGTCCTGATATTTTACTTTAGGAGAAATAAAAGAAGGTAATTCTGCCTGCAAATAGCAGCATTCTGTTTTGCCACTGCCACACTTTACTCCAAGTTGGCAATGTTGTCCCAGGAGATAATTACAAAGTGTCCCCTGCTCCAAACAACCCAAGAACAGAAGCTGGGGGACAAGCTTAAACACAGAAGGGAATGATAGTTTTAAAGGCAGAACGCATTTGCTTGCGGTCATTGGTTTTTCAGCCTCAAATACGCCAGGACACCCATTTTGCACAGGTTCCTTACCAGCTTCCAGAGCAGCTGACTGCTCAGTGGACCCTGCAGGTTCAGCCCACGCTTGGACACCAGGAAGGACAGGAGACCTTGCCACTCTGACTCATCATTGCCCAAGGCTGAACTTCAGATCACAGTTCCTTCATCTATCAACACCCAGTGACACGCGGACTTGGGAGCACACCTTTCATCCGCATCAGCCATGGTTTTACAATGCCATTTCTGCTCAGCTACCCAGCAACACAGAGTGCACCCTGGCTATGGAAATGACACCTGATCCAGCATAAAGCTTGCCAATACCAACTTAAACTGCTAAAGTTCACACTCGGTCAGTGCTGTCTCAACTGCAGTGTCTGACCAATAAAGAATAAGATTTGCTCAAGGGTGCCAGTATGATCCTGCAGCCTCTACCTCCAACGCAATCACTGTGGTGGTGAGAACATCAGTTTCTATCCCGGACGCATTCCAGATTTTATCTTCCCAAACAAGAGCTCTGGGAATAAGCACATAAGGATGGGGGAGAAAAAGTACACACACCCACCCTCCCTTGGTAACTGCTTATAAAAATGAGAATACAAGGCACTGAAAAAAAAAAATATGGAGGAAAGCATAATGCTGGAGATGAAGCTCTACCCATTTACCTGAACTGCTATATGATGGTTGAGATGTTTATCCAACTAAGAGTGGATAAGATAGTTCAGAAGTGAACTATCTATTATGGAAGTGGCTTCTGCCATTTAAGCAAGGACTTGGCTAGCAGTGGTTACCACCACGAGGGCTTCAACCTGCACAGGCCTGCTACCACTGTTCATTCTGGGCTATTTCTCCACATCTCCTCACTTTCCTCATGCTTCTTGTGTAACTGGTCTCATTTAAACCACCGTTCCCAGGCTCTCCTCCTACATTTGCAAACAAAAAGTAAAAAAGAAAAAAAAATTACTTGCAATTTTATAAAGCCAGTCTTGTAATAGGGAGGGTGAGCTCTCTCAGTGGCACTAAGAAAGAGTGAGGGAAAAAATAATGAATAATGCCTTTTGGATCTATTACCATTCTGTGGTCTCCTTTTTAGCCAAGCCGAGGTATTATACATGGAAAACATGTCACACTTCTGTCTTTTCTGTGCCAATGGACAAATGATGTGACAGAGGAGAGATGAACTAGATATCTGATTTCTGTCCAAGTTTAACAGTTAGGATTTTATTCTCACACATATCATGATTGTTTTAAACTGCACTGGGGAGTGCTCCTGGCAAGTCAACTGGCTGAATCTGTTCTGGAGTTAAAATTAACCCCCTCCCTGGGACATCCCTCCAGGTCACCAACTCCAACTGCCAGTGTCCTACACTCCCCACATTAGTATTTTTGGAGAGAGCGCACCTACATGTTAGCTTGGAAGTTGTCATGGAAACTTGTAGCATCAATGCTCAGAGGAAAAAGAAAAAACACAGGTTAAAAGCAAAACATAGGGAAGACAGTCTACTGCAGCAACAGGTAACAACGCACCGCAGAGCTCTCCAAACCCCAGACACACTCAGAGGATGCTCCATAATCCAGTAAAGCTAAATCAAAGTGCCCAGTGCTGTGAAAAGATATAACCTTGCTTCATTCAGCTGACAGATGTGCTCCTCAGAGGTCTTTTGAATGACCTGACCTCTCAACACCTGAAGTTCACGTGAAGCAGGACATGGTACACTGTATTTCCATGCCTGGTTTCTAAACCTGAAAGCAATTAGGTCCTTTTCTCCAATGGTGAAGGTGTGATTCAGAAACCTACACCAGATGGCACTGGTTTGTGACTGGGACCACTGCAGGTCTCTTACTGGAGGTTAAGGGGAAACTTCCTTCCCACATGAAGCAGCTCCAGACGCACTTCCAGCTCTAGTCCTTGGCACTAAGAGAAGACAAAACGGTGTCCTGCTGTAACCTGGAGTCGCTCAACAGCAGCCTCCGCACAGGGGTGGCTGTGGGACGAGGTTCATAGAGGTGGGACAGGAGGGAGTACAGCTGGCAGCAGGCTTGGCAGCACCCAACCCAAGTCACCATCCCCCAGTTTCTTTTTTTTTTTTTTGAACTCTAAGGTCGAATTACACACCCAAATTCACTTCAGCTAAAACATCTCAACACAAGCTGTTTTTATTTAACTCCAAATGAGGTGTTTAAAATAGCAAGTCAGCTGTCCAAATATAGCATGGATACACAGAGTTACATGACAAAGGTTCAGAAATTCAAAGACCCAGAAGGATCTGAAGCCAGGATGTGTTGATACTGAAATGTTAAAAATATTACCAGTGGCATCACATACTACTCTTGGGAAAATATGTTTCTTATACAAAGTTCACTTGCCTTGAAAGACTTCTGTTACATTGATCATATTGCATTGCACACAGGCCATCTAAAAAGCAGGAGGAGAGCGGATAAAGCAGCAAGAGCAGAGAATCCCATGGAAGCTCTGATTTGGTTCACACTGCAACAGTTGAAGTGGCACATGTTGCTTCACTTTTAACATCTGGAGGTTTCCAACCACACTGGGTTAGGAAGATGGGAGAACGGGGCAGAAGAAAGACTACAAGAAACTAAAGACTCATGAGAACCAAAATTCTACTACCCGGAAGACTTGAACAATGAGCTAGACAATACAGAGGGTTTTAACAACCCTGGCGGGATGCAGCTATGAAAATATAAGTTGTCTGCACTGATTGGCACAGAAGTTCTGCCCATGACAGCTCCTGGTTTCTCCTATGGGGAAAGCATGTGGCTATTCCAGACAAAAAGTTCAAAATCTGTTTGAGACAGGAGGTTGTGCAGACTCCTGTGTCACTTACAGAAGAATATGCCCTTCTGGGAAAAGGTCTAGGCTTCTGCCTGATGAAGTAGTAGATGGCAAGAGTGGTACGTGGCTCCAAACACCCTACCATAGAACAGAGTCAGTTATTGCTCTGTCACATAACTAATGCCTTTAGATGCATTTAGGTTTTTAGCCATTTTGCTTTCTAACGTCATTCTGCATTTTCATAATATCATGATACCACTTGTCATCTCAAACCACTCAAAGAATTACAAAAGGAGAAAGCATTTAGAGTTACTTAGGAATTTCACCAGCAGATTAAAAAAAATTGTTCAGTGTGGCGTGTATTAAACTAAGTCTCAAAAACCTTGAGTGACTCAGGAACGCGCAGCTCCCCATTTGGATTGGTCAAAGTGAGGGAAGGACAGCAAGCATCATCTTTGTTTCCTATATTCACTAAAAAACAGTCCAAAAGCTTGTTTGTGAGGCTGCTCTGGGCAGTGTAAAACACGATCCTGCAAAAGGTCAGGTTGACGATTAACTTCATCTGCAGAAAGAACAGAGCAGGGATGAGGGAGGGAGGTGCTAAAATGCTCCCTAAAACTGAAATAAATGCTTGAAAGGACTTCACAGAAGCTAAGATGAAATCAAGACAGCTTTGCATCATGTGCACCACTACCTGATAACGTATTACAATTCTTTTGTTCTTGGAACTAGCAGATCTGAATCTGCCCATCATCTGCCACTCAGCACATTCACAACTACCAGCACAAACTCTGATTCACCACTCAGCCTACCCCAAACAGCACCTGTTACCAGCAAACTACTGCGGATTTAATCGTACGGTGTGGACATAACACTTTTTTCAGAAAACAAGCAAAAGGCATGACCTAAAGTAGGATTTTCTAATTTAGCTCACCAAGACCTCATTGCTGGTAGGGATGCGCACACAACTTCCAGCCTCAGGTCATCATGCACTGCTCTAAAATAAACTTACCTGTCACCAGCTGAATGTCTAGAACAGCTTTAAAGCCCCTGTACTACCAGAGACAGGCAGCACCTGCGATCTTCTGAAGAGACATTTAGGAAACCCAGCAGGTGACTGCGTGGAGGGCAGCACAGGAGGAGAAGCCTTTGCAACACCCACAGGCCAACAGGCAAGCTGAAAAATGAGAACTGAATCATTGGCTCCGCATCCCTGTTTCCTTTCAACACCGCTAGCAGTGCAGGAAGGCTTGTTATGCAGGCAGCTTCAAAATCCAGCTGTGTCATTAGTTCCTAGGATCTCCCAACAGAGTGAGCCTCCCTGGGGACCTGCAGCTCTTGTAAGACAAACTGACAGCTCTTTAATTTATCTTCATGACATATTATGGAGACACAGAAACCTGACGTCGTGCCACTCAGTTGAGTTCCTTCCAACTTCAGGCTGAAGCTCCCTGAGCCTCCACTATCTACACACCTACCTCCAATGGACTTGTAGCTGCTTTTGTCCCTGTCTACATTTCTAATCAACCTACCTGTTAGTTTTTTTTTCCCCCCTTCCCGTTATTTTTGGATAGTAAAGTTCTTTGGCAGCAGAATATCTTTCCATTCTCTGTAGGTACAAAATTCCTTCCACAGCACAGTTCTTGTCCTCCACTCACAGTCATATGCATCTCCCCCCCGCCCCCAGCAAATATCACCTTTGAGCCTTCCATCATAAAGACACTGAAAGGCTCTACTTTCCTTCTCCAAAAAGTGGAATTTCGCTAAAAAGTCTGAACAAATCATTGTATGCAACAAAAGTTTGGTTTAATTATAATGTGGGTAAATGCTGTGCTTTGGAGCAGAGGAATCTGGCTTTAACATAAATCTTTTGCTTAGCAAAAGTAAATCTTTTACTTGGATTTCCCTTGTCCAAGACTGACAAGCATTTATTTATTATACTGCCAACAAATCACTTTTGTAGCTCTGCAAATTGACATGACATTTTGGAAAACACTGCAAGAGACATTCCCTGGCCTGGTGAACACACCAATCTGAAAACGAAGACAAAGTACAAGGCAGTTAATTCAAGGCAAGGAAGACCAGGCGACAGGAAGGTTACTAGGTTATTATTTAAAGGAAAAGAAGTAGGTTTGGGAGCATTTCCCAGCAGAAGGAGCAACATGGCCGGGAGAGAGGAGGATCCTGGAAGTAAAACAAGGAGAGCTGCACAAATCCACTTTGCTCGGAAGGTGAATCCCACCTATAACCGGTGATAGCAACTCTCAGCTTTTCAGCATCCTTTGTCTCACATTTCTCTCTCATGTGTCTAAAAGTTGAGCACCACCACTCATCACAAAAGGGATGAGGCAACAGGGAACCCACTCGCACGTGAGCCTGGGTTAGACAACCTGGGACCTAAAGTGCCAGCTCTGGCTTGAAGGAAGAGGGTCTCTAAAAGCCTACTGAGGTTTCTAGACTCAACAGGCAAGAACAATCTTCAGGGCAATTGGGAAAAGTTACAGAAAAGTTTGACTTTGTCCAACCTTGTCATCAAGTGCTGCTGGATTATTTGTTCAAACAGGCTTACATCCCATATACTCACTCACACCAACCAGTAACCAGGTCTTTCCATCTGGGAATGCAAAGCAATCCCCGTGTGTGCAAAAAAGGTCTACAAAACCTTAGAGGAGACCTGAAAAATAGTTTAGAAAGAATAAACATGATCATGATGCTCAGCATAAAGATATAGAAGGCTAAAGTTTAAAAATAGATGGCTATGACTACAAAATATGGGAAGATCTTATAAGAGAAGATTTACTGACTAGTAAGCCTAGCAGTAAGCCACTTAGAGTCCTATGGGGAATCTTTCAAAGATGTCCCCAGTTACAGGATTTAATGTAAACATAGGATTTTTTTTTCTCAGCAGCAGTTTATAGTAAAAGATATGATCCCCTTTCTCAGTGTTTACACTTCTTGCTTCATGTACCCAGGCTTCTGGGTATAGCAGTTCTAGGAAAATCAGTTGCTTAATAGAAAAGACAAGATGAGCCTAAAGGATGCCCTCCGAGTGCAACGTCCCAGCAACACAGATTATTACAGCACATACTCCCTCCCATTTTCTTATGGTAAGATGGCTGATTAAAAGCAATACTGTCCTACTACCTCTAAGAATTTGAGAAAGGCTTGATAAGGAGCAGTGCTCTAGCACCAGATGGCACTGTTACCTGAAAAAATCCACATGAGACTGTGGTAAGAGAGACAGGAGAAGCTGGTTGGAAGGAGTAAGCAGAAAAGCAAACAACATTTTGCCTATACATCAGCCAACACTTCTCACAGACAGGCTGTCTCCACACTCCCTCAGTAAAGCCTCATCTGAACACACAGGTCAGAGCTCGCAATCCCCACCAAGAGGAAAACAGCCCTGAGGAGCACAGCACTTCTACAGACATCCAAGCCCAGCTTGTGGAGAGACGCCCAGTTCAAACAGGACCTAAGGGGATGGCTGTGGAAGCCTTGGTGAACACCTAACCATCCAGGGTGAAAGCAACGGTTATGCTGAGCTTTTTGGTAGTATCTAACAAGGTCTCAGTGAGATGCATTGGACTGATACAAGAGACTTCCCTAAGGAGAAGCTCACCTGGATGCTAACACTGACCGGTCTGACAGCGAGAGTAGAAGCCCATTTCAGGCACCAGTCTAGATTCCTGGGATTCCCAACAGCCCGCTGTTTTAGCTTGACGATTAAGTCACATTCCTCCTTGTGTGCAAAAACAGACTATGTTCAGTAGCTCTTTCATTTACCTGAAGCAAAAGGATTCCTCAGATTTTTGCTTTGGGAGGGAGACGGCAGTTATTATGCAACAGGTTTTCCACTTTCTGGCTGGACCACGCTGGGGTTGCCATCTGGACAGTATCAGCACTGTAGAAACAAGTCACTGGCCACTGTGAGTGGCATTTGGGGCATGCTGCCAGGCCTGGAGGGAAAGAGTGGGGCTGCTCGAACCTCCATCTGCCTTTCCAGAGGATAAAAAGGATGCTGTGAATCTGCATGACTATTGCTGACCACTCCTGAGGCACAATAAGTCCACCACACCTTTCCACGTCTTTGGGACTAGGAATAAAGAGTATATCCATGAAAAATATTCCCTGCTCCATTCCAGAGGAGCAGGGAGGGCTCTTCTGCTGAGCCAAAACTGGACTCTGCTGGGTTGGTAGTATCTCTGTGCTAGGGAATGAAGCATCCCCTCTCCCCTGGCAATCAGGTCAGCAGCGTGCGGGAGGAACTCATTATTAGCCTGCAGCAAAAAAATCCACCTTGCAAAAATTGCCAGGGAACAACAAGAGGGAGACATATCAACAGAAAATCACCGTGTCTGCTTTCCAGCTGGTTAGCTCATATGCTGCTGCTGTGAATACAAACCAGCCATTTAAATTAGCTTCTAATTGTTCACAATTATTCAGAGACAGCAAAACCTGCAAGCAGCTTTAAGACGACAGGCAAGTAGGAGAGGAAGAATGGTTTAAGATGCCTTAACGAGATTCATATATTCGTGCTTTGTGAGTCTTCCAGCCTGCAATTTCCATCAATGCTGCCTCTCTAACAGCCCCCCCAGATACACGCTTTGCATTGCAGAGGAATAGAACCCATGGGTGTTTCTGCACTTCAGGTTTCTACTCTTTCTTGCTCCGGTGTTTGGACTGGTTCAAAAATTAAACCAATAATATTTTGGTCTACCCCAGTCGTTCACAGTCTCTGCACACACAGGCAGTTTGAACAACACTATTTATAAAGCTGCTTAAAATTCTGGACACAGCCAGAGCTCTTTGATAGGATGTCAGCCATGCGACACCCGAATGTAGGAGGTTGACACAGGATGGTTAGTGTAATACAGCCCACTCTTCTTTCCCTTTCTTTCACCCAGAGCCTCCACCACCACCCTCACAGGAGTCCCTTCCCCCAAACACAGACAGTAATGTTTCACAATTGCTGCAATTTTCTCTCCTAGGAGAGAGGGAAGATATTAGCCTATTATCCTTAAATCCCTAGCATGTCAGTTTTGGTTCACACTTAAGACCCAATGCCAGTCCAGCCTGCAGGTTAAATCACTTCAGGGGACTGAATCCAGACATACCTTAACAATGAAATTCTCTCATTCAGCCATGTTTGGACACAGAGGTACAGCACTGACACAGAGCCACAATGCTCATTTAGGTTTTAGAAACCACAGCAAATTTAATAAACTTAAGCAGGATTATTTTATCAGATACGGAATCTCCTAGAGGAGACAAAATAACACTGAAAAGCAATGTATAAATAGCTCTGAGAGCATGGCATATGCTGCATCATGCTACGCTCCTAAGTCAGTCCTGGGCAGCGAGTGCACCGAGCTGACCGGTCTCTCTTGTAGCTTCTCCGAGCTTCATGCCTGCTCTGAAATGAGAGCATCCCCCTGGAGAAACATTCCTGGTTGATCTGAGATGCAGAACACACTCCCCAAACGCACCGCAGTACCACAGTGCCTCAGTGCTCTGCGATGAGGAACATTGCACGGGCAGACGGGCTGGCTGAAGCCCAAGGAGAAGAGGCAGAGCAGTGAATTCAACGAGGCGGACCAGGACCCGGGCAAATTTGCTAGCTTAGCTGGGAAACACGGGATGCTCAGGATGGAGATGAGGGCAGTTTCCACGGCTAGTGATGAAGCGTACTCAAGGGAAACTGACATTTAGCTCATAAGGAAACCAGTGTCACTGCCACCTCATGACGACACAACTATGGACATCTCTCTGGTCCCTCCTCACGCAGAGCAAAGGCAAGCGCTGTTTTAAGAGGTACAGTGGCTCAAGGTAGCTGCAAGACATAGTAAGCATTCTGCAAAGGCTTTCTGTTAAATAAAATGCCTTCCAAACCAGCTGTATCCACAGTTACGTCAGATTTTGGTTTAAAAAAAAAAAATCAAAGCCTTTACAACCAGTTCAATCAATCTCTGGAATGCTACAGAGAACCCACCCAAAATTCAGTGACAGCATGGGTTCCCCGTGCATGCATTTGCTCCTGATAAACAGCAAAGCCACTCCCCCTGCTCACATTGCAGAGAGTGTGTGAATGCTACTGGGACAATGCAGCACAATTGCATCACTGCCCAAAAAACCTCAGCTGCATTTTCTATTCACTGAAGGACTTTCAATTATCCCCCCCCCAAATGCTGTATTGGCCATTACAAAAAGGAGGAACAGCCCCTAATGAATCCATACACCAGGCTACAGAAGCTCAGTTATTTAATGACTGGATTTCTGCAACCCCTGCACTGTTACATGCCTTTTTATTCAAGGGGTGAATTCACCACTTGCGGAATGGCTGGGCGAAGACTAAAACATCTCCCAGCCAAAGCAAGTTTAATTCATTGCCTCCTGTTTGTGCATCCATAAATACAAAAACAACCAACCTTCAATAACTCTGAGAAAATGTCACCAGGACTGGTGACAGCAATGATGCAATAGGGACAGAAGTGTAAAAGCCCTTCAGAGTCTGACTTAATGCTCCCACAGCAAAGCATTGTTTCACCCCCCTCCTTGCACAGCTAAGTTTAGTGGACTCACTTTTTCTTCCTTACCATCTCAACCAGAGCACAAAGAAAGCTTTAGCATATTTAAAACCCATCAATGCGATCATACAATGCTACTATATCATTTTTCCCTTCAGGTGTTTTCCAGGCTGACTTCTAAACCATTTATCATAAGCTCTCCAGATTTGAGCCAGTAACCTAAGACAACAAAGCATTTGCCTGGCAGAACATCCAACATCTGCATGGAAACACCGCTCTCCTCTCCACATTACTCCACAGGTATCCATTCAGCTATTCAGCAGCACATTTGATGTGACAATAATTCAGGATTATAGCTCCGGGAATCTTCTTTTCTCCCCCTGTCCCTTCCTTGGCAAGCGAGCAACCAAAAAGCACACACACAGATAGCTCCACCGAGCTACTGGTATAAGTAAATATAATGGCATTGAAACCAGAGGACCAATAAAGCCAGATGTTCCCTGGTTTTGTATTAAGTATACACAGTTCCCATTCTAAACCTGCTGAAGTTAGATTATTAAGTACCTCCCGGTACACAGGTTTTAAGGGCAAAATCCTTTATACCTGCATTAATCCTTGACAGCCCAGTTTTTTTCTGGACATAGCACACAGACAACAGTAAACTTCTTGCAGCAGTAACATCTTTATTCTCCTCAAGTCCGCACATGCTCTATGGCACAACACAGCCCAACAGCTGTACAGCAATCACAAATTACTGGCAAAAAATATTTCCCCAAGATGCTCAAATCCAGTTTTCAAGAATGGTTTAGGCATTTAGGAGACTCAGCATCAGAGGAGTCCCCTGGGGAGTAACACATTTCCAGGCCAACCAGGAAACCTTCCATTTTTAACAAGAGGAGAATCTCAGAGAAACCTGGAACTGCCCCTTCACTAAAAACATTTCTAATAGGTCACCTCTTACAGGCAAGCAAGGGGAGATTGACTGTTAACAGAACTCATCTCAGAGCTGAATATCTTCCCATAAACATCAAAGACTAAAGTCTTAGATTTTTCCTAACTGGGGTTAAACTCTGTTTTAAGGGATGCTTTGCTGCATCCCTCATCTCTGCATATAGATCAGCAGGCTGCTCTTAGCAGGTTTTTAAAAAAGCCTTCTCTGAATTTGGACACCTTCAGCAGGAACATGGTCACATGTCTCGATTCTCTTCCTGGCCTAATATGACAAACATCAGATAGTAACATGACCTGTAGGATATTTCGGTGCAGATCTGGTTAGAAAAGATGCTAAAATGGCATTGGAGGATGTCACTTTTGACTCAGCAGCTCTGTCCAATCCCGCACACTTACGAAGTTTATTTGTTCCCCCCTCCTGTCCTTCCCACCCCTCCTTCAGACCTGCCAGCTCAGTCTAAGGTCTGAGATGAGCTGAGGTCTTTCTTCTTCAGCATCTTCACTGCCTCCATGGACTCTCTCAGGTGTAACCTGACTGGCTGTGAGTACCACTGCTGAGGATGCCCTTAAAGAAATAAGTGCCTCACTCCAGACAGCGTGAGCGAAAAGCAGTAAAAGCCTGTTTGCCTGAAGTCAGCAGTTCTGCCTCCAAAAAGACACACAGCTAGTCAGTGAGAGGCTTCTTTTTTTTTTTCTCCCCCTGTAAAAAAGCATCTGCCTTTCAGAGCAGAAGGGCACTTGATTCCTAGCACAGATGTGATACTGGGCCTTGCATTGTACCTGTGCTAACAGTGTCTTGGGAATATCAAGAAGAAAAAATACTAAGGACAAATGATGCATCTAATCAATTACAAAGCCACCAATCCCAGTCCCTACAGCGTCATGATTCCAAATGTATGCTCTGTACATCTGGATGCCTTCACATCTACACACCAAAGCATAAAAACAGTCTGGTGAACAACTAATCAATAGCCCCATCTGCAAAATACATTTTACCTTCTTAAACCAAGTCAGTTATCCTTGACAGGGAGCCCCATATTTCCTGGAACTGTAATTCACTTGATGCCTACTTCCTAAAATGACCTTTTTTGAGGATATATTGCTATGCACATACACAGTAGGAAACTGGGTTTTTTTGCTTTAACACCAGACTCTTTTGTTATGTGCCACATACATAACATGTTCTTTGCTTTAATGACTTCGGTTATAATAGAGGGATTTCAGCCCATCACAAGCCCAGTGAAACATGGGGCCATAAACAGAGTTAGAGCAGGTTTGCAAACACTATAAAAATCCCCTCGCAAGATGATTTAGAGCGCTCTGCTACCCTGACAGCTGGAGCTGTGCTCTGCCTCCTCCTCCTCCTTCCTGCTCCCAGCAAAATGGAGGTTAACTCAACTCCAGCTCTAAGGAGCACTGCCAAAACACCACGGTGAAGACTGCCCTGCAAACCCTTGAAAGGGGGACAAAGGTGCAGGCCTGTGGCTGAGGAATGACCGGACAGCAGATTTCAGAGGAACTGAAAAGCCACGTGGCATGAACTGAACAGCATTAGCATGGCCATAAGCAGAACCGCCCCAAGGTGCTGGCAAGGGCCCATGGGTTGATAAGCCTTAGGCTGCATTATATGGCCTGTTGTTCTTAATTAAACATACAAACTAGGTTCTTCCTTAAACTGCCCCTACTCGTTAATTGCCACTGTGTGCTCCTCAGATTTGGCAGGCTCCTGAACAGGATGTGTAACCTCCAGCAGCAAGTCAAATCAAGTCAGACCAGCCACCACCGGG
Source organism: Alca torda (assembly GCA_008658365.1). Lineage (NCBI taxonomy): Eukaryota > Metazoa > Chordata > Aves > Charadriiformes > Alcidae > Alca > Alca torda. Next base: position 30,383,774 of record CM018086.1, on the reverse strand, counting down.
ACGCTCCTACGCTTACAACGGTCATTTTTACTTGAAAAAGATTCCCCAGCTTTGCAGCCCGTGCATATGCAAACGTAGTGTGTCATCAGCCACTGAAATGCGCTGGGGTTGAACATGGCAGCTATGAAAAAAATCAGGTGCACTGTTAAATAGTAGACAATAAGCCAAGAACACAGCACTTCCCCATTTGAAGGTGTACACTCTGCATGTACTCAAGTATATACTCAAGATACTGTCAAGATTAAAAAGTACGTTGAATATACAGAAAAAGCAGCAAAAGGGATACTTTTGCTATGACTATGAAATGACACACTGTTCTTACCCCAAACTAAAAAAATCCAGACAGCACCTGACGCAGCAGAATCCTGTAGTGAAAAGTCCTCAACCATGAACATCTGCATAATGTAACCACCAGCCCTGGACTCGCTGCCAACAGGTTTTTGTTGTCTTTCTGTCAGATTTTTTTTCAAATACACCCCTTACCAGGTGTGGGTTAGGAGATCTCCTGCATGTTACAACATGCGCCTTTGCAACAGATTCACACAGTGAACGCAGAGCCCCCCTTTCTCCACACAGAGCCGGCCTCCATCCCACTTAATTCATCTGTCCAGATTCATTTCTCATTACCCCAGAGCTACGTGCCTGGCTCAGACGGCCATGTATGCAACATTACCTTTATCCTATCAGGTACTTAACCGTGCCTCACACCTCGCTGCTTTCCTCCTTTACCCTCGCCTTGGGCTTTGAAGGCTGGGAATACCGATTTGGACAGAGAAAACACAGCCGACAGGAAGATGTGCTGGTCAGGAAGCCAGCTCTAAAGCCTTAAGAACACACATGCCACAGCATTTAGGAGGGCTGAAGCTGCTATTTAATTAGGTTTGCTTAATGAGTCATATTAAATAGAGTATATGTAAGAACAGGTTTTCCATTAGTGTGAGGACCTCACTGGATTATCTAGGTGAAATACTGCCATTACAATGGAGTCTTTTTTCATTTTATATACTTAACCATGACCTACATTCCTTTGCTCGAAGGAGGCCCATCTCCAGAGGGAATGTGCCTGTTTAATCAGCTCCAGCATTTTTTCAGAGTTCAGCAGGGATGGCTGGAGCAGCCTCATGTCTCTTCAGATAACACACAGCTTACCGAAGCTCCAGGAGAGAGTGGTGAAAAAGCCATCAAGTTCAAATAAGGGCAGGCAGTATCTGCAGCCTGATCTGAATCCTGGGATGGAGGAACACCAAAGCCTCCAACATGAGCCAGCGAGCCTGGCTGGCTGCTTTATCTTGTGCAAGGGGGTGTCTCCTGGTGATCAGGTTTGAGGAAGAAGACAAAACTAGGAGAAGTCTTTGGGGTGGGTCAGCAACCTTAACTCTCGTCTCCAGAGGAAAGGAGCCTGTGAGCCGTTAGTGAAGAGAATGTAGAGACAAGCAGATTCACTGGCTGCAATACAGAAAGGGAGCAGCAACTCACATGTAAGGATTACACATTATCTTTGTTTGTCCAAAAGCTTCTCCTGTGTTGAAACCAGCCATTTCAAACTGCTTCCACAATACAGCCTCTCCCCTCTACCAATGCAGAGCCAGCAAAAAACCAACCCCCTAAAACACCCCCCGCCCCCCAAACCAGAAAGGAGCCACAGAAGGCTTGAAAGAGAAGGAATTCCTGCAAAGCTGCTCTGGGGCAGGGTGTCCAGGGAGCCAGACACATCCCTTGGGGCTTGAGCCTGGGCTGCTTGGGGTCCCCCCAGGCATGAGGACATGGCCACAGGCTGCCTGAAGGGCATCCGGCTACAGGGACAATGGCCCAGGGGGTCAGGGCTGCGGCAGGAACCAGGAAGGGCTAGAAAAAGCAGTGGCAGAATAAACACACCTCACTGCCACAGCCTTTGGAAAACACTAATTTGATCAGTGCCTTCTTCCCGTCAGGAAGCGTTTCAGATTTACACTTTTTCAATCCCGTATCAATTTTAGAGGTTTAAAAAAGCCCAACATTTTTTACAGGCTAACCCACATTATTTTTCTGCCCTCTCCATCACTACCAGCAATAAAGATCCCCAATACTTCCGGAGGCTGTTAGCTTTGTTGATGCAGAACAGGATACGCCCAACGCTGCAAAGCTCCACAATACTGACAGCAGTAAAAATAACTCCCGCTTCGGTACGCTAAAGCGGTTAAGATCAGGAGGCGTATGGAGAATGTGCATACAATAAGCTGTCACAAAACGACAAGGATTATACTGCACAGAAACAGGTCTGAGATTTAAACAGATATGAGATCACCAGGGGGCGTGGTAAGAAAGCCACAGATAAAAAAAAAACCCACGATTTTCCCTTTTGTTCACATCATCCCAAACAGAACAAGCTAAGGAGAGGATCAGCCTTAAACTTCCCTCCAACTGGAGGGAAACAAGCACACCGTCTCCTTTGTTACAGTATAAACTCATTTTCTTCACAAGTGCAGCTCTACTGGGATACAGGCTGCGGATGTCCGTGAAAAGGGCCTTTCCCACCCCAAGCCAGTGGCCTGGGCAGGGCTGGCAGCCAAATCGCATCCAGATCCAGGCTAAATACTGCACGACAGACCCGAGCGGGACCCACCGCCACCACGGGCGCTGTTCCTACTGCACCCTGCTCCTTTGCTGCAACACCAGCAGCTCTCAAGTTCCTGGTGCCGGTCAGCATCGCTTCTTCTCTCAAATTTTTCCATCCCACGTGCCAGACTTGGGGAAATGAAAGGAAGATCCCAAACTCAGGTGCGCAGAAGTGTGCGCTCTCACGCTGTACTCTACCAGAGCATGATGGTCTCAGCAAGGAGGCAAGGGACGAAGAGGTGAAATCTGCTCATCTTCCTCCCTCTCCTCACACAGCCCTTTGCAGAACTCATTTCCCTTGCCATTTTCAAGTCTTTTGTTTTCAAACCTCAGCCAGAGAAGCATAACCTGGGAGTACAAAGCCATTAACTAACTACTTCTGGCCTGGAGCCCTGGAGACAGGACAAGCAGATTTTCCGAAGGCTTCAACCCATGAGGCTGAAGCCCACAGAGCCTGCCCACAGAGCTACTACTCTCTGCACAACAAGAGCTAACCAATCTCACTGCAAATCCATACAGAAGACTTTACGGAGCCTGTTGTATGACATCCTCAAGGGCCACGGAATATACTAAGCACACTGTAAACCAATCTCATCTTTTTACTTTTGTCCATGTTCAGACTTTAGAACAAGACAAACTCACTTTTCACAACTACCTAAAAATATGAAGATCCAACAGAGGAACATTTACCTGTTTTAGAAGCAAAGTTTAAGCCCAGATTTAACGGAAACCTAGGCCAACATTTGTATTTAAGCTGAAACATAACAAGAAGGGTCTCCCCTTCTGTGTACCTGATCAGCAGTAACACAAATCATTTGTGGCAGAGTCCCAGCAGAAATACAAGTCACCTCTGAAACCATCCCCTTCCTGCAAGGGTCGCGCTGACGGATTGTTTGTATTGAAGTACTGCAATAATTAGTAAATTATTAATTGAATAGGAGAACTGTATGGTTGTCTGCTATCGAAATCTGCAATTTCAACCCAAGGGAAGAGGCAAACGCCACCTTTCTGGCTGAAATGATTTTAAGGAAACTCCAACTCTTACCACCCTGATCCCTGCACGCCTGAGGATGGAGTCTCCAACTGTATTCTTACCATAGTTGTGTCTTTCATGGATAAAGCATACATGTTGTTTCAACCCCAAATTCTGAGTTCTTCCTAGCTTTCAGTCTGGTCAGCAAGCTAGGCTGAGATGGTAACACAAAAATGGGAATTACTAAAAATCATTTATAGTGCAGTGTGGTGGTACATGCTTGTCCCTCCATCAGTGCTTGAGTCCTCTGCCACAGCCACATTCCAGAACCTTTTCAGGATTACATTGTCACCACAATTACATCACCTGCAGGCATCAGCACTAAGCCTCCTTGACAGTCACAAGCAGGGCAAAGCAGAGATAACTTCCACAGGTGTTAGAGATTTTTGCCAATACCTTACTAGCTCACTTAAAGCAATAACGGTAACTGCAAAAAGGTACTCTCCAGTCAAGTGCTCCATCCAGCCACCTGAAGCCTCCAAGCACCTCCATGTTAAAGCATTTAAGTGTCACACACCTCTTGAACAGGAACAGCCTGAAGATCAGAAGTTGGCTTAAAAGTCAAAGCCTATAATTCAAGAGTCCCGGATCTATTTCAATCTGATCTTGATACAGTAGCTTTAAAAAAAGAAAAAAGATGCCAATAAGTCTAAAAAGAAGCTGCTGCTCATATTTCAAGAATAAGCAATGATCGGCAGAGTTCATCTCACTGATTGTGATAAAGGCAAGTAAAATTTGCAATTGAATCCTACTTTTCTTCTACCACATGCACCATTCATAGACCTCTCCACAAAGTTCAAGTAACACTTCAGGTCTGAATGCGTCAAGACAAACTGCAATCTTCCTCTTGCGGAAAACCTCAGCATCAGAAGCCCAGTCCCATGGCAATACCTCAGAGACCGCATGTGACAGATAAATATTTCAATGGGGAAGTAAGTCACCATAGCTTACTCTTTCAGAGGACAATTATAAAAAGAGAATTGTGAAGACACTTGAATGCTGCACCAAAAAGCATATTGCTAGATGTTACCAACAGTCTGGGCACTCAAACAACACTTCTTTTCATAATAATGGGGAAAAAAACACCCTTGTGCACAAAAGTAGGGAGCTGAAAGAGTAGAGTTTCCTGAAAAAAATAAATCACTTATGGTGATTTTTTATAGGATAAAACCAATACTTATCTGTCAGCGTGACATTTTTACAACAGCAGGTTTTTGTGAATGGAGCACCAAGATGATTCAAGAAAATACTAGAGTTTCAAACCACTTCAAAGAGAAGCTCTGATGAACAGCTATCCCACCATTACAGCACCTCTTGGCAGAGATGCATGGCTCTCGATACATCCAATGAACAAGACAATGCCCCTCTGCTCAGAGACATGCATCCAACACGTCACTCAGGTTTCACCCAACTGACATTTCAGTAGCACCTGCTCCCAGTTAAAAACAGCTATTTATGGCAAGGGGGGTGTCAAGAAGGGCAATTTCACCCATCAACTTGAGGCCTGGGTGCAAATCACAGACCGCATGTTGTCATTTATGATTAAAAGCTCTTCCTCTTCCTGGGCTTTAATGGAGATTTGCCACTTTGCTAAATCGCAGTGTAGCAGAACGTGACAGGTACCTTCTTTTCCTGAAAGCGTGAGATAAACTCAAAGGCAATGTTTGGACAAGGCTGAGCTGGCAGCAGCAGTACCAGCTATGCACAGAGCACATTTAACCTTGCAATGTTCCTACCGGAGCCTCACTTCCACATGGGAACACAATAAACATCTTTTGTTTTACTCTTTTTCAGAACACAGATAATCCTGCCTCATTTAGTGGGGGGAAAAAAAGAAAAAAAAAAAAAGCCCTTTTAGCTCACCTACCAGCGTTGTTCGTTAGCAGGAAAACCTAAAACCCCAGCTCAACATCACTCCTCAGTTCAGATGCAATGCTCCCAGGCTAGTAGGTCACACTTAACCAATTAAGCATTTTGAGAACATCCAGGGATTTTTTTCTGATGAAACTGGAAAAAACAAAAGGGCAAACAGATGCCATACCAGTCAGGGAGGCAAAGCATGGGACAGGTCTGCCACCCTCCAGAGCAGGGTAGGGACCACTCTCTTAAGAATAATGAATTTGCTGTTACCCTTGATAACTTAATTCCCAGAGAAAAATGAAAATAGCAAAGATAAAGGATGTGAGGATAAATGGGTGAGGAGAAAGGGTCTTTGAGGTACCAGAGATCCTGGTGTGGGAAGAAAACTAAACCTAATCAAAAGGCATGAACACTTAAGGGCTTCTGAGGCAGCAAAATGCTATAAAAATGAAAAGAAGAGCTATGAAAAAAGCCCTGCTGCCACAACAAACTTTTGTCTACAGCAGCAGTAACACACCTGATCCTCTTACAGCACAGCAGGAACCAGCTAAGAGCCAAGCTGGCAAATACCTCAGAACTGCAATTTGGTGTCTTTTCTACTGTGCTCAATAGTACATACAGGTTGGACAATGATGCTCTGAATGTCATTCTGCGTCTAATCCTTGATCTTTTGTTTTAAGCCTTCATTCAAGCGTTGCCAGCACTGTAGATCAGAGGCAGGCAATCCGAGCTGAACTGTAGCTGAGCTAAGTTAGCAGCACTAACGAGGACAAACGGCATTTCACAAAGATTTCTTCAGCTCCTTTCCAGAACAAGACTCACGGACTCTACCGCTCCTGGGGTGCTCGCTTTGCTGCCATTGTCACATCAACAGGATTCTTCCAGCACCAAGGAGATGCAGATAGGAACCGCAGAGCAGACTTCAAAGATTGCTCATATATGCTTTTACAAAATGGCTTGCTAGTCCAAACAGTACTAAGCAGTCAAAGATCCAAGCTCTGGGAAGCAAGAACTCTTGCAAACAAGAGTTTGTTGCCACCCTTAGTAGCATAAGAGCACAACACTCACTTTGAGAAGCAGGTACAGGAGCACAGAGATGCCGCCCTGCAAACACCACCTTTAAAAGCTGATCTTTTCAGTCCCTTCCTTTCTCATTCCAGCTTCCCTGACAGCAAACACTTATCAATGCCAGATGAGAAGAGATTAATTAAGTTATCACAAGAGAAAGTTAAGGTTCACGTCAGTTCATGGGCAGTAAAGTACACACAACAGTAACTATCAGATGTAGGGTAGGTGATGAGAGAGGTCCACCCAACTATGGCCAAGAAGGTCAAATGCAGCTTGTCAAACCCAACATGTCGGGCTCACCATCAGCTTCCAACCATCTCCACAACCACTAGGGGGAAAAAAAAAAAATAGCTTTTGCAGCGAGTATTCACTTTGCAGCAAGTATGCCAGCTAAGGGAGTTCTCAGATAAGAGTGTTTTCTCTACAGAACTGCCTGGCTTGCATGGTTGTACAAATGCTAATCAGAAAGACTGCCGTAATCTGAAGAGAAAGCAACTGCGTGGGGCAGAAACAAAAGCAGCCAAAGCATCCCTGTGAGAGAGGACAGGAGGTGTGAATACACATTGTGTGTTTGCACCTGAATGCCAATTAAACAGCAGAATACACAGAATTAGTGCAACACACACTCAGGCCACAGTCACTACACTAACATAAGACATGACACAACTCACCATTATTTTAAACATTGTGCAAGAGTAGGTAGATTCCAAATGGTAACCAGTATCTATGGGTGGCAATCTGGTACTAAATTATGTTACTGAGAATAGAGAAAAAAAATACAGACAGCACGATTAAGAGGAAGCCAGAAATTTAGCCTGGACTCCTTCCAAAGTTCAAAGTGTCAACACTGGGAAAAAAACAGAAAGACTCCTCCAATTAAAGATTTTACACATGCATTACAGCGACCACATCAATTACAGTATTTGTGATATTTATTTCCTAAAAATTATTAACCTTTCCCTAAGATCCCCAACAAAACAAGAAATATGAGAGCTGATCACTTAATACTCCTGTGAAATACAAAGAGTGCTTGATATGGGAAGTGTTGAGTTTTCATCTAACACTTGGGCTCAGATAAAAGCGGCCACAGGAAAGAAACATTAATACCATTCAAGCAGGTTCTCGAGCCTGATCGAGGCAGCCAGACCCAGTTCTGATGAAGCAAGCACGGTGCGAGCTGGAGCAGGGGCTGCAAGATGAGTAGGGAAAGAGCCTATCTGGGAAGGAAGTTAGTGATATACAGTCTGAGGGCAAAAAGGGAGAAAACGATTGTGCTTCACCACATAATAGCACATTTAGAAAGGCAAGAAGCTATTTAGGAGTCAGGTTTGCTTTTTACAGGAAGAGATGGGTGTAAACTGCTTGCACGTTTATGCTAGAAATTACAAATTTTCTCATCAAGATGGGGACAGCTTCCTGTCCCCATTCAAGAAATCAAAGCAGTTAACTCTTTTTATGACAGACCTTCCCTGAGGCAGATACACAGCTGCTGCAGCGATAGCGGGGCCTGGCTCGGGATGCCCTGGCTAGTGCTAGCCCACAGTGCTCACGAGTCACCACAGGGACTTCCTGCCTAGCACGTATTTTATTACAGTAAAGTCACCCTGTACTTAGCACTTTGCTTTATCATTACAGGGCAGATTTTGTTCGTGAACCAAATGAGACATTTCTCTGTCACACACCAGCACAATCCCCACCACCACACAAAACAAAATCGAGGAAGTTTCTGGCCTGAGAGACAGAAGGGCAAATAAGCCAATTCAGCTACACAGGTCAGATGTTCTGGGTTAAAAGGTAGTTACTGAGCTAATACACACTCTGAATCTGATTGTCTAATTTCTACATATAAAGTGAGATCTCAAAACATTGACAGCTGGCACATTTGGATGATAAAAATATCAACTAATGTATTAAGAAGAAATTTCAGGATCTTAATCTTTTTAATCTAAGCAGCCAGGAATCCTGGTATTTTCTGTGCAGCGTCACCTTCCCTGCTATGTAATTCTGCAAGGTGCTCTCTTCTTTCTCATGTTTCAGGAATATACAGAGCTGCATAGTCTAGGAAGCAACTTGCTTCATCCAGGATGCAGCTTGCTTCATCCTGTGAAGTTTGTTCCAGTTCAGAAAGCTTCCACAGTCAGGATAATTCTGGTCTATGTTCATCAATCACAAGCTGCATTAAATATACCCCAAGGAGGAAGCATTATATACTACTACACCTCCTCAGGAAGAGCTTCCCAAGCTCTTCGGAATACACCCGAAATGTTGGCGAGCCTGTCTCTTACAGGAAGCAAATGAATCATCCACATCTGCAGACTTTAAAAAAAACAAAACCAGAAGTTTTCCAGGAAGGACGGAGATTCCTCCCTCTCCCCCGCTCCCATTTGCTGCTTTAAACTGAAGCCCACAGACAATTCACCAAGACAAGATGGGACTCCAGTAGGGGAAACCAGAGCAACTTTCACAACCTGTGGCACAAGGACAGAGAAGAGGCTTCTGACAGAAGTCGCATGTGTTAAGGACAAAACAAATATGAAGAGGTGGTTCATTATGTACCATTTCCAGCCAGATACACAACTCCATAGTAACTCTAAATTCAGAAAATGTGGCTATTTTGTCTCAAGGCTAATGCTGTTTCAAGGAACTTGGACTCAGACACTGAACAGAAGCATGAATATTTCTTGCAATAGTCATGAGAATTATTCACTTGGATTAGATACGTAACCTACCTTCCAAGGAAAAAAAAACAACTTTCATCTTCAAAAGCAGACAGAAGGGCAAAGCCAAAGGACAAATAGGGCCTTGTTGGAAATTGGAAAGCTATGACTTTGATGGGTGGACTATCTGGTGGATGAGGAACTGGTTGGATGGCTGCATCCAGAGGGCAGTGGTCAACAGCTCAATGTCCAGATGGAGATCGGTAACAAGTGGTGTCCCTCAGGGGTCTGTATTGGAATCAGTACTGTTTAATATCTTAATCAATGACACAGACAGTGGGATGGAGTGCACTCTCAGCAAGTTTGCAGACAACACCAAGCCGAGCGGTACAGTTGACAAGCCTGAAGGACAGGATGCCATCCAGAGGGACCTGGACAGGCTTGAGAAGTGAAGGTCAAGGGAGGGGATTCTGCCCCTCCACTCCGCTCTGGTAAGACCCGCCCCCCCTCCCCCTGCAGTGCTGTGTCCACCTCTGGGGTCCTCAGCACAAGAAAGACATAGAGCGGGTCCAGAGGAGACCACAAAAACGAGGAGAGGGCTGGAGCCCCCCTGCTGTGAGGACGGGCTGAGAGTTGGGAGTGTTCAGCCTGGAGAAGAGAAGGCTCCAGGGAGACCTTATTGCAGCCTTCCAGTACTTAAAGGGGTTTTATAAGAAAGATGGGGATAGACTTTTTAGCAGGGCCTGGTGCAACAGAACAAGGGGTGATGGTTTTAAGCTAAAAGGGGGTAGTTTTAGACTAGATGTAAGGAAGAAATTTTTTTGCAATGAGAGTGGTGAAACACTGCCCCAGGTTGCCCAGAGAGGTGGTGGATGCCCCATCCCTGGAAACACTCGAGGTCAGGTTGGATGGGGCTCTGGGCAGCCTGGTCTATTGAAGATGTCCCTGCTCATGGCATGGGGTTGGATTAGATGACCTTTAATGGTCCCTTCCAACCCAATCTGTTCTACAATTCTATGATCTGATCAACTCTGAACAAAAACATTAAGCAGCGCTCTACGCACTCTCACCTCAAATACTGAAAAGCAAAGGTGTGAGGGCAGAGGCCAACAGCAGCACCGGACATTTGTGAAGGGCAGAGTAGCCCGTGCTGCAGGGGCCGAGACCCCCAACCTCTCTGCAGCAGGAGACAGGGCAGAAGTGGCCATTTTAGTGCCATGTGGAGCAAAGCCGGATGAAGGAAAATACCAAGGCTCCTTAGTGATCGATGCTACTCAAGCTCCAACTCTGTTTCAGCGTAGCTGCTGCCAACAATTTCGCTGAGGACTGAGATCAAGGACCAGTTACTTAACAACGTATCTTGAGCCAAGAGGCCTGAAACATCCACTTGACTCTAGAAACACCACTATGAACTACACCTAGCCTGCCTTCGCTGACTACATTTCTAACCCAGCCTTGCAAAACCCACAGCTCACTGCATTTATTCCTAAACTAACTTTTAAAGAGACTAAGTTACTCGATTTAGCTACTCACGTGAGTAAAATCAAACCAAACACAAGTTCCTCAATAGCAAAAGATACAGTATGCCATCTAGTTTCCAAGCATCCCATATGCTGAATAACCAATGTATTATGGTTCGGAGTGAGAATAATTTGCCCAGACAGAATTCTTTATCTATAACTGCACTGAGGAACGTCACAAGTTTTTCTTCCACCAAGCCAACAGCTCATGCTCTCCATCCCTGATCAGAAAGGGTCAAACAGAGAAGGCACGGAGCACACGCCAGGGCTGGGCAGCACTGATGCAGGCTGTCTTACCCAGAGTCACCCAAGGGGAAAGTTTTTTGTCACCTTTCCAACAGGCACTGCCACATCAGAGCCCAGAAAACGCTTTGAAGATGAAAAGTGCTACTTACCTGCTAAGTATCCTTATCAGCAGAGAAGCAGCACCCTTTCGGACAAGCAAAATGATTAATACGCAAAAGTCTTTTGTTCTCAAAGAAGTTATATCCTTTCAAAGTAGGTAAAAAAATAAATCAGTCATGATGGAACTAATTCCATCTCTCCCAGAATTAGTGTATTTCACTAAGCAGAAGGTTCATGATCCACTGACAAATGAAAACTGTATCCAGTGACTTCAACAGGAATGATGCACCAGGAACTCCCAGCTTTGGGCTAAGAAACACAGTTAAAAGCCTTAAGCTCCTCTTTTCAGCTGGTGATTAAATAGCCCTCTTCACTTTTCAGTCTCCAAACCCCTCCCTCACAAGCAGAAAAGTTAATAGCTTTACAGGCAGCGGTAAGAACAAAACCGCTGAGGCTGTGTTTGATGTGTGCTGAATACAGAACCACATGGTACCGCTGTTGCAATTTTACAGTACAAAACGAATGCTGCTTAATGGACCAAGGGCACCGCTACTTAGTTTCTCTTCAACTCAAGAGACTAACCAGAGGCTGTGAAGTGACACCACTGCAAATGCAAACTAAGCAGGGCTTCCTTGTTTCAAATTTACTCCCAGATTTTTTTCCTGGCCTGGAAGCTACAGTAAGATACCGAGTGCTCCTGTCCTCCCCTAGCCTGCTTCTTGCAGGTCCTTGGTCTCATCTCCTACCAACAGTCTTCGCGTTGCCCATTCGATTCACAAAGAATTACAGCACCAGCTGTTGAGGAGAGAAACAGAGGTCATGATTTTAAAGACTATGGCAAAAGCAGGGAACAAATGCAGCTTTGTAATCACAAAGAAGCCTAACTACCTACCTAGAGCATCCAACATATCTCTGTAGCAGGGAGCTACCCCTTGAAAAACTGGGCAGATTATTTAAGATGTAGCTTGATGCGTCTCACTTTCAAGATCTCAACATATATGCACAAAAACCATTTTGTATCTTGGCTTCCACTTGCTCCCCTTATATGCCCAAGCAACCTTCTACGCCACACCAGAAGCTAATAGAGCAAGCAAGTCCAAAAAAACCCCACCCAAAACTACAGAGTCTCATCAAGATACTGCTCTAGACACCACTTCCATAGGTCTCTAACTATTCATTTGTTAGAGTTTAAACCAGCAGGTTAGTAGACACACAGTGCACGCCCTAAGCTCACAGCAATGCTATTTAGCTCAAGTCTTGCCCATAACAGCAACCCCCTCCAAAGTCACAGGGCTTCTCAGGTGGAACATGGACCTGACAAATGGAGAAGGATGAGCAAAGCATAAAGGTGATGTAATTTCTTTAAAAACAACCCAAAAAAGCACAGACTAGTGTACAGAGGTACAGATTTCTTAGTCTTAGAATCTGACCACTCTCAGCCCATGTTTTTGACCTCAACCTACATGTCATACTCTGTAAGAGGCAGGAATTCCAGCTGCAGGTGCTTATTGGACCTATCTCTTCATTAAGCTGCTTTAAACCTTACACAATTAAGGGCAGAAGACAAGTGTAACATCACCTGCTCTCCCCCTTACCTCTCCCAAGATACAGTTATCAATTCTACATCCGCCATCAATATCTTTGTTTCCATCCGTACCATGGTGTGAAGCGTTCAGCCCAGTAAACATTCACAGTTTCCACCCGGACCACTTCCACTGCCTGGTCCAAGCATACCCAAAGGCTGGGGCAGAGCGCAGCAGACCTGACTCCATATGCACAGTCCAATGCACAAGGTAGGTAAGAATAATCCTGAAATGCACAGTAAGAGATGCTTTTTATCAAAAAACACAGCCAAGCCCACAAGACACCTAACTGCACGATGCCAGGTGTGTTGTGGGTTACCACCGCAGCCATAGGATCCTCCACACAATTCATTCAGTACAGACCAAAAAAGAGCAATAAAACTAAAAGGACACCTGTTAACTTGAAACTCAGGCACATCTGAAAGTGCTGCAGCTATTACAGTTAGCAGTAATCCCCACCACCTCTACTGCCAAAACCACATGTTTTTCATTGATGTGTCTAATTACCCCTTACAATCATTGTCACTGTACCCCCCACATAGTCTCCTGTTCCCTTCACAGAAACACTTAACATTGAGAAATCTAAAACGTTTATCAATATCTGTCAAAGGTAAATCCCCCGCCTAGTCCCAGGACCATTAAGAGAAAATGACTTTTGCTGAAGTTTGGTAGCTTTGCAAATTCAAGTTAGCAGAGTATTTTAGTTTCAGCCACAAACATGCACACATCTATTTAGCAGTCTAACAGCAAATGGAAGAAAGCTCAAATATCACCATGGAGTCTCCCTATGGGTTTTTTTTTGCTCCAGAAGGTGAGTTAGCATTCTCCTAACTTGCCACAGGTCTAAAGCTCTCAAGAGTGGGACACACCAGCTACACAAGGTAGAGCCTGAACTGAGTTACAGGGTCAAGTGCTCCAGAGCACAACTTAAAAAGAAGGAAGAAACCCAAGCCATCATCTCACACCTCTCAGTTCCAGGAAACTCAGGACAACCTCAAAAGTAAATGCAAAGATTTCAGATGAAAGTATCATCTCCTGTGCTTACAATGACCCATTTGGGCAAAACCCCAGCACATGTTGGGAGGTAACAGTAGAATGGAAACAATGAGGCAGGTTTTTCCTAAGTAGCATATAGGAAGGTGCCATCACCTTCTGAGCCTTTGAAATCCCCCAAGTAATTAAACAATCAAACACTCAAATGAGAGGAGGCTTTTAGCTTCACAGATGCCAATTATTTCCCAGCACCAACACAGATGCTGAACATTAAAAATAGTGTCTTTCCTTAGAAGAGAGGAGAGGAGCTGAGGAGAGCTGCCATAAAGTAAGCAAGACCTTGCCCCAAAAAAATCACCTGTCAAAGCTTCTGCCATTTAACCTCAGTGAAGAATCTTTAGCCAAAAAAAAACAACTTTACCAAATTGCTTAAAGCAGCTTCTCTGCAGAAGTCTGCACTGGAGCTGCTTCACATCAGCAAAGGAAGAACTTGTACAAGAAGACTGCAGCACAATGCCTTACTCATCCAGGTATTCTAAAGCCTGTCACAGGCTTTGATTTATTCCTTCTAAAGCTTTTAGTGCACATTAGTTTGTTTACTAGTCTTAAGAGCATTACTAATTTAGTTTGGGGTTGGTTTTTTTAAGTTATACCAGCACACTGAAAGTGATTGCACCTTGGAAGAGGGCACATCACAAAAACTGCTTGCTTGGGGAGTGGTTTTGTCCATTTTAAAAATAACACTCCCATCTAGATTTGAAATAGTTATAATTAATTGCTTAGCCCAGGTGGCCACTTGCAACTCCTGAATTATCAATTCACTCTGCAAGCTGTACACAAAGCAATTCTCCATACAGTAATAGCGTAGACTATTTAGTACTCCTGAGATTTCCATACAGCAAGTTGTGCCGGATTCCACTTTCGCAGTAAAATATTAATGATGAACCCCAAGTCTATACTGCAAGAGCCAAAGAAATCAAAGTAAAACGGGGAATCGACTCAATGGTATGTAACCTGGCAATGGATACTCACAGGTTGGAAAGGTCACCCATTAAAATGGTTCTACCTTGCACAGAACTGCAAAAATTCCAGTAAGCCTTTTCTCTTGTCCTGTCTCTAACAGCTAGAAACACCAGGTGGTTTCAAAGAACCCCCCTGGGAGAATAACTGAAATGTCAGATGCAAGAACAGGGTTAGATACAGCTTCCTCACGCAGTAAACCCCGGTATTAATAGTTTATGGGCATTGAATTTATGTGCTGCAACAAAACCAGAGCTCTGCACTGTGACCAGCATTTCCTCACAGCTCCTGAAAAGGATCTTGCTGTCCCTCTCCACCAGCTGCAATGTACCTATGCTGCATTGTCACACTTCCAGATGGCGAATGCCTTGCCAGGCTGGAAGACAGAAGACTTTTAGGGCACTGTTTTCACGCCTCAACTGCAAATAGGTTCCACAGAGTCACTAGCTGGGATTAACAGCTGAAGAGCACAGGCTGGTGGGCTGGGATCCCAGCAGTGAGGGCTGGGAGTGGCTGTAAAGGGACAGAGGGAAAACACAGACCTTCTGTAAAAGCAAATATTTCCTTCCTCCAAAGCATAAGCACAGAAAGACTGCAACTTAAAAGTTTAGGTCACAGCAGTAACTACACGTCAGAATTCAGACAAGATACAAAGTGTTCATTAAAATTTTGAAACTATGAGAGTAGAACATCTTCAGACTTCTCCTGCAACCTTATGTTCAGGACTCGATATTTGAGGTCAAGAAATTATAGCAGTGAAGGGTGGGAAGGAACAGAAGGGTCGTGTGGGATGAAGCAGAGTTGAATTCAGAGAGAAACTTGTGGAGATAACATCAGATCATTTCCAGCTAACAAGCTGATCAGCCACTGGATTATGTCTGAGGAGCCCTGATCATTTGAATCCATTTCCAAAGCAGTACGAGAGCCACCCAAACCAAGTTGTATTCTGCACCTAACAAAAGGCTGCTAAAAGCTTCAAAAAAAAAAATCATCTTGACTCTTAGAGCAATCCTGAGGCCCTACAGGGTCCCCTACATGTAAATTAATCATCACACATGCGTACCACAGCGTCACACCAAGACACCAGCACAAGCATTTGGTCCCCAAGGCAGACAACTCAGAGCAGGGAGCAGCAGCCCGGCTGGCTGAAGGTCTTTAGATAAGGTGCTGAAACACAACACCTGCGCTTCCCATTTCCCCCAGCTGCAGAAGCAGCATATCTGCCTTGCACAGGCTTTGTGAAAATTAAAGGTGGCAGAGCACTCTCAGGCTTTCAGGTGAAAGGCAGGAGGAAGGGTAGCAGCATTTTAAGGTGCTCTATGAGCCTTACTAATATCTAATACATTCAAGCATTTTTATAAAGTTCCCAACGGCAGCTCAAGTGTGCAGCAGACCTGCAGCTGAGAAATCCTGGGATTAGAATTCAGCTGGGTCTTAAGTAGTCCTGCTAATTTGTTAGAAAAAGCATGAAGTGCTCATACCAGTTCACAGTACTTTCACAACCTGAGTTGTGTGTCCCCCAGGGGTGCCTTCAAAGGGTACCATGAAGACAAGAAATATGGCTTTAGCCAGTCAGAGGAACTGCTCTTCGGGTTTGCTGGGTCAGGCAAGACATGGATGGCATATTTGGAAAGGAAAGCTTTCTGCTTACAGGACTGCTTGGGGTTTACAATATACAGCAACTATGATTTCCCAGTGTTTTGTATGGGGAAAGTGGTCATGGAAGGCAGGAAAGGAGCACGCTGAGCCAGAGGGTAAGAAATCCTGGCTCTTCTTTTATTCACATCATTGGATGATACCGCTAATGACTATCAACAGGGGAATCAAAGGCAGGAATGCACTCGCATAAACCATTTATTCGGTTGGAGGAGCTAGTAGGGTTTTGTACCAAATGCTAGCTCTATTTCAAGAGAAAGTTTCTATTACTTATTAACATCAGTAATCACGTGCTTGGGTGGCAGTCTGCCTACTGTTTCCAACAGGAAAGAGCAACAGCAAGCGTTAGACTTCTGGAAGCAACAGTGAAAGCGAACAGCCTACCTATTCCCTAGCTGAAAAAAAATTATTTTAACCCCTCAGTTTAAAGAAAAGACAGGAAAGCTCTAGGATTATAATTGGGTACAGAAAACTGATTTTGACCTTTGCACTAGGAGCTGAAGGTGATGTTTCACTACCCTCAAAATTTGCAGCAACTTTATTTCTCCCCTTCCTTGGTTACAACACTCACTTTATCCAATGCACGTGCCAGGGTTCATAGATCTTGAAGTGCCTGACAAACAGCAGACAGACAGGCACCCAGCCTTCTACATGGAAATGGGATCTAACATACAAAACAGGCACATGATGGCACAAGATGTGAAAGCCCTAGCCCCAGGAGCACCTTTATCCTCGTCCCATTGCAGAAATAAGAGCTCAGGGAAATAAAAGGTAATAAAAGGGTGCAACAAGCACCCTCTTTAATCCGTGGTTTGGCGGCGACCAGAACAGGTTAACATTTTTAAGGATGCCAAACAAGAATCTCACAGCCAAAGATGCTAGAGAGTCAGAGTCACAGCTAAAAGATGTATCTGCAGATAACAGCAGGCAACAGCATCCAAAAGCCAACAAACTTCAGGCCCAGGACAACCCTGTGGTGCCGATGGTTTATACCCCTCCCAGAGTGGACAATGACAAGCAGGTCAGGCTTACCTGGCTGGTTCTCACATACTGGTGTAACCCAAAAAGGGCTGGGTCAGCAGACAGCAAAAAAACCTGATTTATAACCACAAAATGGTAAGTCCCACAACATGTTTCCAATGGTGTCAGATTTGGTTTTAGCAACCCCAAGCTGCAGCGCAGACCGTACACAATGCCTCTCAATTTTGTCCGTGGGCAGCTTTTCAAATGGAAAAATCAATATGATAAGTACACCTAAATTCCTCAAGCACTTAGGAAACTTTTCCCCAGGGTCTATTACCACCTAAGTGGTAAAGATGCCTACACCAGAGTAGGAGGACAACAAGAAGAAAAGACAGACAGAGCATTTATTTACATAACTGTCTTAGATTGCTGGTCATCCCCAGTCTAGCTTTTTCTAACACTGCAAAGGGTACAGTCACTAAGCAACCAAAGTCAGAGCTAACACCTCTGGATTTGGGAACCCAATAACAATTCCTAAATCCATGTTTACTCACCCAAATCAAGGCGGCTTTGTTTAGATGCTGAAAACCACACTCAACTTGGGACAAATTTTTGCTGCCACAGCACACGAAGATTCCACTAGAAGGCTGCAGTGATTGAATTGTGGTTCTTTGGAGAAAGAAGGCTTTTTTTCTTTAAGGTAGAAACACAACACACAGCAGTATCTTTTCTGCATACCTGTTTTCATTTTCCTTATCTCCAACTGGTCACGTGGCTAATGACACTACCACCTAAATTTAGCTCATTCTGTTAGCACTTGCAATCCTACCGCTGCCTGCAGGACTGCAACACACCTTTCTTCCTCTCCATCTCCCCCCTTGGGCGCGTGGGGCCGTTTCCGAAACGGCAAAGCAGAAACCGTAACAGAAGCCTCCCGCTTTTGCCTGCCACCCCAGCAGAGCCCTTGGACCCGCAAGGACAGTGCAGGCCGCCTGTTTTGTTCGGTGCAACGCCCATCCCTTGCAGGCCCCCTTTGTGCTATATTACAGTGCCCCCTCGCTCGCTTTTGTCTCCCTACTGTCAGTCAGTGGGGGAGAAACCCCATGCCAGACTAACTTTGGGAAGTGGGAACACCCTCACCCAGACCTGCGCCTTGTGGCTCGCCGGCTATAATTAAGAGGTCACAGATTCACGTATGCCTCGTCAGCGGTGGGGCTAGACGCTCACGTAAACAAGGGCAGAGCCAAACCATGGTTACTCGCCACTTGAAATCTTTAGCTAGTCGAGGTTTCCCTATTCGGCTGTTGACTCCCCTAAAACAGGTGATGACGACACTGTCCAATAAAGACAGAGATCCTGGCCCACATCCCCAGGAAGGGAGAGGGGTCTGGAAACTGGCTCAAATCACCTTCACAGGCAGGCCTCGCCTTGGGCCATTAAATCCCAGCAGAACAGCCAGGCTCCGCCACCAGCAGCTTCCAAAAGGAGCGCGATGGAGGAAGGGAACGGGATTTCAACCCCTGGAGGACACCGTCCGGCTTCCCCATGCTCAGACTGCTGCACGGCGCACGGAGGGGGTGGGGAGAACAGGGGAAAAGGAGAAAAAAAAAAACCTTTTTGGGTGCCTCCGGAGCAGTCAAACCCCACAGCCCGCAGGGGAGGGGGCCGGCAGGCCGCGCAGGCCCCTGCCCCGGGAGGCCTCCAAGGCCCTGCAGCCAGAGCCAGGCCCCCTTGGGGGACACACACACAGGGCCGCCAGGACGCGGGTAACCCCACCCTGAGGGAAGCGGCGGAGCCCGGAGCCGCCCCGGTTACCTTGGTCTCCTTGACGTGCTGCTTGATGCCCTCCGGGTACCACTGCACCCGCACGTAGCCCCGCCGCAGCGGGCTGGCGCGGCCCTCCTCCGCCCCGCCGGCCCCGGGGCCTCCCGACTCGGAGCCTCCCGAGCTGACGGCACCGCCGCCGCCGCCGCCGGTCCCGCGTCCGCCTTCCTCTTCCTCCGAGTCCGAGTCCTCGCCGTGGATGAGGCGCACCAGGCCGAAGCGCACCGAGCCGCGGTAGCGGCCCGACACCAGGTCGTGGGAGAAGAGGAGGCGCTGCGAGCCGCCCGGCGGGGCCGGCAGGGGCAGGGCGGCGGGGGGGGCCGGGACCGGGGAGGCGGCGGGGGCCGGGGCGGCGGCGGGGGCCGGGGCCGCCTCAGCGGGCAGGTCCGCCATGGCGCCGGGCTGAGCGGGAGAGCGCGCGGCCGCCGGCGCAGGCTGGGGGAGGGGAGGGGCGGCGCGGGCCGCGCGCAAGTAACGGCCCGGGGGCGGGGCCCGGCACCGGGAGGACACGCCCACCGCCGGGGACACGCCCACCGGGAGGGAGGGGCGGGGAGGGGCGGGACCCGGAGCTGGGGCGGGGGCGGGGGCTGCGTTGTATCGTGCCCGGTGTTCCCGGTTATGGGGGGGCTTCAGTGCGTCGTC
Source organism: Alca torda (assembly GCA_008658365.1). NCBI lineage: Eukaryota > Metazoa > Chordata > Aves > Charadriiformes > Alcidae > Alca > Alca torda. The sequence goes on along the minus strand of CM018086.1, from coordinate 30,364,015 downwards.
CCCAAGTCCCCAGTTATGGGGGGGGCTTTACTGCATCGTCCTCGGGGTGCCCGGACATGGGGGGCTGTGCTGCATCATCCTCAGTGTCCCCAGTTGTGGGAGGGGGGCTTTACTGCATCATCCCCAGGGTTCCCTGTTATGGGGGGGGCTTTACTGCATCACCCTCAGGGTCCCCAGTTATGGGGGGGGGGGGGGCGGTTTACTACATCATCCACAAGGTCCCCTGTTATGAGGGGCTTTACTGCATCGTCCTTGGGGTCCCTAGTCATGGGGGGCTGCGCTGCATCATCCTCAGTGTCCCTTGTTATGGGGGAGGCTTTACTGCATCATCCCTGGGTCCCCAGTCTTGGGGGGCTGCACTCTATCATCCCCGGGGTCCCTAGTCATGGGGGGCTGTGCTGCATCATGCTCAGTGTCCCTTGTTGGGGTGGGTAGGGGGGGGGCATTACTGCATCATCCCTGGGCCCACGGTCTTCAGGGGCTGCACTGCATCACCCTCGAGTCCCTGGTCATGGGGGGCTGCACTCTATCATCCTCAGTGTCCCCTGTTATGGAGGGGCTTCACTGCATCTTCCCCGGGTCCCCAGTCATGGTGGGGCTGCACTGCATCATCCTGGGGTCCCTGGTCATGGGGGGGCTTCACTGCATCGTCCTCAGTGTCCCAAGTTATGGGGGGGGGGCTTACTGCATCGTCCCTGGGTCCCCAGCCATGGGGGGCTGTGCTGCATCATCCCCAGTGTCCCCAGTTAGGGGGAGGGGCATTACTGCATCATCCCAGGTGTCCCTGGTCATGAGGGGGCTGCGCTGCATCATTCCCAGGGTCCCCAGTTATGGAGGGGCAGAGATGTCCCCAGTCCCAATGCCCCCGGCTGGAGTGGCCGATGGGTCTCACCTCAGAAGTGTGTGTGCCGGGTATTCTCACGGGGAGGGGGTACAAAGCCCACCCACCATCCCTCACTCCCACCTGGGCCCCCCCTGCCCTGCCCCAACAGCCGCCCTGGGCATGGGGTGAGGGTCCACCCCGGCACTGGGCACTGCCCTTCAGCCAACAGCAAAGCCCAGTCCTGATTTTATGGCTGGTAGAAGCCCTCATTTGGCAAGCGAGCCAAAGATTTGGCTCCAGTGACTTGAATGTTGGGGTTTTTTTCCCCTCTATCTGCAGGGATTTTTGAAATAAAATGGTTTCTGGAGTGGGCAAAGGGCTAAAGGATTCCAAAACAGCCCTCGCTGCCTGTCCTTTACCCAAAGTCATCCTGTCTCTTTGCTCCATAGATCTCCCCACCTGTGTAGCACTGCCTGGAATATCAGGAAAATGCCCCAAATCCTCAGCCTGCCTTGTTTTGGTGCAGGACAGACCCCAGGAGTGGCAGAACAGTGTTTTCCCTCTTGCCCTCCCCCTCGCAAAAATGCAGAGCTGCTCTGCCTGGCTTGGATCATCCAGCTGGCTATCATTGCTCCTTCCAAGATTTCTCCTTTTAGGAAAAGCAACTGGGATACAGGTCTGTCTGTGCTCACCTCCGAGATTCACCATCCCATGAGGGAGCAGAGATGCTCTCCTCAGGCCTGCTGGGATTTTCCAACCTTGCAAATGGCCGGAAAACCCCAGGAAGTGACTGAGAAGGGGCTGGGCCAGACGGGTGGGTGAGTGGGTGAGGGATGTGCTGGGAGCCAGATGGTGTTTCGGCTCTGCCCAGCTCCTTGGCTATCCCGAGGTGTGGACAGGAGGGTAGCAGGATGCTCTAAGTGATGGGGAAGTGTGAACTATTCCCGTCCTGCCTCCAAATCGGGTGGTGAAGCACTCTCAGCCTTCCCCCGGGCCAGCCCGACCTCCAGGCCAGCATTTAATCGCTCACTACAGCATCGCTTTAATCAGAGGGGTAGAGTGTTGACATGGTTCCCTGCTGGAGCATTTCTCGGCATCAACCCCAGGGATAAGGAAGAGAATAGAGCTAAAAGGGACCATTGGGTAGGAAAATAGCAGCAAGCCCTTGGGGAAACACAAATATCCGTTCAGTGCCACGTGGTTATACGGATTTTTACAGGGATGAACACATCTAGGAGTACAGACCACCGTCTGCAAGCCGTGACCTCCGTAAAGCAGAGGAAGTGGGCACTGGAAAGGCAGCACATGAATGCCACCAGCACGAGGATTTCACCTTCCAACCATCACTGTGCCAGAGCAGGGAGTGCACCGCATCTCCCAGCCCGCCTGGAACTGGGGGTGAGGTGCCTCCCTCCCTCCCACTGAAGCCGGGGAGAATTGTGCCTTTGTGGGAATGGGATCTGATCTTTGGGATGGGGAGAGGGTGCCCTCTGGCTCCATTGGAACTGGTGGCATGTTCTTCTCGAGGTTCCAAAGCACAGCTTTTTCCAGCATGGTGATGCTTCTCGTCATCTCCTTAACATGCATCATAACGGCCGCTAATAAAATATAGATACGGGTAATGGGCATAAGCGGGTGCGTAGGTGGAAACTGTCCCTCTTCGGAGCAATTACATGCTGAAGAGCAGCAGTGGGGTTTCAGGTAGCCACAAACAGCCATGCAAACAATCCCATTATACAACCGGCGGGCTCACAGCAGGGGGATTTTAATGGGGACAAGTCAGGGCTGTTTGCTCGTTAGTGGGAGTTGAGCCGGGTGTACTTTTGCACTGTGATCCCAGCTGGGGCTCTGCCATGCTTCCATCACGTCACTGAAGGAGAAATCATCACTTTTTCAGGACACAACAGCCCAGGGCCTGGACTGCCACAACACCGACGTGCTTTGGGCGTGTTACAGTCCCTGGGTGTCGAAAAGAGCATCTCCCATTCCACACACCAGGCTGTTCACATCGCCACTGAGGGACCCCAGCAAGTCAGACCACCCTGCAAAATACTAAGGCAAAACCAAGAAGCATTTTGCAGGGCATGATTTTTTTTGGTGAATGAGACTGATTCAGCAGGAGATCTGAACAGCCAGGACTCCTGCAAAGCTACACATGTCAAGCAGCTCCTCCCCGTTATGGCAGTTAGATCACCAGTATCACCCTGTCGAGATACCGGTGGAAAGCAATCCCCGTCCTTCCTCCTTGGGACCGGGCTGGAGCTGGGTGCATCTCTCATGGGCCATCTTTGCACAGGCCTTGCAGGGGTTAAGGGGCAGGTGCTGGGATGCCCGCCGGGTGCCAGGATGCACACAGGGTACCTGGATGCCTGCAGGGTGCTGGGGTCCCTGCCAGGTATTGGGGATGCCTGCAGGGTACCAGCATGCCTGCTGGGTGTTGGGGATGTCTGCTTGGTGTTGGGGTGCCTACAGGGTACTGGAAAGCCTGTCGGATGCTGGGATGCTCACTGGGGATGCTCACAAGGTTCTGGGTGCCCATGGGGTGTTGGAGATGCCCAGAGGGTACTGGGATGCCTGCAGGGTGCTGGCATGTCCAGAGGGTGCCGGGGATGCTCACAGGGTGCCGGTGCCCACAGGGTGCTTGGGATGCCCACAGGATGCCAGAATACCTGCAAGGTGTTAGGGATGCCTACAGGGTGCCAGGATACTTGCATGCTGTTGGGAATGCCCAGAGAGTGCCAGGATACCTGCAGGATGATGGGGATGTCCGGAGGGTGTCGGGTGCTTGCAGGGTGCTGGGAATGGCTGTAGGGTAGTGGGGGCCCGCAGGGTGCTGGGATGCCCACAGGATGCCAGGGATGCTCACAGAGGACTGGGATGCCCAGAGGGTGCCAGAATACCTGCAGGGTGCTGAATTTGCGCAAGGTGCTGGGGATGCCCACAGGGTACCGGGAAGTCCACAGGGTGCCAGGGATGCTCACAGGATGCCGGGATGCCACCAGGATATCCACAGGGTGCCAGGGATGCTCACAGGGTGCCGGGGATGCCCGCAGGGTGCCCGGTGCCCGGTGCCCGGTTCCCGGGCTGCGGCGGGGCTCTGGTGCCACCTCGTGGGCTGTCGCCTCCCGCCGCCGCTCAGGGCCCCGGCCCGGCGGCTCCCGGCCCGGCGCGGGGAGAGCACGGAGCGGGTTTGTTGGTCTGGAGGAGGCGAAGCTTTGCTGGGCAGCCCCGGCGCCTGCAGACAGGATCTGGGACGGCTGCTGGAGCTCCCGACTCAGAGGCAGGAGAGCTCTCAGCACCCCCCTGCTCTGCTGCGCAGCTCCTCCTTGGCAAGTCCTCCCAAAATTTTCCCTTTTGCTGCTTCCTAGAGGCACACGTGTCCCTCTACCACCTTCTCAGAAGAGCTGGTGCCTTCAGAAAAAGTGCTTTGGAGTAGAGCTCACTGTTCGGGTACCAGGGAATGGCTCCAGACCCTCCCGCAGGGACAGGCTGGGAGTTTATCGCTGTTGCACAGACAAACAGTTTGGCAGGAATCGCTGTGTCCTGGTCACATCAGGGAACAGAAATATTAGCAAGTGATGCAGCATACGGAAATCTTTCATCCCATGTTGGTGAGTCCAGAAAATCTCCCGAGGCCGGGCAGGCAGGGGAAAGCCTCTTCCCTGCGAGAGGGACCCCCAGCAGTGCCTGATGCCCCCATCCTGCACTGGATTACGCGGCACTTCCTTCCTTGCTTATGCTGCCCCTCATCAGACACCTCTGCCCACCCCACGAAATGGCCTCAGAGTGACATCACCTTGTATACATATAACTTTATGCAAACGCAATCCTCCTCCACACTCCTCTTCACTGAGACCAAATTCCCTGATGGGGCTGGTCCGGGCCCAGCCTTGCTCTGGGATGCAGGATTTGGCTTCCCCGTGGGTGGTGTCTGGTCCCCGACCTCTCCATGGGGTCACCCTGGCTCCCCATTAGCTGTGGGCTGGGGCCGGACCAAGGGCAGGAGAGCTCCTGCCGAGCTGTGGGAAGCGGGATGCCCCAGCAACAACCACCCAACTGCCACGTCCCAAAGTCAGAACCGGATCTAAACTGCCGGGAGGTGTGGGACTGGAGGATGGTGGGTGCCTCTGCTGAGCCCCTTCCCATCTGCCTGGCTCTCTCCTCCCAGAGGAGCCCCCGCTGAAACCCATCCTCCTGGGAATTGTGTCCTGAGTGGCCATGACCTAGTTACAAACTACCACAGCCCCACAGAGAGAAGGAGGCTAATCACCGCCAGTGCCTGTGCTCTAGGGAGGGGATAAAAGAGGTCCCAGCCATGTTCTGCCCCCCCCCACCTCCTGCTTTTGGCTGAGACTGCTGTGACCAAGCAGACATGGGCAAAACTGCCTCCCTCTCTGCTTGCATTCTTTCCTCAAAGGCCCACGCAGAGGAGAAAGATACGTCCAGCCCTGCAAAGGCATGTGTTGATCTAGTGCAGGTCAAAGCCAGAGTTCAAAGGTGCTTCCCCAGACCATCGCTGGGACCCCAAATCAGCTGTGAAGCAGCATCCCTTCATCCCTTCCCCAGCTCCCCGCCACTGTCTGCGGAGGGAATCAGCCCTGCACCCTCGCAGAAGAGGCATCGGCTGCACTGGTGGGCCAAAAGGAAAATGCCAGAGGAAATCCACATATATGCATATTTGCATATATTTTTGTATATATATATATATATATATACACACACACACTAACACTTCAGAGCACAGAGTGGAACCAGCCCCTCTAGGGTCTATTTAGAGCCTGGGGTCTGGGCACCATCCATAGAAACCTCATGTTGCTATTTTGGAAAAGCACCATCTCGCAGGTTCCTAAGCCACCAAATACCCACTCCAGCGGAGAGGCTGGAGGCACCTCTGACTTTGCAGGACCTGCTGGTGATTTTAAACTGCTCTTAGCAACTCGAGAGGGGAGAGCATCGAGGGACAAAAGCAGCAGGTAGCCAGCCTGGCAAGTGCTGAGAATACCAAGTATGGCCAAAGAGCTGCATCCTCCTGTGAAATTACAGCCATGACGAGCACTTGCACGCTACCAGTCGATGGCAGCTGATAAAAAGGCAGGAGACAAGGGAGAATGAAATAAGAGCCCGCGGCTGACCTTGCAGCGATGCCAAACTGCAGAGCCCTGCTGCCACCTGTGTTATGCCATCACCAGGAGAAAAGCGTCACCCTCTTTGGGTATGTGGGTCCCCACGGCTAAGCCAGGGGAAGGTGTAAAACAAGGATGTAAGCAGAGCGTCCAGCTTGGTAATTATGAGAGTAATTATGTGAGTTTGGGAGATAAACCTCCCCAGATGGTGCCACACAGGGGAGGACCCTAATGCCACCTGCGTCCCCTGTGATGGCAGACCCTGCCCCTTGAGGCCAAGAGACTACGAAGGCTGCAGCCACCAAAAGCAGCTTAATCCCCCTGAGCCCTGGGATAACCTGGCGCTGTGGCGGTGATGGTGGCAGAGCACGGCACAGCCGAGCAGCCCCTGGGCTGAGTGTGTCACTTCATTCCCAAGTCCCGGCAGAGTGGGGGGGACAAATACTGATTCATCTGCCTCCCACGTGCCGCCCCTTGATGCAAATCCTGCCCAGACATAATTGCCGTCTTCCTGAGTGAGCACCCCAGCGGAGGGACCAGCCAGGCTGCGGGGCCGCAGTGACAGCTCAGGGCTCTTTGAAGATGCTGAGACAGCTGCTAAATATGTAAATCTCAGCACCCAGCTGTGGCTCTCGTTTAATGGAGTTTTTGACCCTCTGCAGCTGTGTAGGAGCAGGGAGAGACGGACCCAGCTAAAACCACCGAGAGCAGCATCCCTGCTTGGCTATTCCAGCCACAGGCCAGCCTCTGCTCTGCTGGGCTCAGTTTTAATGGCTGGGATTTGCTCTGAAATGCCATTTCTGAAGAGCCGGGTTGTATTTCTCTTTCGATTCCACGAAAAAAAAAAACCTTAAAAGAGGGAGATAAGGGGGTAGCCCCAGGTCACTTTGCCCATGGCTGGAAACTGAAGCAGATCCTGAGCTCCCCTGGAAATGTCTCCAGTGGAGCAAAGCCAGCTCTGCCTCCTGCTCCAGGCTTCTTCCAGGGCTGCATCTGGTTCATGATGATAATGACGATGCCAACATTTTTTAATTATTATTTTTGCTGACCTTCCCAGTCATTTCTTTTCTAGGAGCTCACGCCTGGCATAATCCCCCTTTTATTACACATGTCCTGATTGGGGACAAATCATGCTGGCTTTGCCCGTCCAGGTTTTTATGTAATGGCTCCCGGGGATGGAGAGCTGCACAGGGGAGAGATGCTTTGGAGCAAGCTCCTTTGGGTAAAAACCTTAGCTCTGGCCCTCTATCCTAGAAGAAGCCGGACGGCTCCCCTGAACCCCCCCCCCACTGCTCAAGCCCAGGGGGTGATCACATTTTGCACGGCCAGCAGCCTCCCCATCCTCGGCACAAAGAAATCAAACCCACGCTCGGCAGGGCTGTCTTCAGCTTCCTATGGGCTCCCGGTGCCGTCACAAAGGTCTGGATCAGGCACCATACGTTGCCCTCCTTTCCTCCCTAAGTCCTCTGCTCTCCCTGCCCATCTCGCAGCGGGGACTCACCGCAGAGCAATCAGCTAAATGCTTTATCCCTCTGCAGGCAGTCACGCAGAGGGGGGGAAAAATAATAAAAGCCTAATGGGATCCTTTTGCTGGCCTGTCACCTTAAAGCCTCTCACCTCTCCCTGTCTTTCATCGGGGTTATAAACTCCTTAGGGTGTCATCACGTGCTCCATAAATAACAAATATATAAGCAGGGGCTGCGGAGGGTGCGGCAGACAAAGAGGAGGGGAGGCAAAACCCGGGGTCCTCCTCTCCTGCCGGGACGGCACTGCTGGAGCCAGGCGGGCAGAGGAGCGGCGCGGGGTCCCCTCTGGTAAGCACCCACCTTTCTGTTGCATCCTGGCAGTACTGACAGCCTTGGGGACGGCTGGTGGCGCCGAGGCCACCGCGACTTGCCAGCCCCAATATCCCAGGATGGGGGGAATTGCCCCAGAGGGGAGGGAGGTTGGTGCACGGAGCTTAGATTGCCTGAAAAGTGAGTTTGGTGGAGGTAAAAGCGTGGCTCTCATCACAGCCCCTGTCCCATCCCTACACTCCCAACACGTTCTATCAAAACCTGGGCGTAGGGATTCTTCCCACTGAAACCCTCCGTGTTCAGGGTGTGGGAAGGGCTCAGGCTCTTTTGCAGAGAATATCTGGCTTCAAAACCGGGTGAATAACTCCTTACTATCAACTCATTTAAAAATCCAAGCTCCAAATCCAAGCAGACATAATAAAAAGATGCTGTTAGGGGGTTACTGTAGACTTGCCTGTTTATTTACACGCGAGCATCTCTCTGGACCATGCGGATGCTTTGATCTCTAGTGCACAAACACAAGCGGGGGGGGAAATTTACAGAGGGAGCTTTTGGTACTCTGCTACACACACTAATGTATCGGGCTCATCTCAGGCAGGTTTGGCAAGGAGCTACAGCATAAAATCTAGCTTGGGGTATAAGTGATGTGAACAACATGCAGGAGGCTGTGTTGGAGCATTGGAAGACGGAAGCCAGGGAGAGAGGATTTTCCTCCTCGCTATGGTTCTTACTCTGTAACTTAGGGGGAGTTCCCTTCACCCCTGCGGGTGGGATGCTGCCCAGCTGCAACTGCACTGCTGGGACCCCTGTGGGTGCGCGGGGCCCAGGGTTGGGCTGGGGAGGACGGCTGGTCCCTCTGCAGGCTGCATGTATCCCCCTCCCACCCTCCGCAGAAGACTTTTGCATCTGCAGGGAGCTGAGAAGCAAAGCAAAAAGCTCATTTCCAGAAAACAAACACAGATATACCAGCCCTCCAGCTGTATAACCTGTGTTGCCGGGAATAAAGTGCTGGAGGGGAAAAAAATAGAAGGAAAACAAGCTGAGGTGAGGAGCAGCCTTTCCCCATCACCACCTTCTGCTCCGGGATGCTGCTGGTTGGGCGTCCCAAGAAATGTCTAAAAATAGCTGGAGGGATCTGATTCCCTTTTCCCAGTCTTCTCTAAGGGGAACTGAGCAGCCACTCACAGAAGCGGTCTTGAACCTCCCCCCCCCCCGCCCGAGCTCTGTGGATGTCCCTGTAGAGACTTTCTAGTGTTCAGTTCTTTACAGCCTTTAAACGGTCTGGGGTAAAGACTTGCTCTTGGACAGTGACCTGGCTAACAGCAGCTGTCGGTGAGCAATAATTCCCACTCCATAATTCCCACGGCAGCCGAAGCGCCAGCCCTGCTCCAGGCCATGCTCGGCTGGTCGCTCTGCCTGGCCATCCCTGCCCAGCACCCCCGGAACCTCCCCCAGGCGCTCGGCGCTGCCCAGGATCAAACCACCCCTGCATTTTCTAGGTGCCCAGAGCCTACCTTCCTGCCTGCTCTGGGATTTATCCAGGTGGATGAGCCCCTAGTCCAATTAGCAGGATGAGGAGTTCCAGAAGATTTGATAATAAGCTCTACAAACCCCCAGAACCCTGCTCTCCCCTCCAGCTCGGCCACCCCTTTACTTCTCTCCTACGTGGTTCCCAGGAGGATTCCCATCACCATTTCACTTAGTCCTTGCACTCACCCCTTGGTGACCAGAAACGGCATTGGGGATGCTAAATAATCTCCCCACCAAAGAACCCCCCTCTCCCTAATTGAACCCAATCCCTTAGGATTCACATCCACCGCCAAACCCACAATTCATTGGAAATAAATCACGACAACACCCCATCTCACCCCACACTGGATAAAACAGGCGTTTCAAGCGCCCAGCCCTCGGCATTTCAGGATGGAAAATTCCCAGCTTGCGCTGGTTCTGCCCTGCGCAATGCTTGTGCTGGTAATGCTTTTGTTTCTATAAATCCTATTAGCTGGAGGCAAGCCTATAATTAGCAGGGAAAGCCGGCACCTCTCAAACAATAATCAAAAATGACCTGGCTTCGCATGGGCTTTGCTGCAAATTGCTTGAATATTGGGCTGAGCAGGGACAGACGGACGGCTTGGGGAGCTCTTCCCACTATTTCTGCCTGCGGGAGGTGTGTGCTCAGCAAAGTTAATCGCTCAGTTTGTGGTTCTCTCTGGATTTATTAACTTGGTTTACTTGCACATGAAACAGGAGGCAGATTGAAGCCACAGGCTCTGATCCAGGTCGAGGGATTTGGCCGGGCTGTGCAGGATGGGCACTGCTGGATGAGCTTGGGGGCCGATGACCCTCCTGGGGGGAACCAAGGGGTCTGGGGTCCTGTATCGCACGTGGCATGGCCTGGGGTGAGCTGTGCCTGGGGGGATCACACTGCCCGAAGCTCCCAGGACAGGAGGCAAAGCCTGGGGACACCTCACCCAGTGGGATGCTTGAGGCTTGTGGCAGCAGGCACCCACTCGTCCTGCCGCTGACCCGTCTCAGCTACGTCTGTGAGCACAGACATGACCTAAGAGCCCAACAGGGACTAAGCTGTGTCGCTTACCCACTGAGCAAGCCGGAAAAGGGAGTAAATCCTGGCAGCTCAGGCTACACCGCGGTGCACGTATGGTGGCCCAGCACTGACTCACGTACAACCATGCAGCACCGCACAGATTTTTCACCCAGAGATGCTTATTTCGCAGCCCCTCAGCTTCCCGAAGCCACATCCCAACCTGCCTGGCCCCCGGGCAGGGACTTGACTCGTCCCGGGGCTCTCCTGCCCATCCTGCTGCCTGGCTTTGCCACGGGCTGGGGCGGGAGATGCGGGGCGGGGTATCAGGGTGGGATGCTCAGCCCCACGTCTGTTCCCCCTGCTCCAGCCCTGACAGCCCCTGTCCCTGCTCTGTCCCACTGCCTGGATGTTGGCAGCTGGTCACCAGGCTTTTGTCCTCCATGTCACTGCGTCCACAAGTTTGCTACGGCCCATGGGCCAGTGCCAGGCTCCTGCGCTGGCCACAGCTCGCAGCGACAGCAGATGGGCAATGGGGTCACTGTGGGCGGGTATTTGCTGTGTGTGTATATATATATATGTACAACTATGTATAGGAAAAAAGTGGCAAGCAGCCTAATCCTGTGTGTGATCAACAGGTATTTTCGGTGGCTAAGAGCGCTGGAGGAGATTGGCTGAAATAAAGGGTGCCGTGACGCCCCTCGGGCCGGGAGCTGGCAGAGGCTGCCCTGAACAGAGTGAGCGGTGGGAAGCCGAGCAGCAGGAGGAAGAGGAGGAGGAGGATGTCAGCACTCAGCGCGTTGCCTTTCCTGAAGCCTGTTCACCTGAGGTCCCCCCGGAGCTCGCCAGGGGGCCAGCGCCGCCACACACTGCCCGCCAGCGAGTTTCGCTGCCTCAGCCCTGAGGATGCCATCAGCGTGTTTGAGATCGAGCGGGAAGGTAAGGGGCTGCCCTGGGGAGGTCCTGCCTGGTGGCATCAGCTGGAGATGCACCATCCCTTCCCTCCAGCCATCCCTTGTGCTCCTTAGGGGAACACCAGGGTGGCAAAACTCCCATGCATGCTCTTGTGGGCATTGAGGGAGAGAGACAGTGGCTGTGACTCGTGGCCAGGCCACCATGGGCTCCTTTACAAGGTGGGGGAGGCCGTAATTAAGGAGATGGAGAACCACAGCCCCCAGCTGCCCAGGGTGGGGAGAATGGGAGGCAACCCCAGATCAGGAGAGCGGGGAGCAGCTCTCCCAAAACAGCCCTGCCAGAGGCAAGCGGGCAGGAGAGGGGGAAGGTGGGAGGAAGGACACTGTGCTCAGCTGCCTGTTGTGCAGGGGCACATTGAGATGCACCCCCAGCAACACCCACCCCCCCCCCCCGCCCCTCCATCCCAGGCAGCCCCAGCACCCCTCACCCAGACTCACTGGCCTGTTTCTCCGTCCTCTCCAAAGGGCAGGGGTAGGCGGGGAGATGCCAGGCAGGAGGGCTCAGCTCAGCACGCGCTGCTGCAGCCCTGGAATCAGCGAGGAGAGCGGGGAGCCAGTCCCTGGGCTGAGGGGGGCTGCCTCTGGAGGAGCAGAGCCGCTCCCTGGAATCATCCATGTCCCTTAGAGCTCCTTCACAACAAGCAGGCAGCAGGACACATGCCATCTCTCCCCATCACATCCCACCGGAGGGCACATCCCATGCTGCAGGGTTGACAGGATCCCCGTTACTGTGCTCACTGCCATCCCTCTCCAGCCTTTATATCCGTCTCTGGGGACTGTCCCCTCCACCTGGATGAGATCCGCCACTTTCTGAACCTGTGCCCGGAGCTCTCCCTCGGCTGGTTTGAGGAAGGGCGGCTTGTGGCGTTCATCATCGGCTCCCTCTGGGACCAGGACAGGCTCAGCCAGGTAAGAGCCAGCCCCGGTTCTTCCCAGCTCGTGTCCTGGCGGAGGCACCACCAGAGCCTGGGGACAAGGAGAAGCTCCCCAGGGCCCTGAGGCTACTCATCAAGTCTTCTCCCAAGACTCATTGCTACAGGGCTGCTCTGGTGGAAATGAACTTTCTCATTAATTAATTTTACTGATGCTGTTAAAAAAAAATACGCTCAGTAATTCCCCACAACATTGATTTTAAAATTAAAAAGCCTGCCGGGATGACGGGGTGGGGGTGAAGAGGGATGGCACCAGGTCCCTTCTCCCTTTGGCGGGGGAGGATGTGGATGCTGGTTCATTGTGGGGGGGAACCAAGACACATGCAGGATGGGACCCCCCCCAGTCACACTAACCCCCCTGTTCCCCCCTCGGCAGGCAGCGCTGACCCTGCACAAGCCGCGGGGCACGGTGGTGCACATCCACGTGCTGGCCGTGCACCGCACCTTCCGGCAGCAGGGCAAGGGCTCCATCCTGATGTGGCGGTACCTGCAGTACCTGCGGTGCCTGCCCTTCGCCCGGCGCGCCCTGCTCATGTGCGAAGATTTCCTCGTGCCCTTCTACCAGAAGTGCGGTTTCGAGGCGCTGGGTCCCTGCGAGGTGACGGTGGGGGACCTGGCCTTCATCGAGATGCAGCATCCCGTGCGGGGCCATGCCTTCATGCGCAGGAACAGCGGCTGCTGAGCCCCCTGCTGGTCTGGCCCTTCCAGGGGGGGCTGGAGAGAGGCTGCCGCAGGGTGGGGGGATAAGAGGCTGTGACCCCTCTCCATCCCTGCCATGGCTGTACATCTTCCTCTGCTGGCCCTGGCTACAACCAGTCCCTCTGCTGCTTCTGCCTTCCAACCAGACCAGCCTGATCCCATCCCTGCGGGGCTGGGGACAGAAATCTCCAGCCTGGCCCCGCTAGGAGTACCGACCCCTCCCTGGTCTCGACTGGGGTTGTGCCAGCAAGCCTGGGTGAGCTGCAGGGCCACACGCCCCCCCCCGCCCCTCTCCGGGATGGAAAGGCATTGCCCTAGGAGCAGCTGGAGGGGCTATGCTGATTTAAGGGCACTCACAGCCACCTTTTGTTGAGACACCCAGCAGAGCCCATACATACACGTGTCCCCAGACCTGCACCCCCTCCCACCGCCACCACCACGAGTGAACCACACCATGGCCAAACCCCCTCCCCCCAGCACCTCCCAGATCAGGCAGGGGTCCCGGCAGCCCCCCCACTGCCCGCAGATATCTTTCCAGAGCCCTTGGAGCACATCCCCATCCACACATTGCAGAGCCTCCCTGGGGGGCCAGTCCAAACCAGTTCCCCCCTACCCCCCAAAATCCGTGGCCAGACCAGGACAAGCCTTCTGCAAATGCCTCTGGCTGTTGTGAAGCACCAAATAAAGACATGGCGGTGGTTTTCTACGCAGCTTGTGTGTGTTCCTGCCCCGCTCTCACAGCTACCTCACCACGACAGCCAGAGGGAGGGCACCAGCTGGGATGACAGAAGCCATCCAACACCCCTTGGGACATCCCAGCTTCGGGGGAGAGGGGACAAATCCAGCCCTGGGTTATTTGATGAAGGGTGGGATGCAGGCAGGGGTGGCTCTGCCCTTGGGAAGGGTCAGGAGGCTCCGTGCGTCACCTTCTCCCAGGTATTCGGTTTCCCCTTCTGCTTGAGACCCTCCAAACCCTGTTCCCCCTCCCAGAGAGGGGTTTTAAGAGGTACTGGGGGACAGTACAGCCCTGCACATCAGAGCACTGTCCCCAGGCACTGCCAGCTCATCCTCCCTCCCTGCCACACCAACCATCCTCAAAACAACCAGCATCTCCTAAAAGTGCCACAGCCCCGTGCCTAAGAAGGGAGAAGAGGCCTTGTGCATCTCATTAAATACAGGTAGAAATTTATTAAGAGGGGAAAAAAACCCACAGCTTTTAAAAAAAGTATCAAAAAGAGACAAATGAGGTGAAGTGTCTGTTTTAAGGCTGGAGCAGCAACCAGAGGAACGGAGCAGGGCTGAAAACTGTCCCGTGGGGGAGGGAGGGATGCAGGGAAGGATGCAGGGACCACAGAGCTCCTGGAGCTCAGCCAGAGCGTGGTTGTGGACAGAGGGAGGCGAGCTCCTAGCCCTTGAATACTCATGGCGGGACATCCCGGCTGGGGGATTCACACCTTCCCCCATTTAACAGCACTGAGAACCACCAGCACCAAAGCAACACAGACCAGGGGAGAGACAGCCCCGCACCAGGCCTGCTCCAAACCAGCCCAGCGGAGTCACCCGGACCCCAGGAAGGACCTGCCTTTGCACTGAGGCCGGTGGGAGGGAGGAGGAGATGCTGGGAACAGCAGCCCAGGGCTGGTGGCAGGCAGGGATACGCAGCCTCGGACAGGGAAGGCAACTGGCCCCATCCTGCGCTTTTCCTTTGAGGCAGGGAGGTTACCTGGGTCTCTGTGCTTTGAGAAAGGGAAAGGGGTAACAGCAGGGACTTGAGGCAGAAGTGAAAAGTGGGAGCACTGATGGATTCCCAAGGGGTCTGCGAGCTTCAGGAGCAGCCCCATAAGCCCCCCAGGGCGTTTTTCTCCATGCCCGCCTCCCATTATGGCACTACGAAGACTGTTTGTGCCGCTTCTCCACTTCCAAAAAAGGGAATTTCACGGAAATAAGGGGAAGAGGAGGCCCCCTGCACCAAGTCCTGCCATCTCCATCTGGTGAGAAGCCCACATGGGGAAGCACAAGCCTCCTTAAACAGCCTCAGGTGAGCATCAGATGCCAGAGCAGGGCCAAAAAATACCTTCAAAGCTCAGCTCTGAACACCTCAGAGCCGTGGCAGGGGCCCCAGGGAGCCCAAAGCTGGGGGAACCCTCGGGCCAAAGAGCTGCGGATAAAAAACAAAACAAAACCAAACTGCCCCTGCAAAAAAGGGGGTCGTGTTCACAGTATGAGCTGCAGCGCCCGGGGGCACCAAGGTGGGACAGGGCAGGGGCACAGGCAGGAGACCTGGGCAGCTTCAGCCCCGGGGCCAGGAGCCCAGCCTGGCCCAGGGTGCACCAAAACCCCACTTCTCTGGCCCTTTCCCCATGGAGGCAGCAGCTGGGGTCCTGGGTCAGTCCCCAAACCAGTTATGGCCTGAAAAGTCAAGAGGAAGCCCCAAAGGGGTGCAAGGCAGGGTGGCTCTGGCCCCGCTCCCCCCTGCATCCCTGGCATTTAACAGGGGTGAGCCCAAACCCACCAGCCCCAGGGATGAAGCTGTGACCGGGACCTGCCCCATCCCAGCAGGGTGAACGAAGACCAACCATGGAAAGCATCACCGTCGGCGCCTCTCCCAGCCCCGTCCCCGCCAGTGGGGTCAGTGCAGGACCTGCTCCAGCTCGTACTTCTCGCAGAACTTGCTGGTGAAGGGCAGGCAGGTGAGATACTCAATCCAGCGCCAGTTCACAGGGTAGACGTAGAGCCAGACCACCAGTGAGGCGAAGAGCCCCACGAAGACCAGCAAGGAGACGATGATCATGGCTCGCTTGCGGTACTTGTCCACTGTGCCGAAGGTGATGTAGGGCAGGAAGGCGAAGGAGAGGAGGAGGCCGCTGAGGAAGCCAAAGAGGTGAGCGATGTTATCAATCCATGGCAAGAGGCCGCAGATGAAGAGGAAGAGGACGATGCCGAAGAGGTTGAGGAAGGCTTTCCAGGGTTTCTCCAGCACTTGCCAGCTCTGGAAGAGCTCCACGAAGAGGCAGGCCAGCAAACCAAACTGGGACCCGGCAGGTCCCACCTGTGGGGAGGGGGAGAAGTCATGGTCAGACCCTGCGTTACGTCACCCCAGATATGCCCCCATGTCCCCAGAGACTGTCTCCTCCCCTTGGAAAACGCATTTGGCTCCTGCCACCCTCTGAGGGCTGCACTCCACAGCCCAGGGCTCAGGGGTGGGAGCCCTGGCATGGGAGGAAGAGGAGGAGAGTACACCAGCGCTGTTTCGGCAGAGCCAGCGCTTTTGGTGACTCAGCAGGCAGACAGCATCACGCCTTCCCAGGCCACAGCCCCCCCGCGGGCCCCATCCTGACGCACCCCCAGGGGGATTAGGGTGCTCGGTATGATCTCATTTAAAGCCTGGCAGGGTTTTGCTGCCAGCAGATTAGCCATCTGCCCGCCCAGGGACCCCACACGCACACCGACACGTGGCCACACGTGACCCACGCAGCATGTGTGAACTCCGCACGTGGGGTACAGACATCCCCCCGCCCCCATCCCCACTGTGGGGGCACCAGCCTCCCACCACCCCCGCAGCAAAACCTGCCGGGGGCTCAGAGATCTGCGCTGATGGCTGCAGCCCCCTCCCCAAACCTCTGCTGGGACAGGGATGAGCATCCCTTGGTCCCTGGGGAGCTGGCTGGGGTCAGGGTGGTGTGGGCAGAGCACCCCCCCCCAGCCCTCACCTCCGCCCTGTATGGCAGGAAGATGGCACTGGCCAGATTGCCTGTGATGCCGCTGAGGATGAAAATGATGGAGATGCGATGCCAGCCCGCCAGCTTCTCCAGGTCCCTCAGCACCGTCATCTGGAAAGTCACCGACACCAGGCAGTGGATGACGCTGGGGGAAGAGACCCTGTGTTAGAGACCCCTACCCTGCCGGAGCCCCTGCCCAGCCCTTGGGGCACAAGACATCTTACAAGACACCCTCGACCGATGGCACGTGTCACTGTAGTCTGGCGGTGTCCTCCCCTCTTCTCTCCCAAGCCATCAGGGATCAGGGACCTTCCCAATGGATACCCGGCTCCCACGTCACCCCCCACCCCCTGGGGACACTGGGGGCCGTGGCTCACCCGGCATGCAGGAACAGGGACAGCCACAGGCGGTAGAACTGGTCGGGGACCTCCGGGTTGAGGAAGGGCAGGAGGCCGCAGACCTCATCCAGGCAGTGCACCTGCAAGGGCAAGGAGGGGTTTGGAGGGTGATGGGGGCTCAGCCCACACCCCAGAGCCACAGGGAGCAAAGGATGGGTCACAGGGACACGTGGGCTGATGATGACATGTGTCAGTTGTGGGGGACACCCTTGGTGGTGTGGGGCACCCGCACTGCCCAGGTGCTGGGGAGGGAGCAACTGAGCACCCCCAGTGCCCCAGGAGATGCTGAAGGGCCGTTTTCCTGCCCAGAATGTGCCTTTCCCAGGGACACCGGTGCTGCCCGGGTGAGGCTGGCTCAACTCCTACGTTTCCTCCTGCCCCACACCGGCAAGGCAGGCACGCAGCGGCAGCAGGAGTCCAGCTGATAGCTGGGCAAGTCCCTGCACTCTGCATTCCCCCTGCTCACACCCATCCCAACCACATCCCGGGATACCATAAAACCCCTCGGCATCCGCAGGGCGATGCGTGACCCAGCTGCTAGCATCGCCTCCCGCGTCCCCGGCCCCACTCACCTGCGAGCAGAGCGTCGCCTCCTCATGGAAGTAGCCGTGCATGAACTCGCAGTACTCCCGGGTCGTGATCTCGCAGCTGGGCAGAGGGCAGGCAGCGGGCTCACTCAGGGCAGGGCTCGCTCCCCGTTCCCCCGAGCATCCCTCTCCACTCCCAGTAGCCGGTCCTGCTGCCACCATGCTTCCCACCCCGCCAAGCATCCGTAACCTCCCTCCCCCCTTGGCACAGGATGCAGGGTAGAGGCGGGGGCCAAGCCCGGGCTGGGTGTCCCCATCGCTGTGACCCACCTGCCCTTGGTGCCGATGCAGCAGGGCCTGCCCTTGATCTGGCAGTCCATGTGGGCGAAGCCCGTGTGGTTGGTTTTGGTCTCGTAGGTGCAGATCTACAAGCAGGAGGGAGAGGAGCCAAGGTCAGGGTCTGGCCCCAAGCTCTCCCCGAAGCCCCCCAGCCTGGCCTGTTGCCTCCCACGGAGGCTGCCACCACAGTGCCACCCAGCCTGCGGTGGTAGCGGGCTCTTACTGGCCACTTGGTGATGTCGTCTGGCCACACGTGGGGTGGGTTGGACGCTGGCTCCTCGCACGTCCTGGAGGGAGGAGGTGGGTTGGGGGTCAGGATGGGTTCCCCCAACACATCCCTCCCGTCAGACTAGTAACCCCCTTTGGGCACAGACACCCCCAGCACCTGCCCCTTCCCCGGGCTTGGGAGGGATCCTGCACATTGGTGTCCTACAACACCCCACCGCAGCACCTTCCACAGGTGAACCCCACGGCACCCACATGTGTTGGACAACCCCCTTGATGCCCCCTTGCAGCATCCCCCCCCACCCCCTCGCAGCACGCCAGCAGGCAGGGGCCAGCGCAAGACAACGGCATCACCCATTGCTGCCTACATTTAGGACAGACCCCACCTCAGTTTCCCCACCGATTCCCTTTTCCTTATCACTCCTACAGTCTGTAAGAGCCCCCCAGCCCCTTGGACAAGAGGATTCAAGGCATCCAAGCTGGAAACACAGCACCTCTGCTGTGCCCCGCATACAGCTGGGTGACCACAGTGCCTGTCCCCAGCTGCCGTTCCTACCTGGGGTCCTGGTGACACACAGCCCCCGACGTCCGCTTCTCACCCTGGCCCATGGCTGGCGCGTTGGTGCTCGGCCACTTGATGAACGTCGCCAGTGTCTCCTGGGGAGGACGAAGAGACTGAGGATGGGGCAGCGAATGCACCACCCTGATCCTGCATGCATCCCGCCCTGGTGCTGTGCAGGGCGGAGATGGTCTCCCCGCCCCATTTCCCCAGTGGTCCCCAGCGGTGCCCGCGGGGGTGGTGGCACCCACCGAACAGTCCTGCGGCAGGGTCTGGATGCAGCCCGAGTTGTCGTTCTGGACACAGCAGCCAGAGCTGCGCTCCCGGTCCCGCTCGCGCTGGATGAGCCGCTCCACCTGACTATCCTTGCGGATGCAGGGGGAGAACTTGGCTCCCAGGTGGATCAGGTCGATCTGGGAGGGAGATGCCAGTCGAGAGGATGCTCCGTGGCCCCCCCCTCAACACCTCTCCTCCCTCCAGCTGCCCCCGGGGAGAGCTCGGCAGGGGCAGGGGGTCCCCACAAGCAATAGCCCTGAGTCTCCATTACCCCCATGGGGGGAAGGCGGGTGGAAAGGGGTTGGGGCCTCTTCTGACCATCCCACCATGATGCTGCAGATCTGGGAAGCGCTGCTGAGCCCCCAGCCCGGGCTGGGACCAGGCAGCATGTCCCAGAGGGATGGGCGCATCGAGAGCCCGGGACAGAAGGCTGGGATGAGGGGTTGAGCTCTGCCCCCCAGGGCAAGGAGCACCCCAGGGACCACCGTAGGCTCAGGGCAGGGGGAGCAGGGGCCAGCGGACGGCAGAGCCTCAGTGGTCTGGCAAAGCCCTTACCGAGCTGGGCCCGATCCAGAAGTTTTCCTGCTGGATGTACTTGACACTCTCGTAGACGCCCTTGTTCCTCAGCACCTGCCAAGCCAGGACAGGGTCAGCTCCCGCCGGGGGGGACGTGTGGGGGTGCAGCCCCCTCTCCCTCCACTCACGGGGGGCTGAGCGGCCCCCTTCATCTGCAGGGAAGGGCTGCGGGGTCCCTCCAGCGATGCAGGAGGGAGAGGGAGGGCAGCTCTGCTGCAAAGCCAGCACGCTCTGCGCTGGCACGCACGCTGCTGCCACACGCTGCTCCTCCAGCGGACGTGGACCCACTCCCCTGGCTATTTAATGGAGCCTCTCAAACAGCAGGAGCCAGCAGCACCCCCACGACAGCATGGGACAGTGATGGTTGCGGTCCCTCCAGGAAGATGGAGAAGAGAAGGCTCCAAGGACAC
Organism: Alca torda; assembly: GCA_008658365.1. NCBI lineage: Eukaryota > Metazoa > Chordata > Aves > Charadriiformes > Alcidae > Alca > Alca torda. Next base: position 30,344,097 of record CM018086.1, on the reverse strand, counting down.
CTTATAGCAGCCTTCCAGTACCTAAAGGGGCTACACGAAAGCTGGGGAGGGACTCTGGATCAGGGAGTGTAATGAAAGGACGAGGGGGAACAGTTTTAAACCGAAAGAGGGGAGATTTAGATTAGATATTAGGAGAAAATTCTTTACCATGAGGGTGGTGAGCCCCTGTCCCAGGTTGCCCAGAGAAGCTGTGGCTGCCCCATCCCTGGAGGTGTTCAAGGCCAGGCTGGACGGGGCTTTGAGCAACCTGGTCTGGTGGGAGGTGTCCCTGCCCAGGGCAGGGGATGGCACTGGGTGATATTTAGGGTCCCTTCCACCCAAACCATTCTGTGATTCTATGGATGCCTGCTCTTCTTTCCAGCCAGGGTACTGGCAGAGCAACACAAACGGCTGCAGGTTCCCAGGATTAATCCCAGAGGGAGGATCAATCCACATGGGTGTTGAAGGCATCCCCAGACACCCTTGCTTTCCTCAGCAGACAGCTGGTTGCCATTTCAGAGCCAGACATGTCACTGGAGTGCTGGGAGGGGACAGCCCCAGCTGGTAGCTCTTAAACTTACTAACTCTGTCGTCACGTGCTGGGCAAAGCCAATGGGGGCGATGCCGTAGGTGCCGATGACCAGCAAGGTGATGAGGATGTGCACAAAGGTGATCCAGTACGTGAAATACGGCCTGCGGAGGAAAAGACCCCAAAATTTGACCAGCTCAAGGATGGCTGGGCAATGGGATGCTGCAGTCCCCCAAGCCCTGATCCCCAAGCATTGAGGGGGACACACATCTGAGTTACAAGCTGGGGAGCCCTGAGCCCATCCCCGTCCCATCAGTGCCCCCTTACCGGTGGCTGTCGGTGATCTCCAGCTGCGACTGCACGATGCTGCTCAGGCTGCGGCGGTACGTCCTGTTCAGCCACTTCCCCACCACCCCCAGCCCATAGTAGCGTTTCTTGCGGTCGAAGGCGAAGTGCTTCACTTTGGAAGCGATGCGCCTGCCCCGCCGAGGAGCGGAGTCGGCACCGGTGGAAGCCGAAGCGAGCCGGACACCCTCCTGCCTGCAGAGAGAGGAGAAACCCATCACATCTGCCGAAAGGAGCCATCTGAGAAGTAACCCTGGTGCAATCTCACCACCACAGCCCAGAGATGGGGAAGGCCAGAGGATGCCTGGGATGAGGGCTAGGGATACTTTTGGCATGCTCTCAGGAGGATGAAGCCAAGAAGCGCCCAGTGCCACACGGCAGGGACAGCTGGGGACATTGTCCTGACTGCGGCAGGGGACCTGGGCAGTCCCCACCGAGAGCTGGTACTCACGGGGTGGGCTGCTCCATCTCGGGGGACATCCTGGCATCCTCTGCCACTGGGTGCATGCGTAAATACGTGGCAGATAGTGGCGGCGACTCGAAGACGTCATCGGGCATGGAGTACGTCTCATCGTGCATGTCCATCTGAAAGGAGGATGGAGACACGTTCTTGGATGTGTGCAATGGGTGAGAAACCTCCCCCTGACCGAGCGTGTCCATCACCAGGGCAGCCTGGCTCCTCCTGGCCCCAGAGCCTGGTGAGGGGGGGTGATCCCCATCGACATCCCATTAACTGCATGTCACAGAGTATGAAAGGTGCCTACGATGGCAGCGTCGCTCCCTGCCACCCCCGAGGAGCATCACTGAGACCAGGGCTCCGCAGTGCTGGGCACAGTGGCCACCGATGCCCCATCAGAGCCCTGCTCCGTGTCCAGTCCCCATGCAGGGACATCAGGACCCCTCCCCGCTCCGGCAGCCAGCGTGGAACGGCGCTTGCCTTACTGAAGAAGGACGAGTCCAGGGTATCGGCAGCATCCACCATGTCCTCGTCCATGAAGCTGGGGTACACGAAGGTCCTCCTGTTGATCCTTGGCTTGGGAGCCAGCGGCTCCAAGACAGAGCGTCCCTTTGGCAGGGGAAGCAAATGAGGGTAAGCAACCAGAAGACCCCCAGTTTCTTGTGGCTTCCCTCCCCAAAGCTGGGTGGCAAGGATTAAATCCCTCTGCGTGGGAAGGGCAGGCAGCAGGAGCTGGCAGCAGTGTCTGCCTTGAGCTCCTCAAAGCCAGCATCAGACTGCCACCACATCAGTCAGCACGACAAGGGAACTCTGAATGCCCTGTTCCGTCTTGGTCCCACAAATCCAACCCTGAAGTTCCTCCAGGGCTCCTCGGGGGCTAGAACGCCGCCGGAGAAGTTTCCCCTGCAGCAAAAAAAGGGTCTCCTAGCTCCTCAGCAGTGAAACCCAGAAGCTGCTTTTTTTATAGGGATGCCGTGCAAGGTAGTTCCACTTTGGTGGTCCAGTTTTCACCAAATCTTCTCTTTTTAAGCAGAAGTCGGGTTAAAAAAAAAAAAACCTACACCCTCCCCCTCAAACCTGCCCTGGGCAGACAGTGATCTTTGTACAAGGCAAAAAGCCAAGAAGGAAAGATGACGGGCAAGGGATAGAGCTGGAATCCAAGCTGGGAAGAACATGACCCCCCCCCAGCTCCCCAAAACTCACACGGAGAAGGGCTGCAGCTGCCTTGAAGCTCATGTGGGCAACGGATTCCCTCTTCCTGCGTGGCAGGCGGCCGTAGCCGGAGCGGATGCTGTTGAAGGACGCCAAGGAGACGACGCCAGGGGTGACTGGGGGCAGGACGTGGTGGGGCGTGTGGGGACGGTCCGTCTCGTCGGGATGGCGGAAGGGACGGCCCCTGGCCAGCGGGTCCACGATCTGGAGGAGGGAAGAGGTGTCGGTGGTGGGAGAGCAAGGCTGGGAGCAGGACCCTGCGCCCTGAGCTCTACCTTGGGCATCTTGGTGGGCTTGGGGGACTCAGTGCCTTGGAAGGAGGGCACCTCCTGGCTGGGCAGCTCCATGTCGCGGTAGGCAGGCTTCAGCTTGCCGTATCTCATGCTGCAGTGCTGCAAGCTCTTGCGTTGCCATTGCTGTCGCTTCCCCTCCCAGTCGCTGCTGACGCCGAACCATTGCGCCGTGCCCCTGGACACACGATGGGCACGCTTGTCACCCAGCTGGTCCTCCCCACCCCAGGTACCACCATCCCACCTGGGCATCCCCTCCAGCAGGTGAATTGGGTTGGGGTGTCTCAGCTCAGCCCGCAGCCAGGCAAGTTTTGACGTGGCTATGGGTCGGGGAAGGGATGCTGCAGAAGGTTGTGGGCCTTTGGGCCTCTCTGGAGAGGTATCTCCATCAAGGCTTGCGCCTTGCACAGGACAGTGCGTCAACTCTGGGCTGCAGCAGACAAACAGCCCAAGGTGCTTGTGAAGGCCCTACATAAACGGGGCTGAGAAATTTCCCCAGCGTACAAAACAACGGTGCGAATTAGCACTAAACAATTCTGCTGCAGGATTATCCCCAGGCAGACACCAGTGAGCCAAAGCAGAGCCGCACGGAACCCTCCAAGGTGTTCCCTCCCGAGCTGCGACTCTCCATCCCCATCCCAAGTCCTCTGCCAGTACCCACAGCCACAACATCCCCACAGGGACCGAGGGACCCCTCTGGTGACCCAGCCCGGCCCTCACTTGCGGATGCTCTGGGACAGGGAAGTCTGCCGGCGGAAGCCGGGCGGGCGCTCCGAGCCATCGCATCCCTTTGAGCGTGGCTCCTGCAGGCTCTTGCTCTTTCGGTAGATGGGGACTTTGGAGGGCTGGAAGACAAAGCAGGGCATTAGGGACGGGATGGCATACGGGGCTGGGGGGGTCCCCCAGGGACGGCAGGCCACCAAGCCCAGTGATGGATGCAGCTCCCCATCGCTCACCTCCTTGCGGGCGCCATCCTCCTCCGCCTCCCGGGGGGGGATGACGATAGAGAGGTTGGGGGGCTTCTTGCTCTGCAGGCGGCTGCTGCTGGAGCGGCTGCCCCCGTTCTTGTCACTGGCTGACATCTCGGGCCAGCGGCGGTCGGCAGGCTGGCGGGGTGCAGGAAGTTAGTGACACGAGAAGAAACATCCCCCCAAGAGCTCACGCATGGCGAGAGGTTGGGTCCCAGCAAGAGATGGGGCCTCACCAGCAAGGTCTCACCAGCCTCAACCCTCCATGCTGCCAACCTTATCGTCATTAGCCCAGCCACCGCGTCCCTGACGCCCACTCCCCCTCCCTGGGTTTGAGTGGACAGTGGGTTCCATCTCCCACTCACTCCCAGTCCCCCTGGGACCTCTGGCACCAACCTCACCTACTAGGAACAGAGCGAGGGGTGGCAGGAGAAAGGCTCAGAGCATCCCCATCACCAGCATGTGCCTGTGGGATGCCCAGGCTCTGCTCCCCATCCCATCAGGATGCGCCTGACCCACTCGGCACATGCATGGAAATATGGGGGGGTCCCCCGTAAGCCCCAGCTGGGCCGACAGAACACAGACAGCTGGGGCTCTTGGACACGGGGGGACTGCTCCCCAGGGTTCAGGAGCTGAGGGGGGATCGCTGATGCTCCTGGGGGATCTGCAAAGAGCTTGAGCTGCCTGTGCAGGGGCGAGCGGTGGGAAGGGAGGGGACGCAGCCAGGCAGGGGACACACAGAGCCTGAAAACACCCCATGCTCAGTAAATTCTTCGCATCCCCACCTGCACCACAGTCCCCGCAGGGGGGGATGGCTCCTGCTGCAGCGAGAGGGGCTGGGGCAGCCCGTGCCACCTCCAGCCACGGCGCTGGGATCTGCTGTGCGCTGCGGTGCCCCGAGGGAGGGGAGATGCGGGATGCTCCCCTCTGGCACGTGTGTGCACACACCAGGCTGGGAGACTGAATCCTCCCCGGCACCACGTGCAAGGAGGGGGAAGCTTAATGGCCAAGAGGTGGTTAATTCCTCGAGCAATCCCCTCCCGAGGGTCCCCGCAGCCTGGCTCTAGCTCACAGGAAAGGTAATTCCATCCAAGTGCAAGGGAGCAAGTCCCAGATCCTATTAGGGGCTATGGGGGCTCTCGAAGGGAGGCACAGCCCCCTCTGGCCTCTCCACATCCCCCGGCCACGTGCCAGTGCCCAGGGGACTCACACAGGTCTTGTGAGCGTGCCTCGTCCTCCCGGCACGGCCACGGGGATGGTGCCACCTGCTGCATCCATCCCATGTGGCATGCACCGAGCCCTGCCACGGGCTGGCCACGAGGACTGGTGTTCCCCTGGGATCTGGCCCTCTCCATCCGAGGGATGGCAGAGTCCTCTGGGGGGACCAGGAGTCCTGCTGGGGCTCCTCTGCTGCGTCCCCCACCCCCTAAGTCAAGCTCAGGGTCCAACAGTGCCACCAGCTGCAAAACCCCAGCTCGATCCACAGTCCTGGCTCCTCTCTCTGCCCAGGATCTCAACAAACAGCCCCGTCCAGCTCCGCTCTCCTTAGGTAATGGGCAACCAGCTGAGCGATTGGGACCCCACCAGCCCCCTCTGCAACAGGGTCCCCCTTGGCAGCCTGTCCCCGAAGCGGGAGTCGGGCACAGGGGCACTTTTGGAGCTCCCCCAGCACGACCCTCCCCTCAGACCCCACCACAAGCAAAGCCTGGCTTTAGGAGTGCGGGGTCCCCATGGGAGCAGCTCCCTGGGGATGCAGGAGTCCAGGACCACCTCCACGGGGACATGGGATCCCGAGGCCAATGTCACTAGAGGGCATCACTGCTCTCCGTCAGCTCCTGGGCCAGGTGACGGCCTGCTGCTCCTGCATGAAAACGGGTGTGGGCTCCCTTCCAGCAGGGCCGGGTGAGGTACCGCCGGGCAGGGATGGGGCTGGATGCTGGCGATGCAAGACAGGTGTGTGGTGGGGGAATGCCAGATGCAACCCGAGCAACACCTTCACTGAGACCCCTCCATCCAGGGGCACCAGCTGGTGGCAGGGCAGGGTCCTCATGCCCAAATTAACCCTGCTCCTCTCCAGCCTCGGCAATAAATCAGTTCATGGTGGGGATCCAGAGGGGAAGATGCAAGGAAACCGTCACACAAATGCAGCTAGGACCAGGCGAGATGTTGCTGGAGGCAGCATCCGTGATCGCAGGCAGCATCCCGGCACGCTGCCTGCCTCTCCTCCTCCCCAGAGGCGTGGAAGCAGCACCTTTGGGTGCTGGTCTCGTGGGGACCCTTGGGTGCTGCTGGCAGCTCAGCTGTTGCCTCACCCCTCGCTGCCATTAAGCACCAAAGCTGGGAGCAACCAGCCCCCAAATTTCTCCTGGGGGCTCAGGCAATGCCGGTCCCCACCGGGGTCTCCCTACCTCATAAGAGTGTCAGTCTTGATGGCAAACACCTGCGGTGGCCGCCACCTTCCTCCTCCGTCCTTCACGCCCGAACTCCTCCTGCCTCACCTGGTGGAGAGAGAGGCTGCAATGAAATGCCACGCGTGGGAAAGCAGGCGACGGCTGCAGGAGCATCCAGGATGGAGGGAGAGCTGAGCTCAGTGGCTCCCTGGGGGACAGGGCTACCGGTGGCCAGACACTGGGGACACGGAGGAAAAGCTGCTGTTTGCAGCAATGCACCTCGCTCCGTGGCCTGCACGGGGCAGGCAGGAAGTTTGCACCCGCTGCTGCCAGGCGAAGCTCTCGGGAAGCGAGACATCGGCAAAGAGCGGGCAGGAACCGCGAGTGCCTCGCTGAGGTATTTAATAGCTGTCAGCTGGGAGAACGCCAGCCGGGCGGTCCAGCCCCAGCAAGCCAAACTTTCCGTCCTGCTGCCAAGCTGGAGACGCTGTTTGTTTTCCTCCCTGGGCAGCCAGCAATGAGCTGGAGATGGCAGCTGCTCCGGAGAGCCGGGGACGGGAAGACGCTGGGGTCAGGGCAAGCCTCGGGACACCCTCATCCTCCTTCAGCCCTGGGGAAGGGCTCTCAGCGGTGAGAGCCGACACAACCCAGGAGCACAGAAATTGGAGCCAAACTGTTTTATCCCGAGGTGCGAGAGGACACTGTGCTCTTGTATGGCCCTGCTCTTACCTCCCTATCCTGAAATCCCATCCCCAGTTGCTCCCATCACACCCCGGGCAGCCCTTGGTGAGGGGCCTCCATGCTTCCCAGTTAAGCAGGTTTAAGACCCCGGTGCCAGTCCCCACCGGCTGCCCGTGTGGCGCGGGTGGAGGGACGGAGAGGCAGGCGCAGTGACGCAGCTCCCGGGGGAGCTGGCACAGCCCGGCGGGCACCTGCCATCCCGGTCACGCGGTGCGGCCGGAGCAGTTTTCACGGCTCTGTGCATTAACGCAATATTTGGCATTGAGAGAAGGGGGAGGAGGGGAGCAGCCCCCGAGGGCTGAAGTCCCCTCGGCTACATGGGGAGCGACCACCCCCACAGCACGTATCCTGATCCACAAGTTGTTCTACCCCATGCCAGCCAGAGAAAAAACCCCGGGAATGGTGCTGGGAAGGCATTTTCTAGCTCCCCACGTGTTTGGCGCTGGCACCCAACCCCTGCGGTGCTGGCACCGCTCTCGCCCAGCGCACTCGGCATGAGAACAGGCGAGCTGGTGCCTCCATCCAGAGCAAGCCCACGGTGAGCTCAGCCCTCTGGGTCCCCTTCACTCTCCCAGCCCTGGGATGGAGGGCTCTGCCACTGGGATCGTCGCTCTCTACCTGGCAGCCCCGGCACCGGCAGCCCCATGCCTGGCTGCGGGTCCCCAGGGAGCCTCAGCCTGGTCCCCAGGCACTCAGGGTGGCCATGGTGGCTCTGCCCCGGGGACAGGAAAGGTGGCTCTGCCCTGAGGACAGGAAAGGGAAGTGAGAGGCAACGTGCTGAGCTGGCTTCTGTGGTGACAGCAGCCCAGGAGGGGTGACGGACACGGGACTCGGCACCCACAACCACGTCCCGAGCTTGGTAGGAGCTGTGCTTCCAGCTGGAAGAGGGGTCCCCAGGACAGCACGGTGTCACTTCAGGCTGGAAAAGATCTCCAGGGAGAGAGAAAAATGCACTGGGGATGCTGCCATCACCCACGGGGGAGCAAGAATTGGCTGGGGGGTGGAGGGGGGTAACCCGGTCTGGTCGATAAGAAGAGATCCCCCAGCATCTTCCCTCTCAAAGCTGTCCGAAGGCTCGCCAAAGCCTGACATCCAGCAGCGAGGGACACTGCCTTCATCCCAGGCCCCATCCCCTCCCAAGAGGGCAGCGTGTGTGGGAGCACTGGTGAGCAACTGGGGTGAGGTTTTAGTCTTCACCCAGGCGAGGCACAGGGAGGGCGACCAGCGCTGGCTCCGGCCCCAGCCCCGGGGTGAATCATGACAGACGTGACCCAAGGAAGCACGCCCAGGGAGGAAAGCGATGGAAAAGGTGATGTCGCTTGTACAAGGCGTCACCATAGGACACGTCAGGATGCTCCGAGCGACGCAGAGGGACCATCAGCAAGGCCAAGCACCAGCCTGCCGGGCAGAGCTGGGGACAAACAAGAACAACCGTCATACGAGACACCAGAGACAACCCTGCAGAGCAGCCCCGGCCGAGGGGATTGTATGCAGTGCCAGAGAGGCTCAGAGAAGGATTGGGATCGCTCTCCCCGAGCCTGTTGGCGTGGGGGGAGGCAGCATTACCAGCGCTAGAACAAAAGTGCATCAGGCTGGTGCAATTAAGCCAGGAGGAGAATGCCTCTCCGAGCCACCCGAGGGTGCGGGGCCGGGACCGGGACCCCTCTGAGCGCCCGAGCATCACCCTGAGCATGACGAGCCCCTGCTCTTCCCTCTCCATCTCCGCAGAGGAGCAAGAAAGCGGCCAGCGATGCCATAGAGCCCCCGGAACACTCTCACAGCCATCACCGACGCTCGCACCCAAGAGTCCATTAGGCAGAGCCTGCCGCTGCTGCCCATAAATGATTCACGAGCGCGGTAAAGACCTCTCTCAAGGCTGGAGCCTCGTTAAAAGGTGCTCCCGGTTATTAAAGAGCCCTGGATAGAAAAGTCAATCAGTCCAATCGCTCCGAGCATCGAGGCCCCCCAGGCTCACACCCCAGCACAGGACCCCGAGCGGCCGCCCGGCACCTTCCCCCGCTTTGTGCTCCCTTCCTAAAAAGCTTTTTTACCATTTTCTAGTATCAAGTTTCCAATCTGAGAGAAGCAGCCCAAGACAAACAGCTCTTGAATTGAAAAGACATTATAAAAAAAAAAAAAAGAAAACCAGGAAAAATACTTCTGGGGTGGGGAACTAAATCTCTTAGGATATTTCTTCTTGGAAAGCCCAGACCCCTGTGTCCCTCGTGGACCCACTCAAACAGGGAGACCTGGAGAGCACCGACCCCCCAAATCCCTATCTGCTGCCCCACTCCTCTCAAGCTCCGCTTATTTTTTGTGCTTTGAGTATTTAGCCTTTTTTTTGAAAGGACAAAATACACTTTACAGCATCACGGCAGGAACACTCCTGTCCCTAAGGCACTTCATGTCCCTGTACAGCCCCATGCCCATGGCACAGAACCCACCCCCAGCCCACCCACGGCCATTTCACACTCCAGCACCACGACATCAGGTTGATTTTTTTTCCTCCCCCCACCACAGAGAAGGCAACTCCATCTTTTCCCCAATGTGTGCCAACCCCCTCCCCTGCAAGGGGCCCGGATGGCAAATCTCCGAGATGCCAGGTTTCACCCTGAGTCTTGAGAGGGGACCACTGTGTTTCGGGGGGTCCGAAGCTGCCCCCTCCCTCATCACTAAGCCACTCAGTCGGCACTGACACCCACAGGAGATTTAATCCCCGTCAGGGCTGCTGGGGTGGCAAGATGGGGTACCGATGGGTGGCAAGAGCCCGGCCGCGCACCTCGCCCGCGCTGCCATGAGGAAATCCCTCTCCCATTTTCTGTGTCGGGCAGGACATTGGGCAACCGCAGCTGGGTTTGTTCAGCCCGGGCGAGCCGGGGGCACGCCCTGGAAGGAAGCAAAACTACCAGGGGAGATAGAGCACGGGGCTGTGCTGGGTGCCGCCGATAAAGGCAGAGCCCTGCCTGCCCATGGCCAGGGGGGAAGCGAGGACCGGGGAGGGCGCAGGGCTGCCCGCATGGCTCCACAAAGCGGCTGTGTGCTGGGCTTCCCCCGGCCAAGGGCTCCATCGCCGGGAGGACGCGTGGCCCCGGTGTGTCCATCAGTCCTGGGTGACGCCACCGGTAGCTGCATGGAAAGGGAAGGATTTGCCCACAGGATGTGGGAGCAGGTGGAAAAAGCCACGTGGAGGATTTCCCACATCCCGGCCGCAGCCCGTTCCCCATCCTCATTAATTTTTTACCAGCACAATGACACCCCCCCCCCAGCAAAGCCAGTGACAGCACCCAAAGGCTTTTAACCCGCTGGGGTGGGCAGCGAGCCCCAGTGAGCCGGGGTCCCTCTGTGCTGCTGCCCACCCACCCCAGCACCTCCTCGCTCCCCGCTTCCCAGGGGGCTCCAGGGGGGTCCCTGCACCCCCTTTCTGGGAGGGGAGGCTCTTCAGGGGACGTCCCTGCATCCCCTTCCCAGAGGGCTCTGGGGGCCCCTGCTCTCCCCTTCCTGGGGGGCTCTCTGTGGGGGCCCTACACCCCCCCCCTTCCCAGAGGGCTCTGGGGGTTCCCGTTCCCCCCTTCCTGGGGGACTCTCCGGGAGGGTCCCTGCTCGCCCCTTCCCAGAGGACTCTCCGGGGGAGGGCGGGTGTCCCCACTCCCTCACATCACACTAACCTCAAGCAGGTAGCACTGCACAAACCCACTCCGCTTCCCACAGTGGGGACACACCAGCTGGGGGGTGTGTGTGTGTGTGCTGCTGGAGGGGCCATGGCTGCACAGGGGGACCCCCCCAGCCTGCCAGTCCTGTCCCCGTGCTGCAGCCCAACCCGAGCAGGGGACGCGCACGTGGAGGCTTTGAGCCACCCCAACGGCTTCGGGACGAGCAAAGGGTGAAAGCCTCTGCCGGCAGCGAGGGAAGCAATGGCAGCTCCACCGGTGAAAGCATGGAAGGATCGGCTGCTCCCCGACAGCACTGCAGCACTCTCCAGACCCAAGGAAAGCTCTTTTCCAGGCGCCACACAGATTCCTGAGGCTACCAGCACTGATTTAACTTGGTTTTATCCAAGAACTGCGCAATTACTCAGAGCTACTCCAATTCCTCATTAGCTTGGCTTAACCACAGGGCATATGAATATAATGGTGTGAGTGCTCCCGCTCCTCCTGTGCCTTCTGGAAGGGGCTGAGGGGTCCCAGGTCCTTATTTCCCTGAGGCGAGGGGCGGGTAGCCTGCCTGCAGGCCATCTGCCCGCGATCCCCACGCTGCCCGTCGTTACCGAGTTCATTCTCGCTTCCCTCTTCGAAGCAAAATTCTTGGTGCAAGAGCGCGATGGGGACACACTGCTTCCTCCAGTTCGTCTGCAAAACACTCATTTTGACAGCGGCTCTTGGCGCAAGGGCTCAGGCCGGACTTGCAGACTTCCCCAGTCCTCCACTGCCTATTTCAGAGACCATCAAACCACCCGGACCAGCAGTGGGCCGGGAGAAGCACCCTGTATTTGTGGAGGGTCCCCTTGCTGTGAGCTCTGAGCATCCCTGCGCCGTGTGGGGTGCCACCTGGGCAAGTGGTGCTCAGGTCCATAAGATGAGCTCTGGGCTGGTAGCAAGATGATCCCCCTCGGCTAAGACTCCCTATCTTCAAGAACAGGCTCCTTATCTCAACACAGCCGTTTCAAGGCTCATGCAATGTGGCTGCTCACCCCACTGGTCCCCCATGCAAAGGTAGAGGTCCAGATGGACACCAGCAGCCTCCAATTTCCCCTAAGGAGGGGGGACAAGGACTTCACAGCCTCCCTTTGTGCCATGGATGAAGGTGGCATCTCTGCTGGCAGTGGGCTGGAGGCTGCCCCTTGGACTCTCCCCATTCACCACCCTCCAGGCACCCCTGGGGATAGGAAAACCAGAGGCTAACCCCCCCAGAAGCCTCAGGGCTCTCTGCGGCAATCTGGGGAGGCTGCTCCTATGCCCACCTCTCCCTCCTCCCAAGCACCAGCAGCCAAACATGGGCCATTCCTCGGCTTTGTTCCCTTCAGTCCCGATTGCCACAAGGCCAGAAGCACCCAGGTCTGCACCCCGCAGAGGAAAGCCTGACCAGGAGCAGCTCATCCCCTGCAACACAGCACAAGCCCAGCACGGGGGATCTTACTGGTGCCTACGCAAACCATGGGATGCTCTCCCTGCACCGCAGCATCGCCGTGGACCTGTGCCAGCAACGCACTTTGCAGCCTCTGGGCTGCCAAGAGCTGGTGGTGGGGTTTCCCCCACCATCCCACCCCAGGGATGCTGCAGGTACAGCTCACTGCAGGGGCTGGAGATGCTGATTTTCCAAGGAGCCGTGTCCATGGGCTCAGACTGGGCTAAGCCACCATGTGCATGAGCCAACTTAGCCCCAGTTTCGGCATCACCCGTGGAAAAGCCCTGTGCTGGTCCCAGTAGGGCTCTCACGCTGCCAAGGAGCCAGGGAAAGGGCAGAACATGCCAGTGCCATGCATCGGGGATTCTCCCCGGCTGCCCGTGAGCGTGGCATGCAGCCTTCGGGCTTACACGTAACAGGAGGTGACTCCCAGCCCTGCCCCGGCGTTCCTGCGGGCTGGCGAATTACAGGGATAACCATGTCAAATCCCCATCACAAGCTGTTGCATGACGCACAGGGAGCGAAGGCAGCCCTGCGGTGTGGGAGGGGGCACCAGCACATCGGGCATCTTGGGGGGCCACCAGCCACATCTTCCCTGCTCCGAGCGGGTCTGTCAGACCAGACAAATGCATCAGGAATTATGATTTTTAAACAAAAGGCCAATAAAAACCAACAAATCACAGACTGACGGAAGGAGGGGACCATCATCCTGGGAGCTGCAGCACCGCAAAAAGGCACCTGTGGATGGGAGGGATGGCCAGGCACTTCCCCAGGGTGGGAGCAGAGGGCAGGAGCATCCCGCCAAGGAGTGACCGGCCGTGTGCCACCCGGCTGAGCAGGTCACCGCAGGGCTGGACATCCAGCACAGGGATCGTGTCCCTCCCACACTGGAAGATTTCTCCCTCCCGCCCGATGGCAGCAGCCTGGGAAAAGGCCGAGAAGCATCACTGGGCACTTGCCCAGCTCCATTCCTGCCCCGTGCCCTGCCGCAGCAGGTGTCGAGCGAGTCGGTTTGCACCCACGCTCCCCCCTCTCAGGGTACGGCCGCAGCGGCAAGTCCTGTGCCAGGGGCTGCTCAAACTGCCCTGGAGGCGATAAGCAGCGGGTTTCACAGGAGACCTTCACACTGACTCATTTGTGGCGTTTCACAGGTGGGGAAACTGAGGCACGGCAACAGTACAAGACTCCTTGCCTTCCCACCCCCCCCGCTGCCCCCGCAGGCAGAGACCTGGTCCCTTCCCTGGGCAGCTTAAAAGGACTTCAATAAAATCCTTACAATTCTCCTAGATTTAAGTTACTGGAGGACAAAGGCGGGGGGGGGAAGCCCTCACACACAAACCCCATAAGTGCTTGATTTCCACAAGGGGTGCAGGCTGCGGCCCTGCCCTCCCAAGGCAGTTATTCGGGGGCTTCCCCTGCCCTCACTGAGCTAATGCGACCTGCACCCCATAATGCCAGCCCCGAGGGTGCAGGTCCCCAAGGACAAGGGGGACACAGGGGTCCTGCACGGTGGCCAAGTGGAGGGCAGGGGCCTCCCAGGGCCACCCAGGACTTGGACCTTCCCCAAGGCATCCCCCCGAGTCGATTCCCACCCCCCAAATGCCTCATTAAGAGAGCAGCCACCAACCAACTGCTTTTTGTTTTGTTTTGTTTTTTTTTAAGAAATGGGGATTAAGCGAGAAAAAGAGTACCAGCGCCAAGGGTTTCTTCCACACTCGCAAGAACACACACAGCTTTCAGTGCTCACTCGGAAGCCGGGAAACTACCATAACTCAAAGCACCGCGTGCTCCCAAATGACCACAACTCCTGGATCCTCGTAACTAAAAGGCACCGTGCCCATCCCCACTGGGAGCTTGTCACATTCCCAGACATCTCCCAGCCTGGCAGGACAGCTGGGACCAGCGGCCATGAGATAAAAACCTCTTCAGGAAGAGAAGAGTTTATGATCCCCATCACCTGTGGGCTCATACAGATTTAAGTAATTAGTTTTTAGCCTTCACTAATTGACTCCTTTGGTGCAGGGGCCCTGCCAGCACCAAGTCCCAGCAGGGCTTCCAGTGCCTGTGGGAAGTGTGGAAGTGTTTTGGGAGCCCCGAGCCGGCCTGGGCAGCTCCCATGGAGCAGGTGAGGGACAGCAGGAGAAGGATAAGCCCCCTCCTCGCAGGGCATGGCACACTGCCATGGATGCTAAAGCCATGGATGTGGGAGCAGGGCTCCCACCACCACCCCCCTCGGAACTCCCCACCAGCCAGTTCTCTGTCACCTGCCCCCACTTTCTTTGGTGACAAAAAGCTGTTTTGACTCCAATCCTGAGGGCTGTTTTCAGTTGGAGACCAACAACCCAAGGGAAGGAATAAGGATTTATTTGGGGGATCCCTCCAGTTCACTACAAGAGTTAAACAGGAGCAGTATCAAAGGCAAAAATATCCGTAACCAGAAGAGCCATGTGCTCCTCTTCCAGCCCAGCACAGCCAAACAACACAAACACCGCTCGAATCCCTCAGCGCATCCCAAGGGATATAGCTCCCCCAAGGAGAGACAGCCCAGCCAGCCCCTTTCCCCACCAGATTCCCACCACCGCGCCCCACAACCCCAGCCTCTGAGCCGCTCCCCCAGCACCCGCCAGCATCTATTGTTCCTCCTACCAGCATCCGTGGACACGGTCCGCCAGCTCCGCTCTCTCCCAGCACGCACGAAACGCATCAAGCACTTGCACGTGCATTTGAGAGTGACACCAGCCTCAGCCCCGGCTTGCAAAATTTGCACCAGGGCAGCTGTTTGGGTGTCAAACCCCGCTCCCCCCGCTGTGGTTTACCCTTTCTCACCCCGTGGCTTGCAGCACCTCTGGGTGCAGTCTCCAGCACAGCTGCTGCGGTGCCAAAGAAACCCCCAAGCCGGGGAAGGAGGGAGGCCACCGAGGCTTGCTTCGGTCACCAGCAAACAGGAGCAAAACAGGCAGAAGCCGCCCTCCAAATGAGCAAGCAGGACTAGGTGTTGACCGCCCCATTAATTGCAAACAAGCTCGGAATGGCAGAGCCTAGGAACAGCAGCTGGGGGATCCAGAAAGCCCCTTGTGAAGCCAGTTGTGGTGCAGAGCCCATGGCACCTGGGGCAGAGGTGGCCCTGGTTTCTCCAGGGCATGGCTGCAGTTGAACCCTCCAACTCATTTTGGAGGTGGGATGTTTTCAAGCTGGGGGAGATTTTCCACTTGGAAAACAGGCAAGAGCCAAAGGACCTTTGTTCAGAGGGCACAATGGAGTGAGCCAAGCCAGGTGGCATTCCCCTGCTCAGCACAGCCATGGGACAGGGATGGGGTGCACTCCCAAACGCTCCAGCTGGGTCGACGTGCTGCAACCCTGACGATATGATTTGCTCACCCTGGAAATCCCAGGGAGTGACCATCCAGGACCCGGGTGCGCGCAGGCAGAAGGACGTCCCAGCTCCCCGCGGCGGGAAGGATGACGCCACGCTGGGGAAGAGGGCAGGCACTTCCTCTTGCTGCAGGGACCCAGCGGCGACAACGCAGCCTCTCAGGTCCCCTTCCCCCTGCAGAGCACAGCCATGGGGAGCTGAGCGAGAGCTGTGGGGTCTCAGAGGGGAGAAGCAGAGCCCTTGGCCCATTGTGGGCAAACCTGGAGGGATACCTTCTGCCTGGTGCTGCTGGCCTGGCAGTGAGGCAGGGCAGGACCAGGGTAAAGCCCAGCCTCACCCCTCTGCCCCAAAACGGCTGAGGGCCAACACCAAAAGAACAACTGGCTCAAACATCCACACCCGGCACCCCCCTGCGGGATGCAGGTACGGATGTGGGATGACCTGGACCCTTCTGATCTCGAAGGCTTTTGTTTGTGAAAGGCTGGTGGCAGCACTCACAGCTTCAGGCAGCACGTGCGAGCCTGCCAGAGCCTTTAAACCAAACCTCAAACCAGCAACAACAACAACAAAGCCCCGGCACGGGCAGGGGAAGAGGAGGAGGATGCTCTGGGGCAGAGCGGGAGCGGGCAGGGATCCGGGCACCCTGGCCTGCCCGCCCTCGCCTGTGGCTTCGAGCCTGCCACCGCTTCCGAAGGGCCCTGCCAGCCCCGCTCACCTGGGACGGGAAAAACCCACAAAACAAAAATAAAACCGCACACACGCTTGTTTATCGGCTCCAGAAAGTAGGTTAGGGCTTTCCTCCCCGGCCCGGACAGGGGAGAAAGCAGCGTCCCCCCGCTCCACGGTTTCCCTTCCGCACGGCCGGGTCACCCCGCCGGGACGCGCACCCGCTTCCCTCCTTGATGAAGAGGAGGAAGAGGAGGGTCCCCCCTGCCATCCATCCGCGCTGCCCGCCCCGGGGGCGCCGGGGAAGGTGCGGGGCACGGCCGCAGCCCGAGCAAGGGGACCCGCGCCGCCATCCCCACCTCGGCAAAGAGCCCCCCGGGGGGGCAGGGGCAGGCGCCCACCGCCGGCGGGGCCGGTACCCCGGCGCCGGGCCGGGCCGGGCGGCCGCAAGGCGGGAGGCGCGGGGCGGAGGAGGAAGCTGGCGGGACGCGGCCGGTCACAAAGCGGCCACGAACACGGCGCCCGGGAAGCGAAGCGGCGCGGAGGCACCAGGACCCCCCACCTCGCTCCCACCCTCGGCCCCGCTCACCTCGGCGCGGTCCCGATACTGCTCCCGATTCCCTTCCCGTCCCGCTCCCCGCGGCACCGGCCGCCGCCTCCACCTGAGCCGGGCGGGGCTTATAGGGGGCGTGGTCTCTATGGGGCGTGGTCTATAAGGGGGCGTGGTCCCCGCCCGGCGCGTCACGCGTGGGTGTCCCCGCCGGTCCCCACCCCGCTCGGCGGCAACGCGGCCCCGGGGGTGCCGGGACCCGGCGGGGAGGGAGCCCTGCCGCCTGCCCCCGCCTCCGCATCCCGGCACCGGCGGCTGGGAGCTGCGCACCGCCGGCACCGGGCGCTGCCGGGGCCCGGCACTGCTGGCACTGGTCACTACTAGGACCAGTCACTATTAGGACCGGGCACTATTAGGACTTGTCACTATTAGGACTTGTCACTATTAGGACTTGTCACTATCAGGACCGAGCACTATCAGGACTGGTCACCATTAGGACCTGCTACTACTAGGACCGGTCACTGTTAGGACTGGTCACTATCAGGACCAGGCACTATTAGGACTGGTCACTATTAGGACTTGTCACTATCAGGACCGGGCTCTATTAGGACTGGGCACTATTAGGAAAAATCACTATTAGGACGGGTCACTATTAGGACCAATTACTATTAGGACTGGTCACCATTAGGACCAGCTACTATTAGGACTGGTTAGGACTGGTCACTATCAGGACACCAGGGCATGGCCCCCTGGACCCCATTCCAAGCAGTGGGGACCCCGGTCTGCTGGGCAGCGTGGTGGGCATGGTGTGGTCTGGCACAGCCCAGAGGGCACCGTGGGCCCAGGCATGTCCTGCTGGCCGGGCCAGATCCAGGTGACGCATGGCAAGGCTGGGGCAGCGGCCGCAGAGCTGGTCCTGTTGGCTTTGCCAGCGGTGACTCCTCCGGAGCCTGGCAGAGCCTTGGGGAACTGCCCCTGCTCTTCTAAAGCTGTCCCTAGGTGCTGTGGCTCGGGTCCAGCTTGGATTCACTGATGGCTAGTAGGGCGTTGAGCTCATGCTCGCAGTGGCCCTCCACCTTCCACTTCCATGGGTTCTTGCTCAGCAAATCCACTCCCTGTTCCTGGTTGAAAAAATAGGCTGGAAAAAGCTTTCGGTTCCTCCCAGCTCCTTTGAAGTTGTGTTTTGAAGCGGGTGGAGAAGGGGAGAGCCCGGTGGGTGCCAGGGTGGGTGGCTGGGCATGGGTGCCCCGACGCGCGCTGTGCCGCAGGGAGGGTGGGTGCGCCCTGCCTGTGACTCAGGGGTGAGGGAGGGGTGAGGTGAGGGTGTCCCCTGCTGCAAGCTGGGGCAGGTGGCAAGCAGGGACCTGTGCCAAGATGCCAGGCACCTACTTCTCCCTGCATCTGGGTGGGGACAGATGAACCTGTCTTTGGCTGGGACAAACATCGGCCGACAAAAGACATTGCTGCCGTGGCTCTGCCTGCATCCTGCTCCAAGGGTCCAACCTGCGGGTTGTGTCCTTCTATGGAGGAAAGAGAGGACGGTGACTGCCACCTGTGCAAACCCTGCGGAGCGTTGGGCAATAAGGAAGCGAAAGAAATGACCGAAAAAACCCCCAAGGCAGCAACGTCAGGGTGTTGCATCAGCGTGGCAGGGAGATGCTTTGCAGAGCACTTCCCTCTGCGGTGCGAACCACCCCGCAGTCCGGCCCGGCCAGAAATGTCCCGGCTGGCCTGTCCCCAAAGGAAAGCAGGGAGGTGACACAGCGCTGTGCACCCCGGCATTAGGAGACCCATCCTGTGCAGGGGGCACCCAGCAGCAGTGGCAATGGGTGACTTGCTGGGAGCCCCCGGTGCGATGTGCCAGGCCTGGGGACATCTCAGCAGGAGATGTGGGAAAATAAGAGAACATTGGCGAGGAGGACCGTAAACACGCCGAAGCGACCTGCAGCTGAGGTGTCGCAAAACACATATGTCACACCAATCGTTGTTTAGTCTTGTGTGCTCGACAAGCGGAACATCTGTGCTCAGATAACACGGGCCTGTGACGGACTCAGGGGCACCTTATCGAACATGCTTGAGATTCCCGCCCTGCTGTCGGAAAAGATCAAGGCACAGTGGGAAACTACGCCTGGTTGAATTCCCTGATATACAGAGGAGAACAGCGGGTCCGGACTCTCTCGCTGACAAACTCTCTCTAGCAAGGACTGAGCCCTGCAGTGCCTGCGCTCCCGCTTGCCTGCCTCTGCCCCGGCACTGCTTCGGAGATCCCCCAGGTCGCAAGGTATCGAGATTAAATTTACTCTTTGCATTTCCTCCATGGTTTTGTGGTTGTTCCTGCGTCCTGCCCGTGCCGGCTCATGCGCCATCCCTCCATGTTATCCCATGAAATCCTCCAGGGTGGGATCTCTCCCCAGCAGCTTGGGGCCAGGCAAGATCCTGCTGGTCCGAAGGCTGGGAGGTGGCTGCTGCCAGGGGAGGTACCATCCCTGGACGTGGAGACACACTGCAGCACCCGGCGGGGAGGAGATCCGAGTGGCATCGGGCTTCCTTAGAAGCCAAAGCCAAGGTTCTGGGGCCTTTTGAAAGAGGATTTTTGGAGGCAAGCTCAGCCCCGGTCCCCTTGGCCTTGGCATCCCCGGAGCAGGACTTTTTCTCAGATAATTCAAGTATGTTTGGAAGACAGCCTTTGCTTTCAGGGCAGCTGTGTTTTTTCCTCCCAAGGATGATGGTGCACAAGCCTGGGTGCTAATGGGACTGTGACATGTGGCATGAGCCCGGCCATCCCTCTGCAGGAAAGCTGATGGAGCCGGGGGGCTGCCTGCTTCCCGGGGAGAGCAGCCCTGCCTCCTGCGGGGTCTGACCTTCCCCGCTTGCCACGAAGGTGGAGGGAGTCAGCATTACAAGATGTGCTGGGGATGGATGGAGCCAGGGAATGGCTTTTCAGGTGGGTTCCTACCTGTGGAGGGGCTCCAGGAGCCTGGCACCATCTCCGGTGACTTTTCAGAGGCAGTGTCACAAGGATGCTTGGGGTGAAATATCCTGGTTTTCAAAACCTTAGAACCATAGCATCATTGAACTGCTGAGGTTGGAAGGGACCTTCAAGATCATCAAGTCCAACCATTAACCTACCCTGACAAAAACCACTTCTAAACCATGTCCCTAAGTACCACATCTACCCTTTTTTTAAACACCTCCAGGGATGGCGAATCCACCACCTCCCTGGGCAGCCTATTCCAATGTTTAATAACCCTTTCAGTGAAAAAATGTTTCCTAATATCCAATCTAAACCTCCCCTGACATAACTTGAACCCGTTTCCTCTTGTCCTATCACTTGTCACCAGGGAGAAGAGGTCAGCCCCCATCTCTCTACAACCTCCTTTCAGGGAGTTGTAGAGAGTGATAAGGTCTCCCCTCAGCCTCCCCTTCTCGAGGCTAAACAACCCCAGTTCCCTCAGTCGTTCCTCATAAGGTTTGTCCTCCAGACCCCTCACCAGCTTTGTAGCCCTTCTCTGGACACGCTCCAACACCTTGTCGTTTTTGTGTTGTAAAAACCCCACTCTCCCATCCTAGGGCTGCAGTCCAAGGTTTCCTTGTCTTTCCAACACATCAACCACTTCCTGACGTGTCTCAGTCCGGGTTCTCCAGGAGTTTTTTCCCATTGTTGGCTCCTCACGAGCCCCCCCCATCTGGGTGTGGGACCCCCCGCTTTGTCTTGAGTTGCTCCCACATGCAGACAGAGGGATTTGTGTCCCCGCGGCCCCTCAGGGAGCCTGTCCCCCCTATCCCCTCATCCCCCGGTCTCTCGGGACACAACCTGGGGGAAAAACCCCACATGGAGGGGACACATCTTGCCCCAGCCCTTGCCACCGGTTTGGACACCGCCGTGTCCCGCTCTCACTCTGTCTCATCTCTCTCAGGGTTAAAAAATGCCTGTCCTTGCTGCCACCATCACCTCGTCCTGCTGCGGGACGGGACAGCCCTTTGGCAGGCAGCTGCCCGCCGTGCCCGGGTGAAAGCAGCCCGGTGCCGGGGATGGCTGCCGGCAGCGCTGCCGTTCCCGGTGTGAACGGCAGAGGCCAGGCCACGGCCGCGCTCCGCGCCGCCGGCAGCGGGCTGGAAGCTGTTCCCAGCGGCAGCAGAGGATGCTCAGCCTCTGCCATCGCTCCCTTCCCTCTCACCTCCATCTCAGCAGCCTCTGCTGCCCCACTCACCCATCCCCGTCAGTGCCACGCTGGGTGTCACGGCCGTCACGCCCTGCCCCTTCCACCCCCGAGGGACACGGGGCACCCTGGGACCACTCAAAGAGGGGGGAAGTTTTTCCTCTCAGGCAAACTGGGAACCCAGGTCTGGTTCTGCAAGGGCAAACAGATAGAAAAGCCCTCCCCCAGCCTTTCCTGAGGGCATCGTGGTGCCGGTGGCAGTGGTGCCATCTGACTGCGTGGCAGATGATGCTTGTCACAGCATCCTCACCTGCCTGTCCCTGCTGCCCCCTTGCCCTGGCCATCGAAGGGCTGGGAGATGGGGAGCAGCACCCATCACCCACCTGTGCCGTGATTTACGGCTGCCCTGTGCTCGGTCACCTTTGCAAACACAGGAATGCTCCCGCTCACCTCCACGTCCACAGCCTGGGGAGCTGGGGGGGGCATTGTCACCCCCAGATCCTGACTGAGCCACCCTAGTGGCACACAGACCCCTCCAAACACAGATATTAGTGGGAAATTTGTATTTTTACCCCCTCCAAGCCCTGTTTCCTCCTACCCTCCCTCCCTCCTCGGCCAGCCTGCAGTGGGAAAGCATTAAGAACTAAGACAATATCAAATGCAATCAAAAGCAGGCTGGTGGGAGTTTGTCTTTTGGGGTTTCCTTCTCTTTTATTGCTTTCCCAAAGAATAAACATTTGGGAGGGCTCTGGGGTGATTTAGTGGAGCAGGAAAGGGCAGAAGGCCGGGAGCCGCCTGTTCCCTTTGGCAAATCTCGCAGGACGATGGTCTGGCCTTGGGGATTTTCCTTCCAGTAGCAATGACTGCCCAGTCAGACGATAAGGCTGGGAACAGCCTGGCTTGATGGGGAGGCTGCTTCGCCCCCCAGCACTGGGGCTGGAGTCAGCGGGAGCTGCTGGGACAGGGGCTGGGGGGGAGGAGGAGAGATTGAAGCGGGTGAATCCACAGCAGCGCGGAGGAAGTGGTGACCTTTGAGAAGCAATATTCCTCGCCCGCTGCTATTTATCCAGCCTTCCCAGAGGCTCCTTCTGCCGAGCCAGACCCTGTACGCGCAGGCCAGACTGGGCGATGCTGGGCTGCCCTGGTGCTGAGCCGTGGCCGCCTCCTCTCCAGGGGTGGCTCTGGTTTGTGGAGCTGAATGCAACATTTACTGCTGGAACAGCAGCTCTGCAAGGGGACGGACCTTCCTGCCTGCTGGTTGTCCTTGTGCAGCCGTCTGGTTGTCCCTGAGCATCCCCCTTGCCTTGCCCGCCTCCCCCCTGCTGCTGCTCGGGCTGCGGGATGAGCTGTGCCCGGGCTCAGTGGGTCCATGCTCGGCTGAGCGGAAGCTGCAGCGTGGTGTTTACCTGCACAGCCATCTGCATTCACCTATGGAGAGGTGACCTGCCTGCCACCGGTGCCCAGCCAAGCTGCATCCATCAGCCGGGCTGGTGGGGGAGCAGAGTTCCAACCATCCATGCACTACAGCCCTCCATCAGGCCCAGCCTCTCTTAGCCACGGAAGGGCTAAGACTTCAGCATCCCTGGATGCAGGACCCCATGGGAGATGGGTGCTTGCCAGAGAGCAAGGCTGAACTGCCAAAACTGCCACTTCCCCCAGCGCACCCTTGTCAGCACTCGCAGCTCTGCTGGCACCATCTCTCCAGAGGCACCCCAGCATCTGGAGGCACAACATCTCTGCAGACACCCCTCCCTGCCATCACCCCGACCCCTCTGCCAGCCTCTGATCCCAAGGTGGACCATGGCACGGGTCGGTTTGCATGGAGGCGAGGGATGGCCGCTGTCTCAGTGACCCCTTGCCCACCCATCATCACTAGGGTTATTTTTTAAATCAGGTTCCCCAAGTAGTTATTGACAGAAATGTCTAAAGTAAAGTAAATGAAAATCACATTACTTAGAATAGTGTCCCCCAAGCAAACCCCTCTGCTATATAAATATAAACCCACAACAATGCAGCAGAGCCTGATGATTATTTCAGGAGCTCATTTGGAACATCAGCCTCAAAACTGATCAAACAGAAACAACAGCATCTGCGGTGCGGTTTTCTAAAGCTTTCCTTTAAAGCAAATATACTTGTCAATTAATAAAAAGGATTTGTAATAAACAGCAATAGATGTCCCGTAAAAAAAAAAAAAGGATTTTTAATAAAGAGCAATAGATGTCCCATCTGTGTAGGGATGGGAATGCTCCCAGCAGCAAAGCGGTTTGGTTCAATCCACGGAGCAATGGGAATGTGCTTTTTGCTGGTTTGTTCCCCAAAGAGAGGGGAGCCGGTGCTCGTTAGCATGGGGATGGCCACTGCCCCCGAGGTCCCGGGCTAATGCCCAGCCCCAGCAGTGGGTGGAAGGTGGAGGCTCCTCTCTCAGGCACGGTGCCAGGGTTCAGGTGTCCGGGAGCACCTCAGTGCCTTCGGCGCTGCTGCATCTGCCCGGGGGGGTCCTGCAAAACCAGAGGGTGAATTGGCTGGGCTGGGCACTGCAGGTCATGTCCCTCACCAGCCCCTGAGTCCTGTCCCCCAACCACCCCCCGGGTCCCGTCCCCAACCACTCCCCGGGTCCCATCCCCAACCAACCCCCGGGTCCCGTCCCCCAACCACCCCCCAGGTCCCATCCCCAATCAACCCCCAGGTCCCATCCCCAACCACCGCCCGGGTCCCATCCCCAACCACCCCCTGGGTCCCATCCCCAATCAACCCCTGGGTCCCATCCCCCAACCACCCCCCAGGTCCCATCCCGAACCAACCCCTGGGTCCCGTCCCCAACCACCCCCCGGGTCCTGTCCCCCAACCAACCCCTGGGTCCCATCCCCAACCACGCCCCAGGTCCCGTCCCCCAACAACCCCCTGGGTCCCATCCCCAATCACTCCCTGGGTCCCTGGCAGCGGGGCCAAGCCCTTTTGTGCACCATGGGACGAGCTCCTGCGCATGGGGCAAGTGTGGTTTTCCCAATCATCCCCACTCCCTTGGGTCCCAGTGGGGAGGAAGAGGAGGAGGAGGCAGCCTGTCCCCGTCCCCCCCAGGAGCCATCCTCCTCCTGGTCCTCTCCCCCATCCTCCCTCTGCCCTCGGCTCTGCTTTCTCTCAAAAGTGCCTGAGAGAAGAGAAACCTGGCTGTAAATTAGCCGGGAGGATTTTTCAATCATCTGAGATGTGCGCTCCCGCCCCACAACAGCGCTGTTGTTTCATCTCTTGGCTGCCAAACTCCCGGGAATTAATCCCGGCCGGCGCTGACACCGTTTACATTCAGCGCTGCTCAGATAAACCATATCAGCCGGCGCAGCTGAAGAGGAGCCGGGCGCGGAAGGAAGGCCCGGCTCCTGCTCAGTGTCAGCCCCACCGGGGTGGGATGAGTTTTTTCCTGCTTTTAATTTTTTCTTTTTTTTTAAATTTTTTTCCCCCCCCGGGGGCTTTGGTCTGAGCAAGGAGATGCTGCAAACCCTTCACTGCTGTGGGTGGCCGTAGGGTGGTTCCTACAGCCAGGAGCTCCTGGCTCTTATCTCGGTGCAGATAATGGAGAAGAAGAAGGGACGTGTCCTTCTTCAAGCCGGTGGGAGCCTGCAGCTTGGTCACCCGAGGTTTCTCGCCCTGTGCCATCCAGCACACAAGGAGGGGCTTCTCCTCACCCCCAGCTCCCACAGGCTGCCTTTTAATAGGTGTTTGCGCAGCACAGTTATTGCACGTTCTCTTTTTCAATCTCCCCCTTGCAGATGTCTGTCTGTCTGTCCCTCGTGGTGACCTCCTGCCTCTCTCCTTGGCTGTCACTGGGTGCCGGTGGGAGATGGAGACACGGTGGAGATGTGTCACCTCTGAGCCAAATCTGCACCGGGTTCGTGAAGCTGTAATTCCCCAACACGTGGCAGGAGCTGGGCAAGGAGCACCGGACCCCGTGGCCAGCGGTGTGGGGCAGATGGGCTTTCCTGGGGCTGGAGCACAGGAGGCAGGCTGGGAACTGCGGACCGCAATTCCCCTCTCCGTCCTCTCCTCATCCCATAAAACATCACTGGGACCACCGAGGCAGTGCCTAAGAGCTGGATCTCCTCCAGCTCCCTCGGGCAAGCGTTGCCTCCTGGAAAGCAGCATCCCAGGGCTGTGACACTTAGAAACAGGGTGGGTTTAGCCCCGCCATGGGCACAGGGAAGCGGGAGGGTGCGAGCCCATCACCTGAGCACCTGGTCCAATGTTTCAGCCTCATCCTCCCACCCTGTCTCCTTTCCCACCAGCGCTTGCGGAGCGCTGGTGTGGCCGCGGGGTCCGGGTCACGGAGCGATCATCACAGCCACCCCGAAGTGACGGGATCCGGGGGTAAATATTAGTACGAAGTGAAGGGCTGTGTACATATTTTCTCCCTGCAAGGTAATGCTGGAATTCCCAGCTCCTTTTCAACAAGCTGTTGGAAAAACCGGTCCCGTATCAGCGCCCTCTGGCCACTGCTGGTTCTGGCAAGTCTCAGCCCAGGGTGCAAAGGTCTTAGAGCTTGAGGTCCCCACTGCAACCTCCCCACCCCTGAGCCGGCCAGTCCTTTGCTCCTGGTTTCCAAGCCAATGTTTCCCATCTGGAGCGCAGCAGCGTGCGGGCTTTGCTGACCGTTTGCTTCCCCCTGGAAATGTATACAGGATGTGGTGGAGACTCCGAGGATGGCTTATTAATTGCATTAACAGCACCAAGCAGTTTCCCCTCCCTGCCAAAAAAAGATGCAACATCAGAAGACAGTTTGAACCAGGCAGCTATTCCCCTTCCCATGTGCGTTGGCCTTTGGTTCCCTTCTCCATGGCTGGTTGGGCTTGCTTGGGCTTGCTTGTAGGGGGAGAAATAGGCTCCCCTTGCATGGCCACCCCAGTCCCTGTAGCTTGGGGACACTGGAACAGATCAAATGCCTGCCCACGCAAGAGCTACCCCACCATGTGCAGGGCTGGAGAACATCACCATTGCCCTCCTCAGCCCAACAGGAGACAAGGCAGCATCAGACTCCCAGGACCCCGGGCAGCCTCCAAGGCACCGATCTCTGCTCTCCTCCTCCTCACACCCCACTGAACTCCCCCATCCTCAGACTGGGGTGCTGAGCTGGGATTGCTCCCCTTAAAATTGCTGGTGGCCAGGTGCTGGTGGTTTCTACCACCCCGGCGGGATGAGCTTTCCCTTCCCTGAAAGCCCGTTCTGACTTGTGCTGATGGACTTGGCATCAGCAGAGAGGAGCACAATAAAAAGGATTGCTTGGATTTCTTTTCCAAGCCTCACATCCCAAGGAAATGGGGCCTATGGGACCATAACATGCATCTGTCTGCCTCCCTGTCCATCCGTCCCCTTGCCAACAACTTTGGAAAGGATGGGCAGCGTCAACCAAATCTGACAGAGGTCTCGAATACATCATGGGCCTGTTATGCAAAAGACGGAGCTGGAAAGACCCACGGAGAGAAACTACAACGTGACCCAACCGTGCTGGGACCCATCCCACTCCGGCGTGATTCAGCCACAGTGTGAGGCACGGGAGGAGCCGCGTGGGACAGAGCCACGGAAAACTTGGCTTCTGCTGCTCAGGGAGCTGTTTGTTATTTTTAAAGGCTGGGAACTATCACACAGCCCTTGGAGGTCTCGCTTGCTGCAACTCGTGGCCATCATCACCACTGGTTTCACGTCCAGCTCTGCCCCGCTGCCTCCCGCAGAGGAGAGGAGCCTTCATCTCGGTGCCTGCTCAGATTCACGTGCCATGGAGGCTGCGAATCAGCCTTAGGACGTCTGCTGGGGAAAGTCCCCAGCCGGTCCCATACAGCGCGCCCTCCCTGTGTGCATTTTGGGCTGGCGAAGGCACGGGAACAGCTCTTGGTCCAGGGAGAGCCCCTGGAGGTTGGCGCAACATACCAGGAAGCCCAGAGGAGGAGCAGACCTTCCCCTTTTCACTCGAGCCCATCAGCAAAACGCTCATCTCCTCCCTTTGCTGCTGCTTTCCAGCCACAAAGCTCCCTCGCCGGTGTCCCACAGCGAGCAGGAGCTCACAGACCCGCCTGGCCATGGGGCAGGCCCCCGACAGCCCCCCGCCTCGCAACCACCCCCCCCAGAAAGAAACCAAAGAAGAGCTGGAGGGGTTTGATTGGTTTATCCACTGAAGATACAAGTTTCGGTTTAATAACACCATTCTGTCCGGTTACAAACATACTAAAAACCTACAAAAAGAAAAACAAGTTACATCCATCGTACACGAAACGGCATGTATAAAACCAGCACGGAAGCGCCGAGAAACACGTACATGAACAGTATCCGCAGCGGTAACAGGAAAGACACGGAGTTACATCAGACCACGCCGGCTCATGTCTGTGGGTCACGGTGGGACTGGTTAAGACATACTAACAATTAGAGACAGCTTTAGCTATGGAAAATAATTAGCGTCGTGATCTGTTAAATAGGTCAGACCCAGACGGGTAGTTTTATCCCTCCCTTTCTGTAAGTTGGTTCAAGGTTAGCTCCCGGGTTTCCCTTCCACCCATCCCTCCGGCATCGCTGGTGCTGGCCCCAAGCGGTCCTCGCACCGAGGATGCCCCAGGATGGCTTCCCTACAGCCAGGGCAGGGCAGGCTGCGCTCTGGCACCAGCCTGCCCAAATCTGGTCCCCACTGAAGTTGCTGGGCACCTCCCCAGAAAGCGGGGAGAGGCTGGGATCCCCTTTACTGGGGGCAAACTGGAGCAAACTGGCAGAGGTGCAAGAGGAGTCCCCTGGGAGAGCCCGTGACACAGGGATTTGTCTCACCATCAAAGACAAGGGTGGTGGCACAAGGCCCTTGGGGGTTCCTTGCCTGAATGGCTCTGGTGGCGCTGGGGTGTCTCTCTGGCTGGCCGGGTGTATATGGAGCTGTACCTGCCATGAGGGTTGGCCACAGGGCAGCGGGGGGGACACACACGACAGGATGGACGGGATCTGTGTCCTGTCCCAACCTAATGCTTCCCATTCCCTCCAGCGCCGAGCTTCCTCTGACCAAACGCAGCGCTGGATTTGGCGAGGGGGGGGGGGATGAAAAGCTGGGTGATATGAGTGAGTGTCCCCAGAGAGAGCCAGGACGAGGTGCTCAGGGCAGGGGGGGGGACCCTACTCTAGGGACACCGAATACCCCCCTCACTTGGCATCCATCTGCTGCTGGCAGGGAGCACAAGGACTTTCCCACCCCGATCATGGGTCCAAGCCCAGCCCTGGTGCTAATCCAGAGGCGCTGGCTGAGCCGGGGGCCGGATCCTGCCCTGGGTACTGGTGGGGGGGGGACATCTCTGAGCTGGGCTTGTCTGGCTTGCATGGCGGTGGCCACAATGGCACGGGCATCGGAGAGGAGCAGAGCAAGGAGGAGCAGCCTGGCAGCATCCTCGCGGAAGGTGAACGGGGCTGGGGGACACGGGGCTCCCATGCCCTGAGCCCCCAGATTCTTGCTCATGAATTTTGGGGGGGGATCACTTTGCAAGTCGATCCCTACTCGCCACTGCCAAGGAGAGCAAAGCCAAGCCCAAAGCTGGCATGGGCACTGCCCTTATCTCATCCCAAGCGTGCCAGGAGGTGACATGTTGTGCCCCAGCAGCAGGAGCTAAAGGGAAGGGGGGATAATGGGGAATAAGGGGCTGTGGTGGCTTTCAGGGGGGTGACAGGGAGCAGCTGCGCACACGTGTACAGCAGAGAGCCACGCTCAGAGCCAGGACCCAGCCTCCCTTTCTGCTCTTCCACACGGCATTTATCAGCCCTGTCACTCTGGAATGGTATTTTTTCCCCTTTTTCTGTTCCTTTTCATCTCTCCCCAGATAAGAATTTTCCCCGATTTAAGCAACGCCTGCCTCTGCTGCGGGCAGCGAAGAGGGGGCGTTCGCTTTATCTCCATCTCTTCCCCTGGCGAGCTCTGCCCCGGCCGCCCTCCCCGCTTCATTTTACTTCCTACAGAGCTGGTAAAAATAAATATGTTTTCGTTTGCATATATTTGACCGGCCTGCAATTTGGCTGATGGCGGGGGGGGGAGGAAGCTCCTCGAGGGACGGCAGCTGTACGCATCTGGATTCGCTTTGGGGGGGGGGGGGGCGGGGAGGGGAAAAGTGCCTGGAAAAAAACGCTAAGCCCAGCATACACACGCGTGGGTGCATGAGGTCATGGGCTCGCTTTTTCTAGGGATGCAAAAATAAAAAGCAGCAGCCAAGCCCTGTTCAAAGGGGAGGGGAGCTCAGCGCTGCTCCCCCAAAGCCAAGGCACTCGGGCATGAGCACAGAGACTGTCCAGCCAAAATCGCTTCCCCGGTGATCGTGACCAAGCCCGAATTTGCTTGCGGGAAGGGAAAGGAAGGGCTTGCACTGAAAAATAAAAATTCCCACCTGGAGAATATTAACCTCAAAGGTTAACGTGTGAACTTTGTCTAAAGGTGAAACATCCCTGTACGGAAACGTCCCTTGGCCCAGCATCCGCGGAGAGCGGGGAGTACGTGAACTCACTGCAAATATGCGCTGCTGGCCTTTAGGTTTTGGCAGAAATTAGTGAAGCTCGTGAGAGTCCCGTGATGCACCCAAAAAAAATTAAAAATTAATAATAATAAAAAAAAAATCTAACAGTCTTGCTCCAAGCAATCACTCTCCAGCCTCGCACCGGAGCAAAGTCAACGACTGGATGGGTCTTTTCCCATCCACACGGGCCTAATCCTGACACCGGCCAGAAGGCGATGTTTGAAAGATGCCTCCACCCACGGTGCAAGGGAGGAGCAGATCCTTTGACACTGGGACGTGAGCCGGAGGCATCAGCTGCTGGCACCTTCATGGGTGCAGGCTGGCGGGGTGAATTCCGGGGGTGCTGACCCTAAATGACAGCCCACCACCCCATCAGCAAAGCGGCATCACTTGTCACCCCTGCGCCTGTCCTTGCCTTCTATAAACACCTTCACCTTGCGCTGCCATGCCAAGGGCAGCCGTGCCCTGAGCTGTTATTTCCACCCAACCCTCTACGTACACCCAGGACGTGCCATCGCTCCTCCTCCATCGCTTCTCTCCACCTGTTTTACTGCGGGACATAGGGAGGAAAGATCTGCAAGGCCAGAGAGGGTGGCTGTGGTGGAGACCTGGGTCTATTTTGGGACTAACCCTGGTCCCAGGGCTCTGCAGGGAGGCGA
Organism: Alca torda; assembly: GCA_008658365.1. Taxonomy (NCBI): domain Eukaryota; kingdom Metazoa; phylum Chordata; class Aves; order Charadriiformes; family Alcidae; genus Alca; species Alca torda. Next base: position 30,314,147 of record CM018086.1, on the reverse strand, counting down.
AGGAGGGCTGGGGAACGCAGCCAAGAGGTTTAGAGCCCTCCCCAGATCCCTCTTTTGCCCAGAGGTAGGGCATCGGGCGGTGGCACAAACTCCGTGCTGCATCTAACCAAGCGCAGAGGAAGAGGAGACATCTCCCCCGCTGCCACTTTCAACAGTCATCTCCCAGGGACGCTGCCCAGGCGCAAGGGATGGAAGCAGCAGGGCTGGGGTCCGGGGTTTGCCCCTCCGTACGGGCTCCCACAGATCCTGAGCAGAAACCTACTCTCACAGCTGGTGGAAGGAAAGGGAAAACCCCACTGAGAGCTTTTCTGGGAGCCGGCAACCGGTGCTGGCCACCCCCGTCTGTGCCGGGGCTGGGGAGCCCCTTGGCATGGAAGCAAAACACCTGAAACAGGGAAAAAAATACCTATTCCCTGGGGATGATTAAAAGCAGAGATGAACTGGCTGTGGTTGAGCAAAGCGGGAGTTTCTGGCTGCTCTGGAGGAGGGAGGTCAGCCCCGGGGGGAGTTACTGCTGCCCCAGTGTGGAGGGGGGGACATCCCCAGGGTGGCCGTGGGGATCCCAGCCAGGGACCGTGGGCTCGCTGCCTGTCAAGCCGACATCCAGGATGGGAGCTGGTCTCCCTCGGAAAGCTGCCAGCTCCCAAGGGAGTCCAGTGGACTACTGGACCAGTGGAGTGAGGCCAGAGGAAATCTCAGAAGGCCCCCCCCCTCCCCCCACCCCTGGCCTTCTACTTCAATAGGTGACATTGCCATTAACATTAAGGCTTAAAAAATAAGAGAGACATTTTGGGAAACACTGCCAAAGCTTCCTAGCACATCTGATGCTTCATCCCCAATCCTGTGGAAATCAGCCCCCAGAGCATCCTATAAATCCAAGCACAACCTGTGCAGGAGGCAACGGGGCTGCTCCTCCTCCCTTTTCCATAACCAAAGGGGAAACAGAGGCAGCAAAACCAAGAAGACTCACCCACAGCTTCAGGGGCAGTTGGTGTTGGAGGCAAGAGGGGTGCTGTGAGCCCTGCAGCCACATCTCGTTTTTGGGGGGAGAGTCCTTTGCCAGGCCCAGGCGGGAGCACTGCCAGCCCCCGAGGGGGGACGCGGCTCCTGCACGGGCTGATTTCAACCAGGCACTTTGTTTGAAGGAACCCAGTTTCACCAAGAGGGCAGGAAGATGCTCTACGTAACAAGGTTATTTAGTAAATTTAACAGAGCAGGGACCTTTCTCCACACCTGGGAATCCCTCCTCCTACGTCCACTTCATCTTTCCCCCCTTCTGATCACACCCCAAACCCCCCCTTCTCCCCAAACGGGAGAGAGCCCCCCCAGCCCTGCACTGCTCTGCTGCCAGACAGACGGACCGATGCACGCCAGCTCCCAGGGTGATGGCACAACGCGTGCCACCCATCCCCATCCTCCTGCCCATCCTTGCTGCCCAGGGGAGCCAAAGGGAGGCGGGTGGGCTCACCAGCTCCCCACATTGGACACACGGATCCCACCTACGCGCTGTGCTCCGAGCCACGAGGAGAGGCAGCCCAAAGGCGTCCCCCCTCCTTCCCCGCTCTCCCAGGCTGGGGGAGCACATCTCTCCCACCCCCTCGCTCCGTCCGGCCCCCAGAGGATTTGCAAAGGTCAGCCAAGGAGAGGGACTGGGGATGATGGGAGAGGCGAGGGCTGCTGCTGGCCCACGGTGGGGGGTGATGGGCAACCAAGAGCAGGTCTGGCCACAGCCATCAGCCCCGCCACCCTGCCGGGTGAGTAGAGAAAGTGCAAAGCAAAGCGTTTTCGGTGCCAGCTGGTGGTCCCCATAAGCATCATGCCCCCAGAAGTGAGGAGCCAGGTCTACCTGGGGGGTTCATGTGGAAAACAAGGGTTGTGTCGTTCATCGGAGAACGGGGCCGCACCTCTCTGCTGCTGCGCAGAGCTTGTGCAAGGGACTTTGAGATGGCACAAAGCGAGGTGCAGGATTTGGGAGGTGGTAATGGACAGGCCAGGACAGTAAGATGGAGCCAACAACCAACGCTCTCCCCTCGTGCTCTGCATCCCCTTCCAGCGTCCCCTGCAACTGCTTTACCCCGACCCACCCACACCCTTGGTGCTTCTATTTATTTGGCTTGTTTAGTTTGTTTTTAAACCCCGTGGAGATCAAATTGTGACTTGGCAGCTAACAGAGCTGGGCCCTACCGGGCTCCCCAGACTGAGCGAAGATCTTGAGAAGAGACCAGAGTGAAGTCCTGGGGTGAGCGAAGCCCTCCCTGCCCCTCGCCCGGCCCCGCTGGCCGCTCACAGGGTGGCGGTGGGGTACTGCGGCCAGCCCACCTCCTTGTACACCGCCGTCACGTGGGTGTAGATGAGGGTCTTCATCTTGGTCCAGGCACCGTGCGCCTCCGGGGTGAAGTCATCGGCGTATTCTTCAGCAATGACCTCCAGCATGACACCAGTGAGTTTCTGGAGTGAGGTGGACAGCAAAGTTAGTAACTCTCCGGGGAGGGACTAACAGCAAATTTAGCTTTTTCCCTAGAAAAAAACCCTCAATTTAATCCCATGGATGAGTTCTGGGAACCCTCTGTGGGACAGACAGACGTTCGGGAGGTCTGTCGGCACCCCAGGGAACAGGCAGGGCAGGTCACCAGCCTGCCTGGGCAGAGGGGAGGCTGAGACCCAGGCACGATGGGATTCAAGCATCTCCCTAATTTGCGCACCTCAAATTATTTAGTCCCTTCTATCACGCTTGATCTCTAAAAGAAGGGACACACGGCCACAGCCATGCCGGAGGGGCTGCAGGCAGGTGGGTTTCCCTGGGCAGGGTGAGGAATTGATGCTCCAGTGTCGGCTGCATTTGGGAATAGTGGTCTGTGTGGGACAGCATGGCTTTGGGACACTGTGGCCATGTGGGGTGCAACCCCGGTGACCAGCCAACCTTCTCCAGCTGAGGACATGCAGCACCCACTCATCACAGCTCCCCCTCTCCTACCCTCTTCCTACTTTCTACAGCATCCCAGAGATTTATTTTGGGTTTGCTCCCATCCTTTACCTTAAAGTAGATGGGCTCCACTTTGTGCTTGATGGCATGGGCCTTGCCCACCAGGGCCAGAACAGAGGAGACCTTTTCGGAGTCATTGAGGTTCTCCACCACAGTGTTAATGGCACCCATGACCCGCCGAGCGTGCTTACGCAGTTGCAAGCTCCTCTCCATCTCCAGTGGGTCCTCCATGTGCTTGAACTGGCTGAAGTACTGCTTGGCCGATGGGAAGTTGACAAAAAACCTTCCGGAAAGAAAAGACACAAAATACCATCAAGGAGGGTGACAGCAGGCTGAGAGGTTAAACCAAAGCATGGAGTGGTGAAGACGGTGGAAACCACCCCCTTGGATCTAACACAACCAGGGCTGGTTTTCTCATTGAGTTTATTGGGAGCTGTGGCATTCAGCCACCTGAAAATCATCAGGTTAATACCTTTTTCCCCAATCTTCCCTATCTGCTGCTGTTCATCAACAAAGCAGAGGCAAGACAGAGCTCTTGAGACTCCACCCAGGCGTACCAGACCCTGTGTACGTGCCCACGTACACCAAAATGTCGTGTCCTGCCTCAGAGAGCTGGAGATGAACATGAAAACCCCTTTTTACCCCAGGCAGCCTCTCCCTGCCCCTCTTCGCCGGTCCCACGGCAGCTTCTCAGCCCCACAGGGTTTATTCCTGCATTGCCACCCAAGAGTCCCCCCCGCCTGGGATGCCCCTGACTTTCACAGATCAGCACCCGCCCCCCGAGTCTCCAGTGAGATCTCAGCCCTGAGCTCACCTGTGCCAGAAGTCGTTTCCCCCAGCACAAGGACGCCCCAAGCACCCAACCAGCCCCTCCGAGGGGCCGAGGACCCTCTTGTCTGCGGGATTAAATCAACCCCAATGAAACGCAGCTGAAGCAAATGGAGCTGTGGTTGCAGCTGACATGCTTGGGCAACCTGGGGAGCTGGGGGGGTGGGTTTGAAGGGCACGAGGTGATGAGGTGCAGGTCTGGGGCCACCGATACCAGCACCACAGCTAGTTTTTCTCAGCAGCCGGGGCTGACGCTCGAGTCACATTAACCACCCCCTTCCACCCGATTTACACGGAGAGAACTGCATCAGCATTTTACTCCCCGCTGTCACCCAGGTCCCTCCCTCTGAGGGGGCTCTCCCTGCCTTCTCCAGGACCAGTGAAGGATGCTCAGGAGGTGGCAGATGGCTCCTAGGGCTGTCTCCCATCATTCCAGGCTCCAGAGAGACTGCTTTCTCCCCTCTCCCAGGCTGCCATAACCCCCTCCCCAAGCACCATCCCAAAACACATGAGCCCATCCCACCCCTTTTCCCAACAATCCCTACCTCCCTCTAGGACCAGGTGGGACCCTCTTCCCCACTCCACGAATAAGCACAATATTGAGGACCAGGCTCATTTATCGCTTCATTATCCTCCTTCCCCCCGCTCCTTTCCTTCCTTCCCCCGCTCCCTTCGCTTGTGAAGCTCGGGGGCACTGCCAAGGAAGCATGAAGCAGCGCCTGGAGTGCACCGCCGCTTCTGTTGCTTCCCCGAGGCATCTGGGATTCATCAGACAGCCCGAAATAGGTTTCGGAGGTGTGAAGAGTGTGCAGCGAAAAGGGTGGGGGAGGAAGGAAGGTGGAAGAGGGAGACAAGGTCTTGCTTTTTAAAACCTGGAGGGGACCTGTGACAAAACTCCTCTTGTTATTGTGCAGCCTCCCCCCGCCCCCGGCAAAGCTCCTCCCGACACATCTGGTCCCTGTCAGGAGGAATCGTTTCCAGGCCTGGCTGCCTCCAGCTCCTGTCGCCACAGAGATGTTCGGTCCATACCCTTCAGCTCAGAGCTGTCGGAGACGAACACCGGTCCCCTCACTGGGGCCACACAGGTAGCATCATTCCCAGGATTCAAGACTTCTGCCCCGAGTATTTCCCAATAGAAGGACAAACGTTCCTTTCTGTTTTAACGGGACCATTTTTTCCATCCTGCCCCAGCATCCTTCTCCCCCTGTCCCATCCCTCCCCACGTCCGGGCAAGCTGCTGCAGCCCCTGAGCTCACAGCTCCAGCCAGCCCCTGAGATCGATGCCCTCCAGGTATTCACAGCTGACACCGTGCTGAGATCAGAGCCAAGGGCTTTTCCATCCCTGCTAGCCCCTCACCCTCTGGCAGGGGTGCCCCTGGGCACTGGGAGCAGGGGGTGCTGCTGGAAGCGGGAGCTGCTGCCCACAGACCACCCCGACACCGGGGATGGAGGCTGCCAGACAGTCAATGCGTGCCTAAACCTCTGAATCTCAAACCATGGGAAGTTCCCTGAAAAGCCCTATTTGATCTCAGCTCAAGGGCATGATGCTGCCAAGACCCAGGGAATGAGCTGAGAAAGATTCCTGGTCTGAGACAGACTTTTTCAACAGAGGGAGAACAGCAAGGGAGGACTGACCCCTGCATCACCAGGGTCGGTCAGAAGGACCGCCAAGAGAAGGACCACCAGGAGCCACTGGGGCTGATGCTCTTTGCGCCTCTCCCACGGCATCACCTCTGCCTCTCTGCTGCTTTCAGCTGGCTATGCCATGAGCAAAGACCAATTAAATCCCCAAAAGTCCCCAGCCTGGGTGAGACCAGGCCAGCGAAGGATCCAAATCCTTGGTTTCCAACCTTTCCCTGCTTCGCAGACCCTCAAGGCGACATCCCCGTGGGAGCTGAGCCCAGCAGCTTTCCTAAGGGACCAGCAAGAGGGAGGGCAGTGCTGCCGCAGGGACGTAAAAACCAGCAAAACCCTGGCTCATGTGCCCAACCCCATGTGCTACCTGCTTCCATCGGCAGAAAACTGAAACAGGGGAGCCCAAACCATCTTTCCTTCAAGTTGAAGGAGCAAATCCATGGCTGGCCAGAGACCTGCATCCATCTCTCCTTGGCCCGCGCCTCTCCGCAGGGCTGGAGAACGTGGAGGGAGATGTAGCAAGAGCTTCTGGCCCAGAGCAAATATTTGAGCTGTCGAACCAAGAAAAAGAGGCTCGCTCAGGGGTGAGTGTTAATAAACAGAGAAGATTAATTTAATACAAAGGTTAAATATAACCAGAGGAAAGGAGGTTAAAAAAAAAAAAGGAGGAAATAAAATAACTCAAACAATAGCGAATTAGGAGAGGTGTCAGTTGGGGTTTTTCCGTCTACAGAACATTTTTTGAGAGTTCAAACATCTCAGGCTCCGGAATTTTGTTGGCTCATTATGAGCGTGTGTGTTTTGCGCTCTTTTACTTCATCGGAGTCATTAAAAAGATGATATTTACCATTGCACATCACACAAAATGATGATTGATAGAAACCAGATGCCTGCGTACCGATCTCATTAAATTTCTTTTTAAGCGATTCCATTCTGCACCCGCTAATTTGTACTCTGCGAGCTACATCTGGACCCGACTGACAGGATGTCAGGATTGCTCTTCCTCTCTCTTCTGCCCTTTTAACAACTTTAAGGACGCAGCCGTTCCCAGTAGCAGAGCCAAAGGAAATAATTAAGGTGCAAAACCACCGCAGTCACTGGGAACCTGTTTTCTGTTCAGGAGGAGAGACGCCGCTTCTCCTCTCATCTCCCCCCCTGACCCCTCCCCGGACCCTGCAGGGCAAACCCCGCATGAAGGAAATCTTCAAGCCCCGCCGTCTCCTTCCTTTCCCAGCTGGAAAAAGGAAGGAAACTGCTTCTTTGGTCTCCCTGAGCACTGAAACCCTCGATGCTTCACTTACCCTGTAGGCAAATTGTGGGGGGAAAAATGCCAGCGAGCCCTCGAAGCTGCTGGGGGGCTTCAGCTGAACCCCCAGCCAGCACTTATAGACTTTTTTTTTTTTTTTTTCTTTCTAGATTTTCCTCCCAATGCTTTCATGTTATCTCTCGCCTCATCCCTCTATGTGGGAGAAACTCAGCCTGGAGTCTCTCCGCGTCCCTTTTCAAACCTCTCCTTCCAGCTCCTCTCTGCTCGGGTGCCTACAAAGCAGCTGATAATGGGTAGGCAGGTGGTGTGTGGTGCTGCTATTTATTATGCCGAGGGCTGTCTCACCGCTTCGCCTGCACGTTCCCCCTGCTCCTGCCAGCCACCTGTAGCCCGTCATCCCGTTTTCAGGCTGGGGCAGGGGTGCTGGGTGCTGCCCGCGCTCGCAGCTCCCAGCCCGAGGTGAGAAAGGTCTCGGCCGTGGCAATGCTACCACCCAGCGAAAGGGCAAATCTAACTGGAGTAAGAAGAGGATGGTGCTTGCTTGCCCCCGCAGCACGGCTCTGCCCATGTTGTCTCCCCGAGGGCTCGCGGACCGATGGAGATGGTGGTGGGCAGCACCTCCAGCTCCGGTGTGGGGAAAAAGGGTCCACGCACTGATGCTAAATTCAACTCCTTCTCCAGCTGAGGGAGAAGAGGTGTAGCTGGCCTTCCTCCAGGTGAAGACCACATCTCACCGCAAAGCCTCGGGAGCGGAGTCCAGCGCGATGCTGAGCCGTGCTCGGGGGCTGTGATACCCCCGGCACCGCAGAGCCCCAGAGCAGAGGGACCAGGACACCCCAGTGATGCTGGGAGGGGACCCAGCAGCAAAGATGCAGCCAAATACATTTGGGCATGAGCTAGCAACCCCCGGGGGCACATCCTGCTCGCCTGTGTGTGCACAGCTCGCACCTCCGAGTCCTCATTGCTGCTGTCTTCCCCTACCATGGATGTGGGTTCAGCCCAAAGACTCTTGGCTGTGTAGATGAACCTTGAGGCTAGGGGTAAGGACAGCTTCCATCAGATAAATGAATTAACAGCGCCGAAGTGGCTTTTCCACATGCCTCTGGTTTCCTACGGCCCTTGTGATCCCCTTTGCTCAGTGCCTTCCTCTGCAGCATCATCCTCATCCTCCACACATGTGTCCCTGCCCCTCTCTGCTGCCAAACCGCTGTCCCTGCCTGTGTCCCGGCCCCCTGGGTGCGAGCAGCATGCAGACACAGTGGCATCGGCCCCCTCCACCAAGCCACCAGCATCACCCCTGCGTCGGGCACCCTCCCTACAGCTCTGCCCAGCAGGCTCAGCGTGGCCCAGCAGGGTCCATGGGTTTAAGGAAACGATGCGAAAACCTGAGTCTTGCCTCCGAGGCAGGTGCATGCTGAGGACAGAGTCTGCTGAAGCCCGTCTGCGTGTCCCCGACCCCCGGGGACAGCAGAGGGGGTTGGAGGTGGAAGACAACCCCCCACTGGGTGGAGATGGGGTCACCCAGGTTCACAAGGATGTGGTCCCTGCCCTGGGACCCACCATCCATCCAGCAAAATCGGGAACCCGATATTGAGGGAGAAGAGGTGTAGCTGGCTTTCCTCCAGGTTAAGCCCACATCCCGCCGCAAAGCCTCGGGAGCAGAGTCCAGCGCGATGCTGAGCCGTGCTCGGGGGCTGTGATGCCCCCGGCACCGCAGAGCCCCAGAGCAGAGGGACCGGGACACCCCAGTGATGCTGGGAGGGGACCCAGCAGCAAAAATCAGGAACCAGATATTTGCTGGCGTCCGCCACCGCCTCTCCTCTCTGATGCTCCCATGCCGACTTCCAGCAGCCCCAGCTCGGCATTCCCAGAGCCCCCGGCGCTGGGCTCCCGCAGGATCGCCAGCCAGCCAGCACTCCCTGTTCCCTGGCCGCGCTCGGCGCCTGCCAGCCCACCGAGGGCCGTCCTGACATTTCCCTGCCGTTAATGAGCGCTGAAACTCCGCAGCCGGGCGCTCGCCGAGCCGCCTTCGGAGGCACAGCCCTGCTCCGCTGCAGCAGCCTCATTAACGGAGCCGATTAGCAGAGCGGAGACTTGGCCCTCGCCTCCTGCTCTGGGGGAGGGATTTTCAGGGCTGGTACCAACACATCCAGCATATCCTCAGCCATAGCCAGGGAAACCATCCGGGAACAGCCTTCTGCCTCCACTGTGCCTTGGCTTCCCTTGGCCAGGGATGTCCTTGCAGCTCTCGGGGTGTCGAGTGGGATCTTTCTAGCTAGCAAAGGCAGCCCTGGGACAGGGGACATGGGAAAGGCTCTTCTTGGGTCACCCCGAGAGCTGCTGGCAGCCCTGAGGCCGCGGCTGGTGCGGGATGTGCCACGGGGATCCCTGTGTAGCCACCTTGGCCACGAAGCAGCCAAAAGGGCTGGTTCCAGGTGCTGCGATCAGAGAGAAAACGCAGCCGTAAGACAAGGGGCTGTTTCTAGATGGAGCTTGTTAAACCCACGCTTGTCCCCTTCGCCGCTCGGGGAGGGGGCTGTTGTTTTGGAAAATGTCCCTGGCACGTGTCCTCGTCAGCGGAGCAGAGCCCTGCTGCTCTCGGTTTCTCCTCCTCTCCAGAAAAACCATCTCTCCAGCTTGACCGCAATGATTCAGGAGCGTGTGACAAGCCGTGGGACAGGGCCGTCACCGCACACAAGGTTGGGCTTTCCGTGGGGCCCTTCTCAAACCGAGATATTGCAACGGGGGGGATCTTTCTGAGCCGAGCGGCTTTGCTCTGAAATTTGCCCTTCGGCAGCCAGGAACGGACCCTGTCCCGATGGACACCTCCGCAAAACACATTGGCTTTGGGGGTAGCTGCAAAATCATTTCTTTAAAATGCCCTTTTTGGGTGGATTCAACCCATTTTTTTTTGGATTTAACTGGAAAAAAAGAAGGGGGGGGCGGGGTGTTCTGCATGGCCAGACTCATTACTCAGGCTCTTTGCTTTTTTAACCTAAAACTTACAATGATGTCTGGAATCCAAGGAGTGCTTTTATATTTCAAAGCCCTCTGCAAACTGCCTGAATCCAGGTGTGTTAGCTCAGGCTGAGCAGATGCCGAGATCCGGGGGCCTGATTCTGCATTGGCAATCCTTTCGCTTCCCCTCCTACGCCTCCTGAGAGGGAAAGAGCACATCAGGAGTGATGGAGAAGGTAGCAAATTTGGAAATTTGGAAAGCTGATGGGTCTGGAGATGGAGGGAATGGTGATGGAGAAACCCTCGTGGATGCAGGTTGCGCTGCCCACGCTTGGCACGGCATTAACATTTGGTGCGGATGTGCCTGGGAGCTAATAGAAATGATCCCTGGGTTTTATTCCCTGATGGGATCTGTAAAGTTTTGTGGTCCCACATCCGTGATGGCGGTACGTGTGCGTGGGTGTGGGAGCGAACGCGTGCGACGGTCGGGACGGGCTGCGGTTTTAGCCCTGGCGTCCCCAGCTGAGCCGGGGTCTGGGCAGGAGCGATGTCCCCGACCCCCCCGCTGACGCTCGCCCCTCCTCGCCTGGGTGCTCCCTGCCCCTGCGTGCTGCGGAGGGTGGGCAGTGGGGAGGGCTGAGCCCCCCGGGTGCTGCCATCCCCCAGCACGGTCTCAGAGCGTGGGGTATTGGCAATAAACCATTGCGAGGTCCTTGGAGAAAGGGAGATGCTTGGGGAGCGATGGCTAATTAGCGAGGTGCCATGCAGACGCCAGAGCTGCTGAAGGCTGCCCTGCTCCCCCCGCCCCGCACGCCTGGGCTCCTGAGCTCTCTGGTGAGGGGTGCTTTTCAAAAACAACCGATTCCTAAATTACACATGGGGAAACTGAGGCACGGCGACAAGCCTGGGGACATGGGGAGGCTACGGGTGAGCTGCAGCCCAGCTCTCCCAGGCGTGGTGGCCGATCTGCCCGCTTGGGAGTGACCCAGCCGAGATACACGGCCCCAGATGTGCAGGTCAAGGGTCCAGCCCCGGGTCCAGCCCCGGGTCCAGCCCGAGCTCCGGGTCCAGCCCGAGCTCCAGCCCCAGCCCCAGCCCCAGCCCCAGCTCCACCAAGGGTTAAGGCGGCCACTGTGAGATGGATCCCGCAGAGGCCCCTGAGCTCGGGAGGAGGAAGATGAGCGTATCGAGGAGACTGTGCTTCCTCCGGCACGAGGCTCCCCCACCGAGGAAATTGTCAATTAGCGACATAGTTTTAACCACACAGCGCAGATTCCCATGATCCAGTGGCTGCTCAGCCAGAAGTCCCCATTATTTGTGTTTACGTCCCCTGGGAGCCCGGAGGCCCTGAGACCACGGGACCCCACCGTGCTGCTGGCAGGACCGCAGGGCTTTGCTATGGCTTCAAGTACCATCAGCAGCCAGGAGGGCTGGGAACCTGCTGCCCATCTCTGTGCCTCAGTTTCCCCAGTTGCAAAGCATGGAAAGGCTGGGGGTGGAGGAGGAGGTGGCTGGGCAGGGGCTGAAGGAGGGGCAGAGGGGGCTGGACTGAGCTCCTGTAGGATGCTGGCACTGCAGCCCCCCCATCGCTGCCTCCCCACCTTCGCTCTTGGGGTACAGGATCAGGTCCCAGACTCATTTTGACCCTGTGTGTCCAGAGGTGCTGCGAGACCCCAGCCCTTCCCCACATGGGTAAAAGTCATTCCCTGCCCTCAGCAGCTCCAAAGGGACGCAGCGGGGATGGAGCAGGAAAGCATGGAGAGACCCTCTGCCACCAGGCACAGGCACTCCCCGGTCGCAACGGCAACAACAGAAATGTGGCCACTAACAGATTTGCCCGATTTTACTGGTCTGCGCAGCAGGGTTGCACCAAAGGGGGGCCCACAGCCGCGCATCCCCCTCCCCACTCCCTGGCCACCCTTGTCCACATCACTTTCTGCCTCAGTTTCCCCAGGAAAGCCCTGCGCGGGTGAAGCCGGGATGCTGGCTGGGGCAGCTCGCAGCCCCCGGCACGTCACAGGTGTGCCCACCCGAAAGCGTGGCGGGCAGGTCAGCTGGCACCATGCCGGCGGCCGCCCACCGTCCCCCTCCCCATCCTCGACCTCTGGAGCTGCTGAATCATGTCTTGGGAAGCGGCTGCCGCCTGCCCGCACCGCCCGGGCTCCCGGCGGCCTCCACGCATGACCCACTTCTCCCGGCGGCTGGTGCCAGCTGGGAAACGCAGCCGGGAGAGCAGCAGCCACCGGTGCTCCCAACCCCGGCCAGGGCCGCCCTGCTTTCGGCAGCTTCCCTGGGGAGCTCGGGGGGAGCTCGTCGGAGCTCGCGGGGGGAGCGGGGCTAGGGGCAGCAGCACGAAGCCCCTGCTTCAGGGTTTGCTGCCGGGGGGGTGGACAGCCCAGCCATCGGAGCCACAGCACGGGGATGAAGGTGGGTGGTAGCTCTCCCAGATTTCACTGCCATCCCCAAGGACATGCACCAAAAGTCCAGCTTGAAGCATCCCAGGGAAGCTCTGGCTGAGGGAGCGAGTGGTGGGTTCAGCTAGGACGTGCCAGGGCACGTGCCATGGTCAAACATGCTCCCAAGGAGCCTAGGGTCACCCTAGGTTCCAGCTCAGTCCTGCGCTGTGGCAACAGGGAAACCCCTCACCGCGGTGCCACAACTCTCCCTGGAAAAAAAAAAAACACCAAAAAACCAACAGAAACTGGACAAGAAACTTCTACTGGGAAAGTTTGAGTTGGGACCAGAGCTTGGACGCATGGTCCCTGCTGCCACAGCTTGCTGTCCCTCATCCCCTGCTCTGCTCTGAGCCCCGTGACTGCACACGGGGACACGAAAAGCTGCCCTGGGTGAATCCCCCATGGCATTGCCACCAGTCCCTTGGCACTGGCCGCGGGCACCCAGCCACCCTCCGTGTGCTCGCGGGCTGGGGGGCACCCGGCTGCGCTTGCGGATGGGGCTGTGGCACGACCTGGGTGCTGGACGATGACCCGGCCACCACACGGCCAAGACCATGTGCTGAAGCTTATGGGATGGGGAAAAGGGGAATTTTGCATCCTCCAGACCTCTGCCACCCAGCCCAGGTGGGTTTGGTATCCCCGGCCATGGGGCTGTCACCCCTCCTGGCCACCCCAGTTGGCTTTGTGGCTGTGGGGGAATGGGCTCAGCCGTCAGCTGGCTCTGAGAGACGCAAATGTTTGAGAAGGCGGCACAGAGGGGACTCAAATGCCATTTTGGATTCTCTGCGGAGGGGTCTTGCTAGGAAAATCCCGTTGCAGCGCTGGCCACGAGCCTGAAGGCAAACCGGCTCTGCTCACCGGCACGTCCGGAGAGCCTCTGCTCTCTGCAGAACCCGTGGAATCGGGCCATTAGCTCCCAGCCTCTTGGAAAACTTTTGGATGGTTATTAATAAACAGCGCATCCATCCAAAGGGTTCTCCGAGCACCCACAGTCCCCCGCTGCAGGAGCAAAGCGGGAAGGACACATCCCAGTCTCCCGCCTCCTTCCCGGGGTGGTGGGGCTGGGTCCCGGCGGGAGCCCGGGCAGGGAGATCCCGCGTTGCCGGTGCCTGGGATGGCTGGTGGGAGCTTTGTCTCTCCCGAGAGCATCTTTGCTGTTTGCCAAAAGGTCAGCGTGGGCATCTCGCCTGCCCCCCTCCTCGCCCCGTCCTCCCCCTCTGAAATCAGGGCAATGGCCTGCTGGCGCTGCATCCCGCTGGTACCCCAAACTCCCAGCATCCGTGGGACTCCATGGGATTCCCACTCGGCGCTTTCTCGGGGTACCTGGACGAGGGTGGCACCCCCAGATGACGCAAGAACCGCCCCCCCATTCCCCACCTCAAGAGCATCTCCCCCGTTTCGCTTCCAGGTGCAGACACGGGGCTGCCCATCGCCACTCGCAGCCCCACGCTGCCGGGCGATGCCCCGCACCCCGCTGCTGGGGTGGCTGGCTCCCGTGTGTCCCCCCCTCCCCTTACCCCCTTCTCCCCCTTGTGCCCCCCACATCCCCCTTTCCGCCGCCAACTTCAGTGCTCTCCTTCCCGCCGACGCTGCCGCCGGAGGGACAGATGGTGCCCTCGGAGACACACCTGCTTGGGTTTTATCTTGGCTCCCAACTTGCATTATTTCACCCGCCAGCCTGCGACGTACCGATGCCATCCGCACGCAGCTAACTGAGGGGAGGGCGGGATGGAGCTGGGGGGGTGTAAAAAAATAAAATACCCCCGACCCACCCGAGTGGAGCCCAGCAATGCTCTCCCCCTGCCTCCGTGGCCCCCCCCGGCTCCGTCCGCGGGTTAAGGTGACCTTTGCGAGGGAAGCAGCTTCCCCCAAAGTCCCCGGCAAAGCTCCCCCCCTCCGCTCCCCACTCCCCCCCCCGGCTCAAAGGTGTGGAAATCAGAGGAGTGCTGTGACACCCTCCCTGCTCCCCGCCAGCGAATACACCCAGCCAGCTCCCCACTCGCTGTCATTCATCTCCGTTTGGTTATATATATTGTTCTGCCCCTTTCTCAGCTATAAAGAGATTTAGTTGGATTTGCTGCTGCCTTTTTTTGGGGTTTTTTTTTTTTGTTTTGTTTTGTTTTTTTTAAATACCTGATGAGTATGGAGACCCCAACGTCCTCGCAGTTGGCATATACTCTGCTCCATGTCTCTTGAATAACCTTTCTCTCTGCGTCTGAAATCTCTTCACTTCTTTCCCATCTCTCAATCTCCATTTCTCCCTGGACACTCTCCATGAAAAACAGCCGGCAGGATCCTCCGGGAAGCCAGGAGGAGATAAAGAGAGATGTGTGTGAGCGGGTATATCCTGCGAGAAGAGACAAGGTGTTTGCTCAGCGGCCGCGCGGGCGCTGGCGGCTCTGCCGACGTGGGGATGTATATGTGTGCGCGCGTGTGTGTGTGTGTGTGTGTGTGCGTGTGTGTGCGAGCGCGCGGCTGCCTGTCGGCGTGTTTATATATGTAATTTAAAAAAAAAAAAAAAAAAAAAGAAATATCCCGGAGGTATGATGCGTGCGATTAGATTTCAGATCTCCCAGTGCCGTCCATGGCTGTAGTTAGCTTCAGCTCGGCTTGGATGTGCGCGGCTGACTGACGGGGAACTGCCTAAAAGTAAAATATTCAAAGGCATTGCAAGACCAGCCTCTTCACCAATGTGCGAACGTGAGCTCACTTTCTCCCTCTCTCCTCCTCCTCTCTCCCACTCCTCCCTCCTTCCCTTTTTTTTTTTTTTTTTTTTTTATTTTCCTCCCCGAAAGGGAGGGATGAGGGAGATGTTCTGGGCAACATCAGGACGGTGCTGGGGGCTGGCGGCGGGGGGGGGGGGAGGTTAGGGCTGGAAGTTGGGGCTTTTTTTTTTCAGCCCTTGTAAACAGCTCAGAGGAAATTCGGAATCCAAAGTGCTGAGTTAAAGTTATCCCAACCGCTGGCTGCGCTGAGCTCTGCCTCAACCTCCCCCCCCCCACCAACCTTGCACCCTATATTTTGTTTTGAAGGACAAACCCTCGCTTGCCTCCGGTTCTCCGGCTGCATGGGGAGTCAGGGCAAGAGGGGAGTGCGAGGAACACCCCCACCAGCATCCCTCAGCCCCCCCAAAGGGACCACGCTCTGTCCCAAGGGGACTTTTTTAATGTGCTCCCCGTTCCCGCGGCAGGACCCAACTGTCGAGCGACCCAGAGTTACGGCACCGGTGAAATGAATATCTGATCGGTGTTCTGCGATGGCACGGCCCCTGGTAGCGCCTCGGCAGGGACGGGGAGCGCAGGAACACCTCCCCGCCAGGCTTCCCGCTGCCTTCGGGTGTGCGCTTTTTGGGTTGGTTTTTTTTTTTTTTTTGGTTGGTTTTTTTTTTTTACCCAAATGCCATTTCCAGCTCCCTGGCAATCCGGCATATTAAACCCCCGGCGCAGTCCATTTGCACAGAGAGAAGGAAAATCCTACAGAGACTTGTAATAACCGACAATCCCCCAGAGGGGGATCGGAGACAAGAGAAGCAGCC
This sequence comes from Alca torda, assembly GCA_008658365.1. NCBI lineage: Eukaryota > Metazoa > Chordata > Aves > Charadriiformes > Alcidae > Alca > Alca torda. The sequence goes on along the minus strand of CM018086.1, from coordinate 30,298,485 downwards.
TGGTGTGCACAGCCGCCTCCCGCACCCCGGCCGGGCAGACAGACGGACGGATGGACGGATGGATGGACGGACAGGCTGAGGGTGCAGCTCTGACACCTGGGCAGGCAGGGGCTGGGGGGTGGCTGAGCCCTTTTTGGGGGCTGGAGCTTTGTTAATTGCAGATCTATTGAAGCAAAACAGCTGTATTTCTCCTCAAAACCAGCCCCGGTGAAGAGCAGCCAGACCGGCGGTGTCGGTACATTTGCTCTTGCGGATTTAAGGAGAGCTGGCGGAGACGATGCTGCCCACGGGTCCCCCACGGTGGGTCCCCCCACGGAATTTGTGCTGGGACGGAACCGGCAGCCCCACACATCCATGAATCCCTGGGCTCGGCGACACAAAGCCCGGCTCACCTGGGAGCTACCGAACCCACCGATGTGCAAACCCAGCAGCATGGCCAACGCCACCCAACCAGAGGTTGGGCATCATTCAGGTCCCCAATAACACCCCCACCAGCTTCCAAACCATCAGGTTTTCACCAACCAGCTTAAAGTTTAGAATTTTCCTGCTGTCCATTAGGGATCAGCACCCATGAGCCCCAGCTCAATTATTAACTACAGTGTCCCCCAGGCGGCCACCACGCAGCAGAGAAACCTCTCCGGACCCAGGATGGCGCGGCCAAGCTTATCGCCCTCCCTTAAAAATGCAGAGGAATAAGCATTGCGCTTAAACCCAGCTTAAAACCAGAGCAAAACTGCAATGCAGCGCTAGCGCTTTCAAAAAGGGAGCAAAACTCAAAATCTGACAAATATGAACGCTCGGGAGATGATCTAGGTGGAGCATTGGTTATTACTTGCTGTGTGTTTAAAGAAGAGGACTCTCTGAAGCTTTCTAACCTTGTGCATTGGTTAACGCCGGGCTCACAGGCCGGTACCTGCTTATGCGGTGAGCCTGGATGCAGCGGGCGCTTCTCCTCACTCCCCGGCACCGGGACACGAAGGGTCTTGGCTCGAGAGCCTCCATTTAGAAATACTCAAATATTAGAAAATATTAGAAAAGTAAGTGAGAAATCCCCTAGCCTTTACAAGGATTCTGCCCACCCCCCCGCCCCCTCACGTTTTGGGGACACCACATCTGGCCCTGGCAGCAGCCCAAGCCCAGTTCCCACGTGCCATCCCACTCCGCAAACGGGAGACGGCGAGGGAAGCGGCGGCGATGCTCCGCTGCCTCGAAATGCCAAACGAACCCCAACAGCCCTGAACTTCTGCGTCTCGTCCCCAGATGTGGGACATAAATCAGGGGCAGGAGCGCAGGCACACGCTGTCACGCGCCGGCCGCCCGTTTCCATGGTTTCCCGTGACTATTGCTCTCGAGGGCTCGGGGTTAGGAGGCGACTTGTTCCAGAAGGAGAAAGACGCTGCGTTGACACTGTTGCTGCAAAATCCCGGCTGGGGATCGCACCGGCAGGCAGGCGGCGTTGCCCTGCGGTGCCCTGCCAGCCTGTGTGGCCCCATAGTGACTCGGGTGACCCCCCCGGTCCCTTCAGTGCTGTGCGGAGGGAGGTGGCAGCCCTGAGGGCTGGGGTGGCGTTTGCTCCCCCTGCCCAGCCCAAGCCACCCGCTGTCCCACGGGGGAGCTCAGCACCCTGCCCGCCGCCATGGCGGGGTGGCGCAGGGCCATGGGGCTCAGGGATGGGGACAGAGGATGTGGTCCCCATGGCCAGCGTGAAGGTTGAGGTGGGATCAGTCTGTGTAATCCGTATGGAAGAAATCCCTCCATCTCTCTCAGTTCCTGATTCATTCCAACGCCCTGAGCCCCCTCTCCTCTCTAATCAAGCTTTCCACCTCCTTCCCACAGACCTGTCCCCACGACGGGGTGGCACCGCAGTGCCACCAGGGTCCTGTCCCTGCCGAGCCCGAGCCTGCTCCTCCCGCAGCTTCTGCACGGCAGGGAGAGATGGAGTGCCTGTTCAAGCCGCCCTCCATTTGCACAGCCGCAGGGGTGAGGATGGGCTTCCAGGCCCCCGGAGCCCCTGCTCCGTGCTCCTGCAGGGTCTGTACCCCACTGCCGACGGCTTCTCCCACTCCCCCTGTGCCCTCCCACGTCGCCTCTCCCCATCCCCGCGCGCTGGGTGCAATGAGAAATGTACTTGGCTCCCGATCCTCGAGTGGGAGGTGAAGGCAAAAAAACCCGAGGCTTCAGCTCCACGGCGTGTGGGATGTGGATGATGGCAGATCCCCACCCTTGACTCCTCCACTGTCTCTGGGGCGAAGGCGGAACTCCCAGACCCAGACCCACACCTGCGGGGCTGAGCCCACCTCCCCTCGTGTGTAGGGACAGCCTCGTTATTCGATCCCTGGAGTAAAGCCGGTGACTTCTTGTGTCCCCTGCCAAACCAGCTCCCTGAGACCTTCTGGCAAACAGCGTTAGTTGGGGTGTCAGAGCCCCCGCCAGCTCCCTTGGGGAGAGCTCTGGGAAGGAGCTGCAGGAGCTGCCCCAAGCCCTTGATGCTGGTGTGATGCCGCGGGACCAGTGAGCAGCCCTTCTCCAGACCCTGGAGACACCGACCTGGCCAGAACAGGAGCGGTCCTGGGATTTTAAATGAAATAAAGCTGAAAGCTCCAATGTGGCAAAGCCCAAGGCACCCAGAAGAGCAGCCCTGACTGCCCCTTTTTCCTCCGAGCGGGATGGGGTGGGAGGTGGAAGGTGCTGATAGGGCTCCTTGTCATTTTTGCTCCCACCGATGTGGCCGAGGGCTATTGCAGGACACCCACCATGTGTGCCAGGTTGGGCGTTCCTCCTTCATCCTCCTCCCAGAGCCGCTCTGGGCTGCTGAGCTGTCTCACCCGGAGATGTTGAACTTGTCACCCTGAACATCGCCGGAGGGAAGCCCCTGGTTGCCAGCACGGCTCACCCGGCATTGCCCCCATCTCCCCCTTCCTAATCCCCCCCTGCTGCCAACTGCAAAGTCCTGGCCTGAAAAGGAATAACCAGACTTTAGAGAACGGCTTTGCAGTGCCTGCTACCCAGGGAGGGAAGGATTTAGCCTAAAGCCTGTATAAATGCTTTGTACTTATTGCAGGTTTCCTTCCCCCGGCTTCTCTGATCCCAGGAGACCTGTGTGCAATCCCGATGCTCCAGCTCCGCGCTGGCAGTGCCTGTGGCCTGCGAGCTGTCACTGCGGATGTGGATGATGAAGGATGATGGACAAGCTGGAGGACAGCATGCCGGGGGGCTAAAAGGGGCTACAGCTGACAGGACACCTCCCCGGGGGGGCTAAAAGGAGCTACAGCCGACAGGATCCCCCAGATCCAGCTGGGGTTGCACTGCTGCCTGCATCTCCATCACGTGGGGGTGCTGAGCCCATGCAGGATGCTGCAGGACCCCCAATTTAATCATGCAGCCATTGTCCACGTCACTGGCACGCTCAGTCCCTGATTTACTCCTAAAGACCAGTAGTATCGGGAGAATGGGATTCCCCCAGCTCCGTGTCCTCAACATGTCTGGGAAGAGCTGGGCCAGGGAGGTGACAGCGCGGGGAGCTGCTGTGTCCCCCCCCGGGCCCTGGGCAGCCCCGGGGAAGTGAAAACCAGGCTGCTTGCGCAGCGCAGAGCCGGGGGCAGACATTCCTCCTCTGATGGAAACCAGACCTCAGGCGGTGCTGCCGGAGCCGGTGGGGAATGCATAAAAACCAAACCAGCCCTGTCTCTCCTTCTTACATGCAAACAGGCTTCATCCGCTCTGGGCTCGAAATCCAACAGACGCAGCTTTGTGCGGAGAGCGAGGTCTGCGATGCCACCAAAGAACACCCCCCTCCAAAGTGGGACCCTGCCCCGAGCCTCCAGCTCCCATAGGGGACTCCAACCCCTGGGGCCACCCCGGCTTCCAGCTTGTCACCCCCAACGTGTGTGAACAGGATGGTGTGGGATGCCGGGGATGCCGCCCTGGGGACCGGGACAGCGGTGATGCTCAGGAAGGGGCCACGGGACGAAGACACCCAGGCAGGACCCTCGGCAGCCACGGGCAGAGGGGAGGCGGGTGGGTGAGCGCAGACACCTCGTGACCGTCTCAAACCTTGTGTCGGCTTTCCACCTCCCTCCCACAAAAATCCCTACCAACCCACACCATCTAAAAAAAAACAAAACCCAAAGAGTAGGAAATCCAAGGGAACAAAAGGAATGGGAGAGGGGCTGGGTGCTGCCCCGTGCTCGCGGGCAAGGCAGGGCAGGGCAGGGCGAGAAGCTGCTGAGGCAGCCCTGGAAAGCGGTTCCCACCCAAACCAACCTGGTCCCGGCCTGGGAACTCTTGCAAAAAATCCCCAGTCCCACCCTGGGATTTGAGGAAACTGAAACCTTGTGATGCAACTGGGAGGGATGAAGCAAGAGGTGCTCACTCAGGAAGAAGGTGACAGATCCAGCGCCGTGGGGCTGCGTGGGTGAGGCATCAGCCAGCTGCTAAACTTCCTCGTACCCTGACCAGCCTCCGGTGTCACCATTGTCCCCTTCGCCCTCCGTGCCAAGCTCGGCAGGAACCGGCCGCCCTCCCGAGAGCACAGCCCCTGTCACGGCCGGACCCTTCAGCGGTAAGCGAGGATGACAGGGTTATTGGGAAACAAGTCGACACTTCCAACCAGATTCTCTTTGCTGCCCTTTTCCTTCCTGAAGCTGGTCTGAGCGTGGCAGGGGTTGCTCAGGAAAGCCAGCGAGCTAATATATTCATGTCATCTTGCATTTGGTGCCAGGACGTGAAGTAAACACCGTCAGGGACCTCGCTCCGGTTCAAAGACAAGCCCTGTTTCTTATTCCGATCACATTATCCATGCTCCCCGTACAGCTTCATTGATTCATATCTTAAAAAGAAAAGCCTTCAAAACCCATTAAGTCTGCCTTGCCGTTCCAGCCCTGCTCTCAAGGGCTAGGGCAAGAAGCATTAACTAATCTGCTCACATTACCTTGCCTTTGAACCGAGCATCTTTCGGCGTCAATCAAGAGTGTTTGGAAGTGATATACTCCCGCGTGGGGCGAGTTTTGGCCGGGGAGGTCACCTAATGTCAAGCGAGTGGAGGGACGGGCACTTCGGCAGCATCCCCTGCACCCAGGGCTCGTGCCTGGGGAGGGACGGTGTGGGGGGGGGGCGCTCAAGTTATGGTCCTCTGTTTGGTTATGGTTATGTTTATAAAACAAGCCCACGAAGGAGCTTTCTCAGGACCTCAGATGGCACAAGAGCAGATCCCTTCCTAGTGAGGCCACTCCTCCCGGTGAGGCCACACCTGGAGTACTGTGTCCAGTTCTGGGCTCCCAGGTTCAAGAGGGACAGGGAACTGCTGGAAAGGGTGCAGCAGAGAGCTACAAAGATGATTAGGGGACTAGAACACCTCTCTTATGAGGAAAGGCTGAGGGATTTGGGACTCTTCAGTCTGGAAAAAAGACGGCTGAGGGGGGATCTTATCAACACTTATAAATACTTAAAGGGTGGGTGTCAGGAGGATGGGGCCAGGCTCTTTTCAGTGGTGCCCGGGGACAGGACAAGAGGTAATGGGCACAAACTTGAGCATAAGAAGTTCCACCTAAACATGAGGAGGAACTTCTTTACCCTGAGGGTGGCAGAGCCCTGGCACAGGCTGCCCAGAGAGGTGGTGGAGTCTCCATCTCTGGAGACATTCCAAACCCGCCTGGACGTGTTCCTGTGTAACCTGCTCTAGGTGACCCTGCTGTGGCAGGGGGGTTGGACTAGATGATCTCCAAAGGTCCCTTCCAACCCTATGGTTCTATGATTCTATGATTCTATGATTCTAGTGCCAGCCCGGCGGGGTCTCGGTGAGGGGAGAAGGCTTTGCAAGCAGCAATGTCCTCCCAGGGATTACGAAAGCCACGCTGCCTCTTGCCAGGGAAAAGAAGGTCCTTCCAGCCTCTTGGACTCCGGCTCAGCCAGCAGCCGCTGTTTATTTGGCTCCAAGGAGTTCACAGCATACCGAAACGTGCTCCTGGGAGCCCAGCGTGCTCCAGTGCGGCTGGCCGGGACGTCAGGCTCGGCCGCCCCACGCGTTCCCCGGTGCCTTGCGTAAGGCAGCTCCGCACCCTCTGGCCTGACTTCCACTCAGGAAGAAATTATTCACTCTCAATTCCATCTGGCTGTGGGAGATGCTTGGGATGTTTCTTCCACCCCTCTCCCGATGGCTTCCCATCCCGCTGGGGCCAGCAGCAAGGACGGATCTGTCCCCTCTGCCCCCAGCTGGCCCCCAAGTTCAGGGATGGGGACTGGACAAGTTTAGAGGGCTTTGGTTTTACCGACATTTCAAGTGCTGCTCGTGAATGTTGTTTTTAGTGTTTGGAGCATTTCGAGAGGATGTGTCCACCAAGAGGGGATTAACCACAGCTGTTCCAGGCCCCTGCCATGGCTGGACTTGGGGAGCACCTCTGGCCCCAGCCAGCCAGGAATGGAAAACCAGGCTTCCTGGAAAGCTCGGCTTCGCTTTCTCTTGCAGACCCAACCAGTCATTGAACCTGGACCGATCGAGATTGTTTGGATTAGGTTCTGGTTTCAAAATTCTTTTGCGGGGGGGAGCTGTTTTCCAGCTGCATTACAGGAAAGTCCAGGCTGGGGCTTCTCTCGGCTGTCCTGCCACAGCCAGCATCCATCCCCCATCTCAGCCCCAGGGAAACCACAGCCGGGACATGGCATAAGAGGGAGAAACCCACGGGCTTTTGTGCAGCCCCCTGGGCACGTCCCCAAAGGGAGACACGTCCCGACTTTGGTGAGCACCAGCGTTAGACCCCCGGGGGTCCCCACGGCTGAGAGCCCACGGCTGTGGTGCCGTGTGGGGCAGGCAGCGCTGTGGGGGTGGGCAGCGGAGAGCATTCACCTGCGGTCCCTCCTGGCAAAACCCCACCTGGGGGCAAAACTCCACCTGGGGGCAAAACCCCCCGGGAGCACCGACCCATGGGTGCCCGGGAAGCCAGCGCCTGCTGCTCTCTGCCTGCTCTGGGGCTGTTCCCTGGGTCAGGACCCTCGTGCACCATTAAACCCTATAGAATCATAGAATCTTCATGGTTGGAGAGGGCCTTTGAGATCATCGAGTCCAACCATGCACACACAAACCCCCGCCCCCTACAATCTCTGTCACTAGACCATGCCCTGAAGTGCCCAATCTACACGTTTCTTAAATACCTCTAGGGATGGTGACTCAACCACCTCCCTGTTCAGGCTCTTCCAGTGCCTGACCACTCTTTCAGTAAAGTAATTCTTCCTAATATCTAATCTAAACCTCCCCTGCCGCAGCTTCAGGCCATTTCCTCTGGTCCTGTCATTATTCACCTGGGAGAAGAGGCCAGCACCCACCTCTCTACAGACTCCTTTCAGGTACTTGTAGAGGGCAATGAGGTCTCCCCTCAGCCTCCTCTTCTCCAAACTAAACATGCCCAGTTCCCTCAGCCTCTCCTCATATGGCTTGCTCTCCAGACCCCTCACCAGCTTGGTAGCCCTCTTCTGGACCCGCTCCAGCACTTCAATGTCCCTCTTGTACAGAGGGGCCCAGAACTGAACACAGCGCTCGAGGTGAGGCTTCACCAGTGACGAGTACAGAGGCACCATCACTTCCCTACTGCTGCTGGCCACGCTCTTCCTGATACAAGCCAGGATGCTGTTGGCCTTCTTGGCCACCTGGGCACACTGCTGGCTCATGCTGGCTATGTGTGCGCGTTCCCGGGCGTGGGTGTGCACACACACGGCTGTGTTCCCCTCGCCCTCTCTCTTGCAGAGGTTTCTTTCCCATTTGTTCTCTTACCCGAGCCCACAGAGTCACTCGACTCCAGAAGACGTGTTCTGCATTGCAAAGGGCTGAGCTGGGACAAGGTGTGGGAAGGCACTTCGCTGCCTGGGTATGGGGACATCCAAGGAGCTTGAAGGAAGGGACAGGCTTCCCTGGTGAGACACTGGAATGGGGCACAGAGGTCTGGGGGGAGACGGTGGGGCCGGAGCCGTGCCGTGGGGAGAGGTGTGTGTGCCGCTGAGCGATGGGAAAGCAGGGAGGAGGAGGCAAACCCAGCCTGGGTAAGGAGAGGATGCAGACAAGGTCTCGGGATCAGCTGGCTGAGACGAGTCCATGGAGAATTACAGACAGGTCTGAGCCTGTCAGATTACCGGAGCCGGGAAGGGGGGAGCGGGCTGAGGCAGGTCTGGCAGGAGGAGGGATACAGGAACTGGAGGGAAAAGGAGGAGTGGGGAGAAAGTGGGCAGAGAGGGGAGGAAGGCACATGGGAAAGGGGGAAGCAGAGAGGAGCACCCATCTGTGGTGATGATGGGGCTGGTGGGGGCAGGAAATGGGCTGGGGGGGCCATGGGGTGGATGGGGTGGGAACGGGCTTGGTCCATCACACGTCACCCCCACTGCCCACCTGGCGGAGGTGCGGGGCCGGGGGCCAGCCGGGGTGGGAGTACCTCATGCCAGAACCAATTAAGTGCTTAAGGGGTCACGAAGAAGCCACTTGGCTCCCTCCCCTCTGAAGGTCAGAGGAGAGCGTCCTCATTTGTCACCTCTTAATTACATCTGATCCTGCCCTAAATCCTCCTAGAACCAGCCCCGAGAGCCTTCAGGTGGCTGCTGGGGAGAGGTGCCCACCAGCCGGGGTGACGGGCCAGCCAGGCACGGGTGACAGCCCCGGCCTGAGAGGTGCCTCCGGGAGGGACACGAGGGGCCGGTGGCGCTGCGTGGTGATGGAGGAAGCGCCATGTGCACCACCGTCCTGCTCCTCGGCACGCTGGTCATGATGCTGCGGCGCCGCTTCTTCAACAAAGTTGAACCGTATGTCCTCCCCTCTCCCCTTCCTGTCCCCTCGGGGCCCGGGGCTGGGAGGGTGAGGGGTGGTCCTGGGGTGGAGGATCTCGCTACTCAGCCTAAGACCCGTCCTTGGAGATACTTGGTTTCCTTCTAGTTTTGGTCCTCTGGGTGACACCAGGAGACATTCCCTTGTGCTGGGCAGAGGGGAGCCTTCTGTGATGTGCTGTCACGTCCTCCCGTTCCACCAGTGCGAGCAAGGATTGGTCCCCTGCAGGACTGGTCCCCTGTCTTCCTGGTGCAAAGGGACAGGGCTGAACTCCCGGCATGCTTTTACATGCACCGATCCAGGTGTTTCCCAAATGGAGCAGTCCAGCACCCTGCTTTCCATCCAAACAGCCTGGCTGCCTGTTTGTCTTCATGCCTTGGCTGGGGAGGAGACTGAGTGATGCTCTTGGCTGTGGGGACATCACCAGGCTGCCAGTGACACCCAGCAGCACCCAGCTGGCAAACCTTCATCCGGCATAAAATAGCCCCGGGGAGGTCCCGCTCCATCCCTGGGGTGCCGGGAGGTTGGATGAGGGTCTGGGTAGGGAGGATGCTTGAGAGCATCAGCTAAATGTTGGCTTTCAGAAGAGCCAGCAGCCACCACCCTGCAGCCCTGTCCCTGTTGCGCTGTGCTCCGTGCCCACGCACGCACTCACACGCGTCCTGGCTCCGAGGTGATGGCAGGGAGCAGATGGGAAGGGACCTGCGGCAGTCCCACAGCAAGGCAATAACAAAGCTGCGACGGGAGCACGGGGTCAGCTCCCGCTCCGTGCATTCCCGCCGTGCCACGGGCACGGTGCCGGCGGCTGCGGCTTCCATTACCTGCAGCTCCCCGTGTCTTTCGGGAGGGAGATTTGTTCCCGTTCAGCTTGGCTCCAGCTCGGTGGCAGCGGGGCCGAGCATCGCCTGCGCTTGCCGTGCAGCCGCCTGCTCCCAACACCAGGCGCAGCTCGAGGAGGTTTCCGCTGGAGACGCGCAAATCTATTTACCAGCGGAGACTGGAGACATCTGAAAGTGGGGAGGTCAAATTGGCACTTAATGAGCCAATTAAGTCAGGGGAGGGAGAAACAAGACTGGAAGCAAGGAAGGCATCTCCTGGCCTGCGTGCCCCCAGCCCTCCCCATTCTCCCCGCAGCACCGGCTGAATTAAGGACTCATTAAAAGCCCAAGCAAACATGGGCTCGCTGCAGAGGTGGGGGCTGCCTCTGGGCAGGGGGTCCAGAGGTGGCTGGTGAGGCTGGCAGAGCTGGCAGCCTGCAGGTCCGTCCCTCGGGGAAGCTGCAGGGCGAGCAGGCAGCGCTGCCCCCACACAGGACAGGTAGGTGGCTGGGGGACAGGTCAGCGGGAGCGATGGCACCGGTGCTGGCAGGGGGAGGCAGCTCCAGCCCCAGCAGGCGTGAGCTGCCTTCAGGGTGGCGGGGACAGGGGTGCAGGGGCAGCTCTGGGGCTCACTCGGCTCCCTGTTAGGAGCACAGAAACCGTGCCGGTGTGGGAGAAGGTGTCAGGGCTGCAGGGCTGGTTCGTGGCTCAGCCACTGTGTCCTTGCTGTTAGGAGCAAGCAGTGGGAAAGCACAAAACCTTACCGGAGGAGGTAGGATGGAGCCTGGAGCCGAAAAAGCTGGGGTTGGGAAGGACAGTGGGGCTGCCCTGGCTATCCCCACTCATGGCTGGATCAGCATCCCTTCCGCCATGTCTAAACTGGGGCCCTGCAGCCTGGTCAGACCTTGCACCCGACTGCCATCATCACCGCCATCATCACCAATGCGTGGTCAGTGAGACAGCAATGGAGCACGGGGAGGGAGCGTACCTGGCACCGGCACCGGCATTCGAGGCTGGACCAGCACGAGGGATCCCGGCACGGCACAGAGTCCCGGGCAGCATGAGGGAGACTCACAGATCACAGCCGGGAGAAGCTTCGTCCGAGCCCTGCTGCAGCTTTCCGACAGGTCCGGATGCAAAGACACCAGGCAGTAGAGAAGCCATACAGCGGTAGATTAGTTCTTTTGGTGATTAATTGCTCTCACCATTAAAGACCAGGGGCTATTAACAGGTTTTCTACTTGTTCTATTTTGGACCTTCATCTACTCACCTTGCTCTGCACTGGCATAAATCAGAGCAGTTCCACTGACAGCTTTGTACCATGAGACAATTCGTCTCCAGCCTTTCATATTTTGGAAAAGAGAAGTAGCAGGAGCAAAAGAAAAAAGTGCTGCCGGCCAGGGACTGAGGAGAAGGGGTTCAGGTGACCAAGGCAGAACAGACCGGGGCTTCAGATGGGCATTGTGGAGGGCAGGCAGCATCCTCCAGACCACGAACAGATCCAAGGCACCAGAGCCCCAATCCAGTTTTGATCCAACTGGATTTTGGTGAGTTAGAGGACCAGGCTCAGGCTCGGCAGGCACCAGGACCCCGTACAGCAACAAAGACCAGGATTTTCCGTATGTGCACTGGTCTGGATGACCCCTGGATTAAAGACAACCCTGAAAACCAGCACACAGTGAAGAAAAAGACAGGACTCCACATGTTCCATGGGATAAAGCTGCCTCGGCGCAGGAGCATCCCTCTGGCTCTGACGTCCCCATGTGCGAAGCAGGGCATGCGTCCTGGGCAAAGGACACAAATGAACAGCACAGGCAAGAGCAGATTATGTGAAATCCCCTGCTCACTTGACCTCCTTCACGTCCCATCTTCTATTTATATGCCTTGGGGCTGTCAGGGACAGCACAGGTTGTCCTTGGCCCTCACTCACGGGGCTGGGGGGCTCAGCCGTGGGTCCGTGGGGGTAGGGTTGGCCCCTGGAGCTGGCCACCACCGTCTCAAAAGGAGAGGTTTGAAGTGTTTCCTCCTCACAGCCCCACTGTGGGGTCCGTTATCCCCCCCTCGCTGGAGGTGAAAAGCAAACTGAAACGCTACCCTGGAGTCATCTCCCCGCCAAGGGACAGGAAGGTCAAGGGGGACTCCTCGGGCTTGGGTGCTTGGGTTTCCTCAACAAGCAGTGACTTATTCTTTGTTTTGTGCGATATTTAACGAGGAAGTCCTGGCGGGGCGCCAGGGCTGGTTACGGATGCCTGCTCTGTTTGCCTTTCTCATGTTCTTCTCCTCCAGTCCCTTCCCGGGGAGACCTGCCCACCGCCTGCTCCCCAGCGCTATGTGGGTCTGGGGAGGTAGGGATGCCGCTGGCCCAGAGCCCGGGGTTTGGTCTCGGTACAGGCCCAGCATGGGGGAACACAAGGCAGTGAGCATCCACGGGGGTAAAGGAACACCCAAAGGAGCCTGCTGGGAAGAGCCAGGTCTGTGAGGGGAGACGTTGTCCATGGAGAGCTCTGGGAGAGGGACCAGGCTGGGGGCTTCATGGGGCAGGGCTGGACTGTGGCAAAGCAAAGGAGGTGCTTTGGGGAAGTGAAATGTGGATTTGCCTTTACGGCTGCTTTCTCAGCCCCCTCACAACAGGCTGGACGTGAATCCCCCAGGCACCAGAGGGGTTATTTTCCTAGGACCGGGAGCCAGGGCCATTGGGAGAGGGAGCGTTTGGTGCGCCTCCCCCCACGAGGACACCCTCATCGCACCCCACACACCGTGCTGCAAGGCGAGAACAGACCTTCTGCACCTCAGGCTGGAGAAAACAGAGCCGGTAGCTTGGCATCATCTGGATTTAACCTTCCAGCTTAGTCCCCTCTGGGAAGCAGGACGTGACCTCCTCATTTCCACCGCCCAGGCACGGCTGGCAGCCGGCAGCGGCGGCACACAGCTCTGCATCTCCGGGCTGGAGCAATCAGAGCGCAGCAGGCATGCACAGACAAGTGTCAGCTGAATTTCTGTATGACTTTAAATACATTAGCAAGGCCACAAACACAGCTCCAAAGTGCTGCAGGCACAGCCGAGCCGATAAATAACCCCCAAACCCACCAGCAAGAAAATAACCCCCTCTCTTTCCATGGGAGACAAGGCTTAGCATCACTTTCCCCCCTTATATCTGTACAGCAACTGAGTAGGTCCGCTCTCTACCTTGCTGGGTTTGAATCCAGTACCAGAAGGGTCAATTCTGTGCCACTTCTGCGGAGTCATTATACTGTCGGTTATATAAATGTCTGGGCATGCACAAAAGGCAGTGCTGATACACTGGCTCCGACACCAACTCTCTCCAACACCTGCTTTTCAGCTGGAGAGAAAGCCGAGCACAAGAACATCTCGAGAGCTGTCACACAGAAGGCTGCTGTCTTTCAAGCTGAATGGAGGTCTAAATAGCTCTCACTTCTCCTTTAGAATCTCATTTCTAAATGCAATTAATACTGGCACATGCATAATGAGAGACTGACGAGTGAATACAGACTCCAGCAATAAAGAAGCCAGCCCCAAGTGCTATGTAAATATTACAAATCCTCACTAGAAGCTGACCCGGGGAAGACAGCTTTCTGATGATTAAACCCAATGACAATATGACTGGATTCCTACATCTGTCACAATACTACCTGCTGATACATAATGAGCTACGCTAAAAGAACTCGCTCTTGCTGCTCTTCAATGCAGATAAAATGTCTATTTGTAGAATGTAATTAATCTCTTCTTCAAAATCAGGAACCTTAGTGTCCTTGGTAACAACATGCCAATGACTCAGAGAGCGTCTCCAGCTTTTTCTTCTGATTTTTGAGCGAGTTATTGAAAGTGACCCCAAACTCTAGCACTGAAAAGGAGCTGTGCTTCAGAAGTAGAAAAGCCAGCTGGGTATCTGGAGGTGGGGATGGGTTTTACCCACCTCTCAGGTCTCCGCAGGGCTCCTTTGGCAGCTTGAGGATGTTCCTGGACTTGTTTCAGCCTAGGATGAAGATGAGCTCTGTCCCACACCCGGTCCCCAACCTGTCGAGCACAATTTCCCTTTTGCCATGAGGTGTAACCAAGCAGGGAATAACACTGAGAGCAGAGCAAGGGTGAGAATCACGGGATGAAGCTGCTCCCTCCCCTTGCGAGGTTTCCACAGGCAATAAGCGCGGTGCGATCGCACTCTGTGTGTGTGTGTACATGCACACACGCGTGTGGCTGCTCCCCCAGATGGCTTCCGAGCCTGCTGGCCTATTTCGGCCAAGTTTGGCAGGGAATAGAGGTTCCAAGGCATCCAGTCCTTACTAGGTAGCGAAGATGCAAAGCCATGAGCACTGACGTGGCAGAGGGATGCAGGAAAGCGTTGCTGGCAGAGCCCCTGGTCCCTTTGAGGGTTGTGCTTGGGCATCGCCTGCTCCTCCGGCCACCCCGCTCCGGGCTGGATGAGATTCGTGCCAAAAAGGCAAAGCTGGGCTACTCAAAAGCACCCAGGGACCATATCTGCTTTCTATGAATTTCAGCGGGAAGCAACCGCTGCTGGATGTTGCTCACTGACCCAGTTCCAAAGCCCAGGGGAAGGATGGGCCATGATAAAGGGACGGCTGGTTGGAGAGAGTGGGTGATGGAGGACTTGCATGTTTTATTTATTTCCTGGCAAAAAAAAAAAAGGAAAAAAAAAAAGAATTGTTGGATAAAATCAGCATATTGCAGGCTAAACTGTGCTGCAGCAATTCCTTGTGGGACTTGAGCTGAGGTTCTCAGTCCCCCCGCAAGGGACATTCACCCCTGCCAGCTGGATGCTGCTTTGCAGAGCTGGGGGGACATGGGGCAAAGGAGGTTTTTGTCGCTACGGAGGGCTCAGCTCCTTCGATGCAAAGCCACCCCTTCCTGCAGCAAGTTATCGCCCACAGCTCCCCCCATCTCCTCTCTCCCCAGGGATCCTGAGGGAGAGGAAGACGCCAGGAGAGAGGCCAGCTCTGACCCTCGTGCCACGTAACACCACTTTGGAGTAAAAGCCAGGTGAGATGTAGCAGTTACCTGGGATAGATGCAATTTTGGGGAAATTGTGCAAAGCAAGCACTAGCTTGGGGTAAAAAGCCTGGTCTTTGCCTTTCTGTCCTGCTCACAGACTCCTCAGGCATTTTAATGACAGTTTCTTCCTGTTTCACCCAGAATTTAGAGGTCTCTCTGCCTGCTGGTGAGGCTGTGAAGGCTCTAGAAAAGTGGCTTGCTCTGGGGGAAGGAAGCTGGAGCCTGAAATGTCCAGACTGGAAGGAAAAAGCCCATTTTTCCAGCGTTTTCAATAGCAGCTCAGTTGCCAGGTGCAGGCACATCCAGTCCTTCCTCTGTGGCCTCCCGCCCCGCCGCCTGGATGCCAGGAGCATCCCGTAGGGACAGAAAAGGCAGCAGAGCCGGTGGTAGTCCAGCTGGGGTGGGCATGGGGTGTATGTGACGTGGGGATTTGGGACTGATGTGGCTTTGTGTCCTGCACAGTGACCCCAGGGAGGGACGGCTGGCTCCGGGCTGTCCGTCTGCGGCTCCCAGCAAAGGTAGGGAAACTTTCACTGCTCTCTTGGCCCCGGGAGGAAACCTTTGGAGGCGAGGGTGAGGGGACGCTGGCCTGGGCTGGGGCACGTGTGTGGGGTTCGGGGGGGAATTGAGGCCAAGGTTGTCTTTCCTAATCCCCCCCCCCAGCCTACAAGTCACTGCTGGATGCCTGTGGGCAAGCCCAGGGACTCCCCTTGCCCTGCCTTCCCTCCGGCAGATCCCCCAAAGCTCAAAGCCTCATCTGTCCCAGCTCTCAGCAAACGACTAACCATGACTCCTTCTCCTCCTGCAGCTCCCCTGAGCCCTGCAGCCGGCACCCAGCACATCCCGGTCTCGGCACATGCCGAAACCCCCGGCAAAACAACCCACGACACCAACCCAGCACGCCGACGAACCCACATCGCCCTGCTCCCCTCCCGCAGCTCAGGGGGGACCAGGCATCGGGTTAAACGGTTAAATCGGGTTAAACGCTGGTGCGGAAAAGAAATTTGCCTGTCTTTAAAGCTGAGCCCTGGGGGGGTGGCCGGCAGCCCCACCGCGATGCCCTCTGCAAGCCCTAACGCAGCCTGCGGGCATGGGGCGATGCGGCATCCCGCTCCCGGCGCTGGGGTTGGCACACCCTCTGCAGCTCCCCCATCTATATAAATACGTTAATAAAAGATCAGTTTGCAGACGCAGCTTGCTGTAGATGACAGCATTAGAGGCGCATCTGTTTCTACTAAGCACCAGTCTCGTGCTGGGTTTATTTGGTCCATTTGTGGCAGGGAAGTGTTGCTTTCGGCATTCAGAGATGTCTCACGTCTGGGAGAAGTCGGGGGGGAGATATATTTTTGGCTCTATTTAGCCACAAAAATTTGGTTTCAGAATAAAGAAAAATATTCCTGTTTTCTGTTTGCTGCCAAACTGAGGCAGACGATTTCTTGTGCAAGCCTTCATTTGTTTGAGAACTCGGTGTCCTGTTGGAAAAATAAATGTTCTGATGGGAAAAGTCTATCAGCGTGTATTGATCAGTCACCAGTGGACTCACAAACATCAGCCTCACCCCTACTGGAAAAGCAGTTCCCAAAGCTTTTGCCAATACACGTGAGGCAGGAGACAGGTCTTTGCTTTTTTTGGTGAGTGAAATAGTTACAGAGCAGAATCTTTTCTGCGAGCACAGTTGCACCGACCTCACCACAGCTGGCATGAATTTTCAGTGCCAAATATGCCGCTTTTTGACCCGGAACAGGCTGTTTGCTCCTTTCTGAGAGCCGACCACCACAAGCAGGACGCAGTGATGTGGGAAGGAGAGCGGCTGATCCGCCATGGTGGGGAAGAAGCCCAGGATGTGGCTCCCGGCTGACAGCAGCACCATCTCTCCATCCTGAATCTATAGGATCGCCTCCCCTTGGCTCTCCTACAGTTTTCCTAATAGATTTTCTTTCCCCCAAAGCTTTTTAATTAAGCCTTTACAACCTTAACTTGCTTTGAACAATTATTTTTTTTTCCTTCTTTTTGGTAAAGGAAATATTATGATCAGGAAGAATAAAACTGCTGTTTTACCTGGAGCTACCTTCATTTTATAGCAGATTAAAAGCAAGATGGAGAGTTAATAATACCAGGAGGGGGAGGGGGGGTGTCAGGGGATGAATACAATGTACATGGGCTGAAGGCAGCGTAGAGGAGATTGGGGGCTGGAAAGACAAAAGCTTATCAGGATTGAAGGCTCAAAAGCAGCGTCAGCTCCTCGGATGATATAAATCACCTGGGCTCCCCTGACACGCTGGTATTGCTGTAGCGTGGCTTTTATGTATTGATTTAAGGGAAAATAAAGGTCAGGAGCTTAGCTGCGGAGGAGGCATCAGGGCTGAGGTTGCTCAGCTCTGGGTGGGCAGTGACGAGCAACAGGAAGGATCTGCAAAGTCAGAAACAGGATGGAGAGGAGCCCCAAAAAAGACACACGTATGCTGGAGCTGTGACAGCCCCAAGGACTAGGAGCAGAGCCCGGTGCAACCCACAGAGGGGAGTCAACTGGAGCCCAATTATGCAGGGTGAGCCCAGGCACAGTCATCCCGGGTTTAGGGAAAACCCAGATTTCAGTCTGGGCCTTACCCTCAGTAATTCCGACCTTTCTCCCCATCTGGACTAGCACACAAAAAATCCCAGAAAGGGCAACGTGGGGCCAGCTGGAAATGGCGCCTGCAAATGTCACGGTGCTGCCGGGAACAGGGTCACTGCAAGGCAAACCTGGGTGTGCAAACATCTCTTGCTAAATCAACTGCACGGAGGTGGTGTCGATTTGGGGGATAAAGGTTTCCTGAGCTGCGTAAAGGCCAGTTCTCTGCCTGAGAGACCTCTGAAAGGGTGGATTTCATGAGAAATGTTTTTTATTTACTCAATCAGCCGCAGCCAGCAGCTGAGCTAAGAGCCGGCAAGCCTGCCTGTAGCGAGCGGCTGTGCGAGGGTTGCTGGCTGTGACGAGGTGTTTGCTGTCTGCGCTGAGATTTGTGATGGTCCCAGGAGGCCCTCGGTGGGTGGGAGTGGGAATTCGCTTAACCTCATTAACTGCGTCCTCTCTGCTGGCCAAAACCACCCTCCGCTTTACAAGAAACGCAGAATTGGTAGTGACAGCCCTCACAGGCCAGGCGCAGTGTCACCAGCAGTTCTCCAAGGGATGGGATGCCGATGGTCTCCTCAGGGCCAGGAGGCTGAAGGACATGGTCCCACCATCGCGGTCCCGCTGTCGTGGTCCTGCTGAGGAGATGTCATTTCTTTGAGGAGGAAGGAAGGATTGTGACATCTCTGCTGTTCTTCTTTCCATCCCTGTCCCCACTAAAATATACTTTGGGAAAAACCAAAAGGGAATGAAAGGGCGAGTGGGTGGGGTACACCCAGCTGGGGGGTGGTGAAGGTGGTGTGGGACCAGCAGTCCCACGCAGCCTGGAGGAGGGGGCGAAGCTGTAGGGCCCTGCCGGACCCAGCTCCCTGGGGTTTATCCGACTGTCTGTTTTCATCATTTCTCTGTGAGAAGGGAAAGGGACCACACAGCAGCAGAAAGTCCTGGAAATCTGTGAGGGAGACCGTTCCCAGCACCCTTCCCTCCGCCGTCGCCCCTGTCTACAATTGGCTATGGAGGACGTATGGCTCCGTATAGGCTCCAACTCGGTGAGATAACGCCTCGCAATTAAATTCCTAATTACAGCCAGCGAATGCACTTTCCCAGCTCTGACCGTCCTGTCTCAGTTGTACATGTGGTCGCTCTAACGGACCAAGTGGACCAGGGCTGGGGCCACCCCATACCGACTGGCTTGTCTGCTCCATCCCCTCCATGCTGTCTCTCCCCTGCTCCCACTTCCGAGGCGTCCTAAAGGCTGCTTGTGCCCTATAACTTTGCCTTTTCTCAAAAAAAACCCCAAACCAAAACACTACAGTAGAAGCCGGGGGAGGAAATTGCTTCAAGTTTCTTAACTATCTCATGGAACAAAATGCTTCTTAAGGCTGTTCAGAGAAAGAGAGGGTCAAATGTCCCACATTAACGCTGATTTACTGAGAGGGCTGGGAAGTGGAAGAGGGAGACAGTCCAGCTGCCTGTCTCAGTGCACAAGGAGCCCACTCTGGGATCCAGGCTGGGGCGTGATGGCCGGTCGCCCCAGCATGGGATCAGGGTGGTGGGTTTACCGGCAGAAGGTACAGCGGGGTGCAGGGTGCTGTGCACCCACGCCGGGCTGCCTGCACCCCAGAGCAGACCTGACCTGCGCTAACACAGCCGAGAGGCAGGGCACAGCTCTCGGCTCTTAGTAGCAGTTTGGAAATTTGGTGACTTTGTGAAGAAAAGAGCAGAAGTTGAGTCCTTTGCGGGGAGGCTGGTGCTGGGTCGGGGCAGTTTCCCTGCACCCACCTCAGCCCGGTGCTGTCCTTCTGGCGGAGAGGAAAGGGAGAAGGCTGGCCCAGATTTGAGGGTGTAAATCAGCAGGGTTCCTCTCCAGAGAGAGCTCAATTACATTGATTTACACTTGCTGCGGATTTGGTCCATTCAACCCAATTAAAACTCCAGAGGAAGTGCAGAGAGGCAGGATGTAATTACCCGCGCTGGAATCCCAGTTCAGAAGAGGAGGCACAGCTCTCCGGATCAAATTAATCCCTGGTGTAACTCTGCTGAAGTTACACCAGGGCTATAATTGGCCTGAAACATTTTAACTATCTCATTTAATGTTATTCATGCTCTGCTGGAGATGAGAATGTTTATCCTAAATGAGAGACTCTAATGCTCCGTAGCAATAATAGAGTGTGAGGTTTATGAGGTTTCTCATTTACAAGGATGCTGGGGAGGCCAGATTGTCACGGAAGATGCGGCAGATCTGGACTCTCCAAATCTTTAACCATTTCCCTGGCTCCTGCGGTGGCTGGCTGTCCCATTGTCCTTCCTCCAGTGTGCCCACCCTCCCCACGCCCAAGCTGCTTTTCCATCTCTTGGAGATGCTGGGGGCTTGTACCCCAGACCAAGCCAGGGGCAGAGGTAGGAGATGTAAAGTGGTAGAAGAGGGAACGGAAAGCACTGAGAGAGACCTTTCAGGATTAAAGCTCCTATAAATCAGCAGAAGCAAGATTTACCACCAACAGACTTGCCTCCCCAGTGATGCTAAAAGAGGGGATTTCCATCCATGAGAGCTGGCTCCATGGCCTTTCTCTGAGTCACTCCAGGGAAGCAGCCCCCTGGGCTCCTGCAAAAGGAGCAGGGTCAGTGCTGCAGGTAGCAGCACATGGAGCGCCACAGTCCCTGCTGCCAGCTGGACATCCCCATGGATGGTGTTTCCAGCTGCCAGCCCTGGGTTATCCACCAGGCTCAGAGGATGGTCCCATGGTCATTTGAGCTGCCCCCCCAGAGGAGGCCTGAGCTCCCCACGGTGGGATGCAGCAATGCTTTGGGGATGCATCTCGAGAACCACGATCCATCCCCTTCCTCCTCTCATGGTGATGCCATCGGCCAGCCCAAGCACACATCCTGCTGCTTGCAAAGCAAAGCCTGCAGGTCACATTCCTCCCTGCCACAGCTGTACTCGGGCTGGTGGCACCCTGCCAGCGACACAGTTTGGCCCCGAACCTCTGCTGCGTGCCCCGCATCCTCCCTGAGCCAGCCCTGGCAGGTACCGCTTACTGCAGGCTCTGCGTCGGCATCACTGGGCTTTTGGAGGATTACAATTATCTGTCATTAAATCGTACTTCCACTCCCCAGGCAGACAGAGCCCTGGTCTTTCCCTCTACTCCCTTGCCAGTGGAAACCGCAGGAGATGCAGATCTGTTTGTTCCAAAGCAATTTTTAATGCCCTGTAGCTTAGTAGAGGCTCGAGCATCACAATTCATTCTGGCTCCTCTCAGTTCCTCTGAGGATATTAGATCCTTCTCTTGATACTTCCTCACTCTTTGTAGATGTTATCCTAGCTTTAATTTCCAGGGCTTCCAGACTGTTTTTAACAATGCTAAGCTTTCGAGTTGCTTCCTTCAAACTTTCTCCAGCCATGCTTTCCCAGAGCCTAAATAGCTTTGATTATTCCCAGATGTTTTTAGTTTGTTAACCCCAGAGTAGTATTGTGTAACGGCTTGGAAAGACGACTGGCAGCAGGCATCCCGGGTTCTCTTTCCTGGTTCACCAAATTACTTCCCGAGCAGAAAATCTATGGGATTTATCCTACTGAAGCAATGCCATTAGCATCAGGTTATCTTGCTATAGAGAACAGGACGAGAGGTGGCCAAAATCCTCTTGCTGATAAAGATAACCCTCTGAAAGCATGGGTCATTTTTTCTACCCAGTTCCTCCTTATCCTCTCTGCTGAGATTTCTAAGCAGGAGGACACGTTGGGGCAACAAGCCCGCAGGGAAGCCTTTGAGTGGGCATCACCGAGGCTGCCAGGCAGCACCTAGTAGGAAAGACCTTGTTCACCTCTAGGCCAGGCTGGATTCAAGCCCTGTCCATTCCTACCCACCAGCCACACAGCCAAAAGCACAACAGCAGCTCTGCTCGGGCCAAGTTTTCCTTGGCCAGGGAGGATGCTGCGCATATCCCGACAGACCAAAGCGTGGGGAGTAAGGAGTTTTACACAACTGGCTGAGCTCCTAGCAAACCTCCGCAGCCCTCCTGACTCCGGCAGTCCTGCTGCTCTCATGCTTCAGCCATTGCATTGCTAAACACACATAAAAAACATCCCCATTCCCACTAGCAGAGCGCCAGGGTGTAGCTGAGCTGGCAGGAGATGCAATCCCTCTCAAGCATCCATAAATCTTCCCAAGATCACCCCAAATACTCCATATTTCTTGGTACCTCCATCTGCCCTGCCAGATCCTTCCACTTCGGTTTCTCAGCCCAGTCCTCAGCTCCACAAAGCCCAAGGTTACTGGGACGGATGTGAATACATCACACAGCGGCTCCCTCCCATATGCGGAGGACCACGCCTGGGCAGGGCGAGGAACAACAACGAAGAAGGAGGAAAACAAGACGGGAAAAGGAAAAAAAGCATCAAGAGACAATATTTTTTTAGCAGAGGGCTAAGCTAAGGGACAAACCAACCTGCCCTGGCATTTCTCCATGACTGCAGCAGGTGAGAAGCAAACCAGCAGCATTAAATCCTTGTGCAGTCAAAGTCACCTGCTGTAGATAGACCTTGCCCCAAGGAAAATGTCCCTGCCTCTGCCTGGGACACAGAGCATCCCCCACACCCTGCCCCACCATAGCAGGGTGCAGCGTGACGCTGAGCAGACATGCCTCAGGCCAGCTCTGTCTGAGCTGGTCAGACCAGGGCTGCACCCAGAGGTGCTCAGAACAGGGAGGAGGTTGAGGGAGGAGGACCAGAAAGCCAAGCTGTGAGTGAAGAGTGTCAGTGCTTGGAAAGCGCAACCAATTTGCTTTTAGTACAGTTCATGCCTCTCCAACAGTGCCTAGAATAACAAATTCCTTCCACCCTCCAAGCCTGAATGCTGGAGGAAGCTGCTGAGAAACTTAATTGATTAGCTGGATGCGTGCACAGAAAAAAATTGCCCAGCATCAAGGAAGTCACTGTCTTGACAGTTCATGCAGACACTGGTGGGAGATTAGAGAGACCAGCTGCAGCTTTTTATCACACAACCCCTTCTTTTAGTCTGGGAACAAGGCAAGGTCTGTTTTGATGGGGCGACCCATTTCACAGTGGCGTCGAGGGGCTGGAGCATTAGGGCCACGTCCACCCTGTGCTCACCACCCACCCAGGGCTTGCTGGGCAGGCACGAACCGGTCCTCAGTACTGGGACTTTCAGCCGATGAAGGGCAGGGAGGCAGCCTGGGGCTGCCTGAACCCTGCCACTTTCCATCCCCAGAGGTCCTATCAGCCCTGGCAGCCCCTGAACAGCAGGAGGAGATGCCCCAAGAGCAACTTCAGCATCCAGGGTGCAGCGTATGGAGCTGAGCACATTGGAGGAGCCGAGTTTCCAGATGCCTCAGAGCATCCTCCTCCCCAAAAAAAGAGGTGCTCAGCTTCCCCAGCCCCTGCAGGCCACCTCCCCGCCTCCCAGCCCCTGCCTAGGCTTTCTGCTTTGCTCTCAGCATCTCTAGCTCTGCCCTGCCTGCCACAGGGTCACCGCCTGCAACTCTGTCACCGCACAGGATTGCTTTCCCCAGTTGGCAAAAGAAAACAAGAAGGCAAAGGCCTGCAGGGGCTGTGAACTCGCCTGTCATGTTCTCTGACAGTATCAAAACCTTTTGCCACTTGTGTTTTTCCCAAACTGTCACTGCTCGTCACACCCCTTGTTTAAATCTCTGATCCTGAAAGCTTCCCTGAGCCCTCTGGAAAACAAATGGAGAGAGCGTGGTCTGTTCTCTGAGGAGATCGGTCACCACCGCAAAAGCAATGAGGCTGGCAACACCAGAGCTCCCCAGAGCAGGTCCAGGCAGAGCCAAGCGTGCCTGCCTGTGCTGCGTGGCTGCCAGAGGTGAGAGGCAGGCAGCCTGCTAACCCCCAGCTTCCTCCTCTCCCTCAAACTGCTCAGCTCCTGCTTTTTTGCCTCGGGGAAGAATAGAAGGGAAAGGAAAGGGCTCGGCCCTCCTGTTCGCTTTCTGCTGAGCAGAGCTGCTCTCCTGCCCTCCACCCCCACCCCGTTTCCCCTAGTGCTGCTATTTGCTATTTGACCTGAGCAGCCCAGAGGAATTTTAGTCACGGTGCATTCCTAGCACAGCATCTGTTTTCTAGAGCAAAACGGGAACAGCTGCCAAGAAACAAATCTTCCCCTGATGCCTGGCACTTCTCATGGATGGAACGAAACTTCTTGAAACCCCAGGGGAAAAGCCACCAGAGCTCATCTGCAGCAAAACCCATCCCGCTCCAGCCTGTCCCCTCCAGGGATTTTTACAGCGTGAGGGGGCTCAGACAGAGACTAATGATCATCATGATAGCATCCATACGGTACCACTTTGAAAGCTTTAAGTGAAAGAGGAGCTCAAGAGAGATCTCTTTAGCTGAAGGCTAAAGAGTACCACAGAGTGCAGTGGGAAAGAGTGCACTTTGGCTGAACCCCCCCCAGCCTCCAAGTCCAACTGTGCCCAGTGTCCTCCTACCTGGCTGGGCCTGTTTTGCCTATTGTAAACGGGCAGGATGAAGTCAGGTAGATGGTGCTGATATGGGACACGCTGGGTTCACACATGGCTTGCTGTGAAAGAGCTTTTGAGGCTTGTCAGGGCTAAGTGAGGTTTGTCCCCAAGAGCTGTGAGAAACCTGGTGCTATCAGAGTCAGACTGGCGAGGAGGGACGCACGTGGGGGTTGCATGGGCTGAGCTGGCTCTCAGATTTCAGGTGGAGGTGTTTATGCCCATGGGATTGCCGCGTGCTTGAATAGCGGAGCTGACAGATGTACATAACCCCTTTCCCCATGAAGGTTAATGTCTCCCCCAGGTATTTACCAAGTGCAGGACAGAGCCTGCAACAGTCCCTCTGCCAGGCCCAGGGGTTTCTTCTCAGATTGCCATGTTTCAGCAGGAGGCTAAAGTACATAGCTCTGGTTACTGGGAGGAGTAAGGAGCAGAACAGCTCAGGTAGCTGATGCGGTCAGGCAGAGTTCCAGCAATGCTTCGGAAGCAGCAGAATTACTCAGGAACAGGAAGGTGGTTAGAGACAGCCAGAAGAGAATTAGGAAAGGCTTTCTGGAGGCCTGGGACCAGCTGAGACAAACAAGCAGCCTCAGAGCACATGTTTTTTTGGCCCTTCCGGCTGAAGGAACAACACTTGCTCTGTGTTTGCTCACATCTTGAATGCGATAGATAGAATAAGGTCAGAAATATTGGTAACCAAGTTTCTTGGAGGGCTTATACCAGCTGACACCTGTTTTTGCTGATAACCAGGTTCCACCCTCAGTCATGGTGCAGAAGGCAGCCTTCAGACAGTATCAAGGCAATATGCTTTTTCCTGTTCACCTTGACTGAGACTGAAGTTAATCTCAAAAGTACCCATTGCAGGTAGTGCTCAGCACTCAGTCTGACAGCAATGAGCCTGAGGGCGGTTCAGCTTCACGTTCTCAGTGCATTGTTTTAGTGGGATGTGCTGGCAGAGGCTCAGTCAGTAGCAGTACCAGCCAGTAACTCACACCATCTCAGTGGTTCAATCAAGTTGGGGCACTGTTTTTCCAACCGTGAAGATTTTTAGGCATGAAGCATGTAAAGGTCACAGTTAGGACAGATGTAACACTGATCTGCTAAAGCCTAAGGCAGTGGCACCAGGTTAACCACAGTTAAGATGCATTTTGGTTTTCTGTGAAGGTAACGTGAAGTTCACATTGCAACACACATCACATCCTTGGTCATTAAAAGTCCTGGGAGATTGCCACAAATGCTGCAGCATGACTAGAGCTGGTGACGGCAGGAAAGTCATGACAGCCCTTTAGCTTGTAAGTTGAAGATGGCAGAAAAGTCTAATCCTTGAAAAAGAAGAGTTCATTTGTGATCCAGCCTTTCAGGCCAGGTTTACATAGCAAGCCAGTCTCAGCAAGACCAGAATGCAGCTTCTCCTTCCATTTCTTGGCTAGACCAGGCCGTTCCGTTATAACAACACAAGCAAAGTCCACTGTCGCAAACACCATCTGCTGAAGAGGAGGAAGGTTTCACACTGTGTCAGTCTCTTTTATCTCAGTGTAGGTTCTGCACAGGAGCTGGCTGGAGTTGGAAAAGCAATAGAGACCCCAGCAACAGCTTTTCCTGGTGCTGTCTGTGGGGAGTTAGTGATTTGACCAGAACAGGACTTCAGAGAGGCAGGACAGCACATAAGCCGGCCAGTGCCTCACGTCACTCTTCAGGCTTTGGTTGAAAGTAGTATCAGGGCTTTCCCCCACCAAACTGCATGAAGCCCCAGGTAACAGAAACAGCCCTGCTCAAGAGCTAAGCCACCCCAGCTGAGCTCAGTCTTTCTGCTTTGGATCTTGCAGCAACAGAAAAAGCAAGGCTTGGACTGGCTGTATGAGGAACGCACATCTTCCCTCCCATCCCGACACGGGGGTACAGCCACACACAAGTCAGCAGCAGCAAGGCCAGCTTCTTAGGCCACCCAACAGGTACTGGAGCTTCTCTCAAACAGCATCTTCAGATCACAGCTGAAGCAGGAGCATCGTTCTAGAGAGTGTAGAGCAAACACAGCAGATCAGAACACATTTCTATAGCAATACAGGTTGCACACACCAACCAAAGCAACTCACAGCAGAGACATTTCACAGCAGAAAGCAGCTCCTCAGCTGTGGGTGCTGAGGTGATATACACCCCACAGCTCACACGGGGCCGAGCAGGATTGGGCCAGAGGGAGACAGGGGCAAACACAAGGCTGGGCAGGAGCACAAGCCCTTTCCCTGGTTGGGCGGGAGCAGAGCAGGTGGGACTGGGCAGAAACGAGCCCTAACTGGGGGCTGGTGACGAGCTGAGACCTCAGGCAGGATGGTGGGGAATACAGTGTTCCTCTGCTCCCCAAGGACCTTGTTCTCATATGTCCTCCTCCCAGATGCACCCTCACTTTCCCAGCCCAAAGGCTCCCCCATGCTGAGAAGGATGGCCTCCTTCTCCTGAGATCCCACACAGACGATGGTCCTGCTCCAGGGCTCGGGATCTGGATCTCCAGATCCGCGTGGAGACTGGAGAGCTGCCACTGATCTCCAGCAGCCTGCGATACCCAGGGCTTCAGATCAAATCCCTCTCAGCCTGGTGCCAAACCAGGATACAGCTCCAGCTCTTCAGCACTAAAATGCTGATTTAGTTAAAGTCATGTTACCAGCTGTGTGTTCAAACAGGAATTACACAGGGTTTCTGCTGCGGTAATGCACCAGGTGCCGGCAGTGCTACCGAGGCAGATAGGGAAGGAGGGGCAGGGAACTGGGAACCCCCATTTCCTGAGAGAGGTGCTCAGGGGAAAGAGGGTCTCCTGATTC
This sequence comes from Alca torda, assembly GCA_008658365.1. Taxonomy (NCBI): domain Eukaryota; kingdom Metazoa; phylum Chordata; class Aves; order Charadriiformes; family Alcidae; genus Alca; species Alca torda. The sequence goes on along the minus strand of CM018086.1, from coordinate 30,271,923 downwards.
TTGCCCTGCTCATGTGCAGGCAAGGTACCCCAGTGGTCAGCCAGCCCACAGCACCTTGCTCCTTTGAGCTCCCTGGCTCCTGCTGAGCTTTGACCACCGTGAAGCTTAAGTCTGGGAAAGAAAAACATCGTCAGGAGCACTCACAGCCACGCAGATGCCCTGGCCATGAACTGGGCTCCTACGGCACAGGGTGGTCGCCAAACTCAGACATCAAAGGTGGTGCCTGTGCCAAACTGCAGCCTCTTGGAGGAAGATGTTAGGGAAGCGATTATGAATTTGGAGCCTTGCAAAGCATGTTGGCAGCTGGATCCTCTGGATGAATAAAACCCTGCCAAAAATTAAGATCTGTTTCTGCAAAGCTGAAACAGCAAACTTGTTTGTCTTTCCTCCTTCCCCTCCCAACCATGTTGTTGTTTTAAACATTTACAGAGACCTTTATAATGTTTAAATAATGATTTGGGAAGGGGGAAATTGTTTACGCTTTTTTTGCCAGCTGCTCCAAGTCAGCAGCACTTCACACACAACTTCTGGTAAATCAGGTGCTGTGGTTTGAGACATTACCCCCCCACACACACTGCCCTGGTTACCCCTGCCTCAGTTTCCCTGCCCCACTGTTGGTCTGGCAGAAGGAACCCCCAGGACCCCCCCTAAGCCTCAGCCATGCCCCCCACCAGCTGCCAGGGAAGGGGGTCACCTAGGGACCAGCGAGCCGCAGCAGCTCCCTCTCTGCAGTCTGCGGGAGGAGTGACAGCGCGTGCAGCCCCTGGTTTGCCAGATAAAGGGGTGTATGTCCAGCTCCCATCATATAACCCCCCCTCTACCCCCTCGGCAGCACTCCCCCAGCCACAGAGCTTGCACAGCAGTGCTGGGCAGCCATGGTGGGGCTTTCTCTCCCTGAGGTGGCAAGGAGAGGTGGAGGAGAAGAGGAGGAGGATGCTGCCGCGGCTGAGTTCTCCCATCCCTGAGCACAAGTGCTACAGAAGATCAGCCATCTCCCACGGTGCATGTTCTCCCACCCACCTCCTTCAGCAGCAAGGCTGCTCGAGATGACAGCTGAAGGGAGAAAGGAGAGCACTCAAAAAGCACAGAGGGAGAGATGGCTGAAGACAGACCGACCCTTATGTGACAGCAGAAGCATTAGGTCAACAGCAAAGCAGCAGCACATCTGTTGGTAATTAAATCAGAAAGGCACATGAGTCTCCCCATCATGGGCAGGTCTCCGAGAATTTGGGGGTTTTGTTGGGCTGACTGAGTTTTATTTGTCACCTGGCAGAGGCTGGGGAGAAAAGGAGTGAGGAAGGCTCCAGGAGAGCTGGAGGCTTTCTGCAGGATGTTTGGACTGAGCAAACGGACAGAGATGTGAGTATGAGACATGCTGTGGAAGCAGGATGTGGGATAGAGAAAATGTTTATACAGTCAACCGTGGGCTAATCCACGGGAGGCTTTGGAGACCATAAAAGCCATCTGCAAGTGGATAGATCGCATTCTCTAGGAAACTAGTGGTTTAAAACAATGCTACCCTCACTCTTTGATCTATTCTGAAGAAATCAGACTTCGGAGCCCAAAGAGAAGGGAAGGATAAGTAGATCCATAAGTTCTGCCCGCACAGGCAGGACCATTCATGGTCTCTCCCTGTACAAGAACTTGGGGCCATCATAAAAAACTAAGGGGAGCCAGACACAGAACAAATGAAAGGAAGCTGGTCCCTCTCACAGAGCAGGCTGACCTGGGCAAGTCCTCCCCACTGGAGGGAATGGCTGTTACAGGTTCACACAGGGACTGGGCAAGTTCATGGAAAACAGTTACTGAAATCTCCATTCCAGAGAAAACCCGTTAGTGGAGGGACTGAACTAGCATCTGGGTCTCGAAGTTCACACCCCTCAAATGGCTGGTGGGGTACTGGGAGATGTATCATAAGTAATCACCTCACACTTGCACTTTCCTAGTCATCCATTTTGGGCATTTCTTGGAAAAACAACATTGGTGTGGATGGCCCTTGGTCTGACGCCCTGCAGCAGGGCTCCCTCAAGGAGACGTCACCCAGAGGCTGCCCTCAATAGATCTTCTGACAGACAGCAGGAGGAATAACTGCACGCCTTTAACCGACTGCCCTCTGTAATCCAGTGAGACCTCAGTTTACCACTTTGAACATGGTCAAATTAGGCATTCGGCCTGCTTCCCCTGCATAAGGGCAAGAAAAATTACCCAATGCGACCTGAAATAATGTGACCTTTCATTATTTAAACACGTTCTTTCCCACTAAGCAATGAACGTAGCAGAGACGCTATTCTTAAAAGTACCTCAAAACAATTATCTCCTTCTTCTGCTATAAACAATGGGAAGCAAGAGGTGAGCCAGAGACATGGCATTCGCTATTCTCCATCTTTAGTAGGAAGAAATGTTGGCAATTTGTACTGTGCTCCGACACAACCGCTTGACCTCAGTGCAGCTTATGCTAATTACTTGCAATAATACACTTGGTCGCTCCACGCGTGCCTGGCATATTTCTTGTATCTAAGCTTGACAGATGAAATATTGCTTATATGACAGTGCAGATTGGGTTGACTGAAGCAATGGCTGGTTGGCCGAGTAATCCAGGCAAACAGAAAAACTGTTTGTGATAAAAGAGGACCTGAGAAGTTCCTCATTAATATTGCCTAGCTATTTTTGTACCAGCTCACTCCCTTTCTGCTTGCCATGCTTTTAATCCCTCAGGCAGACAAAGGAAATAGAGAGGATCCATCTCTTTGGCCAAAGCAAGGTCAGCTCTCAGTTCCTGGTAATTTTTTTATCTAGCATGACCTTAAAGACCTTCTGTGATGGAAATCTTACTCCTGGTTTCACAGCTTTACAGTTTTTCCTACCATCTTTGAGTGCATTTGTGTAGCTGCACACATCTTCCATCTCTTGGTATGCTCTGAGGATGTATATTTTAAATTAAACATATTCATGCATGAAGAAGCTGGATTCCTACTGCTATTGTTCAACAAGTGCATATGTCTGGCCCCAGGTTTTAACCGCGCACGCCCTGCAATTGGAACAACTTGTTGTGTGTTCTCTGTTCTGATCGGCTCCTCTGAGGAACGAAGCTGTGAACGCAATCTGGCTGGCTTTGACAAGATGGTCACTTTGCCTAGCTGGGACATCAGACCTGAAGCGATCAAGTCAGTGGCTGAAGCTGCCATTTCTTCTGCTGTTCAGCACCATCGGGAGGAGAAAAGGGAACCTTTTCTCTTCTTCGCCTGCAGGACTCCATACCGTAGCCCTGCCTGCAGATACCACCATGCTCCCAGAAAAGCCATCCCTGCGTTGCAGATATTCTGTAAAATAAAGGTCTTGTTATTCAATGTACAAGGTTCAGGCTTTAGACAGGCCCCAGTTACAGCAGAGCATTTCTGAGCCTGCTAAAATTCTACGTAAGCACACAGGACACGCTGAGGAGGAATGGGTTTAAGCGTGTATTTAACATTAAATGCAGGCTTAAGAGCTTTGCTGCTGGGAGAAGGGAAGGACGTTTTGTCTGCAGCATGCTTTGTCCTGTGCGGAAAGAGGTTGCTCGTCTGCTACTGAGCTCCAAAGAGTCCTTTTGGTATTTCTTGGGACTGAAGCAGCAGACACCAGGATCTGGGACCTCGTGGCAGGCTTTTTTTAACACTACAGATCTTTTCTCTCAGAAGTCTGGCACCTGAAATACCAGCAAGAGATCTCCAGCCGTACCCCAGGGGACGGTTCTTTGTGCACTGCTGTGCACGCAGCACATGTAACAGAGACAAGCATCAATCCAGCTACCCCCTGCACCTCGGCGCCTCCTCGTGCTTCCTACGCTCCAGCCATGCAGGGGGCTGGTGCCTGCCAGACGCAGTTAGCAATGGGGGACTCGCTTTTTAATGTCTTCAAATACCCTGGTTTCTTCCCCTGGCCATATGTCGGAGATGATAACCACAGCAGGGCGGCTCTGAATGAACGGATGCTTTGTTTCTCCAGGCTTTGTGGAACCCTGTCTGCAGGGTGGGACGGGGACAGGCAGAGCGGGAAATCAAAAGGAAATCAAATTGCTGTCAGTAAGCATGGGGAGCTTCTCCCTGGAGGGACTTACACCAGCCAAGAGGGGAAATGGGTGGGAAATTGGGAGGAGATCTTGTCCTTCAATTTAAGCGCGGGATCAAAGCCCAGCTGAAGTTGGAGAGGTTCTGTCATTGATTTCCGTTTGTCTTTCCGCCTTTCCCTTCTCTGTCACATATTCTGCCCATTCTCCTGTTATCTGCTCTAGGGATAACCAAATACCCTACAGCAGAGCTCAGGCTTCTTTGTAGAGGGTGGTGCTGTGGCTTTGCAGGACAGATACTAAAGTGCCTTGAGAAAGCAGAAAGACGGGGGCTTAACGTAGCTGGAGGAAGAAACCCTCTCCAGATCCTCTGACACAAAGTTGAGAGCAGCCCCAAAACATTCACACGTAGGAGATCTCCATGCCTTTTTAATTGCTTTCCTTACTCATTCAGCACAAACAGAAGTCCTTTCAAAGACTGGAGCAAGAAAATACCGTAACTGATGGAGATCGGCCACAGGAGATCTATCAAAATTATGTCCAAATTACCTTTGGGAAAGCATTGCAACTGCCTGAGGAAGGAGAATACGTTCAACCAGAACTGTTCAAACCAGACTGTAACTCCCTTTGCATCCCTAGGAAGGTTCACAGATTCTTCTGAAGAGCCACCATATTCTGCTGACCTCTGGGAGGCTTCGCCTTGTACTGCAGCTCCCGGGTGAAGTTTGAGCGCCAGAGATGTGTGAGACATGGACGCCCTCTAAAGGGAACTGCTGAGAAAACTTGACTCGAAGTTGCAGAGATTTAAGAAAGTATGGGCATGGGTGAGGCGACGACCATCTCCCTTCATCCAGGGTCTTTGTTCTGCCTCTAAAATATGCTTGGAAACACTATCTATGCACTGCACCCACGGATAATGACAGCCAATCTACTGCTCACTTAGCTCATGCTGTTCTGAGCTTTTAATTGTTGAGTCAGTTCATTACTTGGTACCTTGCACAGCTCATCCATTTATAGGCACAAGTAGACAGTTAATCTACGGTCTGAGCAGCTTCCACCCAAAAATCAAGACGGTGGCAAAGCTCTCAGCACATCTGAGTCTATCTTCTCTCCTTCCAGGATCTGAACTCCGCACAAGGGAGGATTTTAGTTGCTTTGTTTAATTTTAAAAACCGTATGTCCCTCGGGGACTTAAAGGGCTAATTCTAGTTGTGGGGTTTTATGTATTTGCCTACTCGGAAAGCTAAAAGTAGTCAGGCAGATTGCCAGCCACATCTTCACAGAGCAAAGGCCACTTCAATGAAGGCTGCGTTAATGACTGCCATTCTGTATCATCATCCGCCTTCCCACCGGGCCAAACACCAGTGGGACAGGCTCCTGCAGGGCAGGAAGGCGCTCAGAGGGCCGGGGAAGACCTCGTAGTCAGCCACTTGTGTTGGAAGCTGCTTATTTTTAACAGCAGGTTGGCATCTCTTTACAGCCTTCTTTCACCACTGTAAAAAAAAAATTAAAAAAAAATGCCTCTTGCAGTCTGCTAACTTTTTAAGAAAGACTTTTAAGAAACAATATGGGCCATTCTGGAGAGCTAAGCACCCATGAGTCGGGTTAAATCTATGCTGTGGAGGAAAAAACCCACAACCATCAGGTTCTAAAATAGAAGCAAGGCCAGGAGGATCCAGGCACTAAAAATAAACGTGAAGTCACGCTGCCTTTCCCTAGGAATTTGACTGCCTTGCCCGAAGAGGGGCCTCCCAGAGCGCAGGGCCGGTGCGGGCAGCAGCATGGAGCTGTCTCCCTGCCCTCGGAGGGAATTCGGGAGCAGAGAGACACCCAGCTTCTTGGCAGGGCTTCCCTCCAGCTCGCAGCACTCTGCTCTTCAGGATAACAGGAGGTGTTGCTTTCCCAGATGCAGCAATCCAGCAGCCAGGTCAGGCAACAGAAGAGTTGGCCGCACCGTACAACGCCAACGTAGGAAGCTTACTCTTGCTATCTCTGCAGGGAACCCGGCGGCTTTCCACCAGCACATCTTCGATTCAAATGCCCCAAGGGACTGTGAATCCCCCACTTTTCAGACATTTCAGGGGTGACACCCATGAAATACGGGGCTTTCGCCTGTACCCAAACTTCTCTCCTCTCAGACTCAGGTTTGTCTCCTTTCTATTTCCAGTCACTGGAGCTTTTCACCACAAGAGTGGATAAAGCTTTGGGGCAAGAAAGTGGGTATTAGCTGTTTGTATTTTTTCCCCCCCTTGGTTCCATTTGCACTTTCTTATTGTTCATAATCTACAGGATCCTGTCTAGCTTTCATGGCAGTTTTTAACAGCGAAGGACAATCATAGTACATACTGGAAGCATCACATATTCAAAGCACGGCACATACATTTACTAACTAACCTCTGACTAATCCCCAGTCTCCAGCTAATTAGTCTTTTTGAAGTGTGCCCCTTCCTACATGAGCTAATGCTTGTTCAAGCCTTTTGAAGCATTTAGCGTGCTAAGTACAATCATGTGCGTCTCCCTAGTAAACAGGGCACATGAAGAATGAATAAATGCAATTAACGAGCAGCATGACAGTGCAAAAGCTCTGTGTGTGGAGCCCAGGCCCAGCTCTGGGCTGATGAGCCTGTTATCGCTGGGGCTGATGGGGGCCTACAGGAAAGCTGGAGAGGGACCTTTTAGCAGGGCATGTAGTGATAGGAGGAGGGGTAATAGCTTCCAGCTGGAAGAGAGGAGATTTAGATTACATATCAGGAAGAAATTCTTCGCTGTGAGGGTGGTGAGCCCCTGGCCCAGGTTGCCCAGAGAAGCTGTGGCTGCCCCATCCCTGGAGGTGTTCAAGGCCAGGCTGGACGGGGCTTGGAGCAACCTGGTCTGGTGGGAGGTGTCCCTGCCCAGGGCAGGGGGTGGCACTGGGTGATCTTTAAGGTCCCTTCCAACCCGAACCATTCTGTGATTCCATAACTGTGACCCCATCCACCTCCATGGCTTCCCTGTGGTGGCTGCTGAGCCCCTGAGCGAGGCAACAGCCGCAGAAGCAGCCTCTGGGAGAGTCAAGCCTCACTTTAGTGACAAATTACACACACTTATTTCTTTGTCTTTCTCCTATTTGGCATTGCCAGCCAGCAGAGAGAGGACAGACTGAAGGATCCGGCCCTGCTCATGACTCCTCTCAGAGGAGCCCCGTCCCCCAGACAGCCCCCCCGACACCCCAGGGTCACCCGGACGTCCCAGACACCCCCCCGACACCCCGGGGGCCAGCCCCGGGGGCAGGGTGCCGGGGTGCTGGCGGAGGCCGGCGATGGCGGCCGCGTCCCGCCGCTGAGGGACGGGACCACACTTCCCATCAGCCCCCGCGCCTCTCGCGAGACTCGGCGGGCGCGCGCGGCCCGAGCCCCCTCTCTCTCCGCGGTGGCTCGGGGACGACATGGCGGCGGGGCCGAGGGCGGTGAGTGAGGTGGGCCGCCATCGGCAGCCATCCGCGGGCACAGCGGCCCCGAGGGGCGCGGGGACAGCGGGAAAGGGAGCGGGGCACTCTTGCGCGCCGCTGCAGCTGTCTGGAGGGGTGCGGCGAGGCCTCGATGTCTGCCTCTGGGGCTGTAATGGTGCCTCCCCCACCATGGTGGGTGGATGGAGGCAAGGCCCGGCTGCGCTCCGCGGCTCCTGCTCGCTGCCTGGACGGGGCTCCAGCCTTATCCGCGCGGGGGGCGGGGGGAGTGCTCCTGCGAGCACGGCCTGGCCCGGGCGGTGCTCAGCTCGCAGGTTTTGACTGTGGTTTTACCGATTCTTCCCCAACTGTGGGAGGGTATTTAATACAGCGGCTGGTATCGCGCAGCTTGATGGTACAGCGTCTGCGAGCAGCGAGGCTTATACCGAGCCAGCATTACCCATCACGCGAGACCAAGTGCCCAGGCAGAAGGAGATCAGTGGGGTGAGTTGTCCCCAGGTGTCCCCAAGCGTGGTGGCTGCCCGGGTGAGGAGCCCCCAAAGCACAGAGTCAGGAACAGGCTTGGGCTTTTGGGATGGCCCCGCGTGGTCCAGGTTTGGCTGCTGTGGAAGCTGAGCAAGTGATGATAAAGTTATCCCTGTCTGAAATTAATCTTTCCTCTGTGGAAGCATGACTCTGAGGCTCAGCATTAAAGACACAAAGGTAAAAGAACAGTCTGTTATGTGAACTGACTCTCTGTCCCCTTCCTCTCTTTCAGAGCATGTCATGGTGTCGAGCAAGGGTAAAAACACTCACCTGCCTGGGAAGCTGATGCCCTCACTGGACTGACAGTAAACCTACACCAGCTGCATGATGGTGAGAAACACCAGCATTTGTCTTGTCAGTCTAATTTTCTCCTCTTGCCGGGATATGGAAGTAAAACTCCATCATGTCAGATGATATCCTTCTGTGTCCCTGACCTACTGGGAGGGGATATAAAAGCCTAATGGCTTGATTAATGTAATTAAATCAATCAAGGCTGTAGCTTTGTGGCAGCTGCCACCTGAGTGTGCAGCCCTCTGCTGCCATGGAGCACAAGTTGAAAGGCAGCACTGGATGAATGGGAATTTTACTGTCGGTGGCTGGTAGAGCACCTGCTTGTCAGCATGGTCCGAGATGAGCAAGAGTAGAAGGGATTACAAGTAGGAGGGATTGGATGACAGCCCATTATGGAGATACTTGACACAGTTCATCTCATAACTGTATTTGTCACAGAAATAGACCTAGTGAAAGAGTAATTGTTCTGTTTGCCTACCTGGAGGTGCCCTGGGACAGTTTCAAACTTGCATCGGGTTGCGGGGGCTGGGGAGGTGCAGTTCACATACAGCAAAGGGTCATCCTGGAAAGGGCGCACCCTGAAGAATCCTTCCCCAGAAGGGATTTATCTGTCTTACGTTTGCTTAAATGCATTTGTCAAGATAAACCCACAGACAATGTACATCCTTGATGAATGGATTATTCTTGTGTGCAATGAGAAAGCTGCATTTAGATGTTCCTGTATGATGACGAGGAGGATGTCTGCTTGAAACAGGTAAAAAGAGTCTCAGAGCTGGTGGGTTTTTTTTGCCAAGCAAGGATTTAAATAGCATCCACCTCCTAAAGTTTCTTTTCTCTGAGTGAGACAACTCACTGTCAGATGTGCTCTTTTGTCTTTTTGTTCTGTGCTAAGTTTGTGAGACAAAAAATGCTTTCTCTGAAGGAAAATTTCCTCTCTTTAATTCCTTCTCTGTGACCCAGAGCTGTTTTTTGTCAGAAGGGGTGGAGAATAAAGGAGCGGACAGACTGTTTGAAGTATGATTGCTAATGGTGTTCAATGCAACTTGTATTTAGGAGGAAATCGTCCTGCAGAATCCTGGGGCTGTACCATTGCCCAAAGACCGCGTTGGCAAGAGGGCAGCTGCTAAGTTGGGCTTCAAGATGGTAAGAGAATGCTTCAATATTGCATGCTGCTCATTTTTAATTCATTAATTGTATGTCAGATCTGAAGGCAGCATGACTCATCTGCTGAGCAGAATACCTAGTCTTCGAAAGCATACTAGGAAAAATACCTCAGGAAGAACACTGGTCATGAGCCTGTCAACATCTGGGTGTCTTTGCTGTATGTGATTTTGTAGAACTTGAGGAGTTTATATAGCCAAGGGCAGGAGAGAAACTGAGCCTGTGATGTGCTGTTATCCCTGTCTGACAACTCAGCTGTGAGGGAGAAACAACTGTTCACTGAGGCTTATGTATTTCCCCTTAGCGGGTCTCCTACCCCTTGCAAAGACTCAGGTGACGCGAGTGGCACCAGTAGGGCAAAAGCAGCGTCCCTTCCCTTTCCTCCTGCCCTTGCGATGTACGACTGCAGCACAAGCCCTGCCCCAGACACACGGGCTGTTCAGCAGCCAGCTCTCCGGAGCCCAGATACAACAAGGCTCAGGTACAGGGAGTATAAGCACTGGCTGCTGTTGTCATAGCGCAGTTTGGATTTATGAAGAGCTTTTAAGTTGTGTATCCAAACAGTGAGGCACAGCGGCAGGCTGAAGGGCAGATAAGAAATGCATTTTTATCTTAGCTGATGTAGAGTCACTGAATACACACGCTGTAACAGCACTTTGTCTCCAGGTAGCTGACAGCTGCATTCTGCTAAATAATTTCACACTTTATTTAACAGAATTTGTATTTGTTTGCAGAAGATCAATAAAATTTAGTGACAGGCTGACCCGGCAGACTTGACGGCAGTGGACTTCCTTAAGAAATCAAGGTTGGTATGCGAAAGGGGAGGGAATGGTACTGCAAACCAGCAGTCAGAGTGGTTGCTCTGTCAATAGAGCTGTGTTCCAAGTTTTACCAGTCACTGGGAAAGAGCACCTGGGGCTTTTGGCTTCCAAGGAGTAAGGGGGGAAAAAAGTGAAGAGGCAGCCTGGTGATAAGTAGGAAAAGCAAAAGCTACTTAGTGCTTTGAGAATAGAGGGGGGCAGGAATTGTTTCAGAATGAACTTGTTTAGGAAAGTGGTTAGAGCATTCTTTGTGGTGTCTCCCAACTCTAGAAGCAAGAGGGAAGATTGTTCTGGAGCGCGTCTCGCAAGTTGCCACTGAGATGTCATTCAGAAGGGTGTAAAACGGCCACCTGTGCGTAACTGCGGGCTCCTCGTCCCGGCTCCGTGATTTCTGCCACCACATCATGGGTAAGTTCCCAGTAAAGCCAAAGAGGATTTGGGTACTAGTGCCATTGGCTGGGGGGGAGCAAGTTTTTGTCTCCCGAGACCTGTACTCTCGATGAAATAGTGGAAATTGGGAGCTTTCCAGTTGACAGTTGCTTTGCTCTGACACTATCTTTTTTTCCACTAGGACCTGATCTACAGCTGGCTGGAGGAAAAAGTGATTCCCTGCTGTCTTCTCTTCCAGAATAAAATAAGTTACAGAAAATACTGGGAGTTGAAGTTGAGTTTTTGTGTTGGTTTTTTTTTTTTTGGTAAAGGCTGTCTACTTGAACAGAAATGGTTTTGAGCAGGTAGAAAGGATTTTGGGTTAAAATGCTTTCTGAAATGCAAGCAGTTTTGAGCATACCCTTCATAGCAAAACCTGCTTCTCCCTGATACTGAAAAGCTTAAGTGTGTGCAGATGCTGAAAGTTGAATAAAGGCAATTCATGGTAACGGTGTGACAAAACTACTTACAGCTAATCCAGGACGTGACAGAAATGATTCTTGTGGTCTGCTTGGAAGCTGGAAGGGAGAGGCAGTAGAACAGCCATCAGGTTCTTTGTCTGGTAAGCGCTTAAAATGGAGTATGTTTAACTCCAGGGCTGGGCTACACCCTTGGCGAGAAAAACCTCCCTTTTTGAAATGGGAAAGGAGGGTGTGCGTCCCGAGTTCCTCGTATGCACAAACAGCTCTGCCCACGAGCTGGACGGGATTCCTGGCAGGATGCTGCACCGTGACGGCGCTCCTTTTGCAGACCTGTTTGTTTTGCATCTGCGCATGGAGGTGCTGCTGATGCCCACGTCCAGAGTCACCTGCATGGTCTGTGCCGAGGCTCGGCCAGAGCTGGTTTGAGGAGGTTTTAGTGCTGTCTTGGTCAGGTGATGCGAGGATCAGGCTCATTCTTGTCATGAAAGAGGTTTTGCTGAGCGCTTGTGAATAAAAAACAGGCCTAACAGGCTGCCTTGGTACCATTGTAAGGTGGCCCTGATGCAAACAAAGGTTAATTTGAGACCTGGGAACACAAGATGCACTCTAAGCTAGAGATTACATCTGAAACAGGCTTAGGGACTAAGCTTCGGTAATGCTCATTTGAACTGGCTGGGAGCAGCCTGCTGCGCGCTGGAGGGGGGTTGGAGGTTCCCTGGCTCACGGCCAGGCTCTCTCTTGCCATCGCTGCAGTAAATCGCTCCTCCCCGGCTGACAGTACAGCACAACCGCATCCCAAGTGGAAAAAGGCTGTGCTCGGAGCTGCTCCCACAGATCCGTCACAGCACTGGGCACCGGGCCTCCCTGCCAGCCCGTCTCCACCCTTTAACCCAGCTCCCATCCCCGCCTCCGGGGCTGTTCCCCAGTTGAGGGCTCGCTCTGCTACATGCTACAGCCCCTCTGCTGCGGGAGGTGGGGGGTTTCACCCCCACCTCATTTGCCAAAACAACAGAAATAGGCGTAAAAGAAAATGATCATTCAACATTTATGTAATTACACAAAGCGGGAAAGTGTCTCGGATGGCACCGCTCCCACTGCTGTGCCGTGTCAACCCTCCGGCCACCACCAGCTGGAGTGGCCTCCCCAGCGCGTCTTCCTTGGCAGCGCTGGCTTACCTGGGATGGCTGAAGGCGTCAAGAACTTCACCTCCTTCAGGCTGTTTGGGAGGAAAGTGACAGTCACCTAGCCTGACCCAACGAGCTAGCGGGTTCCCTGACCCACCTGGCGTGGGGCTGCCTTGACAAAGCACTTGGAGGGCACCACAGGGTCCCTGTGCGCGAAAAACCCAACAAACCCACTACCACACGGGTGGGCTGTAGGCCAGCTCTCATCTCCAGGCTGCTCAGAATCACGTTTCTGACATCCCAGCTGAGCTGCAGCATCGCTGCTCGTAGCTGTTTAAGACCCTTGCTTGAAAACACCATGACCTAGGAAGGGGAAAACGACAGGGCACGCTGTGCGTCTGTCACAGGAGAGGGCAGCCAAGCCGCTGGCTTTCCCACTGATCATGGAGGCAACCAGGTCCTTCTGGAAAGTGGCACACGTCAACCTGGCTGGAGTTCAGGCTTTCTGGAGGCCAGGAGGGAGGTGTTTTCCAAACACACCACCTTCCCGTTAGCTGGATGATCTAGTCTCCAGTGCAAGGATTCAGCATGCCTGTTGTGGTCCCACCACGGCGACGGGCATTTGAACTGGGGCACGATGGCAAGGTGAAGGGCATTCTTCCAGCCAGAGGATGCCACACATACACATCTCCAGCATCTTCCAGCCCCTTCTGTGCTTCCCAGCCATGTTCATGGGGCTGGGAGGTCACAGCCACATGTTGTGGTGCTTCTTGGTGCCCCAAAGGCCACATTCAATCACATTGAGCCATGAAGTGTCACTGGAGATCCCTGAGGAAATGCAACATTTCTCCACCAGCTTCGGCTTGCCCCTGACCATCACACCACCGCTGCAGTGTGGAAGGTCTGCTCCTTGGGCTGGCTGGCCAGCTGGGGAGAGCCCTTGCCAGGGAGAAGGTGGCCTTCAGGAAAGAGGAGAAGAGCCACAGGAGTCCTTGGACTTGCCCCCGTGGGCAAGCACCCAGCCTCACCGCTGGTAGAGGGTCATGATCCCTGCTTGGTGCAGCCTCCTCCACAGCGCCGCCTCCAGCATCATGTCGTGGTTGGCATAAAACACCAGCGGCTTCTTCTCCAGCTCATAGTAGTGGTCCGAGAACTGCTCATAGTTGGCGGTGATGAACCCGTAGGCACTGACCTGCGGGGAGGGAGGTGGGACAGACAGACAAGAGACAGGGTCAAGGCTCCACTTCAGGTGATCCATGCACTACGACCACCCCCTCCAGGGACAAGAGGTGGCAGATGTAGGACAGTCACCAGGACACACTGGTCCCCACCAAGAGCAGCTGGTCACAAGCCCCCAGCAGCCAAAGGTGGGGGTCGCCAGGGGGAAGGTGGCCCCGTGGCCTCTTACCTGGTCGCAGGTGTGGAGCGCGGTGAGGAGCATGAGTGCGCCGGTGCTGGGCATGTAGAGGGAGCCGTACTGCGTGTTCAGGAGCTCCGACCGCAGGAACCTGCCGGGGGACATGGACAGTTGCGGGGGGCTCATGGTGGCAGGACACCCTGGGCCCCAGCACCAGACCCAGCAGCACCCAGCACCCATAGAGCCCCCACTGTGCACTCAGTGAGGCAGGAGCACCGAGTGAAACATGGTGCTCGTGTGGATTCTCTGATGGCTGCTACTAAGGTTCAGCTCATTGGCCGCAGGTTGCTGAAAGGCACCCGCCTGCTGTTTGAAATCACCCCAACCCAGGCGCCTGCCCTTGTGAAAGGTAAGAAAAGACAATCCCTTTGGGCCCTACCTCTGCTCCTGTTACACTAGGTCAAAATTTAATTTATTTTGGGAAACGGGAGGCGAGGTGAGAGCAGTGAGGCTGTGGGAGCCTCCCTGCCGTGGGGGGGGGGGGGGACGTGAACTGTGCTGCAGTGAATGGGAATGGCGGGGGACAAATCTCTCCGCTTTATCCACAGACAGCAGGACAGAGGTGGTTCCAGTGCCTGGGGAGGACTGGGACTGGGCTTTGATACTGGGCAGCCACCGAGAGAGCAGCAGCAGGAGGCAGGCGGTCTGCGCCCAGCCCGGAGCAGAGCCGGGCAGCAGCCGTGGTCCTCATCATCCTCACCTCGCTGTCAGGTACTGCAAGAAATCAGGATGCAGCAGCTTGAACTTCTCTGCAGATGCCTCCGGTCCAAAATACTTCTGTGGCCTGCAGCGGGGCGAGGAGAAGGGCACGATTCACGTCACGGGAGTCTTGGGGCTACTTGGGGTTTATCCCAGCAGGGACAGACGTGGGGTGAGGGCAGGCAAGGCATGCTCCCTCCGGTGAGTCACCGACGGTGCTGGGGGGATCTTGGGGTGCTACTCACTTGTCCCCTTTGTCCGAGCCCTCGGGGACTGGGCTGCCCTGGATGGCCGACTTTAGCATCATGTAGTCGCGGATGTCCGAGGGGATGAAGATGTACCTCAGGTCCTGCAGTGGGGACACAGATGTGGCACTTGGGGGGGCTTTGGGGCATTGCCCACACCAGCAGGGCAAGGACTGAGGGCTCCTGAGATGGGGAGAAGGTTTGGGGGGCAAACCCAGCCTCAGGGGACAATTTGGGGTCACGTCCCCAACAAGCCCTTGGGGTCTCACCTTGGCCTGGGGTATCTGGGTGAAGCCGTACTCCTCGTAGGCGATGAGGGAGTTCTTCATGGTGTTCACCGTGAAGCCATAGAAGGAGATTCTGGTCCCCACGTCCTCCTCGAAGCCTTTGATCACAGCACCGTTGAGCCTGTGGGAAAAGCGCAGGACGCGGGTCCAGGGCTGGCCTCTCCCCAGTACCCATGGCCCCATCCTGCCCGGGACCCGTCCCCACCTGAAGACCAGGTCGTGCGCATCGATGGCCTTGCCCTGCCGCGAGCCGTTGAGGATGCCGCCGTTGCCCACCACGGCGCAGCGGATGCAGCCCCCGGGGAAGGCATCCCTGTCGAAGAGGCGCCTGTTGGCGGAGGCGTTGAGGAGCCGGAGGGTGCTGCCCACCACTGGAAGGGAGCAGGATGGGGCCGGTCAGTGGGGAGAAGGTGTGCACCAGCCCGCGCGAGCATGTGCGCGCTGAAGCGTGCAACAGCAGGCACAGACAAACTTGCACAAGAGCGCATCCAGGAGCGGCACACAAGAAAGCTCACGCCATCCTCATGTGGGAGAGGGGTCTACAGGTGGGATGGGGGGACACCAGCCAGTCACAGAATCGTGGAATGGTTTGCGTTGGAAGGGACCTTAAAGATCATCTAGTTCCACCCCCTGCCATGGGCAGGGACACCCCCCACTAGACCAGGTTGCTCAAAGCCCCATCCATCCTGGTGCCTCCTCTCCCAGGCCTGGTGTCACCCCCTTGCAGCCCCCCACTTTCCTAAGCCTGCTCCAAAATGGCCACCTGAGCCTGTGCAAGGCACGGGGACGCATCCAGACATCTCCAGCCCCAGCCCTCTGGATGCTGCTGCCCGCGCTGGCCCCGTCCCCTCCTAACAATGTCTCCTTGCAGCTGCCACCAGTTTGCCCCCCCCCCTCCCCCATCCCAAGCACTTCCCAGCCCGGGGATTGAAGCCGGCGGCTGCCAGAGAGAGCAGAGAGTGGGTTTGGGGTGGGAAGGGAAACAATCTCCATCCACAACAATAGAGCGGGTTGTCCGAGCCCCTCCGGCCCCAGTTAATAATCATGCAGACACTGGAGCTTTTATTCGGGGAAAATGTCACAAGATGCAGCAAACAACGTTTGCAAAACTGTCCCTTCCGCCCCGCGCCCTGGGAGGCGGAGTGGGAAGAGATCAAGGTCCCTGGCTCCTCTGCAGGGCTTCTCTGCCTGCCCCATGTCTTCAGTCCCTTCTGCTGGGCTCCCCGGGCCCCTCGAGCTGCCCCACACCCTCCCGTTGCCCCTCTGCCCTATCCCCTTCCCCCCCAATCCCGGTTGGGTCCATACCTGTGTGGGACAAGCCTTGCCAGCCATAGGGGACATGTCGTGTCTTCAGCCTGTCCCAGGTCTCTGGGGTGAAGTGCTGGTCCCACATCAGCACGGGGGTGTCAAAGCGGAAGATCTCCCCAAACTTGGGGTCTGCCTTTGCTCTGGCCATCACCGAGTGGGGGCATGGGCTTGGCTGGGAGGGAGGAGGATGTCAGTTCAGTCTCCAGCCTGGGTCTACCTTCCCTCTGACATCTCCAGCCCCCAGCAGGCACCAAGGAGAGGACAAACCCACAGAAAGGCTCCTTGTCCACCATATGTTCTGCTGGGTCCCCCAGGCAGGTCACTGCCTCGTGTCTCGGTTTCCTGCTGCAAAGCTCCCTGTGGTACCCAGGACCAGGGCTGGGAGGACCAGGGCGTACAGAGTCACCCAAGAGCATAAACCCCATGAAAGACTCAGCACCTCCTAGCGTGGGTACCCCGCTAAAGGCTTTTGCTGTACGAGAACAGCCCAGCTCTGGTCCCTCCCAGAGCCTGGTTCACCCTCACAATTCTCCATGCTGGGCTGGTGGCCCAGGTGTTATGGGGTTGGAGGGAGCGGGTGATGCTGGCTCCAGCCTCCACATTGAGGAATTGCTCGGGGAGGGGCTGCAACCACAGCAGGGGGACCTGGGGAGAGCCACAGGCATGGATGGAGGAGGTTGCTCCTCCACACACACAAGCAAAACCCCTTCCAGACGATGCTGCTCCTCCTCAGCTTCACCATGCAGACCTTCACCCAACAAACCCCAGCAAGGAGAGGGACCAGGGACGCTAACGGCACTGTGCTAACGATTACCTGCTTTCTGCTGGGCTTGGGCTCCTCCAGCTCACCAGAAGGCTTGAAGGACTTCCCACTGGAAAGAGGGAAACGTAGAGCAGAGTTAAAAATCCATCACTTGGGCACTGGGGAACCGCACGGTGGGCAGGGGGCTCCCAGCTCATGCCAGGACCACTCCGTGCACCTTCCTCCTTACCTCTCTAAGTCGCCTTCAAGGTTCCATCTGCTGCTGCCGGCTCGGCGTGATGTCCCCGGCAGAGCCAGGACCAGCGGCTCCGGCTGCAGCAGGCTGGGAGAAGAAGCCAGTGGGGGGTCAGCCAGGGAGGTGACACTGAGCCACCACACCCTGACATCCCCCCGCCTGCGAGAGCCATGGGGCAGGGCCATGTCACCTCCACTTGGGTCCCCTCCACCACTGCTTGTGCTCCCCCACCCCCGTCTGCGCGTGTTTCGGCAAGTGGAGAGCCGTGGATTTGCAAAATACTGGGTTTATGCAGAAAGCAGCTGCCGTCTCCTGGTGGTCCCACCTCCAGGACCCCCACGTACCAAAAACTGCACCCAGCCCAGCCTGCAGCCTTGGGGGGGTCCCTGCCGAGACCTCCCTGGCTCTTCCCACCATCCCACCCTTCCCGAGCCCGAAGGGGACGGGGCTGGGACAAGCTGGGCAGGTCAGCAGGAGATATTTAGTTGCTCCCCTGGAGAAGCAATTGGTCTCGGGGTGTACGGGACCCCCCCTCGGCCCCAGAACCAGCTGGGGCATGCTCTGATCCTTCATTTAGCACTGGGGGACAGAGACAGAGCATCTCGGGGTGCCCTGAGCCCCGTGGGGCCAGGCAGAGCAGAACCGGCCTCCTGGGGGGGTGCGTGGGGCTGGGGGTGGGCAGGGTCACAGCCTGGCGAGCAGGAGGTGGGAGCCCACCGGAGGGGAACAGGCTCCCATTCATCCCTGCACAGAAGGGCCCTTCAGAGCCCCCCCCGGCGCCGCCTCCAGCCCAGCCGGCAGGTGCTCAGGCCAGAAGGGGGGTATTGTGGAGGAGACAAGGGCCCCCTTGTTACGGGATCTCTGCTTGGGAGCCCGGGGACAGGTAGAGGCAGGTGGGGAGCGGAGCTCTGCCTCCCCCCCGGCCCCCGCCGGCACGATGCTGCCCGACGCAGCGGGCATTGGGTTTCCGTCCCTTCCACGGTCCCTGTTGTCACCAGCGGCACCCACAGCCCTGCCCAGGAGCAGATCCAGACCCGTTTGCCACCCGAACCCCGCTCCGCGCCACCCCGGGGGTACGGCATGACACGGCAGGACAGCCCAGCGCCTCGTCTGGTGCTGTCACCGGGGCGGGAGCATCTCCCCAGGCGTGGACGGGGGGACAGGGACACACGGGATTTAGTCCCAGCTCCCTCCTTGCGCCGTCCCAGCAGGGCCAGCTCTGGGCGGGGGATGCTGAGGGCAAAGGCGTCCTCCACCAAGCACCGCCAGCGGAGGAGGGCAGCTTTTTAAATCGAGCCAGTGCGTCTTGCCGCGGTGTCCCATAAAAAGGCAGCTCCCCAGAGCCCCCACCATCAAAACCACAAATGCTCCAGCCCAGGGGCAAGGTCCCCAGGGTAGCCCTGCCCGGTGGCCACATCCTGCCCTCCAAACACATGCAAAGGGCCATCCTGCTGCGTACAGGACAGGAGTGCTGGCAGCGGGGCTGGCCCCAGAGCCGGGAAGGGGTCGGGCACGGCACTACCCCCACCTCCCCTTGCAGCCACCAGCTCATCCCGGGAGCACCGGAGCTGGCGGAGAGGAGGGAGGGTCCACCAAGGTGGGATCGAGCCGTCCCAGGGAGATGTCGGAGCAGCAGTTTTCTGCAGGGCCTTTCTGGTGGTACCACCACGAGCATCTAAATAAACCCAAACTGACCAAACCTGCCTGTTCACTCGGCTTGCGACAGGAGCAGGAGCGGGGCTGCCCTGGCAGGGTCCATGCACAGCGAGGCACCAGCAGGGAAAGGCCACCCAAAGGCTGCGCGGGACCTTGTGGATGAGCTGGAGGCTGCTCTTTCAGCCCGTCTCTGCCAGGCACATGCAGCACACACCGGTCCGGGCAGAGTCGCCCGTGCAGGAGTCTCGCAGCAGCTACAAGGAGAGCTCTGCACACTCAGTCAGCTCAGCCCACCCCCACCGAGACCCCCAGCCCTGCTTGCTCCCTCCATCTCACGACCCAGGTGATCCCCAGCCCACCAGCCTCAGGAGCAGGAGCTTATCGACATTACCAGCACCTGAACGACGGACCAGGGACTGAAGAAACCTCCCTGCTCCAAACCCAGAGCCAGAGCCAGCTCCTGCAAAGCACCGAGCTCCCCGGAGCCACACACCCCCTCCGCCCAAAGCCCCCGGTTTGGCCACCCACCCATTTTTTTGGCTGCAGAGGCGCAACCCACCACCAAACCCCAAAAGCCGTTACCTTCACACACCGTGCCCAGGCTCGCGCTGCCCAGGAGCCCCACACAAACAGCCTCTCCCGGCCCCGCTGCCTCCCCAGTCCTTCCCCATCAGGCTCCCCAGCTGCACGCCTCTGCCCACCCAACCCTCTGAGCTCTCCCACTCTTGTTTCTTGGTACTTCTTCCCTTTCCCTTTCCTTTCCCCTCCCCAGCTCGTCCCAGCGCCCGCAGGACAAGGCAAAGTCCCGGTCCCTGGCAGCGGGAGGGTGCTGTGCTCCTTTCCGAAAAGCCTGGGATGCTGCGGGAGCAGCTGGGGCAGGGTGGGGGGCTCGGTGTGGCTGGAGGAAGGTGGGCACAGGTAGCACGGTAGGCTGGCTCCTGCTGATGTTCAATGGGATCCACCTCCAGCCATGGCCAGACACGGTGTGTGACACTTGCTCATCCCTTTTTCCAGGATTTGTGCTAACCTGATCAAGCCAATCTCTGTGTCAGCACCGCCCTGCACTCGCATCCCAGCCAGGGCTGCTGGAGGCACCTCCCCAGCATCGCGGCACCCATCTTGCCTGTGCCCGCTGCCCAAGCCCTGCCGGGGAGGGCGTGCGGTGGCCGGGCCCCCCCCCCACGCCCCACAGCAGCTCAGCGGCACGTCGGGGAGCCAAATGCTTTGACGTCACCCGCCAGGATGTGGCGAAGCACCTCGTGATGCTTGGTTGACTCAGAAGATGACAACCCTCCCCAGGACCGGCCGATGCACAATGGGGCTCTGGGGAAGGAGTGGCCCGTGGCTGCCCGGGCACTAGCGGAGCCAGCCAAGCCTGGGTACAGTCTCTCACTGCCGTGGCATTCACAAATATGACGTCCCTGGTCCATGGCCACCTCCCATTTCCGGAAGATAACACCGTTTACGAGTGTTGTGAGCATACACTTCAGTCTTATCTCCTGCAAACACTCCCAGGGCCCTGCAGAGCCATTTGAAGGAGCCGAAGCAGCGACGTACACATGTCCTTGGAATCTGTTTGCTCCATCCCACTGCGAAGGGCCAAGCTCCAGGAAGCATCCTCCCACGGCACAGAGCCAGGGTGGCACAGCGAGGCCGGACACAGCTCCGCACTCATCCTGTCTGCTCTGATACTAAAGCCATGAGCGGTCCCGGCAGCTCCCTGGCAAGGTTTCAGGGAGATGGCTGGGCAGGGAGCAGGATGGGGCAGTGCCCAGCCCAACCCGGGGGCTCTGGGGATTTGGCTCCCTCCAGTCCCACTGACTGCAGGGTGGCTGGCTCTGCGGGGACGGGGGCATTTCACCCATCTCCGTAAGGTTCTCACCGCTGTCACTGGCTTTGCGCTGAACTGGAGCTGGACTTGGCATCTTTGCATCAAAAGCAGTGGCCAACAGGACGAGGGAGGGGATTCTGACCCCTCTGCGCTGGTGAGACCCCCCTGCAGTGCTGCCTCCAGCTCTGGGGCCACCAATATCAGAAGGACACGGACCTGTTGGAGCGGGGCCAGAGGAGGCCACAGAGATGCTGCAAGGGCTGGAGCCCCTCTGCTGTGAGGACAGGCTGAGAGAGCTGGGGGGGGTTCAGCCTGGAGAAGAGAAGGCTCCGGGAAGACTTTAGAGCTCCTTCCAGTGCCTAAAGGGGGCTGATAAGAAAGATGGGGACAAACTTTTTAGCACAGCCTGTTGTGATAGGACAAGGGGTAATGGTTTTAAATGAAAAAAGGGAAGGTTTAGACTAGATGTAAGGAAGAAATTTTTCACTCTGAGGGTGGTGAGACACTGACCCAGGTTGCCCAGAGAGGTGGGAGATGCCCCATCCCTGGAAACATCCCAGGTCAGGTTGGACGGGGCTCTGAGCAACTTGATCTAGTCAAAGATGTCCCTGCTTATGGCAAGGGGTTGGACTAGACGACCTTTAAAGGTCCCTTCCCACCCAAACTATGCTGTGATTCCATCTGGCCCTCAGGTGATTTGGTGCTGGCAGCAGCCAGCATCAGTCGGGGGGGGTCAGCTTCCTCACGACCCTGTTCATCCCTCCATAAGTCTGTGTGGAGACAAGGCTCACACAAACCTCCCCGCCGCGACGTGGCTGCCGGCACCGACGCGTGAGCTCCCCCAATCCCCCCTTTGTGCCCTGACGGCGGGCAGAGCGGGAGCCGTGACGGTGCGGCAGCCATGCGAGGCTGTCCCGGTTTCACCCCCGGTCCCGCGTCCCTGGGCAGGGCAGAGCCCATTCCTTCAGATGCGCGGCTGGGGCCGGACAAGCCGCGATCACGGAGCGGCGTGTTTGTAAACACAGGGAATCGGAGCGATGGCGACTCGCTCTGGTTTGGGTCTAGCTTTAGCGGTTGGATCAAAGCCATGAAGAAAAGCCCAGGAGAGGTTTGGAGCACAGGTCAGCTCCCCGTTACCTTGCCCTGGGCTCCTCTCTGGGGCTGGATGAGGGGATGGGACCCTCAGTCCCATTGGTTGTGGGGCAGGAGCCCGGGCTGGCTCTGTGGTGGGGGGACGTGGAGCTAGGGTAGGTCCAGGCAGGGTTAGGCAGTGGCTGCCATGTGGTGGGGGGAACCCACCCCGGCTGCCATTCCATGGGTCTCCTCCGCACCCCGCTCCCGGGATGGGCCATGGACCCTGTGCCAGGGCACGGCTAATTTCCATTCCCAGCTCCAGCGTAGTCCTTGGGCACGTCCTGTTGCCCTCTTGGGCCTCAGTTTCTCTTCTCATGGACATCAGTTGGAGCCCTGTGTCCAGTTCTGGGCTCCCCGGTGCAAGAAGGACAGGGAACTGCTGGAGAGGGGACAGCAAAGGGCTACCAAGGTGATGAGGGGACTGGAACACCTCTCTTATGAGGAAAGGCTGAGGGATTTGGGTTTTTTTAATCTGGAGAAGAGAAGACTGAGGGGGGATCTTATCAACGCTTATAAATACTGAAAGGGTGGGTGTCAGGAGGATGGGGCCAGGCTCTTTTCAGTGGTGCCCGGTGACAGGACAATGGGTAACGGGCACCAACTTGAACATGGGAAGCTCCATCTCAACATGAGGAGGAACTTCTTTGCCCTGAGGGTGGCAGAGCCCTGGCACAGGCTGCCCAGAGAGGTGGTGGAGTCTCCGCCTCTGGAGACATTCCAAACCCGCCTGGACGCGTTCCTGTGCCACCTGCTCTGGGTGACCCTGCTCTGGCAGGGGGTTGGAGGAGATGATCTCCAGAGGTCCCTTCCAGCCCTGGCCATTCTGTGACTCTGTGACCAAGCTCTCTGTGGGGAGCTGCTCCACAGCTCAGCCATGATCTGCCCCAATCACCGTGCGTACAGGTCAACCTCTGCCCCGCCTGCTGGGGATACCTCTGCTCCGCAAACCCGGCAGGAGAGGGGATCCCTGCCTTGGGCAGGACAGGAGGGGGCAAGGAGAGCTGATGGCACCCAGCTGGGGAAGAGGGAGCACCTGGAGCCCAGGCAGCCCGGCCAGCTGCATCCCCAGCAACTCCCAGTGTAAATCTGGCTGCGCTCAGCTCACCCCGCGCAGGACCAGCTCCGGCCCCCACAGCATCGCCCATTCCTGGGCAGCATCCAGGCAGTCGGGCTCTGTCACACCGATGGCACCAAAGAGCACCCAGCGTGGAGGCCAGGGACACCCGTAGGACACTCCTGATGCTCAGAGGAGAGGAGGGCGGCTGGTCCCTGCAGGCCAAGTGCCGTGCAGGCTCCTGCACACTCTCCTCACTCAGCCGCCTCCCCAGGGCTCCCTGGGGGTCCCCAGCACCCTCGCCCACCTGGGACTGGGGAGACTTGGGAAGGGGCCTGTGGAGGCTGGAGGATGCAGGGAAGGCAGACGTGACGGCGAAGGGGGAGATGTAAATTGCTGGAGTATGGGAAATGCCACAGCCCCTGGGAGTTTGCAAGCCGGGGGGTGGAGGGCGGGGTAGCCCTGTGGATCCCCCTCTCGGGGGGAGGCAGCCATGCCTTATCCCTGCAGTGGGGGGCATCAGTGCGGCTCCATGGGGGCCCAAACCTCCCCGCAGGACAACCAGCCGGCTCCGATGCTAGCCCAGCCCCGCAGGGACTCGGGGGCTCCCGGGGGGTCTGGCTGCCTGCCGGAGGGGGTTTGACCCTGCCGGGGGCTGAGCGCCCTCCGCCGTCCCCATCCCCAGCAATGGTTTCTTTGCAGTGTGATGGGCTGAACCCCCGCGGGGACCCCTGCAGCCCCCCCCTGGCCCTGGGGTCCCACTCTGGGCACCCCTGGGCTCGGCTGGTGGCCGCGGGCAGCACCCGGTGGCCAGGACACCTCGGGGGGGGGGGGTTGTGGGGGTGTGGGCAGAGCCTGCTGCAAGCCCATTTCTCAAACCAGCCACCAACCGGGGACACAGCTGGGATAACCTGCACTAAGGGGGCCCACACCGGCACCCCAGATCCCCCTCCCCATCCCAGTGCACGGCACCTCACGCTGGATTTGCACATCCCTGCCTCCCACCCCCTTTCCCCGTCCCCCCCCCTTACCTGGCTATGATCCTCTGGCTGGCGGGCGACTCCACCGTAGCGTAGTAGTGACCGTAGAGGAGCAGTGAAGACGTTAAACCCACCAGGAGCAAAAAGCAGAGCCGTTTCCAGTGCGGGGACCCCATCCCAGTCGCTTCCAGCGCTGGAGGGGCTCAGGCAAGCGGGAGCGTGGGAGCCTGCGCTGCCTGCACCGGGCACGCTGCCGTCCCGCCGCCGTCCGGAAAACTTCCCGGCCCTTCTCCTCTCCCGGCTCGGTGGGTGCTGACGCCGCTCCGGCCCGGCTCCCTCCCGCCCTGGGTGCCCAGCTTCACCTTGGAGCAGGCTGGGATATTCCTCCGGAGCGGTGGGAGGGAGGGTGTGAGCCGGAGGGAGGAGGCACCAGGCTGACTGGTTCAGACTTGCTGAGAAAAAAAGCACTTTTGAGCTGCTTTTTCTCCGAGCTGGGGATTAAACATTTACTCAAACCAGCAGGGAAATGCGCTGCTTCTTATTTTTTTTCTTTCTTTCTTTTTTTTTTTTTCTTTCTTTCTTTTTTTTTTCCCTCCTTTTCATGCCACCCACCCACAGCTCACAAAGCACGGAGGTTCCCCCTCGCCGTAACTTTCTTGCTCAGCTAAAAAAAAACCACGCGCTTTCGCCATCGGCTCCTTCCCCACCGGCAGCAGGCACAGCCCACGCCAGCACCCGGCGACCCCACGCCGCGACCTCCCCCGGAGCGTCTGCTCTTTATTAGAAGTTTATCAGAAACTCTAGGCTCCGAGGCGAAGCCGGGCTCCGACCTTGGGGTGCCTGATAGCAGCTCGGACCGGCACCGAGCGCAGGAAACCCCGCCGCCGCGGGAGCAAACCTGGTGTAAAAAGAGAGACAAGCCGGGGGGGGGGGGGGGGACGACGACACTCTGGTGGGGTGCTGCCTCTGGGTCCCTGCCCGCTTTCTGGCCGAACACATCGCTCCCCCCCACAACGTGGTTTTGCAGCAAACAAAACCCTGCAGGTCTTTGTGCCGACTTCGACAAACGGTTTGGGCTTGTGGTGGTGGGGGAAGGCAGAACGGGTTTGGGGGGTTTTGGGGGGAAATCCAAATGAAGCATTTTAATATTTTCAGAAGGGAAGGTGCTTCAATTTCTTATTTGAACGAGTATTTCGAGATTACTTCAGTTAAACTCATCTAAACATAGCAAACAGCCCTGCGAACTAAAGGATATGCATACCGAAATGTTTGTTACAGCGGGGGAAGGGACTCGCAAAGGAAAACAAGCTTTTTCAGTCCATCTGCAGTGATATGGGGGGGTTGGATTTTTGGGGAGCCAGCAGACTTGGGGAGCGGCAGCATGGTGAGCCCCGCTCCATCCAAACCCTCGGCCCTGCGCCCGCCGCTCTCTGAGCACCCACGACGTCCCCCCAGGGTGTCACCCACCTCCAGCCCCTCCCCAAATACCTGCTGGCGTTATCCAGACCCAGAAACCCGGAACCAAACCCCGTCCCTGCTCCCAAGTCCCACCTGTGCACTCCCAGTGTATTCACGGCTGAATTTTCCCCAACTCTTCTTATCCACCCAGATCCAGCCGCCCCACACTTCCATTCCTCCGGCACAGACACCATTCCGACAATGCCGCTCGTTCAAAGGATGATAAATGCAAAAAAACATTTCATAGGAATCTGTTTCCATCTCCATTTTCTTGCATTTCTGCAAGTCCCCCACCTGCCAGCCCTGCTCCTCTGGGAATTTTGGCTGTGGGGACGGCAGAGTGTTGGCATCCACGAAGTGCCCAGTTTGCATCGGTGACAATGTCCTGGTGCGAACACAGGACGACCCAAGGCTGGCCAGTGGTGGCCTTGTTCCACAGGGAGAGTGGACATTGGACCCAGGTCACTGTGAGGGGATGGTGGCCAGGCTGATTTTAAGGAAAACTTACAGACAACAAGCCCTGGCGTTGTGTGGGGGCCGGGGAGCTGTGCCGGGGGGGGCTTGGCTAGGCACGCAGCATCTCGGAGAAGGAGAGAGCAGGCAAGAAGCAGGAGGACAGGTCACAGCATCATCGCTTGGACACGCAGGGATGAAATCGGGTCTAAAGCCCAGCTGGAGTTAAAAGTACAAAAGAATCACAGAATCACAGAATGGTTTGGGTTGGAAGGGACTTTGAAGATTATCTAGTTCCACACCCCTGCCCTGGGCAGGGACACCTCCCACCAGACCAGGTTGCTCCAAGCCCCATCCAGCCTGGCCTTGAACATCTCCAGGGATGGGGCAGCCACAGCTTCTCTGGGCAACCTGGGCCAGGGGCTCACCACCCTCACAGGAGAGAATTTCTTCCTGAGATCTAATCTAAATCTCCCCTCTTTTAGTTTAAAACCGTCCCCCCTCATCCTATGGCTCCCCTCCCTGATCCAGAGTCCCTCCCCATCTTTCCTGGAGCCCCTTTAGGGACTGGAAGGGGCTCTAAGGTCTCCTCGGAGCCTTCTCTTCTCCAGGCTGAACGCCCCCAATTCTCTCAGCCTGTTCTCACAGCAGAGGGGCTCCAGCCCTCGCAGCATCTTTGTGTCCCCCCGCTGGACCTGTTCCAACAGGTCCATGTCCTTCTTGTGCTGAGGACTCCAGAGCTGGACACAGCACTCCAGGTGGGGTCTCCCCAGAGCAGAGTAGAGGGGCAGAATCCCCTCCCTCGACCTGCTGGCCATGCTTCTTTCCCAGAAGGGCAAGAAGAGGGAGTTAACACGTACCCCAGTAGCAAAAAGCAGCTCAGAGAAAATGAGGGACCACTGATGGAACAATTTGATGCTTTTTGCCTCTGTGTCCACCAGCAAAGCCTGGTCCCAGCCCCTGGGGGTACCGGCACAGTCTGGGAGAGACTCAGGGCCAGCGGAGGGGGTACAACAGTCTGGGGTCCTGCTCAAAAGTGCTCCAGCCTGGAACCTGTCCCCACCCAGTGTAACTTAGGGATCACCTTTGTTCCCTCTGATCCGATGGATTCGCTCCCTGTGACCCAGCACCTCGGCTCATGTGCTCTTTAGTGCTCTTGACTCGTGCCCTTCGTTAACTGTGGTTAATTATTACCAACTGTTACAGTAACCCACAGGGGACATATCAAGGCCTGGCCCTGGAGGTGGAAGACCGATGGTCCAGAGCGAGTGGCCTGGACAAAGTCAGGAATTTGCCATTCGGAGACATTTATGGCTCAATTATGCAAACGCTGGTGGAGCAGCAGCTCCGCTGCATTTGCCCAGAGGGATGGAGGAGCTGGTTTCCTCACATCGCTCTCATCTCTCTGTTTCCATGATATATGGTTTTCTACTGCTTGGTTTTTTTCCAAAGGGGTGAAAATGAGATGCACGGTTCTTCATCTGCTCTGCTTGTTTTGTGCCACAGTGAATTTTGGCCCATGCCCCAAAATTAAGTGGTGCCTAATTTAGAAGTTAAATAAGTGTGAAAACCTTTTCGGATGATAGTTGCCAAATAAAGATTAGGAAAAGAACACAAAAGAAATCACAATGAAAACCAGCAAGTATCATTTTTAGCCCGGGCTTTTTATTCCAGTGATTACTTCTTGGAAAGAAAACCCAAGCCATCCACATGGCTAGAGAGAGCGAGAGGAAAATAAGCACATTTTGCACCAGCTGGCTCTTGGCCACGGGTTGGTGGAAGAAAATCTTATGGTCTTTGCCATGATGCACTGTCCAGCTGGGAGAAAGACATCTTCAAAAACGTCCTGGAGGATTTCTATATCCCAGTTTGCTCAGCACGGGTCAGAGGTGCATTTAAGAAAGTGCCAAAAATCTGCTCGTAGGAAATTTCCCTGAAATGCAAAATCTGGACCTCGGAACTCGTTGCTGTGTCGGCCCCGCTGGAGAACGCAGGGCCATATGGCTGCCTGCGGAGGCAAGGCTGTCGCCTAATGAAAAACTCGTCAGCAGATGTCTCAGGAGGCTGATGCACGGCCCCTTCCCCACGGGGCAGGGGGGGCAGCGAGAACGCGCCTTGGCCGAACCTTTTCCCGCCAGGTCCCCTGTGGAAACGGGCTCAGGCAAAGCACCTGCCCGCACTAAGCCTGGACGGTGCCGTGGATGCTCCCTCACCGGCTTTCCTCCGATTTTTAGGTGTTACTGCAACCGAAGTGACTGCAGGGAGGATGCTTGGACACGGGGACCCACGTGACGGCGGTGCGGTGGCAGCGCTCAGCCGCGGGTCCGGAGATGCTCAGGGCTGTGCTCAGCATCACCCCACGGCAGCTCCGAGCGCTGGGCTCTGCCTCGCGCGTAGGGAAAGGGGCTTGGGGATGCAGCCGCGCAGGCAAACTGACGTGCCCCATCTTTGTGCCAATCTGTCGGGACGCGGCCCATCGGGGAAACACACCCTTTAGTCCCCTCGGGCTCGTCGCAAAAGCAGGAAGGTTGTGGGGACGAGCCACGGGGTGGGGTGGCAGGTCAGGACCTCACACGCTGTGGCAGCATGTGACTTATATTGGCTGGGCGCTGCTGGGGCTCAGCCCAGCTCTTATCGCAGAGACACCTGCGCACAACAGGGCCGTTGGTGAGCCCTAGACACCATCGACTGGGGCCAAGATAAGCCGAACACACAGTCCGAAGGCCATCCCTTCTCTGCCAGGCACGAGGCAACCTGTGAGGCTCTGGGTGATGCCCTGGAGGGGGGCAGAGCTGGGAAACATCTTTGAGAAATTAGGGTGACATGACACAGACAACTGCCTGCCTCTCTCTTGGCTGCTCTGGACCAGGCAGGGCAGACGTGGACTGATCCTGCCCTGTCTCAGCGAGGCAGACATCCCTGAGGTCTGCTGAAAAAGGGGAGCCTCAAAGCCACGGGGCCAGGCTCTGTCCCCAAAGCTGGGGAGAGGGGACACCATCTCTGACTGTGGGCTGGTGCCAGCCCCTTGTCCGCCTGTGCGGTCCCCACCTGATGTGGCATGGCTGCCGTGGGAGGGATGGAGGGAGTCTTGGGATGTTTCCAGGACTCAGTGTCTTTCCAGGATTTACCACCCGGAAGGCTGAGTCAGGAAAGCCCTGCAGTACCCAGGGTCCTGCTGCCCAGACTGGCAGAGAAGCCCAGGCTACCACAGACCCTTGGCTGGGAACCAGGGGCTGCTGCACCCCCAGGAGATATTTGCGCTGCCCCACACACAGAGATCAGGGCTCACTGCAGGGGAGGTCCTCGGAGGTCATCTGGTGGTTTTTGCACAAAAAAGCCATGAGCTGCTCCTTTATCTCATTTTCCCTCCCCTATTATCAATAGTTTTTCTGGTCCAACTGGATTTCTTTGCTGCCACATCCCCACCACACAGAGAAGGTCAGCACGGTGGAGGTGAGGAGCAGGAGCCTCCCCACCCCTGCGCACTGAGGGCCTGCCCCAAACCTCTCTCCACTTGGGGAATGTAAATAGCATCTGTTTGGTCACCAGCATAGAGGTTTTTGCGCTGACCTGGAGCCAGCACACGCCTCTGCTACACTCCCAGGGCACCCGGTCAACCATGGCTGCTTGAGGGTGATGCACCTGGAGGAAGCACCTGCTCCGTGCTGGGAAGCCAAGCACTGGTCTCCAGCTCTGCCTGCTCGGTGCCTCAGTTTCTTGCCCAGGAATGAGAGAGACAGAAGTGACAATGTGGATGTGCCACCATGGCACAAGGCTGCCTTGGAGCCATGTGTGGTACACGCAGTGGCTCCCTCCGGCACCTGGTTGGGTTTGGTCTTGGCACCCCAAGCCCCAGGACACGGTGCAGAGCCCATCTCATCCCTGCTCCTGATCAGCCCAACCTTTCAGGCTCCGGAGAGCAGGGTTGGGCTGACCAAGAGTGGGGACAAGATGGACTCTGCATTGCCCGCTCGTCCCCAAGGTGCATCCCCGTCCCCCAGCCCAGCAAGTCCCGTCCATCTCCTTCCTCCTGCTTTGGCCCCAGCCCTGGTGGAGGAGCTACGTGCCTGTGAACATGCAGCAGGACATTGGCCCTGCTTCTTTCTGCTACACAGGCCAGCAGTCACACCGCAAAAGGGGAAGAGGTAGAAACCAAACAAAAGATTCGAAGCCCTGCCAGGAAGGTGACGCCGCAAGAGCTCCTAGGTGATTTGTTTCCCGCAACCTGGCAGGGAATATTTAGAGGCTGTTAACTTCTGGGGAACCCAGGGAGGAGTCAGGCACGGCTGTTCCAACGGCTTATGGCACCCACTGACAGCTTTGCAAAAAAGTAGGGCTGATTCTACAGCAACTTCCAGGCTGAAGCACAGTCGTGTTATTTCTCCCTCAAAACAGACGTCTCTGTTTAAATCCGGCAGACCCCGGAGCTCCTGGCTGGCAGCAGGGAAAGACGTTGCTGGTCGCTGGCTCTGGGTATCACATCCATGCACGAGGAGGAATCACTGTGTCTGAGGCATCTCTCAGGATGCCAGACCCGGTCCCGCCGTTGGTCCCTCCAGTGCTGTGCCACGTTGCACAAGCCAAGGCTACACCTCTGCATCTGTGAGGGTGGCACTTGCACATCCCAAACCTCTCCTATGCATGTCCCCGTGTACCCCAAGGAGCTCCTATGCCATCAACCCTACCGGCAGGCAGGCATTACAAAGTGAAGGATGCTGGGGGACAACAGTGTGGTGCAACACGGGCAGCTGCAGGGCTGCGCTCGGCACCTGGACACGGCCTGTGCCAAACCTGGATGTGCCAGACACCGCACGACGCTCACAGGTCCCTGAACAGGAGCTGCCACCTGGTGGCACTGGGACAATGCTGCTAGCCTGCCAGCCACGAGGACCTGGATGGGGACATTTGGGGTGGCCCTGCATCATGGCACCAACTGTTCAGCTGTGCTGGGGAGGTTGGGGCTACTCCGGCACAGCCCAGCATTGCCGCTTTCGCCTCGGGACACACACCCAGTGGTGGGACTCACACAAGTCATGGATCCTGGCTCTCCCCAAGGGTGCTCTGGCTGTTGCTGCCCTCCATGGGTTTTGCTACACTAGTTTGTGCCAGGCTAGAAGTTGGCAGGGAAATGCCACCTCCAAACCCCCTCGATGTGCCATGGCCACTCCAGACCTGATGTCGCAAGGTCAGGTGGCTCTGGTGAGATGCAGCTGGACTTGTGCTCCCAGGGACGTGTCCCTGTGTGCACTGCACCTTGGCCAGCCCACGGTGGGATGGGAGGCCTTGGTAAAGGGGAGACAGGAGCAAAGCGAGGAGGTGAAGGGGACCATCAGCTCAGAGCCACTTTTCTGGGGCCAGAGAGCATGTGGTTTAGAGCTTGCTGGGAAACTCCAGACCTCAACAAAGGGCCTTCTCCAGCCAATATTATCCTGGGTAACACCAAACTATGTCAGCTGTGCTGAGAGGAGAGCCTGGAGGGAACAGGTTCTGCTGGTGGAGAAAGTCTCCCGGGAAGTTTCCGTCCCCGGACTCTGGGAAGCCTCAGCCAGTGGATCTGGGTGCTGGGGGAAAGCGTGGACTGGGGGCTGCCAGCCCATCTCCAAAGCTTCCTCCTCGCCCACCCCAGTCCTCTCACTCAGTGGGACTCAGGCCCATCCCACTTCCCAGAGGAGAGAAAAACAAAAGAGGAGGAGGGGGAAGGAAGGGCTCTAAGAGAAACTTCTTCCAACTTCTCGGGAAGAGAAAAGCCCTATTCAGGCAGGAAGAATACCCACGCGGAGCTGGTCACTAAGCAACCTGCAGCAATTCGGTACAGCCCAACGCACGGGCAAGGAACAAAGCTGCCTCACTGCCCTCCGAGAGCCCAGCCAGGGGAGTGCTGGGCAGGGAGAGCCTGCAGGGCATGGGGACAGGGGCTGAGACACCCAGCAGGGCCCAGGGATCCTGGGTGCAGGAGTTTCACCTCGGTTGTCTCTGGAGGGTGACTAGCTGCCATTGGGCTACCCCTTCACGGGGAGGACATTTGCTGCTCATGAAGGATTTCTGGTCTGCTCTAAATCCCGTAGCTCCTCATGGGTCTGGTGCTCACATACATCATTCCCAACAGAGGCACAGTACATTTCGGACACTGCGGGGCTCGTGTGGGCAGAGCAGCCAAAGGCAGGCTACACCCTCTCCCAGATAAGCTGAATTCTTCATGTAGATTATCAATGTGGGGGGTTGTTCTTTGCGAACAAGCTTAGTGAGACATGAGAAACTGCTTGGCCTCTCCACAGCACATGGAAAAAAGGGACAAAGGAAACCGGGCCTGGCAAACCCTGCTGACAATCCCTGCTGAGATGCCTCCGTCGGAGCCCGGGGGGGTCCCTGGAGACGCTGGTGCCCCCAGCAGAAATGCTGCACAAAAGGAAAACCGCTCACAGCCAGAGCAGGTCCACTGGAACCAGTCAGTGTGCAGCTGGGTCCCAGTCCAGAGCCTTATGAGCCGAGCTAGATGGTCTGGACCTGCCTGGACACTGGAAATAGCTTTTTGCCTGTGTATTAGTCACAGGGAAAACTTCCAGCCCCTCCACGCATTTGCCTCCAGCATTTGTTATGCCCAGAGAGCAGTTGCTGGGACAAGGACAAACTCTCCAGGTCTTTACCCACTTCCGCAGGGAGGTGTTTGGCCAGCTCTGATCCCCATCGTGTGACAGCAAGGTGGACAAGTAGGGGATGCTCAGGTGTGTCCACACAAGCTGCAGAGAACCTGCAGATGGAGGTATTCAATTAACACTCAGTCCTGCCCTTTCCTGGCTTCACCATCCACTATCTCAGCCTTTAAGCAATTGCTTTGGATGTAGACTAAATAACCACATCCCACAGGGCTGCAATGAAAAATCAGCTTGGCCAAAGCAGTGCCATTTATCTCATTTATTTATTCACATGTCCTGCAGCCAGGGGAGCCCCAGAGCAAAAGGCACCAAGTCCGGCACGCCTGCTGCACCATGGAGAGCATTTACCAGCCCTTGAGCTGATGGTGGTGCTCCTTCGGAAGTGTCATGGTGAGGTCACACTGGGAAGCAGAAGTGAGACTCATCCTCTCTCAAATTAGTCACCTGGAAATGTCCAGTCCATCCTTTTTATCTGCAGGGAGAAGACTGGAGCAGCACCTCCAGGAATTAAGTCAACCTGAGACAGGATCTGTGTGTCCACCTCAATCCACTGACTGCAGAAGAAGCTTCCCTTAGACAATACACCCAGCTCCAAGATGGGCACCACTAATGGAGAGGATCCACCCAGAACAGAAGTACCCCCAGCCTGAGGAGCATCTCCTTGCAAAGACATAAAACCCGGATGAAGATGCAGGACACTGGACCGTACACTACCCAGATCCATCCTAGATTCTTCTCTCCCAAGACCAGTGCCTAAAACCATCAGCAACAGTCTTGCAGCATAGCCAGATGGGACATCCTTGTTGGTGTGCTGTGTTTTCTTGCTGGCTTGTAGCACTTGCACATTTGTAAAGAGAATAAAGGTGCTGAAAGAGGGAAATAACCTTGTGGGGATGAAATGTGCCTGGAAGTCCAGAGCTAACCTTGCCTCTGGTGGTCCTCTTCTGTTCCCAGTGAGGTGTTGTTGCGATTTCCCAGGCAATGGTCCTTGCCACGCAATCACGATCTCTGGTAAAGCTTCATGATATTCTCATCATGAAGCTTTTTCCACACTTGCTTCTCCAGGTTAAAGTCATGGTTAGTGTAGAAAATCAGACGTTTCCAGTCCTTGTCATAGTAGTGATCCGAGTACTTCTCGTGACCCTCTGTGATGTAGCCATAGGCACTCACCTGGGAAAGATGGAGGGCTCACTGGGGAGAGGTACGAAGGACGGAGGGAGCTAAGTGAAACAGGAGACGCAGGTCCCAAACAGGGAGGGAGCACAGGACAGCGATGCCAGTGAGGGTTCCTTTGAGTGACCCTCCATGGGGGTCCAGAAGGACTAGACCCTGGATGCTGGATCCAGAGATCCAGCTCTCCTCTCACTGCCTCCCTGGAAGGCAGGATGGTTCTCAGGCCACAGCAGGCTTCACAACCTCTGTGTGAACTATTTTGGCACTGTTTCTCTTCGATCTGCTCCCTCACAGCTGACAAGAACCCATATAGCCTCAAGGTAGGTGCTAGGCAGAGTTGGAGCCACCCCTGCCCTGTCCTGTCATCCTATCCCCCTTCCAGATAGTGCTGTGTGCAAGAATCATCATGCCCTTACCCGGTCACAGAGATGGAGGGCAGTCAGCAGCAGGAAGGCCCCCGTTGTGGGCCTGTACAGACGCCAGTAAGGCTTTTGCAGAGTTTCAGATTTTAAAAACCTGCAGCAGGAGAGAAGAAAGCACAGAGCAGTTGCTGGGTGTGGTGGTTCAAGTTGGGCACACCTTGCGTCCCCCCCTGTAGTCTGTGTGGCATCTTCCCTCCTTGCAGCAGTTCGTGGCCATAGGAGGCATTTCAGACGAGCCATGAGTATGCCCACATGTGTGGGTACCGCTGTGTGCTCAGTAAAGCACAAGGCCAGTCCAGAATGCTCCATCACCTGCACCGCAACCTAAGCCCAGCTCTGCCCCAGCTTTATGGAAGTGGTAGGTCTTGAGGCAGTGAGGATGAAGAGAGGGTGGATTAAAGGATCTACTACGTTAAAGCCCACTCTTAAATCTGTCCTTTGCTTCACAGTGCAGAAATGGCTTTGAAGCTCCCTGATATATCCCGCTCCCCATCCACATTTAGCAGTGAAACAAGATATAGGGAAGGGGGGAGGCTCACAGAACTCACCAGGAGCTGCAGTGTTTTATGCCAGCAGTTGTTCGGAAGGTAGGAGTCCACACCAGGAAAAAACAGCATTCAAGCCCTCTTGGCTTTGGAAAGGACCCAAGTCAGAGGGGAGACAGCAGAATAAGCAGCGAGGTGCAAGCCATCTGGCACTGCATTTGCCTTCTCTCAGAGAAGACATAACTCAGCTCTCAAGGAGACCGAACGGTAAACACAGCCAAAGCAGGGCACAACAGGAGCTCTTCTTCCTACATCTCTTGGTCACGTGTGGCCCACGATTGGCACATCCTACAGTGACAGTGTCCAGCAGGCTTGTGAAAAGGATTAGAGAGGCAAAGAAGAGCAGCCAGGCCAGGCAAATGGGATACTGAAGAAGTGCCTATTATTGTGTTTGAGGGCACAAACAACCTCCCAAGTCAAGAAGGGATCTCGAGAGAAAAGAGCTGTTACAGAGCCTTCCTCCAAGGTGCTAAGCAACAGGGAACGTGAAAGGTTGGTCCTGAACTAGATCAACTATTCTGGCACTGTGGCAACACTCTTCCCTAAAGAGTTGCCATTTGCCCAGGACCTCTTTGGGATGTAGAAAGTCAAACTGTCTGACGCATGTTGCTTCTCCAGCTCACAGATGAGGGATGTCTACCCACCACTAACATCCACTGCAGCACCACAGAGAATTTTAACTGACTGCACAGTGACAAAGCTTACCCCCAATCTGCTGGTGTGGCTAAACTGCAGCTACAAAGCAGTGAGCTGGGAGGAGGGAGCCCAGAGACAGACAGAGACGGTGCTGGCCAGAAAAAATAAGCCCGTTAGAGCACATAACCTCCATCTCACCTGTTTTTCATGTATCTGAGGAAATCAGGGTGAACCACCAGGTATTTGTCCATTGTGAAATCTTCACTGAATTTGTCCCGGGGCTTCTGCCTAAGGACAGGAATGGGGAGACTCAGGACAAGCTTTTATATTTCATCACAACTGTAAAGCAACAGCCCTGATGCGCTTGGTGATAAGAAAAGAACCACAAACACTGTTAAATTATTCTGCAACACTTCCCAGATTATGACAAAGCCTCCATAACCTGTGTGCATTGCAGAGGAAGAGATCAGGGAGGAAAGGCAACAACAGGACAGGGAAATACAAAAAGCGCGTGTGTGTATAGACAAGAATTGGTGAGACCAGGATTTCATCCGTAAGTGGGCCACCATGTACAGACACCAGGCCAGACAACAGCATGTGGTCATCCCAGAGGAACACAAAGCTTTCTCCAAGCTCTGGCCACACATCATTGAAATCAGCTACTTCTGGGAAGGAGGTGTGTTCGTTACAACAGTGCACAGAGCTTGGGAGGAAATAAGGTAATTCTCTAGAAAAATCTCCAAGGGGAGGGAGACTTTAACCTGTCTATACCCTAGCCTGCACTTCAGCAGGGCTCAGCATTGTGGAGAGGAAGAAAGCACAGCAGAGAGCTCCAAACCAAAGGGTGTAGAGATGGGGCCAGTTTGTTTCACCCGTACTCGTCTAAGAATCCTTTCCTGATGTTCTTGTTCAGCAGAAGAGCCTTCAGCCACTCATAGTCTCTAGTTCCCTCCAGGAAGTGAATGTATCTGACATGCTAAGAAAACAAGTGAGCATTAATGAACGGCACAAGAGAGACACATCCTTTAAAAACAAAAAGCGAGCAGGCGTCTAGGCTCACTGAGTTTCTTGGACATACACTTTCAGTCTGCAGCTTTTAACTATCCCACAGAAGCAACACGGAGATAACACCTAAAGCGCAGCTACTTCTACAGCCCAAAGGGCTGGGGTAGGACTGACGCAGCTTGCCACTGCAAACACTCACTGCGAGCCAAGCCCACGCAGGTTCCCTCGTGAAGGGTAATGCTAAAGCGCTAGCTCAGCCCCTTTGCTCCTCATGCACAACAAGATCACAACCGAAGGCCACAGACTAACAGCATCCTGTCAAAGCTATGCACGCATACAGCACGGACCCGACTTACTTTTCCCCGTGGAATGTTGCTGAACCCTCTGCGTCCCAAGATCTGGAGAGAGGACACCAGGGAGAAGGCTGTGAATCCATAAAAGGAGGTTTTTGTTCCCACATCTTTTTCGTAGCCTTTGATTACAGCCCCGCTCACCCTGGCCATGGAAATCAGAGGAGCAGAGTTAGCAGGTGACCACTGAAAACCCTCGCATCCACGTTTATAACAGGAAAAGAAAGTGTTAGTCTGGAGGAAGGGAAGATTAAGCCCATTTGAGCTACACCTCTTGATCTGCAGGAGAGCCACTTCCACCTGCTTTGGAGATGGCTCTTCATGACTCATCTGTGAACCCAGGCTCTTCCTGGGTGTTTAGGAACTTTCCAATTCCTTTTTGTTTTTTCATCTCCTCCTGCCACCAGTTATTTTGGCACTTCAGGGTCAGAAGATGTGAAGTTATACAACCGTAATTATCTGCTAGCCAGAATAAGCTAGCTGTGTACCTTCTAAGAAGGAAGCCTGCCTTACCGGAAGACATAGTCATGGGAGTCAATCTCCTGGCCCATCCCAGAGTTATTCAGTATTCCTCCATTCCCCACGACAGCACAGCTGATGCACGTTGGCGTGCTGCTGTTGCTGTTGGCCAGGAGCAGCTGCTGGTGGGGTTTTGGGGGCAGTAGGGACATGACCTCCTTCACAACTGTGAAGCAAACACGATGGAGAATTAGCATCGAGAGCCTTTAGGATGCACACAGTTTCCATCATGAGATCCACCTAGCCTGATGCCTTTGACATGGAGATGCTGCAAACCTCCAGCTACTCGACATAAGGCTCCTGTCGGGAGTTTGATGGTCCCATCCTGACATGCCCTGAGGGACTCACGCGAATAATTCAGCTCCATGAAGCCATAGGGAGGTGCAAAATGCTCCAGACGGTCCCACTCACTGTCACTGAAGTATCTCTTGTCTGTGAAGAGCATGATGTTCGGCAGGAAAAGATCCCGCAGCCAGTCAGACTTGGCAGCTTTGGCCTTCACTGATTCAGAGCAGGTCTTGAAAAACAAAAAGAAAACAGTAAGGACTGATTAGCAGGGAGGTAATAAACCTGACTGAGTGCCAGTGCTTGTGCGCCTATGTATGACAGTATCAGAAAGAAGCACAGAAACTCCAGCGGTACATCATCCGTTCCCTTCGGTGCCCCCATCACCATGCACATGAGGCATAACTTCAGCACTACATCACTAACTAGCTGGTGGAAAGTCACCTACAAGGAAGCCAGGATGACTCCAGGTCTCCGAGACTTTACTCTTCAGAACAAAGGGCTTACAATGCTCAGATGTTTTACTGCCTTAAGGCCTCATTAAATGATGCAAACCAATACCTGTAATTGGTCTAACCTAAACATACCCAATAAGGCCAGCAGTCCTTGCTGGCAATGCACCTCACAGGGTCCTGACCTGACTGCACAAGAACAAACACACTGAGGAACATGTGATGTCAGATCACCATTATCATTCCGTTTAAAGATAAGATAAAGCACGCAAACAACTCATTCAATATCATAAATGTTGAATCACAGAGAAGTGTGTGCTGAGAAGGAAATCCAAGTCAGCTTGCTCTCTCTAACACGAGGGGTCTCGTTGCAGCTGGCAATAGTTAGGCTGTGTGTGCAGATGGAGAGCAAACAACTCCACTGCACTGGATGTTCTACAGAGTCAATTTGGGGTCTACTTTCTTAGACGTCTTCCCCAAATACCTACTGCGATACCTACTGAGAGACAAAACAGGAGACCAAGTGGACCCACATGCCCAGCTCAAACCCCCAGCAATGACCAGACTGCACTGCCAAAGCCTTGCTGTGTGCTCCACAGCTGAGCTGGGCTCTCTGCTAGGGATGAGGATGACAACCCAGTCACAGCCTGAGGAGACAGCCCTCATTCTGCCTGTCACAACAGGAGCGCAATGAGAATAACACTGTGGAGGGTTTCATGTTGGCACCATTTCACTTGCAGCACATTTCACGTCCAGAGACAGGGACATTCCCTTCCTGCTCAAGCTGTACTTTGTACTGTCCAAGGCTTGGTACTTCTTGTGCCTCCACAGCTAGACTGGATTGATACCAGAGGAATTAAGGAAAAGTCTGATCACGTAGGATATGAAGGAGGTGGGAGTGCTTCTAGTCACTCCCTCTCTCTACAGAATTAGAGATCAAGTTTGGGAGTGAGACCCAACATGCGACATCTGGATCCACATTTTCACTCAAGACCCTTCTGTGTGCATTTTCTCCTCTATTCCCTACTGAGGAAGGGTTTTCCCCACTGTCTCAGCTGTTCTGCGCACACAGATGTTCTGCAGCCCCAGTTACAGTGGAGGATGTTCTCAGCTTATTGCTGTGAACTGTGGTCTCACATTTCTCTGCCAGCTCCTGCTCTGCTTTTCTGAGATGGCTGCACGTGCTCTGCAGCTCCTCAGACGAGAAGACAGGAGTGTCTGTCAGTTGATGAGCAGGATCCTGGTGACCAAACCCCACTGTGTCTACAGGCGGTAACACTGGGCAGGAGGGGTGAGGTACTGTCTCATACGGCATATGCACACTTAGCCACGTAATTCGCCCACTCCCATTTGTATTCTGGGTGCCTTGAGACCACAGGCGGCCCAGGAAGAAGGATGCACATCCTGCACCACAGACTGGATCATCTGCCAGGCCCTTCTGCTGTGACTCAGTCAGGCTGGGCCAGTGCATGAGCTCAAGTGTTTAACAGCCAAGTTCTGCATTTAATAGTCACAGATCTTTGGATAACAGAGGTATCTGTTTGGGGCCAGCTGCTCCTCTCAAGCAGCTCAATGCCACACTTGAGGAGCACATCCCATCAGCAAAAGAATGGCTCGCGCTGCCAAAAGGGGCAACAGGGAACAACACCAAAACACCACAAGGGAGAGAGAACTCAAAAATAAAACATCAAAATAATAAAACTCATCCTAGTAATTTTTATCGGCCCAGTTTGTCTACCTCTGCTTTCTGCACGTCTCCCAGGGCATCCTGGACACCCTGGGGTTGGGGAATGGGATTAATTTTTTCAAGAGTAGCCCCTGCTCCACCAGGAGAGGTCTGAGGAGAATGACATGGTGCCTGCAGCCCTGACAGTTCTCCGGAGCACCATCTACATTCCCCCTAATGCCACCAAAATGACACATGGCAATGGTGGAAGATTGCGGCACTGAGACTTGAAATAAGCAAATGGCTCATGACTCTAAGACCATCGAACTAGCACCAGACTTAATGTTTTGGAAAATCACATTGGTAATATGACATACACAGGCAGAGGTCATCGTGAGAGCTAATGTACAGAACAACACTCCCAACAAACAGGACCCGTAAGAAAACACTGAAGCTGTAGCTGTGCAAGTGCTACTGCATGGATGGGTACAACTGTATCATTTGAGATTCTCATCTTCACCTCTACCAAAATACCTGTGCTGACCGGGCCTACAGTTGTTCCTATTTAACAAAGAGGAACAAAGCAAGACTAGTTGAATGCCAGATCTGCTACGAATTGTTTGCTCTGCTGTGATGATGGGTCAATGCATAGCAAGAAAATCCCAGACAGCAACCCGACATGCTGGGACCATCTGGAGCCGTGGAGCTCTGAATGGGTAAAGAATCTGCTTGCTCACTACGAGTGTGTACATGCAGGGTGGAAAAGGTGAATTGGCAACAGCTGGGAAAGACTCTCCTCTTGATAATAAACCACAAGAACAGTAAAAATGTTACTTTTTAACCATCATTTCTCCAATGGGGCACACATACACATAGTTGAATTTTCACCAATATTGACGGAAAACCTTAAAGATGGGAACGGCCCCCACCCTAGCGTCTCCAAAGCAGGTAGGTACACGCTTATCAATCCTCACCTAACCCTTTCTCTTTGACCTTATTTTGACTTTAATACAAGCAACTAACAAAGCCTCCATTCCTGTGCACTGAGACCCTCCCCACCCTCACTGCCAGCATCATTCTTCACAGCCCAGCACAGCACAAGCGTCACTGCCGCCCCACTGCTGCCAAAGCTTTCGACTTCCTTTGGTATGTACGTACGAAAAGGCACACGGAGGCATTCCTATTCCTGTTCCCTCATTGTGACCTTGCTTTTCTTTTTTTTTAGCTGGCTGCATAAAACAAAAATCAAGGCAAATCTGGGAATTGTAAAACTGAGTCTTCATAGGAATGCAGATGTTCAGTTTCCCAAGAAATCAGGTAAGAAACGGGATGCCTGTATGAAGACTGCCATTTAGTGCCAGACACCTAATGCCAGCCCCTGGGCATCACAAGACTAGGTGTGACTCCACTTACCTTAGGGTGCCACATTACAGGGAACATATACGCTGCACTGGGTGCCTAAGTCCCCTATGCAATATATCACACAGAATCACAGAATGATGGGGGCTGGAAGCAACCTCTGAAGATCATCTAGTCCAACCCACCTGCAAGGCACCTAAGAGTGGGACCACCTCGTAGCACAAAAGAGATATTTTGTCCAGCTTCTAACACACCTGAGCTCCAGAAAGGGCTGTCCAGGATGACTTTCAAAGGAACCCATGGAAATGCGTGCAATTACAGTAAGTTCCCATACTGAAGCATGGTGGAGGACTGGCCAGACTAACTGAGTGGTACATACAGGTCTCCCTCTCTGGGTCCCAGCAGCATCTGCATATACTAGTGAGTTGACCTACCAGCTTGGAGATCATCCTCCACTGCAAAGGGCACACATGACCAGGGGACAGCAGACAAGGTCAACAGGGAGGCATCATTCTTGGCGAACACACATGGTCATCGCACCTACCGATGGTGGAGATGAGTTGTCCAGCAGGTACTTGTCCTCGAAATCCCACCGTGGCTCAGACTTGAAGTCAGCAGCCCTCAGTTTCTTCTTTTCTGTCACTGCAGCAGCCCGAGGAACAGATGTTACAGTTTTCACTGGTGCAGGAGGCTCTTTTGGCTTTATTTGGTCTTTGGATATGTTGTTTTCATGAGCTCCCTTCACCCCAGAGGAAGGTTTCACTGCTGTCTTCTCCTTGGCTCCCTCTGCCCTGGGAAGTTGTTTCACTATTGTCTTTTCCTTAGCTTCTTCCACCCCTGAGGCTGGTCTCACTGATGTCTTCTCCTTGTTTCCCTGCACCCTAGGGGCTGTTTTTACTGCTGTCTTCTTGATTCCCTCCAACCCAGGGGGTAGTTTCACAGCCATGTTCTCCTTGTCTTCCTCCACCCTGGCAACTGGTTTCATCATTTTCTTCTCCTTTTCTTCCCATCTTGGTGTCCTTTCAACCATATCTTGTCTGAGTTTTGTGATATCTCTCCCCAAAGTCACCTTTAAAAAGCTCCTTGAGTTCCCATTATCAGAACTGTTTAAACCCTGTTGCTCTTGGGTGTCCATTTGTAGCATATCTGGGGCACGTTGGAAAATGCTCAATTGCCTGAATGCAATCAAAGGAAAAGCAGACACATCACACACACTTTCCATTTAACACTGAACACCTTCCAGACCATTTCTGTAGACTTGGAGCCCTGCTCTGTGCTTCAGAGCAACCACTGCATACGACCACCACGCTCAGAGGACTTGCTTTGGCAACTGCCACTGGCTTTCTGCAGGATGCTGTACGAATTCAGTTTCATTTTCAACTTTGCCACCAGAGTGTAATTCAACTTCCCACACCCTTCTGGCCCGAATACTGCTTATCTCCCCACTAAGCAAATCCCAGAGGCTACACGCTCCTCTTCAGCACTTGGCTCATGAAACATCCACATTGGCAGCAATTGCAAACCAGCACAGAACAGCTTTGCCTTGCACTGGGCAGGACCCCTGGCAATGTCCCCAGAGCACTGCAGGACTGATTTGGAGATCCTGAGTTCAGGACACGGCACACACCATGGAGGCAGCCATCTGGCTCTCTCCTTTGCCAGCAGAGCCAAGTGCTTCAGCGACAGAGCATGAAGATCTTCCAGAATTCAGTAAGGGAAGTCTAATAAGAAGTGAAACTCGCTCCTTTACCATCCATCACTTCTTGAGGATTTGGGTCCACAAGGCACTTTTTCCTCTCCTCCTCCCCCTTAGCCAGCTAATACAATGGCATCACACAGCACTCGGCAGGCACCCATATCTTAAGACAGGCACTTTGAAGCTACTAAATACACTCTGAAGCTTAAAAATATAAAATCCCTGCACTTTCAGCAATCGCCTCTAATATTGCAGCTGCCCTGCTGCCTGATTCAGAGGCACAGGCAGGTACAAGGATATCATAGAAGGATACAGCTGCCAACAGCAGAAGAGCCACCTGCAACAAAACTGGGCTGAAACCCAGGAAAAAAAAAAAAAATCAAGGCAGGAGTGGTGGGTTTTTGTCCCAAACATTCATTCTTATTGGCACATGGCTGGAGGGTGGAACAGGAAAAAGGAAGGTGAAAAATTTCTGCAGCTGAGCTTTTATGTACAGCAAAGCTTTTCAGGATCAACCAGCATAGTTGTGGCAGCCTGATTTCACACTTACATTCACCCTTTGCATGACACATTTGTTTCGGAGAGCTGTGGATTGCTTCTGAGGTAATAAACAGGCAAATAGCACCTCTGCAGATAGCAGGCTGTAGGTAACAGCTGAATTGCTGCTGAAGCTTCAGAGTGGTACGGCATTCATTAAAGTGACTAGGAAATTATCAACTAAGGAAGCTTTTAGAAATCATTTTGTATTGGATAAATACTTGAACCTTTCCAACGCTATTTCTAAGAAAAAAAATGCTGTGGTAAATGCCTATCAGCTCTTCCTCTACCTCCCCTCATAATCATTAGCCAGTTTCAACCAAGTATGCTTTCTATCACAGAGTTCATGTATAAGCTTGTGTTACTGTCTACTGCCTAGTAAGAGGAACTATTTTATATGTACACTGTAAGTAAGGAGAAATTTGGTGAGGTAGCTCCAGCAGATCTTAAATCCCTGGATGATTTTCTGTTGTATTTTGAAGATGATGTTTAAAATTTTAAAATTAAAGGGCACAGAACAAATGAAACGGTGTAAGAAATCACTCCCCACCCCTGACTTTCTGTATTTGCTGTCCTGAAGGGCACAGATTCCATCCCAGCTCTACTATACTTTAATTTCAAATACTGTGCCAAACATACAGAGGCCAAAATATAAAATCGAGGGCCCTTCACATCTGAAACCTTGCTCCCTGCAGTCAGATCCACACGGCCAGGCATTCATGCCTAGACAGGATCCTGCTCTCCTGACCAGCATTTTAAATCCAGACAACTCGTCAAAGCAGCTCATCAAACTTCAGGCTCTAGATAGAGTCCAGCTGTCAAGCAACTGCAGAGGCTCAATGATATTTACTTTCATTTTCCTATGCATTTACAACAGTCTAGGACAAATAGAGGGTAAAGCCATGACGATGCTGCTTTGTGTATTTTACGTTGCATATAAAAGATAAGGAAATAGAACTGACACACAGATAACCACATACAGCTCATGCCTAGTTGTGTTTTACTTAAGTTGCAAAAATACGGACATTTCCATTATCTGACACTATGGCAGAATGAAACGGCTTCAAGCAGCTGGGCATGGAGAGCCAGTTCTTGTCCCAGCTCTGTGATCAAGGACAACTCACTTCACTTCTCTATGCCTTTCCCTTTTCCCCGCCTCCCCTGTGCAGACTCCAGTCTCTCCAAATTGATAGCTGTCCTCAAGATGTGGTCTTCAAGTCACTGGAGCAGAGCTAAACTGATGCTACCTCCAGAAGAGATGTAGGTGTTCCCAGCCTCACCACTCTTGCCTGCCCCCACAGCATCAGCCCTGAGAGGTCCAGCTGAAAACTAACCCCACCAAGACAAGCCAGACGAGCTCATCGGGAGAGCCGGGACCATGTGAGGGCTGGTGGGGAGGCTGGGGAGCGGTGCTTCCTATACACAGCACAGGGCACTAACACGTAAGCGAGCCACGCTTGTAAGTAGGAAAGGCTCAGATACCTGCTGTGCTCATGCAAGGAACAGTGCTTCCTGCCAACAATGCTGGAGACATTTTACTGCAGTCTACAC
Source organism: Alca torda (assembly GCA_008658365.1). NCBI lineage: Eukaryota > Metazoa > Chordata > Aves > Charadriiformes > Alcidae > Alca > Alca torda. The sequence continues at coordinate 30,227,291 of CM018086.1, read as the reverse complement.
CACAATTCCCTCCACACCCATCCTTGTAGGATTTACTTGATCATTTATATAAAAAATAATATATACATTGATCGTGTCTGCGTGACATTGGTCTCCCAGTTGCAGCATATTTGTGTTAGGAATCAGATGCTAAACGCACTATAAATTCAAAGGCATCCCACTAAATTCAATGTCCAGGAATGCGATCTGGACTAGGGCTGAATGATGTCCTTCTGGGAGCCACTACTAAAAGCAAATACTGTGTAATGCCAAAGTATGAAAATAAGTAGCATCAGTAATGCAAAAGCTGCTTTCTTAAACAGCTGCACAAGGAAACACTAGAAACCAGTGATCCAGCAGAAGCAAGTTTTTGACTGCAAATCTTCCAACTCCGTGCTTTGATTGTAGACAATGTGGTCTGCTAAAGCAAAGTGGTCATCTAACTCAGATCAGAAGTGCAAGTCTCAGGGTGAAAAGAGACAGAGAGAGAGAAAGAAAGTGAGCACAAGCACTCTATCCAGACAGTACATATCACAAGGAAGCAGGTCTCTTACCTGAAGATCTTTGTCTTTGACAAGCCAAACAAGAAGTTGAAATGAGCAATGAAGATGCAAAAGTTCATTAAAACAATGAGCCAAATGAAGGCTCTGGGAATTTTAGGAAGCCTTCTCCTGAAAAACCACATGGTGAGGTGCCTGAGAGCGACAGAGGTGCTGCTGCTGCCCAGAGCTGCTTGCTAGGCAGTGCTCTCCAAAGGTGTGCTGAATGAGTGGGCTGGTCTTTTCTCTGGATTTACTGACAAGAACGTGTACACCCTCTGCACATGGATCCAATTTCTCAGAAAAGAGACAGGAGCTTTGCACTGTTGCCGGCTATCACCCTAAACTTATTGCAACACAGAGTGGGAAAAGAAACACCTTTTACTGCACAGTGGAAGTTCCCTAGATTTTTCTTAATGAGGTAAATCCAGTGTAAGAAGAAAACCCTTTGCCTCTAATCTGGTGTAAGCATCACTGGGAACACTTGTTGGAATTATGGAAGTAGCCACAGTTACAGTCAAAGAAATGAGCTTTTAGACCATCACCTGCCCAAGGGCTCAGGCAAGATCCTAGGCATAACCATAAGCAGATATTTCTTTTCTTCTTCATGCTTGTAGCTCCAACCCAGAAGCATTCCCTGCCCCCAAAAGCTAATGTCTAGATACACATCCATTTTACCTTGTGATTGCTTTGAAACAAGTCAAAGTAAGACACCTTGCAAATCCACCATAGAACAGAGGAGTCTGGGTTTAAAGGCAGATTAATGCTTGGTTAAAGCATTAGAGGACAGGGCTCAGAGTCAGACAGTCCCCTCCCTCTCTAGTAAAGCTGACCTGCGTTTAGGGCAACTGGAAAAACTTCAATTTGGCATTTCACATGTCTGAAAGGTACCAATTCCATCACCATCCAACGCTGCTATTGCTGACAAACTTGCTACACAGGCCTGCCTGCAGCTCAGGTTCCCAAGCCGGCCCAAGAGTGTGCCACTTCAGCTCTGAGCTGCTTGCACAGATAGCAGCAATATACACTCTTCAGCTGCTCTTCTTTGTCAGCTCTTGGTCAAGCTTCTTCCAGCACCGACTCTGGGACTGGTCTTCTACTTTTGGCTTTTGAACTCTTGCTCCATCACTTCAGAGGGATCACTGAGTGCCAGGAAATGACAGCTATGTCAGTTCACCATCAAAACAGGACATGAATGGATTTGAGTCTGTGGTTAGTTGTAGAATTTAAAAGAACTAGATCACTCTGGTGAAGCCCACATTACAGCACCTTGAAATTCAGTTGGTTTCAAGGGAGCATCTAATGTATCTGGATTTTTATTCCACATATCACAGAAATGTATTTCAAGTTTCTTGTATCTGTTAATCACACCATCACGGACAGACAGACAATTACCTTCTACAGTACTGCCCTTAGAGGGACCCTGGTCATTTGGGTTTTGTACAGTACAACCAGGCTTTGCTCAAAAACAGTGTCAGTTAAAATAAAGCTTCACTAACGCCACGTGCACACGAAAGGCTCCACGGGTAAAGAATCCCTGCCGCAACCCTTGGATTTTGCACTACACTTGATTTGAGCCATAAGCGTATTCCGACCTGGGACAAATTGCTTCTCATTGGTAGGCAGCATCTGGCAATCTCTCTCCCGATCCCAGGTTCCACAATACGCATCTCATCCTGTCCTCTTCATGAAAGTCAGCGGTCTGCCTGGAGACTCATCTTTGGCAGCCCAGAATACATCTCCCCACCAGCAGAGGGAAAGACCAGGAGAGATGAACAGCCAGAGAAATGCTTACCTGTACCAAGATGTAGTTTTGCATGCTACAGCAAAGGGCTATTTTAACTCACAAGGAGCTGTTAAATATTAACCCTGACAGTTCAAGGGTAGATAGTTATATTGCTTCTTATGACATAGGCTGCTTTTGCACAGCTCTTACAAAAAAATTAAGCTCAGATATAAGAAAAGCTTTTGTTGACAATATTAAAAATCTCAGAAGCTAGCACTCACATGGTTACTGACTACCCAGAGAACCAAAAGTGTTTGCTCTAAGTTGCAGGAAAGCAAGTCAACAGGTTTCACACCAACCTTATGCCCCTCCACACCACACAGCAAAAAGCTGCAAGGATTCCCTGTACAAGGCTCAGCAGTAGCTGCATTTCTTTATTGTCAGCACTTCCTGACAAGTTACTCCCTCTGCATTTAAGTGCAAGACATAGCTCATCAGAGGACCTAGGAGAGAAAAATGAAACAATAACACAGGTTTGAAAAGTCCTTGAAGAAACACAAGGGAGGTTGTTATTCCAGGGTAAAACGCTGCCTCCATCTACAGCAAAACTTTTCACTATTGCTCAAACTGAGCCTAGGATCAAAGGAGATCTGTTAAACAATTACAGGCACTGAGAAAGGGATCAGCCAAGGTATTGCCATATTCTGGGGCAGCCCTCGTTAGCTCCAGGCAATTCAAGAGAGGTGGGCTACAGGTCTGGGCATGCAGCAGGCAAATAGCAACTCTGTGCCCACAAGATCTCCAACACAACATTCTTACAGGAACAAGTATCAGTCCTGAAGCACTGATATGCAGCGTACATAGCAACGGCTTCATTTTAGCCTCTTCTTTCAAGCCCTTCAGGCATACTGTTTGGAAGAAGCTGCCTGTGTGTGACTACAAGGCTTTTTTTGTTAATAGGATCCCAAAGGGAAATTCTAGAGGCAGCAAACATTTTCCTTCAACCTCCTCCATCTAACATTACCGCAAAACCTAGAGCCAGAAGGGATAGCAAGATTCCTACAAGCAGAAGAAGACAGCTTTCCTTGCTTTTAAGGAACTATGCTGGCAATTGCAGAGAACATGTCCATAGCACTCTATGTTCAGGAAAGACTGTGCTTCGGGGAAATATCCAAATCTCTGGCAAGCACATTAGCCAAAAGCAAGCTTGCTATGCCAAACCCACAGCTTTTCACCTTCTTGGTTTAAGAAAAGAAAACCTAAAAAACCCTATCAGAGTACTGCCTTTCCCTTCCTTGGAGTATTATTTCCTCATCCTCCACTCCCACTGCTGGAATCAGTCTGTCAGAGCTCAGGCAGCCAGGCCGGTTAGCTCAAACATGAGGTCAGATTGGGAAACGGGGATGGAAACTCCTCAGGGATGGCCTGGTGATAACTGAGGCCAAGAGCAGAGCTTCTCCCCTGTAAAGCTCTGTAAGAAGTAGGATTCCTGGGATACAGAGGGCTCCCAGCCCACACACAGGGACATAAGCAAAGACTGCACCTAACACAGGGGTTGGCAACCTCTCAAGGGCCACAGGCTAGACACCAGCCTCCTTTTCCAAAGGAGAGGTTTTGCATGTTTCTCTGTCAATCCTACCAGCAGTCCCAGGAGATGCTGCTTCTCTCAAGGTGCAGAGGCTCTGAACCCAGCACTGCTGCTCCATCTTCAGCATGTCCAGCTACCAACATCGCCAACACCAGAACTATTCTTCAGTGCTGTGAAAAAACTCCACCTGGGACCATCAAGTGAAGATGGTTATCTGTTAGTTCTTTTCCATCTCTAACAGTCCATTTAATTCCACATCCACTTAATTACACTCTTAGTTACATCCTGGACAGATAAAAGGCAGATTTGCCTTTCTGTTTTTTGTTCATAAACAAACATTATCTCCATACATATGCTGTGTGCGTTGTGGGTGTTGGCTCCAGTCTGAACTATGCCAATAATTTATCTGTGTGCATGTTCTCCAGAGGACTGTGTATCACATCTTGCTTACTTGCCTGTGCCCTGTGTGCTTTCCACTTTCCCATGACTCTGGGCTAGAGAACAGGGCATCACAGGATGTGCTTTAAGGTCAGAGCTGTTCTACAAATTGATCAAGCTTCACTGCAGGAAAAACTTGTCTTTCAGTGATGTCCACAACATACCAAACCAGTGCTTGACTGGCAGCCTGTGGAATAAGGACCTGCTGATGAAGCTGGGGATGTTTGGACCTGTTCACAGTATTACTTGATGTTATAAGAACTGAGTGAGTTATAACTGGCAGAGAAAAAGCATGACATTGCCTGCAGCACATGACTGCTTGGTCGTCACGCCTGTGGGTTAGCAAAGGCTAAGCTAACCAAAGGCTTGGCTTGGAGATGTTAGGTTCTTGTTTTCCCCTCACAATTCAGTAGTCATCTTCAGAAGCACATGCTTTCAGGTTAGGAATCCAGGGTGGGGGAAGAGATTACAAGAGCAAACTGCACAGCTATTTGTCTTGCTTTCACAAAAAAAAAAGCTCTGATAGCCCAACACCTCCCAAGCTTGCCTTAATTCCACACTCACTGGCTGTTTTCCAGCAAGTCTCTTTCCTTCTGCACCAAACCTTCTCTCAAAAACACTGAACAAACACCCAGAGACAACTGCATTTACGGGGGTAAAGCCCCCACCTCTTCTACTGCTGCACTTGAAAGAATACTCACAGTTTTGTCACAGAGCAAAGCCTCAGAGAACTGTGCCAGGAGGTAGGGAACAACTTAGCGAACGAACTGGTCTGTGTTCTCCATGGGCTGAAATGCTCCAGGAGAAAGACAGTGGCTTTCATGGTTGAATGCTACCAAGCGCCTCCTCAGTGTCCACACAGCAGAGCTGCAGAGAACAGAAAACTTGTTCATTTTTTATTAGCGCTGTTTTGTCTGCTTGGTATCCAGCCCCACCCAGCTAATGCCCCAGTAAAGAAACTGCCTTGAATCCATGTTGTAACAGCAGATGATATGGGTCCAAGCTGGAATGTTTCCCCCCCTCTCCCACACGGTAATGGAAATACAGGCAGGGTCCTGCAGCCAGCTCCCATGCACCAGGGAAAGTCCTTGCCTGGAGCAGTCACTGGGAGATGGGGTATAAATGCTCTGAATTTGGCCATATTACAGCCTCTGGTCACTGGAACTTGTTTTAGTTCTTTCCGCAAGCACAATGACCACTCAGCTATTGAGCGTGTTCCCTATGGCCACAGCTATAGGTGTTAACCTCTGTATGGAATGAAGCAGACCAAGTCTTCCATCACACTGCTTTTCTGCTTCTGGAGCTCTTCACCATTCACCCCATCCCGCTTAATATGCGACACTGAAATGGCCCAGGTCCCAACATTCCTTTCTCAAATACGCAAAGCTGAGAAGACTGATGAGACACTTCATTTGAGAGAATTAAAAAAAAATACATAAAAATACTCCCAGCAACAATGGCTGGAAACAGCTGGAGTTACACAGGCTGGAAAGAACCAGGGGCTCCTTTATCCAAATGCCTCCCTCACTAGCCTTTTGTCTGTGCCATCCCAGCAGGAAGCCTAGCATATCACCCGAGAGCTGACAGATAGAGACAAAACTGACACCACTTCAGGACTGATTTAGGTTGTGGGGTTTTTTTGCCCTTTAAAATCTATTTGATGGAAAGGAAGAAAATATTCTGATCCTTGACTAGGAATCTCTCAGACAGCTGTTCCCCCAAGGAGTAGGGCAGTGCTGCAGACAGGTGAGGAGATAATTTATTAAACTCATGGCTAACTGGCCCCCCATCAGAAGAAAAGCAGCCTCTCCAGCTCCTTTCCCTGGCAGCTGCCAGGAGCAGGAGAGTTCCAGGATCCTCCACTGCTACTGAGAAACATAAGAATCACGAAACACAAATCTCTCTCCATATTGCTGGCCAAAAATGCAAGCATATTATCTCAGCACTTCACGTATGTCTGCAAAAATCAGGCCCTGCACAGATAAGAATTACAGAATCGCATCTATGAGGGGGCCTACTAATTTTAGAGCCAGAAGTGAAATATTTCTTGCTAAAGGTCTTTCCCATACTCTTCCCACTGACTTATCATCAGAAACCATCCCTCTTGACATCTGGCAGGACAAATGTGCCATTTGGCATCCTTTGGCGTGAAAAGTGCTACAGGAATGCAAGAAGCAAGCCCACTTCTCGAGTGGTATAAATCATTGTGTCCCTGACTGACACTTGGAAAAATGCGGCCTCACAGTGCCTTCCTCTCTGTTCCTGACCGACAGATGCATTGGAGAAACGCAGTTACATTTTTAGCTGCAAAAGTAGCACAGCCACACCGTCCTGTGAGAAGCAAGATGGATTTACTGCTGGAAATCACATGCTTCTCTTCCCTTCTCTCCCTTTTGTTTATTGTCTTCTATTTAACAGTTCTTCTGCTTTATTTAGATACCTAGGGTGTACTGTGCTACTTATCTCCGTCCTCCTCCTATTATCTCAACAGAGGCTTTTGCCAGCCATGGAGAGAAAGGTAATTCTTTGCCACCCCGGTTGCACAACACCTATCAACCTCATACTGGGAAAACCCCAGGCAAAGTAATTGCTGGGCAGGAGAGCATCACACTGTGCTATTGTAGTGGAAATGTGAGATCCTGGCGCTCAGGAAGGGCATGCCATTCTCTCCTGGTTCCCTAGGAGCTGCTTAGCATCTGTTCAATCAGGGTTTGTCTCACAGGCCTTAGATCTCCGGGAAGGACACTCCTGTTGCACAGTCTCAGCCAGGGCCGAGAGGATCAATCTGTCTGTTTCTAGTAATACCACGCAATGACATTACTCATCTCCTCCCATGAGCTGCAATTCCTAAAGATGGGCGTCACTCTAGTGAAAGCGTGGCACAGAGAAGTCAGGCAGGACACACACACCGAGTGTGTTTGTCCCTAGCTCTGCAGTTTGCACCTCAGGCCTTGTGTCCCCATTTTTAGTTATCAAAATGAGAATGATCAGGCCTCCAACTGGAACAGTCTGACAAAGGCCCAAGAGCTACTGCCACAGGGTTTTCTTTTTATGACTTTGTATCACACAGGATTTCCTCTCTGCTGCAATAAGTTACATTCTCAGTTACATTACCATAGATTTTCTCCCCCAGTTTTGCTCTCTGATGTGGATGTTCATCTGTGAGAACAGATACTGGGGAGAAAGGAAAGCTTGGGACTAGAGTCCCTTGCTGATCTCAGGGACAGCACAAAGGACTGCTGGATCTTCCAGTCACCTGAATGGTGTGTTAAATCAAACAGCCAAACAAAATTTCCCACCTCAATGGTGCTGACAGGAGTTTTAAAAAACAAAACAAAACAAAAAGAGGTGTGTAGGACAGCGTGCAATTTCCTTGGGACATTTTAGGGAGCCATCTCATCAAACTGCTCGCAGCACTGCCAATTTAACAGTGCAATTGTAGGGCTGTTGAAACTGTCATGGTCTACACACAAAATGAGAGCAAAGGACTGAGGCCCAACACTCTTGGGTGTTCATGGGCAGCTTGAAAATAGCTGGAAGATAAAATTTTCCCCCTAAAAAAGCCTCTGCTTCTATGTCAGGGTCACTGGGTGGTACTCCCCTTCTTCACTAACGTCATCCAGCTCTATCCTGCGACAAGGACAGCGGATGAGACGCAGAAATCCTTTACTGCAGGACAAAGAAACACAGCCCGTACAGGAGAAAGAGTTGGCATTACCCAACCTACAATTTTCATGCAGCGCTGCCTGAAATAAAGTCTTCTTGCTCATGCCAAAAGTAAAACTTCACCACTACAAAGTTGATTTAAGCGTGTGGGCGTGAAAATTTCAGCATAGTCTGTACAGAGAAAAGATGGGGTTTCTATTTTCTCCACCCGGTTTCCACTGGTCTTTCTATTGCTAATATGCAGGTAACAACCTGTGTAACTCATCCAATAGCTTCACATCACAGTGGAAAAAGAAACAAAACAAAGACCATGGAAGAGGAACAGACAATGTCTACCCAGGCTGATCAAAACTGAAGTGCATAAACACATACGGAGGAGATCTTTTAACAAAAAGCCAACCCAAACAGAAAGTTGAGAGATCAACAGGTATGAGTCTCTCTCTCAGTCACTCTGACTACATAGGCTACATCTTGGAAGTAACCAGAAACTATAACTCCTCAGTTTTGCAAAAGACATAGCTCTGACTTTTAGGACAAACGTCAGATTCTGGGACAATCCTAGGCAGCCAGTCATTCCACTGCCCTGCAAATCTGTTTCCCCAGGCAGTCCTGGTTTATCCACCCAGTCAGTAAGTTCCTCTTTCCTCACAAGGTCACGGTCATCTCTATTATCTGCTGGGCTATAATGTTTCTCCTCCAAAATGAAACATCTGGATTTTTAAATGGTACTTGCTGACATGAAAGAACATATTCCACAAAAATGGAGAGGCAGCTAAAGGGAATTCCGGGTGACAGGAGTGATTAGAAAGATCTTGTGCTTCAACTGGGAACCACCACCCTGAGTCCAAACCAGCTTACAGTAAGATGAGAAATTAAGGCACGGATCTGATGCTGTTATTCATCTGAAGTCAGGACTTGCTGCACATATGAACCACTGGCATCCTCAAAGTAACGTACGCTCTCTTCTGACCTCTGCTTTCCCCTCACATTTGTAGCAGCCAATCTCTAGACCCTGGTTACTCACACCCATGCATGTGTCCCACCAGGTCAGCTCTCGATTAGCTCAGACATGGGTGCTGCAGGAACACGGGTACTGAAAAAAGCCTTGCCAGTGACACAGAACATAATGCTCTACGCTGAACCAGTGCCATCACACAGGTTTTTTCTACTGGAACTCCACAGACTAGCAACGGTCATCAGAAATATCTACTGCCAACAGACTGCAGTTTTCTCTGCAAAGTTCTCCTCTGCTACCAGAATTCAGGTTACCTGGAAACTGAAAGAAGCTGATAGCCAGTTCTATGATGCCGGAAGGCACTAAAAAGTCAAAGTATCACCTTTCAGAAGAGCTACTGAACCAATGTGGCCATCTTCATTTACTACAAACTACTTTCACCACTTCCTTTCCCACTCTCCCATTTCCTTAAAACCGGCATCTTGAGTTAATTTCTATTTCCATCAATTATCAGTAGCAGAATGCCAACAACTGAGTCATAGGCAGAGCTTGCAAAACGGTTTCTCACACCACACAGGCTACTGTTCTTTGTTTGCTTTCCAATAAAAGTCTGTAACAGTGTTGACAAGGATGACAAATTAGAAGCAATGATCTATAAAGTCCTCTCCTTTGTAAGGATCACAGCTATATCTTTAAGAGAGGGTCATAAAACAATACAATAAATAGTTACAAGGACATTAGAACAATGCCAAATAAGTTGCAAATACCTACTTCAGATTTTATCTCATGCTATGCAAGCTGATGCCATGGCAGGCAAACAAAATTAAAACTCAAGTGCTGGCCTCTGGAAAGGTGGTTTCATCAGAGGAATGTGTCTTCTCTTCTCCACAATGAGGTATAACCACAGACACTGAAAACAAGCTTCTCCTCCAGCGTCTCTTAGCTCACTTATTGCACTTGACTGAGCCAACAAATACTCATCCCACAGGCGAAACAAAGCTTAACTTTTGGGGACTGCAGGACTGAAGGAAGTTTTACATGAGATTCTTTTAGAAAAATTCTGGTCCTGATCAGGAGAAATTGCCCAGAAAATATGAGTTTTCCCATCTGTAGTCATAAGCTAAGTTTAGCCAGTCTCAGGAATGCTGGATAACAGGTGGATCACAACATACAGGATTTGTGGAAGATTTGCTAAGGAGAAAAGGACTGTGCACATCCTCCTTAATTCTCTCTGAAGCAAAACAGTACTAGAAGTCATCAGTCGGAGCTCTCTGCTGTTTACATAAAACAACAGCACCATCCAGTGGATCAACAATACTCACTTTTCCTCTCCCACCACCTCACATTTACCTACAGAAAATGCAGCATATAAACTTTCTTCCCATTCTGAGTGCTTTAGGGTTTCATTTACCTTAGCCTTGGGTTAGAAAAGGTGAGACATTTCAGGAGAGCGGTAAAACAAAGCTCCAAAAAAGATCACACTTTCCACTGTCAGGCAGCTTTGTCAGCATCAGTGTCTCTCCCTGTGTTCCTTCCACCAGGGCTGCAACCTCTTAACCACTGTAGGGGTGGAAAAATTGACCCCAATGGGAGGTAAGGACTCATCATACCTCACTCTTGGATTTTACCACTGGAAACAACCTCACAGCCAGACATGCTGCAGAGAATCCACACATGACCACAGGGAGAAGGCATGCAACCTCCTCTGGCACGTTTGGCCCAGTTCGCACTGCCAATTTTGGAGCTGTGTTGAGACCGCTTTGGATTCCCCTGGACGGTGTTGGTTGGCTGTTTCATCTCTTTCTATAGCAGCATCCCTAACAATTTGACTTAACACGTGAAAACAGCCCCAAACCCCACAGCAGGTATAACAATACTCTCTCATGGAAAACAAGATCAATTATCCCCTTTCTTTGAGACAAATGAAGATGAAACAAATTATGTAATATCTCCCCTTTGTTAGTTTATTTTTCCCAATACAATTCAGCAGTTAACAAACACGAGCAGTACACAGCATTCCCAACAGCTGATCACACCATGACTCACTCACTACACATCCGTATCTCAACGACTGCATTCCTGACCTACTTTGGGAATTAAGAAAGCATTTCAGACAAGAGGTTTTCCCCTTTTGAAAAAGGAGTGTCCCACTGCTATTCCAGAGTTGTTGGCTGGGATCCAGCGATCAGATGTGTTAGATGCACAAGAGATATATTTAAAGTTTAAAAAAAAAATAAAAACTCTGTTCCCATCCCAGCAGAAAGCCAGATCCACATCCATGGTACTAGCACTCCATCCTCATCTCCTGAGTTTATCTTTACGAATTCTTACCACCTAGTGCTGCCTCACGTACTCATAGGTCAGAATCTTTACCACTTCACTTGATGTTTACAGTGGACTCACAAGAAAGATCACATTCCTGGAACATGTCAAAATCCCTATAAAACCTCACATTTTTATAGTCCTTATATCAAAACATGATTCACCAACCAAAGTGTGGGTGACAATAAAGGTGAAGCTACCTTCTTAAAACAGGGGATACTTATGCCACACGTTCGCTGCTTTGTTACTACATAAATTCCTTATAGTCTCCAGTTACTGCATATTTCAGAACTGGTTATTTCACTCTTCAGAGGACATTATATTCTCTAAAATGGATTGTTATCTACAACACGATTTTTGAACTTTGTTGCCACCATTCTTATGGGAATAAACCCAGTCGATTATAAATCCAAATACTGCGGATTTAATTCCCTGTCAAATGTATGTAGTCTAGATACAGTGATTAAGAGACATGAAGGACTGGGGTGGGGGCAGGAAGGAGTGGGTTTGTTTTAGTATTATGATAACTCTAAAGCTGGTATGGAAACTCCTACTGGTTCTCCTTTGGCGGATATTAACAAGGGCCTTTGCCTTTGTTTCATTCTGAGAAATGCCCCAGAGGAATTTATTCAAAATATTTGACATAGTTTGCAGAAATCCTTTAACTCCCCTTAATAGCACAGAAGGCAACTTAAGATGGAAAATAACGTCATAGGTGCAAAAAGCAGAGGGTTTATGGTGGGTATGGGGTGACCCTCTTCCCCCTTTATAACTATTTCCTGCAAAAGAAAGGACAGTCGAAACCCACCTCTTCTCTATCAGATACACCTGACAACTTCATTGGCACAATTCCTCATACTGTTGGCACAGCCATCCACTTTGTCTACACTGCTAACGCACTGGGCTAAACCCAATTTACATAACTTACACCAGCTCTAGAGTGCAAAGCAGACGCTATCGCATCACAGAGCATAAAGTTTACCAATTCCAGAAGCAACCTATGCAAAAAAGCTCATTTAAAAGATCTGTTGAGAAAGTCTCCAAACCTGAAATCCCTATCAAAGCTACCTACAGAGGAGGGGAATTCTGCTTTCTCTTTTCCCTGCCTTCACACCCACCCACCCACCCCCACCTACTAAAGCTCCATAAATAAATCATTCCAGGCTTTTTTAAAAACCTGGATCTCCATTTAGTGCTCAAAGACTGCCTGAGCTTTAATGAGAAATGGAACATGTCCAGTAACACTGGTGATGTGGAACAAAACACACTCATTCTCTGATATACCCAAGGCTAGATCAAGACAACACAATCTATTCCTCATCTGCAGGATCAGGAGTTGTTAACACTAGACTACACTAAATCATGCTTAGCGGGATGTCAGGAATATACATAAATAAGAGCATCATCATAAAAAACGTGGCTACAAAATATCTTGGCAAAGACCTAGGCTGAACCGTTCTTGCCAAGCATGCCACGCTTCACATTGCTTTGGGTACTTTTAGACGGACAGAAGATTCACTTCCCAAGGCGCCAGCACAGGCAGATCCCAAAACTATCACTGAACACGGACTTACTAAAGAACAGCTTAAACCACAGTCACCTCAACTTATCTCACTGCACTCCCACTCCAAACTCACTGAAACAAGTGTCCTGGCAACTTCACAGAACGGACGGGATTGGAAGAGACCTTTGGAGATCATTTAGTCCAACCCCCCTACCAAAGCTGGGTCACCTACGGCAGGCTGGACAGGAACGCATCCAGGCAGGTTTGGAGTATCTACAGAGAAGGAAACTCCACAGCCCCTCTGGGCAGCCTGTTCCAGTGCTCTGTTACCCTTAAAGAAGCTTTTCCTCATGTTCAGATGGAATTTCCTGTTCCAGTTTGCACCCCTTGTCCTGTTGCCACACTGCTGAAGACTCTGGCCCCATCCTCTTGACACCCACTGTTTAGATATTGATCAGCATTGATGAGCTCCCCTCTCAGTCTTCTCTTCTCCAAGCTAAACAGACCCAGCTCTCTCAGCCTTTCCTCGTAAGAGAGGTGCTCGCTTCCCTTGATTGTCTTTGCAGCCCTCCATGGACTTCAATGGACTCTGGGTCAGGCCAAACACCCGGTGAAAGGTATCAGTGCACAGCCGGGTTAACCTGGATTCCTCACAGAGCCGGAGCCCGGCGGGCTGCCTGTCGGCTGGCGAAGGGGTGCCAGGTAAGGCCTCACCCCCCTGCCTGCCCCGCACGGCAGCCCGCCTCACAGGCACCGAAACGGCTCCCTCCGAGCGGCCGGCCGCACACCAGCTGGCCAGACACTGACGTAGAGCCCTCCCCGCCGCCGGAGGGAGGCCTCAGCCTCTCGGCTGGGCCCGGTCCGCCCGCGCCCCGCCGGCAGCAACCCTCAGACCCACCCGCCGCCGCCGCCGCCGCCATCTTACTGCCGGGAGGGCGGCCCCGCCCGGCAGGCGCCGGCGTGACGTCACACGCAGCGCCTGACGCCCCGGCAGTGCGCATGCGCACGACATATCACCGCCCCCCCCCCCCCCCCCCCCCGGCTTCGGTGGGTACGGCGGCCGGGTAGGGACGTGCCAGCCCCATTCGCGTTCCCGCACGGGTGCTCAGCGGGGACACGCGTGTCCAACGACGAGCGGGCTGGGGCGGCCCGCGGCTGAGGGACACCACAGCGGGGCCACTCACCCAGCCCTGCCCAGGCTCCGGCCTTGGACTGCAGGGAACTGCATCCCCTCATCCCCCGGTCGCCTTCCCCACCGCCGTGGGCAGGAGCCATGGCCGAGGCCGGGGCTTACGGGAAACCAGGCTTCCATGTTGTGAAGGGCCCTGGGAGGCCCCTCAGCGCCGTATTCGGGATCTCCCCACCCGCGTTGGCGGCCCCAGAGCTTGTCAGAGGGGAGAAAGGTTCCCCCGATGGCCCCGGCCGTGCGCCCCGTGACCCGGCCTGCCTTCATACGGCCACGGCGGTTCCCTGCGGCCCTGCACCGGCTCCAGGGAAAGCAGCCGGTGTTACTTAAAGGACAGTACCCAGAAGGGGGCAACCTGCCATAGCAACTGGTGAAATTTCCTGTATAAATATTGATGAGCCCCAGAGGGAAAAGGAAATTAGAAGCCAGCCGGCCAAGTCGGGAGGTAGCCCATCGCCGCAGGTCCCAGCGGCAGCCTGCGGCCCTGAAGGCGGCCTCCAAATGCCACCTCCCCTCTGCCTGCCGCAGACGCACACAGACGTGTCCATGGGCTCCTCTTTAGTATAGACTGGCAACCGCACGCTGCAAAAACGCACATTTTAAAACCCATGGGTTTTACATTTAGACATGCCTTTGTTCCATGTCTTGGGCAGAGGCTTTCGAATTAGCTTCATTTCTTTCTCAAATTTGGGCCTAGTAAATGACAGCTCTTTTACCACTGCCCTGTCATCAACAGCATCCTGGCATTTTGGTGACACTGCTGGGGGTTGGTATGGGCAGGACATGTTTAATGCCAGCTGCTCTGCTTTATTCAGGGTTATCATTGCCGGCATGACATGTAACTGAGCAGTCTGAGGAATATTTTTTTCTTCCAGCAATGTTCCTATTCAGAGAAGGCCCAAATGTAAAGAAGAAATATAAAAATATTTTGGAAATAAACTTTAAAGCCTACAAGACAAAAGACTAAAAATCAGCTAAACCTTAACTCTCCTCTGCTTGCTTGCAAGAAGAGCTTTGGAAAAGATCCTGCTTTCAGTTTTGAACTGGGGAGAAGTCCCATATATAAATTTTTTACATTTCTCCCTTTGCACAGCTTGACAAAGGAAATTGAGGCCTAGGGACACAGCAAGCTGGCATGATGTTTCACATGAGGCTCCTTTTCCCCCATAATTCCTTCACATTGAATAAGAAGAGGTAATTTTCAGACATTAAATTTAGATTAAGTCATGCCTGGTAGTAAAAGCAGCTTGATGTCATAATAAACGTGCCTTCACCTAAATTAAAACAATTAGAAGATGAAATGATTCTTAAAAGTCAAATAGTACGGTGTTACAGAATATACTATAATGGGAAACAGTGACCAGATAATGAGATATTTGGGTTCCCAGACTCAAAAGGATTACACAAAATAAAGCATACCTAATCGTTTAAGAGATCATTCCCTAAAACTGGGTCAGAAGATGTTGCCTCCTTTTGTCAGCAGTTATTAAAAGTGATAAAAACCTTCCTGATAATAAAGTATTTAACAGGATTTCATAGGAGAGATAAGTACACCAGAAGACATGCAATTAAAATTAGGAATGCTTATTGATTTACTCTATTCAAACCACCAAGGGCTGGTCAAGACTGTTCAAAATACTTGATAAATTCACAGAGATCTCCTAAGTGTCTAGTTTCCCACATCATTTTTATATGAGGAGAACAGGATCTGAGTTGGACACAGTCACCTTTGTAAAAAAGCCAGCCACCTTTCTGTACTGCTTTTATCAGTGTCAAGAGGTGAAGAGATGTTTTGTGTTTCCAGGTTGAAGTTAGCTGCTGTTTCCTCAGGCGTGAAGACGAGCTCAGCGAGGTCAGCCGGAACCGACTTGGATTTGTTTCAAAAAGCCAGCGTGAAGGAGGATGAAGTGTTCCTTCCAAGGAGATGAGAACAGCAACTCACCTCTAATCCGAGCGCTAATGCCTTTGGCTATTTGTTTTCTAACGGTAGGATTGGAAGCCTCTCTGCCAAGAGAGGTCGTGCAGTCTCCATCTTTGGAGGTTTTCAAGACCAAACAGAATAAAGCCCTGAGTAACCTGGCTTGGTCTCGTAGCTGATGCTGCTTTGAGCAGGAGGTTGGTCTACAGACCTCCTTAGGTCCCTTCCAACCTGAGTTATTCTACGATTCTATTATTTTAATCCATTTTGCATCTCTCATCTTTGGCTTTCTTTAGATATCAAACTGATAAAGACGATATTTGAAAGTTCATTTTTATAAAGCATGGCCAGAAAAAAAGTTGCGAGGGTAACTGCTTTGTATGACTGAGACACATGACCCAGCCAGAAAGAGGTAAAAATCTCCGTACGAGATGAAAATATCATGATAGCTCTTCAAGGAAAAAAAAAAGATAAAAAGGATGAGAAATTTCAAGTCTTTTAAATACATATCACGTGCCTGTATACGTTTGCAAAACAAACTGGAACTGCAAAATAACTACCAAAACACATTTATAGCACTACAGCCTCCAGTGTCCTGCATAATAAGGGCCAAGATGACTTTTGGGCATAGTCTCCACTGGCTGCAAGGTTATATATCATACAGTCTAAGCTGCTCCTTCATGTCTCCTTCAGACATCTCTCCAAATGTGTCACTTTTTTCCTTCATGAGCCTGAAGATGGCAGCCAGCTGCTCTCTCTGAACCCTGTCAAGAAGAAAAGGAGAAGTAGGAATAGCCAGTCCCCAGAAGGCACTTTGAGCAAGAACACCATGGTCAAATGAAACACGAAGCCAAACGCGGGTCATTTTACAAACTTTCCTGGCTGCAGGAAATCTGCCCATGTGAGATAAGAAAGAGAGAGCCTCTGGTTCTCCTTCCTCCACCTTCCATCTATCCAATCATCCTGCACATCGCTCTGCAGTTCTTTAAATATGGAGATAAAACAGGCTGCTTTAACACTAGCTTTGGAGTTCCTCAGGGCTTATCTATGTTCAAAGTTTCGAGATAACTTGGGATGTGGAATTTCATAAGACCAACATGTCCCAATTTAGCAGACTCCATAATGAAACTGGATGAAGCTTCATCAGGAATTCTCATTCTGTGATGAGAGTATGTAGATACAGAGTGATTCAGGAATAGCTATGGAATTTTAAATGCATGCCCTGCCTTAAAACTAGAGACCAGGCTACACCTTCCAGTGAGGACGTGACTTTAATCAGCCACTGGAAGATAAGATCACAGATAGAAATTTGCTTTGATTGGAGAGTTCGTCTGCCAATGTCAAATGGTGAGGTGGACTCATGTAGCCAGTCCAGCAACGAGGTGATCTCTGTGAGGGCACAAGCTGACCAGTGGACCATCTAGCTCAGATTTCCATCCCTACCAAGTCCCACAGTAGATGATTAACTCCCTTCTCCCTGTAACAGATGATATCCTGATTTTTCCCTAACCTGAAGCAGTTAACCGTTGTTGTATGTCCTGCAGCACAAAGATTTTTATCTGTCACAGGACTTTAGCTGAGGTAGCTTTATAGGAGGGCTTATGTTGGTCGTGCATCTACTGATCATCACTCAGGGATACAGAAGGGTGGGCAGCACAGGAGTGTCATTTGTTCGCAGGCAGCTCGTGAACTGATGCAGCTGATTTTGATGTCTACAAAATCCTCTTTGAGGGCAAAACGAACGTGCACCTTGGCTCCGGTCAGGGCTGGCTGTGGGCTGGTTCGTTCTCGTTGCCAGACCCCAACCTGATTGGGATGAGATGGCAGTATTGCCTAGCACACCTCATTCCTGACTCCCCTGTGTGAGATTAAAAGAACTAATGAGGTTGTGGTGCTTTACGGCTGTAACAGGGGAGAAGCAGTTTCTATTACTTCAAGGCTCGTTTTGTCCCTACGTGACTGTGGGGCCAGAATTCAGCGACAGCCCGTCAGCTCAGAGCACAGATCTGCCACAATCCCAGCTCCTCCTGCTTGTTTAGCATCTTTAGACCTCCCCTAGGCTAGAAAGACAGACTCTGGCTTTTACTTCTACATGGTCACCCTGTCAAGAGTCCTCTGTCCCCATCACAGCCAGCTTTACGCATAGGACTTTAATACACTGTAATTAATCCATTTAAATGCACGCCATTAGTTAACCTGAGGTAGTCCTCCTGCAAGTCCTGTGCGGACAAGTTATTAGCTGTTCCAGCAACAGGAGGGGTAGAAATACCTACTGACAGGCAAAACCAGGACACAATCTTTGCTCAAAAGAAGAGGGGACGGCATCAACACATCAGAAACAACCACACCACGAACAAGATCAATGGAAGGAGACAGTGAAGAAGGAGCAGAGGAGCCTTTGGGTGCTGAGCTCCTGCTGAGTGGGGCTCTGCATTTTCCCCTCCCCTGGGCTGAGCCCCAGCAGAAGCAGGACCAGCAGACTGTCCTCCCGGCACCACTGCAGCAGGCAGGGCAGGAAAAAAAGCAGATCCTGGCAAAAGAAAGCTCATTTGCCAATTCTTTTCTATTGCAATTAAAATGCAGTTGTCCTAAGGCCAAATATATCCTGATAATGATGTGGGATCTTTTGGTTACGAAAGCTCTGGCCACAGGCTGTCCAGTGCCTGGATTTGTCTGGCTCTTCTGTAATTTTTTTTGTGCTCGCACGAACAGCATCCAAACGCCCTTTCCAGACGAGAGGAAGGGAAGCACAAGTCATTAGTGATCAATATTTTATTTTAGATCACCGCTGGGCACCAGAGGGCACATTTCCAGTCTGGTGGGGAGAAATTCAATACAGAGCTTTGCCTCGCGTGTCTGAAACGCATGCCAGCTGGGAGTGCTCCACACAGGTCTGCATCCCTCGCTCGTTATTTCACAGACATTAACATCGCTGAAACCTCCCCAAAGGCCCGTTTCCTTGTCTCCAAATCAAGAGCACAGACAATATTCGCTCTATTTTTTTAAGCCCAACATCAATGCATTTTGGCTCTCCCCTCGACTTTAAATATCATGACTGTGCATTTGAAAAGCAGAAATAAAAAAGAGCTGTTACTGCTCTTACTTCTCTGCACTACATAATCTACAACAAAGGGAGAGCAAAACAAAGATAAAGAGAAAAAAGAGCCTGGGAAGGAAGAGTAAGGCGTCAAAAAGGATCTTCTATCAAAGGTGACCTTGCAAAACAACTTTGTAATGCCCCAGGTTGGGAGGTTTTTTTGATAATTTCAGATCAAACCAACCCCATTCACAAGTAAAATCATTCTCTCTTCCTGTAAGTGCTGTCCTCAAAACTACTTGGATTCAGGAGGTCAAACAGGATTTTACTTATTGCTGACAAAATAGATTAATTAAGGATTTTCAAAGCAGCCTAATTCTTCTTGATAGGCAATCGAATTTGCATACTTAACTCCCTTAGGCTCTTTTTAGACATTTCATCCAAGAGTTTTACAATTAACTGGAGGTTTGGGGCAGCGAGCTGGAGGTATATTAATGGAGATCTCCGTTTCAGGAACAGCTCGGCACCCACGCTCACAGCAGCTGAAATCCCGGGCAGAGCTCTGCATTGGGAATGCCGCTAATTGCTCTGCAGCCAAACAAAACCAGGATCCTGCTGCAACGCTGCATTGCCCTCAGCAGAAATAAAGAGAAAATCCTTGACTTTGGCCACTGGTCTGACTCTGTTGTTAAGGAAGCCAATCATTTATGGGGTAAAAGGCATAGGAGGGCAGAATGTACCTCTAACCTAAAATCCCGATTTTCAACACAAATCTCTTGAGAAAGAAGTTACAAGCTGCTGGAAGCAGGGAGAACAAGCACAAACCAAATAAACTATTCAAAGGTTTATTGGACCAAACAAAGGCAATTTTTTACAGATTCAAGCCACTAGAATTACAGTCCTTTGTGTAAGAGCCACCATCAGATATAAAACAAACAAACAAAAGTAAAAAAATACCCAGACAGCCATTTGAGTTGAAGAAATAGCTTGACTTGCTGCCACAAGCAAAAAAAATCTGGACTCAACTATAGACTTTGCTCGATGTACATATTGCCGTGTAACTTAAACACAATGTATATAAGGCATTCTTTGCATAGTTGGGTGCTCGGGACACAGAGTCAGCCAGCCAGCACCGAGGGGAGACAGCGGCTGTACCAGCAGGATGTTGAAGCAGAGGGTCCAGATGTGCCTAAATTCATATGCAAACCCCTGAACACGCTTGCAGTTGTCAGCTGGGAAGGGGCAGCCCAGCCTCTTCTAAAGCTGAAGCCTCCTGCTGTTCTTTAAATGAGCCCTTTTATTAAGAATTTGCCAGCCCCAGGCGCTGGAAAGGACAACTGTGTACAAGGTTTCAAGTACTGTCTGCATAGGAATTAAAGAGGAAAAAAAAACAAAACCAAAAACAACCACAAAGCCAGCCCGTTGGGTTTCCGATATGTTTGCAGCGTTAGCCAAGAGGCAGTCGTCCGGCAGTGAAACTTTGAAGGACACGTCCCCACCCAGCCTGGTGTTTCTACAACATCGCTAGAGGACTCGGACCCTCTTCTCACTCTCACAAACCAGCTGGGTTTGATTTGAAACCTGCTGTGCCTGAAGCAGATATATCTGCCCAGCCGAACTCATCTTCTCTATGGGACAGCTGAGGAGCAATGCTGAGCTCTGGCTCCAGCAGACAAGCCACAGGGCTAGCAAAAGAGAGCACTGGAACAGCAAGCTGGCAGAGGAATGGGGAGGGTGTCTCTTCCAGGACCCCCACTATCTCATCCTGAGCCAGAGGGAACCCCTCATGCCATAGCTACCTCCTTGGGTCTCTCCTCTTGGGAACTGGAGTAGGGAAAAGTGAGAATCCAGATAGTAACAGCAGCCAAAGTGTGGTCTCCTAAACCTCCACCACAAGCAGAACAGCTAAACTATCAATCTTTGTCACTTCTCAAGTCTTCTGTCTACCTACAGAAGCAGCTCTCTGCTAAAATAACTACAGAAGCGAGATTTGAGTCAGTCCAGCTACTGTCTGCCATCCCTCACCTGGACCCCACTTTGTCCCTCCACCCCTCAGAATAAAGCAGCTTTGTACAAGATTTGGAATCATAGGCAGTTCCCGCCCCCCAGCAATGAAGAGGAGTTTGGCCCCAGGAAGAAACAACTTGATAGTCTCGTATAAGGTCCAGGTTGGTCTGGGAGAAGAGCTATGGTTTGCCCACCCCAATAAAGGAACAGCACAGATTTCATGGCAGGCCTAATACATGGTAATGAACACAACTAATAGACTCGCTGCATATTTAGTGTCCAGTTTGGGTTCTGTTTGGGGGAGAGGGAGGATGGTTCCTCCCAGCCCCCCAAACACAACTGAAGTCACTGCTTGGGCCCTGCCCCACTCCATGGAGCCACACAACAGGATCTCCTCAAACTTGACACCACAGGAGTTTTTGAAGAACTCAGCTTCAGACCAAGAGGGGATCCCGTTTTGAGGGTTTATGGATTTCTCTTATGGGTGTGTTTGGTTGGTTTTGGTATTTCTCTCAAGCCTTTAAAGATGCCAAGGGATGCCTTTAGGAGGAGGCTAGGGACAACTTCATATAGTCTTCAGTTCTGCAAAGAGAAACAGGGAGAGAAGAGAAATCATTTCAGTCATTTCACCCCTCAGGTTGGTTCATTATTATTCACATAAACGAGCTGGGGGAAGACTCCGTGTGTGTTGGGGGGGGAAGGCAAAACAACTTCCCACCTCAGGGCAGAACAAGCCACTGTTTGCAAACCTCACACCT
The DNA here is from genome assembly GCA_008658365.1 of Alca torda. NCBI lineage: Eukaryota > Metazoa > Chordata > Aves > Charadriiformes > Alcidae > Alca > Alca torda. The sequence continues at coordinate 30,205,668 of CM018086.1, read as the reverse complement.
CTAAGAAGGAGGCACTTTGCTTCATCAACTGCAGCAGGATAGTCGAAACCCAATCAGAAGTGCAAATCCTCTCATCTGGCACCAATCTAAGTCATAACCCTTCTGACCTACTGATGAGAGCTGGAGAAGCCCAGCTAATTAGAAGCCTTCGTTAGCTTCAGGGGTTTCTGCCTCACAGTCCTGTGCAGAGCCTCCCTGGGCTGCTGGCACCCTTGTCCAGCCCAGATTCCTCTTCCCACCTGCAGCCAGATGAGCCGGGAATGAGTACTGGATTCACAGAGCAGTGTGCCTGAACAGGTCGGCCTTTCTCAATCTTCCTACAGATGTGTCTGTTCAAAGGAAGGAGGCAAAAAACCCCAGACTCTCTGCAGGTCATGAGGCTTCCTTTTGATGGGAAGCTCTCCCCACATCCCAGGGAAGGAGGGTGAGATGATTAGATGTGGTTTATGGGTGAGGACATTCAGGCAGTCCCTGAGGTCTTGCAGCATGTTGTTAGCAGTGTCAGGGCTAAAAAATGTGGTCCCTTGTTGTCAGCTGGAACCTTTCAAGCACTCTGCCCTTACTGCCCCAGCATCTATCATGGCCCAACCGTCCACAATGGGAAGCACCTGACAGTAGGCTGGGCAGCTGCCCATGGACACAGAGACCTGCACTGAGGTAGAGGGAAGCTACAACACACCTTACCTGGGCACTTACAAACACACACAGAAGCACCGCAGCTTAATTCCCCCTGGATTCAATAGGGTTCACTGCCCATAACACCTGAGCCCCATTTGAAAGTCCCCTGCTCCTGCCAGCCACAGCATGAAGGCAAGTTACAGCCTCATCTCTTCCTCAGTCCTCTGCAAAAAAGGTTGCCTTCTCCAGCAGCCTCACAAGTGCAGCCGGCGACCCGGATCCCGGATGGGAGGTACAGGCTGAAGCATCACGTGGAATCGGGGTTACTGAAGCAACGCTGCGGAGGCTCAGTAGCCGGCCCATTAGGACAAAGAAAGGAAATTCTCCGGGGTGGATAATCGTTCTGCAAGATTCGCAGCGCTGAGGATCGGATCATCCCGCTCAAGTCACGCAAGCATAATCAGATTTCACGTGCGAGGGCATAAGCTTGTTGCCACAGGGGCCCAGAAGGAAAGTCCCCTCCAGAATGCTGCAGTTGGAGCAGCATTCTGGGATGGAGGATGTCAGGGAGGGTGGATAGGCCTTGGCTGTAGCCTCTCACAGGGATACTCACCTCCAGGACAGGGCCAGGCCGACAGCTGGGGTGAGAAGATCTTAAACCAAGCATGAACTTAATGGAGGATGTCCGTCAGAGCCATAAATTCCCCATCTGCACAACAGGGATACCCCTTACTGCTCTTGGAGCAAGCTGTGAGGGGGATTAGGCTAAAGAGCATGAGACAGTCCGTCCAGATCCATCCAGGCTAAAGAGCATGAGACATTAGGGCCATAAAACCCCCGAGGCTGAGAAACTCTGACACTGCTGCCATGGAGCCTGAGACACTTAATTCGCTTGGGATTGAGGCCAAGAGCTTTGAGCCACTCTTTATCCTTGGCTCTTCCCTCCTTTCCATTTGCCTTGGACAATGAGATCAGCCTGATTGGCATGCTTTCCCCTAGCAGCACCTCAATCAAACCAGGTTAGAGTCTTCTTTTGCTGGAAGGCCATATCCTCTCTTCAGATACAAATTATCCAAATATTTCTGCTCTGGCCCCAGCTGAAGGCCAAGTCAGTAAATCGTACGATTTCTCAGCTGGACAAGGTTCTGTGCAAGGAAGAGCTGGAGAACAAGTAGCTCAGTCAAGGGCAGGTCCTGGCTTATGAAGGAGGCTCAGGTACTGAAGGTCTCAAAAGACCGTGCTTCTCCTGAAGCATGGAAACTGGATGTCCTTCTGGGGGCCTCAGAAGCATTCCTCTCACTCCAGCTCAGCCATGGCAACAGCACAAGGCTATGGGATTCTTGCCTTTGAGAGCAGACAGCATCCCAGCACTGACAAACAGGATGGGCTGGGGGAATCCCATATGTGTTTATCCCTCATGTGTGTGAAATCCACACCAGGAGGTCAGGAGATCCTGTAGCCCATCCATAGACGATAGCTTTCCAAAGGAGTCCTGACCCATTCCAAGCAGATCCCAAAACATCTTGTTGTGACCACCTCTGGCAATTGCTTGTGCCCTTTTCAGGAAAGCTGATTTTCTGAAGTGCAGACCATTCCCAGCTCCTTCCCTTGGCAGAGGGAGCGGGTGCTCAGCTTCTCAGGAACATCAGTCCTCTGGTCTGAAATCCTGGCAAGAGGGCAGATAGCAATCTGGCTCCAGACTTTTTTCAATCCAGACAGGCTAGGATTGACCCTTGAGGATCAAGAGCAGGGAAGAAAGGCACTGGGCAGACCTGGCAGTGGGTGGTCAAGCTCTCCTCAGGCATTTCCGTGCCATCTCACTGCTGGGGATGGTCCCATCACCACTGCTTCCCATTTCTCTACCATGAGGACAACTACCGTCTCATTTCTGGTAGTGACCATAACCCAGTATTGACCAGGATCAGGGTTCTGCAGGAAGAATATGAGGAATGACATACTAAGTCTAAGCTTTCCCCATGGTCCCAAAAGCGTGGGCCAGTTTCTTCAGCCAAAGGTAAAACACAGAGAGAGAGGACTTAAATACAGAACAGGGAGAGACAGTCAGCGCTTAGGAAAGAGAAGAGTGGGACAGTGAGAGGTACCAAAGGGAGCTTCTATCAGCAAAAATCTGAAATTCCTCCAGTGGGACAGAAAAGTTGAAAGGTGCACACGACCTTGGGAAATACCTACTGCTCCTCAGGAACACCAGAAAAGCAGTTGAGGCTGCCAGAGCTGGCACAACCAGGGAGCACAAGCCCAATGCCTTTAGGACAGGGGCTGGCAAGGAGTCGGTGGGGTTGGGCACCCCTGAGCGGACCTTGCCCACTGCTGTTTCAAGGCAGAAGCCTCCTGCCTTTCCCAGTCACAGCAGCAACAGCTGAAAAGGCCAAAGCACAGCCAGGAAGGTGGCTCAAGCTCCCGGCCAGCTCAGCCAAGTGGCCACAATCACCTCCTTCATCATGTACCCATCCTCTTGCAACACTCCTGACCCCCCAGCCAACGCCGCAGCAGTGGGGAAAGCCGCGGATGGGTCAGCCTGAGCTTTCCTCCATCGCTTAGTGGTTGTGCTCCAGCTCACTGTCTACCAGTTTGTACCCAGCCTGGTGTGACACCCTGATTCCCCGCAGCCCTTGGACTCCCCCGGCCGCAGGGGAGCCGCAGGAGAGGCAGAGCCAGGCTCCCAGAGAGTCAGCAGATAGAGAACAGCAAGCTGCCCACACCGCATGGGATTAAGCAGAAGCAGATGAAGACAAGTTGTGAGCGTTGGGTGAGGGAGACACGGAGAAGCAGCCACAAGCTAGGACAATTCAGGACCTGAGCCAAAAGAAAAAAAAAAAACCCAGGAGCTGAAGCAGAGTTGCTGTCTGGTCTGAAATCTCACGCCAGGGCAGGGTCAGAGACTCACACCCTGCGAAGGCTACGGGGGAGCTTGCAAAAGTTTCCTCTCTGGGACGGGAGGAGACGGGGAAGGGGCTTCCTGGCCTCCCCTTCCCTGGGTTTCTGAGGGAGGCATCCTGTGTTGCTCAGTTTTTAAAGCTGCTGGGGCACTCATGACTCAAATCAGATGCTCTATGAATAGGGCCAGAGCTCAAGTCCACTGACATCTCATAGGTCAGAGGACGTTTTCCCCAGGGATATGGTGGAGGCAGGGAACTGCACTGGGCCACCAGGAGACTCCCTGTTCATACAAGCGGAGTTTGGCACCTATGGAGGGAGCATCAGAGCAGGGGGAGCTCATCAGGCACCCCCAAACTCACAGTGCCCCTTTCTCAGCAAGAGGCAGGTGGGAAGGAAACGTGCCCCATGCGCTGGGTGTTTTGCAGCTGAAAGCAGCCTTGCCCACGGTTGTTGCCATCCCTGTGGCTGGTGACCACAGTGAAGCAGTGGCCAGCCTGACCTGAAGAGTCCCGTGGCCCTAGTCTTTGCAGTTCCTTGCTGCTACACCTCCTCCCTCAGCCCAGGATGACTATCGTGCTGCAGAAGATGAAAAGCAAACAAATAATAAAACCCCAAAGAAAGCCCAAACTTACCAGCTTCCCTCATCCAAAAGAAGCACCATGCTGGACAGGACAGGACAGGACAGGACAGCAAAGCCGCTGGGTTGGGGGTGAAGGTTAGCAAAAGGGAGGAGAAAGAGGCCCAAATCCCATGCTATAGAGAGGGGGGAGCAAGCAAGAAAGGCAGGGCTATGTGATGACAATGCAGGGGGTGGACAGGGACAGATGCCGATGAAGAGCTCTCCCAAAATGCGACCTCCCCCAGCCCAGTCCACCCACTTATTTTTGGAGGGCCAGCAGTGGAGATGTTTGAAATAGGTCAAGGTCTGTCAACACAGTCATTAAACCCCTGCAGCTGCTTCCTGGCCTTGTGTGCTCCAGAGCTGTCATCACGAGCATTGTCTCCTTCAGCACAGTTCTCCCTCAAGCCACAGCTGCATCCCCAATTTGATCTGGGATGCGTGGCAGAGCAGGGGAAGGTCTCCCCTCTCTGCCATTCCCTAGAGCCGGGATCCGTCCAGGGCACCCTGCCTTGCTGAAACTCCAGGGTCCAAGCCCAGTTTTATTCACTGCCTGGTAACCAAGAGGTACTCTGAACCCAGCTGGGGAGGAGACAGGTTTCCATTGCTAAATTACCACCAAAAGGACTGAGCATGAGATTTACAGCCATCCAATTCCCCTTGCATGAATTCCAACTCCCAGCTGAGCCCTAGGCTTAAATCTAGTCTGGATTCAAGCAATGTCAACCCATCCATAACTGGCCAGGAGATGAGAGGATTGAAAGGCAGGAGGAGAACTTGCTCCTAGAATGGGTTGCCTGGCTGCAGGAACTGAGCCCATTAGCCAGAGAAACTGGGCAGCCATCCCTTTCTTCTCCTCAGTCTTACAGAGACTGGACTGTGGTCTGGGGGATCAACTGCTCCATCCATGAGTGGCACCTGCAAGCAGCAGAGCATGTCTGAGCAGTTTGGTGCCATTCACTCGGACCCTGCTCAAGGGGACTGCAAGGGTGCCCAAGCTGAGGCCCCATGGGGCAGCTTCTGGCTCTCCACCCCCACCTCTTCCTAAATCCCAGAAACAAGAGAGACGACAAAGAGGAGAGACCTTTCCACAGACCGTCAGATGGGATCCACTGTCTTTTCTCCAGTCAACACACCCAGCGAAGAGCGGCAAGGACAGAGCACAGACAGCTCAATCCCTCAGCATCTCCAAAGCCAACCAAGACTTGGCTGGGACCTGCTCTGCCTCATGGAGAGAGAGAACTGAAAGCAGAGACCCAAGGGAGTCGTTTCTCCTGATTATTTTCTCTTTTACTGTGAGTGGAGCCTTGTCGCGGTTGTCAATGCTCAACAGAGTCCTGACCATACTCCTTTCTAACTCAAAAAAAACCAACACTCACCTCTTTCAACCTCAAGGGAGGTTTGAAAAGCACCTGGCAGAGACCACTTCAATCCATCCACGCGAGCCAGACCCTGAAGGCACGCTGGGGAGTCCCTCCTCTTCCCCCCTCATCTGCACAAGGTGCCCAGCCAGGATAAACAGCACCTAACGGTCAGCCCTCATGGGCTGTGTCTCGTGCCGACACAACTCAGCCCTGTCTGAACCGGGGCAAGCTGTGCTGCTACGAGTCATGTTTCCAAACCAGTGCATTGCGCCATGGCAGCGACGGTTGGCAATAGATGGCCAAAAGCCTCAGGTGCAGAAGAGAAGGATTTGGGAAATCCGCTGTGCTGGCTTGACGAAGGGCTGCATCCTTCCCTGCACTCTTCCCCTTCCTGCCCAGATTGGTTTTCTCCCCCAGGGGAGCAAACGCTACGTGCTTCTGTTCTAGAAGTACTGGTGACCCACCAGGTGTGATCAGGCATGGCCACCACCCCAGCAGACGTATTTGCCAACTACATTTACTGTCCTCCTGCCTCACTGAGCAGTCCCTCTATTTTTTAAGACTGAAGTAACAAGAGGCAGGAAGTTGCATCACTCACTAAAGGTCACATTCCTTCCCCTTTTAGTCCAGATTTAGCACCAGTTTGAAACCATAGGACTCAAGTGAATACTAGGCAAGACAACCACAACTTCTGTAGAGCAGAAGTGGGATTTTGGTTAAATAACCCAGTATACTGCATGCCTGTTCTCTCCTCTCTGAAGTCCTATAGCTCTTTCTGGAAAAAGCACCTCCAAAATTTGGGGTCCCTAAATTGAGACTCATAGACTAGTGATCAACACAACAAGTAGCCTCAAGGGGATCTGAGGGACCCATTCGCATTTTTGGCATGTTGCTTACAAGCTGCTTCACATGGGAGCCTGTTGGTCCATGGGAAAACTGGAGGGCTGACAGGGCTAAAAGCAAAGACTAAGCCTGTCTCAGCTCTGGCAACACACCTTAGGACTAACTACCCACTGAGTCAGCAGCCCTAATCTTCCAAATCAGTAAACTAGAAGTGATCGTGGGATGTCCGACTTCAGGCATCCAAGACGGAAGAGGTGAGCATCCAAACGGGAGAGCCCACGTATTGCCCAGAGGGCTCATGGAAAGCGACATGGAGGCAGAGGGGAGCGGACTCATTAATCCGTTATGAGGAGGGAAAGGGGAGGGATGTGGGGAGGGAGGTGGGACAGGCAATCAAACTGTCCCCCAGAAAATAAAACCCAAAAGCAAAAAAAAAAAAAACCCCACGCCCAAACAACACATTAGCAGATGTTATCAGTGGTACCACTACTTCTAAGAAACAGCGCGTCCTTACCAAAAAGATTTGCAAGAATGTTTGTGGCCGAGGACCTAAGGTACTCGCTACAGAGATGTGAGATCAGAGGTCAGCTCAATCCTGCAACATAAAGGTGGCAAACCTGGGTCACAGCGGATCAGCGGCATGGCGGGGGTGCATGGAGGTGGGGAGAGGGACGGGACTGCCGAGGGAGAAGGATGCGGGACGGGGCCGAGCCGCTGCGCTCAGCTCGCCCGGGAGCTTACCTGGCAGCAGCCCTGCCCCCCGACACCGCCTGCGAGGCCTGAAATGAAAAGCTGCTGATGCCGCGGTGAAGATTTGGCGGAGGGGGGGGTTGGGGGGAGGAGAGGAAAGTAAGCCAGCAACAAAGCAAGACAAAAAAAAAAAAAAAAAATTCACAAAGCTGCCTTCCAGAAATGCACAACACAAATACGGAAGAGAAGAAAATAAAGGAGCAGTAGGAAAAACACGACTGCCGACGGCCCTCGGTGGGGAAGGCTGCTGAGAGCCGCCAAGGGACGCGACGCCCAGGCTGTCCTTCAGTTCTAGGTGCATTGTCCTGCCCTGGGACCGCTCCAGATGGAGGTGAGCAGTGATGCCTGGGAGGTCCCACGTGCCCAGAAAAGGTCCATCACCCCCTGGAGCCTGTTCTACAGTCCTGAGCACAACCCCCCCGTCCCACTGCTGTCCACAGGTGTCCCCTCGGTGTCCCCAGGTGACAGCAGGAGCATTTGTTGGCACAGAGGAATCAGCCCAAGGCCCTGCAGGACTCCTGGCCCTGAAAACCCGAGCAGTGATTGCTCAGCTGGTGTGGATGGAGCTGTGGGTGCAAAAGGTTTGAATTTGCTTTCTGCAGGTAGATTTTTTGCATTGGTGCTTCGCAGGATCCTGAAAAGCAATTCCCAGCTCTCTCACATTCACTCAGTTCATTCCACCACCACCCTCCCCAGGTGACACTAACAGACCTGCTTAGCGTTTTACAGGTTGGGGGCTTCAGGCACGATAAAAATATAACAAATGGAAGAAAGCAAGCAACATTTTTCCTGATGCCACCAATGCAGAATCAACCCCATGCCAGAGGAAACCAGAGCTCATTTCCGTTGCTGACCCCAGAGCACGCAGCCCTTGCAGATCTTTGTTCCTGGCAGTGCTGTAAGGCAGGTGAAGCCCAAGATCTGAGGACAGCTGGGAGCCCAGAAGCCAGGGGAGAAAGGGAAGACATCTCTTGTTGGGAAAGTTGAGTTTGACACGGAAAGAATGGCTGCAGGCTTGGCTAGTGAAGGCAGCCTGTACGGAGCCCCGTGCACCACCCGAGTCTTTCCCAGCAGCAGAGGGAGCGTGTGTCAGAGCCAGGGCTCTGGATTTACGCTGCCTACCCCAATGCGCTGCTCACGCCATGGAGACAAACCTCAGCCAGCCCAGTCGCTGGCGACGCAGAGATGCTGCCCAAGGGCCACGAGGCAAGGCTTGCCAGCAGAAGCATGCCTGACCCAGGGGCGAGGTGTGATCCCTCCATCCTTGCCTTCCCTGCTGCACTCAAGTTTCTACTTGGTCGGTGTCAGGCCTTTACACCACGCCAGTTGTGGTGGTATTTAGACCTTGGCATCGCAGGCAAGGGGCGACAAATTTCCCCAAATCATTCCAGGAGGTGCGCTGTTGGGTCCCGCAGCCCTTGGGACACCAATGGAGAGAACAACACCTCCCAGGCTTGTTGAGCCACCACTGGGAAATCAGTTCCCTGCAGGTCGCCCAAGAGGGAAGGGGTATGAGCTGCACAGGGAGCAGCCTGCCACAGAGCCTGCTGGTAGGGCAAAGCCCTTGCCTGTGGGGTTTGACATCTCCGGTTTAGCGTGGGTGCTGCGTGCCCTTGGGCTGAAGGACTCCTCCTGCGCGTGGGCAGAGACTTCACACTGACAGCACAGGCTGGCTTCGGGTAGGGCTTTGCAGCTCGAGGTGCAAGGTTGGGGTTGATTTCCCTCGTATGGGCTGGGAAATCTTGAGCTAGAAAACTTGGTTTTGGTAACAGGACAGCCTCTTCCTTTTTTCCCCATGTAGGGCTCATGTTCAGGAGGAAACTTTACCAAAAATGGTGAGATGGACAATTCTCCATCTCTACTGCTACATGGCAAATCCCCACCACTTACAGCTGAGGAACCAGCCCTGGGTAGGGACATCTCCAGTCTCAGCCCCATCACAGTGAACTCTAAAGCTCCACACACTCACTTTGCTCCAGTATTTCTGAGCTATGCCCATGTCCTTGGTTTGGAGGCCATCCACAGGGTAAAGGGAGGGGAAGTAGCTAGAGATCACATCCTCAACAGATGTAAATCAATGTGGTGCTAATGGGATCAGGGGAACTACGCCAGCTTGCATCAGCTGGAAAATTTGGTCTAAGCATCCAGAGAAGGAGCTCGAACAGCTCCAAATGTACACAGGGCCATGGTGTCTCCATCTCCTAAATCAGCGTGACTTTATTTGCTCTCACGTCTTCCTGGGTGGGAGAGGTCTGGACCATAGTGCAATGTGGCATTGAGCCCAAAGCTACCAAGGTGGTTCGGGGAGAGAGAGGTCAGAAGACACCCAGCTTGCTTCAAGAGGATGCCAACCAGAAAGAAAAAGGAAACTCAACTCACCTTTGTTCTTCCTCGAGTTCTTCTTTGGTCATCATGGACTTGTACTGGTTTCCCCTCAGCTTTCCAGGACTGTATTTAAAAGAGAACGTCTCATCTGCAGCTGGAGAGTGGGAGAGGGAGAGACAAAGAAGAGCAAGAGGTTGTGTGAGCCAGAGGCCTCCCGAGAGCAACGATCCACAGCAGCGGGCTTGTTCCCTCCAGCTGTTTGCTGACCCCTGCTCCTGCACGCGCACCCCAAACACTATGGCCACCCCAAAACACTCTTCCTCCTCCATCTCCAGAAAGCCCAGGCAGTGCTGGGGAAGCTGTGTGGATTGTGGTGGAGAGCCAAGGTGCTGCTGGCCAGAGGACAGCGGGATTCCCAGCCACAGCTAGCCCCGGAAACAGCGAGGACTGCTGGGTGTGAGCAGCCCTGCTTGGAAGCAGATCCAAGTAAATCCTACAGCACGGGAACCATATGCTATCGCTCTCTTTGGAATCAAAGCCTCGCAGGCCCATCTTGGCTTATCAAGACATGCTAATCCTGCCCTGATTAGCTCACAGCATTTTCCGCTTCTCTCCAGACTTGCATTCCTCCTCCCTCCCTCCCTCTCCTCATCCAGGGGCCCTTTCCCGTGCTTGGGGCTCAGGGATGGTGCCACGAGCAGAGCTGTCCCAGGCCACGCACCCCAGCAGCTCTCCCACAGCCCTTCACAAAGCCTGTGAAAAGAGGAGGTGCCACACCAAAAAATCTCGAGGCTGCAAACAGAGCTGAGCCAAGGCAGCCCCAGGAGCACCAACACAGCTGGGTCCAGGTCCCTCTGTCACCAGCCAACAGACCTGCAGGGGAAACTGAGGTTTCCTTCTCCAGGCCTGGGTGCTCCCCTGCCCGCCTCGCCAGCCTCAGCCCTGTGCTAATTCGAGCACCGAAGCTCACAGACTCTGAGCCAAAGCCGATCCTTTTCCAATCGGATTTCATTCGAGCACTGTTTGCTTTTAAAAAAACCTCTCCCCTGCTTTATCTTCCTACAGATGGGAGAAAAACAACAGGAGTGGAGGTCGATCCAAAGGGCAGCCCAGGAAGAGCAGCTCCTTCGGGTAGTTGCCTTTATTGGTTATCTGTGGGCTGTTTATCTGCGAGCCTTTATCTCCCAAGGACTGCAGGACTCGGCTGCTTCACGTTGAGCATTGCTGTTTCCACATCCACCCAGAAACATCCGCTGCTTCCACCGACCCTCGGAGCCCTGGGGATACTTCTGAGGGGTCCACGAAAGGAAGATGTTATTGTATTATCTGCATGGCCCTGAAAAATGGCACGTTATCCACAAACCAAATATCCAGGGTGATACCTTCTAGCACCAGCAAGACCCCCAAAAGTGGTGAAACTCCCCTGACTTCTGTGGCAGGACAGAAAGCCCCAATTTGTACATAACCCATGGACCCATCTCCTGTCCCCAGCCGCCTGGGAAGCCCCTTCCAATCCCTACTGCTGCTATTGTGGGCACTACATTCATGAAAGTCTCTCCTCCTCCACCCACCCAAATGAAAAACACCCCCCAGCCTCTCTCTTCCCTCCCTCACACCCAGAAGGATTCAGAATCAGCAGCTTCCCTCTATTTTCCGGTCAATATTGCCCTCCCCGTGTCCAAGGTCAGCTGCTTGATTTAGCAATTTCTCCAACCCCAAGCTCACATACGCCCTCAGCTGCTGCCAGAGCCCCCGCAGACCTTGGGGACCCCCATGCAAAAGGCAAGTCGGAGCCTCATTTTGTAGATGGGGAAACCCGAGATCTCAAAAACAAGCTGCGCAAGGCTGCGCGGGCAGGTAGGGGACCGAGCGTGCCGATCACTGCAAGGTCACTGCCGTACGGAGTGTGCCTGGAGTGGTATTTGTGGGCTGGGAATTTAACAGAAACCTCCTCCCTGCAGATGTCCGCATTTCCTCCCTTTACATCTCTGCATCCCTGATCTTGGGGAGCTTCCCTGGAAAGTCCTGGTGGATTACTGCTCAGTTACTGATCCCGAGTGTTTCTCTAATCCCAAAACACTGTCAGGGCTCCTGGAGGAACAAGGAGGCGAACCCTTTCCCTAGCATCTTCACAAGCATCCAAACACAAACACCCTGATGCTCTGGTCCTGCAGCCCCAAACATTCAGCTGGGCCATATCCCACCTCCCTCGGTGGGAAAACCCTCCCAACAGGCAGACAAACAAGCCTGGCCAGCTGGAAACAAGCAGTAATGCTGCGGCTTATCAGCCCCTCGGACGGCCGTAAAAGTGCACGGAAAGAAAATTCAGCTGGCGGCTGCTTTGGGAGATATTAAGAGAAAGAAAAAAAAAATCAAATAGGGTGTAACATCCTGTTTCTTACCCTGGTTGCAGAGCAGGAGCCGTTTCGTTACCTTTGTGTAGCTCGCCTGTTTTCAAGGACAATTAAGATCGTTTCCCTCACGTGGTTTTTGGCCAAGTAAATTGAGCTGTGGGGTTTTGCCTGTCCCCAAAAGGGCAGTTTAATTGCCACCCTGCCAGAAAAGAATAAGGGAAGAGGGAGGCGAGGAGGCTACCCATCCTTCTCCCTGCCCACGTGTTGCGGTTAGAAAGGAGCCGGCCTGCGGCTTTGGAAACCACTGGCTGTTTTCCTGAGCTCAGGAACTTTCTTTGCAGACCAAAAACAAACCTCAGGCACCACACGGGAAAAGTGGAGGCCGAGTTTTCACATGGACAGCGAAAACACTACAGAAATACGAGGTGACCTACTTACACAGACCCTCCGTGAGTTCATATTAAAGAAAACATTTTGTCTTTCATCTCTCTGCCCTCGCGCTGCCAGCGCTGGGCTCGCAGGGTGAAAGCGGCCCCTCGAGCTCATCTCTGCTCCAAAGATGTTCGCTCTGCGCCTCAAGTACCTGCCTCCTCCTTACCAGCTCCCCGCGGCGGGGAGAAGGCTGCTCTGCTGGTTTTGGCTACCGCAGCAGCATCCCGGGCTAGTGACAGACTGCCTGCACGATCCCCGCATGCCCGAGGGGAACCTCTGCTCTCAGGCTGGCTGGGCGGCAGCTCGGCGGCTTGAGATGGGCCAGGACGAAGCGATGCGCAGGAGAAATGAAGGAAGGAGGGAGGTTTCTCCCCAGCAAAGCCAGGGCACCGCTGTTATTCCCAGCTGCACGCCGTTCGCCTCCTCGTCATCAAGCTGAGCCATCGCTTTACCCAGTCCCACTAAAACACCTCAGAAACAGTTTAAATAATTCAGGAGAGGAGTCAGGAGCTGTCTGCAGGAGGTGATTAAGGAGGATGCTGGGCTAGCAGTGACCCATGGGCTGTCATCTCCACCCGCTCCCGAGCCACAGCCACTTCGGGGTGATGCACAGCGGGGCCGGAGCAGCCCTGAAACAGCTGAACGGAAGGAGGCAGACCCTGGCACAGCAGCGTCACTGAGCACCCCTTTGGGAGGATACATCCATCATTCCTCAAACCTCTCCCGCAGGGTAACATCCCCCATCACCAGTGCTGCGAGGAAGCCTAACTGGGTGGAATAAATGTCTTTCGGGAACCCCGTCTCCAAAGGCGCTTCCCCCACCTTGTGGTTATGGCACCAGGATTAAAGTTTGATTCTCTGTGGCATTAGGCGTAATCCTCCCGAGCCAGGGGATTGCTACCCAGCGCCTTAAAAAGGGCAAGCGGAAAGTGGGGCAGGGAAGGGGGAACACCCCAAGCCCTCCTGCTACCCCGGCTGCCCCCGGGCAGAGGCTCCTGGGGACATCCCAGCATCATCAGGGCTCCCCAGGAGAGCAGAGTCCCCTTTGGACACACACTCTTGCTTGGCACCATCTGTTTCATTTTCTTATGAGCGCAGCAGTTGTCACCCCAATTAGTCAATTAATCATTTTCCAATCAACTAATTGGCTAATCAGTTAAACACAGCTCTGACTAAAGCCCTCGGAGATCGGCCTGGCTGTGAGCAAGGAGCTTTTGGGGCTACCCCGTGGCAAACAGCCCAAGGGCATCTCGGGAAGAAAACAGGGGCTGCTGCCGTAGCAGGAATTTCCTCTGCGTTTCCTGGAGGAAAGAGAAGACCATCCCCAAGCGCTCAGGGCTTCAGACCCATCTGTACCCTCCCGGAAGGTTGCTGGCTTTCTCGGCACTCACCATCCTCATCCTCCGGCTCTCTCACCACCAGCTTCTCATTTTCTGAGTCCGGATCTTCCTCCTGGAGGAGTTAAAAACAGAGGAGAAGGTGCTGTGCTAAATAACCCCTGCTTGGCTCTGGAGCCCACCGGGCAGAGACCGGAGCTCCCAAGACAAGGGCTGGACACTTCTTCCCTGCCTCCTTCAGGGAACCGGCCAAAAGGATGCTCACTAATGAGCGAGGTTCGTTAGTCTGCTTTCCTCTTGCTAGTCAGCGGGGGGAAATTGGCCTCGCTTACGGCACTCCCACCCAAAGGCTGCAAAATGCAAGTGCCTCCCCATAATCGAGGGGATATTAAGGTTTTTATGAAGAACCTGTTATCCCGGTGTCCCCAGGCACAGCCTTGTGCCTGAGCACCCTCCTGGGCTGGCACCCTCTGCCAGCACCCCCCACCCAGCCCAGGGACGTGCAGGGGATGGAGCCATGACCCACAGGGACCTCTGCGTGCCTCCAGGCAGGGCTCGGATGGACCATCTCAGCGCTGGGAAAAGGCAAGTCCCCAGCAAAAGCCACCTCGCAGCCACGGGCCAAGCGGCTGCTCTGAAGCACAGGAGCACTTGCCAGCCGGGACCAGTGGTCGAAGGCCACCCTGGGACCCCACCAGGAGCCCTCCCAGCCTCGCCTGGCAGCAACCCCCAGAGACACCGCTGGCTCCCGTGGACCCCCGGCCCCTCGTTCCTGCCAGCCGTGCCTGCCCACACGCACTGCGGCAGCAGGGCTGGTCTCTGCAGCACACACAGCAGCAGCAACTGCTTTTTATTTTATATTTTGCTTTTATCTTTTATAAAAGTGAAGCAATTGTGGAAGTTTTGGGGGTTGCCTCCTACAAGCTACAGCAAGCGTTATCAAGCCCAGATTCCTTCCCCTTGTGGTACACACAGCAGAAAGTCATGCAAACGGCAAATGGGGAGGGAAAGGAGCGCTCCAGCATATGGACGTGCTGGAACGTGTCCGGAGAAGGGCCACGAGTGTGATCAGAGGGCTGGAGCACCTCTCCTATGAGGACAGACTGAGAGAGCTGGGGTTGTTCAGTCTGGAGAAAAGAAGCCTCCGGGGAGACCTTATAGTGGCCTACCAGTATCTCAAGGGGACCTACAAGAAAGCTGGTGAGGGACTTTTTAGGATGTCGGGTAATGGTAGGACTAGAGGGAATGGATTAAAACTAGAGATGGGACGATTCAGACTGGACGTTAGGAAGAAGTTCTTCACCATGAGGGTGGTGAGACATGGAACAGGTTGCCCAGAGAGGTGGTGGAGGCCCCATCCCTGGAAGTCTTTAAGGCCAGGCTGGATGGGGCTCTGAGCAACCTGATCTAGTGGGAGGTGTCCCTGCCCATGGCAGGGGGGTTGGAACTAGATGATCTTTAAGGTCCCTTCCAACCCTAACAATTCTGTGATTCCATAGGTCTGGAGAGGACAGGGACACATGGCAATGCTCCCGAGTACATGCCTTCCTCCCACAAAGCACAGCACCCAGGCTGCAAACCCCTGTGAGCTGAGCCCAGAGGTCAGCAGCATCCTGGAATACGCATCCTCCTGCATCCGTCTCAGCCCCCTGCATCCCATTCCAAGTGATGGAGCTGGCGTGCAAAAGGCAAAGCACACGGGAGAGAGGGGGAGGAGCACGGAGGGAGCCTGGCAGGCAGCCACGCTGTTGAGCCCATGGGAAAAGTCGGGGTGAAGGAGACCTGAGGGAAATGAAGACAGTCGGAGAAGGACCCGGCGTAGAGCCAAGGCTTTGCAACGCATGGCTTTAGATAAACTCCCGGAGGGCGGTATGCAGCCCTGACCCAGAACTAGGTTAGTTTGTCATCGGGGAGGAATGCGCATTATTCACAGCCGTTTGGCTTCTTCTCGCCACCCTGCTCTTGGGCTCTCCAGAGGGACACGCTGCCAAGACCTCCGCCCCCTGCAGCCACCACTATTTTGGGCCGTGCTTCCAAACATGGCACTTCCCACCGGACACCCGGGCTTCCCCCGGGCATGGCTGGGAGGGGGGCAGCACCCAAAGGAGTGGCCTCAGGGAGGGTGCAGAGAGGGGATGCTCAGCCCTGGCCTCGGGGATGCAGCCATAAGCCCAGGGCAGCAATTCCCAATCACATCCCTCTCTCCCTGTGAGCCGGGATGTCCCCAGGGAGACCCGACCCTCCAGGAGCTGGCACAAGAAGGGATATTTTAGCCTGTTCCCTGCCCAGGCATTAGGAACTGAGCATTTAACAATGGAAGCAAGTAGGAAATTCGGGTGCCAAACCTCCAAGAAAGGAAAATATCTGCGCTCCAACCCCGAGGAAGAAACATTTGATGGGAGCAGAGAGGGAGCAGCCGGGGATGCCAAGCTGGTGGGCGACAGCAATGTGCTGTGGCCGTGCTGGGAATCCCCAGCTTGTGGCCACCAGTAGCTCGCCACAGCGTGACATTTTTCTGCTTGGATGGTTCAGAGGCAGATGCCAGCACCTCCCTTCCCGCCGTGCTGCGGCCCCGGCCTCGACATCCCCGTCTGTCCCCCTCACCGGGGCCGCTCGCTGCCTCAGCCATCGCTGTGCCACCCCCAGAGCCCCCCAGGCTGCCTTAGCCTGACCCCCAAGAGGAGCCAGGCATCGCTCCCTGCACATCCAAGCAGCACATTTGCAGCTGGAGCACTGTTTCTCTCTGCTTTAAATGGACCAAGCCATTAAAAGCCCAACCAACCCGCCCTAGGGGAGCACAGCGGGCAAGTTTTGCCCCCTCCATGGCCACTGCTACCCTGGGATGACATCCCATCCACGCAGGGACACCAGCCCCCCATTGTGCCACCCTCCCCAGGCCAGCGCTCTGTCCCACACACCTCTGCCTTGCTGGAAAGTGCCGCATGGTCGCATCCACCCTCCGCTTGTCCCGTGTGCCCGAGGCTGGACCCAGGTGAAGCACTCAAAGGTGGTATCTGGAAAGAGACAAAAAGCTTTGGACACAAACACCCCCGAGCGCCCCCCCTGTGCTTAACCGACCAGCCCCGGCAGCACCAGGACCCGTGGACAAATCTCTGGATGTGGCCAGCAGCCTGCCTTGCCCCGTTGCCCAAGCCCACGCTGCCTCCGATCCACGTGCCAAGCCATGGCGTGGCTGCTGGAGTGAGGAACGCCAGAGACCTTCAACGTCCAGCCCTGGAGCCAGGGTTTGGAGCTTGGGACCTGCCCTCCACAGCAGCCCCATCCCACGGAACCGGGACCTTCTCACGGAGCCGTCGGTGAGGGGGAGCAGCTCGGCCAGCGCCGGGCTTGGCTGCCGGGTGTCCGCAGGGCTGGAGGCAGCTGCCCGTGACGCTGATGCAGCAGATCAGGGCTAACGGGAGGGGACAGGAGATGAAGGGCACGGTACACGCAGTTCATTAACATTTGCAGGGTCCGCTCTGCCAGCTGCCGCTGCAATCACGGAGCTGGGTCTTCCCTGTCCTCCCAGCCCCACATCAGCTTTGAACGCAGAATGGCCTCGACCCCCCTTCAAAGCCTCCCTTCCCCCTGCCCTCTCCCAGCCCAAACGCTTCCCAGCTGATCCTTTCCCTGCTGCGGAGGAGGGTTCGCGTGGGCAGGGAGCGGGGACATCGCGTCCGTTGGCCTTGCAGCGAAATACCAGCGCCGGGCTGGGAGCAGCCTCCGGGCTGCCGTGAAAAACTGTCAGCAGGGACAAACCTCCCCTCCCTGAGCCTGGCTGTGCCCGCAGCCCCAGGACGGAGGGGAGAGCCCTCCCTGCACAGAGCATCCCAACACCCCCTGGGAGCACTGGGAGACTTGACAGCCAAAGAGGACACTACGGCACCCCAGGTACTGCTCTTCTATATGAAACACAGCCCGGGGGCAACACAGGGAGACTGATTTGAGCGGTGGGGAGTGAGGGAAGCCTGGACCAGGGCCAGATGGCAGCAGGAGCTGCTGGAGAAGCAGGGACTTGAGTGCTCCGGCCGCCAGCCCGTGTCTCTCCGCAGTTGCACGCTGACCAAGAAAGCCTCCCCGCAGGAAAAAAAAAGAAAAAGGGCGACAAGAAGCACTGCAGGGAGACTACGCACGTCATTATCCGGGAGCATCTGGAGGAGACTTGACACGAGCCGCCCAGGCCAGCTGCTGCATCAAACAAAGATCGTGTTGCTGCCGGCAGCGGGACGCATTCGGCAGCAGCTGCCTGGCCTTGAGGAACGTGCCCCACGCTCCCTGCCTGCTCCTGCCTGCGGGCAGGAGGGACCCAGCCCACGCCATGGCCCATCCTGTGCCCGCTTATGGCCGAATCACACCTCTGTGCAGCTCGCCAGGGGCTCCGGAAAGCCCAGCGCCCGCCACCGCAGGGTTAAAATCCAACAAGTCGTTTACCTTAAATACCAATGCAGCAATACATCTGTCTCAGCTTTTGGCAGCTCTTGGCTTTAGAGCTGAAGCATTTGTTGGATCATCAGAAACGCACTTTTGCCCTTTAGCTTCCATGCCCCACAAGCGAAACGCCTGCGCGTGGAGCTGACTCTGGCAGCGGAGGCTTTGGACCGAAGCAGGAGCGAGGATAAGACCTCAAGGGACATTTTGGGCATGGGCAGCACCGACAACAGGTGGAGCTGTGTCATCCAGGGGAAGACAGCTGGGACACAGGAGCTTGGTGTTGTCCCCCCAGAATTCCCCCTCGTGGCTCTGCCACCACATGAGCCCTCTCCCAGCCCTACCGGAGACAGAGGCCGGGCTCCCCATCACAGCATCATCTGGTTTTCAGTTCATTTCTGGCCATTTCCTCCCCGTTTCCTCCATCCCCGGTGCAAACCCCTCCGAGCAATGGGTTTCCCTTCTCAGAAGGGATGCCGGGAGGCCATGGGGCTGGTGTGTCCCTCTCCCTCTGTCAAAGGGACAGCCCTGGCAACTACAGGCAGGATGGGGACAAACGAGTGCCCCATTCCAGCTCCGGGAAAAGGGAAGATCCCAGGCTGCAAAGCAGGGGGAGAAAATTGTCTTGGATTAAACTGCCCGGCCCTGCGTGTTGCCATTTATGGCTGCACTTTCTGCTCCAAGCCTGATGCAAGACCTTGCAAGAGGGAAAGAAAGCAGACAGGAGACAGCCAGCCAGAAAGAGAAAAGCCAGGAAGAAAAGGGGAAAAAAAGGAGCATTTAAAAAAAAAAAAAAAGAAGAATAAATAATAACGCTGGGCAGAGTTTAGCGAAACAAAGCAGCTGCTATGTCGGCGGCCCCTTTTCACCCCGCTGCTGGGGGCTCTCCATCCTCCCACCAGCCAGAGAAACATCTGCTACCAAATGAGAGCAGTCTTCTGGCCCCTGGTGATGGTCCTGCCTGTCCTGGTGTGCCCGGTGGGGGACGTGCCTTGTGCGGAGGCAGCGCTTCGCAGGTCTGACCCCCCGCAAAGCGTGGGGAGCACCTGCTCCCACCAGTGCCCCCATCACTGCTGCGGGCAGATGAGCCACGGAGCGACCAGAGCCCCACCAAAGCTGTGGGGGCCATCCAGCCCCCGGCGAGGGGCCAAAGCAGTGCCAGGTCTGATGGGGAAAACACCGAGTGCCGGCTCAGCAGCGCCTGTCCCTGCAGACACCGTCATGCCCCGGTGCAGCACCCCCAGCATCGCACCCAGCCGGCTCATCCCCTGCTCTCCCCTGTTGTGCTCCGGCCTCTGGCAAGCGAATGCCACAGGCACCAGCACCGGGACGTCTCTTGCTGCCATGGATGAGCCAGGCGGCATCCCTGGGCATGGAGCAGGGAGGGGGAAAAGCCTGCCCTCGGCTGGGAGGCTCACCCAGCTGCCATTCTCTTGCGTGGGCACTTCAGAAGGCAACGAGTCCTCTGCACAGTGGCTCTGTGTGGGCTCCCGGAGCCGTACCCAGCCCAGCCGGGACTGGGCAGCCCCCCAACCCCCCGGACCCGCTGGAGGGGACACAATGTAAAGCCCCCACACAACCATGCCCCAACCCTACGGCTGGGATGCAGGGGAGCGGACACGTACACAAGGTCCCCAGGGGGTGACACATGTCCTGCCTCGCTTCCCAGTGTGCAGACACTGCAAGAGACGATGCGTTCATTAGCGGCACAGACTGCTCTGGCTGAGAGCCGGGCACAGCCGAGCAGTTACGTGTCCGGCAGGAAAGCTCCGCATCCCGCTGGCGGGGGCCCGTGCCGCTGCCAAGGCTGCGACGAGGGGTAGCCCATCGTCACATCCCTCCCCACCGCGCTGCGCGATGGCAGAGCTCCTGTCCCAGCCCTGTGGCAGCCTGCACAGTCGCCAATTAAAACCAGGCTAATTAGAAACCCTCTCCCCTCCAGCATGGGGAAGGCAGACTGGAGGGGGAGATGCTGACTTCTGAAATTTAAAGAGGGTCCCTGCTGGGAGCTGGGTGGTTTCTGCTTCTGCTGCCTGGTGTGTCCAGGGGTGCTGGGAGCCCTGGGAAGGCACAGATGGGGTGGGAGCGCAGGGAAAAGGCGCCCAGGAGCTTTAAGAGGCAGGTGACATCCCCTTTGTGCCTTTGCTATCCCAGTGACAGCACAGCGTCCTGAACAGGCAGGGTTTGCGTGACTTCCCCTGGCCAGGATGAGCTGGGCACCTCCGAGGGCGAGGTCCCCCCTTGCCAGCTCACCTCCAGAGCTGTCCCCTCTCTCCCCGCTGTCACCCGCTTGACCTGGCTCTGTCTGAAGCCACCAGCTGTGGTTAACCCTTGGCAAACCAGCCAAGCCGTCATGCCCGGCAGACAGCCTGGCGCTGCCCGCTCACCCTCCCCATCTCCAGAGCGTCCTGGCCAGGAGGGCATCCCAGTGGTGGCTCTGGACCACCGCTGAAAACCCTGCCCTGTCGCTGCCATCTGCCATTTCCAGGCCAGAAATACCCATTACAGAACTGGAGTTGTCTAACCAGTTCTCACGAGAGCCAGACTCGGCAGCCCCAGCAATGCTGCAGTTCCCACCCAACAGCTTTTCATTAGGGGATCACTTTGACAGCGCCGCCTCATCCATTAACGAGCCGGGGATGGGGATGAGAATAGACAGCGACACACTAATTAACTTTTTTTCAGTGATGGGAGCCAGCAGAGACAAGGGGAACCACTACCAGCAGTTAATGGTGACAAGGACTCCTGGGCTCCTTTCCCTGCTCTGCCACTGCTTCATTTTATAGCCGTGGCCACGGTGCTGTGATGGTCCGTTCCTCCCAGAGAGGGGCAGGGAAGCATGGACCCACATGGATTAAAATCACAGGATGAGCCACACAGCTGCCCCAGCTCAGGGTGCTCAGCAGATACTGGTTTTCAAGGGCAAGGAGAAGGGAAGGAAGGAGGCAGGAGCGCGCACAGCTCCAGCCAGCCATTAAACACACCGAGGCTGCTCTCCCCGAGCGGGTTCGTCCGTCAGCATTTTGGTTGAGTGGTTAATGGCTGCAGTGAATCTGGACCAGCCCGGTGCAGTACGTGCTGAGGAAATGGGAGGGGGGAAAAAAAAAAAAAAATAAGGAAAGAAAGCTTTCCGAGTGCCGAGCACAGCCCTGGGCTCGCAAGGTACCGAGTCGGCCAAGAAGCCCTGAGCCTGCAGCAGCCCCGACGCTGCCGGGAGCCCGCAGCCGGGTGGATGGCACTTGGGAGCCTCGTCTGCTGAGTCACATCAGGGGACCGCAGCCCTCAGCCGAGCCAAGATGGGTTTGATAGGGCACGTTTCCATCAGCAGCCGCCTGCAGAGCACTCCCTGCTCTTCCCAAGGCCAGTCCCATCCCTGCCGGTAACATCTGCTGCGCCTTGGCCTAAGCAGCACTGGAGGAAGATGATGGAGCAACTTTGAGGATATTTGCAGGGAGCATCTTGTAAAAATGGGGAACCCAGGGGAGAATCTGCAGAGCTGTGGATGGTCTCTTCGGCTCTGCCCGCAACATGGGCCCCTGGATCAGCAGCCCAGGCGCTGCTCCCCGCTCACACGTGCGCGGTGCCGGCTGGAAAGGCACGTACTCCCTCCGCTGTGCCACCCAGCACCACGGGACCGCCAGGCTCGGCCAGGCAGCCTGCGCCAAGCGATCCTGGCAGCCGCGAGATCACGCGCGGGCCAGTGCTCGCAAACACTTACTCAGCAGCGAGAAGCATCCCTCCCCCTTCCCGCTGCTCTCCACCACCCCCCAGGTCACAGCCACCGCCTGCTCCCCGTCCTTCCCCAAGAGATGCTGCTCAGGTCCAGGGCTACTTGCCCTGCCTTGCTCCTACAGTGAGGTAGCCATTTCCCAGGAGGAAAAACTGGCCAGGACCCTACTCAGCTCCAGCGTCCTCTTTGCTCTGCCATGAGAGGGGCCGAGGGCAGCGCAGCAGAGGCCCCAGTTCCACGGGACCGAGCCAGGCTTCTGGAGGACCCTGTGCCTTGAGTTTGCTCACCTCCAGGCATGCAAAACCCTGTTATCACACCTGTGCCGAGTGGGGATAAAGGAGCCGAGCCCGTCTCTGAAGGCGATAAGCATTGCAGCCGTGCCTGTTCAAAGAAATCAGGACTGGAGGGAGGGGGAACATTCCCAACACGACTCAAGCAAGCAAGACAGAGGAACCCATGAGCTCTGGCAGCACTGGATACGGCCATCTGTCCTGACGGGGTGCTGCACTTCATCAGAGAGTGCCTGGGTACACCCCAGGCCCCACAGCAGCTCCAGCTGGGTGGCCAGCTTTGCTGCCGAGCTAGCCCAGCTGGGACCCAGCCAGCTAACGGCAGCCCAAGGGCTCTCCAGCTTCACAAGGAGCCTGGTGCTCAAAGGCAGCAATAAATCACGCGGCAGAGGGACAGACGTGGCTTCCAGGATGCTGGGAGGAGGGAGGGGACTGCTTCAGAGATGTACCCATGGCCAAGGGCTGCTAGGAAGGGGAGAGGGAGAGCTCTGAGGCTCAGAAAGGGGACAAGGGGAGATGAGGAAGAGCACAGGGAGGCAGACTCGCATCCCAGCCCCGAGAGCATCACGGTACAGACAGGGGTGCGCAACCCCCCGGGACTTGCCCAAGGCCATCCAGTGAGTCAGTGGCGATGCTTTCCAAGGCGAGGGCTGTGTGCGCACTGCCCGGCAGCCTGGATACAGTTGCTGAGGATTACAAATGCTGCTAATAATAACCAGTAGACGCCTGGGCCCCAGGCCTGCGCTCCCCAGCCGAAACGCGCTGCCTGCACACAGACGACGCATCGCTCCTGGGCTTCTGAGCCGCCCCATTACTCACTTCCCCCCATTGGCACAAGGGGCCGCCCTGGGCAAAAACCACCACTGCCGTGAGTTCAGGCACCTTGGGTTGTCACCAAGTCCCATCCAAGCCAGGCAAGAGCAGAGCAAGCTCTTTCCATGGAGGCTGGGTCGCCCTTTTATTTTTAAACAAGATCCGGTGCTGGAGGAGGATTTACTGGGCTTTTATAGGCATCACTCCCCCCTCCAGCCCCCCCCCCCCCCCCCCCCCCCAGTTCAGCCAGGGGTCAGACCTTGGGCCAGCGTCCTGCTGGGTTTGGGAGGGAGGGGGAAGCCTAAGGGACAGCATAAGGGAACCCTGCGCTGGCAAGGGGACAGCTTGCGGCAACCCACAGAAAGAGGATGCAGACGGGAAGAATAAACACATACACACACACCCCAGCATCTGGATTAGCTCTTGGGAGAAGGAAAAGACTCCCAGGGGCTGGATGTGCAGACAGGAGAAGCTCACACCAACATACACTTCTCTTCCCTCAAGCCTTCGCTATTTCGATTATTTTTAAGAGTGTACCTTGGGGGGGGGGCGGTGGTGGAAAGGAGACTGAAACACCGCCCCACCACCACCGTTGCCACCCTCGGGGAAAACGGGCTCGTCCCCACCCGAGGTCTTTTGCTGGCACCTCCCTTGTTTTAGAGGAAAACCCGGGCGCCGCGCTCCCGCCCCGCCACCCGCGGGCACCAGTCCCTCCCGCGGGGCCGCAGGCAATTGGGAAGGGACACTGCCGCGGGAGGGGGCAGGACGACGACACCGGCTGGGGGGACCCCAGAGGTGCCGGGGGATGGGGAGAGGGTCCGCAGGGAGCCGGCCTTACCTTGCTCTCGGTGTCCTCACGGTTCCCAGGTTCCTGGGGGTCGGCGGGGGGCGGCCGGGGGATGCTCTCGGCGGGGGGCGGCCGGGGGATGCTCTCGGCCGCCGCGGGGCTAGGCTCGGCCGCCGGGCCCGGCTCGGCCACCGCCTCCCGCTGCTCGCCAGCCGCCTCCTTCCCCTCCTCGCCCGCCCCGACCTCCTCCACCGGCACCCGGGCCCCCTCGTCCTCCGGCCCCTCGGCCGCCGCCGGTCCCGCTTCCTCCGGCGCCGCCGCCGCCGCTTCGTCCCCGGCGCCGGGGCCGCCCTCCCGGGCCGGCTCAGCCGCCGCCGGCTCCCGGGACCGCTCCGCCGCCCGCTCCCGCTCGCCTCCCCGCAGCCTGACGAAGACGGAGGCGAGGACGATGGCCAGGACAGTGAAGAGCAGCGGAACGGCCACGTACAAGTCCACGGCCACGTCCATCCTCGCCCTGCTGCCGGAGCACCGGCCCGACCCCGACTGCGCGGCCGCGGAGGGTGCGCGGCCAAGCCCGCTCGGCCTGCGGCAGGGCTGGGCAGGCTCTCAGCCGGCTTTACCCGGCGTCATCTGCCTGGGCCCTGCCCACAGCCCCAGCCCCCCCCTCTCCCCGGCCTCGGCACCCCCCTCCCGCACGGAGCTGGCAGCCAGAGCGGTCCCCGTCCCCCCCCCCCTTCCCGGCCCATCGGGGATGCACACCCGCACCCAGCGGTGGGATTTGGGCAGGGGGGGAGCGGGCGAGGAAGGCTGGGGCTGCAAACAGCCCGGCTCTGCCTGATGCGAGCGTCTGGCTCGGGACAGGAGGATCTTTCATTAGACACTGCCCTATATCCAAAAAGTCATTCACAGACCGTTCCACGCAGTCACTTGCATCATTCATAACTGACTTGGAATGGGCTCTGTCTCCCGGGATGCTCGCTGTGGGCAGACGGGCACCCCCAGCTTGGCGAGCTCAGTGCGACTGCAGGGAGCTCTGTGCAGGCTGGGGTGTCAGCTGGCCTCCGTGTACCGCTTAACGAGCATTTGCACCTTGTTAGCCCTTGGCTGGGGAGCAGAGGAGCTGGCAGGGCAAGGGAAGGATGTCCCGACTCTCCTCGGTGAGGAGCATCTGGCCACGCGTCTACGCCAAGCTTCAGAGCATCCCTCCACCCTCCCCAGGAGCTGCGGGCGATATCGGGGGCATGTTTGTGCCAAAAGCTGCTGTCGCACCCACCGGGGAAGTGCGTGCTGAGCAGCCAGGCTGTGAGAGTCTTCCCCCGAGCGCCTCGCGGGGTGTCAGAAAAACAGGAGGCTCAAAAATCAGGATGTGCCCAAAAGCAATCACGAGCTGGCAAGGAGACTGGCCAAGGGGTTGTCAGGTCCTTCCAGACGCTGCCACCAAGGATTTCCTGCCTCTTGAGACCGCTGGGAGGATTAGCCAACCTTTTTTTTTTACAAAGCAGGCTGAAATTAGAAGGCCTAAGCTATTCCTGCTGGGGTAAAACCAGCACGGAGCTTTCTCCCAGCTGCGGGCGAGGGGAGCAGACATGGGAATCCGCCCCCAAACTTTCCTCCAGGGAAAAGGCTTTGGAGATATCTCCCAGAGCAGAGATTTTTATTGACTGACTAAAAACGAAACACGAAAAAAGACAGGATTAAATCCCCGGGGTGGGAGGAAGGAAGTGAAGCCATGATCCTCACTGCGGTTTGTCTTTATCGGTAATCCTATCAGGCAGGCAATCATTAGCGTATGGATAATTGTATTCTTAGTAACAACCAACCGTGGTACTTATCTTCCCTTCTCCTGTGTAGCTTTGCGTTTCCTGGGCCCCGATCATCAGAGCTGCTCTAGAGCTCAGCCAAAACATCCAGAGATGTCAGCACTGTCTGGTTCAGCATCTTTTTCTGATGTATATTTGGTCCCTTCTCCTCCCTCCCTGCCCAAATCCATTCTTGAGCTTGGCAAGGCTACTGGCTTCCCGAAGTTTGACTTGGTAGATGGAAGTAGTGGAAAAGCACGAGGGATATAACAGCCAGGACTGCTCCACCAGATCAATACACAGGGGTATAAATAGGTCTGGAGTACAGCGAGACTGAAATCCGCTCTCAAGCAGCTTCTGGAAGACCCTTCCAGGGGCAGGAGCAGTAAAGAGCCTCTGCCAAAGGGTTTAACGGCAGAGCCTGTCCGGCAGGACAGCGTGATCGCTGATGGCAACCTGGCACAGCCTCGGGTGTGCAATACATTGTGGTATGTTTGGGAATCAGCAGTTAATCAGGTTTGTCTGTATTTCTTCTGGTTTTTAAGTAACCCTGGAGCTGAGCTGACCACCTGCAGTAGCCACAAAGGCATCCTCCCAAATCCCGTGCATCACTTGCCTTCTGAGACCTCTCCTGAACCCTGGGAATTGCTCACAGGGAGACAGGAGCAGGGTGGGGAAACTCACGGGCCCAGGGATTTGCTCCTGTGCTCACACGGACTGTGAGTTTTGGGGACAAAGAGGAATTTTGGGCGAGACTGCCAGAAACCAGCCACTGTGGCCTGTGAGCAGGGGGACTTGGGGTGTTCTGGCCTTACACAGCGATGTACACTGTGCCCTCAATTACTGCTGACATCCAGGACATCTCCTGCTCTTTTTCCCTGGCACCGTGCGTGTTCCATGGCTCTGTTGGAAGCCTGTTAGAGGCTGTTCGGCTGCGCAGGAATGCAGCGGCATGTGGCTTCCATTAACCCAGCGCGGAGATGGAGCATTTCAGCGAGTACCCTCCCAAGCCAAGCAGGATTTATCACCGCCTTAACACGGGAGGTGCGGGCCCTCACAGCTTCTTCTGAGATGGGGATCAAGGATGGGGAAACCAGGCAGGAGCTACAGCCAGAGCGACCATTCGCAGCTTGCGGCTAATCACCTGCAGTGATTCACTATCTTGTTGCTGGAACCTGCCGCGCTTGTAGGAGTCGTGAGAACTGGAAGGCTCAGACATCTCTGAAAAACAACACTCCTGGTCTCGAGAGCAACAGCTGGGAGCATCAAGGACACATCTGTGAAAACAACTGCTCTAGTCGAGCTAACGAGCTGGCAGGATCATCAACGGGGCTCAGCTCCCCATGTCCAGGCCGGGGGTGAGAGCTAAGACTCTCCTGCAGAGCATGATGTGGTGGGGATGATCCCCCAGGCAGAAACAAGCCCAGTGTGATGTCCTCTTGTCCCCTCCGTGGCTCTCCAGAGGCAACTGGATGGAATAAAGTTGCCCTGACGCAGCAAGGCTCCCAGCAGGAGGGACAGAGGGTATCTGCATGGTTTCACCCAGCAATTTACAAAGCAAGATGAAAGCCTCTGGCTCTCCCGCACGCTCGGGGACAGGAGGGGACGGATTCACACGCTCCCAGCCAGGGATCTCTGCCCCGCTCCTGGCCGCCAGCTCCGAGAGACAAGCTGTCACAGCCCCTGCACAGAGACCCCTGGCAAGGGGGGGCTCGGGGAGGGCAATCCCCCCCCCTTGCCACCCCCCCGGGGGTGCCAGCCTTGCCCTGGGCTGCCCTCTCCCGGGAGGAGAAGGGCTCTGCACCGGCTGCGGCCGGGGAAGGAAGGGGCTGGCTGGGAAGCAGCCCCCCTTCCCCGCACAAAAGCTGCTTGTGCAGGGGCTGGGTGACAGCTGGAGAGCTTTACCAACAAAGGGGGATTCAGGCGAGCTGCGGTGACAGCTGCTCCGGGAAGCAACCCCCGCCACAGAAAACGCTGTGCTGCAAGTCTGCCCGCAAGAGGGATTTAGCTGGGTTGGCTCCATGCAGCCCGGCACTGCTCCCAGTCTCCCCAGTGTAACGTGCTGGACATCCAGGAGAGTCTTCTGTAGGCACAAAAAGACCCCATTTACCAGCCTTACCACGCTGCACGCTCTTACTCTCTCCCCAGCACGTGAAGGGTGCAGGCAGCGGCTGTACCGAGGTCCTCTGCTTACAGACGCATCCCTCCCACCCAAAGGGCTGAAGCAAGCCCAGTTTCAACACCCAGCTCTCCTCCACAGCTGGAACCCAAGCAGGGGCCAGCAAGAGCCCGTGAGGTGAGGGGAGCAGGTACCCGCTGGGTTCTAGCAGGGAAAGCAGCAGCTGCTGGTTTGCACAGACCCTAGTGACTTCAGTCAGCGCCTGTTCCACACAGACAATTATGTTCCCAGGTTCTCCAAGAACCCGTTTCCCCTCAAATAAAGCTTGAGCACAGACTGGTCCTGTGACTGGTCCAAACTCGGATCATCTCTGCAAGCCTCAGTCACGCTCCCAGTCACCGATACCGCATTTTCCTTGCCAAGAACAGCAACATCCTCTCTGCTTTGATGCCAGAAGTGAGAAGCTACCTCAGGAAATGTCACCGTACTTACCCTGTTCTTCAGCCGAGATAGGCCCGGAGGTCACTAACCTCATCTGGCTGCTGTTCTTCACTTGCTGTTTGACACCCGGCTGCGTGTCGGCTCCGATGCTGCAGCGATGCTCAGCGCGGGTTCCACTCACAGCGGCAGGAGACTAACCACCACAAAAAGAGTTCGGCTCACCAGGAGGCGCGAGCCAGCGCAAGGGTGGGGATGGCCGTGCCTCGCTCCCACTGAAAGGGATGATGCTACCAAAGAGCTCTCTTGTGGGTGCTTGTTTCTGTACCTTCTCCCTCAGCTGCCTTTACCAGCCCGTCTGCTAGCTAGGCTTCTGGTCTCACCCAGGACAGCTGCTCTTCCATCATGGTAAAACTCATTTTCTAGTCTAATCCCTGAGCTCAGGCAGGCTCCCAGTTGTTGATGGTCTTCAAAGTTTTGACCCAGCTGTGCCACTGGCCTTGCCCTTCAAGGCAAACAGATACGAGCCGATAGTCCTAACAGTGAACCAAAAGCTCACGGATACTCGCAGCCAGTTCACTCCCGACTGGAGAACAGATGAGAAAAGATGCAGCCTTGGGTCTAAACAAAGCAGCACTGCATCAGGAAAGCAATCCTGAAATTCTCCTCCATCCCTGGTGCGCCTTCCCTGCCAGCACAGCTGGGACACGGCTGGGCCAGCTGCTGCTCCTCCAGCTGCCTTCCTTCTCCTCCGCCTCCGTCAGCCTGCACAGCCGCCCGCCGCGGTGGCAGCCCCCCAGTTCCAGGCCCTGCTGTTGAAGGAGAGGACACACAACAGTTCCAGCATCACATACAGGTGGGAGCCACCACCTCTCACACCAGAAGGGACGTGTAATGATTATTTCCTTTTGAACACATTTCCAGTCAGCTCCAGCTGCCTCAATTTACACTTCTCCACAAACAGGGGAGGTGCAGCCCCAGAGAAGTCTTCACATGCCGTGAAAAAAAGCTGAGATTCTGCAAGCGCATTAGTTTAATCCCAAACCAGTTTTAAAACACGTAGCTACTTAGTGCCGTGGCTAACACTTGAGTAGGAATGCAGCCCTGTTCCCTTTCCGACTTGCTTTTTAACTGCCACAAAGGAAATACCAGTAGTTGTTTGCTCTTACATCAAACTGGAGGAAAGGCGCAAGAACATCAGCAAGTGTGCAGCACAGCCAATCCAAGTGGCACATTCCCACTGGGGTGACCTTGTCCCGTCGGCTCCTGGTAGCAATTGAAAAAAAAAAAAATCCTCCCTCTTGAAATGAGGTATTAGGTTGCAATTGTCACAAAAGGGAAGACAGGTAGATAAATCAGAGGAATAAAAGTAAATCAAGTCCAGATTGCAAAGCCACAGTGGCACTGAAGGAGGTACCAGCAGCACCTGCAAGTCAGGAAGAACAATGGGAGCACACTAAATCCCCTCTCTTGGGAATGAAAAGCAGAAGGAAATATGTTATAAAAGCATTTCTACAATGGGCCTACATTGCTTTCAGCCACCACAATTCATACCGTTTTCTGGAACTGGGTCTTGTTAAATGCCAAGCACCGACGTGCCCAGAGCGCCCACGCGGGGAGCAGGGGCTCGTTTGCTAATTGTGACTGCCTGGCTGCATGGAGCCAGACAGCATCCAGCAGAGGATGTGAACAGGGCACGGGGAGAGACCTTCTGACGAGCAACTGGAAAGGAGAAAAAAAAAAATATTTGGCTTTATAGGTGACAGTAATCAAGGAAAGTGTTTACATCAGCGCTGGGAAGGGAAGGATTTATGTAGAAATCAGCAAACTTGCCGTCTGCTGCCACAAAACCATTTACTCTTCCCGGTGTTTCATTCTTCAATATATTGATATAAATATTTCAAAAGCCTCCAGGCTCCCCTTCAGCTTATTTACCTACAGTTATTGGTTTCAACAGAGCTCAATAACAAAATATACAAGTTTCTTTCCACTTTCACAATCCTTGTTCCACTACACAGCCAAATTCATTAAGAAGGAGAGGGGAAAAAGCACACATCGCAGTCTGGCAACAAACCTACTGACACAAACCTTCTCCCAAAGCCACCGCAGCCCCTGCAGCTTCCACAACACACCCCACTGTACAGACGTATTAATCACACGCAAGAAAGAGCTAAAGTCCCCAAAGCACCCCCATAGCTGTTTACCTGAACATCATTTAGCATACAGCGGTGCTTTGGGAAACAGAGTTGTACATCTGTAGGGTTTTTTTCAGATCAGGATATGAAAAAAAGTGACTAGCTGACAGGATAATGCAAAATAATTGATTTTATTTAAAATAAAAAGCAAAAACACAATCATCCAAACAAGACAATTAAGAATATCCCAGCTCTGCTGGATGGGGTGATAAAAGCAGCTAACGGCAGTGGCGGGGCTTGGAGCTGACAGCGTGACCATCAAACAAATCAGTAAGCTCTTTCCTTCCCCCCTTTGCAAGGGGGATGCCAAAAACCTCCCATTACAATTAGCCCACACCGGCATTTCAGATTTGATTCAGTCAGCAGTCTTGCTTCCTGCCCCACAACGGCTGGGGATACAGGGAGGAAAAGGGTCTACGTTAATTACGAAAGAGGTTGCTGTCTTTCTTCTAAGCATTTGGAGAGGCTTAATGTAACTGAGAAGACAAACTGGAGCCAGCGTACCCGAGCTGGAAAGGGGAGGAAGGTTTGCCAGTGCTTCCTTGGTGTCACCTGCTCCCACGGCACTTGTGCAGAGAACAGATGCCGAGATCGGCGCGCCTCTTGTTCACATCCACAGTTCTGGCAGGGTATTTATCCGTTTACTCCTGAACTGTCGTAGCAGACAAGCCTGTATTGGTTACCAGACTCAAAAGCACGGCCAGAGCTCACAAATCCCTTTACCTTTCGCCAGAGCAGGCAGGACAATGACACCGATATGCACAGTACGATCGGGAAGACCACAGTCCAAACCCAGCGCAGGGCTCTCAGTGCTGGCCCTGGGGCACAGGGCAGCCCACGAAGTACCACAGGGCTGACAAAGCACCGGCGGGGGCTGAGGCAGAGCAGCGCTGCTGCTTTGTGGCTCAAGGAAAAGAGGGGCCCGCCGGGTCTGGGTGCTGGACCACAGCAGCCTGCTACATCAGGGGCTCTACAGTACACAAAAGCAGTGGGGTTGGAAAAGAGACACGGATGCCCCAAGAAGCACAAGCCTGGAGAAGCGAGAGCACAAAACCCACTCTCCCCAGTCAGCCTCCCACAAGCTAGGCACAAGGGGAGCACAGCTTTTAACTTTATTCCCCATCCATCTGGCCTGGAACGAAGGTCTGGGAAGCACCAGCTCCCTGCTCCTTCCTGTAAGGCCAGTGAAGCCGACTCCCTGATGAGACATATTATGCTAATCCTATTTAAAAAAAAAAATCCCAATCTAGAAGGACCTCCTGTTTAAAGTAGGCCATGAAATGCCAACAGTTAAAACTCTGGTGAAAACAAAAAGCCTTGTTCTGCTACAATTTATGTACCACACAGCAATTCTGGAAAGGCCACCGCAGAACACCACGTGGCCAAGAGTGCTGAACAACATCCCCAATGTTTTCTGCTCCGAAAAGCTAACGCCAGGTTAGAAAGTCTTAGGTTGCTTAGGATGTCTGGAACACGTTTTGTGGGAGGACAAATTCAAAACATCTTACACAGTAAATACATCTCAGCCTCACAACACCCCTGTGAGGTAGGTATTTTCCTCATCTACTAAAACAAAGACAGAAGCTCACCAATTTGGCTGAGGCAAGAGCCTGTAAGCGGAAGAACCAGAGATCCCAGGAGTCTCGATTCCCAGGTAGCCTAAACAGATACACCTTTGTTTCGCATCAGAAAGTGCCTTGTGGAGAAGTCAGTATAGCATTGCTGGTATCACGACGCCTGCAGTCCATTTCAAACACGCTGCTTTTCTGCGAGGGATGTCAAATGAACAAAGGCTTCAATCTGAAATCGGTTTTATTTCACACCACGGAAGAGTTCATAGGCACGGAAGAATACTCTGCACTCTAGATCTTCTAATTGTGCTTCTTGTGGCTTTCCCAGCACAGCAATCAGGCTTTCACGGAGATGTTAAGATTTTAGGACTGCAAAACTGAACCGTGTATGTCAAATGCAATTGCAAGCTACAGTATGAGCCAGCTTACTGTACGTACTAACAGTCAAGCCACCAAAGAGGGCAGTGGACAGTTCTCTAAGGGCTCCTCTCAGTGACAGAGCTGAGACTTCTGAGCCTTCACCTCTCCAGGCCCCCACATTCTTCCAAAAGGCAGCACTGCAGCCCGCTCTGTCCGAGAAGACAGAGATTGTGCAGGCTCCCAGGCTGTTCAACCAGGCAGGAAAAAAGGCAACCTTGGCCAGAAATGTCAGGAGTTTGCGAAGTTTTTTTTAAAGTGGAGTAATCTTGTGGAAAAATCTGCAGCAGTCTACAGAGCGAGTGGTGCTCACTTATGCCTGGCTATCACAGGAAATTCAGGAGTCTGGACAGCTAAGGAGTGTACCAATAAGCCTTCCCTCTCGCCATTTTTTCACCACCATACTGCTCCTACACAGAGTGACTGGCACAGAAGATTCAGAAACAGAGATCCTGACAAACTTATTTAGGATTCCTTTGTACAACAGGATATGGCCCGGTCTCCAACTAGGGAGAGAATGTTTAAATAGGAAGAGACAAGGTTTAAAAAGAAGACCAGAAAACCCAAACAAGCAGTGTTCCGTGTTCCATCAAATCCAAAATGTGTAAGAAAGTCACAGTTAAGGCTGCCAACCTCTTTTTAATTCCGCTACCAGTGCCTGGGCATTATTGCATGCTTACTACAGGCATAGCACTTCTGCTTTCAAGTTTCCTCTCCCGAAGAGGAACAGCTGAAGTGAGATCTAATACCCACCTCCTAGGTCCCAGGAGAGGACCCAAGGAAGCATCACAACCCAGCTAGCTTCTGGCTGTGCCGTTCAGACAGAGAAGAAGGATCATTTCCTTGCGACACCTTCAGCCAGACAGAATTCTTCGCTGACACCACCAGCACAAGCCCCTGCTAAAAAATACAGCAGCTCCAACGGATCCCTTGGGGATGAGAGCTTTACCCGGCATAATACAAATGCATCTACACAGACTTAAGCTTAACACACTGCATTTTTAAAAAGCATAAAACAACAATATGTCCCCCTCCCAGTCCTTTAAAATTGGCACCGCAAGTTCCGGAAACATTTGAACCCATAACCTCAAAGAAAAGCCATTTAGGTATGCGAACTGCACTGGCCTGAACAAGCCCATGGCTCTGTGACTGCTTGGTATTTAAAGCCCAGCAACTGTTGTTATCATGTAAGATGAGACTTTTGTCAATTGTTGCCTAGTGCTAAACATCATGCCTGCACCTAAAGGATTGTAATTACTGGCAAATGCTGACTTTTTCCCCACAGTTTTTGCTGTGCAAGAAACTCCAGGATTCTCCTGCTCCATCAAGCTTACTATCGCAAGGTGCTAGTGCATCTTTGTTACCACTCATCATAACAGACACAGAGCAAAAGTAAATGGACTGTTGCTGGTTAAGGTATTGCACCTCAGACGTATGCACGTAGATTAAGACCACGAAAGATGCTTCAGGTCGGTGGTCACCTCCGCTGAAGTTGCTTCAGTGTTTGGAGCATTCATACCACCTTCCCTTCCTGAAATTCTGGTGCGAGATCCGCCGGACATTCGGATAGGCCAAAAAGGGCTGGTGTTCCTTTCCTCAAGTGTACAGGACAACATGTAAACATATGACAGTGTCAAAGCAAAGCAGGTTTTTAGATTTACCTGCTGGTTTTTAAAAGAGTTCTTTAAAAACTGACCGTCGTCTTCCTTACCAGTTACGTGAACCATTAAATACTTGGCATGTCCTTACCCAAAGCTGGGTTATTAGTGCACTCACTTGGGGCGCAGAGGGGACAAAGCATTGCACTATAACGTAGAGTCGGGGCGTTCCCCTAGAAGTTATTAAGGAGCCAACCTTCGACAGCACATAATGAAGATGGATGTCTGGGTCGAGGAAGAGTGACAAAAACTTAAGGATTGTGAGAAACAGAAGCAGAAGGGGGTAGAACAGAGCTGGCTGGCTGCTAACGGAGCTTCAACTGGCAGCTGCCTCTAGGCGGGTGTTGTTATCTCTCAGGGGTAGCTGCGGCCTCCACAAGATTCCCTAATCCTGTCAAAAAAAAAAAGTACAACTGCCTGTCAACAACTATAGCATTTTCCCTCCTATCAGGACAAAAGATCACAGTGTGCAGGTTAATTGCACGCTTATTCTTCCTACAAAGTTGTACAGGCTAGGTAAGATTTTATGTTTGGAACTGTTTCTATCAACTAATCCATCACACAGCTGGAGCAGAAAGCCCACCCATCCTCACACAGTGAAACAATCAATATACAGGAGGAAGAACAGTGAAACCTGGAAAGCAGGTTTTCTAGGCAATGTGCTAATTTTTAATATTTAAGGATATTTAAGGTATTAATGTCAAAATTTGAAGTGCAAGCAACTTAAATATGCATGAGATTTTCAGAAGAACAGATCTGCATGTGTGCTCTGCATTGTTAGTGCTCTATTTAAAAAAAAAAAAAAACAGGAAAAACCAACCAACCACGGTCTGCATTAAGGTTTGTTATCTCCTGCTGCTCATTCCCTGCCTAAGTCACAACTGGCTGCTGAAATGGGATTTGACAATGTCATAACAAATTGTTAAAACCTCCAGGGCAAAATAAGCGGCCAGTACAGTTCTCTCCAACTGTTTAATGATGCTCTGTACTTGTAATTCCATTGCATTCAGTTATGAGCAACTCCTGAAAACAGGAGAGCAGTGTATCACAGCAAGATAAATGGCAACACGTGCAGGAGCAGCCAGGTCTATAGGCAGTATCTTACACTGGGAAGTCAGGCATGATACTGGGAATACAGACTTCCTCAGATAAATTACTATTGCACACCTTCCTTCACAGGCAACACAGTAAGTCACCACAGCACTTGCATCCACGGCAAACCTGGAGCATCCAACAGCACCCTAATGCAGGCAGGCAGCTAGTACAACAGCATCGGTTAACCAAACTGCAAGGAGTTTGCTTAAGATTTTTGGCAAACCTCTGCTACATGAGAAAAATGCTTCATTTAGCAAAGCATTTCTAAGTCCCTCCTTGCAGTATACTCCCAGGTTCCCAGTGTTTCACTGTTTTTAACCTGGCAAGTCCAGAGAACTTCCTTCCTCTGCAACTTTGCCCTATGCAATAGCTGTTCTTGGTTCTGCAATATTAATGTTCCCTCCCTCCAGGCTGACTAGAAACTTGCCTTTTTTTTTTTTGCCTTTTTTTTTTTTCATAATAGGTAAACACAGATATTTGAGATGTGGGATGAATTTTGCCTCTAACGTATAATAAAAGAATGGGCCAAATTGAAGTAATCCAGGCAACAATAAGAGAAACTGTACAACTACTTGAAGGTTTTCTGTTTGGACAATAAGGCTTTGAAATTCGAGTCTTGCCTGATCATTCCTCATCTTTAACTGTTTACTATTCATTTGTGCTCTCTGGAGAGCACAGTTAAAATATCCCACCTCTTCCATTACAAAAAATAAAATAAAATACTTTCTCTATTAAGAGAGGCAACTAGGAAAAGTAAAAAAACTGATTATTAAATGAAGTAAAACACTGCATTTTTTAAAAAATATGAAGAATCTCCATTTTCAGTTTGGAGCAATTAAAATAATTAATGGAGGGAAGACATCACCAGTGGCCAACTGGTTTACATTCTGTAAGGGACCCCTTGCTCTCCATCCCTCTGTCCTGATGAATCCCCCTATCTTAACTCTGCCAGCTCTGCTGTGTATTGTCTTTTGCTTGTTTAAAAACCAACAGTTGCCATCAGGTCACCTGGAGGAGCTGCGCTCTTTGCTCACACAGTCGTCCTGGGAAGTTGTATCACCGTTACCCATCATGCTGCACGTTCTCCGCTTTTTCCTCCGGTGCATCATCCCCTCTGTCTCAGAGCCAGAGTCACACTGAAGCATGAAGAGATGAAACCGGAATTCAGAGAACCCTAGTAAACTGTTTGTCCTGTGGAATTCACCACAAGTGCTACCTCAGCAGCCCCAAATAATCAATATTCAAAGAACATGCTATTTTAGATTAGACACATGAAATAAATTTTAAATTAAGTTTTTAAAAAACAGGAATAGGTATGTTCTTAGATTTCACCACTGACTAAGCTGGCTTGGTGCAAGATAATTGATGCACTCGTTTTGGCTCCTAGAAGGACCTAATTTTCCGAGAGCAGGCTCTGTACTTTCTGAAGCATTTAAGTGCCTAGAAAAGTCCCCCGTATAACTGACAGTCTCAGTTTTGGATCTTGTTCCCCCTCCTCATTTTTAAAACATCCATTTTGCAGCCATTTTACAAAAGCATGGCTTAGCTAAATGAGTGACAGATTTATATACAATATAAACATAGATCAAACAAACCAAATTCATTTAGCAATACAAAGAGAGGCTTCAGCAAACAGAACCTGCTAAGAGCACATGTAGACCACCACCTCCCCCATGTAGATTTGCTTAGTTGCTTTCTATTAATTTCTTCCATAAGACACGAATATTAGGATGAGGACACATCATCAGGTATGGAAAAAACAATATAATTGCAGGACACGGATCACCTACTGTAGTAAAAAGCATTACCTCTGAATCAGAGTCTGAGGAGCTGGAACTCGAGGAACTGGAAGAATCGCTAGAACTATCGGAAGCAATACCAGTAGATTCCTGCAGGTCAACTGAATCAGCCAAGGCTGCCAGGTCAGGATGTTCCTGCTTTAGGATCCTAAATATGGTTGAAACATCGGGGTTAGCCTTTGAACACTGCATGTAAAGTAATAGAATATTTTGGGGTTTTAACTAGAGAATATGAAAAGAATGGGACTAAATCTCTTACCTGTACCATTTCCGTGACAATTTGGGTCTCCCTCTTACTGTCTTATGCCACACCACAGGGAAGTTGGTACAGCTCGCAAAGTTCTGCGTGATGGCAATAGTTGTGTCAAGATTGAGAACTACGTGCCACCAGCCACCTATAAATAAAACACCAATGACTGTTTCTGGCTAAATAGCAGAAAGCAAGTTCAAGAACAGCCCATTTCTGGCTAAATAGCAGAACGCAAGTTCAAGAACAGCCATGAACACTTTTTCCATAGCACAGGTGGAAACCAGACCTTATCTCCCAAACCCAGGTAAGTTTGCCACCACATCATCTTTCCTCGGCCTTATTTCACCATTCACTCCAATGCTTTACAGATTCTTGTTACAGAAGGCTGCTCAACGCTCTGACCAAATTATCCAGCTCATGAACAGTACTGAAGATCTGACTTGACAGCAACACACTGGCTACTGACGGCTTATTTAATAGCAAGAGCCATTGAAACCCAGACCACACAGAGACCCTCTCTGTTAAGCTGGAGAGCGCTTTCCATGCAGATTTAGTAAGGTTCTTATGCCTACAGAATAACCTTTCATTTAAAAATAGACGCAAAATTGTTTCCCCACACAGGACAAAAATAGACAGTAGCGTTCTTACAACCCACTTAAAACCTCATAAAAAGACTAAGGAAACAGTTTAATGGAACCCGACAGCTACAAAATCTTAACAGAAGGTACACTGAGGAGTCACTCATAAGTGCCAAGACAATCACAAGGCACTCTTCAAACATGAAGTTAGCGGTATGTTAAAGACAAGAGATGTGGATAGAAGCTATAGGCCATGCTGCACAAAAATGATGCAAGATTTAGAAGTTAGAATTTCCACTGAACTCACCCACTTTATCCACTAGCCACCTCACCTCCCAGCTATAATGGGCACACAGTGTGCAGCCACTTGAAAAGAATGGCATCTTTATCACATCTTTCTTTAGCTTTTGATTTCAAATGCAAGACAAAGCATAACCGCAGAGAGGTGGGTGGAAAGTGTCAGTGCCTTTAAGTAGTTCTTTTCCCACAGCTAAGAAAAATTCATATGCAGTCAGACTACCCAGGCTATAAAACTCAGTCATGAATTTGCTAGTCAAACATTTTTGTTTGAGAGTTACTAGTACTCAAACACCTCTATTATTTTATGCCTTGACGGTTTCCTATTACCGCAATTTAGTTCAGGACCACATTCCTGTGATGCTGCAACTCAGGTCCCATTTGTTTTGTCATCTGTCCCACATGCAATCCTATGCTACAGGCCATATATGTTTCAGGACATTCAGAAAATAACCGAGTAAGTCTCAAGATGTGCCTCGCAATATACATCCCTTTTGAAACAACTCAAAATAGTTTATTTTGTAAGAGATGGGCCATATAAGAGAGCTAAAATATTCTCTTTGTGTCTACTACACACAAATTAAAAATATGCTTTTCTCTCCCAGATTTCCTTACTGGAGAGATTCGTACGTACCTGGCACAAAGACTGTCTCGCCTGGTTTCTGTAAGATTTCCAGGGGTTTGAATTCAGGGGGCCAGGTGGGGAGCTGCGTCCTAGGATAGATGACATTGAACCAAGTGATAGCCTCATCCTGCTGGTTCCCTCCCTCTTCTCGTGTCACTTTGATCAGCTCTCTGGGAGTGCTGGTAGGGAACAGACACCAACGCTTATGTCCCTGGACTAAGGCATTCCACGCGCTAGTTCCCAAGGGATCGATGTGAATTCCTGTTCCAGAACGAGGTGGGCCCATCACAAACCATCTGCATGGGAGGAGAAAAAAATAATCCTTTAGTCATAGAGCAAGCAAGTAGGTACCTTCTGTTTTCTTCATATTAGACAGAAAATTATGGCTGTTTATTTCACATACAGTTAGAAATCAAGGTTGTTACAGTTCCTTCATTTATCTTCTTGAGATTGTTAGGCTCACACTACAGCAAAACATACAACATGGGTTTAACCTAAAAGCCAACATGAATTGGGACAGGAATGACTCTGGGACAGGAATGCAAAGATAGCTTTTAAAAACAAAATACAGCTGTGCGATATAAACAGTTCTTCAATAAAAAATACACTTATTTCAAGGTTTATGAATGTGATTAAGTCATAACAGCCTGCATTAGGATTCTTACTATCCAGGGGGATTCTCCTAATCCTATGTTTTTCTAAAATTCTCTACTTATAAGTGGATCCAGAACTGCAGAACGAGGCACAAACAAAAGGCAATACAAGTAAGGAACAGAGCAAAGTTACGCAACCCCGGCCTCCCTCTATGCCTTCTGTTCGTTCACAACAGGCTTTTCATTCTAACATTTAACCACATGGAGCTTATTCTCCAGTGACCATTCAGGATTTGGTGTGTATATTCTCACTGCCCATTTGCAAGGTTTATTTCTCCCTATGGAGAACTTTATCTGCTATACACGTTTAACGGCAACAGCACCTTCAATTGTTCGCTTCCCCTGTAAAAGAACAGCAAGATCTACCATACCAGATAAAGCAGTGTAAGTGAGGTGACTTAATATCAGGTGTCAAGAAGGAAAAAATGTCAGTAATTGTTTAATGTGCAGCATAGAGGGTAGAAACTAAAGGACCAAAAAGACCCCTCCATCACATGGCTGACAGGCAGGTGACACCCAGGAAGGAGTTCAAAGGTTCAGAAAATATCACAAGTCCTGAGAAGAACTTGGGGGTGTTGGTCAATGAGAAGCTCAACATGAGCTAGCAATGTGCAGTCGCAGCCCAGAAAACCAACCATATCCTGGGCTGCATCCCCAGCAGCATGGCCAGCAGGGCGATTCTGCTCCTCTACTCTGCTCTGGTGAGACCCCACTTGGAGTACTGCATCCAGCTCTGAAGCCCCAACACAAGAAGGACATGGACCTGCTGGAGCAAGTCCAGAGGAGGCCACAAAGACGACTTGGGGCTGGAGACCCTCTGCTGTAAGGACAGGCTGAGAGAGTTGGGGTTGTTCAGCCTGGAGAAGAGAAGGCTCCGGGGAGACCTTAGAGCCCCTTCCAGTCCCTAAAGGGGCTCCAGGAAAGATGGGGAGGGACTCTTGATCAGGGAGTGTAGCAATAAAACAAAGGTTATGGTTTTAAACTGAAAGAGGAGAGATTTAGGTTAGACATTAGAAGAAATTCTTTACTCTGAGGGTGGTGAGACACTGGTCCAGGTTGCCCAGAGAAGCTGTGGCTGCGCCATCCCTAGAGGTGTTCAAAGCCAGGCTTGGACGGGGCTTGGAGCAACCTGGTCTGGTGGGAGGTGTCCCTGCCCAGGGCAGGGGATGGAACTAGATGATCTTTAAGGTACCTTCCAGCTCTAACCATTCTATGATTCCATGATGATTCTGTGCTGTCAGCAAGCTCTCTACCTCCCCTTTCCAATGCAGATGTAAATGAAGGTGGTTTCCAAGTATCATCGGGCAGCACCAATTGTAGGACTGTATGTTTGGTTATCAAGCTGTGCTTCTTCCTACTTCACAAAGGAACCATAAAAATGTGCATAAGCAAGCAGGTGTTTGTCACTTCTGTTGTCAATTCACTCTTTAGATTCATATTAGCCTTAGAAAGCTAATTAAACCACAGAGCAGTCAAAGCTTTTACTAAGAAGTCAGAAGAAATTCAACACAAAGATCCGTCTGGCACACAGACAGACACACTGTTCAATACCATTTTCCTGAGTATAGCCTGAATCTACACACGCAGAAGTTTTTAAAACCCTTATTTGGTGACACTATCATTTACCAGCATTTTCCTTACCAGCATTTTGCTCCAGGTGTTTAATTTACAATAAACAAACTAGTTTGCCACAAGACATCAAATTTACAGTTAAAAACTTCACATCCTGTAACTTCAATTTAAAAGCAAGAAAACCCACCCCCTCCAAACAAAAATAGCTGCTTCAGTAAATGGCTTCCAAAAATTACTGCCCTTATTTTGAAAAGAAACAACTCCAATAAAGATGGCCTAAACAGCACGAGTTCTCACTTTAAGATCTATACACTATCACACCTCTCTATCCAGAGGTCAATCTGTACTGCGCATATCCTGATCGTATGATTAGAAAGTGCCACTTCCTGCTTTCCTTTCAATTATGCTCTTGGACTACTGGATTCTCTTCATCTGTTTCTGTACCGAGATGAAACCCCTAACTTCAGGAGGCATTAGCGTGCTCTCTTGCATCACTCACCTCTCAAAAAAACGACAACAGCCTCAAACAAACCCACATTTTCCAGAACAAAGTACAAGAATTGTGAATACCAAGATCACAAGCAAGGAACTCAGCATGTGCCTGTGCGGTGGGGAGGGTGTGGGGGAAAGAGGTATCAACATAGGTGAGTCACAACCAAATTATCTAGTTCACCTATAACTTGGATAAATGATTCCCAATTCTGTAAGCATATTCAGTTTTTACTAGAGACTACACCTGGTGTGCTTTTGCATTTGATCCCAGCATTGTATGTTCTTAAAAGAGAATTATAAAAATGGTTTGTTACAACACTGTAAAAACCCCTACTTCAGTGATCTTAAATAGAATTAGTTTCATGCTTCACTCCTGCAAAAGCACAACTGGACTATAGACATGTGAAAGATTGCAGAGAAGAGTACCATTATTCAAGCCTTGTTCTACTTTATTAAAAAAAAAAAAAGGAAACAATAAAAAACCCACATCAGAGCCTCATGTCACTGAAAGGGCAAGGTATTCTCTGACAATTATAAAGTGACTGTAAAGACTTTAATTAGTAGGGAGCGTTCAGCTTACACTCATACTGCTATGAAGTGTTATATTAACGTACATAGAAATAAATCCCTTTTGTATCTAACAGCCCAAATACACGGTTGTTGCATTTGATTTCAGGAACAATGTGTCATTTCAATCTTTTTTCAATCAGATGCATAAAAAAAGAGTTGAAAAGATTATACAGATGTGAAATATTTTTCTCTCTCAAAATCATCTGAGGGGGAGCTAAGAACTAGTCTCCACACTTCATACTAATCTAGCTTAAGATCTTTACCTTAAAAGGACTTACTCGTAATTAAACAAAATCCCACTATGCACATAAGCCACTGGTGCAAAAGCCAGGAGACAGTCCTAAGATACTTAAATTTGGAAGCCAGAAGGCGCACACAGCAAGAAATTAATCTTTATAACTTTCAGTAACTGTGTAAATTTTTTTGACGTTTAAGTGAGGTAAACTGACTTTAAAAAAAAAATAAATATAAAAACCCATAAACTCTTACCAGCACTGGTGGCAGAACCAGAAACTGAGACACACAAATCCGCCCTTCCTTCCCTCCGGGTTACAGATGTATGCTCATTTCAAAACAGCAGACATAAAGCTATCACTTTGTTTTATACAAGACAATCACACCTCTTTAGGAATAGCTAATGAGATGGAAAATACTGATTTTTATCTTGCCGTCACTGTACTATACCTGTAAGGTGGCCTTCGTTTCTCCCCTGCATATTGAAACAGATCATCAGTGAAGAATTTGGGTACTTTGTAGTCCTCCAGGAGTTTCCTGCGCTTGGGATGCTCTCCGTAACTGCTGTCAAAGATGTAGAGCGGGCTGTCATCACGTGTGGTTTCCATATACTCTATGTAGTATTTCATCTTCATCTTCACAGAATAACCGTCATTGTCCTCTCCACATTTGAACTTCTGGTTCCTATACTTGCGTTTCAGTCGTTCCAGAGTCCACTTCTCTTGGGCAGACCAGCCCACCTGAGCATTCAGCAAGACTACAGGCTTGTAAGGTTTTTCATAACGCTCAACAAATTCCTCCACCGTTAACTGGAGTGCATCTGCCCTCTCCACATTATCCTGTGAAACCAAGAGAGGAATACAAAACAGATATTAGGACAGATTAATATCCTAAAACCGCGCTTTTTCAGTTGGTGTGGAGGAGCTTCACACTCATACTTTGCTCCCTCCACCACGAGGGTGTCAAGCTGCCTATGTGTTATTTTAAGCTCCTCGAGGCCACAGCCCTATTTCTCATGCCCTGCTCCTTGCGCACACCAGTAACACCAGCAGCTTGAAGTCGTTTGGACTCCTCCTCACCAAGGTGACTCCCCAGGCAGGAAGGCCCCCCCCCGACCCTTTCGGCTGGCACATCCCCTGCTGCATTTCACCCCCCTGGGACCCCGGGGAAAGCACCTGGGAACTACGTAGGCTCTCCAGCACCAAGGGTGCTCAGCCCACCCCCACAGGGCCCTGAACCCCCCTCGCCACGTGGAGGGAGCAACAAACGTGGGTGCTGCTGAGCCTCCCCGCCCTGGCACCCCCGGAGAGCTCCGCGAGCTCCAAGGCAACTCCGGCCTCAAGAAAGGCCTCGGTCCTCCCCTATCCCTTCAGAACCCCCTCAAGTCGTTGTATCGTGTCCCGTGTCCGTCCCCCTCCCCGCCCATTCCCCTCAGGACCCTATTTCCCTCCCGCGACTGCCCTCAGCCTCCCCCGTTCCCCTTAGGTCCCCACTTGCTCCCCGTTTCTCTCAGGCCCCCATTCCCCCCAGGGCGTCCACATTCCCCTCAGGGCCTCCCTATTCCCTTCAGGCCCCCATTCCCCCCAGGGCCTCCCTATTCCCCTCAGGCCCCCAATCCGCCCCAGTTCGTCTCAGGGCCTCCCTACTCCCCACAGGCCCCCATTTCGCACCCCCAACCCCCAGTTCCCCTC
Source organism: Alca torda (assembly GCA_008658365.1). Lineage (NCBI taxonomy): Eukaryota > Metazoa > Chordata > Aves > Charadriiformes > Alcidae > Alca > Alca torda. Next base: position 30,162,027 of record CM018086.1, on the reverse strand, counting down.
AGCCTCCCCCATTCCCCTCAGGGCCTTCCCATTCCCCACCCCGTTCCCTTCAGGCCCCCTCAGTCCCCCCACCCCGTTCCCCTCGATCGAGGCGGGGCCGGGACGCACCTTGCAGGCGGCAGGGTTGAGGGGGAAGGTCTCGCAGTAGTTGTGGCGGGTCCAGTCCAGCGAGTCCTTCAGCTCGGGCCGAGCACTACGCTTCGCCTCACGGATCCGCTTCTTGCTCTTGTGATTCATGGCGGCGACGGCAGCGGCGGCGTTGGCGGGACAGCGCTGGTCAGTCGTCAACCACCCGCGGCGTGGCGCAGGCCCCACTCCGCGCCCGGCCCGACCCCACTTCCCGCCCCACCAGCCCCAGCCCGACCCGCCGCACCTTCCAGAAATTTCACCCCCTTGCCGCCGCTGTCGCCCCGGCCCCGCCCCCGCCACTCTGCCATTGGCTCGCTGCACCGCCCTCTTCCGCTACGTCTCGCCCGCCCTCCGCCGCTGATTGGCCCAGGCGGGGAAGCAGCGCGGCCGGGCCGCCATGTTGAGAAGGCGGGTGTTACGGGCGCCCTCGCCCCACGCCCGCTCGCCGGTGGGGCCGCGCCGGGAATCCCCCGCCACCTCTCCCGTTCCCCCAGCTCCGCGCCTGCTGCTCCCCTGGCAGCGGCGAGCCGGCCGTTCGGGCAGGACTGCGCGGTGCCTCCTCACGGGGAGGGGTGGTGCGGCCCGGTTTAACGGCGACACCGGGGCCGGGCCTGCCGCCACGGCGCTGCGCGTGACGCCACCCCCGGAGAAGCCGTCGATTGGTTGGCGCGGTGCACGTGACCGGCGGCGCGGGGCAGCCATGGAGGAGCAGGGGCGGCGGCGGGGCGGCGTAAGGCGGTACCGCTTCACCGAGGGGACGGCGGCGCTGGCGCTGCGAATCCCCGAGGTACCTCCCGGGGCGCGGGGGGGGACACACATGGGGTGGGGCGGCGGAGTGGGTCCCGGCTTCCCGGCACCGCGCGTCCCCACTGTACCTCACGGGGGCACACGGAAGGTACTTCGCCGGGGGGGATACGGCGTGGGACGGCGGAGCGGGGCCCGCCTTCCCATCGCCGCGCCCGGTGTGTTTCAGGAGCTGGACTCGCAGTACGGGACGTACGTGTGGCCCTGCGCCGTGGTGCTGGCCCAGTACCTCTGGGCGCACCGGAGGAGCCTCCCCGGCAAGCGGGTGCTGGAGGTATCGCGACAGGGCCCCCCCCCCGCCGACACCCCTCCTCCTGCTCTCCGGCTGCCAGGGAGGGGTCCCCCCGCTCCGTGATGGCGTTGTGGTTCCAGGTGGGCGCCGGGGTGAGCCTGCCCGGCGTGGTGGCTGCCAAGTGCGGTGCCGAGGTGGTCCTGTCCGACGGCGAGGAGCTGCCCCGCTGCCTGCAGAGCTGCCGCAGGAGCTGCCTGGCCAACCGGCTGCCCCATGTCCCCGTGCTGGGGCTCACCTGGGGACGGGTGTCTCCGGAGCTGCTCGCTCTTCCTCCTGTAGACATTATTTTAGGATCGGATGTCTTTTTTGACCCAAAAGGTACATTAATGCTCTGACGTATCTTTGATTTAAGGACTTCGTGTCCAAGGAGGGCTGGGAACACTGTCAAAGAGAGGAGGTGACAGCCACTGTGGTGACACCGCGCTAATGAGCTCCTTGTTCTTGGGGCAATTCTAGTGTTAGGCAATCAAATACCACTAGAGGGTGGGTGAACAGAAAACCACAGTAATTAACTGCTTAAGGCCATGCTTCTCAGGTCTCTCATACAGATGCAGTTAGTCTTGTATTGATTTTTAATTATCATTTCATATAACCAGGCATACTTAACTGTTCCTAGAATCCAGAGACTAACCCAGACTGCTTAATCTCCCCAAACTACACAGACTTTGAAGATATTTTAATTACAATTTACTTCTTGCTGGAAAAGAATCCACATGCTCAATTCTGGACTACTTATCAAGTCCGAAGGTAAACTCTTTTGCATATTAAGACTCAAATCTTAATTCCCGTCTCCCTGTCTTAGCTGTTAAAGAATGTTAACTTCCCAGAGGCACCACCACACCCGTTCCAGAAAAGCTCTGCACAGACTGCGAATCAGGCTGGTATTAGCCAAGTAAATCCTAGGGGTAGCAGACAAAAGCAGCCAAACCAGAAAGTAATCCAAGAACCACAAATTTACTGTTGACTAGAAAACTGTTACAAACTCAGTTTTGTGAGCTGTTGAATTTAAAAGTTTGGTGACAGTCTCCTATACTTACTGCAGAAGTTACCAACTTGGATTACGTTTTCACACAGTGGTATTTCCTCCCCCCAGTGCTGACTGGTCTATCGAAGCTTTGCTCTGCAAGTGGAAGCTGAAGAGCATCCTCATTCCCTTGCACTCCTTCAGTGCAGACGAAGAGCACTTGGCCGGCTCTTCTCTACCAGGAAGACATACAATCGAAATGATGATCATCTCACTAGCACAATCAGATGGTACTTAATTTTTATTCCACTTTTTGGTTCCAATACAAGATGACACTTAAACTGTTGACTGTAGCATGGATCTGCAGAAAACAGTCTGTTTACAGCAAACCTCATGCGTATGTTTTTTGGGGGAAGCAGATCCCTTCAGCAGTAATTCTTAAAACATGCATTGTAAAAATAAAGCTGTTTGATTGTTTAGCTGTGGTTTTTAGAAATTTGTGCTCCTCCCCAAAGACCGTGTACTAGTTCAAAGACTCAATTCCATTTTGTAAGCCACTACACAACAGAGCTGAACAACCTGACAATCCACAAGATCCAACTTAAATTCACAACTTCAGCTTTGAAGAGAAGTTAACTGCGCTTTCAAGATAAAAAAATATCCCCAAGAAGATCTGTTTACCAGGACCAAAGCCTCTTCCCAAAGATTCATATACAAAAGCCAGCCCCTTGTTTTTAAATGAATCTGTGCAGACTGCTGCTAGCCATGCAGTCCCACAACATACAAACTCCTCAAGTTTGTAGAAAAGTACTTTTAATCCTCAATCAAGCCAGATTGCAAGTATTCAGATGTTTCCATTCCCATTTAACATACATGCATAAAGTTAACAAGGCATTACAATAACCCTTGACACGCGATGGTTGAAGTTACAATTCATTTGGTATCCAAATCAAGAAGAAAAAAAGAAATCATCACTGTTAAGATTAGCTACCAACACGCAGCAGCCTGTTGAGTCAGGGCAAGCACACAGCAAATGCAATTAGTACTGCTCAGTGTGTATCTTCTGTAACAATGTCTGATTCCATGTTTATAATCTGGTGCGCAATACTTGCCATACAACATTTGGGTTAGTCACAATACTAGTTAAGTTTGCCCATAGTAATTTAAAAGCAACCCCAGTGGATAAAAATCATAAGCAGTAGAATGCATTCAGTTACTATATAGAAGTTAAACATTGACAGTGTAATTGCAGAAATCTTTTCAAGCTAAAAATAAGCTGACTCAGACATTAAGTTGAGAAAAGTTAACACAGAAAAATGTTTAATATTAACTACAGAGACAGTGGGTATAGTACAGAATGTCTTAAGCAAAAGATACACCAATCAGTACTTACAAAGGAATGAACCATTTCTTTTCTTAACATTACATTTCTCATATGTAAGTTCATATATGTAGGTTGGTAAGTTTTACCATTCTGGAAAAAATAAGGTGTGTATATCATCAGCTAGATGTGCTCACTGTATGCTCCATTATTTATACGCAAGGCCCGGGTGACTGGAAGTGCAGTTGTCAGGCATTTTAATTAACTGGACAGCCATTTGTTTCTGCACGACAAGGCATCGTTACACAGGAGCAATCAGGAGAAAACAGGAAACAGCCAAGCACTCTGCACTGCAACACGCCACCTTAACAGCTAACCAGCATTACTCAACTGCTACACAACTGCGCCTAGTGCACAAAAATACATAAGAGAAGAGATTAGAATTGAGTCTGATAAAACAATCCTTTCAAATATCAACTGTTACCTGAAAAGATTTCTACCAATTTGAATTTGAAGATACTATTTGAATTCAAAGTTTAAAAAAAAAGCATTTACAGTAAGTTTCAAATTGATGTTTTGCAGAATTTTATTTAAGGAATGAAGACAAAATTGAGAATACTTTTTGACAAGAGTTAGCTACTCAGCATATAACAGCTGCACGTTTCCTCAGTATGAAACTGGAGGCAGCAAGTTACCATCAGTTTTAATTTCAAATAAAAGTCAGCACTATATAAACAAAAATGAAGTTTTACCTCAAATATCCAAGCCAATAATGAAATCGGTAGTCGTTCACTTCACTAAATTACAAGAAATTTGAATAACAGCAACAAAATGGCACATAAAAATGTAAAATCTGCCACTTGAGGCGCAACTTAAACAAGTAAAAAGTTAGACAAAATGTTACAAAATAACCTTTTCAACAGCTGGTTGCTCGTGCCAGGGGTCTCTCCAATGGACTGAAGACTCAAGCGATCTTTTCCCCCCAAAGGCGTCCTTTATGTAGGTTCTCATTTATCTGATGCATCTAGGTTTGAAGAAAGAAAAGTTCAGCCAGGTTTCTACCTTGTCTCTTTTGGTTTTGTGGATATCTTCAGGTATACTTCTAGTTGTGTTTCAACTGGCTTTACCTAATTTAATTAAGTTTTAGGAATTTCCATAGTGTTCCACCTCCCCCCCGTGTGTTGCTTTACTTCAGAGGCCAAATGTAAGGTTCTGTCAAAGTATTTAGTTACAAAGAAGAATAAGCATCAGGCTGTAGATCAAGCCACCATTAACTTCAATTCAGCCTGTTCAACAATAAATTATTCAAAGTTATATAAAAGTTATAAAACTAATACTTCTTCATAAAGACTTAACTAAGCTCTAATTAGCATTCAAAACAGAAAGTGTGACTAATTTTGCTACAATTATCTAACTTCCGAGCTAGCTTAGGCCCTTTCCTTTTAAAAATAGGACCAAACAGTTTGAAGGGTTAAAGACACACTATCCTTTCCCCACCCGGTGTATCCTTAGATGCCTCTTCCAAGATGTCGACTTGAGGAAAAACCAGTTTCCATGGTTTTCTCGTTGCAAGGAATTTGCCACTTTTCTAGAACAGTTACCTCCAGTCAGTATAACGGCCACTGAACCGATCTTCCATTATAAAAGGATAGTGTATCTTTAACATTTAAAGACAAACCTGCTCCAATACACGCCCACAGAAACTGGTCCCTGGAGGATCAGCCAAATCAGTTAAAATCTGCAATACTGGCCAATATTCTTTTAGCAAACAGGAGACCGCAGCTTTAAAGGGGAAAATGCAGATGTTGGATAAATACAGTAAGAAATAGTCATTTTCATCATAGGTTGCGTCTCATACAATAATTTATAAAAACCAAGCCATTAATCTCTCAATAAAACATTTCCTCTGTAAAAAAAAAAATTCTCCGTAAAAAGCCCTTTGGTATTAATTTCCCTAAACCAATAACCAAAAAGCACTGCTCAAGAAAAAAAAAAACAAAAAACAAACAACTAACAATGTGCCCCCTTAGGATTCGCTTGGTTCAGGCTATTAATACACTAAGAACTACCCAACACCCCACCTAAGTGCTATAATAAAGTAACATGCAACATGTGGTGATCCCGAGGTACATTACCATGTTCCTAGGAGGATACAGCTCCTTCTTCTTCCGGAGACTTGGGAGGGCTCTTAGACCTGGATCTAGAGTTGGATTCCCTCTTTGAGGCAGGGGGAGGGCTTCTAGATCTAGACCGGGATCTTGACCTGGACCGAGATCTGGAGACAGACGAGGACTTTGACTTGGATCTCCTAGCAGACCTGGACTTCGAGGTGGAGCGAGACCGAGAGCGTGTGCGAGACCGGGATTTGGATCGACTGTAACGGGACCGACTACGGGATCTAGAGCGGCTCCTGCTTCTAGATCGGCTGCGACGACGTCTTCTAGGGCTAAAACGTATCAGGGGGAAAAAGCGCGTTAAAAGTTGAACATGGGCGGCGCAACAGACTTCAGCAACTACTTCGGGACGGGGAGGGCGGAACGGGACCCACGTGGGCAAGAAATGAGCGTTAAGAGGGCGCCATTGTTCAGAGTGAGTGGCCCGGGGGCTAAAACTACTACGGGGCGAAACCCTTGCGCTCCAAGGGAACTCCACGTGCTTTTGCTACTAAACCCCTGCTCCCCGCTCTCAACCCCTCCGCCAAACTCACTGGGAAAAGGAAATAAAAAGCGAGCGGCCCCCACTGTATTGGCATATGGTTGAGTCCCGTCTCCCCGCTTAATTACTGAAACTCCCCCTTGCTCCCCTCCAGGCGCTCACCTGCGGCTGCGGCGGCCGTAGCCACTGCTCCCGTAGCGGCGGGGCGGCGGGCCCCGCCGGCTGTGGTGCGAGTCGGGGGGGCGGCCATAGCGGGCCATCTGGACGCGGAGCTCCCGGCCATCCAGCACTGCCCCGTCCATGGCGTCCATCGCGTCCTCGGCATCGCGTTTGTCGTGGAAACGGACGAAGGCGAAACCACGGCTCTCCTTGGTGTAGCGGTCCCGGGGGATGTAGACGTCGCCCACTCGGCCGTATTTCTCGAAGACCCTCCGGAGCGTGTCCGGGGACGTACGGTAGGTCAGGTTGTCCACCTTGAGGGACGTCATGCCCTCCACGTCCGGCGGAGGGCGCCCGTAGCTCATGGCGGGCAACAGCCCCCGAGGGGCGGCGGCGGCTGAGGAGAAGAAACCTGAGGGAAGGGTAGGGGGGGGGGAGGTCGAGTCAGGAGGCGGCGCGGCCCTGAGTAGGGAAGCGCCTCACACCGGAGGGGGAGCGCCGGAGCGGCGGCCCAGCAAAGTCCAGAAAGGCGGGGAGCTGGAGGGCATAGGGGAAGGCCGCGGGGTCCTCGGCAGGGAGGGAGGAGCAGGCACCCACCTCTGGGGTCCGGGGGCAAGGCGGCCTAAGGCCGGAGCAGAGACGAAGCGCCAGTGAACGGCCACCGCCGCCCGCTGCCGCGAGGAAATGAGCGGGGCGCCGCCCGCGCGCGCCTACTTAACGCCACAAAATGGCCGACGGCGACCCGGAAGGGAAAGCGCCGCCCGGCGCGCGCGCGCGCTGCCCCGCCCGCCCCGCCCCCGGCTTCGTCTTTCTCTACTTTTATTTTTTTACCTCACCGACCGTGGGTAGCAGAGGTGGCGTCAGAGGGGGCGCGGAAAACCGTCTTCTAAATTAATAACTCGCCTGCCATTGAAAGTGACCGTTAAGGCGGCTCTGCCATGACCCGGAAGGACTCGGCGGAGGCGGGGAAATTTTGAACAATGTGTGCTGAAAACGGTAAAAAAAAACGGAAATAAGGTGAAGCCTGCTTTTGCTGGGGGAAGGAGGGGCGGGAAGCCCCCACCGAATGGGAAAAAAAAAAAAAAGCAGCGTTAACGAAGGGGAGCACCTCCCTCGCACGCGGGAGGTGACGGTTTAAAATGGCGGCCGCGGAGGGGAGAGCGCTGTGAGGGGAGGCGGGCCCGGGCGCTCGGCTGGGAAAGCTGTCAGGGCGCGTCTCTTGGGGCAGTTGTTGTGGGAGCTCATGTGCCGTTCTTGCTCCCACCACAGCCGGTTCTGCGTTGCCGTGTGTCGTGAGGGGACATGGTGGGCTGGCGTGGGCTCCTCTTCACCGCCTGCCGGCAGCGGTGCGGGGTGAAGCCTCCCTAGTCCTCGCCGCGATGGATGCAGGCTGTGGAGCGGTGGCAGAGCGGCGCAGGTGCTTCTGGGGCTTCTAGCCCGGCTGTATTGGTGCCTGTGAGGGAGCTGTGGGCCGGAATCCTCTACACACGCCAGCTCTGCACGTTGGTGCTTTGGCAGCGTGCGTGGTAAAACAGGAACAAGGGTGAGGATTGGCACAGCCCTTGTGTAAGGGTGGCAAGCAGATTCCTGGAATTTTGTCTAGGGAATTCGGTGAAAGCTGCTCCTTCATCCCAGAAGTTGTTGCTGTCATTTCAGGCACTGAGTAAAATGTACAAACTAATACTTAGTTCTCATCTTACAGCAGTGATAAATGTTTCTACTCATCTGTTTTGTAGTACTATGTTAAAAAAAGAAGAGAAGCAAAAAAGTCTCTGCACATCTCTACGCAGATTTGTTTAATGCAATGACTGTATCTACATGAGAAAGTAAATTCAGTATTAGAATTTAAACCCTTATTCTTACTGTAATTATGTTTAATATTTTTTTTGCACTGAAGAAGTATCAAAATAAGCAATGACATCACTACAAACCTAGAAGCAACAGTTTGTTTCCTGCTACAAAAGACTTTTAAGAAATCAAATAAACTATTACTACACATTTTGTATTGCTCCATGCTGTGGTGTTCATTATTTTTTCCAGGAGGATTTTGATTAAAGCTTTTCTTGTTCATCTACTGAAACCTCTTCTCAAAGGAGAAATTTGAAGTTTATCTTTATAATGATTTCCCTAAAATGATAGAGGGGGTTTCCTGTGTCCTTTATTCACTAGTTTCATGGTCACTTCAAACCAATACAAGCTGGTGCTAAAATAATTGGTCCAGCACACCAGCCCGGTTTGCTGTGCAGCTGGATGAATGCTTATGCTGGCCCAAGGGGGAGAAGGTGTGAGTGGGACGCAGTGCCTTGAGGATCTTAAAAACCTGTTACTATGAATTCTTAATATAGAAAAGGAAGAAGAGAGCGTTGCTTGTGTCACAAAAACCCACCTTGGTAATCTAGTTGGATGTTTGTAAAGCAGCCTCTGACTAATCGTACCGACTTTCTTCCACAAGTGAAAAAATCAATCTACATTTTTAGAAAATACAGCTCAGGAATTAAAAAAAACAGGTAAATATGGAACAATAGCTGGGATATGGATTTTATTTAAGTCCTTTGCTGTAGATAGCAAAGGTAAATTTGATGATTTACTGCAATCAATTCTGTATTTCCTTCCTTTCCTCTTTGGCCATCAGCCCGGTGCAGCTGATTTAGCTGAATGCTCCCATCCTGACAGCAGGGCAGACACAGGATCGTACCAGTAAAAGGCAGCCATTCAGTCGATACAAGATGGGTGATCCTCTTTCAGTTTTGCTGATGCCTTAACAGAGACCTTCAAAAGTTAAAAGATCAATTGATCTTAAATTTATTATTTAGAAATACCGTGAAGTACAATAGTAAGGGTATGTAATTACTAAAAAGGGATGTTATTCCTTGAGACAAAGCAGTGAAAGATTATGAAGACTTTCCTGAGTCACTGAGACAGCGAAAGGCAGAAGCACTGAGGAGGGCATGTGTGTTGGTGGCACTGAGATACTTGTTCTTTCCCAGGTGGCTAGACAGCTTTCTTGCATGACTTTCTAAGACTTTTAAAAGTCTTTTATTTATTATTTATTTAGTATTATTTAGGGGATGGAGATTATAATTCTTAAAAACTAGTACAAATCTTTTTGTTTTAAGGACTAGGAGTTTTCCACCCTTTGAAGTAGAAAAAGTGTATGCTCATAAAACTGCATTTCCCATAGTGCACAAGGGCTTTCTAGGCTGGGTCAGCTGATCTAGATTGTGAAATATTTCTTATTTCCTGTCCAACATGCATGGAAATGACTGCTGTGTACGAATGTCTCATCTTTCCTTTGTCAGGTGATTTAAAGGCTTTGGACCAGAATTCTCATTTGGAATAATGGCAAGAAACCGAGCTGATTAACTAGCTCGGTATCTGGAAAACTGCTTCGTTTGGGGGAAAGAGATGTCGTGAAGAAGTAACACACTGAAGTCTGCTCTGTTAGCTTCATGGGAAAAGGTAGAGAGAAGCTTTTGTACCAGACCTTTATCTTTGGGTGGTTTGGGGTTTCTTTTCTTTTTTTTTTTTTTTTTTTTTGAGTTACTGATTTTGCTGTACATTATTCTAGATTTCTTGATTAGTTGATGGTTATATTCTATCAGCTAATAAGTAGCTCTAAGAAATCATCATTTTTTAAGCTTTCTTTTATGTTTTATTCTTTTTGCTTGCTTGTTTTTAACAGAGGTTAAGAGGAAACTTCCAAAAGAAAATAGAGATTTTCCCATCTGAAGCTGAGGACTTGGCAAGAAAATACAAAATGTCTCCTGAATCAAAAAAACTTTTCAACATCATTATTTTGGGAGTCTCGTTTATGTTTATATTCACTGCTTTCCAGACATGTGGAAATATTGCGGTAGGTATGGATTTCAAAACATGCCGCATTTCTATCACAGTTATTAGTGCTTTCTTGTCTCTGGTGCACTCTAATGTAAGAGTTGCTTTACTTGGGATTTTTAATGTGCAAGACACCTTGACATTTTTTCTCCTTTCTTTTGGCTTAGTGTTAACTACATTAAATTTGTTAACTGGCTAATTAAGCAGTTTATTTCTTTAAGATAGCATAGCTACATATGTGTGTCTGTTTGCTTAGAAAGTAGAAAATTAATGAATCCTATCAAATGTTTGAACTTTGAAAATACTGTCTGTTTTGGCACTTGCAATATTTATCAATTGAATTACATTGGACCTTCCATATTTCTGATTATTCTGTACAGTCCCTTTCAAAATATTTGCCGAAGCTGTATTATTAACCATGCCCCTAGTTTTTATTAGAGTGTTTTTCCTAATCTAATTTATTTTTCTGTTCTAACAAATTAGACATTGAGGGGGAGTATGAGGATAACATCTGACAAGTAGTCAGACTTCCACAGTTGCTAGAACTGCCAAGTCACCTTCCATCTGATTAAGTAATTTACTGCTTTAGTATCATGTATCTCTGCATGCTGAAGCAAAATTGGGCATAATATAATCCAAATTTATTATTAAAAGCAGATTGTATTCTTACTGCTTAGATTTTTAGAATTCTCTTGCTGACGTACTTAGCCCAGATCCTCTAACTGAGTTGTTGGCGTTGCTTTCAATATTAATTATATGCCTGAAGGACAGTTAGATTTCAATGTTCCTCTTGAGCCTACAGGTCTTAGAGCTTCTCTTTTCTTGCATGCAAGAAGAATCCTTTCTGGGTTCAGACCTATAAATGTCCTTCACTGTGCTGTAGAAATAACTACTTAGGATAGTCTTTGTAAACTGTCCTAAGTGCAGCACGATAACTGTACGCGAGTACGTAAGTACAGCCCGGTGATCTTGGAAGTTCTGCAATGAATTCACAGCACTGAATTGGACCTAGTGCGATTTATTGTCATTAAAGTCATTACAAGTGACTTTCAATCATATCTGCCTGCCAGTCCAACTAATTACATGGTCTCATGATCACCAAAGCTGATTCAAGGGGAAAAAAAAAGGAACGGGGAAATAATGGGAAACTGAAAAGAACGGAAACTCTTGTCAGAAGCTCTTAGTTAGGTCAATTTAAGAGTAGTTTGAAACTTCTCCTTTTCCCCCCACTTTTTAAATTAAGATAGTCATACCTATCTACCTAAGAGAGGTGTTTTGTGAAATATTTTAAGGTCATGATATAATCCTAAAGTACTAATTACTGCTTCCATCAGAGGTGCTTCCCTGCCAAATATCTCCTTCACCTTCATTGTGAAGGTGTTGTGAATTGTAATACTTTAAGTACTTTGTAGAGTCTATTAATGATTAATTTTAACATTTAATACTGACTTCAAACTGATGCAAGTGTTCTCAGATTACAAGATGCCTTCAAACATATGATTTTCTCCTCACAGCAAACTGTTATCACAAATTTAAACAACACGGATTTTCATGGCAGTGGCTACACAAGGTAATTCACACAGATCTTCTTATTACTGTGCTTCTTGCAGGGCGAGGCTGGTTATAATTCCATCTGGTAGAGATATGCTTTTGAGAGATTGTAGTGTTCTGCTGACTTCACCATTTAATAATAAACATTCGCTCTAGTTCTACTCTGATTTATTTCTAGTTGAACTACGTATCTGTCTTGCATTTTTTCTTTGTAGGGAGAAAAAACACCATACGGTCATCACATTCTCAGCATTTTATCTTAGGAGATGCAGAATGTGGAAGCTAAAATAAATAAAACTGCTAACTAAGGCCTTGGTTGTTTGCCCTTGTACACCTCTGCGTGTTTGTGTAGGACAGGTGGTGTGGATCAGCTTCCAGGAAATCCTGCAACTTAAATGCGAAAGGAGCAGTCAGAAAGATGAGAAGCAAAGCCACGAAAAGCACTGTTTATTGCACTGGCATAGCCAAACTCGCCAAGCATGATCAGGGACCTTTTGTATGCTAAATTAAGCTGTAGGAAACATAGGAAAACCTGGTTGCTGCTTTGAAGGTTTACTGTCTTAATTTAAACTAAATCTACAACTGGCCCAAAATATATCTATACAATTTCTGTGCTGTATTTGGCAGAAAATGAAAACCTCACTGATAGACGAATGAGGCTCTGGAACTTTCTCCTCTAGAAGTACTGGGCACAAAATACAGTAACTATTGCTAAGGCGCAGTTTGACAAATGCGTCTTGTAAATGACAAGACGTGCTTGCCTGCAATAGTTCGGGACTCTATTCAGCAATTCAAGAAACACCGTACGCTCCTGTATTCCCACACAGAGTGCTATGGGTGAAGGCAACAGAAGAAAGGAAGGAAATGTTTGACCATGAAAGTTATGCAGTTACTTAAGTTATGTATGTACTTAACTTGATACTTTGGAATTGACAGAATATTCTTAAATCAGTTGCACTTATATCCTATATTTTGTTTTAAGTCCTTAATCATCTTTGGTGTTTATTTATGTAGCATGTCCATTATTTATGGAGTATTCTCTGCATCAAATCTTGTATCGCCTTCGGTGGTTGCGATAGTAGGACCTCAACTTTCCATGGTTGTTAGTGGCATATTTTATAGGTAAGTATTAATTTTGAGGTTTTTTCTGCTTCCTTTAAAATCTTTCATTTTTTCTTGCCTAAGGCTACCGTAACGTACATGAAATTGTACTGGCTAAGAAAGGCAACTGCCTGTGTCAGTAGATGTGTAACTGCATAGTTCAGCCTACTGGAACGGAGTGTATTTTTTCCACAGCATTTCTAGACTTTGCTGTCACTGGAGTTCAGGTTGTGGCTCAGATTAATGACTATATAAAAAAAAAAAAATTCGACATGCTTAGTGGAGTAAAAATATTACCTTTTTTCACATATGACCTGAACTATTTTCCAATGTCACTTGAGAGAGAGTAGCTGATTTAGAAGAAGCTAAGTGAGGTACCTGATTGTTAAAGAGCATTGTCCACTTTATATTCAATAAACTGATCTGTTCTATTCTAGCCTATACATTGCAGTTTTTATCCAGCCTGCTACATGGGCTTTCTACACTGCTTCTGTTTTTATTGGCATTGCAGCTGCTGGTAAGCATTGTTCTTAACCTGTTTACTGTTCTTTGCTGCATTTGAATATACCTCTACATTATTTTTATTTCCTGAGCAATATATTCTGTATATTTCAGTACTCTGGACGGCACAGGGAAATTGCTTGACTGTAAATTCTGATCAAAACACCATTGGAAGGAACAGTGGAGTGTTTTGGGCTCTCTTACAGTCCAGGTAAGCTTCATTTGTTTAATGTTTTTTTGGTTGTGTGCACATTCTACTCTTTACATTTTTTGATAAGTGGGAGACTGCATCCAAAAATACTCCACTGGTCCTTTGCAGTCAGAGAAGTGGGAGGGAAGGCTGGAAGCAACATTGCTGTTGTGCATTATAGAACAATGAATGTTACATATTGCAAGCCTCTGCTGTTGACGTACTGTTAGGGGCACATTTGACATATGTAACAAATCTTGTTGATTGCGAAGGGCTGTGCTAATTTGTGCCAAGATATAAGTGCACTAATAAGCCCTAATGGCCATGAACAGCCTCACCTGGCACCTCCACCACACCCTTCCCACCTGCCCATGGGCCCAGCAGCCCCATTTAAACTCATCCGTAGTCTTTCAGTTCCTCTAGAGCTGTGTTGGAGGAGTACTGGTCTCCAGCTCAGCCTCAGCTATGCCTGGCTCTGGTTCTTGTTGATCTAGACTGGCTTCCTATCTTGGCTTTGTTCTGCCTTGTCACTATGGACCTGTGTGGCAATCGCTGAACCTAACTCTGGCCTGTGGACTCACCTCCTGGCTTGACCTCAGACCTGTCTCATCAACATAAAATTATACGATGGTCAGGACTCTTATTTGACCCTGTCTACAATCTTTGGGTCTGCCCTGCTTGCCTTGCTCGAGTACTGCGGGGCTGGGCTTTAGCTGATGAGGCACCTTCTCTGTTGGATGTGTTACGCTCCTTGACTCTTAGTTTAGCCCTCCTTCCCTGAGGAAGCAGCCGGACCTTGCTGACAAGTTGAAGCGAAGGTTAAAGTTGGACCTGGCAGTCAGAAAAGAGATCTTGTTGTCGATAGTTCTCTGCTGTTAAGCTTCAAGTGCTGCATTAACCAAAAAAGTCAACAACAGGCTCGGCATCAAGACAGGTAGTGAGAACAAGGTAGTGGATACTGGGTTGCTACTATTGAGTATTTTGTGTAGGTAATGGTTTATGCCTCTTGGGAGAGCGTATACGATACAGCGCAATATAATAAAAATGCACAAGAAGATAGAGCTGCTGACTTGAAGAGAGACTAAAAAGGCTGGGACTCTTTACTTTGGAGAAGGTCCACAAGTGGTTCCCAAAGAGGGGTACCTTTCACCACCTCTAATACAGCAATTCTGGATACTGGGAGACGATGAGGGAAATGAATTGCAGAAAGTGCTTAGGCCGGTGAGCCTGCATTAAATGGCATTGCTGAAGCTGTTGTGGGGACAGAATACTGGATTAATGGAATATCAGTCTGAACCAATGGTGTACCTCTCGTGTTTCTTAAGTTTCAGGTTCAGGAATTAACATATCAGTATGTCATCAGAGTAGCAATTTCCACAAACCCAATTAATCGTGTGTTTTACAGTGAGTAAAATGCGTGGCTTTATATGAGGAAACTTGACTCTAAGGCTGTTTTGAATCACTGTTCGTTCAGAATTACTGTATTTCAGGAAACTCTAGGTAGGAACACCGAATTTGCCTGGAGCTGTTAACAACCAAGTGAGCATTGCTGGGGCAATGCTTCAGGCAAGACACATGACTCTCTGAGGAAGTATTACAAAATCATCTCCACAAATGTGTCAGCTTTCTAACCTATACCCTTCCAAAAGTACAAACTCAGGAAACTTAGATGCAGATTTTCTCATTTTTGCTACTGCTTTGTGTTTTGATTCTTGAAAATGAATAGTCAGCATTATGGGGAAGAATCCTCTACGGCGTTTGAAGTTTTATCTACAGTAAGCAGTTTGCATAGAGAGTGGCTGGTGTCTTCATTTCTTTCACGATTGTACAGTACTGCTTTTTGCATAGAATAGTATTACTATGATGCTACAACCTTAGTCTTGCCACAAAAAGTGCTCTTACCTTGGTTTTCCTTTTGGTTTACAGCTTGTTTTTTGGAAACCTCTATATATACTTTGCTTGGCAAGGAAAAACTCATATATCAGGTGGGTATTGATTGCTTATATGGGAGGCCATCCTTTAAAGTATGGTAGCATGAATAAACAGATGAAATAATGAACTGGAAAGTGGCAAGAAACTTATACAATAGTAGACAATTTTTTTCCAATTTATTGTTAGATAGACTATTTCTGGAATATGTTTTTGATTCAGTGTTCCATGGTACTCATGGCCCTTGTATTATGTATGTCGTTTTCCTGCACTCAACGTACTTCGAGTACCCTCTTTTAGGATGTTGTCTATGAAATTCCTCAGAATGCTAGTTTAGAATAAAGTTTTCCACCATAGCTACTCTGTGTTTTTGACCTGTGGAGACACTCTTATGCCAAAATATGCATGGTTTGGGGGAAAGGTATTCTGGAATGGCTGTATCTTTAATATACATGCTGTCCCATTCCTGGTGTAGACCATCCTTCTAAATCAGGTTGGAGACTGATTAACCTGTGAAATAAAGGAAAAGAAAGGAAAACCATCCCAGTTCACTCCATGGCTGCACTAATGGTTGTGCTGGCACTCAGCCCTGTAGGAAGACAGCGATGGAGATGTGCGGCTGGACTGAGAGCGGGCTGCTGCTGCTGCTTGAACGGGCAGCGTTCCTGGAGCAGTGTGTAAAGAACTCACTCTTCCTTTCTTGGCATAGTTTATGAAGACTAACTTCCTAATGGGATTGTAATTAGTACTATAGGTTTTTTTTGTTTGACATCATGCTAGACTGGTACAGAGCAGGGATCAGAGAACAGTTGACTTCTGAATGTTCTTAAGAAGCTGAATAGTGGTTGAGACTCTGGTTTTAAAACAGAGATTTCTGGCAACTGTTTTAAGTAAGCAAGGCAAGGTGGGTGGGGGTATCAGATAATAAAATAGCAATGGTGAAAACGGAGCAAAGAGTAAGATTTTAATTATAAAAAATGAGTATTGATGGAAAATCATCATTTTGTAAATAAATAGGGTTGATTGTCCTGTTCTGTAATGACTGTGAGAGTTTTCTTTATTGTAGTCTTATAGTAAAATATCTACTAGAACGGTCAGTTCTTTTAACATTTGTAATAAGAGCATACTTGTGCGGTAGTCAGTCAGGAATAAGATGTTAACTTTTAAATGATAATTTTCAGGCTTCAGAAGTACTGCCCTGTTGAGATGAATAGTCCACTTCATGCTTTTAGATCCATCTTTTCAGGCTCTCCACAGGCATGGGCTTGGTAGTGTGCCACAGGTTAATTTTTAAAGGTCGTCTTCCACATTCCTTCACCTTTAACACAAAGTTCTACATGTTATTGAAAGTATCGGAGACACTTTGAACCTGGTGTGCCTGAAATTCTGTGCATTCTAAATTTCATTGCTCTTGCTAACCACAGAATAGAGCAATTAACTGTAAGGAAGTTCTGCTGTTACATTTTCCTCCATCTTCAAATTTCTTGAGACTCCTCTTTATTAAAAAAAATGTTGATATCGGAAGATTTAACAGCACTTAAAAACTAATTCCTCCTTCCTTTTACTACCCATATAAAAATATTACAGGCATTTCAAGGTGAAGCACATATTCTTTTTGATCTGTAATCATGCAGAGGTTAGTTTTAATTGACGTAGAACAATTTTATGTTTACCTTTAAGCTAAAGGGGAAGTAAATACAAGCGTAGGCAGTATCTGCAGAGTCATACACTAGTTCAATCATGACTATTAGCTGTTTCTTGCCTTTTTTTTCCCTGCTTAAAATTTTAAACGGGGCTGACTTCTGTATTACCGGCTTGTCTGTGCCAAACAAGTCAGTTAGTGCAGTAGAGCTGGTGCGTGGGGCAATAATTCCCTTCCTCCAGCTGCACAGTGCATGTTGTGTCAGTTAAGTGAGGTTTCAGTGGTTTGAAGGCCTTTGTTGTTCACAAGCCTCCCGGTTTGTGACATTAAAGCACTAATATTTCTGATGCTGGTAAAGAGCTATTTTTTAGAAATTTGAAGGATTTGGGGATAGTTTGCTATGTCCACTCTGAATTATGTAAGTCATAAGAGATGCACTTTCTTCTGCTAATAATTTATTTTGTTAATTGGCTCCTCCTTGGTCATAGCCTTTGCATGGCAGAAAATGCGAGAGTGACACTCTTAATTATGCCGATATTTTATTGGCATCGTAAAACTGAGACAGGAATTTGCCAGCAGCTGGGTACCTTTTGCTCCACGTGAAAGGTAAGTTAGAAAATTAGTATGCGTTTTAGTTAGTTCTTGGAAGGTAGTTGAATTGGTTCGAATTGCTTTTACACGTCTGGTTATGACTCTTGTTTGTTTTTCCACAGAGAGCGATCGCAGAACTGTCTTCATTGCTCTGACTGTTATCAGTCTTGTGGGCACAGTTCTGTTCTTTCTGATTAGGAAACGAGAGGACACAAAAGCTCCAGGGGAGGAGGATTCTACTAATGAAATCCTGGGGGACAGCTCGTAAGTGCTTATGACAATAACATGTTGTCACATATACTTGTTCGGGCTCCTACTCCTCAATGGAACGTTGCATTCACTTGCCCTCTGACCTGGAAACATAAATGTTATGAACGACCTGTAGAATGTACAGATTTTAATAGAAAAGTGTCTGTACCTTAAGCGAGAATTGATGTTCTTTATATGACATATTCTCAAAGGTGGAGTGTAGAACTGCACGTTAAGTTTTTCCATTAACGAGTAAGTGCCTTTGGAAAGATACCGTTTACCTCTTTTCTCCACTGATTATTAAACATGTATCTGCCTTTCATAGTCTGTCTTGCCCCCATGAGCCCAGTTTAAAGGCTGGAATGAACACGATTTACTGCCTTTTTATAAGTTATCTTTTACATACCGAAACATATTTTTCATATCTTCTCTTAAATATATATATGCCACCCTAATAAATACATTAAAAGTGCATAGGTACACAGATTGAGTACAGTTTTGCCTGAGGCATCAGTTTAAATATTTTTGCTTTATTTAAGGAACAATAAAAACGTTAGATAAACATCAGTAAGTATGCCAGTGAAAAAATGTTTAAAGCTAAAAATGCTCAGAAGAAAGACTCTGTTAAGCAGGTTATTTTTTTAATGGCGTTCACTAGCCCAGAAAGCAAATAAATTTTGTAGTTAGTAGTTTAGAGTCTCAGAATGTTTTAATAATATTTTAGTATATTCCAGTATATAATGCTGGGCTAGAAAATGTACACAAAATTTAAAAAAATTAAGCTGGCTTCCAGCATAGTGATGCAACAGGGTTATTCTTTTTCCATTTTGACTCAGTCATTTGTTTATCCAGGTCTGCAGAAAACAAAATGACGAGAGCAGTGGCTGCCTTCAGTAAGTACTGTTTCATGTAAGAGTTGTTTCAAAAAATACTGATATACCTTTTCCAGCTCTCCATGATTTATACATGTGATCATGTATAAATCACTTAGAACAAAAATTTGTGAACAAGTAAGGTTTTAAGAATGCATTTCAGTTATTCCACTTCAAATATAGACCTTCAGGAATGGCCTGCTTGGAAAAATGACTGCCAGATGGCAACGGTTTTTAGAGCAGAGATGACAGTTCACATAGGGACCTAGGACTGATGAGTTTTGAGCCTGATAGGAATTCAGTTGTCTGTGTGAGTATTTGTGCTTTGGAGCCTGGGCAAAATGGGGCTTGCAACTGGAAAATCTTGGGAACCACTGAACCAACGTGTGGGCAAATTACTGTTGGTGTGTGATTGGTGTGAGCTGCCTGTCTGTGCTTCAGAAGTGCTCCTTTCAGGTGGCCATGTCATACAAAGCTTGACTGGAAGCCAAGAAAGTGAAACAGACTTCACTTCAATTACATACTAGTATAGTCCAGGAGTATTTCCTTGATCTAGTTTCAGATCCAAGCTGTTTCACAATAGCTTCCTTCTGTAGATGAGCTCCAGAAGAACAGGCCGGCACTTGGGAAAGCTAGTGCATGAAAGTTTTGTGTTTTTTTTTTTTTTTTAATAAAAAAAATATCACTAACATAACAAGGTAAAAGAGAAGTTACATGTTGTTTTATTTTGTCACCAAATGATACCACTTAAAAACAAAAAATTTGTCCTGGACCATCTGCAGTTTCCATTGAAGCTTGATGTGGTCTGCCTCTGACTGTTAAGTTTGTTTTGAGAACGTGGGGATCTTCAACGAGAATTTATTTACTTTTTTAGGAGACAATTGCCATGAACTGAGAGAGAGTAAAAGAACACAATGAGCAGAAAATTGTCTGCTAATCAAAAACTGTGTATCCCCTCTTTAATATTTCCCCCCTGGCATTTTTTGCAAAAAAGGATTTCAGATCACAGCGTTTCTTCTAAAGGGCAGGTGAGGGTTGGTTTGTTTAGCACTCTGTTTACTATAACAAAGTCACAGTTTGCATAATTTTAACCTATTTCTGCTTTAAGCAAAGAGCAAAAGAAAGTTTAGATTCTCTAAATAGTGTTATCAGAAGTTTGTATTAATTTCCATTATTATGTCTTTACAGAGAAATCTATAAAGCTGAGCTTCACCAAAGAGATTATGCTTCTCAGCGTTACAACAGCCTACACAGGTATGAAGTAAGCAGAGTGTATGATCACATAGCAGTGTCAGGGCATTGTTTTGGAATTTTAACCCCAGAGCAGGGGGGGTTAAAACTCCCTATCTCTGCAAACATTACTTGAATATTTCAATTAACTTTGAATGAGTTACTCAAGACGTTTCTGTGTTCTGGAAAGCGTTTCTGTATGGCAGGAGGGGTGCACCCAAGTCTGTGAATACTGACAGATGTGGTAATGCTTGGTTCAGTACAGTTCTGGGTCACCCAAACTGAGGGTTAGGCAAAATTTATGTAACTGGTTTTTATGGGATTTGGCATGACGCTATCAATGGGTTGTAGATTGTTTAATGCAATTGCATTGCATTTGAATTGAAAATATTTTTGCAGAATACACTTTCAGTGTCCCCTCCATTGAGGCGTGTTAAATTACTAACAGTCTTCATTTTAGTCGTGATTCTATTGGGCAAAGGTTTAGCCATTTTCAACTATTTTTGTCACTAGTATTTGCTGTGGAAAGAGCTCTCTTTCTTTTTAGCAGCTTTAGTTAAACCTGGTCTGACATTGTTAGACCGAGGTTTGAGTTGTACCATAAAAACACATTTATTTTTGCCGTATACTAAAGTGATTCTTCCACAAAAATGCTACAAAATGTTACTGGGATCCTTTAACGGATTTTGGGGGGGCTTTCTTGCTCCTTATTTGGCTTCAGACGTAGTTCTGTTTGTGATCACATCAAGTTTTAGGAAGAATAGATGCATCTTCAGAACCTCAGCTCTGAGTCACCATTATGAAAAATTGTTATTAGCTTTTGTAGGTGAAAAGAAAAACTTAGATGCAAGCAAACTATAAACAGTGCAGTAACATCTGCCGACGCTTCTGGCAGAGCAATGGCAGTAGTAGCTATGAAAGCAGCTTGCACCAGCCCCTAATCTGAGCTAAAGTTACTTCACAGCATCTCCAGTGTTGTGTTAACCCAAATTACCTAAGCTTAATTCCTCTTAGACATTTAGTGCAATGGGAATGTGAAGCAAGATGACGAGGGAAGGGGGTAATTCAGGTTTTGCCTGATGAATCTGAAATTTGGTTTTAGAGGTAGCAGAAAAATAACCAGTCCGGCTTGGAAAAAATAGCTGCTGCCATCTGGTGGCTCTTGGTCAATATTGTCACTTTATGTAGGAAAATACACAATCCCTTAAGGCCAACAAAAGCTTTTATTTCAAAGAGTGATGTCGCGTTATTAAGACTGCCCAAAGTTCACCCCTTTTAGAGGCTATGCAGTTCATATACCATGTTAGGTAGCCTACTACATGTAAACCAGAACATGGTGTACCTTATTTTTGCAGTAGCAAAAGGTAAAGGAGGTAAATTAGAAACAGCTCTATTTTTGAACTGTTTTTCTTTGTTTAGACATAACAATTTGCATTATTTTAAATATACTTTCTATTAAGGCACTGCTGTTCTTACACTGATGATTGCTTATTGTTAAAGGACAGGCTGCTGCCCGAGCATTCACACCCCATCCGAGGAGCTGCACACACAGCACCTGAGTCTGTCCCTGCTCGGACCATGGTCCCTTTGCAGCGGGTGACCCCAGTGGGCTGACGGATGCCCCTTTTGACTCCTTACACACCTACTCTTGGGCGCGCTCCCTCCTTCTCCAGGCTTGACCCTGGGTTTCTCACAGCAGGATATCAGCCATCAGATTTTATAAAAGTAAATAACTTGAGAGGTTCATCAGCAGGGTCAGATGAGGCTGGGTGCCTCCAGAGAGGGACGTTGAACAAGGAAATCCCTGGGCAATGATGCTCTTGCGATCTCTACACCCGCCCCTCACACGCTGTTCGTACGTCTTTTAGTCCAATGGTGATTTTTAGTCTTCTAACACCTTGGATTCTCTCTCTGTGTCCAGGCCAGCCATTGACTGCTCTTATCCTGTTGATATGGAGTCTCTGCTGATGGCTGTCACCTCCTTATCTTCTGGTTTATCCTTCTTGTGCACCTGCGCTCCCTGGCAGAGCATGGGGAGGGCGAAAAGTCCCAGACTTAGTGAAAAACACTTCCAAAACATCAGCGTGTTACCGACATTTTCTTCATACTAAAGGACTAAACACAGCCCTGCACCAGCCGCTAAGAAAATTACTGAGAAAATTAGTTGCCACCTAAATGCTTCAGCAAATCTAGCCACTCAGGCCAAGTAAAGCTAGGCAAGCAGCATAAACCACACTGTATTATAACCCTAAGGAATTTATTCCAGTTAAAACTTACATTTAAGCTAAACAATGAATCTCTCAACATTTACAGTCATACTGGTTGGACCCAACTGTGTTACATTTCCTCACAGTCGTGGCAGCAGAAAGAAAGAAGAGTTTTAAACAAATAGTGGTTGTTCTTTTTCAGTTTTAGTTCATTATGTATAGAAAAGTAATAGTCCATTTTAGGAATGTTGGCTCTTTTGGTATTTGGAGGTGCAGGGAGTCTTTCCTAGGAATGTCACAACCTGGGGGGGGGGGACCTTATACATGAAATTCCAAAGTTCTTCAAAAGCAGAAATGTAGATTATATGTAGTGAATGTGTCAGCAGAAACAGTATTGAACCTAAGTGCGTGTGACAGGAATTAGTTTTTTTCTATTTTTTTTCTATTCTATCACTGTTTTTTCTAATGCAGGTTTTGTAAACTAGCATAGAAGAATATCATCATTACATGGTTTAAAATTCCCTAATTGCTTCTGCTACACACATATGTAACTGAAAGGTACTTTAGGGAAAAGCAGCCTTCAGACATAAAGAATTTTTTACTAACTTTCGCAATAGTTCATTATCAATTTTTTTTTGGTTTCTTTCAAAGGTTTGGAATTAACGTTCTTTTCTGGAGTATATGGAACATGTATTGGTGCTGTGAATAGATTTGGCAGTGAAGAGAAGAGCCTTATTGGTCTCTCTGGTATTTTTATTGGTGTTGGAGAAATTTTAGGTGAGTCTAAAGTTACTACCTTATAGAAAAAAAAAGGATTAAGATGATGTAGTTACTCAAAATGTTTTTTGTTTTGTTTTTTTTTTTTTTTTTCTGTATTTAACTGAATAGTGTCTTTCAAGCTTCTGGCAGTGATTATGTAAACAAAAAATGAAATATTAGAAATAAAATTGTCAACGTCTTTCCTTGTTGCACTGTGAGTTATACATTACACGATGTAAAGTGAATGCAGACTAGGGTGTGAAATAGAGCACTACGAATCCTAAGCTTTTGCATTCTTTCTGGGTTAGCGCAAAGGAATATGTAAGACTTAGAATGAGGGAAACACTAGGCTACAATGTTATTGAGGAATTTTCAGCATTTTGATATTGTGTTTTTAAATAGTATTCTCTTGACGTTTTTATTATATAAGGGATGTTGTAACTTTAAAATTTATTAAGAAGTACTACATGAAAGATTTCTTTCTTTAAAAAAAGCTAGCTTATGTTAAATGAAATCTCGTATTTGAATACAGGTAATGTTGACTACCTAATTTTTTTTTACATAAACTTAAGTACTGCACTGTTTGGTTTTTTTTTTTTTAAAAAAAAAAACCCAAACAAAACCCCAAAAAAACCAAACAACCAAACAACAAGACCAAACACTGTCTTTGTTCACTAGCACCTTGGATCCATAGAGATGCGTGTTTTTATAATTAAAAGAGCTAAGCGCAAGGCCATCCATCTTCCCTTAGTACTGTTGCAGTACTGGAGGAAACAGTGGCTGCTGGGAAAATACTTACAGAAAGTTTAAGTGTCTTCATCGGCATCATCTGATAAATCTCCTGCCTGTGTTTCCCAGACATCTCTAGAACCCGAAGGTTCTGCCATCTTGCAAATGGGGCTGGCAGATCTGGCAGACTCCTTGGGACTGTTCTCGTGTCTGTCAATCTTCTGGTTATCCAATATGGGGAAAGTTTATAATCTCATTTTTCAGCTGCTTTTTTTTATTTTTTGCCATATTTTAAGCTTGATTCTGTTCTTTACATCTTCAGTTGTGATGTAATTATCCAATCTTTTTTTCACTCGTACAGGTGGAGGACTCTTTGGTTTACTGAGCAAGAATAATCGCTTTGGCAGGAACCCTGTTGTGATGCTAGGCATGGTTGTCCATTTCATCGCCTTTTACTTAATTTTTTTCAACATGCCAAATGATGCCCCTATTGCTCCTATGAGAGGAACAGATGATGTTGCTTATATGATTCCAAGGTATGTAAACTTTTTCCTTTGGCTGGTATGACTCAAGATGTATATAGATGGCTTGTTTCTCTAGTGGAAAATTCCTTGAAGCTGCTTTTCTGTGTAGTGACTAACTCCATTAGAAGAAGCTTTCAGGAATTCTGTTTTTATTGAAGGTAGATATTCTACCAGCATGCACTCAATTTAGGAACTTGAATGGCATAAGAATAAAAAGCATGAGGATGTTTGGTAGCAATTCTGCCACTTGAGAACTGACATTTCTGACATGTAGTACAATAGTGAGACCAGCATCTATTGTACAAGGTGTCAGGAATTCAGTTTATTTTAAAACAGTGTTGGGCTTGGTTTTACTACAGCCTGGAGCACCGGCCTTGCACTGTTTTATTGGTTTCCTGAGTCTTTGAATGCTCATTGTCAAAGTCTGCTTGATTTAACTGGAGCCATGCTGTGCCTGTCTCTTATACCACCCAGTGTTAGGGGAAGAATATAGGGAGTTTTTTTATCTCATCATTGCAACCTTCTTTCGGGGTGTAGTTTTGCAAATTTGTGTGAAAACACAGTGTTGTCAGTTTGTGCAAACGCAGCTACTAACTTGCAGTTACGAGCATTTGTGCCTGTGCGGGTGACTATTCGTTACTTAACTGGAGTATTTTTCTGCAAAATGAAATAGTGTTTCTCTGATACTCCTGCAGTTTTTATGAACTCACCATGTGTGTCTCAGCTTTTAATCACTGCCTCGTGGGCTTTGTGGCTCCAGGCACCAAAATTAATTCTTTTAGCAGTCCTAGTTCAGTGCAGAATTGACTGCAGGTATCAGAAGTCTTAGCATTCAAGAAATTAAAATCTGATAAAACTATTCTTTTTGCCAAGCCAAGCGTTCCCAGTTCTTTTCCAGTGAAATTTAAAGTCTGATAACTTTCTGCCATTCTCAGTTTCCAAATAAGTCTGCCAAAAAGTAATTTATAGATGCGTAACCTGTTTCAATGAATGGTTTTTAAATTTGATTTCGTTTTTTCCTCCAGCAAAGAGGTGGCCATATTCTGCAGCTTTCTGCTGGGCCTGGGGGACAGCTGCTTTAACACCCAGCTCCTCAGTATTTTAGGATTCCTGTATTCAGAAGACAGTGCTCCTGCCTTTGCCATCTTTAAGTTTGTTCAGGTATTACATGGCACAGCCTTTTGAAAGTATGACTGTTGGAATATTATGGAAATACGGGGCTGGGTTTTTTTTAATGAGCTGAGAAAAAAATATGTTGTTTCTGCAAAGGATTTCATCCTATTTTTTTTTTATCTTTCACAGGAGAAAAAAAAAAAGTCTTTCAGGTAGAAGTAGCTTGATGGTGTAACTTGGGGTGGTTATATAGCTTGGTTTGAGTACATAATCAAACTGCTATTACTTACAAGTTTTGAGGGAAGTAAGAAGTGTTGGGAATTGTAGTTTAAAGTGAAAAGGCTAGTACAGTTAACCAGACTTGTTTTTTATTTGAATAATCATTTACTGAATTTATTTACTCAAAGAAGTCTTTGACAGAGGAGGTTAAAAGGAAACGAGTTGTTTAAATAGTAGTTGAAGGGTTTGTGAATGATGTACCATGTCACTGGTGGCTGTCAGGTGCGTACACAGACAAAAGAAGAATTGTTACGTTGTTTATCTGGCCTTAAGTTGTCAGAATGCCAAAATAAACGCATCTCTGCTAGCTGGAGACTCGAAAAGTCTTCATGCAATATGAACACAACTGCTGTATTTTGGATAGATCACTTCACTCACAGGCATTTATCTTGTTTGATACTGAACTTTCCAGGTCAAGATCTGTGTTGATCAGAGGTATCGGCAGAAAACCAGCAGTTCAAAGTGTTGAAACTGTTCATGCATGGTCACACCGGTAGCGAGCTAGTGCTGGGAGCAGAGGCAGAGTGTGCCTAGTTTAAAAGATGACAGCTGCTTGCTTTAGAAAGATATTTTTTTTTTTTTTTCCCTTGTGCACTGCTGCATTTTTATATCACTCTCTGTGATAGGTAAGAATTTGAGATAGATGTGGAATATAAAGATTCTTTATATGAGCTCTAAGGAAGATTTTTACCCTTAAAGGATACATTGCAAGTAAGCAGCACTGCTTGTCAAAGCCTCGAGCTGCTTTGATATAGAATAGCTTGTGATGCTGTAAAACTGGAAATAGTTTTCTGCGTTTTGTCTTAAAGCCTTGGCAGTATCGTTTGTAGACGAACTGTTTTCAAGTTCCAGAGAGCTGCGCCTGCAATGCTACAAACGCTTTTGAGTTGTGTTCACTTTTTGCAGTGAACACTATTTAAATAACAAGTAAAAACGAAATCTGTTGTATATAATATCAAGGCATATGTTGGGGTATAATGAAGTTTTAAGATTATATATCTTTTACAGATGCTTACTACTGAGAGTTGCATATTAAACTGTGTGTATGTCAATTTGATAATCCTTGTATAGTAATACCAGCCTGGATATCTCCACTGAAAATCTTTTTATGTTGTGTTGTTGTCTTTTTTTTTTTTTTTTGTTCCTCTCAGTCCATCTGTGCTGCAGTTGCATATTTCTACAGCAACTACTTCCTTCTGCAGTGGCAACTCCTGATCATGGTGGTTGTGGGCTTCTTCGGAACAATTACCTTCTTTACGGTGGAGTGGGAAGCAGCAGCAGCTCTTGCCGCCCGTGGCTCGGACTACAGCAGCATTTGATCTAGATACCACGTCTAGCCCCAACATAAGGGAAAACAGGCACATTTATGGTGAAGTGGTGCGAGAAGGTGAAAAGATCCAGTTGCTGCAGAGGTTAAGATGGAGGAAGCTACTCCTAAATCACCATCGGTCTAACTGAATGTGTAATGTGGGAGGAAAAAATGCCAAACTTGAAAGGCTTTTTTCTTGCTTTAATCACCTGAGCGTGGTATGCGTGTTCTTAAAAATCCAGTATTAGAAATGGAAGGACATGTAGAGATCTACGTATTGAACAATTCTGTTCTGAGATGTACCTTTCAGAATGTAATTGCATAATTTCACTCTGCCATGCACTACAGAACTACAGTTTCATTTCTTCCCCCCTAAATTATTTTTCCTATATTCCAGTTCTGCAGACACTTGAATTCTTGTATTGAATGAGTGATGGTTTTTTAAGGTACATTATATCGCAGAATGTGTCTGCACAACTGGGAAAACAATTTATGTCACTGACTTTTTCGGCAATTAGATATGGGGAGTATTTCTGTGGGAAATGTTGCCTTATTCTGTATTGCCCTGTTCCTTTTTTCCCCAGCCATTTGCTTATTGATCTATTTAATGTGCTTTTTTTTTAAGAAAGAGAATCAGTATAGTGACACGAAAGATTTTACAAGAGTTTGAAGAAGTTACCGTTAGCTGTCTTAAGGATGTGCTCCTGCGATCCGTGAAGTATTGATAATTGGAAACAATCTCTTGGTGCAGCATCTGGGAGTCGAACGCTGTTGGCAGAGCTGCTGAAACATTCTCAGGGTAATGCTATATGAAGGACCATAAGACATGGCTTCCCTCCCAGCCTCCCAAATAGCTCTTTGGAGTTCAGAGAAATTGTCATCATAACCTGTGGTGGGAGCATTGTCTGAGGTAACTTTTTAAAGTACAAATAGACTCAGAATGTGAGCTGTAAGAATAATTTCGCAGTGTTTATTCTACTGCATAGTCTAAAAATACCTGAAACGCTTGACGTAAGTGGTTTCATTCAGCATATTTTGGGAAGTATTGTACTGTAATGTTATTCTGCCAAATGTGAAAACAAGGATACTACTAGCATAGTAACGAAGTTTTAATGCAAAACTGTTACAGATGATATAATACAGGCAGTGAATGCGACTCACCTTGATTTTATCTGTCTACATGACCCTGTAGTACTTGCAGTTGTTTCTGTCTAGCGGGCAAAGAAGATGCAACCGAGAGCAGGTATGGAACACTGAGAAAGTGTTTTTAGACACTCCATGTAGCTATTTTTAGAAAAGTAGCGTTCACCAACCTTCTTTTTTCATGCACAGTCAGAATGTTAATGCCTTATCTTTAAAGATAAGTTAAAAAAAAGTTGACTGAGCGTACCATGTCAGTAGCTCCTGCATGTCATAACTACGTAGGTGTACCCAAGGTTAAACTTGGTGAGGGAGTGTGGCGTCTCCTGTGACATTTGCTGTCACTCTTGCTCTCAAAGGGCATGTAACACACAACTCCCATGAAGCGCAGCCCTCTTCATGGACAGTAAAACAGCAGAGAGGGGCGATTTTTACAGGCACATAGAAAAGGATTTTTAAATTCACTGCAGGTTTTTGCTGTGAGATCAGTAAGGTGTTAATGGGAGGATGAGAGGGCACCTGAACACTTGGCAAGCAAAGGAATCTGTGAGGACAGCCAGGAGAGAAAGCCTTTGTGTATTCCCAGGAGGTTTAATGAGTGATGTAAAAGAGAATGAGACAGAACACGCATTTGAGCGAGGGGTTACCGGAGCCATTCCAATTTGTCAGACAAACTGAAAAAGCGTTCAGTATTCAATCAATATGTATGATTAATGTGACTAGCAGCACTCTAATGCCTCTCTCTTATCCACTCCTGTTATCCTGTAATTTGAAGGATACTATTTTTATATACTGAGCACCCTAAAAGGTATAGATAAGATGCTGCCAGTGATTAGAATTCTCTTGTTGCTACACGTTTATTTTCTCCCAAGTACCAAAAGGGACGAAGAGCCCTTTCAATTTTTTTTTTTAAGATAGGGAATTACAGACTTTTGTATCCAAACCCTTCCTGGGACCTGTTTTCCCCTGCACATCAATGAGAGAAGAAAGACTTAAAAGTTCACAAGGAACAATTTTGTCTTTGGTACATGGGGGAGAGAAAATGATTCTTGGGTCTTGTGGTGATGAGTAACTATAAATGCCTTTAAAGCAATGCCATTTAATTGTAGCTAGGTTACGGGTCTTATGAGGTTGCTTTTTAAATTGATCCCTTTTAATGATGAACTTCTGTGTTGTTCATCTGCCACACAAGAATAATACCAACTATTTTATTAGAAATTAAAGAAAATTGCTAAGTTTGTCATTTCAAAAAGCATTTTGAGACTGACTTTCAGGGATACTAATGAACTAGGACTTGTAGATTTCAGTACCTCTGTGTACCTGCTTTACTTTTTTCTTTTTCCTCTGTCCTGCTTGGTCTGACTCAATATCAGACAATGTTAGAAGTCTGTTCAGAACTATTCATTGGGTCATTAAAGTGAAGTATTTTTGCTGTGTGGCAAGCTTTACAAGAAATCGTGAAATTCTCAAAACTGCATCATGGATAGCCAATGTTTTTTCACTGTTACCTATACAAGTATCGCTTTTGCCATTTGATCTGAAGAGACAGTTCTCAGTTATTCAGGTTGATGATGACACATGATAGCTTTTCACTTACTCATATTTCTTTGATTTTTCAGGAGGTGAAAAATCCACCCAGCTATACACAATTGTTAGATCAGTTAAAATTTTTAGTATAGCAATATAAAGTATAGTAATGCTGACATCGGTTCATGATTCCATCTCAATCTCTTTATCGATATTTACCAGCCCCGAGACTGCACCCCATTCATTTCACCTCCTTGGCCTTTGAACAATTTCACATTAATCTGAATTGTGTGCTTAGTGTTAAATTAAGTGGGATTTGAAAAAAGGCTTTTGCTGTATTTGTGATATTGTGGCTTTGTTTTATATTAGGGATTTTATCTTTCTAAGGGAAATGACAGGTTGAGTTGCTTGGCTTTATTGAGAAGTCTTTCTTTCGTTTTCTTTCCCCCCCTCATCCTTTTAGGTTGTTGCTAAGGTTTAATATCTTCACATATTGCATCCCCAAGTTTTTCAAAGAAATCCTTAAGAGGAAATGAGAACTGATATTCTTGACATTTGAGTGCCAAAGAAGCTGCTACAAATTAGTCTTTAATGCATATCATATAAGCACATCTATATTTCTGTCTTGCCAGTCAGTTTTCATTTTGATACATGAATGTATGGAAAGAGAAAATTTATACAACTGTAGACCTTGTTCATAATTATGTGATGTGCTTTTACTTCTGTTGTGTTAATTTCATTAGGTACAATCTATGTCAGCAAGCTGAGATAAGGAAGAGAACCATTTATGAAGTGTTCTTTATAAGCAATTCTAATATATACACTTCTGCAGATACAGCTAAACTCAAAAAGATATATTAAAAAAAAAAAAAAAAAAAAAAAAAAAAAAAACAAAACCAAACCAACCCAACCTGAAACCCCCATAACCTTTACTGAGGTCCCTGTCCTAGCAGAACGCCTCCTGTGGTACAGTTGTTAAAAACGAGAAGTCTTCTGCGGGGATAGTTATTTCAATTTTTGTGGCCATTTTAAACTCTATGGGACAGAGAACTTCCTGGTGGAGTTTGCTGGTGTAACTTTATGGAAAAATAATTTAAGTGTAGAAAAACATAAATTCAGGACTGTGTCTCAGTTAGCCAGACTTGACTTTCTTTGAATTCCGCAAGTTTACATCGTCTGGAGAACGCAGTTCCCTGGACACCAACCTGTCTAACTGCCAGTAATTAATGGCACAGAGGTTGCCCAGCAGCGTGCCTCTGCTTGAAGAGTAGGCGTGTATGAAGAGAACCTCAAAGATTGTTTTCGAGAGCAATGATTAACTGTTTGCTGTCGGTACAAATAGGAACCACTATGTTTAACATTGTGCCAGTAGATACAATACTCAACCTTGACTCGAATTGTGCAAGTATCTTAGTTAAGATAGAATTTTACGATCGTGACCATTAATTTTCCTAGCGAAATGTGTTTTCAAAGGCTTTATCCACATCACTATTTTCCTTGGAAGTCTTGTAGCCCCACTTATGCAAATTGAATGGAAGCAGTAGTTCATACGATGTTCTCCTTGTTCCCAGGTAGGTCTTTTAATATGCTGGCAGAAATATTAAAAAATGGGAGAATTTAAAGATGGAGATGAAGTCGGAGTTAGCTGCTTAACAAGATACTTGCCATTCGGCTATGACCCCGCTGGTTCAGAAGCAAGGTTGAGACTCTGTTGTAGTTTTCAGGAATAAATCAGAATGATGCTTTGCTAAGCTTAACTTCAGAGGTTGTGTTAGTACCACAAAGAAGCACTAATGAAAGACTGGAAAAAACATCCTTAAAGTGCAATAAAGAGCAAATCTGGACCTGAGAATAATTCTCAGCAGGCACCTGAAGGGGGTGCTGTGCTCAATTGAGTTTGGGCATTTATCTGCTACTGGCATTGACTCAAGTTTCTATTTGTTTCATATTTTCTACGTTATCTTGGTTATTTCAGCTGTTGACGTGTCCTGCAAGCTATCCTTTCTCTTTTGTTTATATTTTGACACTGTGCAGAAGTCTAATTTAAATGATTTAAACTGGTTTTACTTTAATAAAAGGTGTCTTTGGGTTAGAAATGGAGATAATTTAGAACAGGCTGACACAATGATTGTTCTAATGAAAATGCTGATTTCAAGTGAGTGTACCGACTCTTTGCTATATTTCTTTTCATGGTCACAGCCATGCAAATAAAAGTGAATCATAGACAATGTTTCTTTTGTAATATGCTTTTTAAGTTGTTGGAATTGCTTTTGTATCTGTTTTAAACTGCCATGCCAGGGGCTTTGGAAAAGGGAGGCACAGTCTGAACCGACGGATCTCAGAAGTGCTTGGTGGCACCTGTAAGGGCCTGCTCAGGAGAATGAGAATGTTTGGTTTGTGCTAAGCAGCCCTTTTGAACCACCTAATTCCACTTGTGGTAATGTCTGGGGGAAATCTGGGTGACTGCTTCAGTCCTAGCCCGTTTGCTTTCCCTGTGCTGTTTGAGAGTCCATCCTCTGAAAACTGACCCCGTTGTTGAAAGGACAATGTTTCTAAAGTGGTTTTGGTGGGTTTTTTTATGGGTTCCTCTTCCACTATCCTTTCCCACAACTCTAGGTATTTTTCTCCTAACTCAAGTGTTGTAGGTCTGAAAGACTCCACAAAATTCATCAGAATTGTAGAGGTTTTGGGTCCTGTTCATCTAAAATTAAATGTAGATGTGGAAGGCTTTTGTCCAGTCAGAAACTGTGTGGCTAACGGGCAGATTCGGTTCTGGCTTCATGCTGTGGTTAAAGGGCACAGAGGGAGCAGCGGGGAAGTTTTGGCCGTTGTTTGGTGGGATTGTACGGGAAAGGATGCGATTGCAGAGATGAGGATGCTGAGGGAAGGTAACAAGTGCCTTATGCAAGCAGGCCAGTAGAGACAAACTTCCCCTGCTGTGTTTTTCCCCTCGAGATTCAGTAATTTGTGGATTCTTCAAAATTCACTGTGGTTCCACTAGTGTGATCTTTGGATGGCCGTGGTATTCCGATTTCTGAGAGAAAGGATCTGTATTCAATGGCTGACTGTAAAATGCTTTATGTGAGTTAGCTTTTGCTGTGCACAGCCCTTTGAATCTTTGGATAAAAGGACATTTAGGAGTTTGCACTTCAAAGGTCATAAAGGGCGGTGTGTGTGTGTAAATAGATGATTTGTGCCTTAAGTGAAAAAAAAAATCATTCATTCTGTCATGTTAAAGAGAAATTACTATTTGTTAAGGTCACTTAGTGAAATTAGCTTCAATTAAGCATCCTTACTAAATGCATTGGTGACTGCTTATTGTCAGAGCCACTCGTCTTGTGGTAATACCTGACCTGCAGAGTTTATGATTATTAATCTTTGTAAAAAAAAAAAACAAAAAAAAAACCCAACCAAAAAAAACCCCCAAAACAACAAAACAATTACATGGATAATAACCTGTTTAAAAGAGCCTCACCGCCATATATCATTATTTGTTTTGTGCTCACAAAAGTATAACTGTGTGAGCAGTTGTTTAAGAGCTCCGGTGCTGAATGATTGTGCTGAGGGAGTAAAGTATTTTCTCTGTAGCAGTAAAACAGCGGAGGATGCTCAGGGCTGTGCTTCGCCGCTGTGGGACCGAGTGCGTGGTGCCAAAAGCAGGAGCAGTGGAAAGAATCGCAGGCTGCCAGAGTGCCTCCGTCCTGGTCGGACAGCGTGATTGATGGAGGAAAGCGCAGCTGGAGGATAGCGGTGAGTGCTTGGCTTTTTCCCTTGCTGGAATTTCTCCATCTAAAACTTACAAACTAAATTTCTAAACTTTCTTCCCATTATACGTATTTCTATAAAACATCTATATAGGATATAAATGACCGGTCGTGTATTCCTATGCTCAGCCTGACACAGGGTGAAACCAACACGTTCCTCAGCTGGCGCTTCCCTGTCGGTGTCTTTTCTGACCCGGCCTCGCAGCATGATGGAAGCAGCTGCTCTTCCTCCCCACGGGGGATGGGATTCCTCCTCTGCCTCCCGAGGAAGCAGGCGAATGGTGTGGGTGTGAGGCCGATGCTCTCCCTTGGTGTGTGAGGGTAAACACTGGGCAGTGCTAAACTCCCCCGTACAACGAGCACTTGGGCTGTAATTCGAAGTTTTGGAGAAAATGCGCTATGAGTGAGTCTGGAAAACGAGTGTTCCAGCATTCACATTCGTATGCCATCCTTAGCTCTTTGCAGAGTGAAATAGAGCAGCAACCACAGGCAGATCGCAATGACATTTATGAATAATTATAATAATTATACTTTGTGAGAGCTTAATTCTGCAAATTCTCAGACGTGTGGGTAAGACACGAAGTGCTGCCCTTTCGCAGCTGGTGGCAGGGGACAGTGCTCGCCGCCCCTGCGGGTGTTCATCGCGATCAGCCTGGAACGGCGCTTGCCTACGCTTCCTGCTTTCCTGCTGGCGCTGCCGTGATTTGATGTACACATAAAAAATGACTGTAGGGGAAGGAAAGGGTATTATGCACGCTGGGTTTCATTTCATGCAGAAAGCAGTTGGATTTAAAAGTTTGCTAGCTGGTCAAAATATTTATGATGTTCTGCAGCGAACAAATAAACCACCGGTCCCAGGGAGTGGGAGGGGAGGATGACTGGAAATGCTGCAACACTGGAAGCTTCATGTTCAAGACACGCTTCCCGGACAAGACACCTTTGTCCTGAGGGAGATCCAGGCATGTTGTGTAATGCTCTTAGCTAAGGAAAGTGCCGGTCGGACTCCAATGGGGAAGGGCCAGTGGCTGTAGACAGCCCCGAGATGTTCACAGGGACTTTTCCCCTGCGGGCTGGCTATGAGCACGTTTGCACATGGCCATTTCCCTCACTCCAGCAATCTCCACATCTACTATGTATAACCTAAGCCTTTCATTCCACCAGGGACAAAACAAGCTCACTTGGGAGTTTCAGTCTGACCCAGGATCATTATCGTTCTTGCTAAATATAGCCTCTCATGAAAATATTGACCATAAAACTTCATGGCCTGCCTGGCCCCCCTGCTCTAACCCCCTGCTCCCCTCTGGAGCCCTGTTTGAGCTCAGGTCCTTGCTGTTGGTCCTTGGTTGAGCTACAAAGAAGGTGGCTGTCCATGCATGGCCTTTTAGCATGCTGATCCTGACCATGTCTTGCTGATGTGACCTGCTCACTTAACCTCGGCCCTGCCTTGTCTAGCGCTGGCTGGCTGTGGCTAGCCCCAACTACCACCACTGGTCCTTGTTCAGGTGCTGTGGGGCTGTGCCCTGGCTGGTGGTGGTACGCTCTCGGTT
This sequence comes from Alca torda, assembly GCA_008658365.1. Classification (NCBI taxonomy): domain Eukaryota; kingdom Metazoa; phylum Chordata; class Aves; order Charadriiformes; family Alcidae; genus Alca; species Alca torda. The sequence goes on along the minus strand of CM018086.1, from coordinate 30,127,115 downwards.
TGCCTTGCAGAGCCATCCCTTCTGCTGCTCCTGGGTATTGGGCAGCTCAGCCTTGATCCTTCCCTGGGGAACCCTGTGGGTCTCTTGGGGATGGAGCTCTGACTTGATGGATGTATTCCTGGGGCTGTCACAAGACTAGGGACAATCAAACCTTGTTTCTTACCCACCAGTGGTGGTGTTTTTCACCAGGCAAGTGAAGTATTGCTTGGCATTCATGACTGAGCTGGAGAAAGGTTTCCAGGGCATAAACTGGTGGTTCTTGGGCAGTTTTACACACTCTAATCTGAACTCTGGGGAAAAAAAATATATATGGGTCTCATTCTGCTTCCCAACACCAGCTCACCCCCACTGTGGGTCTGGATTCACTGCAGGATCAAAGCAGACTTCGGTCTGTGGCTACCTGTGGCCCAGCGAGGTCGGTAACAAGGCAAGTGAGATGCAGAGGTGAGTGCTTAAATAGGTAGAAGAAAAACAAGGGGATTATTTTTCATATTTAGGCAACCGAGAGTTATGGAATGATGATGTGTTGATAGATAGCAATAACGAGGGATCAGCAAAGCTTAGGTTCTGGTTGTCCATGAAGACGAACCCGTGAGCGGGGCTTGTCCAAAGCACAAAAAGAGCTCTCTGCATCTCTCTTCGCCGGCTTTTCAATTCGCAGCATGCTGTGGTGTGGTCTGGTTTCACTCTGTGTGGTACGTACGTGTGTTGCTTTATTTTGAGAGGAATGAAGGGTCATGTTGCACCATTAAAAATTAAACTTCGTTGCAGATGGTAACGAAGCATTAAGGTGGGGGGGGCTTAGGCTGTGGGGAAAAGGAGTGGGAATGTCCTGGTAAATTCTAAGCAGCTGAAGACACAACTTGATGGTCAGTATTTTCATGAGAGGCTGTATTTAGCAAGAATGATAATGTTGCTGGGTCACTCACTGAAACTCTCAAATGAACTTGTTTTGTCTTTGGTAGAATTAAAGGCTTAGGATATCAATAAGAGATGTGGAGACTGCTCGATATTTCCTACTGCAAAATACTGCTATGAAATTCTTGATTTCTTTTTCCTCTGCTAATAAGCTCCTCCCCAGAAAAAATTCCATGCAGGAGGTAAATATTGCAAAACAGGAGGAATTTGCAATGGAAAGTGAAGTGCAGTGCCCAAGGAGACAGGCAACCTCAGCGGTGGGGCTGGGATTAGCAATTGGTTTCTCCCAGCTAATCCAGTTTGCAAATCCCCAGGCAGTGCTGCTGTCCTGGGAGGTGCTTGTACCTGTCAACAGCTCGTCCTCCTCTGGGATGTAAAATACTTTCCAAAAACTTAACACAAGCCTTCCTGTCTGAGGGTGGTGTGTTACACCTTTATGGGATGCTAATCAGAGGCAGGTTGTGAGTACTCAAGGGACTTGCTGGTTTGTGAAGCTGTTGGAGGACCAGCAGCAGCAGAGCTTGAGGGGGACACTGGCCTGTTCCTGACTGGTTTTCATCTGCAGGTTTGCTGGCCCATGGGAAGGGTGAGCATTCGGCCTGAGCAGAGGGAGCTGTGCGGCTTCGGGGAGCAGAGAGAAATGCGCTGTATCTGCTCTGCGCTTGGCAGTACTGCGGGAAAACCTCTGCAGAGAAACATCTTGAAGTGGGCTTCTGTGTCCAAGCACTGTGAGACAGACCTTCAAGTCTTGCTGCCTTCACACGGGCGCTCTCGGTGCCGGGTCTGTGAGTGAGCAGTGCATTGCCCTTGGATGAACCCTGCTGAAGGCTCGGTGCATGCAGAGAGCAAAGCAAATGGGCTGGATCCTGTTTAACCAGCAGGAGCAAAGGGAAGCAGCCCAGGGCTCTCCAAACCCAGGCTCTGGCTCTCCTTGGCATAGCTGCAGAGGGTGCTCTCTGCTCGCCTGGCTCCTGGCTGCTCCTCGCCCTCGCCGCCCTGTGCTGAGCCTCCCCAAGGTGCCCTTTCCCATCTCTCTCCCACCGCCGGCAACTGGCTTTCAATTAAATCCAGCTCAGGTCAGCTCTTGACAAGCAGCCTCCCTTGTAACTCGCAGAGGTTACCAGCCAGCAGATTGTTAAAATGCATCTTAAAAAGAGAAAGGCTCAGGCTGGGAGCCAAGATAATTTTTCTTTCTCTTCCTTCCTTCTCTGTAGCAACTTTTTCTGCAGCGCTGTGGCTCGGATGGGAGGTTGTGGGTGCTGAGAGGTGAGAGGGTTTGCGCGATGCTAATTAGCTGTTGTACCTGCAGCACGGGTACAACCACCCAGTTGTCATAAGTAATGACCACAGAAATAGCAGAAGGGCTTGTAGACCTTGTGCTGGGAGATGGAAGCCAATTTCTAAGTACTATAATCCAGGAAGAGGCTTGAGTTGAGGGGAGGGCATCCCGTGTGTTTGCAAAGGGTTTCTTGCATCCTCCAGAAGCAGCCAGAACGTGATGCTCTGTGGTTCAGGATGTGGGATGCATCTGCTCCCAAATATGAGCCCTTCTGGTGGTGTTTCTGCATTCACCTCTGTGTTACTAATCATAATTGCTCTCTGTTAATAAGGTGCTCGGTGCTGTACAGTAGAGAGAAAAGACGTTTGGGGTTTTTAAATTATTTTTATAATTGAGGCCTGTGGAGCATATTTTGTATGGAGCAAAAGGAAAGATATCAAGTGATGTTGTTTGCTGTGAGGCACTAAACACAAGCAGCCCCATTCTCCTGCTGTCACAGGGCATAAACCAGGAACCGCTGGTGGGGTGGGAGAGGAGCTGGGCCCCCTGTGACGAGCAAACTGGCAAGTTCAGTTCCGTCAGCAGCCGGTTGTAAGGGTAACTCCAGCGAAGAGTCAGCAGGAGCTGCTGTCCCTGCTCGAGTGGCTGCAGGTCCTGGGCTTGGGCTCAGCTCAGGTGGGAAATTGAAGGAAGAACTGGGAGAGATGTGGGGCTGACCTCCTCCTCACTGGGAAGGACTGTATTTTGAAGCAAATCCTCCTAGCTGTGGAGGAGAATGGTTTGGAGAGGTAGGAGGGCAAGAGGGACACAGGAAGGGATGGGGCAATGTTGTGGTATTGGTGGGAGATTCATGTCCAGCTGGTAAGGGACTGGTGGACAGGGTGCTGGTCTGGATGTGCACTTGGGAATGAGATTGATCCCAGAAACTTCCCCTGCTCTTGGCGGGGTGGCAGCTTCATCCTGTTGGTTCAGGAAAGTGATTAAGAGCCTCCGAGTATTATCCTCTGAGGATATTGTGTGGAATGGGAGGCACTTCGTGATATTTTTGCATTTAGTGTGATTCATCAGGAGCCTGGCTGGGGTAGGTGGTTTGTGTGTGACCTTGACCATAGAATCACAGAATGGTTTGGGTTGGAAGGGACCTTAAAGACCACCCAGTGCCACCCCCTGCCCTGGGCAGGGACACCTCCCACCAGACCAGGTTGCTCCAAGCCCCATCCAACCTGGCCTTGAACACCTCCAGGGATGGGGCAGCCACAGCTTCTCTGGGCAACCTTCCCCCTCCCAGTGTGATCACGCAGGCGGCCAGGCTCAGAGCAATGAAGGTGCAGGGTCCGTGCTGGGCTGCAGATGCGGGAGGTGACGTCCCACCTACCTGCCCCGCTTTGGAGTGGGGATGTGTCACAGCTGCGCAGCCGTGACACCAGTCCTGTCCCTGTGGCTGCTGGCTGACCGCAGGGCATGGTGCCTGCGCAGAGCTCCTGACCTCCTCTGCGAAGCACCTGCAGACGAGTGGGTGGAAACAGGCAGGTGTGAAGCGCCTGAGGGTTGCGGAGGAAGCCTTTTCCAGCTGGCTACAGCTGGAACATGGCAGCATCTCTCCTCCCCAAAGCATCATTTTTCCACCCATTGAACCGGACCTGTAGCCGGGGCGGCCCGTGGCCAGGGTTAGCTGAGCACCACCACTCCTGTTATCCCCTGCGAGGGCTGGGTTGTAGCAGCACTCGCTGGCAGAGTTTATTGCTCTGTTGGGCACATACAGCTGCTGACCTGCATTTGGCTTCCCCCTTATCTAGCGGGGAGGCAATTCCAGCCTCTGTAATTAATGAGTCTCTCCCGCCAGGGTCTTGGGTGAAGCATCAGCACAGGAAATTGGCCAGGCTAAGTGGTGTCTGTGCTCGGATCCCGGCTGCAAAGGCAAACCCTTGCCAGCCAAGATTAATTGTGGCTCGGTTGCTGAATTCATTTTTCATCCTTGGCTCTGAAGGCAGACAGGGGAATGGCTCCTGTGCAATCAGAGCTACACATTTACTGCGCTCCTCCTCTGCCTGGGGCCTCATCTATTGCAAAATATCCTACGTGCAACATAGATAAGAAAGAATAAGGTGTGTTGGTCTGTATCCCTGGGGGTTACCTGTGCTTGGGTTTTGCAATGGCATTCAGGGACCAGACAGTCCAACGCCTCTCCCCGGGCAGGTAAGGTTACAAGATAAGGGGTTAATTCTTGGAGAGCAAGCGGGCTGCTAAAGCGCAGCACAGCGGCTCTGATCTGACCTGGGGTTTGGTTAATCTCAACAGCTCACCCTGGACGTGGGCTCTGAGATGCTGTGGGGCTCCCAGGCACGGTGACAGCGTGCACTGTGACAATTGTTTCAGAGGAAGAACCGATTTATTTAGCTTGTAGTGAAGCATAAGATTAAACACGCGTCAGGCTGCTTGTTGTTTAAGGGAGGCTCCTGTTACCCTGTGCTGGGAATTCACTTATTGCATCCTTCTGTAGGAATCTGGGTTCTGGCCGAATCTTTTCCGCTGCTATTGGGGTGAAACCCTCCTCTCCGGCTGGTGGCTGCTGTGCGGCACAGATGTATCACCTGAGCACCAGAGAGAGCGGAATAAATGACTGTTCAGTCAAATTGCCAGTTCTTTGGAGCGGTCTCCATACAGCCTGGGCCCAGGCTCTCCAAACACTGCTGCAGTACAAATAATTACGTTAATGTGAAGTGGCACATCCTGTTGTGTGGAGCTGTGCTGTGGATCAGTGGGTGGTTTTGTTGGGGGGAAAATGAACGTGCCCTTTAGTGGAAGGGGAAGTTCTGCGCTCTCACGAGCCAAGGGTTTGTAGATCAGCAGCAAGGCCCAAAAGCAGGGAGAAACCGCAGCTGATGAGAATTGCTGGCAAAGAAAATCCAGAATCCATCCAGGTGGGATGTCTGCTGTATTTTCACCCCTTGTGTTTGCTTTGGAAGGGAGCAAGGGTAAACCCGTGCTGGCCAGAATGGGACACCCTGGGCGGGAGCAGGCAGCTCAGGAGGTGGCGGAGCAGATGCGTGACCAGCACTATCTCCCTCTTTCCTCACTGCTCCAGGAGATGCTCTGGGAGGTCCCCAAGTCTGAGAGAAAGGGTAGGACTGGTTTTGGTCTGCTTTTTTTTCCTCCCTAAAGCCAAATACTCTCTGAAATGCTGTGCACGGTCCATGCCGAGGTCAGATTCCAGCCTGGCTGGCAGCACGAGTCGTGCGTGGCTGCTTCGCTCTGTTTGAGCACAACACCAGTACAACAGGGCAGCTCGGTTCCCCGGCAGCAGAAAGCCACAATAAAGACTTGTGCCTGTAGAGAAAACAAGGGAAAACTCCCGTGGTAGACTCGGGGTGATGACTGTATGGGCTACCTCCATGCTTTCCTCCCTCACCTTTAGTTTCCCTGCTTCTCGCCTGCCTCCCCCATCACTTTATCTCTTTTTTCCTTGCGCTTTCCTTCCCCTGTAGCTACTGCTTGGTGGGTAGCTGTGGTCACATCTGTCTCAAAGGTTCAGCAGTGTTACCTCAGGCCACGTACGGTACAGATGAGGCAGTCTAGCGAATTGAGCTTTGAGCTCTGAATTTCTAATCCTGGCTCTTTAGCTGGCCTTAGGCAGGTACCTTGGAGCAGGTCTTGGCTTCCTCACCTGCAGGATGGCACCGTTGCTAAAATACCCCACTTCTGGGGCAGCGTGAGGCAGGCTGGGTGGGACAGGTTGCAGGAAAAACATTTGAAAATGAATTATTCAGACTTGCTGGCCAGCAAAGTGCAGCTTCAGTAGCTAGCTCTTCCCTGGGTGGGGAGCAATTCTGGCAGGAACAGCCCTGCTTCGTGGTTGCAGTTGGACAGACTGGGGGCTGGCAGGGCTTCTGGATGTGATGCCCACCTTCAGGCAGCCCAAACAAGCTGCCTTGCACCCAGGATGGGACTCTGTGTCTGCTATTTTCCCTGCAGCTCGAGGGGCCGCTGGGAGCAGGCGATGCTGCTGGCAGCACTCGGTTATTCTGGGGGGGTGCGTAAGGTAATCGGGGAGCATCCACCTTCCCTGCAGAAGCTGAGCCATGAGGCTCAGCTCCCGAAAACCTGTGGGCATCAAAACCAATCCTTCACCTTATTGGGACATCTCTGGAGGTGCTGCCTATTCCCTGGCCCTGGGGAAGATCTGGGTTCCCGCACCCCGTTTCAAGAGCAGCCGAGAGGATTTTGTCCCTGGGGAAAGGTGTGGTGGTGCTGGGGACATTGGGGATGAGCCGCCTCTACCTACAGTTTCTTCTGCTCTGGGTGCCTCATTTTTGGGGTGCTTACATTTGCCGTTGTTGGCGAGTAAGGACATTTTGGAGGCTGTTGGATGGGTAGGCAAGGACTGCAGCAGCTTCCTGTGGCAAGGATGAAGCTCTGCCAGCCCACTGCGAGGGAAGGAGCCGACGTGCCCGAGTCCCCTGGGGTTGGAAGATGCTGAGTGCGTTCAAACGGGGTGGGTTTAAGCCTGTGCATGTGCGAGAGGGAAAGTGCATTTTGCAGAAGTCGCTTTTCCTGGCATTGCAGTTCTTCTTGTTAATAAATCTCTTGTAACACCTCCCCGCAGAGCCCCTCAAGAAGCTGGCTAACCAGGAGAAAGTCGAGATCAAAGATAAGCCTCCTAATCCGTTATCAGCAAATGCAATCAGACTCTCCATCTGCCATCAAAGGCCCCCGCAACCCGACAACTGGGAGCCTGCCATCCGCCGCCTGCCTGCACAGATGCTTGGTCACCGCCGCGCCGTCCCTGGATTCAGCCTGGTGTCACCTTAGATTAGTGAGCTTATCTTCAAAGCCCGTGCCTCCTCTTGGAAAGAGCCAGGAGAGCTGCCGGGCTGAAGCAAGCACACGCACCTTGGCTGGAAAAACAAGCGCCGGGTGGTTTAGAGAGCCATGTTCAATTTAGTGCTGTGTGCTCGGGTGTAGAAACAAGAGCCCTCTCTTGGCCACGATCACTTTTGAGAGCATGCAGGAGGAGGAGATGGAGAGAAACTCTCATTATGGGTATTTATTTATTACAAGGGAAGGGATTGCTTGGTTTTCCTTTCCCCCTCATGCCCTGTTTGAGCTCAGACCCGTTTGGGGGGAGCACCACTAGGCTGCAGTGCCTGGGAAGCCCTGGGGTGTGCGGCCACAGCATGTGGGGTCTCTGTGGACGCTCACCAAGGGGACGATCCTGCCTCGGAGGAATTCGTGGTCTAAGCTGAGGACCCTATTTTTCAGGCAGGGCACAGGGATATTACATGACACCTCGATGGCATCTGAGCGCAGAGCCGAGATTCGCAGACAGGGCTGTGGTGTGCAGCCATGCCTTTCCTACGAGACCATCTTCCTGCCCTTCTCCTCCTGGAGCTGGTCATCACAGGCTGCCTGAGGTTGGCAGGGACCTCTGGAGGTCATCTGATCCAACCCCGTGCCCGAGCAGCGCCACCCACAGCAGGTTGCCCAGGACTGTGGCCAGTTGGCTTTTGGGTATCTCCGAGGATGGAGCCTCCACCACCTCTCATCCTCAGGTGATCAGCGTAGTCTATGGCTGACACCATGAACAGCATGGGAGTCTTGCTCGGAGGGCTGTCCCAGCCTTTGTGCCCGAGCTGCAGAGGTTTTGCCTGCCTTGGTGGCCCTCGTTTGTCTTGGTGGTAGTGATGGAGCAGTAGTGGGACAGTTTGCTGGAGATTTGTCACCAGTGCACCAAGTCTTACAGCCACACGGCCACGTTTCGCTCTCTTCCAACTACATCACGCTTTTCTCACCAGCCACATATTAAGATCTGGGGACCCACTAAGGGTTCCTACTTTTCTTCTTTATTCTTATTGCCTTTGAAATATTCGTTATTCAGAATAAAAATCCGTCCCAGGTAATTTCAGCATTCAACTTGCCGCACAAAATGAGCGAAAGAGCGAAAATAACAGTGGGTAAAGAATGGTTTAATTTAGTAACTGATTTTCTATAAAGTAATTATTTCTTTAAAAACCTGGGATTTGCTAGGAGTATCACAATTACTTTTTTCATTATGGCTACAGAATGAAGCACTCGTTTAATTAGTAAACAGTTGGCATGCCTTTAAATAGGTTTTTAATTACATTAAAAGGACACTGTCAAGGTGTCTTTCATCATTTTTAATAGACCTGGATTATTTTTTTTTTTCTTTCCCCCTCGCAGTCGGATGCAACTCTTTGGGTTTGATTGGCTGCTCCAGACAAAAACCAGAGAAGCTGTTTCCCTAAAAATGATTAAAAAAGAGGCTCGTTTGTAGGCTCAGAGCTGAGATATGGTCTCCTGCCTCCCCTGTTTCTCGTCTTGTTGGCAGCAGAGCTCGTCGCCTGCTTTGCATCGTGCTGCTGGCTGGGCTGTGGGGAGGGGGGGTGTCCCTGTCCCTAAGCGCTGCCACCCACAGCTCATCACCCAGGGACCCTTTGGGCTTGGTGGTGGCTCTCCTGCCCCAGCCAGCCCTGAGGGTCCCCCCATGTTGTACGCCCTGGGCTGCTTTTGCCCCATAAGTGTCCCCGTGTTGGTCCTGCCCTGTCCCTGGTGGAGCGGACACCTGTGCTACAGCCTCGCAGATGCTCCGAGGAGTTATGTCTCCCCATACATCACCAGTGCTCCAACCCAGCTTGATGTGAGCTCCCGGAGGAAAATCAGCTCCGGGTGAGTCCCCAGGCTCCTGTTTGCCTTCGGATATGCCGTGTGCTCTTTCCTGCTATGGGGCAGGGGCCAAACCTGATTAACCCCTGCTGGTGCCAGGGTGCTGCTTATCCCCTGCCCCGTGCGGGGGAGGCTGGGCATGCCCGTGGTGTTGTTGGTTAAATGACGGATGAGGCTCCGAGCGGCGGATCCAAGCGTGGCAGAGGCTGTTTGTCTGCGTCCCCCCTGCTCCGCCTTGCAGGAGCTGAGGTTTCTGGCCCCGTCTCGGGGAAGGCTCTCTAATTGAAATAGATGGAATTTGCTGCCTGGCTTCAGCGAAGGCTTCCTGGGGTGCCCCCGAAGGGAAAGAAATAACAGCAAAAACCAGAGCGTGGCAGTGGGGAGGCAGTGCCAGTGGCACCTCCCAGGGATGTGTGACACAGGGGTGGCACTGGGGCTGGCTGGGGACATGTGCTGGTCCTTTCTGCCCGCCTCTGAGCTGTGTCTCTGCTGTGCTCCTCGTCCCTTTTACAGGGTGCACAACCAGGCCAAGATGCCTCTTCTTTAATTTATGCTTGTGTTACGGTCCTCGTTGCTGTCCTCCAAGGAGCAGGAGCCGCAGGGAATTAAAATATCCGGTGTCTTTGCTTTAATATCGTTGACTTTCCGCTCTGCTGGGTCTTGGCTGGCTTCCCTGCAGCCATGTTCTCTTCCAGCACGGTCTGAGCACCTCCTCTCGGGTTCCCTAGATTTTCCCCTTACTCCTGTCTTTCTCCTCCACCCCATCCACCACCTCCTCCCTCTTCCTCCTCTCTCTCGGCTCCTTACAAAGTCCTTTGCTTTCTCCTGCAGTGACCGTCACCGCCCTGTGTGGCCTTGAGTCAGAGTGCTGAGCATTCCTGACCCCAAAGCAGATGGAGCTGTGGAGCGATGGGGAGATGCAGGGATGGCTCATGGCCTTCCACAGCCTCGGGGAGCCCTGGGCAGGAGGGGTCCTGCCCACCACACCTCGATCCGAGCAGCAGAGGAGCCACGGCCTTTCATCCATCCCCCTCGCTGGAAGGAGTCGCTGCGCAGCTCAGCCGCCCGCCTTTCCTAAAGGGAAGTGATGCTCCCTCCCGCCTTGGCACCTGCTCCAGTTTCCAGGGAGGCAGCCGCTGGGAAAGCGGTGGAAGCGCTGGAGCTGCCAGGATTGTACAGCTCAACATGGGGCAGCGGGTGCCCCGGGGGTCACCTCCGCCCCAGCCTGTATCCCACCCCTCGGAGGACTGAGGGACCCGCTCCCCTAGGGAGCAGCTCCTGTCCCTTTGTCCTGCTCGGCATTGCTGTGTCACAGCTTCCCCCGCGGAGGGGACAGAACTGTCCCTTTCCCGAGTCCGTCCTTGAGGCCATAGAGCCTCTTTGCTTTGCAGGATCAGGGCCAGAAAGGGCTGTGAGGGGGTGGGTGCAGGAGCAGGGTTGTGGTGAGAGCTGCGCCGCGTCCATGACTGTCATTGTGCCCTGTCCCTTCTGCCCTGGGGTGCCTGTCCCCTGGAGGTACTGGGTGGATGGATGCTGGGATGGAGGGGGCAAACCCAGCCTGGGAACGTGGTTGCCCTGATGCTGCTCCGTGTCCTTTACCCAGTGTCATGGGGAGCCGAGGTCCCCGAGGTGTAACCTGCCGCGCCGTCTTCATCCCCGCACCCGCTACCGATGAACAGAAGGAAACAGTTGGGAATAACCGTGATCACGGCTTTTGCAAGGCTTCCCTAAGATATGAATGCATGATAACATCTGCATAAATTATTCAAGATAATCAGCACGGGGCATGTTTCCCTGGCAATTTCACGTGGGCTCCTGGAGCTTGATTGTCCCACCCGCCGGGTGTGCCGCAGAAAGGGAAGGTCCTGAGCATCCCAGATCTCCCAGCTCCTCCCGCCGCTCTTAGATTGCAAACTGTTCTCCCTCCTGCCTCGGTGCACTTTCCCCCAGCTCCCAGCACTATTAACACCTCTAATTAGAGCTGCTTATTGATGTACTGCTGTTCGGCTGAGCGAGGCTGATCAAGGCAGAGAAGCCATCGAGCCTAAAAGCAAGTTGCAGCTCCCTGCCTTGCAGTGCAGCATCCTGCTGTCTGGGGGAACAAGGGGAGAAGATCCAGGTAGGAAAGAAAGCGCAGAATAAGTGTGTGCTGCCAGCCAGCCATGGCCGTGCCTTGTCTCTGGGCAAGTAGCTCCAGATAATCCCGGCATTTTCCTCCCCAGCAGTCCTTACAGGAGCGTGCCGCGCATGCAGTATCCCTCAGGAGAAAGGTATCTCCTTGTGGGCATGCCCGTATTCAGTGCTGCCCCATCGGGAATGCCTTGTGCCAGGGAAAAGCCCATCCGGACAGAGGGTGCTCCGAGGAGGAGGTGTTTTCTCCTGGGCACTTACAGAAACACCCTCTCTGTGTTGCGGTTTAAGCCCAGCTGGCAACTAGAATGACACAGCTGCTCGCTCAGCCCCCGACTTCACCACCCCCTCCCTCCCCCCCCCAAAAGAAGCGTGGGGGGAAGAGGGGGGAAAAAAAGGAGGGAAAAGGGAGGAAAAAACCTTCCTAGGTTGAGATAAAGACAGTTTAATAGAAACAGCAACAGAAAAGGAAAAATAAAATGCTAATAATGACGTGGGTCACTCTCACCAACTGGTGAACTGGCACCATCCTGAGCAGTGATTGCGGATTCCCACCTCCCGGCCAACCCCATTTCTATACTGAGCGTGAGGTCTACAGTACGGAATATTCCATTGGCCATTCCATCCTTCTGCCTGTGCTTCTATGGGAAGCTGAAAAAAGGCCTTGAATAGTGTAAACATCACTTAGCAACAACTAAACCCAACAGGTATTATTGATATTCCTTTCACGGCAATCGCCGGAAAGAAAATTAACTCTTTCCCAGCTGAAACCAGGACACGGTGTCACCCAGAAAGTGCACTCAAGGGTGGGTGGGTGGGTGGATGGATGGATGGATGGATGGACAGACGGATAGATGGATGGGTGGATGCGTGGGTGGGGGGACGGATGGAGGGATGGATGGGTGGATGGGTCAGTGGAGGGATGGATGGGTGCTTGCTGCAGGAGAGCCGTGAGCACAGGTGTGAGCGTGGGATCCAAACCCCCAAAAGCAGCTGGGGATGGGGGTCTCCCTGCAGCTGGGGTTCTGGGGGACACGGTCCTGCTCTCTCTTCCCAGCACAGGTACCTGGGAGTGCCTGGGTGTTTGCATCTCCATAATGCCACCCCTTGACAAGAGCAGTTCTCTGAGGATGCGGCTGGTACTGGTGTAACTGGGGTAGTGAGAGAGAAACGCAGGACCACGAGAACACACATTTGGGGTCTGTCTCCTGCCAGCAGCTGGGCAAGAGTCTGTGCAATGCCCTGCGTGTGCTGATGCAGCTTTCCTGATCTCCTCACCTTGCTTTGACCCTCCTGGACTACCAAAGGTGGCACTTGGCTGCAGGATGGGGCAAAGTGCTGGCTATCCCTAAAGCATGGATGCCCCCGGCACCTCTAACCATCGGACATCCCGGGGACAAGGTGGAGAGGGCGATGCACTCCAGAAGAAGCGTTTCCCTTCCCCCTCGCCGTTGGGTTTTATTAATTCCTCACGCGGTGAAGTCTCTATTAATAATGGCTGTAGGATCTGGCTGGTAAGCTGGGTAATGAGATTCTCTACCTGCTGTTCCTGTGCGGCTGTGATTGTGTTTGGAGGACAAAATTCTATGTGGATTAATTAAAATGAAAAACAAAAGTAAAAAAAAAAAAGGGGGGGTTTGTTTGAATTATTTACGAGTTTCCAGGAGACAAAGCAGTAATTGCAAGTGTCTTATTGCAGGTGTTTGGAGGGGGGATGCTCCCTCCTCCGAGCGAGGAGTGGAGTCTGGTTATTTACTCGTGGTGGAGGAGATTTATCAATCCTCACGAATGCCACGCGCAGCTCCAATTGCTCCTCAATTTGCTGATTCTGATTTTCTCCTCTTGGTTTTGGAAATTCAGGAGAGACAGGCTCCGAGACAGCTTTGACGTGGGTAAAAGTGGGAACACACGCTCTGCCAGCAGCGCGCCCTTCCCTCCTGTGCAAGCAAATGTAAGGGAAAAAACCCAAACCATCATTCCTTGAGGAACTGCACATTCCTGGTTGGTTTTCCATCCTCACCAGGGCCCCTCTGGGTCACACAAATGCCACTGCATGTTCCTCGTAGTGTCCCTTTCTAGACCCACATTGTACCAGGGGGATCCTGAGCCTGGAGCGAAGGGCTGGGGACAAGTGTCCTCTGGGGCTGGCTGGGGTCTGATCCCTAATGGACATGTCTGGGTCCCTAATCCATGGCTGGATCTGACCCCAGGGAAAACCCACCGTGTACCGTGTCACAGCCGTCCCACCACATCGGGATCCCATGGACGGGGTGGCTTCGGCAGCGTGCCCCAGCCGTGCTCTGCTGGGGTGGGGACGGAGGCTGGAAGACGGGTCGAGATCCCGTCTTCCTTCACAGACCTTCTTAGCTGATGGATCAGCAGCATTTTAGGGAATCGCTCTGTGCTTTTACTGCTCTTTTACTCAACTGCTTCTCCCCCTGATTGCCTCCCTCCGTCTCCTCTCAACCAAGGTCCTCGGGAGCCGCCAAATTGACTTCAAAGGGAACAGGACTTGCTTGAAATGGAGTTTTGCATTCCTCTCAGCCTCCGTGACAGAGCGCCCGGAGACCCCATCTCCGGCTCCTGCAGCAGTTCACCTTCACTGCTTTGTCTGTAGGAGAAGAATAATAGAAAGAAAGAAAGAAAAATGAAAGAAAATGTCACAAAAAATTCCATTTAGTAATATACGGCGTGATCAATATTCCTTTGTCTCCATATTCAAATTGTGAGTCCTCCTGAGGAGAAACAAGTGGAGCTGCCTCGTTGGAGATGAGAAGTTAATCTTTAAAGCCAATAAAGATTTAGGACAGCATAATTGCTTTAAGATTCGGTACTTTAGACTATTCAAACTTTCAATTTTTAACCCAACGACCTAGATCCTTGGCAACGGAGATGATTCGAGATGAGGAGCCATGACACCTTGGTGTCCTGCGGAGAAGCCGCGGTGGTGCTGGGATGGGGACGCTCGGGGTCGCTCGTGGCTCCGTGGTGGCAGGGGACACATGGGGGACATGCGAGAGCTGGATGCTGCCTGTCCACAAAAGCGTGAGCAGTGAGTAGAGGAGGTAAATAAGAGTAGGATGGGAGGGGATATACGGGGAGGTGAAGGAACATGCACAAGCTGTGTGGCAGGGCAGGATTTGGCCAGGAGCTGGTGTCCATGAGGGTGGGTTTTGGCAGGTCCAGGCTGTGGTGGTGCAGGTCTGCCTGCCTTCGGAAGCCCCGCTTTGCGTCTCCCCGGAGCAGGGATGCTGCCCATCCGCCTCCCTGTGCCTCTGCCCCTGCTGAGCACCCCCGGCTTGGGACCCTGCAATTGCCGGGGGTGGGAGCGCGGGGGGGTCCTCTCCTCTGGCAGCCTCCATCCATGACGGCCAGATCCACCCGGGACATGGCGGATGGAGGAGGCAGAAACACCTTCCTCCCTGCTCCCTTGTCGCCACTGGGGTGATGGAGCAGGAGGCCATCCTGAAAGCAAGCCACGCACCGAAGCCGAGCAAACGGAGAAGCTAATTACAGGTTATTATTCACCAAGGAGATCACTGGGGCTGGGAGGAGAGGGCTGCAGTGGCTCCACGTCCCTCATGGGAAGCTCAGACGGAGCTCCCGGACATGTGCAAGGCCTGGTCCCCTCGGGTGGCAGGGGGAAAGGCACATGGGGAAATGTCCCGGGGGATGAGAGAGTCTTTCCCAACTGCAGTTCCCTCTGGAAACGCAAGCCCCGCCAGGCTGCTGCCTGCGTTTCTGCCCACGGTCCAGGTGGCTGGAGGCTGGGCGGGAGCATCCCAGGTGGCGGGTACCCTGTGCCGCCCCGGTTCTGCCCACGAGGGGTTTTCTGCTGTGTGAAAAGCAGCCCCAGATGCTCAGCGGGGATGGGAGCTGCCCCCGTTTGCAGCCCAGTCTGTAAAGCATCCCACGGCGGATGCAAAGACCTGGATCTTGCTCCAGGTGCTCTCCGGGAGAAGGTGGATCAGCCCTAACGGGGGTTGGCAAAGCACAGCACCCCTTTCCCTTCCCTGCTGGGAGCAGGGCAGAATTAAATCCCAACCTTTTCTGCTGTTGTGATTTTACGGTGTTTATATGTGAAGGGAGCACATTAGCGATGAGGTAGATCATTATGTGCTTATATTATCAGCAGTAAAGCAAAGTCGCTTTTAATTCCTAATTCCACCATTGTCTGACACATTTCTCTGTGAGTTTTCTATTCATCCGTATTTTTTTTTTCCCTGGGTCTCCACTAATAGAAATTGCTTTGTTGTTAAACTCAATTTCGCTCTTGACTGGATTTAAATATGCTTATTTCCCTTCTAAAATAATAATAATAAAAATCTAAAATGATTTCCACTCATTGTATATGAAAAGTGAACGTTTGTCTTCATATGGCCTATCAGGTTTAAATGTCTGAGGGTTTCTGAGGTTTATTTTTTTAATGGTCTAATTGCGTGGTCTCAGCCCATAGCTGGGGGCTTTTCCGATTGTTGCTTTATGAATTTAGAGTCATAGAATAGAATCACAGAATGGTTTGGGTTGGAAGGGACCTTAAAGACCATCTAGTTCCAGCCCCCCTGCCCTGGACAGGGACACTTCCCAACAGACCAGGTTGCTCAAAGCCTCATCCAGCCGGGCCTTGAATGAGGCTTTCAATAAGTCAGGGAATGTATGATTTACTGCGTGACTTTTGAAGCCTTTTGGCAGACTTCTCCTCGTTTCTGCCTCCCGACATCGCAGCCTTCAGCGTAGCGAGGGCTGGCGGGCACCCAGAGAAACCACCCTGAGCATCCCCCGGTGTTGATGCCTCGTCCTCAGCCCCCAGCTGCTCCATGCCGGGATAACGCCAGCCCCACCAGCTCTCGGGGCTGTGCCTGGGTCTGACCTCACTGCCTGGATGGGGCTGGGAGGGTAAGGAAGGTGCTGGTGGCTCCCAGGGTCTGCCAGGTGCTTTGTGATAAGAGAGAGGCTTGATAACAAAAGCCGCCTGTGCCCGATATATGTATCTGCCTCCACCGGTGCCGGGCTTGCTGTGAGTTTTGGGGCTGTTGGGGTGCAGTAGGTTGGCTGATCCCCATGAGAGATGGACCTGGACAGCATCCAGAGCCTGGGAGGGGGTCCGTCCCTCTGGTAACTGAAGGGGTGAGTGGAAGGAAAGCCCAGCAGGAGGTAGGGACCCCCAAACCCAGCTGGAAGCTCCCGATGTCCTCACTGTAATGAGGGCACCCTGGGAAGCCTCAGCCTATGCTGGGCTCTCCTTCTCTCTCCCTTCCACCAGCTGTGTCCAAAACAGGACAGCAGAGGACCCTGTTTGGGGACTGATCCTGCCATGCCCAGTCCCCAGCACAGAGGCATCCCAAGCATCCCCAAAATGCAGCTCTCCCAGCGAGATGAGGCTCAGTTCGTTACTGGAGCGAAGCGCTGGCATCCCCTCGGACCGTCATCTCCTCCTGCCAGCCCCTGGGGACCGACAGCAGCAACGGCTGAGCCCCTTTCCCTGTTACCTGTGAGAAATGTGAGATAAGGGGAGTGAGGTGCTGGGGTCAGTGTTGCGGAGATGCCCTGTGTGAACGCTCCGCTTGCGGATAATGAATGTGCATTAATAAGCAACGCAGGAGCCTGTGGGGCCCTGGCTGGCTGCGGGGCTGTATCACCTCCCTGGTTATAACGGCGTGGGCTCCGCACCCTCCCTGGGGACAGGCAGGGTGAGAGGAACGAGAGCTGGCATCGGGCACCCCAGTGTTGCCCCACCCCAGCCTGCCTGGGACGCGGAGGCAGCGCCGGTGGAGAGCCGGGACCTTGTTAGCCACGAGATGAGCGAGGAAGCGGGACGGATTCATGGGATGTGAAATGAAGACATCTGGCTGCCATCGTGGAGGGATGCGCTCGCTGCGGAGCCGCGCTGGCGTGTCGGCAGGAGAAGCGCTTTGCCTGGGGTACGGCAGCGTCTGGGGGGAGCTCTGGGGGCTGCCCTGGCTGAGACGACGGCGTTTCTCCCCGCTCTGACGGGATGCGAGCGATGGGGTTAGGGGATGACGTGTGTCTGTCAGTCCCCTCTGGCTGCTCGGACTGTGGCTGTGGCCTCGGGGACACCGTGCACATGGGGCAGAGGCAGCAAACTCCTTACAAACCCCCGGAGGGGCTGCCAGCGCCGTTCAGCAGTGGCCACTCTCCCGCAGTAATTAAAGGGCTGCCGAGTTCTTGCTCTCCTAACTCCTGACTTGATTTTCTTTAATTACAGCTGAAGCCCGACATGTCTTGTCCCTCTTAATGTGGCCAACGCTGGCGCAAGCCTCCCCGCAGCCCGCTGACAGCCGCGGTGGCTCCCGGCTCGGGGAGCCCGCACGCCGCGTTGCACGGGGTGCCACGTCCTGCCCAGGCTCGTCGATACGAACCCTGGCCCCCCTGCGAAAGCCCAGGCAGGAGGCTGTCGTGGCGGGGGGGGGTTACATGCTCTCCCTTCTTCCCAGCCCCACGATGCACCATTTTACATCCTCTTCCTTTCTTGAGCTCAAACGTTTCTCCAAATTGCGCGTGTTGATGTCACCAGGTCAGCGAGCTCGTTTGGCTGAGCCGTGGGGCCACGGGGGATATAAAATCCATCCAGTGGGATGGCTGGGGCGGCACTGGCGGCCCCTGGACACCCTCCGTCTGGGGAGGCGGCACTTGCTGCAGGAGCTCGATGTAACGTGCTAATGAGCCCGGGAGGCTCCTCCAGCCTATTTCTCTTGCGGTCTCCCCTGTCCTTTCCTTTTGATGGTAATTCAATGGCTGAGCAATGGAGTGTCCCCCCGGGACCACGCCGGTCTGGAAGCCGTTGCTCAGCTGAGTGTGACAGCGAGGCGGAGGCAAACCCGAACTGGCAGCTCTGAGGAGTCTGCCTGGTAAAGGGACACATCCAGCCCTCGGGTCTGACTGGGTTTGGTTTTGTTTTTTTTTTTTTTTCTTTTGGAGGTGTCTGGATCCAACCTGGAATGTGTTGCCTGGTTCCCTTCCCTGCGGGGGGTGTGTGTGTCTGGGCGGGTTTAACCTCACAACCCCCCACAAAGGGAGGATGCTCTCCCCCTTGGGAGCTGCGGTTCAGCATCTCCCACCCTCCCTCCCCTGCGGCTCTCACTCGGCACAAGAAGGACACAGAGCTGTTGGAACGGGGCCAGAGGCGGCCACGGAGATGCTGGGAGGGCTGGAGCCCCTCTGCTGTGAGGACAGGCTGAGAGAGCTGGGGGGGTTCAGCCTGGAGAAGAGAAGGCTCCGGGGAGACCTTAGAGCCCCTTCCAGTCCCTAAAGGGGCTCCAGGAAAGCTGGGGAGGGACTCTGGATCAGGGAGGGGAGCCATAGGACAAGGAGTAACGGTTTTAAACTGGAAGAGGGGAGATTTAGATGAGATCTCAGGAAGAAATTCTTTGCTGTGAGGGTGGTGAGCCCCTGGCCCAGGTTGCCCAGAGAAGCTGTGGCTGCCCCATCCCTGGAGGTGTCCAAGGCCAGGCTGGACAGGGCTTGGAGCAACCTGGTCTGGTGGGAGGTGTCCCTGCCCAGGGCAGGGGGTGGCACTGGATGGGCTTTAAGGTCCCTTCCAACCTGAACCATTCTATGATTTACCCGAGGTTTGGTCCCTTCTTTGTTTTCCCTTCCCCGCCTGGCCTGGAGCTGGGCAGAGTTGCCCACTGCTGTCACAACTGCAGGCGTCTCTGCTCCCCGCGGGTGCCAGGAGCCCACCCCCGGGGGAGTTACAGCCCTCCTAACGCACTGCAGCAATGCAAATACATCTCAGTAATCTGCTGTACAGTTCTCCCTCTCTCTTTAATTTTTAATTGCTGCTCTTGTTTCCTCTGGGCATCTCCCTTTGCAGCAGGGCCGTCGGGAAACCTTTCTGACCGAGAAAGCAGATTCAGGCTTTCCTCTTACCTTTTGCGTTTCCTTCTGGGTGAAGGCAGGGTCGTTGCTGGTTTTAATTAACGTGGTAAGAAAAATGCACTCATTTCTTTCTCCAAGAAGAGAAAGGTAAATTCGGCTTCCCTTCTGCTCTCAAAACACATAATCTTATTGGGAGCTAAGGAGTGATCCTTACCTCTATTATTTTCCTCTGCTGTAAGTGAATTAGCAGTTAATGGAAGTGAAGGATTGGCTGTGCTGGCAGGCTCGCGAGGGCAGGAGCTTCCCAAATTCCCCACGCGAGGCTGTGCTGACGCCACCCTGGCTGTAGAATCCCATGTTTTACACCGGACCCGGCTGTGCCCCTCCAGCGGGTACCCCGGCACTGCAGCTGTGCGTACCAGCATCCCTGGCTGCAGCACTCTGTGGCGACGGCAGCCGCAGCCCGGCAAGGGTTGGAACATTCCTCCTGCTCCCCAGGCAGCACGGAGCGGTCCAGCGAGCTGGGATGGTGACTGCTGAGGGTTGCGACCAGCCTCTAATCCTGTCCAATCTGTCCCCAGGGGGATGCTGCTGGCTCTGACCTCTACGCAGAAGCACTGTACGTCACCGCTGGGCTCCCAGCTGCTGTCCCAGGGATGGAGGGGGCAGGGAACAGTGTCTGCCGGGGGTACATTGCACCCCACCGAGACCTCAGCCATGCAGAGAGCCCCAGGGACTGGGGAACAACCTTAAGGACGGGAGAAGAGCCCCAGGGACCCCCGCAGTGGGTAAAACACCCCCTGGGGTAGCGTCAAGTGCACTCGCAGATGCCTTTTAGCTGAGCAGCACTTCTGGTTTTCAAGCTTTGAAGGGAGACGTTGCACCTTCTGGAGGCTGTGGGCGCAGGGGACGCCAAGGCAACAGATGAGCCTTTAACACCCGCAGCTTTGGTGTTCTCTGGCAGCAGCAAAACCATGCGTGCTGCTGGAGACGTCCCACCAGCCATGGCCCTTCCCGGTTCCTCTTGGCCCCTTTCAGCCGCCCTGGGCACCCGTGTGGCTCCTGCGCATCCTGAGGGTGGGGATGCAAAGGTGGTTATAGGACACTGCCATCCCCTCCCTCCTCTTTGCCCGCTCTCCTCGCCGAATGCTGACATACGAGCAAATTTAGGGCTCTTTTTTGCTGCCCTCAGGAGGGCTGGGAACAGGCAGAAAACCCCAATGTGTTGCAGGGCTGGAGCAAGGCTGCCCGTATGGGCATCGCAGCCCTACGGGAGCCCCCGGTGCAGCGGGAGCCCGCTGCTGGCAGGCATTTCTCTGCCGAGGGGCAGCTGGTGATGCTCGCTGGCGCGGGAGATGGGTACCAGACTCGAAGCCTTTCCGCCTTGTTGCTACAGAGGTAGACAGAGGCGTGAATGTGGTAATTGAGGCTGAGCCAGCGACGGAGCGAAGTTGTTTTATATCAATAAAGAGCGCCTTGTCCCCAGCAATGTCGCTTGAGGGGGGACGGAGAAGTTGCTGTGACTAAGTGATCTTACGCCCAAAGCATTTGGGCACTGCAGCTCCCGCAATCAAATTATATTTCTTATCTCAAGGGCAAAATTGTGCGCGGGGAGAACTTGAGAAAGTAGCTTGTCGTAGCACGTTACAGCTCGGTGGTTTACCGCGGTTCTCCTCCTCTGTGGAGCATTATTTTTCCATGAAGACCCAGTAGCTTGAGGCTCAAGAGGAGGCTCCAAGAGGAAACATGGGCAGAGTCTGAGCCCCAGGCTTTGGAAAGCCTTGATGAAGAAGGGTCCTGGACTGGAGCGGGGACTGGGGGGTCCTGGGGTGCCTTTGGAGCCCCAGCAGCACTCGGGCATAGTTCACCAACAGCCGACAATAAATGCTGTCACTGTGACTCGCCCGGAGGTGCCCACGGCTGCGCCGCCTGCAGCTGAGCGGCTCTGCCTGTCAGTCTCTGCCCTTCACAGGAGTATGATATGTTATTGATATTCACGGGTATGATATTTTAAGCTTTATCTAGGGTGGTTTACAGCCCACTTGGCCTTTATTACCCCTTTTCTCCAGTTGTGGTGGTCTGAACCCCCATGTTCTGCCCAGCGATGGCTGGGTTAGGGAGCTTCGGGGCTCAAGGGAACACAGTTGCTCAAGATCAGTGGAAAATTCCTGAGGTCTTTTGTGGGAGTGGTTGGGGCTTGGGGTGAGTCCTGGCTGCTAGAGGATGCTCCAGTGTCGGACCTGGAACAGCGGCTCTGCCCCGGGTCACAGGCAGGACCGCGGAGGTGGCTGGCTGCAGCCTGTACCGGAGATGCTCCATGTCTACCTCTGGCTGGGCAGTGGCTCTAACTGGTGGGAAACTGGTTTCTTTCATACCAGGCGGCTCTGAGCTGGTTCTCTCCATTCCCTGCTGCTGCCTGATTTGTGATAATAACAAACGTCCACGTCTCTCTCTCTGTGTGTGTGTGTGTGTGTGTGTGTGTGTGTGTACACGTATAACTTCAGCATATTGATTTTTGGGGATGTTGCTCCTCATCTGCCAAAGAAGATAATTCACCGCTTTATTACCATCCTTGGATCTTAGATTTATCCCTCGAAACAGCGAGTGAACTGGTAGTTAATTAAGCTTTTGTTTCGAGCAGCAGCAGAGGGAAGGGCCCGTCTGCTGCCGCGCTTCCCCGGGGGGATGAGGGCCCCGCGGGGCTGGTGAACGCCACGTTTCCATCCATGGGGTGAGGAATCCCGCGCCCCGGCGCTGGCGGGAGCTGAGAGCGGCAGAGGCAGCCCTGCCTGGCTCCCCTGCCAGCGTCGGGGGGCAATCCCTGCTCCCTCCCACCCCAGCACCCTCCCAGGCTGGGAGATGCCTTTCCCCATCTCCGGACAATCCGTCTCCCTCCTGGACTCGCTGGGTGCTCTGTGAGGAGAGGTGGGGGACCTGCGGCAGGGGGAGCAGCGGGCTCTGGTGGCCTCCCTCCATCCCTCCCTGGCCTGGCCGCGGAGGTGTCCCTGCACGTCGGGGCTCCCCCGCTGGTCGCTGGGTTTATGGGGGTTTGCACCTCGCTAACGGGGCTGTTACAGCATCGCTAATGCCTGTGTGCTGCCGCGCAGGGTAAGGGACAGTGCCGTCTGGTGTGCTGGCGAAATGAAAGCGTGTTGAATGAGGGTTGCCAAGAGGGGACTTCTGCATTTTATTTTTTATTTTTAAATTTTATTATTTATTTATTTTATTTATTATATTTATTGTTTCTTTTTTATTTTTCTTTTTTTATTTTATTTTTCTTTTTTCTTTTTCATTTTTTTCTTTTTCATTTTTTTCTTTTTCGTTTTTTTCTTTTTCTTTTTTTCTTTTTCATTTTTTTTCTTTTTCATTTTTTTTCTTTTTCATCTTACTATTTATTTATTTTATTTTAATTTTTATATTTAATTTTAATTTTTGGCTGGCTGCTGCTACAGAAGGCACCTGGAGGATACCAAGGCTGCTGAGCTGCCTTCTGCGTGCCCGAGAAATGGCCATGCCCTTGGGGGGACTGGTGGGGGCCTTATCCAGCCCGGGGTCAGCCCTGGAGGGGCACCATCTCCTCCCTCACCCCTTCTCAACCCCCATGACCCCCACCCCTAAATCTTACAAAATTAATGTATCATGCCTTGCCATACGGCAGCCTTTTCCTGCTGGGACGCTGTTCCCCAGCACAACCTGGCGCTTGCAGGATGCGCGGAAGGACCTCAGCACTGTCACAGAATCACCTAGGTTGGAAGGGACCCTTAAGATCGAGTGTGGGGTGGTCCTGTCCCACAGCAAAATTCCCCCCCCGCTGGAACTCTTGTAGCCCCTCGCTCTTCATCCCCCAGAATGGGATGCTCTATTTTCCTCCCAACCTCTCGGGAAGGCGCAGCCGGCTCCTGGCACGGGGGACTGACCACTTCCCGTTGGGTGTCTACATGCGTTAGGAGGGTTTCCAGCCCCACCACGCTGAGCTGGGCTCAGAGCCAGCGGCTCTGCCTCCCACTGCCGGCTGGAGTGATGCTCTCCAGAGCAGCCAGTGGGCAAACAAGAGGTTTGAAGGTGGTTTTACAGCTCAGATGAGGACAGAAGGTCTTCTGGCGGAGGAGCAGGAACTGGGAATGGAGGGAGCAGGCGAGAGCAAGGAGATCAGGGGTGGTAGGGTGCCCACAGCACCTTCATGAGTCTGCTGCTTCCCTCCTCCACCAAAGGCTGAGTTAAGAATCATAGAATCACAGAATGTGTTGGGTTGGAAGGGACCTTTAAAGGCCATCTATTCCAACCCCCCTGCAGTCAGCAGGGACATCTTCAACTAGATCAGGTTGCTCAGAGCCTCATCAAGCCTGGCCTTGAATGTCTCCAGGGATGGGGCCTCCACCACCTCTCTGGGCAACCTGGGCCGGTGTCTCACCACCCTCAGCGTAAAGAACTTCTTCCTGATGTCTAACCTAAACCTAGACAAGAAAACCAAGTGTTTTTTCCAGAGAAGGCCAGATGCACCAAAAGTCTCCGAACTACACCAAAAATGCCAAGGAGTGAGGCCCCCCGCCTTCTATCCAGCCCAGAGACTCTGCACGCTCATGTCCATAAGGTCTCCACGGGCTTCAGGGAGGGGTGTCCTTGCCCAGGTGTTGGGCTGCCCGTATCGAAGGTCAGGGAGAGCGGACTTAAGGGTTTGATTTTGGCCTGACAGTGCTGACTGCTGCTTCTGAGCCACCCTCTTTGCAGATCCTCAGCCTGCGTGTCCCTCTGTCCCAGCGTGCCATCATCCCACTCAGTCCTGCTGTGGCCACGGCTCCTTCCCCGTCCCCTGCCCAGGAAAAGCGCAGATGAACACAAAAATCCTTTGGTATTTATGAAACGCTAAAGGATATGTTTTTTTTCTTCTCGCTTCTCCTTGGCAAAAAAGTGCTGTTTCATGGGGAGAAAGTGCTGTTTCATGGAAAATTTCCAGCTGTCTTCTGTCTCGGAGCTCACCTGTGGCTGATGCTCTTGCAGCATACACTGGCTGGAGCCAGCCCTGCTTTACACCAGGGAGAAGGAAGCGGAGTGAGTGCCAGAGATCCCTATGGAAATCGGAGTTACAGTATCACAGCAGTCATAGAACGGCTTTTCCTCTTCCTCAGCCTCATGGGAAAACATCGGGATTCTGCACAAGCAGGGGAGCCTGCAATTAGTTTATAAATGAGGGGGGTGCTTGGGTGCTGGGAGGGCGCTGTAGTAATTGCACAGAGCTCACAGAGGAGATGGTTGAGCCATGCCGGGCTGGGGGGGTTTGGAAGAATATTTCTCGCCCGGGAAGCGAGCGGGATGGAGAAGGGCTGGGAGAGCGCAGGAGGAGAGCATCCAGATGTGGGGAAGGCAAAGGGGCCGCTTTCCCCCCGATGTCACCCTGGTGCTCACGGTGGTATCGGGTGTGGAGAGGGACAGCATGGCACGAGGGGGGCCTGTTCGCACCACAGCCCCCTCCCTGGAAAACAGCCTGGTCCTGTCCCAGAGCGCGGCCAAGCGCGCACACCGAGGACAACGCTCTCCTTCCAGCTCTCTGCAATTTCGTGCTCGCCCCACGGGGCGATGCGTCCCCTCCCTCGCCGCCGCTGGGGTGCACCCATTGCACCTTTGCCTCGGGGGTTGGAAATGGGGTGTCTCCGGGCTCCGTCAGCATTCGGCTCCTTTAATCCCGAGGCGTTGGGAGCTTTTTGTGCCTGTCACCTTCCCGCCGTGAGCCGGTCGCACCTCTGCTGAGCTCAGCAGCTGCTTCTCCTGCCTCAGCTCCCACGGCCCCGTCTTTGTCTGCCCAAGGACGCCCCGCTGCCTCCTGGCCCCTCCACGCCACCCTGGGCCCTTCGGCAGCACCCACGGCTGCCTGGGGACACGGGGAGGCCACGTCGTGGGCCGTGACTGTGACCCCCCCCAAGGAAGAAAGCAGGGTGATGGGGGGCAAAGCCACACGCTGGCGCTGTCAGAGCCAGCTTTGTCCCCAGAAGCGGGGCTTGCCCTGCTCCCCCCCCACCCCCCAAAAGCAAACGGCGCCCGCGGGGGCTGCATGGTGGTTTGACACCCCACCCCCCCCCCCCGCCACTTTTCCCAATAAGGGCCACCCCCATCTCTCGAAGTCACCACGCCGGGGGCAGCGCCCCCCCCCCCGGAACGGCCATTCTCCCCCCAGAAATGCCTCTCCCCGCGCACCCCCCCAAGGGCAGCAGCCCCAGGGAATAACCACCCCGCCCCGCGGCGGGCACCCCCCCCTCCGCAGCCGCTAGATGGCACGGCGGGCCCGGCGCAGCCTCCGCGGGGCGGTGCGGGGCGGAGCTGCCTCGGCGGGGGCTGCGCGGAGCGGGGCGCGGTGCGGGGCTCCGCACGGGCTGCGCGGGAGCGGAGCTGGCCCGGCGATGGGCTCGGCCGGCCGCGGGTAGGGGTAAGGCGGGCGGGGTGGGGGGGCGGTGGTGGTGGTGGTGGAGGTGCTCCGCGCCCCGCCATGCGCCCCCGCGGAGCCCCGCGCTCCGCCCGCTGAGCCCCGGTGCGGGGGAGTGGGGTGTGGTGTGTTTTTTTTTTGGGGGTGCGGGGGCCGCCCCCCCCCCCGCAGCTTGGAACGATGATCACAGTCAACGCGGATGGGAAGATAATGGTCAGAAGATGCCTCGTCACCTTGAGACCCTTTAGGTAAAGTTGGTATTTTCTTGTGTTGTGTGTGTGTTTGTGTGTCCCCGCCTTGCTCGGGTGGGAAGCGGTTGTCGGAGCACATTTTGCGGGGGGGTGGTGGTGGTTTCTGTGGGTCGCCGTGGGGTGGTGGTGGGGGTTGAGCCCAGGTGAAGATGTCAGGGATCCAGGCAAGTTTGCCCGCAGGTCAGCGTGCTGGTCCTGCAGCGCTCGCTCTCCGGTGGCTCCCAGTTCACTTGTCACGCCGGTATCTTTTTTGGGGTTTATTACAGGGCTTTTTGACACTTGTCTTTTTTTAATACCTTTCTCAGAGATGTTGGTACTCGGGGGGAGTCGGTTCCTCTGGTTTAAATCCACTCGTGCTGATGGGGATTTTGAAACCCACCCTGAACTGGGAGCAGGGCTGGGGCTGATATCCCAGCTGGGAACCCTCTGGCTCCAGCACGCTCCTGCCCACCTATTGCTTTTTCCCCCTTGCTGTAACTCTCCCTAGTTTTGCTTCCATGCATTCTTTTCCCCCCTCCACTCCTTGCTCTCCAGCTTCCTTATTTCACCGGAGATGCTTGTGGCTTGAGACACACGGGAGACGCTGGGAATTGCTTGGTTTTTCTATGGGGAGAGGACCAGTAACCCCAGAAGGGGAAGGTGCCGAGGGGTGAAGAACAGGGTGGGGTGAGCCCAGCCTGGCGGTTGCCAGCGCTCCCTGCTGTGTTTGGGGGATGGGGATCACCTGGGATCACCGGAGGGATCTGCTTGCCGCCTTTTTGCTTCGCCCAGGTCACTGCCTGGAGCTGGGAAGGAGGACAGGGCTGTGCTTTCTCCGCTTGCTGCTTGTGCTCAGGTTTGGTGATGCTGTCTGCCCGCTCCCCGGGAACTGTCTGGCTCTGTGCCGCTTGCCTGGAGGGATTCCTGCAGCCGGATCCTGCAGCAGTGCTCTGGGGCTGGGGGACTTGGCCAAGGTGGTGTCAGAAAGCGGTGGCGGAGCAGGGGCACGAAGGGTCCCCATGGCTCAGGCTTGCTCCGGGTATGGGCTGGGGAATGGCTGTGGGAGAGGTGGGAAGGACGCGCGTACCCCAGGGTGCTCTTTGCTTGGCTGTTCGCTTTCATAAGTGGGTTTGAAGTCTGTAGTGGGGAAGTGACTGGCCTCGCTCCCCCCCCCCCCCCCCCCCCGGGCATCGCTCCTGGGGCAGGGAGAGCCCATCTTCAGGAGTGACCTGGGCTCAGGCTGGGGCAGTGCAGGGACTGAGGGGCAGGGTGGTCACAAATCCCGTTGGAGATGAGGATGTGTGTGGACGAGGGGTTTGTGATGGCAGGAGAGCACCAGGCTGGAGGGTCCCTGGTGTCCGTAGCAGAGCGGAGCCCCAGCACGGTCCTGTCTGTGTGCCCTGGGCTGGCTTCTGCTCTCAAACCAGTACGAGTGCCACTGGAGCCAGCAGGGTGACACTGTTGTTAACCAGTCAGGCTTCCCCTGTGTAAGAGGAGATATTCCCAAGACTCTCCTAGGTGTCCCGCAGCATCTAGCTCTGCGCCTCCTCCACGTTGGTGTCCTGCTGGGCCTGACCCCTCCATGTCACAGTCCTGTGTCACCTTGCCCCCAGCCCAGCCTGGGCAAGCGATGGCACTGCCCCACTCCAGCTGTAACCCGGTGCAAATCACCACCGCTGCCCTAAAATCAGCACCCCACCTTCACAGCTGGTGTGAGTCAGGGACGACCTGCAGGAGCGGGAGAAGATACTGGCAATTCAGGATGGGTCCTGTAAATCCAGTGCTCGTTGCTGGCTGGGCAAAGCCGCGCGGCTCCACGGAAGCTCATGGTACGATCCCTCGCCTGGTGTAGACTCCTGGCAGCGGTGCCATCAGCAAACAGAGAACAGGAAACCTGACCCTTTCCACCAAAACATTTAATTAATCATGCTCCAGACATGCTCAGCAAAGCAATGTGAAGCCCTGAGCTGTGAAAGCGCCTGCAGCGAA
This sequence comes from Alca torda, assembly GCA_008658365.1. Classification (NCBI taxonomy): domain Eukaryota; kingdom Metazoa; phylum Chordata; class Aves; order Charadriiformes; family Alcidae; genus Alca; species Alca torda. Next base: position 30,099,634 of record CM018086.1, on the reverse strand, counting down.
TGGGAAGGGGAGGGAGAGCAAATCAGCGTTTGCAGGAATGTCTGAGGATGGCTCTGACTTCATCTCAGCCCCAAAAGGTGTTTCGTTTGTGACAGTGCTGGATTCCGGCAAGAATTCACTATGGGTCCAGCTCACCCAGCTCTCGGTTTTGCGGAACACGGGGAGTTCAGGCAAGTTTGTCAGCTGGAAAGCAAAGCCAGGCTTTTCACGTGTCTAAGACATTGGCCAGGAAGAGAATTCACTGTGCTCCCCTTCGTGGAGGAAGATTTCCCGTGGCTGAGCATCATTTTGACAGCGCCGCGACGGTGTTGGGCTCTGAGCGAAACAAGGTTTGCTGGAGAGGGGGCATCTTGTGTCAGCCTGGCTGCTGCTGCTGGGAACTGTGGCTCAGCTTTGGGGTTCGAGAGACTCGGGTGTTGAAAACTGCCCTAATAAAAGATATTACCTTTCCCTATAGCCCTTGGGTTGCCCAGGCACCTGCATCATGTTCTCCCCCTGGGTCCCAGCTGGGTGATGCAGCACCGTGGGCACAACCCCAGTGTCACAGCCCCGTCACACCTTCCTCCCCCCATCACGTCCCAGCTCGTCGCTCAGACCCTCCTGGCCGCATCCAGCTTTCAGTTGCGTGGGCCAAAATCTGCAATGGCTGTGACACCACTTGCAATTTTCACTAGAGACGCGGAGAATTTGGCTTCCTTCTCTTTTGGGCACCGAACCGGAGCCCAGAATTGTGAATATTTCGGTTTGGGGAGGACGTGGAGAGGGACTTGGAACCAGAACCCTGCCCGGGCGATGGATTAAATGCGACGTGTGATGACAGAGTGCAGAGTAAATGTTACTTGGTTGTTGGAGCTCCGTGGTCTTCAGTGAATTAGGCTTGATTTTGGGGGCAGAGGACCCAGTGCATTTGATGGGCAATTTGGAAGATCTGGGCTCTGGTATGTTTTTACCTACTTTATGGCATTTGTTTTCTGCATAAGGAGTTTCTGCTCCGTTAAGGCTGGGCCAGGCATTTCTATTCACCTGGAGAAGATCAGCACAAAGTAGAGGAGATGGGTCCTCAGGCTGAGACCTCTCCCTGCAGCTCCCTGCTCCCCGGAGCACTGCTGCTGGGCTGGATCCGCTTCTCTCCTAAAGTGCATCAATTCCCGTTCGGCTCTGATCCCTCTTTTTTAGGGGAAAAAGAATCCCGCGTCTCCCCTATTCCCTCTGTAATCCAGTCAAAACCAAGAAGATTTTGGCTCCTAGTGAGATACTAGAGCACAGATCACCTTTCAATCTTTTTCTTTCCTTCCTCTTTTTCTTTCTGCTCGGTGTTTCACTCCTTGCCAGAGTGTAATTATGAAGATTAAAATGTGTAAACAAGGTCTTGCATAATGATGAAGATATTGTCAATAGGGGGGATGAGAATGAAGAGCTCTGATTATTATAATCAGGTGAAGCTTCGTTAAAACATCCCTTGGGGGAAGGAGGCGGTTGGCATCAGGAAGGGGGCTTTGGGTGGGTTTTGTACCATGATGTGCTCCCAGGGAAGACCCTCGGTTGTGGGGCACAGCTGGGCTTTGACCTCCTCCTCTTCCTCCTCCTCCTCCTCCTTCAGCTTGTGCCTTCTCTCCTGCCAGGGAGGTGCCATGACAGACGGCTTTCCCCCTCTCCTGCTCTCAGGACAAATTCATCCCTCCAAGGCTGAGATGGGTGCTGCCATCCCCTCTGTCCTGTTCCCGAGAGCAGCACTGTGCTGCGTGGCTGGGCACAGGGTGTGATAGTGGGAAGGGACTAACGTCCCCAAATCAGCCCTTCCCCAAGCGATTTATGGGACACCATGTTGCTTTGCAGCATCAGGGATGCTCTGCCGCCTCCGCAATCAATTCCCTGCCGGAGCTGGACCATGAATCTCTGGAAACCCTTCTCCCAGGTCTGCTCTGGGAGAGGGGCTGAGCTCCGTAGTCATCTCCACATGCAAGTGCCGCAGTTTGATGGTTCATCAGCATCTGCCGGGGAGGGATGGCTATGCTCCACTGGTGGCTGCCTGTAGGGCTCACCGGCTGTGCCTATAGACAGGTCTTCAGGGACAGGAGCCTGGATTAGCTGAGTGCACGATGCTTTTTATAGCTTGTTTAAACTGCTTGCCACCCCCGCTCGGGACAGGCTCATTCAGAAATAAAAGGGGCTGGAGCTGCTTCGCTCCCAGAGTGCCTGCGCAGGGATGTCGGGCAGTTTTACCCGTGCACTCGTGTCCCCTCTCCCAGGTGGACCAGCTCTCCTGGAGCCTGGCTGTGGGTCTCCAAAGGGGTCAGTGAGTGTTTGCTCTGAGTTGAGTGTGCTGCTCACAGAGCTCATTAATGCTAATGAGCCCCAGGTGTTGCTTTTTCTCTTATTAGGGAGGTAAGAAGAGGGATGGGGAGCTGCACGGTGCTGCTAGTCCAGAGCCAGCTGACCTTGATCTGCTGGGACCCAGCTGGGGATGGGGCAGGGCTGATCCCTGGGCACAGAGGGGGATGGATGGGGGTTAGATGCCTGTCTGCGGTGGGCAGGGCTGATCCTCCTCGGAGCTGGCAGAGGAAAGAAACCCTTTGCTCTTGAGCTGCCTGATGCTGAGAGCAAAGCTGCCCTGGGCCTGGGGCTCAGGTGTGCGTCATTGGGATGGAGGTAGGGAGCTCGTGGAGTCCCATGGAGGCACCATGTCTTTCCCAGGATCTCTCCGGGCAGGAGAAGCCTGACCATGCGGTGCTGGGGCAGTAGGGACCTGCCCCAGCAGCTCCTCCAGCACATCTCCCTGGGGAAGCCCAGTCCTTCCTGAGCTGCTTCATGCTGTACTTCAGCTCTCCACGACATCTCCGGTAGCTAATGAGTGCTTTGAAGCGAGTTACTTTATTTTGCCAGCCCTTTCCAGCAACAGATAATTGCAATGCTGGCACGTTGTAGCCCAGACTTAACGGCTGGCTCCTAATCCGCTGCCTTTTAACTACACGATTATGACTAGATGGAGGGCTGTGGCGTTCCTTTGCAAGACTTTCTCTGGAAAAACCTGGTTTAGGTGTTGGGCGGCTCCTCTGTGTTTCTGTGCCTGGCTCCTGAGCCCCACGGGTAGCGCTGGGAACTTGTAAAGTGGAGTTACTGGTTCCTGTCCCTGGTGGTTTCCTTCCCTTCGGCTCACGGCTGCTGAGAGAGCCCCTAAGGGCTTGCTCAGCTCCTGATCCCACGTAGGATTTACCTGTTTGAAGACAAACCCGCTGTTTCACGCGGCTGGCTGGCCGTTGTCTTTTCTGCTTCTTCTCCTTGAATTTTGCCTTGGGTTTGGCCGGCCGAGATCCCCGCTGCGGCTCGGGGAGCTGCCGTACGTGGTGCCTGGTGGCGGCTCTGCCCGTGTGGCTGTTGGAGGATGCTGCAGCTCCACAGGGACTCGGAGGCGGCAGCAGCATCCCTGAGTGGTGGAAAGAAGCCAGCTGTCCGACCCTTGGCGCAGCGTGTCCTGCTTGCACGCCAGGGAGGTGGGAAGGCTTGGCTTTGTGCTCCCTGCTGCACGTGAACCCTCTCGCTTGCACAGAGCTCCTGCCTTCAGCCTTTTCACCCCCCAAAAAAGTTACTGAGCCTAAATTTGGCCTGAATAGGAGCAGTGCTGAGAGCTCCTGCCTCTCACAGCTGGAGGTGACCATGGAGAAAAGAAGGCTCCAAGGAGACCTTATGGTGGCCTACCAGTATCTTCAGGGGGCCTACAAGAAAGCCGGTGAGGGACTTTTTAGGATGTCGGGTAATGGTAGGACTGGAGGGAACAGATTAAAACTAGAGCTGGGTCGATTCAGACTGGACATTAGGAAGAAGTTCTTCACCATGAGGGTGGTGAGACACTGGAACAGGTTGCCCAGAGAGGTGGTGGAAGCCCCATCCCTGGAGGTGTTCAAGGCCAGGCTGGATGGGGCTCTGAGCAACCTGATCTAGTGGGAGGTGTCCCTGCCCATGGCAGGGGGGTTGGAACTAGATGATCTTTAAGGTCCCTTCCAACCCTTAAATTCTATGATTCAATGAGCTCGGCTGGGAGCGACGTGGGGGTCGGCATCCTGCCCGGCACATCCCTGCGGGAGCCGCTTTCCTGCCGCCCCATCCCAAGCTCTGGGTGAACAAAGCGGCGATGGGACGGTCCCAGGCCACCACGTGTGCTGCCAGTGCATGTCCCTCCTCGTCCCGCTGCACGCACGCGATGCCGGGCACAATGGCTAATACCGGTGGCCTAGTTACAGGGGAACAAAAGACCTTTTTTAAAAAAAAAAAAAATAGGGTTTTTTTTAGATCCTTTACGAGGAAGGGAAGGTACAAGGTCTGTCTTTTCTCTGGGCTCTCCCAGGAGGAATGTGGGAATTGTTTATTGTGGTGGTTCCTGCGGTCTGCTGGGGCTGTTGGGGTACTGGGCTGGATCTGGTGGATCATTGCATGGGCAGTCGTGATCTGGCTCAGCTCTCCCTCCAAAGGTGCAAGTCCTCTGCTCCCTCTCGAGTGTCAGAGCAGGCTGCAAGGATTTCGGAAGGTGTTCTCAGGCAAAACCCGCCTGCTCAGTGCCAGGGTTTGGGCAGAAGCATCTTGGGGCTCTTCATGAAACATGTGTGGGTCTGGCCGTGATGGACCTCACTGCTGTGCTCTTATGGGGCTGGGGTGGCAGAGATGCTCCTTCCCTGGGCTGGAGAAGGTGAGCCATGGGGATGGAGCGGTTGGGGAGGAGGCAAGGATTGTTCCGGATGCCTCTTCCAGGCATCCCCCCAAAAAAGCAGCTCGTGCTGCTGTGCAGAAGGATTACCCCGGGGGGCAAAGGGTGGTGGGGCTGTCACAGGAGAGAGCTGGTTGCTCGTCACACCTCGCTGCAGCTGTGCTTTCCCTCCCACAGGATATTCGTGCTGGGCATTGGATTTTTCACCCTGTGCTTCCTAATGACGTCGCTGGGAGGGCAGTTCTCAGCCAAGCGCCTGGGGGACTCCCCCTTCACCATCCGGACCGAAGGTAAGCGAGTTTCCATGCCCGTCCTGTCCCGCGGGATGCTCGATGAACCCCATGCCGTGGTCCAGCCGAGCTGATGAGCACCAGGGATGCAGGGGGAGGGTGATGCTCGGATGCCTCCATTCCCAAGGCTCCCTCCTGACCCGTTTCAGGGACGTCAGGACGGCTCAGGGTCTTGTTGGCCCTTCTTGCTGTGGCTTGGGGCATTTTTGCAGCCGTGTCTCTCAAGCCTGACTGTGTTCACATCCCGAGGTGTACAGGAACAGCGGGGACATGTGGATGCTGACCCTGGCTCACAGCAGAGGGATGGGAAAAGGCTGGTGATGGGATTAGACCTGCTGCTACTGGCGGCCGTGTGGGTTGCGTGGGCTGCAGCCAGTCCCACGTGCTGAGGGTGCTTGGAGGGCTCAGTGGTTTGGGGCAGTTTTGGTCTGCAGGGAGTGGAAATTGTTCCTTAGGGATGGGGAAAGAAAAGGCCTTTGTGATTTCGGGGAGGTACTGAAATGTGGAAGAGAAATGTTCTGGTTTTTAGCAAGGGCGTTTTCTGGTATGTTTGTTAAAACACCTTTTTTGGTGGGATGTGCAGTCAACTAAGGAGACGGCTTCTGTGGTGGGAGGGTCGTGTCCTACGCCGGCGCGGGGAGGATGTCGCTGCGTTGAATTGAGCTTTGCCCTGACTTTTCCTCTGCGATCCCAGCCTGGACAGCACGACTGAATTGCACGGAGGGAAATGTCCCGCTTGAACTCGGGTGAGCAGGGGGAGATAGGCTTGGTCAGGCCACCGGGGTCTTCTCCTCCTCGGTACCAAAGGCATAGAGGGACCTGAGCTCACCAGCCTCGCCTGGAATGTGATTCTGGGGCATTAAATCCTCCCCTTGTGATGCTAGAAGAAGCGCTAGTTGCTTTCCTACAGAAGGAGAGGACTAAAGTGCTGGTTTCCAGAAGTCGGATGGTGCTTGTAAACTGCTTAGTTGACTTTGAGAGAGATGGATGTGCCGCCTGCGGCAGCTGGCTTTGCTTTCTCCCCCACCGATGGAGCACACGGCAGCTCATGTTTCTCCCCAGGTGCTCCCCTAATCGTTCCCATCACCAGCTCCATTAAGTCCCTTCTCCGAAGCGTTTGCCGGGCTGCCCTCAGCTGGAGCAGGTGGCAGGATCAGTGCCTTTTGGTGTTTCCTGCGTGTTTTATCGTGGTCAGGCTGCCCGCCCCTGCCAGGAGGGTGGGTGCTGGGCTAATGTCCCTGTCCCAAGCGCAGCTGGTGATCTGAAGCCTGGCTGTAGGGGACTTTTTCCTTCTTGGGATGAGAAGCGGCATGTGAGGAGGGTGGGCAGAAGCCCCCGGCCCACCTCCTTCTCCAAACCTGGCTTTTAAGGAGACGCGTCCTGAAAAGATTCCCCAGTTTGGAATAAAAAGTGTCACTTGTTACGCCTGTCCTCTGTCCCAGGAGAGCCCCAGCATCCCCAGGGTGTTTGCAGAGAACTAGAGGACAGGCAAAGAGGGACTGATTAATGGTGGGACCAGCCAGGGCTGAGAGGTGGCACAGGGCGTGCTGCGAAGAGCAGCAAAGGTTTCCAGAAACCTGCAGAAGCCCTTGGTCGCACCCCAGAGGACTCTAAAATTGTAGAGAAACGATGGCAAAAATACAATTATTCAGCTTCTTTATCCCCTTTCTGGATACCTTGGGGTGGAATAGCTTTTCCCATCCTGATTCTTGTCACCAATTTAACCCAGATCTTTGAGTCCACTGATTCCCATCCTTGCGTGTCCGTGATTTACTGGATGCAGTGCTGGAGCTGGATCAAAAGAAACCTCCTTTTTCAGGCTCTCGCACCTCCGAGTCCTCCACACTTACTGCTCTAGGTGATTAAATCGAGGTGTGTAAATGAGTTCAGTTTCTTGCATCTGAGCTCTGGGTCATTTTGGGGCCAAAAATGGCCATTTTGGCAGAGATGGCCATTGCTTTGCCTCAAGGCTGCGCGGGTCTGGATGTCACTTCTGGTAATGGCTGGTTGGTCTCATTTAAAGAAGAAGGAAAAAAAAAAAAATTATGACCTCTTAATTTGTCAAGCTTTTGGTCTCTGAGGTCTGTAACTGGCTAAGGCAAGTCCTGCTTTGTTAGGAAGCTCAGAAATTCAATGTAAAACCATTTTTTATTTTTTTTTCCCCCTTTATTGGATGGATTTGCCAAGCAAGGCATTACTTCCAGATGAATTGCTGCAGATTTGGCTGTTGCTGTGCTTCTTGTTGGGGAAGGTTTGGTTCATTCATGGTCTTACACAGTGTTTTGAAACATGAAGTATCCTCTCTCCTGTCTCTGGAGGAAGGATGCCGTTTCGGAAGCAGGGCTATATTCTTTGTCTCCAGGACTTGGCAGGCACAACCTGAGGGGCCGTTTCTTGGTCATTAAGACTGGGTTCAGGCTGTTGGGGTTCAGCCTGTCCTGTGATACCAGTACGGAGGGACTGGCCGTCCTGCAGGGTGGTGATGCCGTTCTTGGCAGGGCTCCCTGCACGCAGCCACACGGGGACAGAAACCCTGAAAGCGGAGCAGGACCGAGACTTCATACAATGTGCTGGGTTGGAAGGGACTTTTAAAGGCCATCTATTCCAAGCCCCCTGCAGTCAGCAGGGACATCTTCAACTAGATCAGGTTGCTCAGAGCCTCATCAAGCCTGGCCTTGAATGTCTCCAGGGATGGGGCCTCCACCACCTCTCTGGGCAACCTGGGCCGGTGTCTCACCACCCTCAGTGTAAAGGCTTCATGGCATGTACAATACTGGAGCTGGACAGGAGCCGGCCATTGTCACTGCAGACCCATCTCTGTCACCTTTGAAAGGTTGTGGCTGTTGGGGGAGGCTCTGATGGCTGGAAAAACCAACTATGGTGCCCATAGAAAAAGGCAGGAGGGACGATGCGTGCTGGGCAACCTCACCAGTGCCACTGGGAAATGGGGAGTCCAAAGCCAGTGGGAAGCTGGTGAGATGGGGAAACTCCATCCTTGGAGACTTTCAAAACACATCTGGTTGGCGTGAGGTTGTGGGCAGCTCGATGGGACCCTCAGGTCTGCTCTGGATGGAGCAGGAGGTCAGGGAAGGGGCTCCGGGGGTCCCTCCCAGCTGGGGTGATGCAGAGTTCCCGTGGAGGAGCGCTGAGCGCTGGCCTCGGTGCGGGGTGATGGGAACAGAGGTGGATATGCTTTTTATCCGTGCTGCGAAGCCTCAACAGGTCTGTTTGAATAACGAGCTGGCATTTAATTAACACACGTTATGGATCCCAAGGAAACCCAAGAAATATTGCTGGTTGTTGTTGATGTTACACGCACGATGCTGGTCTGAAGGAGCGGGTTAATTTTGCTGGGCTGATTAGCTCTTGGTGTGAGTGATGGTGGGAAGCGGGCCAGTGTCCGCACAAACCTGGACAGGTTGAGGGCTGTTGGCTTTGGAGGAGTTGTTGTGTGTGCGGGCTGGGGTCTGCCATGTGTCGAAGCCTGGATTACGTATCTCCTGGGACCCGGCTCCTGGTGTGAAACCCTCTGGGGCGCACCGGTGGTCCCGCCGGGGGAAGGAGCCCGGTCCCTGCTGCCTTCCTCTCCACAGGGGTTCATCGAAGCGTTGGGTTTAATGGGCCCTTTTGAGCATTATTCGTTAATTGATTAATTGTGCGTTGCAAGCTGGCAGCATCCTCTCCCCGTATGCTCTGACTGTGGGCTGCTTTACCAGCGTAGCCGCTGGATTTAGTCGGGTGTGTTTGCGGCAAGCGAGTGGCAGCTCCTGTGGTGCTTCCTGGGGGCTATCCTGGCTTTCGTGGCTGCTTTGCTCCGGTCCTTCCTTCCCCGTGTCCCGCCAGGCTCTGCAGCAATGCTCTGCGAGTGAAGCTGCCCATGGGCTTAAATACAAAGAGCCACAGGGGATCAAACCCAGCACCAAAGCCCTTAAAATTCAATTGCATTGGAGAAATCCTGTTGGGTTGTGGATAAGTGGTAAAACCCAGGGATCGTGGTCCAGGCTGGGCTGGGGATGTTCCTGTTTCCCCCCTGGGTGTCCTGACCAGCCCAGGACGAAACTATGGATATTGCAGTCCAAGGGGAAGCTTATGAAAACACCCCGGACTCGCTCAGAGCTTTCTTGGCTTCTGAACTCTGCGAGCAGCCGGTCAAAACCAACGTGAAGGTAGATGCGAGGCAGGAGCATGAAAAGGAGAAAGGGATAATGTCACAGTCCAAAAGTTAATCCCATTTTTAATTTTATTTTTATATGGGAATCCCCTTCTTGGAGGCTCTCTCCAAAAGCCAGGTTTCTCGGCGTGTGCCAGAAATCATTCCTCAGATGGGTTCTCTGCTTGGTGATTCGATGCAGCAGAGGCTTTGCGTCTTAATAATAACTAAAAAAACCCCCCACTTCTGAAATACAAGTTATTTTATCCTAATCCGCTGCTGTCAAGTAAACACAGACAAAGATTCCTTTGTTTTGAAATGGCCACCGAGAGGATTTGTTCTACAAACAAAGATCTAGATAAAAAAAAAAAGAAGAGAACAGACAAGTCTATAAATTTATAATGTGGGAGATGCTCTGGGAACGACTCGAGACTCGAGAGACTGAGTTTTCTGTGCCCTCTTCTCTCCTTCTCTTTAGAACTTAAAATGTTTGCGGTTGTTTGTTTGTTTGTTTTTTTTGGTTTTTGATTTATTTTATTTTTTCCCCTGAGTGTCTTTCTTTCGAGCCGATGCTGAAAATGCACCAAAATCTGTAATCGTGGCACTTGCGGTGCGGCTGGGGGGGGATTTGGCAGCGGCCGTGCCCTGCTCTGGTTTCGGCGGCGATGAAGCTCCTGCTGGTGGAGCTTGCTGCTGCAGGGGATTAGCGGTGGAAAATAGGCTATTAAGTGTTAAAACATGATTAGTTATGGCTGGAATATTGCCTGCGTCTGCCGTAGCTGGTTTCAAAAATGGAAAGACTTGTGATTTCTGCTGGTGTTGGTTCTGGCGTGGAAGGGCATGAGGTGCTGGAGGAATTTGCTGCAGGTCCAGGGGATGTGTGGGACGGGTCCTGATATCCCAGAATGGCTGGAGCCGGGCTCTGCCCTTGCTGTGGGCGGCTGATTCTTGCAAGAGGGCTCCGATTTAATTTCATCTGACCTTGGTGGTACTTTGGTAGAAGTCCTTTGAGTGGTTCGTACAGATAGAGCTGCCTCGGTGCCTGGGGTCGTTGTGCTGCAACAGCAGCTCTGGCACTGAGCTCCTTGAATCTCAATGCCTTTGGGAAGCGGTGGTTTGCCGAGCGCCGGAGTTGTGCGGTTGCTGTTCCCAGAACTGTCTCTTCAACCCCTTTTCAAGTGTCTCCTGCCTGGATTGGTGCTCAGCTTGAGAGCCCAACACCTGCCTTTCTCCACCCCAAAGCGAGCTCCCCGCAGCATCTCCAGCTGGTTTCTGTTGGTGACCACAGTCATAGAATCATAGAATGGGTTGGGTTGGAAGGGACCTTAAAGAGCATCTAGTTCCACCGCCTGCCTTGGGCAGGGACACCTCCCACTAGACCAGTTTGCCCAAAGTTCCATCCAACCTGGCCTTGAACACCTCCAGTTGGGCTCTCCAACTAGCGTCTGTGTTTCTTCAACCGCTGTGGGGACAGGGGACGAAGGAAGGACAGGGGTGGGAGAGAGCTGATTTTAAAGCAGAAGCTGGAAAGTGCAGGTGGGCTGGGGTGAACGCCATCCTCTGCGTGGCTGTTGCACCTTGTCCTAGGTTGCTGAGATGTGTTTTGGAGTCTGACCTCCTCAGGGCTGCAGGGTATGGACCCTGGTGGGATGTTGAGCAGCTTGTGGACTGGGGCAGGGGGTTTCCCAGTCCTACGCCACTGGGACTTTCTGTAGCTGGGCGATGGTCACTGCCTTGACCTGGAATCCATCTGGAGGTGGACACTGCACCAGCGCCTGCGGGGACTTCCCTTGGTCTGTGGCACAGCAGAAGTGCAGGTGGTCGGAGAACAGCTTCTGCTGTGAAACCCTCTGAGTTTTGGTCATTCATTTTGCAGGGAAAGAAAAGTAAACGTAGAAAAGTTGTGGAGAAAGCCTGCTGGGGAAGCCCCCCTCGCTGGGCTGGGGCATCCTGTCCTGGGTACGGGCTGTGGGTAAAGCTCAGCACTGCTGCTCTCGTGGGGCGTCAGAATGGCTCTGGCTCGTTACGTTGGGATACGGGACTTTTGGGAGAGGTTCAGCAGACAGCAGCCAAGGCATGTTGTACTGGAAATGGTGTTTAACATCACCTGGCAGAAATCCTGCCCTGCTCTGCCCAGGCCCAGCACCCCTCCTGTGTTCCAGCTCCTGGAGTGCTCTGCCTCCCCCGCGGCTGTTGCCTGCTCCAGTTCCTGGAGTCTCACCTGCTTAAAGCAATTTCTTCCATCAGTGAACACAGAAGAGGAGAGAGGGGGAGGTTATCTCAGGCTGCGCAGCACGGCAGAATACTTTGGTGTTTGTGGCTTCTGATTCCCTCCAGAGCAGGGATGTTGGCGGAGGGGGGTGGAGAGGTGGGAATTGCGCTGCAGAAGATAACGATGAAGGTTGTTCGTGGTTTTGTAGGGCATCTTCACTGTTCCAGAGTCATAGTAGCGTGAAGTGATGGGATCTTGTGTTATTTCAATGCCTTGAATTGCTCCCTGAGGAGCGGAGCAAAGAGGCCAAATAGAAATGTGAGAACCTGCATGATCTCCTCGGAGGGGTCCTTTGCTCCCGCTCCTATCTCTGCTGGTTTTCCTTCTGCTCCAGCGGCATCCCCAGCTGGGTTAGTGTGGCCAGGTACCGTTGCCGTTTGTTCTCACGGAAGATGCAGAAAGGTCAAGTTCGGATTTGCTCACCATCGGAGTGAGCTTGAATAACTCTGTCGCCCTCCCTCGCAGTCAACCATGCTGGAAGGGGAGGAGGAGGAGGAGGTCTGCGTGCGTGATCCTGACCCTCTGCATAGCCTCTGCGTGGAGCTCATGGCGAGGGAGGAGAGCAGAGGAGGGGATGGCTCGGCTCAGCTCTGCCTGCTCAGCCCCAAGGAGCTCTAAAGCAGAACACGGATGTGTTTGTCCTCCCATCCCAGTTCCCTCTCTCTTGGGAAAGGCAATTTCTGGACCCCTTTGCAAACTTGGGTTGCTGCCACTTGTGATAGATCCCAATCTGCTCCTCGATTACTTCTCCTCGGCAGAGCACAGTTCTTCTGACAGGAGCTCGAGTCGGTTAAAATACCCGAAAGTTGCTGTGTGGCTTCGACGGCCCCTTTCCTTACCTGACCTCGCCGGAGTGAGCAGCCGGGAGCGAGCACTTGGGCTGCTGCCTCCCTGAGACGGGATGCACAGACGTGCGGTTCCAGGGATGCTCGTGTCCTTTTTGCTTTCAAAAAGTCACGCGAGTTACAAATTTATCTTGCTGCCTTTAGTGCATGATGAAGGCGACAGGAGACCGAAGTGCAAAGGCTGCTGTAACCAAGTGATGGTGGGGCACGGGCGGAGGGAGGGAGGGAGCCGGGCAGCCTCTGCTGCGTGAACTCCGTGCTAATTATTCCTGGTTTCATCCCAAATGAGTTATAACCCTCTCCTTGTGTTATGTTTTGCCGTTGTCTGCTGAGCAGCTCTGGATGGCTGTCCGCAGGCAGCGGCCGGGGCGCTTGCCCAGGCGGAGGGATGAGGCAGTTCTCACGATCTCAATCCAGAATTGACTGATGCAGAACCGTCTCGAAAGGCAGCGGGAGGTTCCCCTCTCGGATCCCTTCTTCCCGCAGTGGCGGTGGGGACATTAGCCGGAGCGTGTCCCTGTGAAGAAGGTGTGGGTAAGTGGGTGCGTGTCACCTCCCTGGCACCAGCTGGGACATGCAGATCCTGCCTGTCCCCAACGCTTAATTTTCCTGCTGCTGCATCCAGAGCTGGGTTTGAGTCTCCTGGAGGCTGTGGTCAGTGGAGGAGGTGTCAGCCAGGGGACACACCGCAGCTCTTCAGTGCCTGGGGCTCCGTTCCAGCCAGTCTGTCCCATCTGAAGCCGCTCCAAGCATCCTCGGGGGGCCGGAGCAGCTGGCGGATGCTGCAAGAAGTTGCCTGGTTGGTACCAAGCCGAGCTGGTCGCTACTGGGAGCACCTCCTTGGCGAGGAGCTGTGCTGAGGAAGATGGGCTTTTGTTTTTCCCTTCCCTAGAAGAAGGCTGGGGTGGTGGGGCCGGCTTTCCAGCTGGCCTGGAGATGCTCTGCTCTGGCAGCCCCTGCTGCTGGGGACCGTTCTCTCACCTCCTCCTTGTCCAAGCATCGGTGGGGAGAAGGGGGTTAATGGAGATGCTAAAGCAAGGCAGAGCCCAGATGCAGGGTGAGGGCTTTCTGCCTCAAACACTGTGTCCCCCCTGGCTCCTGCCAGATGCTCGGTTGCTCCAGGGGCTCTTTTTAAGTGGGTAACACTGCTCTTGGCAGCGATAATGACTTATTCTGCTCCTCTTCCCGTTGAGTGTGGGGAGGCTTCTTTAATTATGGGTTAAAGTGGTGCTCTGTGCTGAGGAATGGCTGTTGGTGAGGGGCGCTGCAGGGTGTGACAGTGGGTGTCAGCTGCCCCCACCCCATGTGGCATCCCAGGGTGCTGGTGCCGCTGTCGCACTCCTATGGGCAACACAGGGGTGGCCTTAATTTGCACCTTTTTGGAGCAGACCTGTGCTTTGCCCGGGTGGAAAAAGTGGGGGTTGATTTAAAGTGTGTGTCCTCTCCCATGCCCGCTGTTTCTGGCATCCCCATGGGCCATCCCGCTTTATTCCCAGAGTGCCGCGTCCCCCGTCGGCTTGGTGACTGTGCACCGTGCTCCCGTCTCCAACCGCGCTTGGGAAGGGAGCTTTAAATGGATGTGTAAAACTTTACTGCTCTTATTGAACTGCTATTGCAGGCAGGGAAGTGAGCGCTGTTAAAAATAAGGAAAGTAAAAGCATCCATGGGGGGCTCCAGGTGACACCAGGGGTTACTGCCCGCTTCTGTAGGGATGTGCTGGGGGGGGTGAAATGCAGATTGGTGCTTGGCAGGGCAGGGAGGGGTAAGAAAAAGTGTAAGGGCTGCTGTAGTAGCAGTTAATGCTTAATCCACCCTGGGAACATGTCTCTTAGAGAAGAAGTGCCAGTTTGATACAGTTGCTGCTCAGAATTGGATGCTTGCAGGCTCAAAATGAAGGAAAAAAAAAAAAAATGCCGCCAAACTTATTGGAAGGTGGAAGTGTGAATTCATGAGTGTTAAACCGGTGGAGCCAGTGCAGCGGTGGGTGCTGGCCCCTTCCCTGCCGCCGCCGTGCCGGAGGAGGGACGGGATGCATCCCGCTGGCCCCGGCACTCTGTTATCTCCGTAAGCAGCGACTCCCAGGGAATGATTAAATCAATTAATTGATTTCCTATAGCTCGTAAGGAAGTCAAATGGCATTTCCATCAACGTGTGATGAGCAAACACCCCACCACGGCCAGGAAGAATGTTAATGGCTCTTTATGCTTTTATTACCCCTTCTCACTCCTAAATCAAAATTCATCCTGAGCCTGGGAGGCAGCAGGTACTTCAGAAAATAAAACTAGCACAGTGGGAACCATAGCAGCCTCTGTAAAAGCTGTTTTTTTCCACTGTTTTATTTGTTTCTCTGGCCTAAACGAGAGAGCAGGGCTCGGTTGAGCTCAGGCAGAGATTAACCAGGGCTCGTCCCATGGCTCTGCCGGTGTCCCCCGGCTCCTGCGGGCTCTGCTTTGGGCTCCTGCCCCGTTCTGCCGCTGCTGGAAGGATCCGGCTGCCAGCCTCGGCGGAGGCTGATGGATTTGTAGGAAAGGGATGATTTATTCACCCCTGGAAACCGAGTGGCAGGATGCCCGGCACTGTTTGGCCAGTATTTTTGGCTGGAGGAGAAACGGTAATCATTTTGGAAATGTTAAATTAGTGAGTTCTGCTGGTTTGGGAGCATAGCTTTTTGGGGCAGCTGTAAATAAGGCTGTGAGCCTGAGCACTGGACGTGCCGATGGTGCTGCCGAGCCTCCCGAAGCCTTCCTCCGGCTGATCTTGGGGTGTGAAAACGCCGGGTTGAATCCTTCCTCTGCCTGAGGGGTTTGGGCTGGTTTCCTTGGAGCATCAGCTTCTAATAATAGGATTTTCCACCCGTCAGCATCGGGGGCCATCAGGAGAACAACTAGTTGAGTTAAATGCTGATGCCCTTGGAGCAATGCCTCTCTTGCAAAGAGCAAGAACCGAAATGAGGGTTGGTGATTTGGGGGGGGGGTTCCTCTGCCATGGGACCGGCATGTGCTGCTCGTTGCCTGGAGATGGGGGTCCTGGCTGCGAACCCGGGGTCCAGCTTTGCCCCGGGAACCTCGGTGTCCTCTGGGCTTTGC
Organism: Alca torda; assembly: GCA_008658365.1. Taxonomy (NCBI): domain Eukaryota; kingdom Metazoa; phylum Chordata; class Aves; order Charadriiformes; family Alcidae; genus Alca; species Alca torda. Next base: position 30,084,292 of record CM018086.1, on the reverse strand, counting down.
TACCCCGGCATCTGCCCTTGAGCCAGCCTTGCGCTGGAGCACTTGTGTTTTAGGAAGCAATTTAAAATCGATGTTAATCTTGTAGTTTGAAAGCCTCGCCTGCAGTGTGAGGTGTTTGGAGCGCTGCGGAACAGTTTAAAATGCAATTTAAAATAGTGCTGGCTGGCAACAGAGGAGCAACTAAAAATACCTTGCTGGTACTTTTTTTCTCTTAGGGAAAAAAAAAAAGTGAAAGGGGGATGGAGAAGGGGGAAAAAAGATGGGGTTAAAAAAAAGGAAATAAATATAAGGTGAACTGCAGCTTGTGCTGGGGTTGGGGGTATTTGCCTCCTCTTCCCCAGCTACCTGCCTCCCCCAGACCATCTCCTGGGGCTGCCGGGGAGAGGAGGAGACGACCAAGCTCGTTTTGCCTGGAGAGTGATGGCTTGTGGCAGGACTTCTGGGACCGTTCCCGTGCCCCACAGGGGACGTCGGATCTCCAGTGTGTGTTTTGGGGGGAAAGGAATATGAAAAGCTTGGGGGGAACAGCCCTGCAGCCTCCCTTGTGGTAACGAAACACTCCTGTCTATGAAGGTAAGTGTCTGTTTGTATTGCTCGGCTTCCTGCCTTTTCTTATTTATATGGAAATAGGGAGCGAACATGTGCTAGGGTGGAGACAGAGAGCTGCAGTCTGCTCTTACAGGTGTTCCGTTTGGGGTAGGGGGGCAAGGGGAGCCGGTTGGGCTGGAGAAGCAGCAGGAGCCCTTTCTGCAGGCTCAGCTCGGGGTCCCGCAGCCGAAGGGCTGCCCCGAGGGAGGGAGTGAGACCCCAGTCCCAGTGGGGTTGGTACGGGGATGCCGGGCTGGCACCTTCCCTCCCTGCTCTGCGAAGCAGCAAACCGAAGGCAGGGCTGGTGGCACCTTGGGTGGAGGCTGAGGTTTCCTCAAGACCTTTCTCTAACCAAACTCCTCCCTGAAGCCTAGTGCAGCATCCTCCCGGGGAGCATCACCCTGCCGAGAGCATCACCTGCCCATGGGATATCGCCCACCTGGGGGACATCACCCTGCCAAGGGCATCACCCTCCCAGGGGATGTCACCGTCCCGAGGGAGGACCTCCTGGGGCACAGGGCTGCGGAAGGAAAGCAGAGGAACGGCTTTAAGCTCATCAAGCTGTTGGCAGCACTGGAGAGCGGAGCTCAAGGATGTGGCTTTGCCATGGCCGTAGGGGTGGTGTGGTCCTTGTGGGAGCAATTTATGGGGCTGAATGGGGTTCCTTCCCATCTGCTGGTGCTGTTTTGGGCAACATGCAAGCCACAGCATAGCTGGGGAACTTCTGCAGCACATCAGTCTCCCCCCCGTGCTGTCTCACCCCTGGGCACCGCCGGTGTATGGAGGGGGGGCGGCTGTAGGAAAGCTGGGGGGGTCTCTTGAGCAGAGCCCTGGGTCAGCTCCTGCCTGGCTGGGTGGTGGCACAGGGCTGGCAGCCCCACGGCGCTGGAGCTGGCCATGCAGGGCGTCACGGGGCCTGATGGGCTCTGCCCGCCCATGGATGCGGTGAGGAGGAGTGAAAACATCCCTGAGGCTGCCCGTTTGCCACTGAGTGCTCAGCAGTGGATGGGAGGATGGAGAAATCCAGGGGGTAGATGATAGCGGGCAGGTGGGACATAATCTACTTTGCCAGCCGGTGACTTAAGGCTGCTTAATTTGGCTGATGACCAGGGAACCACTTGGTTGCCGGCCGTTTCCAGTGGCTCAGCAGCAGATCCGTGGTGCAGCTGGAGCCGTATCGAAGCATCCGCTTCGCTGGCAGCCCCCAAGCTGCTTCCTGGACTCCTCCAGGTGCAAATCACTGCCGCTGGCATCACAGCTCCCTGCCTGCCTCCTTGTGCTTTTTGTGGTGGGGTGCTGGCTGAGCAGGTCTGTATTTTCTCGGTATAAATTAAAATAATAAATTCATAGCGGTTTAATGGCAAATGTGGGTGGGTTTGCTGGAGGCAACAACTGGCTGGGTGCCCGTGCTGGTGAGCGGGTGCCCTCGAGGGGTGCAGCCACCCAGCGGGATCTCGTCCATCGCCGGAGGAGCTTCCCTGCAGGCTGGGCGCCGCACGGATGGGGACGGGAGGTGGCCATCGCTGCCAGCCCGAGCCTGGCCTTGGGCTTTCCTGTTGCCGATTAGTGCTGGGTCTCGGGGCTGTGATTGGAATGGATTATGTGTCAGGGCTAGCCGGAGCCCTTGGCTAGTTGGCTCTTTGGTCTTTTAATCTGCTTGAATCAAAATCAATGGTGAAAGCAAATAGAGGAGCATGGGAGGAGGAGAGGAGCGAAGGGCTGGCGCTTTGCTCCCGCGATGCGGCGGTGGATGCCCTCTGGGAGGATGGGGTCCCCAGGACAGCCCTGGGTACCAGTCACCCAGAGAGCTGGGCGATGAGCTCGGGGTCCAGCTGGTGATCCTCCAGTTTCTTCTCCAATACATCCTTCAAAAGTACGCTGTCCTTTTGAGGGGTTTAAGTAGCCTGGAGTTGTCCTTTAAAGGCGAAAAACAAAGCAAAGCAAATGATACTTTAGATTGAAATTAATTCAGCTGGTATTTTCAATGGACGTAAGTAATATCTTACCATCTCTGAGCAAATTCCCTTCTTGTACCGGAGCGTTCAGCTGTTGCAAGACAGCCAGGCAGGGATATGACTTATGTCTGAGAAGGTGGGGGGGGAATCAACAACAAATCAGCCACGTTATGAACAGCAGAGGTATATTGTGGAATTGCATTTTAAATGTCAGGGGGATGTTTCGGCGCCGTTTACACCGATGCGGGTTGAGGATGTGCCTCAGTCTCCCCCCAGGAGGTGGGTTCTTGTGGCTGCTGGGTTAGGGGGGCTTTTGCTCCTGTTGAAACTGGACCGGTTTTAGGGTGGATGGGCTCTCTGTAAGTGACCAAGGTGAGGTGCCACCTCTGCACCCATGGGGTGGCACCGGGGTCCTGCACCTGCTAGGAGGAAAACACAAGGGATGTGTGGGGCTGGGCGCTGGTGTGCAGCTCGCATACCATTTCCCCTGCGTGTTTCTCTTTCCCCATCTCCTGACCATCATAGAATCATAATTTAGGTTGGAAAAGACCCTTGGGATCATTGAGTCCAACCATCAACCCCACTCTACAAAGTTCTCCGCTACACCATATCCCCCAACACCACATCTAAACGACTCTTAAACACATTCAGGGATGGTGACTCCACCACCTCCCTGGGCAGCCTATTCCAGGGTCTGACCACTCTTTCTGTGAAGAATTTTTTCCTAATGTCCAGCCTAAACCTACCCTGCTGCAGCTTGAACCCATTCCCTCTTGTTCTATCGCTAATTACCTGTGAGAAGAGACCAGCACCAACCTCTCTACAGTGTCCTTTCAAGTAGTTGTAGAGAGTGATGAGGTCTCTCCTCAGCCTCCTCTTCCTCAAACTAAACAGTCGCAGCTCCTTCAATCGCTCATCACGCTGGTGCTCAGCGGCGTGAGACCCCCGGAGCAGGATGGGGCTGAGTGACCCAGGGACATGGAGCTGTCATCTGGGTCCAGCAGATGCACAGGGCAAGGAGCTTTGAATCAGTCCAAGCAGCTAAAGGGAACATGCCTCCAAAATGCAATTTTTTTTCTCCCAAAGCGTTCCAGCTCCTTTGGAAAACCTCAGCCCAAGTGTCCCAGAGCCACACACAAACACGTGTGATGGGGGACATCCCACACGCTAGCGAAGTGCTGGGTTGAACTGGCTCCCAGCATGAGCGATGGTGGGAGGGATGCTCGGGATCCCAAACCACGATGCCTGAGCATGGAAGCTCCATCCCACGTGCTCCTTCCCCCTGTGGCACAGCCTGGGCTTTACCAGTGCCGCTCTGCATCGTCTCCACTGGTCCCAGCCCCACGCCGTGGCCGTGCTGGGGATGCTGCGTGAAATGCCGCTTTCCCAGCTGCTCTCCCGCGCCGTCGCCCCACGGCATCTGGCATCGAACTTGGCTCTCGCGCCCAGGTCTGCACACGCAGCAAACCTCCCCCCCCCCCCCCCCGCCTCCCTCCTGGCTCCTGTTGCTGGAGGTTTCAGTGGCGGGTGATGGCAGGGGGTGGGACACCTGCCCAGGGATGTGTTTGCTCCAAGAAGGTATTTTAAAGATGAGCGTATCATTAGTGAATTCTCCAGGGTTTCCACCCATCCAAATTTGAGCAGATTGGCTGTTGACTATTCCACTGGTTTCGCAGGGAAACTATTTCTTCTTCCTCTAGACATCACCCTTAGGGGATGCTTCCTTTTTTTTTTCCCCTGATTTCATCCAATTACTTAGCTGTAAGCTCTTCTGAAGCACCATAAATAATTCTCCTCCCTCTGCTGTGTTTACCAGCATGTCTCATGAAATCCAGTAAGATATGATTGATTGCAATCATTATTTCCTAGTGCTGCTATGAAAACCTCTGTCAGGTTCGGTGATTGCCTTCAAAGAGTAGCTGCCACTCAGGAAAACTGTCAAAAACCTGTCATACTTTAGCAAACTCCAATTAATCTGTTGAGCAGTTTTACTTATGTTTTCTTTCCCATCATTGCTGATTATCAGGGGTAATTAGAATATTTTTCCTTTGTAATTAGCAGCTTGCTTGCTTTTTTTAAAAAAAAAAAAAAAATGTGTTTTGCAGGACTGTTTGACTGGGTTTTCATGGTGTCAAGTTGGGTTTGGGTTTATCCTGTCTCCCTGCGGTGCTGTTTGCGAGTCTTTTGGGGTTCTTCATCGCTGGCTGAAGGGGAGATGCTGGGGGTACCCAGCACCGGCCAGGCTTATCCCCATCCTCCGAATCCCCACGGATTCCCTTCCGAATCCCCTCCGAATCCCCTTCCAAATCCCCTCCGAATCCCCTGGCACACGCTGCCAGGCAGCCGAGCGTCTGGGTCCCCGCTTCGGGTTAACAAATTAATCCCGGCTCTTGCATTTTTAAAAGAGTCGCTTCAGCACTTTTCCTCCTTTCCCTTGCTTTTAATGAGACGCGCTTTCCAGGAGATGTAATAATCGTTGCCAAAAATGTCAAATCGCTCTTGTTATCCTCCTTAAGCTTCTGGAACAACAACAACAAAAAAAGACCAAGAACAGAAAAAGAGAGAGGTGTTGATGAGGAAAGGCTTCGGCTTCACCTCCAAGAGCCAGGGGATGATGTGCCCCGCGACAGCTCTGCTTTCTGGCAGGGCGCCCGAAAAGATAACCCAGTGAAGGCTGAGATATTTATTTTTTATTATTACTATTTTTACTTAGGATTTGAGGTGGGTTTTTTATTTCTTTTTTTTTTTTTTTTTTATTTCTTTATTGGAGAAGGAGTATCTCTGCTCACTGTTGACAGTAAATCTGGGAGCTTTGCTGTTGAAAAGCATCCTGGAAGCGCTCGAAACCAGCTGGGAAATTGGATGATGGCAGCGACACGAGAGGAAATCTTGGCAAAGCCAGGGGGAGAGCTGGGGGGGCCGGGCTGGCACTGGGGGCTTGGCTGTGGGGCTGGGGGATCCGGGGGCAGGGGGAATGGGAATATCCTCATCCCTCCTTAGCGACTTGGGAGCGGAGCTGGTTTGCGGGGTGGACTTCTGCGGTGAGGACTTGGAGCAGGCATCCGCAGCTGGATTGCCTGGGCTGTGGGTGCCATCTCCACCTCCTGCTCCTGCCTGAGCATGGGGTGATCCCTGGGGAGCTTCGCCTGGGCGCTGGGGACGTGGCACTGAGACCCCTGGGCACCTGCCATGGACATCGTCTCGCTGCTGCCAGCTGGAAGCCTGAGCCCTGCGTAGCTCTGTGCCTCAGTTTCCCTTGTGCCCCTGCCTGGGGCAGGATTACGCTCCTTTAGTGAGGCTGGAGAAGCTCTTGGGACCCATCCTGAGATGAGGGAAAGGGCTTTTGCTAGGTCTGCTCTGCAGGAACGGGCTTTGTGTGTGTGTCTGTGTTTTGATCAGGGGGCAGAGCTGTTTCTCTGCCTGGGCTTCGGGAGTAGCCGTTTACATTTCAAATGAGCTGCACCACTAAACAGGCCGTCGTAATTAAACGAACGCAACCTGGCTCCAGATTGGGGCGACAGACCAGCCCTGAGCGGCAAAGGCAGCAGCGGCTCTCCGTCATCTCTGTTGCCTTCCCAGACATGATCCTTGCATCTTCCCGGTGAACCAGCACGATCTGCACCGCCCCCCTCCCCCCCCACCCCAAACCAGCTGGGATCCAAATCCTTGGGCCAGGAGTACTGCTCCATCCATGGAAATGTGGTCGTTGTGGTTTAAGCCCTTCTGGCCAGCTGTAGGGGTTGTATGGGGTCCTTCTCCAGACCTCCAGACTCTCCCGCTGGCTCAGGAGCGCGCAAGAAGGATTCTCAGTCTCTGTCTCGCTCCAAAACTGAGCTGAAGGTCTAAGCTCCAACCTTCTGGCAGTGCTGGGATGTCAGAGCAGGAGCAAATCCTGAGCAGAAATCCCCATTCAGGGAGCAGTCCTGGAATCCACCCGGGTGGGGGGTGCCGGGAGCTGCGAGCCATGAACACAGCCCAGCCATGGTGGGATTGTTACTGGGGTGGGCTCCGTCCCGGGGGGAAATAACTGATGTGGATTTTCTGACTTAGGCCCGTCTCAGAGCCTTTCTGTTTTTCTTGGCCATGTCTTTGCCCGCTTTGCTCAGCTGTGTTTGGGGAGGCCTCTGTACAAACTGAGCTCCAAGGTCCAAGTTTCCACTTCCGCCCACCCCGTAGCATCTTTTAATTGCGAGTTTATTAGCGCTTCTGCCCTTTAATGGGACAGGCTGTGACTCGTGTCCCACCCAGAGGGTTGGGAGACCTTCCTGGTGGGATGGGCAAAGGTGGCTCCTGCCTTCCCGGACCCATCCAGGGAGATCTGGGGCTGCTCTGGACCTTGGACCACCGATTCCAGCAGAAGTCGCTGACTTCTTGCCATGGGAGTGAGGGAGTGTTTGGGGAAGAGCCGGGTTTCAATCTCCATGAGTAGTGGTGGCGTTTTGTGTTTTTTCGGTTTGTTTTTTTTTTTTTTTTTTTTTTTTGAGGAATTGCTTTTGCTCTCATTTTTTTTTCCCCTTTTGTTAGATAGTGTCAGGAAAAATAATGTGTTGCTGATAATCTCAGCCGAGCGTGGAAGATGGCCCTTGTCGAGGTCTGGCTGGCCTGGTGTCAGCTTCTCGGAGGGGTTAAGCGTTGGCTTGTACCCCGGTGTTCGTGTGCTGACAGCAACAAGCCGATGCGGTGATGTGATGCTCTCATGGTGCCTGGTGGGGGGGCGTGTGGGTGCCAGAGTCCCCGGTTCGGCTGTGATGCCGATGCAACCCATCTCCATCACAGCTGAGAACCCACCCCCGGCAGCTGAGGCTCCACCGCAGCGTCTGGAGCGGGGGATTTACTGGGGGAGCGGGGAGGGAGCTGGGGCTGCATCTCTGCTGTGCCGGGGTGGGGGGATGCACCAGCCCAGCCACTCTCTGGCTTTGCGGCACCCGGTTTTGCATCTGCTTGGAGATGCATGAGATGTCCCGGTAGCCACAGGGGGTGTCCAGCAGCCACTCACCTTCCCAGCGCCGCCCGCCTGGCTCCTGCTGCTCCCTAAATTAAATATGTGCTGCCTCTTGAAAAGCAGATGTGAGTGGAACAGTGGAGATAAGCTAAACGGGAGAAGTTCAGGGGATTATGCGCTGATTAAGTTGTTACGAACGTGAAATGAGCCGCGCTGAGATGAAACAGGAGCTTTATTTTTCTGTTCCCTGGTTTCAGGCTCGGGGCTGCCTGTCCCCAGAGAGCGGATCAAACTGGGAGCCAGCAGCTCCTCGTCCCCCAGCGCTTCCAGCTCAGCAGTGGGTCGGAGCTCTGCAAACCCATAGGAAGCAGAGCATTAAACAGGGCTGGACGTCGTGGGCTTTCCCTGCTGGGGCGGGGGGGTTTGCTGAGATGCAGCGTACAGGCAGCGAGCTATTTCCAGTGCTGGGGCACCCATGCCGTGGCAGATTTGGATAGAAAAGAAATTCTTCCGTGCAACAGGAAAATCCGGTGCTGCTGGGAGGATGTGTTGGGAGAGACAACCTACTTGTCTCCGTTTCCCGTGTTTTTCCTTCAGCATCGCCTGCAGGGTGCTGTCAGAGGCAGGATACTGGGCTAGGTGGGTCTTGGAGGGTGAAAAATGGAAGCGCAAAAAGGAAAGGCTGTTTGAGTAGGGTTTGAGAATGAAGTTGGTTTCCCGTAAGCACTCGGGATGGGCTGGATCGGGTGGACGAGTCAGGAATTTATGCCCGGAGAGGCAAGTGAGGATGCTGGATCCGGGGCTGGCGTAACCGCTGGCTATCGGGAGCTGCAGCAGCCTGGCGGGATTTGGGCACAGACAGGGATTAACCCATGGGGCTGTGGGGCTGTTGGCAGAGCCAGGGAGGGGACAGCGGGGCACCCAGATGGGTGGTGATCCGAGGGCTGGAGCCCCTCTACTGTGAGGACAGGCTGAGAGAGCTGGGGGGGTTCAGCCTGGAGAAGAGAAGGCTCCGGGGAGAATTTAGAGCCCCTTCCAGTCCCTAAAGGGGCTCCAGGAAAGCTGGGGAGGGACTCTGGATCAGGGAGGGGAGCCATAGGACAAGGAGTAACGGTTTTAAACTGGAAGAGGGGAGATGAGATCTCAGGAAGAAATTCTTTGCTGTGAGGGTGGTGAGCCCCTGGCCCAGGTTGCCCAGAGAAGCTGTGGCTGCCCCATCCCTGGAGGTGTTCAAGGCCAGGCTGGATGGGGCTTGGAGCAACCTGGTCTGGTGGGAGGTGTCCCTGCCCAGGGCAGGAGGTGGTACGGGGTGATCTTTAAGGTTCCTTCCAACCCGAACCATTCTATGATTCTATAAACCACAGAGCCCATCAGCAGGGCTGGGGGAACGCAGGAGTGTGGGCAGTTTTGGGGCTGAAGCCGTGGGGAGGGGGATTTCCCCGGTCTGACACGGCAGCGCCCAGCCTGTGACCGTGTCTCGCTTGCTCTTTGTGTGCCTGCAGTGATGGGCGCGCTGGAGTCCCGAGGGGTGCTGCGGCGAATGAGCGACATGCTGGAGATGCTGATGAAGAGGATGGACATCCTGGCCAGGCTGGAGAATAGCACTGACTTCCACAAAGGGGAAGAAGCACGATTCCCTCTGGACAGGTCAGTCGGCCGTGCCGATGCCCCGTGCAGACCCCGCGGAGCGGCGCCGGCCTCGGGGCGGGGGGTTTGCAGGAGCAAAAAAAAAAAAAAATCCCCATGTGCTCTGCAGTGTCGGGCTGAGCCACTGCGTGGGGATGGTGGAGCCCACCGGGACATGGGGCTTGGGCAGATCTTGGTGTTTGCCATTTCTGGAACTCTTTTCTTTTGAGATTTCTGAAATTTTGGCGCTTTCCTGTAGCACCTGTCCCAGCTGCTGGTGGTGCAGTGTGGGAGGGCGTCTCTCCACCGCCGTGCTGTGGTGGAGCTGGAGGTGGGACTGGGCGATGGCTGCAGCAGCACCTGGTGCGTGGGCTGTGCTCCCTCTGCCATTAAATCCCAGAGCGAGCTCAGGCCGGTTTATTTGTGCCCGTATTCCTTGGGTAGCTGTGGAAGTGATTGTTCCTTGAAATCCAGGGCTGATACGTTCAGCCTTGGAGTTGAGCAATGAAATAGGAGCAAACTGTCAGGTCCCAAAACAGTCTCTGCATGGAGCTGCCATCCCGGCTCCCCACGATCCAGCGCATCCCTCCCAGCTCGGAGATGCGGTAGGTGAGATCTATCACCGCCTACTCGAGAGCACAAGAGATGCCATCATGCCTTCCCATTGTGACACGGTGATTTGCTAAAGAGACATTTCCTTTTGCTTTGAGAGCCTTTAAACAGTTATTAATACTAATTTGGCTGTCACGCCAAGGTCTGCAAAAGCGGTGACTGAAGCGACTCGAACGTGGAGGGGCAGAGATGGACAAATGGAGGGGCAGCACTCGGCACAAACTTTGCAATGGGGAAAAGATTCCAGCGTAGGTTTTGCTCGGGCGGAGCCACCGGTGACACGAGAGCGGCGGGTGGCAGGGAGGTGACATGCAGTGGTCATGGTCACCGCTGCCCTGTGCCGTGCCAGCAGGGCCGGAGCGGGAGCTGCGGCGCATCCCGATGGCGTTCCCACCTCTGCCTCTTGCCGCTCGACAGCCAGCGGGGCTTCCTGTGCCTCCGTCCTTCCGCCTTCCTTTCCACTTCTCTCCCTCGCTTTCCTTACGAGACTCTTTTGTGCCTGTAATGGAAAATAGAGTAAGTGAGCCCGTAATTAAAGGCTGTGCAGTGCCATGCTGCGTGCACGCGTGAATTAGAGCTGCACAGGCAGCCTCGGAGTGCGTGGTCTTGCCTTTTAAGTAACATGATTTCCACTGCTGAAAAAAATGTAATTTACCTGGGTAATGGCAGGTGGTGGGGATTTTGTCGTTATGAGGCTGGCTGGTCCCCAAGCATGCGAGGAGGACAACAGTAATCCCAGAGAGGAACAGACAGGACTATTTGCAGCCAGTGACTGGAAGGCGCTCGCTCACGTTTGATGATTTTCTTGGCCGATCTCCTGTTAAAAGAACCAGTAATTTCAGGTGGTGGTAATTTCTGTACGCCAGCAGCCACGAGATAAACTTAAAAGCATTTCTGTGAACTGGCAGCAATCGCTGCAGATGGGGATCTCGCGTTTGGGGTCTGCCGTGTGGCTGGTGGCACTGGGGCCATCGCTTGGAGAGACCCGAGGGGATGGGAGCTGATGGACCCAGCACATCAAAACAGCCTCGGGTTTTGTGTATGTGCTGAGATGGGCTTCAGTGGTTGAGATTACAGAATTTCCAGGAATAGAAAATCAGGGACAAGTAGTTTTTATCACCTTTTGTTCCATGTAAATTACCCCTTAAGTGCATTCAAGTCCTGTCACTTGATCCTGCATCAAAACTGATCTGTGTCTTCTCCTGGCCTCTGAAGATCAGGTTTTGGTCATGGGGCAGAGCATCTCCAGATGGAGCACCCATCGTGGAGGGGTCTCTTGTGGGTGGATTTTCCCTGTGCCGGTCTGCAACGAAGCACTGGCAGCGTTTGCAAACACCTGTGAAGCGTTTGCGGAGCGCTCCCCTCGCTCCCTGCAGCCGCCAGCTTCGGCTGAGCTCCGTGGTCAGAGGAGATATTGGAAATCACAGCTGTGCAGGGTCTCAACAGGTTTGAGCAGCTCCATCTCTGCTGCCAGGCGTGCTCCCTCATCCGTAGGGACCTTTCTTGGCGTGTCCCGGTCCCTGCCCTCCTTTGTGGGGTGCACGGGGCAGCTAGAAGGGTGCAGAGCCAATGCTCCCTGTCTGCTGCTCTGCTCCGAGCAGAGCCCAGCTCCGGGCTCACCCGGCTGCTCGGATGGATGCTCTCCAGATCTGTGTGGAGCATCCCAATGGGAATCTAATAGCAGCTGGTGCGAAACCTGGGCTGAGACCCCACGGACCTGGGGAGAGGTGTGCTCGGGTCTCCATCCCTTGAGGGGGTAACTGGCTGCAGCCCCTGGGGACCCCCTGTGCCGGGGGGAAACGAACATCACCAACCGCACCGGGACAGAGCGGTGTCTCCTGACCCCAGATCAGCCCTGTGGCCGTGGAGACGCCCTGGTCTTGTTCGTTATTAGGATGCTGGGACTCCACCAAGGGCTTGTTTCCATTTTCCCTCCCTTTCTCTGTCTCTTTGATCACCAGTGACCGACTTGAAGTTGTCAGCGAGAGATAATACAGTTAAAGGGTGCTAATTTCAAAGGGATTTTATTCCTTAAAGCGTCTCTGGTTAGCACAGCGGTCGCCTTCGTGTCCTTCCCTGCTCAGCAAAGCCACGAGCGCGGGCTTGTGATTCCACCTGCGCAAAAGTGGATTAATTCCTGGTTTTACAAAGCGCTCTCCTGCTTAACGCTGGATCTCCGATGAAATTGGGAGAGCTCGCGTTTGCGGAGCCCAAATGAAGAGGTGAAGGCTTCAGTGGGCTTTATGGAATAGCCCCGTAATTAATCGCTCACAGCCCCTGTGAGCATTGTCCTCCTCCAGCACCGCTTGGGCAGGGATGGCTTTTCCCCTTGGAAAGTGCAATGGGGAATTTAAATAAATAGGGTGTAATTAATGACCTGCCTTGGAAAGCCTCCCAGCTTTACGTGGCTGGAAGTCGCTCCAAGATCTTTCTTGCTCCATAGGTGCTGTCTGATTGAACACTCTATAGGTGCCTCTATGTGTAGCCCACCAGCCCCTGGCAATGCTTTAGATACAACTCTTGGAAGACCCAAACGTCCAATATCCTCCTTACAAGAGCCGCCCAGGGGTTTTGCGGGATGTCACACTGGGGTAAGGGGACACAGGTTGGATTCCTTTCTCCAGCCCTCCCCGGCTCCCCCCTGCCCTCCCTGGGAAGGTGAAGGATGGGTTCCCTAATGAGGGCGAGCAACCTGCCAGTCAACTGCAGAAAAATCAATACCGCTGTTAATTGAATGCAACCCTCGTAAATCATCCGAGGGGAAGGAAATTAGAAGTACTTACGGAAGCCTCCTGGAGAGCTATTTACTGGGCAAGGGAAATATTAGTTTGCAGTGGAAGTGTTGGTCAGCCGATGGAAAGCACTTGGGAGGGAGGGGGTCTGAAGTGGCTGACTCAAGCTGGCACCGTCACCTGACAGCGTTGGGGCTCGGAGAAGCCCTTTCCCAGGGGCCAGGTTGCCCCCGACCTGCCCCGTGTCCCCAGGGGAGGTGGCAGCGGGGAATACTGAGGTCTGCAGCTCCACCATCTCCGGTCATCCCTCTCCCCCACATAGCGGTTAGCCTGCAAAGGGTGTTATTTGCTAACGACTGATTAATCTTCAAGCTTAATTACTGCCAAGGCTCAGTTAATTTCCACACACTTTAAGTATTTGTTCTTGTAATCATTACATGACTCCATATTCCCCCAGTAATTAAAAGTCTCACAATATGACACTAAATGGGTGATGTTCCTGCATCCTGCCAGCTTGGCTCTATTAATTCCTGAATTGTCGCTGTTGATAAGCTGGCTTAAGAGGAATCACTGCCAGATGCTGCGGTTCCCTGCTATCCAGGTGAGCCCAGAGCGGTGTTTGACCCCTCCACGCATCCTCTCCCCATCTCCTCGGCGTGCTGGGGGGCTCAGCGAGGGCATCTGCAAGGTCAGGCTGGTGCTACGTGGTGTGGAAGCTGTCCAGAGCCAGCAGAATCATAGAATCATAGAATTGTCAGGGTTGGAAGGGACCTTGAAGATCACCCAGTGCCACCCCCTGCCCTGGGCAGGGACACCTCCCACCAGACCAGGTTGCTCAGAGTCCCGTCCAGCCTGGCCTTGAACACCTCCAGGGATGGGGCAGCCACAGCTTCTCTGGGCAACCTGTTCCAGTGTCTCACCACCCACATGGTGAAGAACTTCTTCCTAACGTCCAATCTGAATTGTCCCATCTCTAGTTTTAATCCATTCCCTCTAGTCCTACCATTACCCGACATCCTAAAAAGTCCCTCACCAGCTTTCTTGTAGGCCCCCTTAAGATACTGGTAGGCCACCATAAGGTCTCCTCGGAGCCTTCTTTTCTCCAGACCGAGCAACCCAGCTCTCTCAGTCTGTCTTCACAGGAGAGGTGCTCCAGCCCTCTGATCATCCTCGTGGCCCTTCTCTGGACACGCTCCAGAGCTCCAAAGGAAGCCGTGGGGAAGGTAAGACCCATCCTATGACCCAGCCCAGCTTTGCTGGGTGATTGTTTCGCCGAGTGGGGCTCAGCCTGGGAGCAGCATCAGGGATGCAGCTGGCAGGGGACCCCAGCAGCCAGTGCCGCAGGAGCCTTCCTCCCCGGTGCTCTCCTTCCTCACAGGTCCCGCAAGTTGTTTCATCCCGGCAGAAGCAGCAAGCTGTTTCTGCCAGCTGTCAGGACATCTCCAGCCAAGGCCTGGATGCTTTTGGCGTTAGATTAGAGGGGAAGGGCACAACGCAGGGGGTCTCGGAGGACCCCTCGCTTCTGGGGTCCCCGTCAGGGTCAGGGGAGGAGATGCACAGGGAAATTCATGCCTGGCAGCTGGGAGAAATTGCTTTTCCCTCTGAAGCAGAGCAGAGAGGTGGCTGTGTACCACTATCCATGTGCCCCCAGCTTGCTCGAGGGGCTCTGGGCTCATTGGGAGGGTGATGGGCTGGGGTACAGGTGCCCACGTGTGCCCAGGTCACTCACACCCTCCCCTCCTGCCCCCAGGCTCGTACCTCCCCCAGCTCAATTGTGCTGAACCTTAATTCTGTGACTGGCTTTGATTGCTGTTTATTTTGTGCCTTTCCAGCCCGAAACATTGATGCGCCGGGGGCCGCTTTATCGCGGGGCTTTGCAAAGGAGGCTTCTCAGTGCATTAACGCGTGGAGGCAAAGTGCTGTCGGTGGCGGGTTCTGCGCCGCGGTTGGGTGTGTTGTCTCGGGCGGTTTGCACAGGGAGAGCCCTCGGTACCCGGAACCCAGGGCTTTGGGAGGGCTGGTGATGGTGCTGCGGGGTGAGGAGCAGTGTGGCACCAGGGTACCTTTAGGGCTGTGATTTACCCTACGAGGAAAATCAGATCCCATTAATCCTCCATCCCTGATTTGGGAGCAGCTGGGAGCAAGCAGCCCCCTCCGGAGGGGCTTCCCCGCTAGTGGAGGGGGAATGGGCACTATGGGGAGGGGTGTCTTTGGAGGCTGCAGTGCTGATGGTGGACAGACAGGCTGCCAAAATAACCCAAAACAAAGTGGAGCGTGCCCACGGAACGCCCAGCTGGCAAAGAATGCGAGGCTGAGGGCTGTAGGAAAGCACAGGCTCGGGAGAGCGGCTTGTCCACGGGATCCCCTGCCCCGGGGATCGTGGTCAAAACTGGGTATTTTTGGTGTAGTTTTTTGGCAGGTCCCTCTTAGTGGAGACTGCCGAGGCTGGCGATGTCTCTGTGCCTTACCGAAGGCGGTTTCTCACAGCCGGCATCAGGCCACTCAAGCACATGGGCCAATAGATCTGATTTATGCCCCAATCAAGTGAAGATTAACATATATCAAAGTGACCGATCCCGTAACCCACCTGTCTGTGACCCTTTGTGTTCACATAAATACAACCCGCTGCTGCCGGGGCGTATGGCCGGGCTCAGGGCTGCTCTGGGAGCCAGGGGGGAAGCAAAGGTTTGGGCTTCTGGTTTTGGCATCATGGAAGGATGCCAAAGAGCCTGGGAAGGAGCTCAGAGCGCTTTATGGCATGCATAAAGTACTTTCATCTCGGTTATACTTTGCTGGCCTACATTGGCAAGGTACTGGCTTTGATTGGGAAGTTGGTTTTCATCTTTTTTTTTTTTTTTTCATGAAATTTGTTGCCGGCTCGCTAAAATGGCAGCATCCTCCCCAGGCTCAGGGTCTGGTCCTCTAAGTGCATTTGCATGAGAAACGTCACCTACAGTGAATGGAAATTAAAATAAATGGAAGTACTTCAGTGAGTAAAATGCTCCGGTATTTATTACGCGATTTATGACGTACCTTGGAGGAGTTCAGGCAGGGCTCTGCTTGTGCATCATCCGATATTTGCTTCGGATGAGTTTCCAAGGAACGTTCCCATCCCAAAACACATCCGCTGGGATATTTGCCCAGCATGAATTCCCAACAAGCGCAAACACGGCCAGGGCGAACTCGGGTCTTTATTCAGGTGTTCCTGGAGGGGAGACTGAGCTGTTTGTCTCAGCCCTGAGGTGTAATGGAAAAGATTGCAGCGTACGGAGATACCAGAAATTGTATTGGAAGCGTACGCTATTGTGGCGTTTTAAAAATATTTTTATTTATTTTAAAATTTTTATCCAGCTGACTGGCAGGAGCTGCCTGTGAAGCATAAACCCACCCATAAAATTTCTGCCAAGCTGATAGCAACCAGGGCTTCGGGTTTTTGCTCTGCTCCCTGGGGGCCTGAGCCTTTCCCAAGCGGAGCAGGGCACGGGACCCCCCCTGTGCTCCCCATCTCAGCACTCCGTGTGCCACCCCCTCACCGCACAGGCCCCCGCCTCAAACCAAGCCAAGGGTGTTTATCCAAGCTTAGGGTAATAGCTGCAGCACCGGAGTTACAAGGATTAAACCCAGGATTACAAGTCAAATAAACACAAAACAGGCAGCTGAGCAGGGTGCTCGCCCAGCCACCGCTGCCTCTCCCGGTCAATCCCATTGGGAGCATTGGTGTCAGGGGACCATGACCCAAATTTTAGGGAGAGCATCAGCCACCTGGTAACCCATTCACGTCCTTGCTCTCTGCCCTGTGGGCAGCCCTGGCTTCTGGCATTTTGGGTGCAAGCCACCTCGGAGAGGATGCAGAGATGCGCATAAGGGCACAGATCCCCCCAAAAAGTTTTGCCTCCAGCATCGATGAGGTTTTCTTGGATCCTCTTACTCCAGAGGAGCAAAGCTCTTAATTGCTCCATCTTCTTGGAGATTTAAATCACCTTTATTCAGTTATGCAGCACTTGGAGGAGGGCTTTTCCCTACATCCCTGGGGAACCCTTGGTTTTCTTCAGCTTGTTCCCCACCAGCTTTTGGGCAACTCCAAGCTCATCCCACTGGGAGGGAGGGAGGGATGGATGGATAGAATCATAGAATTGTCAGGGTTGGAAGGGACCTTAAAGATCATCTAGTTCCAACCCCCCTGCCATGGGCAGGGACACCTCCCACTAGATCAGGTTGCTCAGAGCCCCGCCCAGCCTGGCCTTAAAAACTTCCAGGGATGGGGCTTCCACCACCTCTCTGGGCAACCTGTTCCAGTGTCTCACCACCCTCATGGTGAAGAACTTCTTCCTAACGTCCAGTCTGAATCGTCCCATCTCTAGTTTTAATCCATTCCCTCTAGTCCTACCATTACCCAACATCCTAAAAAGTCCCTCACCAGCTTTCTTGTAGGTCCCCTTGAGATACTGGTAGGCCACTATAAGGTCTCCTCGGAGCCTTCTTTTCTCCAGACCGAACAACCCAACTCTCTCAGTCTGTCCTCATAGGAGAGGTGCTCCAGCCCTCTGATCATCCTTGTGGCCCTTCTCTGGACATGTTCCATAATGTCCATATCTTTCTTGTAGCAGGGGCTCCAGAACTGGATGCAATACTCCAGGTGGGGTCTCACCAGAGTGGAGTAGAGGGGGAGAATCACCTCCCTCGACCTGCTGGCCACGCTTTTCCCGATGCAGCCCAGGATACGATTGGCTTTCTGGGCTGCTAGTGCACACTGACGGCTCATGTTGAGCCTCTCGTCCACCAGCACCCCCAAGTCCTTTTCTTCAGGGCTGCTCTCAAGCCAGTCACTGCCCAGCCTATATCGGTACTTGGGATTGCCCCGACCCAGATGGAGGACCTTGCACTTGGTCTTGTTGAACTTCATGAGGTTGGCATGGGCCTACCTCTCCAGCCTGTCGAGGTCCCTCTGGATGGCATCCCTTCCCTCCAGCGTGTCAGCTGCCCCACACAGGTGGGGAGAGGAGCCCAAGCCTGCAGGGTGACCAGCTGGAGATGCCCTAGGGGTTCATTTCTCCAGGAGATACCCCAGCTGTTTTAACGGGCAGCTCCTCAAATGCTGCAGCAGGAGCCAGGAGGACGGGAAAGGCCCTTTTCCCATTGCCAGGAAGGGTTATCCACCAGTGCTGCCTCCGGGATTTCAGCTCCGTGTGCTGTAGAGCGAGGCTGTGGTGGGGCTGGATGTTGCGGGGTGATTGGTGTGATTCCTGGAGCAGGGAAACTGCGAGAGCCCAGCACCATTCCTGGGCACCTTCCCGGCTGCTTTCAGCTCTGCCTTGGGTCTTTGGGCAAAAAAACCCAAAAAATCGATCTTTAAAGATGCAAACGGCAGCACAGACATCGTAATGAGCAAGTTGAAATCCTCTGGTAAACTGCTCTGTGCAAATGTTGCATTTGTTGATGTATTATCTTCAAAATATCTGCTTTTCTCCATCTGTATTGTCTTCCCAAAGTCACTGCTTTCACCAGTTAATAGCAAGAAATATCGGATGAGCAAGCAAATACGTTTAGGGCTTGTATTATGAAGACAACACACAAACAGAAAGAGATTCATCTTTTCATAATGCCACTTTTAGAAAAGGCAATAAAAATACAGTGCCTTGTAAAGGGATAAGCAGGCTGAATCTGAGCTGCTGCTGCGGGGTTGGGGACAAGAGACGAAGTGAAGGGACCCAAATTAATGCATAAAAAAGTAAAGGAAAGCTCAGCCTCCGGCGATATTATATGGCAAATGATCCGCCAGTGGGGAAAGATACATCTTAATAGCAGTTTTTGAAATGAGATGAATACTGTATACAGTGCATTATAAGGCACAGTGTGATCTGAATCTTAATCAACATGGGGAAATATAAATCTGAAAATAATAAAGACGAAATCAATATTGATGGTTAGAAGTAAAAGTACTGTATTTGCTGTAGTAAACGGTTTTAAGGTCCCAGGGAAAAATTTGTGCTAGAAAACCCGTAGTAATTTACTGTAGTTTCAATAGCTGACACAGCCCCAGCACATTTTGGTGGCATTTATATTGTCGCCATAGAAAAATTTAAAAAGCAACAAGGAATAAAAAAAAAAGCAGCCCGTTGCTGCTCGCGGCACAGCGGTAGTGCTGGAAATGAGTTCTTCTTTCCGGAGACCGAGCTGGAATCGCAGCTCCGATGGGGACAGGCGGTGGGATATTCCCCTTCTACTTTGCTGTCACTGAGCACAATAAGCCACTTACCTTATAATTCCCAATGTCCCTAGTTACTAAGAATAAGGCATCAGATTCTGATGAGCTACAGAAAACCTTTTTGCGTTTGAGGTTTTGCTTTAAATGTCTTATTTTCTCGTCCTCTGCCCAGGTGGCAAATCACTGTAATGATAGGTGATGTAACTTGTGCTTAACCTCCTTGTCGTCTCTTTAATATGTTAAATGAAATTTGTTGCTCAAGTGATGGACTTGTTGCCCAGCAGATAAAAACACCGAGGCTGACTCGGTGCCGCCCGTGTTAGAGCTAACGCTGGGGCCCATCAGAGCTCCTGACATGGGGGAACGGCTGTGTACCCCGAGCATCAAACCCCTCTCTCAAAGGCATGGGGATTTGGAGAAAACTAGTGTGACCAGTAAGGGTGATGAGATGGTGGGAGGTGGTAGCCTGGTCTCTTGTCTTGGAGGGATGTTTTCTACCGTTTTTCCATCTTCTTAATACATGCCAAGAGCCACGGTGGACATTTTTTGTCTGCATTTTGGGGAAAGCCTCGTGGAGCCCATGCGACACAGCTGCCTTGTTTGCGAGAATTAGAAGTGCTGTCTGAGCGTGACCATCACACGTTTTCCATCAAAGGGCTTCGAGTTGAGATCTTTGTGTTTGGGGAGCAGCTGTAGCTTCCAAGAGCTGGGCAAGCTGGCATGGGTTCCATCACCCAGTGGAAGCCGCTGCTGTGGCCGGAGCTCTGGCAGGACTTAGGCTGAGCCTGGAAGAAAGCCATTTGTTTAGGATAATGATCCTGATTTTTGTTTGAACGTGTTTGTGGGTGAGCAGTGCTGAGCCCTGGCGGAGCTGAGGTCTGGAGGTCATCAGAGAGGAGATGGGGACCGAGGCTGCTCTTGACTTTTGGGTTTCACCTAATTACTTGGGTGTCTAGGAGCGAGTTGAGACCCAAGTGAGAATTGGGATAGCTTCTGGGAGGAGGCAGCAGTTGGATGGTGGGCTCAGCTTCTGGGAGGAAGCAGCAGTTGGGTGGTGGGCTCAGCTTCTGGGAGGAGGCAGCAGTTGGATGGTGGGCTCAGCTTCTGGGAGGAGGCAGCAGTTGGGTGGTGGGCTCAGCTTCTGGGAGGAGGCAGCAGTTGGATGGTGGGCTCAGCTTCTGGGAGGAGGCAGCAGTTGGATGGTGGGCTCACCTAGGCTCTCTGAAGCACAGGAACAGGGTTGTCATGTCTGTGCTCATCCTCTCTCCTTGCCATGAGTGATGGAGCAACCTGAGGAGCATCTCCACCAAGCCAATGTCCCTCTCCTGCTGTTGGAGCAGGAGATTGGGTTCACTGGCTTTAAATTCACTGCATCCTTGGGATGTTTGCTCCTCAACTGCCCATCCCAGCTTTCCCTGCTTATGGAGCACCTGTGCATCACCCACCTGGTCTGACGGCTGCTTACCGGTGGAAAAAAGGGTTGCAGAAATGGGGGGTTTCGCAAGCTTTTCAGGGCTGGCAGAACTCTGCAGCCGCCAGCCTGGGAAGATTTTATCTCCTCGGAGCCATGCTGACAGGCAGAGCTTATCGCAGGTCATTTTTGTGCCCATATTTTACTGGGGCCTCGTGAGCAGCCTCCCTGCTGCCGCGGTTACAGCAGCTGGCAGGATACCTGGGGTTTATTCTCTGCAAAGGTTGGAAGTTACTCGGGGGCAATGGTGTCCTCTGCATATAATTATTATTTCTTAAAAGCCTAAGATATGTGGCTCCCTGTGGAGATACGCAGGCTGAATATTGATGGTCATAAACCACGCCGGAAGGAAAAATGTGGGCTGCTCGCTGCTGGCGAATGGACTTTAAATCAACAACTGAAGCAGTATCGGTTCATAAAACTAGGATTTTTTTAGCCTTGAGGACAGAGGTACTTTAAATCCCAGCCTTCAGGTTCACTGATCTGCTGGAGAACGAACATAAAACTTCACCAGGAAGGGCCTGACATCAGCACATATTTTTTGTGCCAAGAGTACTCAAGGTAGCCCTTTTGGTTTTTTGCTCGCTGCTTATGACATTTCCTTGTATTATAATGATCTCGGCGGCGGCAGCAGGAGGAAAAAACTTACGGCCCAGGTGCTGCAGAAGGGGAAATGATTTCCTGCGATAACCGCGCTTCGTCGGGACGGGGTGGTTGTTTGCGGTGGGAATGGCAGGCGAGGCGTTGGAGGTGGAGAGCTCGCTCCTTGTCAAGCCTGGCAGGGCACCGCTGCTGATGGATCGAGTTCTCTTGCCCTTTGATATATTTCGCCAGGTTTTAATTGACACCCGGCCTCTTTACAGTGCTCTCTCGCTCCGTCTACACAACGTTTTAAGTAGATGAGTTTAATGGTGCTGTTCACCCAGGGCGCTATTGATGGCGAGTTTAATTCAATCGACAGCATGGGCGGCTATTCAAATGGGTGGAATCTGATCCGGAGCCTTGGTTGGGAGGAGGGGGGCTGGGGCTGCGATACCCAGCTCAACCCCGGCTCCTGCCGTGCTGCCGACGCTCGCCCCGGCACCCTGGCCCCAAATTTAGGCTGGATGGGCTGGCTCAGGCCATCCACGTGTCCCGCGTGTCTTGCATCTCTCTGCGGTCCGCTCCAGACCCACGACCTGCCTCAGCCCTCCTCCAGTTTTGCCTTCCTTTCTCTTCGTTTTTGGGTTTTTTCCTCCCTTTTTTTCCCAGCACGGCTTCCTGCGTGCACCGCGAGGCCAATAATCACAGCAGAGGGTTTTCAAACATAGCACGTCGGAAATCAGGAAAAGAATTTTTTTCCAGCCTATTTAATATTTCCCCCTGTAAAATGCCCAGATGTAGCCGCGTTTATCAGCACACTGCGAAAAATGGCAGAATACTGA
The DNA here is from genome assembly GCA_008658365.1 of Alca torda. Taxonomy (NCBI): domain Eukaryota; kingdom Metazoa; phylum Chordata; class Aves; order Charadriiformes; family Alcidae; genus Alca; species Alca torda. The sequence continues at coordinate 30,062,737 of CM018086.1, read as the reverse complement.
TTTACAGAGGTTTTTCATCAAACCTCTTTGCTTGGTACACACTGAACCAGGCATTCCCATGTTTGTTGCATCCTGGAGCTGAATTCAACCTGCTGGCAGCTTCCAAGGGTGACAAGTTTGCTGGAAGCACCCCTGGTTGTCACCCTTGGGTGAGGCATCAAGTTTCCAGGGTCCATTTGGTTTTTTTTCCCCAGGTTCCAGCCAGCAGCCGGGTTGATGGAGAGGATCCAAGCTATAGCTCAAAACGTCTCAGACATCGCCAAAAAAGTAGATCAGATTCTCCGGAACAGCCTCCTGAACGGGAAAGGTGAGTGTCCCCGGGCGTCCCCATGCTCCAGACCTCCTATGCAGTTGCAATAGGGAGATGCACCCAAGCCTCCCAGGAAAAATTTGGTAAAAATGCAGGGGAATGGACACCAATGTGAGGTTACCCAACTCACTCCTGCCTGCAGGACTAAGCGGGACACCTGAAGCTCTTCGGCAGAGCTCCTAGGGCTGTTGTGTCCAACTCTGTGTGGACACAGCACGTGGTTACACCATCGCTTTGAGGGAGAGGAGGTCCTCAGTGCAGTCTGAGCCTTCTTGGAGGTTTCCAGGACTCTCCCCTTGCTATTACAGCCACGAAGTCTGGAAAAGGAGACTGCACAGGGAACTGCCCTCCGTGGTCTCTGACAGCAATAATGTTCTCCTAAAAGCGTTGCCTCACTTGGCCCAGGAGGACTTGGGAGTGGGGGGAATCAATCTGCAGAGGAGCAAGACCTGGGAAACTCGTGCCTGCAAGGGGCAGGAACGGTGACAGATCTGAATTGCTGTCAGAAATAAACCCCACAGAATTAAAGACGAGGAGCAGCGCCAGCGCAAACACCTGGATAGAAAAACGTGGCGGTTTGGATCCAAAGCCCAGGGGCTGGGATTCAGCGCGAGGAGAGACGTTCCCATCCCACCCCGGCAGTGTTGGGAGAGCAGCTGGGCTCTCCAAATGTTTCTCCTCATGGCTGCCTGTTTCCCAAGGTTTGGGCTGGCATCGCCAAGTAGAAGATGCTTCCGTTGCCTCTTCCACCTCATGCTTTTTTTGATACAGGCAAAGGAGGGCTTATAGGAGGGGTGGTGTCTTTTATTAAACCAACCACAGAGGGGAAAAAAGGTCCTGTTACTGTTTTTTAGCCACTTTTGTGCCTTATTCTGGAGCCAGCCCCGGGGGTTGAGTCTTCTCTTGGCAGCTCAGCAGGACAATTTTTATTGCATTTTTACAGCGTAAAAGCTGTCAAGTGCTTCCCAGATACTGCAGCCTGCTTGCGGGTGGTTAACAGGAGCATGGATAGGTGGGACCTGGGCTCTGGAGCAGGCTGAGAGCAGCAGGGAGGTGCTATAAAGAGCCCTGCTGGGATTTAGGAAAGGGGAACATGCTCTCGGCATTGAAGCGCAGCTGGGGAGCGTCCTCTGTTTCCTCCCTGACCTTGGGGAAGATGCTTCACGTCTTGGTGTCCTGCTCCATCAAGTGGGATGGGGCTATCTGCCGGCCTGGCTGCGGTGCCGATGAAGGTGCTTGGGGGCTGGCAGCCCCATCCCATCCCATCCCATCCCATCCCATCCCATCCCATCCCATCCCATCCCATCCCATCCCATCCCTTCCCCTCCCCTCCCATCCCCTCCCAGCATTTCTAGCTGCTCCACTGGCACGTCCCAGCTCTCCCCATGCCCAAATTGTCGTTCTGCAGTGGTGGAAGGCAGGAGGGACCAGTGCGAGGTGCCCAGGGACCCCAAATACCCTGACTGCGCTGGCAAAGTGGAGGTGAGTCGGGGTTCCCTGTCTGGGAGAGGGTCTCGACCTGGGGTGGAAGCTGCTGGGAAGGACACAAAGCAACAACCCCGGGGGTTAAACTGGGAAAGGCAGTGGAAAGAGGGGATGCTTTCCAGAATAAAACTGTTTGCTTTAAAATGGGAAAGGTGCATCCCGTTGCAGATGTGGAAAGCAGAGGGAGAAAGCACAAGGGACGTGTGTCCGACCTCCTCTGGGAGCCTTTGCTATACAAACATAACTGTTTTCCTCCAATAATCATAGAATTATAGAATGGTTCGGGTTGGAAGGGACCTTAAAGCCCATCCAGTGCCACCCCCTGCCCTGGGCAGGGACACCTCCCACCAGACCAGGTTGCTCCAAGCCCCATCCAGCCTGGCCTTGAACACCTCCAGGGATGGGGCAGCCACAGCTTCTCTGGGCAACCTGGGCCAGGGGCTCACCACCCTCACGGGAAATAATTTCTTCCTAATATCTAATCTAAATCTCCCCTCTTCCAGTTTGAGGCATATACCTTTGGTTTTAGCTGTACGAAGGACAGAAGCCACGGTACCCAGAGGTGTGCAGGCAGCAGGAGAATCATCTCAGTGAGAGCAGCTCTGCCTGCAGCCCTCCCTGCCGGTGCTTTCTGTGTTTAATGACAGAAGCACGGTGAGGGGGAAGGCACTGTCACATCAGCTTCAAACATCTCTGGAGCGTGAGCTGGTGTCTGGGGAATAATCTCAGCGTTGCACAGAAGAGCATCTCGTTAAGGTGGCCAGGACCTCCGTCTCAAATAGGATGTCCTGCCTGACCCAGCCTGCTCTTTACACCTGAATGCAGCCTGGCATTTGGCCCGGAGCATGATTGCTTTGTCAGAGAGCATATTTACATGAACTAATTAAAAGCGTCTCCCTCTCCCCTCCCCTTCCCAGCCTCCTGCTTCAAGTTCAGGCTTCTGTAGGGCCGAGTCTCCCTGAAAAGATGTTGAAGGGTATATTAAAATGATACCGGGGCGGGGTGGGGGGGAGTGCTGTATTTTCCTGTTCCCCTGGTGCTAGGCTTCCTTTACTTCCATGATTTGAGTAAATTCGGAATGTAATTTAATTGTGGAAGGCTGTAATTCGATCTCCCGTCCGGGTGATTGCTGCGTTTTACATATCGGGCGCAGCGACCTGTCTCCCGAGTAGATTTGTTTTTATAGTTGAATTAAGGAAGAGGCTGGCGAGAGCCCATGGGGAGGAGGGGGGTGATAAATCGGTGCTGCGGTCGCTGGTTATTCTCCTGCGTGTGTGAAATCGTCCTCGGGGACCGCCGGTGGATCTGTGCCCTGGCCCCGCTGCGCCCGGGGCGATGAGCTCAGCAGCTCAGCTCGCTCCCCGGCAAAGCTACGGAGAAGAAAACCCTGGAGTGAGAATTCTCCTAACGACTGTGCCCCCCGGGGAAGGCATGTGTCGGCGCTGGGGACCCTGGTGCTAGAAACCCAGGGAGCCCCCAGCAAACCCTCCGGGCTCTTCCTCTGCCCCGCGTGCCCTCTCGTTATGTTTTGAGAAAACCCCTAACAATTTATTGTCTTTTAGACAATTATTCTGTCACCCAGTGACCCCTCCCCACCCGGAAAGGGGAATCTGGGAAAGCAAGGAAACACAAGGGTTGAAATAGAAATAGATTTAATAGGATAAGACTAAATAATTAACAATAATGCTAAAGAACCAGTATTAATCCCGATACTAATATAAGATATAAAAGAATTATACTCAGCCAATTCTATCAGCAGGAAGCTGTGCACTCCCAGCAGGGGACAGTAAATGAGTAAAAGTTGGACACTGTGGCTTTGGGAGGAAGGGGTGGGCTCAGGGGTCCGGCACCAGGACAAGGAGTTTCTCTGGACTGCCACCATCAAGGGAGAGAGAAACTACACTGCAAGCTTCCTAATTTATATAGAATGTGACATTCATGGGATGAAATAATCCTGTTGGTCAAATGCCCAGGCCTCTCTCCTCCTCATCCCTGCCCCTGGTGAGCTTGAAAACACTGAGACCTTGAATCCCACATAGCCTAGCTGGCTATAAAGGAAATATTTTCACAAATTCAGGCACTGGAGTCTTCCAAAAGTGGAGTTTAGAAGAGAAACTAGTCCTGTGTTGCTCAACCCAGGACAGCCCTGGAGGCACTGGGCAGGTGAACATCAGCATCAGTGCTGGGTACACTGGTTTGCAGCCCTTCGTCCACCCTCTGCCCTCTATTTCTAGCTCCCAGCTAGAGAATGATGGAGAATAGAGGTTGCCTGCAGCAGGGGTAGCTTGTGGGGCTGCCACATCCCTTCCCGGCTGGAGGATGAGCCCCACATGTTTCTTTGCCCCCCTCGCAGTGGATGAGGGCCAGGTGGACCTCCGACCCCTGCTATGCGTTCTTTGGCGTGGACGGCACCGAGTGCTCATTCCTCATCTACCTCAGCGAAGTCGAGTGGTTCTGCCCTCCCCTGCCCTGGCGAAACCGGACGGCGGCTTTGCCTTCCCCCCCGCCGCTGCCCCGGCTGCAGGTAAGGTGGGGACAGCCTGTGTCCCGACGGTCCTGGCGGGGTGTTTGAGGGGCGACGGTGGCTTCAAGGCTCTGGAAATCCATGTTCCTAGAGCCGGCATTGTCAGCAGGGCCACGAATCACAGAATGGTTTGGGTTGGAAGGGACCATTAAAGGCCATCCAGTCCAACCCCCCCATGGCAGGGGCATCTTCAACTAGATCAGGTCACTCAGAGCTCCGTCCAACCTGACCTGGGATGTTTCCAGGGATGGGGCATCTCCCACCTCTCTGGACAACCTGGGCCAGTGTCTCACCACTCTTAGTGTAAAAAATCTCTTCCTTATATCTAGTCTGAATCTCCCCTCTTTTGGTTTAAAGGTACTACCCCTTGTCCTATCGCAACAGGCCCTGCTAAAAGGTTTGTCCTCATCTTTCTTGTCAGTCCCCTTTAGGGACTGGAAGGGGCTCTAAGGTCTTCCCGGAGCCTTCTCTTCTCCAGGCTGAACACCCCCAACTCTCTCAGCCTGTCCTCCCAGCAGAGGGGCTCCAGCCCTTACAGCATCTCCATGGCCTCATCTGGACCTGCTCTAAACAGGTCCATGTCTCTCCTGAGCTGAGGAATCCGGGAAGCCACGAGATGCTGTGGGTTCAACGGGGCCCCTGGGATTTGGTGCATTAAGTGGCTCTGCTGTCAGGTCTGGTGGCACCAGGGGAGGTTGTCCATCCAGGAGGGACCCATGGCTCCTCAGCTGCGATGGGCAAACCTCCGCCAGCCCCCGTGGCAGCTTGGGTGCTCCTCTCATGGCTGGAAACGCAGCCTACACTGGAAACGCAGAGCATGCTCCTTTCCTAGGCAGCTTTCCAGAGCGACCTGGCTCACCTCCTGGACCTGATCGGCACAGGCAAGGAGTCCCTCAGCTTCATGAAGAAGAGGATCCGGCACTTGGCCCAGCAGTGGCTGCGGGCGGCTCGGCGCCTCGAGCAGAAGCTGAAGGGCCGGCAAAGGGACCAGAAACATGTATGAGCAAATTGCATGGTGGGGGTGGGCATGGAAAAGCTGAGGCGTTGAGGACATGGGGAGCAGAGACAGCTGAAATGTGAGCGGGCTGGGAGGGAAATTCATTTACGGAAGCATGTGGGTCTGCAGGGTCGGTCTGTGGTCCGTGAGCGTGACTCTGCATGAGCTCAGGACATCACAGGGCCAGCGCTGCTGAATGATGGGGTGAATTTTGGAGACGGGTCCTGGTGGGCAGAAGATGATGTCCCGCTGGCAGACCGCCGTTGGCAGCGGGCAGAGAGGTTGGCACGTCTCCTCCCCAGAGGTGCCCAGGGTGCTGGCTCTCCCATTCGCGTTTTTGCGGTGACCTGGCCTTCGGTCCCTGTGTGCAGGGAGATCCGGCTCTGGTCCATGGGATGGACCCTGATGGACATCGGGAACATGGTCCCAAGATACAGAACACCAGTCGATGGGAACTGGTAGCCTCTGACTCTTGGGTCTTTGCTAATTGGACATAGATAACTCGTCTTTAGACCCGAATGATTTCCCTGAGTAATTACAGCCTGTAAAACGAGCTGGAGGGAATCAGGGACCATAAGTCATTTTGGGCTGGAAAACCCAACTTATCCCTTTCCCCCAGCACCACCCCTCCCAGCACTAAACCTTTTCCTTGTCTCTCCAGATCTTGATCCATATCGGCTTCCTAACGGAGGAGTCGGGGGATGTTTTCAGTCCGCGGGTGCTGAAGGGGGGCCCGCTGGGTGAGATGGTGCAGTGGGCTGACATCCTGGCCGCCCTCTTCCTCCTGGGACACAGCCTGAGGGTCACTGTCTCCCTGAAGGAGCTGCAGAGGTGGGTGCTGCGGTGCTAATGGGTGCATGGTCCCCCCGGAGAGGGTCTGCCCTCCGTGTGCGTGTGTTTTTTGTGTGAAAAAATTATGTCTGCTGAGGCTCAGGGGTGGCTTTTCCCCACCTGCATCTTGGGCAGTGCTGGTGATGAGCTGGTGGAAGTGTTGGGTGGGTGCAAACCACCAGCGTCATGGCTGGGATCGATCCCATCCCTTCTGCATCCCGGGAAAGCGAGGAGGACTGGTGCAAACTAGGGCTTTGCAGCAGGGCTTTGCGTGGGGCTAATGTGGCGATGTCTGGGGCAGGGCTCTGCCCTGTGGTCCTGGCGCTGGAGCTGAGCAGCATTAATCCCTTGCTGTGAGCACACAGCATCAGCCACGTCCCCTGGCGCCTGCCTAGGGCTGGGTGTGGGAAAAGGCTCCCGTTTGCCCTCCCTGTTCCCCAGGGATGCTCTCTGCAGGGCTGGTGGCCGCGTGGCTGCAGGATGCAGGTGTCCTGCAGATCGTTGGCTCTTCCCACGGTGCACGGCTGCAGTCAAGCCCCGTGGCTTTGCTGGCGTTGTTTGAGCAGCGACTGTTCTCTCTTCCTTCCTCCCTTTCTTCCTTCCTTCTCTCCCTCCCTTCCTTCCTGCTCTGCCACTGGAACGGCTGCCAAAAATAACCCGCATCCCTTGCAGGGGGGTGGCAGCCACCAAGGTGGCCCTTCTCAGGAGGTGCTGGTGGTGGCTTTGAGACCTCGGGGGGAGTTTGCCGCTGCTGGGGCACTTCCCGCAGAGGGGGTGGGCTTTTTCTGCCGTGGGATATAGGGCGATGCAGGGTGAGAACATGCAAACAGCTACACCAGGCCACCCTACAAGTGTGCCAGGGCAGCACTCCATCTCCAAGAGGGACCGGTATTAGATGGGAAAAATAAGAGGGAGACGATAACTGCGTCCTGTCTTGTGCTGATACGGTTCGGTTATTACCGGGCTGACGCTGCTGCCTCCTGTAACCTCGCAAGCTTTCCTCACCTCCTACGAGACATCTCGAGTGGAGGGCAAGTGCCAGGGAAAATGCAAATTAGGATGGGTTATAAATCGAGAAAAGCCTGAAGCTGCCTCGGGGATGGGGCAGGTTTTGGGCGATGTGAAGCCAGCATCAGCCGCATAATGAGCCATGCTGGAAAGGGAGTGAAAAAAACCAACAGTCCTGGAAAAAAAAACAACAAACCAACAACAAAAAAAAAAACCCCAACCCAGCCCCTGCGGCATTCAGAATTAATAAATGGAATTATCTCACGACTAATTAACTCAAAAAAAATAATCCTGGTCCTAATGCAAAAGGCAGCAGCTTCTCCAAGAGGCGGGCATGCGTCATGGCGATCTCCGCGCGGCGTGCTGAGCTAAATTGACGTGCTAAATAATATCCATGTACTCGAGGATGAAAGAAGTTAATGGCTGGGAGGGTTGTGTTGTTGTTGTGTGGTTCTTGTTTGTGTTTTTTAATGAAGAGATTCACAGTAGTCATTTAACGAGGGGAAGGAGCTGGCTGAGTCTTACCAGGGGTTTTACAGCATCCATTTCCCTCTGCGAGCGCCTCTGGAGAGAGCTGCGTTGCTGCCCATAACGTTTCGCTTTTCCCAGAAGCGTAGGAGCATCGGTTGGCTGTGGTGAGAGCTCCTCTTCTGACGTGCATTTGGATGTATCCCATCCAAGAGCTCCATCTCTTCCCCTTAGTGCCTGGGACAGGGAGCGAGCGGGGCTGGGGCTGCACATCTTGCCCTGCTCTCCGTCCTGGGGATAGAAACTGTCCCCACCTCCCCGAGTGCGTGTCCTGTGCCTGGCTTTGGTGACACTTTAAATGCTGGACGCCCACGTCGTGGGTCCACCTCCATGTTGATGGGGCTGGGTCCGCTCTGTCCCTTTGGAGACCAAGTCCAGTGTTCGCTGGGACCCTCCTGCAGCCCATGAAGAGATGGGGTAACACGGGTGTTGGCGGGGGAGCAGGGGTCCCCCCTGAGCGGTGACGGCAATCCTGCTCGGTGCTTGCAGACCCTTCAGCAGCGTCCCTGCTGTCAGGCCAGCGTGGCATTAGTGGTGGCTCTGAGGAGTGCTGAGATAAGCCTTTGCCCAACCACAAGCGAGCGGGAGGCTTAGGAGAACATGTATAATTAATCATGAGTTGTGCTAATAGTTAATCTTGGGAGCTTCATTAAAGCCTGGAAGTACTTCACCTGTAGCTGTAGCTTCGGGCAGGGGTTGGGATGCGGAGAGCCGGGGATCCGAGGGGCTGGAGCTGGGTTGTGGGGGTGAAGCAAAGCTAAAGCCGTGTCACTGTGGAAGGCGCAGCCCAAGTGCTCTGATTTCTCATCCCTCCTGCCCCATGCAACCTCCTGAAGCAGCAAAGCTTTGCTCCGCTGGAGACCGGGGCTAAATTTGTCCTCTCCTGTCCCGGGTGTCTTTTGCTGAGCTTGCAGCAGGGCAGGCACCAGTGTCGGGCTGGGTTTGAGGGTATTTTGCTCCAGTAATGTGAAATGTCGAGTACGCTTGTTTATTTTTCTTCTGCACCCCTTGCTCCTTCCATGGCTCGGAGCTGTAGGTAGCTGCTCCCACCCTTCACGGAGCAAAGGCTGGCGCCCATCAATTATTCAGCATGGAATAACCTCTCTCTTGGTTTGTTTGGTTGGGGTTATTTTTGTCTCTTCAAATTTCTGAGCTGATTTTTCTATGCGTATTGATCATTGGCAAGGGATCACTGGAAGGTTTGCCTGCGTACACTTCGCTTGGTAGTTATCCGAGAGCTGTTCATTATTAGCATCTCTATTGATTGCAATGCAGCAGTGCCCGGAGGCGGTGGTCAGGATTGGGTCTGAAACGCTGGGGATCAGGCAAGTGAGGAGGAAAAGTAAGTCCTTGGTCCAAAAAAAACTGGTGATGGAGGTGCTGGGCACCTCTCCATGCCCAGGGGCTCAACACGGGGAGAGCGGCAGATGCCAAGCGGTGAATAGCAGGGGGCGCCGAACGATTCTTTCCCCGTTTTGGGGGACTGATGCTAATCTGGAGCGAAACCAAGGAGCGCTGGGGATCTGCAGGCTTGCTCCACGGCTTGGCTGGGCACCATCCACCTGCCCCTGTGGGGTCTGAGACCTCCCTGCTTTTCCAGGACTAACTTATCTAGCTTATTTTCTGCCCACTGTAGACCTTAAAGACCTGTGAATTCCACTGCTGTGTCCTACCGGAGGCTAATTTTTCTCCTGTGGCCAAACTGAGTGCAGGTGTTTGTCCTCTTTTGCATTTCCCAGTGAATTTGTGAGCTTTTTCTGATGCCTCTTGAGAGGCAAGGGGTGAAACACTGGGGTTATGTGGGGGCTGGTGCGAAGCATCCCTGGGAGGAAAGCAAAATCGAGCTGGAGCAGGGATTTCAGGAGCTGTTTTCCATCCCAGGTCGGTGCTGGGTGGGTAGGGGCAGCGGAGGGAGCCGGCAGCATTTTGGGCCCTGCCTTGAAGCAAGGAAGGAAGAAAGATCCCGAATCTGAATGCAACCACTCGGTTCTTGCTGAAGAGCCCTTCTGCTGCTTTGGTAGCCAAAATGTGCTTTCAGGGAAGTGAGAATCAAGGCTGGTGCGTGTGTGTTGCTTGGTAGGGGAGGAGTGGGAAGTGCCTGGAAGACCTGAGCTGGGTTGTTAATGAGGCAGCGTATGAGTAGATGTTGGAAAATTACAAGCAGCGCTTTTGGAGCAAAAGCTGCAAAGAAGCCGAGTCTCTTCCTCCAGAGCACCCGTGCCCCAGGAACAGGCGGGGAGGGATGCCCAAAGCCTGTCCCCCCAGGAGAAGGGGTGCTGCAGGGACCTCCAGCTCCTGTCCCCATCCCTAGGTCGTGGGAATGGTACTGTCGGCATCTCCAGCTGCTTTTGTGGGGCTAAGGGGGAGGCCTGGGGAGACGGGAATGTGGCGCCGCGAGCTGCTGGAGCAGCGGGGACTATTGATTTCGGTGACGCTGAAAGGTGCTTTTTGCAATGGCCCCCTTGAAATTAACTGCTCATAAGGCAGGACAGAAAGTCGAAGAAAACAGGATTTGATGACTTGCGGGGTCAGGGCTTTACAAAGTGTTCTTGGCGCTTAATTGCTCATGGTGTCAAGTTCTGGGCTCCTATATACTGACCCTGGCAAGGCACTTAATTTTAAGCACGTGCTTGTATCCTGTGCTGGCAGCCCTTTCCCTGCCGAGTGGTAGCCATGGCCAGCATGTGGGTTGGGTGAGGAGCCACTTGCTGGGTGCCGGGGCAGTGTGGCCGGCACCGTGGTGGAGCCGACACCACAGTGGATCCAGCACCTCAGCGGTTCCGGCACCGCGGTGGATCCGGCATTGTGGCGGGACGAGGCTCAGCTCCCGCTGCTGCCGCTCTCCTCTCATTGCCTGGCACAGCCTTAATTATAGCTGCTATTTTCCTGCGCTTTCCACTGTCACCGAGGTGTACTCAGGCTGCAAAAAGGGCCGTTCAGATGGAAACACGATGTCCAGACAAAGGCGTCTCTAATTATTTTCTGGCAGATAAAAGGCGTCTTTCTGTCTCGCATCTGTTCACATGAAAACCCATGCGACGCCCGGGCTCCAGGCATCACCTTCCCTCGCCAGTTGGCAAACACAGTCCTGACGTTGTGTGGGCGAGCCAGGAATTGCTTGTGGAAGCAGTCAGAAGTGACCAGTTGCGTGCGGCCCTGATGGAGCTGCGTGGCATGGCCGTGGGGTTTATCAGCCCCACACTGGTGGGGAGGAAACCTCAGCTTTTAACGTAGCATCAGATGTTCCCGTTACATGAGAAGGAGTGTTTCTGTAAACTGTTAGGGCTACTGGGCTGTTCTTCTTCTGGCCGGGCTTTGATGTTCGTGCTGGGACACGGTTGTGCAGGGGATGCTGTGGGCTTCGGAAAGGCTGGATGTTTGGTTCCAGGTCTCGGAGGGAGCAGAGGATCACAGAATCACAGAACTGTAGGGTTGGAAGGGACCTCTGGAGATCATCTCCTCCAATCCCCTGCCAGAGCAGGGTCACCCAGAGCAGGTGGCACAGGAACGCGTCCAGGCGGGTTTGGAATGTCTCCAGAGATGGAGACTCCACCACCTCTCTGGGCAGCCTGTGCCAGGGCTCTGCCACCCCCAAAGTAAAGAAGTTCCTCCTCATGTTTAGGTGGAACTTCCTATGCTCAAGTTTGTGCCCGTTACCTCTTGTCCTGAATGATGATGCTCCCGATTGTGGGTACTCAACCTCTGCAAAGACAGAGGTGATGAAGACTGACCCAAGAGGTTACCCAAATGCTGGATACACCACTGTGTGTCTGAGTTTTATTGGATTCTCCAGCCCGTAGTTTAACTGGGACACGTTTCCAGCAGACGTGCTTTAGGGGATGGGGTCTGCAGGGGTCCGGGACGTTAGTGGGTACGAATCGACTTTGCTCTAGTGGTGTCCATGAAGATTTGGCTAAAATTCTCCCTTCGTTTTGAGCTGCTGGAGCAGTCCGTCTGTCCAAGGGTCTGTCCAAGCACTGCAAGCATGTGGGTGTTCAGCATCAGCTGCTCCCCGGAGGAGCCCAAATATTTATTTCCCTTTCCTGGGAAGTTTGTTCATTATTTGCTGAATTTCTGACCAGAACGAGCTGTATGCTCTGGCACCCTCCTGTGCTTCCCCAGGGTCTGACCCTGCCCGGCCAGGTGGGTGGCTCTCACCGGAGGATGGTGGATCCCATCACCTCCCCTGCTCTTCCTCCTCTCCAAGATTTGCAGCCATGTAGTTCTGCAATTAAAAGCCACGTACATCGAAAGGAGACTGTAAAAGCTGCTCCCATTAATGATGGCACCTGGCCGGCACCTCCAAGGAGGCGGCTGGGAGCGTTGCTGGCAGCAGCCGCGTGAGGAGCGGGGATGAGCCGTGGCGAGGAGCGATGGGGAGGGATTTCTCCCACCTTTGAGGGCTTCATTTTGTAGAAGAGGAAGGTGCATAAATTAGCAGGAATTACCGAGCTGTTAAATTGCACTCCTTTGTGAAATATGTTTATTTTGTAGCCAAATGACGACTCGCTCGCTGGCTTCTTTGCCATTGCAGAAACCTCTGCTTTGTCACATCAAGGTTTTCATAACTTTATTAATCTCTGGGTAATTTATATAGGGTTGATCCTCCCAGTGGGGGCCCAGACCCCTCCGGACTGGTGAGGATGGAGGTGTCAGCACACCCAGAGACGGTCCAACCTGGATCAAACCCAGCCTTCAGGACTGTTGACTCCCGATTTCTGGAGGCTTTCAATCCCCTTATAAGATGCAAAGCATCCAGCAGTCTTCACTGCTCATGGCTTGTCTTTGCAGCCAGAAAAAATTGCCTTCCTGGGGAAGGATCTGCTGGATCGTTCTTGTCTGGATCTGCCGGAGCTGCTGCTGCTCAGCTGAACAGTGAAAACTTGGTGTTAGCTCTCTCCTGGCAACGCGATGCAAAGGATTCCAGCAAGTGCTGCGTCCTGCCATGATGGGAAAACCTTTTTTTGTTGAAGCTCAGAAATAAATAAATCGATTGCTGAACCTCCCCAGCCCCGGCCGGGTAGGACTGTGTCCCATGGGATCGATGATGGGCCAGAGAAAGAGCCCCGATGCGCTTTGCAGAAGTAAAACCATTGCAGGTGGCTTAAACAGTGTACTGTAATTGCTTGGAAAACCTCGCTTTTGAGGTCATCGTGTCCCTTCTAGCAGGAGGAAGAGCTGGGAGCAGAGGCCAGGCAGCGGGGCGTTCATCTCACGGGCTCCAATTTGTGGTTTAAATTGCTGGTGATGGGCTTGTCGCAGACCCCCGGGAACCACTCGGGTTTGGCTCCGGCACCTTTCATCCCCCGGATACCAGCCCTGTGCTCGCCGGGCTCTTGTCGACGCGGAGAAATCGAGGGAGCAGAAAGGACAGAAGCCCTCCTCTGTTTCCCCTGCTGCAGTCCGCCTTGCTGATGACAGCAGGCGCGGGCAGAGAAGATGCAATTAAATATAATATAGGATATTGGCCCAGCCGGCCAGCAGATGCCCACGAGATGCATTTAGTGCTGGACTTTTCAGCCCCGGGAGTGATAATGTGGAAGGAAACGTTGGGTTAATCTGAAAATAGGTCAATGGGATGTAAAGATAACCCTGCAGTCATCTGATTTCAGAAAGCCTGCACGGCGCTGGGGAAGGGAACGCGTCCCCTGGTTGATTAAAGTACCTATAAGGGGAAAATAGGAGGACAAGAAGCCGCTGTAGATTTATTCTGGAGTAGGCACAGCTGGTGGAGGCAGCTGGCGGAGGGGCGAGCTCGGCGCTGGCATCCGCTTGGATTGAAGCCGCTTCGGCTGCTCAGAGAGGCGCGAGGGCTGAGCCCATGCGCTGATCCTGGATGTCGGGGTGGGGACAAGCCATCGGGTCCCCCGCCGGGGCTGCGGAGGTGCTGAGCCCGGGCACGAGCCGGTGGCCATCCTTGGCTTCTCTGGGAGGGGAGGTTTCTCCAGGAGCTGGGATCGGGCGGTTTTCAAAAACAAATCTCTTGGCTGCGCTGGCTGGGAAGGCGGCATTTGCGCTCGTCAATTTTATTTGCGTAATTTCAAGCGCCATTAATAGTACATGGCACGAGGAAAAATCAGGGAAATTTCACTCCAACCATGAGTGAAATTGGGTTTAGTAGAAAATTAGTTGACTTAACTGGCAAATGATGAAAGCTTGAATAAAGAATGTTTAAATAAGAAGGAATGGAAAAAATAAAAAAAAATATCCCCCCCACCTCGGAGGTGCAGCCTGGATTTGCATGATCGGAATATTAAAACCCAGTGGTTATGAAATGTTTAGGAAGGATAAGGGGGATAAATGAGAGGGATGCTCTGCTTCAAAGACAGCGGTCCTGCTTTTAGATCTATTCCGTCCTCGCAGCCTTGGTGCTGGGAGTATAAAGGGATGTGGCAAGTCCCGGACACCCAGAGAGGGGACACATGGTAGATCACAGTGACAAGGGGGAGCCGGGGGAGCTTGACCTGGTCTGCCTAAACGGTGGGAAGTTTTTTGGAGACTTCAGTGCGAGATACACTAATTGCTGTCTCCCGCAGCCCCTTGTCAAGCTTGGTTGGGGCTTTTTAAAATTACGGATGATTTTGTAACGCAGCGGCTTGTGCGACATCGACCAGCTAGAGGATGGGGTGTGCTGCAAGAGAAGTGTTACAGTTTGGGGCTTTTTAGTTAAATACAAGGTTTATAGATCAGCTGAGTTGCTCCGCTGCAGCGCCAGGTCGGTGTAAATCAGCATTGCCGTTTGGCTGATGACTGAGGAAGGAGCAAATGTGTTAGTTATCATTGCGTCTCTGTAAAATCCTAGGGGTTTTTACAGGCTTAAGAATTCCCCTTCTGCTTCAGCCTCCCCGGGAGAGGCGCGTCTCCTTGTTGCCCTATTTATCATAGCGAGGTGGCTGTTGGAGGTGGGAACCTTTCCATTCCTGCCATCTTCCCAATCAGCCATGTCGCGTAAAATTGTGCAGAAAAGCGATAAAACTGCCGCCTGTTTCCCCCGCGGCTGACCCAGCCGGGCTGCCCTGGGCCGACGCTTACATTCCTTGTGACGAGAGCAATGAAGCAGCTACAAACGCAGCTCTTCGCCTCAAATTGAAATTCTGTGGGTTTTCTGGCTTTGGCGAGCGACGTGGTTCCACATTTACTCCCTCTCTGAAGTCACGGTCATGGTCAGGAGCTTGGGATGACCCTTCACTGCTCTGAGGTCGGGATGGGGCTGTAAGAAGGACCTTGGTGCCCAATGCTCAAGGTCTTGCAAGCCATATCAGAAGAAGAGGAAGATATGGCCAGGAACAGACCTTTATTGTAGCTATAATGGCCAACCGATTTCACTGGCTACATATGACCCTTCTGATGATGTTGGTGAAGACTAGTGAGAGATTGGAGAGCAAACTGTATAACTTGGCTGTTCCCCAGGTGGGAGAGCCATCAATTTCCTCCGTAAACAGCCATGGAATGGATCAATGAAATGCTGTGCGTAGTCGTAGGTCCGGGCAAGGGATGAGGGCATTATGGAAGTGCTCCTCGGAGGATGGACCCTGGGACTGTGGGTCCATTTGAGCTTCAGCTGAGTGAGAGAGAAAATCCAGGTTGGGCTGGAAAGAGGATTCTCGGATTCAGAACGGGAAATGCAGAGAGGTGAGGAGAACCAGTAAGAGACATCACAGGGTGAGGGTTTCAAAGCCTGGGAATTTAAAACCTGAAAATGGAAAATACTTACAGGGATGGCTGGGATAAATTCCCATCTCCAAATAGGTGCTAGGAGTAGGTGAAGAGCCCAGAAGAAAACAAAGACAGACATCTTGCCAGGCAGGAGCTAAGGGTGAGATTTCACACTGTCTGAGCTCAGACTTGCAAAATAAAACATAAATTCCTCAGCCCTGTTAGAAGGAGTGAGAGCAAAATGGGGCGACTGCGTGGTGGGAGCGGGGCAGAGCCCAGGTGGACCAAATCCTCAGTGCTTTGGTCTTTGGGTGGGAGTGTGGTTATGGGAGTGAAGATGAGGAATTATTGTCTTTAGGAGGAAAAAAAATGCAAGAACATTGAAGCTGAGAGGTGGATCGTTTGTATTTCTGAGCAAACTGGCAGCCAGAAATCACAAGTACATGTAACAAGGATTTTTGAGAAACCTGCTGAAGCTGGAAGGTGTCACAGGTTTTTTTTTTCTGAGAAGGAGGAAGCGTGGTCCAGACGAGCAGATGGGCTGTCAGGCTGACATCAGTGGTACAGTTAGTGGAACAGCTTTGGAGAGAGGGATTCATCGGTTCACAGAGGTAATTGAAAATGGAAGGAGACGCGCCGCAGGTTTACCAGCCTTGTATCATGCCAGATTAATCACGTATCACCTTGGCAGGAAGGTAACCGATGATTTTGATAAAGAGATTGCAGTCGATCGAGTTTATCTGGATTTTCGTAATGCGTTTTATCCGCTGGAGGAGGGAAAAGGGGCTGAGTACGGCTCTCGTAAGGAGCTGGCTGAAAACCCACTGAGCAAGATGCAGTGTCCAGCTGCCCTGGCTTTATCGAACTATTTCATAAATGGGACAAAAAGTCAGAATTATTAATGACATGTGCACAACATCCAAGGGCAGGGCAGTGCCACCAGCAGCGAGGAGAATCTGAGCGTGTTCTGGGATGTGGTGGGTACCTGTGTGGGATGGAGTATGAGAAACGGTGGTGTTTGCACTGTGTGGGACTGGGAACAGGGAGATTTCGGCTAAGCTTGGAGCCTTGCAGGCAGGGAGGAAGGGAAAGATGTGGCTTTACAAGTCTGTCACTTGATGTCATTGCAATGAAAGCAAACGAAATCTGGTGTCTCCGACAAGAGAGATCCAGGGGAGCGTCTGTGTCGAATGAGATGCTGGTGAGCCCTGGCTGGGAATGCTGTGCAAAAGCCTCATCAGCCATGTGTGAGGAGCAGGAACTCAGTGGGAGCAGGTTCAAAGACGGGGAGGGACCAGGACTCCTCAAAACCTCAGATTTTTGGCCCAAGAAATAAAGGCTGGGGAGAGGAGAATGATATTCCTCCCCCTCCATCGGCTGGGAGCTGGTTGGTGGCCCCTGTTAAACACTGGGCCAGGAAATGAATGTGTTGCCAGGCTTTTGTGGTGCTGGGGGGGGGCTGATCGGTCCCTCCTGCTTCTCCCCAGTCACTTAGGGGTGCCACCAGGACGGGGAAACTGCCCCTTGACCAGTCCTTTGCCTTTCGACCTGATTTACACCGACTACCACGGCCTCCAACAGATGAAGCAGCACATGGGGCTCTCCTTTAAGAAATACAGGTAAGCAAAGCCACCCCCTTCTCTTACTCTCCATTTCATTAATTAGCAAGCAAAGACTAATGCTAATGACCTTGAAGGATAGCCCCCATGTCCGAAGAGTTGGACCCTTCGATTGCACCTTTGATTTTTGCCTGGCTTTGCCATGCTGTGTCCCCTGCTGCCGTGGCATGAGGCGGTCTGCTCGCTCCGGAACCACATGTATTTAAGACAAAACCTCATTAGAAGAGACTAAATCGTTAAAAAAACCCCTGCATGTGCCTGTGGGGGTGTGTGTGTACCTGCAGCCGGGGATGGCCACACCACAGAGGGAAGCGCGAGCCTTTTCTGTTTGCAGGAAGCAGAGCCCTGTCCCTGGCTCCTTCGGCATCAAGACAAATGTCATCATCCCCTGGTACATCACCGGCCAGGAAAATATGCGATTTAATTTAGTGCTGATAGTCCTGCTATTTATTATGTTCTCTCCCATCTCTTCCACTATCCTACACAATTTTATTAGAGAGAAAAATGACAAGCGGTGTTATTGCTTTTATTATAAATGCATTTGCTCTCGCATTCAGCTTGTTTTGCTCTTCCCTTGCTTGATGCTCCCCTTCTCTCCTCGGTCGTGTGCTGGTAATGCCTGCCTCAGCATTCCCGGGATATTGGGAAAAGCATTAACAAGTCTTCAGGACATACATCATTCTCGCAAAGATGAAAGCCCTGCCAGGGGAAATAGCTCGTTCCAGGAGGGAGCGGTGGGCTGGGAAGGGCTGCTTGGGATGTTCCTGCACCCTCTGCTCCGGGAGCAGACGAGGGACGAGCCGCCTGGGGACCCCAGCCGTGTCCCTGGCAGTGGGACTTTCTCAAACCGAGGTCCTCGGGTCCTGTCTCCTCTCCCAGGTGCCGCGTCCGGGTCATCGATACCTTTGGGACGGAGCCGGCGTACAACCACGAGGAGTACGCCACGCTGCGCGGCTACCGCACCAACTGGGGCTACTGGAACCTGCAGCCCACCCAGTTCATGACCATGTTCCGTAAGTGGGGGGACGGGGGCACAGCGGGGGCGGTTTTGGGGACTCATGGGCACCACAGAAGCGGGTCTCACCTCCTTTAGGAAGTGATGCGTGGGCAGTGCCATCCTCCTCGGGTCCCTCCTGCCTCCCCTGCCTGCTCGCTGCCTGCAGGCAGCCCCTGAATCTGCTTGGCCATCTCTTGGGCTGGAGAAATGCTCCGGGGAGGGAGACCTGGCTCTTTCCTCTGTGGTGGGTCACTGGCTCCAGCGCAGCCAGAGCCAAACCTCTTCCATCTCCCAGGAGGGGAAACGTGGGGTGGTTTTGGTTGCAAAGCCTGGTTTTATTTCAGCTGGGGTTCTAAAGGTGAGAGGCAGCTCGGTGATTCGGATTTGCCCGTGGCATGGAAAGGAGATGTGCTTGTCTGAAAGGAGCCTGGTGACCCGCTGCGTGGTGGGTAACTCAGACGTTGCTGTTACCTGGCTGGATAGAGCCCACTTGGCAGCCTTAAAAATGCCTTACCTTTTAAAGAACTGCTCGAGTGGGTTGCGAAGCCTGTGTTTTAGGAGCTGCTTGGATGGGGATTCATGCCCTTTTCCCTCCAGGCTCCAGCAAGGCTCTGGCGCCGGGCTCAGCTCAGCCCCCGTGCTGCAGTGGGGTCCCCAAAAACATCTGCCCACTGCCGCATGTCTTCTCCCCTTGGTGTCCACAGCTCACACCCCCGACAACTCCTTCATGGGCTTCGTGTCGGAGGAGCTCAACAAGACGGAGAGGCAATTCATCAAGTCCAACAAAGTGAGCAGCATGGCGGTGGTGTACGGGAAGGAGGCCAGCATCTGGAAGGTGGGTGTCCCGCGGAGCACCCGGGTGGGCAGGGGCACTCATAGGCAGAGTCACGGGGTGGCAGCAGCCTCTGGCTCTTACCCCAAGCATTTGAGGCACAGATCTCCATGTCTTTGTAGAGAAGCATCCTTGTCCCCTTCGTAGAAGGGAAGCTGAGGCTGCTGTGATGTGACATGTCCGGCGCCTCTGAGCAAACAGAGGCTGGTGAGACGCCGTCCCCTGCTCTTTGCTTTAGGCGATGCTTCCCCCTGACAGGCCGCTTAGGCTGAGGATTTCATGTCAATGAGTTTACATATTAATTGCGATGGTTGCGGTGAGGTGGTTTCCTGTGTTGTGATGGGGATGGTTGGTCTCTGCATTCAGGTACCCCGGGAGAGGGGGTTGTGCCGCCCTCCTGCCTGCACCTGTAATGCCTGGGGGCAGAGGGGTGGGCAGCGGCGGGTGGGCTCACTCCATCCTCGGTGGTGGCCGGTACTGGTCCTTGCTGGGACCCAATGCTCGGCCATGTTTGGTGCCAGTAGACGTGGGGTAAAACCCTTCGCTCTCTTCCCCCAGCCCCAAACTGCTCTGGCAGTAAGCTGAAAAACCAAGAGTAGCATCCCCCTGCACCTCCTATAGCGGCCAGGGGATGTATGTACTCCCCTCTCTCTTATCCAGAGCTAGCCAGCTGCTTTTCCTTCCAGGGCTTAAAAAAAAAAAAAAAAAAAGGAGCTAATTCTCACTGTATCTTGTTTTATTTCTATCTTTTTTCCCTTTGCGTGCCGCCTGGGGCTGTTCCAGTTGCAGGTACTGTACCGCACCAGCCGCTGCTGGGTTTTACCTCCGCGCATCTTCTCGTGAGAGAAAGGGTTTTGCCGGAGTCGACTTTGCCTCGTTGTGGGCTCGGTCCCCTCGAGCTGCCGGGATCGATGCGGCGTTCCCGCGGTCAGATGCTGTATCCCCTCCCCGGCCCCTGATTTAGCGGCTTTGCCCTCACATGGATGCCTGTGGTGGGCCAGGATCCAGCCATGCCATCTCCCTCCTGTTCACGGGTGTTGGTGGCTTTTCCATCACCCTGCAGGTCTGAGAGCAACCCCCCCCCGCCCCCCAGCATCCGCATAACTCGGGGGCTCCCCAAAACCCCACTGAAACTCACTAAATTTCATTTTAGGGGAACTATAACATTTCATTGTCTTTCTCTACCATTTCCCCACCCTTTCTTATCCAGAAGTCTCATTCAGCTTAGTTAGGTTAATTGGGGAAGGCACTAAAGAGAGTTAAAACCTCAGAGCGGACATTTTCCTCCACCTTTAGCACTATGAATATTTGCTCCTTTTAGCCAGAATTCACAAAAAACCATCAGTTTCCCCAAAACTGCATATTTGGGATAATTTACTACTGGGTGAAGGGGCTGGGACTGGTTCTTACTGGTGGCTGTTCCTCAAGGCCAGGCTACCTGGGCATTGCTTCACATCTTGTGCCACCCTGTGTAATAAAATACAGGGGGAAGAGGAGTTTTTCCTTATTTTAGGTGATTTTGAGGTCTTGGGAGGAAAAGAGCACCTCCATCTCCTGGAGCTGGGTGCTTATTTACAAGCCTTGGACCAAAAGCAGGACCCAGAGGATGATCTTTTTGACATTTAGAAACATTTTATTAAACCTGCTTTCCCATTCTTTCTCATTTCCTACCACTCTGAACTTCTCGCCTCCGGCTTGCCGCAGGAGCCAAAGTTGTAATAAGCTGGGAAAGGCTGTTTTCGTCAGGCTGCTGCCCCACTTCCAGGGGTCGAAGCGGCTCATGGTGCTCGGATGGAGTGGTGAGGGGGGGCTCCCATGCCAACCCCCCCACCGTGCAGGGGGCTTTGGGGATCAGCCCCCCCCGATTATACTCAGTGATGCCTGATGCTACCCAGGGACTTCAAGCTGTGTTTCATTCCCCGAGCCCTTTGCATTAGGGAATTGATATTGAAACGGCGCTGATTTGGGTGTTAGTGGCACCATGGCCAGGATGTCACCTTGCAGCCTCATATCACCAAAATAACTTGGTTTTAGCCTTAAAGAGGTCCAGGGGTACATGGCTGAGGCCAGAAACACAGTGTTCAGAGAGGCTTTAAGGCAACATGTGGCATTTTCTCAAATGAAAGAATCATAGAATGGTTTAGGTTGGAAGGGACCTTAAAGATCATCTAGTTCCAACCCCAGTTATTCCCCATTTATACCTCCTTATTCTCTCCTGGTCTCTGATTTTTCCGGGCCTATTGCAGCACTGGAGCAAGCTGAAAATGCAGCATCGAAAGGACAGTCCCTTTGTGATTTCTTCCAAGCAAAAAAATTCTGCAGTAGTTGTTATAATGGAGGGCTGCTTTGGAAAGCAAAAGGAGGAAAACCTCCAAAAGAGGAAAACTGATGACCCCCTTGATTTTCCAGGTAGTGAAACAGGATTAAACCTTAGTGAGAAAATCCTGGGGACTTGTTAGTTGGAATAAGAGGCCGTTAGCAAGCTCTGAGCTTTGCAAAATTCCCTCTGAATCCCCTGAAACCTTTAATTCAGCAGCTCCAGAGTGGAAGCTGCCCACGGAGGTGGCAGGGAAGGCAGGGGCTCAAGGTGCCGATGTTCAGGGTACCAGATCCCGCAGCCATCTGGGCTCACTGGGAGTCTGGAGTGGTCCAGGATGTGTGTCCAAGGGATGCGGAGGGGAGGGTGCGGGTTTTGCTCTGCTGTGGGTTGGGCTGAAGCATCACGAGTGCTCCAGGACAGCGGTTTGAGAGTTAAATCTCCCCCTATAACCGTGCGGGGGTCAGCCTTGTCTTCTGCTTTGGTTCACGCCTCTGCCTTCCTCCCCAGGGCAAGGAGAAGTTCCTGGCCATCCTCAACAAGTACATGGAGATCCACGGCACGGTTTATTACGAGACGCAGCGGCCGCCCGAGGTCCCGGCGTTCGTGAAGAACCACGGGCTGCTGCCGCAGCACGAGTTCCAGCAGCTGCTGAGGAAGGCGAAGGTGGGCGAGAGCCAGCCGGGGCATCCATGGGACCCCCCCTTAACCAGCCAGCGGCGAGGACTCAGTTGCCTTGAGAAACAAAACCTAATTAAAGGAGGAGGCAGGGGGAGAGGCCGTTATCTGCGCTTCTCCCAGGCTTGCCGGCGCTATCAGCAGGGCTAATTAGCCGGGAGCCGAGCAAAGCACATCATTGCAAATCAAGATGTGTCTGATGAGTTTCTCCTTGCAGACGGTCCGCAGACGGAGCACAAAGTTTCCTGATTAATTCATTTATTGCTGAGTGGGGTTGGTTGTTTTTTTTTTTTTTTTCTTCCCCACGGCTGTGATAAAAATAAACGGGATTCTTGGAGCGAGTGTGCCGGCGCATCCCGGTCGCCTTCAGCCGGTGTCTGGGGGAAATGCTGTTGGTTCTCCAGCCCAAATGGCTTTGGCAAACCAGTATTTTTCCATACAGGGCCAGTATGATGGTTGTAGCCACCGTGGGGGAACTTGCAGCCCCTGAACACTTCGTTGCTTCGCACAAATGGGCTGTGAGCCATGGAGCGGGGATAGTTTTTAGCAGATTTAAGCTATGGGGCGTTGAACCGCATGGAGCTGCCATAGAGGCTTGGTGTGCAGGGCCAGAACAGGAAAGGGGGATGCTGGCGGGTTATTTGGGAGACTTTCCGATGGGGTTGGCTGCGTTCACTCACCAGCACGTGGGTTTCTCCCTTGCAGCTCTTCATCGGCTTTGGGTTCCCCTACGAGGGTCCTGCCCCGCTGGAGGCCATCGCCAACGGCTGCGTTTTCCTGCAGGCGCGTTTCAACCCCCCGCACAGCTCCCTCAACCACGAGTTCTTCCGCGGGAAGCCGACGTCGAGAGAGGCAAGTCTGGCGGGAGGCGGGCGGGTGGGCAGGATGGAGCCACCTCCTTTACACCGGGGTTTCAGGCCAGCTTGGGGAATAGCAGTTGCTAAACTGAGATACTGTTGTTTTGGCGAGGTTTCCTCCAAGCGCAGAAGTGCGGATACACGCAGATGGGGTCCCCTCTCCCATCCTCGCATCGTCTCCATCCGGAGCGCTGGGGTGCAAGGGGCCCTGCCGTGGGTTTGGGGTTGTAAAAGAGAAGACCACCTTCTCCTTTGCACCACGCAGCAGGTTTCTGCAGACCACAAACCCCAGCTCCTTCCCCGTCAGCCCAGATCCATGCACAGCCCATACCCTGCTCCCAAACCAGGGCAATGCTCCCCTCTCCATCCTTCTGTACACCCAGAGGGGACACCAGGACTTCCACGATGGTGCAGGGGTACGAAATCCCTCCCAGGCTTGCCCGCCGCTGGGAATTCAATCTAAGTGAAGCAGGAACTCTTTAAAACTTAAAGGGTTGAGAAAATTGCCTCTTTTATTATTAATAAAGTGGATAATGCAGTGCAACGCTCGCTCTCGCTGAGAAGGGCAGTGCTGGGGGGCTGTGCCGGCTCAGCCCTGCCGCAGCCCGGCTCGTGGTGGGTTTAGGGGGGGATAGGGCTGTCCTGCACCCCCCTGTCTGCCCCCTAATTAGCTGTGGGTGTTAGCACCCACCGCGGGTGGGTGCTGCGGTTGTGCTTCAGCCCAGAGCCAGGAGGGCAGCTGGGGGCGAGGGCTGTGAAATGCCCAGGGTGTTTATATGCCGGAGGGGAAGGAGGTGATCAATCCGTCAGCAAAAAATGGGAAAGGACAACAAGCCGGAGGATAAAATAGAGACCGTGCACTGCTCTCCTCCTCCAGCTGGCAGGCTGGCAGGCCCCTCTGCAACGCTTCGCGCTGCCCCCGAAACACCTCAGCATCCTCTCCTTTCCCCTTCCTTTTCCCCTTTCCTTTTTCCCCCCTTTCCTTTTTTCCCGTTTCCTTTTTTCCCTCTTTCCTTTTTTCTTTTTTCCCCTTTCCTTTTTTCCCCTTTCCTTTTTTCCCCTTTCCTCTTTTCCCCTTTCCTCTTTTCCCCTTCCCTCTTTTCCCCTTCCCTCTTTTCCCCTTCTTTTCCTCCCCTTTTCCCCCCTTCCCCCCCTTTCCCTCTTTTCCCGCTTTTCCTACTTTTCCCCCTTTTTGCCCCTCCCTTTCCTTTCCCCTTCCCTTTCTCCTTCCCTTTTTTCCCCTTCCCTTTTTTCCCCTTCCCTTTTTTCCCCTTCCCTTTTTTCCCCTTCCTTTTCCCTTCCCTAGACCTGCTCTCTGGCTGCCTTGCAGCAGCTCAGGGGCTGATACAAAAGCAGTGTATCCCCAAAAATTACCTGGTGAGAGGCGGGTGGCTGCGGGGTACCAGTGCGTGGAGCTGCCCGCGGCATCGGGCCGATGCAGCTTCCTCCCAGCACCGCTTTCTTCTGCTGCCAGACTTCCCCGGCTTTCTGCGGTGATGGATTTTTCTCTCTGCCTTGTTTCCTGAGCTGGCAAACCCGGGAGACATGGTGCCTTCCCCAAGCTTTGCTGTTTTGGTCTATTTTTGCCATTCCGGACCCACAAACGGCTTGGGTCTCAGTTAGATTGGACCTGTATTACAGACATGGGGATGTTCAGGGCCGTGGAGGCGATTTCAGTGTTAATGGGAATGGAGCATCCCAACCCAGTGGGAATTGAGCATCCCAACCCAGTGGGAATTTTAGCCTGATGTCGGGGGGCAGCTGGGTTTAGAGGAAACCTTCTTTTTCCAGCACATCTCTCTGTGCAGTGGTTTAAAACCCAACGTGTCTGTGCCTGAGCCTGTTGCTCCTCTCGCCTGTCATGGCTGTGAATGGTAGACAGCAGCCCTTCTGGCAGGGATGGGGAAAAACAGCTCAGGCTGCTGTGTTTTAGGTGTCCTCCCAACACCCGTATGCCGAAGACTTCATTGGGAAGCCGCACGTCTGGACTGTCGACTACAATAACTCCGAGGAGTTCGAAGCTGCTATCAAAACCATCATGAGGACCCAGGTAGGGCTCGGAGGCGGTGGCTGGATGATCTCTCCGCGGCTGGGTTTGCACGGACAGGTGTCAGCAGCGGCTGCTGGTGCCTGGCTCTCCCTTTCGAGCGTTAATTACTTTTCCTTCCTTGCTTCCCCTTGGAAGTTATTTGCACGTGCAGAGCAGAAATCCTCCTCTCCTGCGGCTTCAGGGGCACTCGTGCTCTCGCCTTGCTTTGGTACCCAGCATCGGAGGTGTTCGTGCCCTTGAGGGATCCCCTGGGAATCCCGGAGCAAGGAGAAGCTGAGATAAGGGAGATGAGGTTTGGGAGCAGGAGGCTGAGGTTGGTGGAGACGCGCCGCAATGCTGGGACCTGGTGTGGAGCAAAGATAAACCCAGAGAGCATCTCCCTGCGAGTACCCCGAGGCCTACCCACCTCTGCGCCTGCCGGTCCCCATTTTCACTGTTCATCGTTATCATTTGGATTGAGCAAATCGATAGGAATAACCCCAGGAGTTGCCTCTGCGAAGGATGAAGGGATGTAAGGAACCGGGGCGTGGGGATGCGGGGCGCCCATGGAAAGGCAGCGCTCCCACTGCGCCTGCCCTGGAAACGCTCCCTCATGAATATTTACCTCCTGCCCTGTGGCAGGAGCCTTTCAAGTTGTCCAAATTATTAAAGTCAATTTTCCCGGAGGGGAGAAAAGCGCTGATCTCCGTTTTGCTTGGCATTTGCTCGGCTCGGGATGAGCTGTCCCCTGCCCCCCCCCCCCGACCCCGCCGTGAGGGTGGCGATGGGCTGTGAAAGCGGGGCTCTACGTCAGGCTGCGGGGGTCCGGGATTCATTTTTGGGGGGGGGAGCAGTGATGCTGGCCAGAGAGGTGTCATCTTTGCTTTTCCCTGCAGCAGAAGCTGCAGAGGCGGGTGTCTGTGACAGTCTGGGGACTTTATTCAGCCGATGTGGCCACGCCGTCCGCCCGGGTCTCGCGCCTCACCGTGGGGCATTGCCGCAGCTCCTCAACTCGCGTTGATTTTTCTCTGTGAGTTTGCAAAGACCGAACAAACCCGACTTGGGAAAACAGTTGTTGTTTTGCACATTCATTCCGGTATCTCGATTAAAATTAAATTAAAAATAATTACATCCCTGCTGCTGTGCTGCCGGGCCAGCTGTCGGCGCTTGACCCTCCACCATCTGGGCTGGAGAGACAGCCCCAGGCGATGGCAATGCCGGAGGCGGGAGCTGCCGGTGTTTCGGGAGAGAGAAGGAAATTTTCCAGAAAGGAGAAAGAAAACAGTGAAGCCTGGTGTTATTAAAATAATGAAAAAACGGTTGGAGAATTAAGGGGGGAGGAAAGGGCTCTGCTGGCTCCTGAGCAGCTGTGTTGCGCTGCAACGTCCACTGGATGCGCACCGGGTCGTTTAGGTGCTTAATGATAATTCTGGGTTAAAAAAAAAGAAAAAAGATGCGTAGAATCACAGAATGGGTTGGGTTGGAAGGGACCTTAAAGATCACCCAGTGCCACCCCCTGCCCTGGGCAGGGACACCTCCCACCAGACCAGGTTGCTCCAAGCCCCGTCCAGTCTGGCCCTGAACCCCTCCAGGGATGGGGCAGCCACAGCTTCTCTGGGCAACCTGGGCCAGGGGCTCACCTCCCTGTTTTCCATACCAGCGAAACACCATGTGTAGTTGGATAAACTCCGTCTCCCGTGGGACTGCGGGGCAGCTGAAGCTGCCACCCATCTCTGCGGGACCGGGGACCCCCACCCCGAGGTCCCCTCCCACGAAGCATCCCAACCGCTGGAATTACCCTCGGTTGCCGGGAGGCTGAAGTCCTTAAATTTGCCTCGAATGAATAAAAGCAGGCGCTGACGTCTGGCCTGCATTGAAAGCGGGCAGTCGCTCTGGGGAGAAGTTATTCCTTCCCACCCAGAAGCGCACTGGGTTAATCCCACAAGTCGCCACTCTGAGTTGGTTTTTTTTTTAAAGATAATATATAAATCCTCCCGAAGCAGAGCAGGGAGTGCGTGTGAATAACTTACAGCAAATTCAGTCCCCCCCCCGGTTTTTTTTTCCCCTTTTTGTCTTTTATATAGAAAGGCCTGCTTTATTAGAGATGCCGTCAAGGCAATTAAGCCTAAAAATTGACCTACCTCACAGGTTTAAAAGCCTTATTATGGGCTTTGGCTTCAGGAATCCCTTGGTATCTTGTCATTAAAATACTGTTTGTTACAGCAGGAATTGAAAACAAGGGCATTAGCAGGAGGAGCAGCAGAAAGCCGGGGGCCGGCCAGTTTAGTGTTGCTGGTCCCAGCCAGGTACTGGAGCTCGGAGAAATTATTTTATTGACTCTTTTTTGTGTGTTTTTTTTCTTCCCTGAAGGCGAAATGGGGTGTTTTGTTATCAGAATATCTAACAAATTGGTCTGTGTTTCACAACAACCACCGTCGATTTATCTTTTTCAGTCAAAAAAATATTTCATTTCAACAGTACTGGAATAAAACAATAGGGTTTTGTTTCCCATCTGCCTGCCATCGTTTCGAAACACCCTGCCAGTTTATTGAAAGGAAGGCTTCTACCCAAAATGATGCATTTCTCTGGGTGCCCCAACCCAAACGGATTGCCGAACCTGAAGCACAGCGTTTCTCCCCTCCTTGCTGGGTGGAAATGTTGGAAATTGAAAACTGACCGGAAATGGATTTATTTTATATTATTTTTTTGTTTGTTTTATGACTGAAAAAATCGCTTATCCCACAGCTTTAGTTTTCCATCCTCCAGGCAAAACTCGGTGAAACATTTTTTGGGGATAGGGGATGATGTGGGAAGCTGTGAGATGTCTCCTTTGCTCTGCCATCGGCTTTTCCTGGCAGAAGCCATTGCCGTGCTGGAAACCAGGGTGCCGGGGAGCAGGGTGCTGGGAACCCCTCAAGGGCTTTGGGAGCTGTTTCCATGAACCTGGTGGTAATTCCGATAGGGTCAAGCTGACAGCCAAGCTCACCCTGGTTTGGAGCGTCGTGGCGCTGGGGGATTTGCTGATGCTTCAGCAATATTTTAGCATTATTTTATATCGCAGAGTCCCAGAGCTGCGGTTCGGGCTGGGATGTGCCGTCCCTGCAGCCGCAGCCCTGCCCTGGCTCCTTTTTGGTGTGTTGGGAGCCGGCCGGCACTGCTGGCAGGGCTGGCTGCCCCATTTCTGCAAATAAAGCAAATAAATCGCTTGCCGGCTTGAAAGAAACTTCTTCCTTCTGGAGAAAGATCTGAGTCATGGCTTGGACATGGCTTGGGTTTGCAATACAGGGATTTTTTCCCCCCCAAGAAAGGCCCGTGTGCTCCATTCCCTCCTCCTTTCAGAGGTGGCACCCGCTCCAGGTCACCCTGAGACGGCTGGGGAAGGTTTTCTATAAGTTGTGTCTCTGCCATTCATCCCCTGTCGGAGCAGTTCCGGGCTTCCCTGATGGCTCGCATCCCCGACCTATTTATAAGGGAAATGGAAACGATGGAAGCTCCAAACCCTCTCTACCCCAGGGATCAGCACAGTCGCACAGGGCCAAGAGACAAATTGTGTTCCCCAGGGAGAGGCAATGCCGGGAGCATTGTCCCGGTGATGGATTATGGCCGTTAGCCAGAGGGTAGAAGCTGGAGAAGGAGGGAGGTTTTCAGGCACCATTTTCTTGGCTTTCAGCTTTTTCCATTGTCAAAAATAGTCCTCGCACAAGCAGTTTAATAGACCCAATATTCCGGTGTAGCGAAGGGAGAAGGCTTCATTATATTAAAGTCAAACATACAGGAATATAATGGAAAATTATACATTTCAGACTATGCTTGAAAGAGTGGCGTATTAAACATCACAGCGAAAATAGCTGGTTAAAGTGTTCCCAGCCTGCTGTTACGTGCTGGCAGAGAATTGCATTATTTTTCTACTTATTTGTCTGATGATGTTTGGATTATATTTTTTTTTCCTCTTTCTTTTCCTTTTGAGCGAGGGAGACTTATTGCTCTCTTCAGCTCTGGGATTCCTGCCGGAGACTATAAAACCAGGGCTCTCATGGAGGTACCAGTAACTCCCTGTTTGGCTGATGGAGGGCACTGGGGCTGACTGGTCACATACCAGTTTGCCTTTGCTCTGGCAAAGGTTCCCCACTGACGCATGGGGGAAAGGATGGCAAAGTCCATCTTCTCCGCTTCCCCCCCCCCACCTCCTTCCCGTGGTCTGCGCCTCGGAGCGCCCCCTTCTCCTCCCTCCCAGGGCTCCGGAGAGATCCTGAGCTCTCGGTGCGGGGAGCGGCATTAATGACGTGGCTGTCAAGAGGAGGCCAAGCCTGTCAGATTTTAATTAAACAATTATCTTCCTGAAATCGGCGTTTTCTCTCAGTCCTGGGCGCACGAGCTGAATCCTAACAAGGGTGGGAGAGGGGAGCAGGGGGGAGCGAGAGCCTTTGGGGGAACCCTAGGGGGAGAGAGGGGCAGATGGGGGTGTCGGGGCCGGCGGAGCCGGGGCTGCAGCCTCCTGATGCCCTTGGACCCCACCTGGGATCCTGTGGGCAGGGGGGATTACCCCCAGAGCATCACCTCCGGGTACACGTGCAGGTGCAGGGAGGCTTTGCCTCCATCCCCCTGTGGATGTGCTGCATCCCACTGGGTACCACAGCGGTGTTTTGGGGGGGAAGAGGCTGTTTTACAGAATTACGTCTGCACCATGCCTGGCGTAACGGGGTCCCGGGAAAAGCCCCTCGGCATTGCGGCCGTGAAGGCAGTGGTAAGAGGAGACCGAGCGCTGGTGATGCCGAGCGAGGGGAGGTTCATCTCCCCTGAGCAGGAGCCAGGCAGCACCCAGCACCCAGCCTGGCGCAGGCTTCGTGCGACCCAGACGGGCGGTTTTGCTTTGTGGAGGACTCTGCCCCCGTTAACCGAGCGCCCATCAGCAATTCAGAGGCAGGATCAGCGCCTGTCATCGCGTCGGCCCTGATTAGCGTGCACATCTGTAATTAGACGGAGCAGCTGTGATTTCCAGCCCTGCTGAGATCTCAGGTGGGATATTTATGGCAGGGAGATGCTTAGAGGGATCTTCTCGGCAGACTGAGCCTTTGAGCTCGGGTTTGACAGCTACTTCAAAAGGAGATAGCTATTTCGGAGGTGCAGAGCTCAGAAAATAGAAGAACCAGTGTTTTCCAGGTGAATTATCTTTGGGGTGTTTTTGCTTATAATCCTTCTTTTGCGTGAAGCTCTGCAGAGATGCACAGCAGGGAAAGGGGGGGGTCCCAGGACCAGCCCCTTCCATGCACCAGCGTCCTATGGCTCTGTCCTAATGTCTCCGGAAAAATATGGGAGCGTGGAAAAATCTCTCTTCCCAGGGCAGAAAGCTCCTTAAAAAATTAATTTGTATCCAGAGGGAAGGGTTGCATCAGTGAGGCAGCCCTCGTGTCGATGCTCTTCCCTTGGGGAACATTGCTGCTGACCCCGGGGCAGTGGCCACAGCACTGGCCCCGCTGGAGGGCAACGAGCCCAGCTGCCTGCTCCTGCCTGCTCCTGCCTGCTCCCCCTGGAAGCTGTGCTGATGCTGTGCCAGGGACACACTCGTTTGGGGGATGCTGCTGTGCAGAGGAGGGGGTTTCCCACGCCAGGACCCGAGGGTGACTCTTGGGACAGGGAGATGTTGGGAAGTGAGTGTCGGGATGCTGAGATCTTCGGGATGCTTTCCTGAAGACTGGCAGCGTTTCGTAACCCATGCTAAAAATACGCTGCGGTTTAAGCGCTGCCGGCTCTGTTATCAACGTGGGGGTGCAGCGACAGTGCCAGCATCAACGTGGGCATCAACGTCTGCTCCATCCCTGCCCTATCCCTGCCCATGCCGGTGACAGCGGGGAGCAACGAGCCTCAGAGACTGGGAGAAACACCTGCTTCCATCCATCACAGCCATCCGTGCTGGGCAGCAAACCCTCATGAAGTGGCAGTGGGGAAAAAAGAGATTTTTTTTTTTTTTCCTATATTGTGCACAGCCCGTCCCAGCCCTGGGCTTTCACTGGCTGGGCAGCGAAGCCTGGACCTTCCTCTCCGAGCAGGCAGAGCTGTGCCCAGGTCAGAGCGCGCAGGAGCAGAGGAACAGAGGTGCCAGACCAGACCCCGGGCACCACCGGGGTGCTCTTGCTGTAAAGTAGCTTGGCATCTTCGCCAGTCCAAACTCCACTGTATTTTATAATTACTCCCCCCGCGGCTGCGGAGTGTTCCTTGGGCTGAAACAGTTCATACTTTAGTTGGAAGTGACCTATAGCATGAAAACTGATTTTATTTTATACCTTAGCAAAAAATGAAGAAAAGTGAGACTAAAATGGAACAGGGTGACTTCGTTTTCAGGAATACATGGGTTCAACCCAAATTGAATACCCATTGAAATACATGGGTTCAACCCAGCCTCATCCCCTTTCTCTCAAGTGCTTTATGGCTTGTGAAGTTTTTCCAGCCCTAGTTTTCGGCCCTGCTTGTTTTGGTGGACAGACACGAGCCGTGGGCTTCAGCGGGCGGGGGGAGCCATTGCCCAGGGCGCTGCTGTCCCCTGTCACCGGGCCCAGGGGGAGGCAAAGGCTGCCCAGCTTGCTGCCTGCACTCTGCTCTTCCCCCTTCACAGGTGGACCCTTACCTGCCTTATGAGTACACCTGTGAGGGGATGCTGGAGAGGATCCACGCCTACATTCAGTACCAGGTTGGTGAGCATCCTTGTCCTCCCTTGGGGAGCATTCCTGTTCTCCTGGGCGACCATCTCTGTTCTCCTTGTGGGACCATCCCTGTTCTCCCATGGCTCCATCCCTCTTTCCCTGGACAAGCAACCGCTGACCCGGTGTAGCTCCCTGAGTCCCAGCCCTGTGGACGTCTAATCGCAGAGAGCACCAGGAGATGGGGGCTGGGGGAGATTTGTCGGGAACCAAAGATGCTGGAGGGGTTGGCGGAGGGTGGCTGGGGGTGGTGGGGCTGGCTCATGGCCTTTCTGCTGCAGAGAATAAATCAGCATAGGGAGAAGAAGATGTTGGTAGTGCCTTCATCTCCCACAGCTGGAGATGCCATCCATGCATGCAGGTGACCTCAACCTCAGCAGCCCAAGTGTCCTCCTGTCCCACCAGCAACCTCCTTTCCCCATCTCCAATGTCTTGCCCTGTCCCTCTGGGCACTGACCCATTGTCTTCTCTCCCACTAGGATTTCTGCACCATGTCATCTCCTCCTCTGCCTCCCAAGGCCAAGAGTCCTGCTATGCAAAGCCCTCCGAGCCCACTGGCCCTGTCCCCCAATGCCACTCATCTGGTGTGGTCCCCCAGCGCCAGCCGGGACCCCCGCGCTTGGCCACCGGTGGACTCATTGCAGGTGTGGGTGTCGGAGACCCGGCACTCCTGCACCGAGACGTGCCGGCGGCGGGGGCTGGTCTGCGAGCCCACCTTCTTCAGGTTCCTCAACAAGAAGGAGGTGTTTCTCCAGTGAGTTGTGAACTTTTCAGTGAGACGGTAGTGGGGGCCATCAGCCAGATGATGCTCTCCCAGCTCCTTGCATCCCCAGCACCCATTTTCCTCACGTCCTCCCTCCCGAAATCCCATCAAGATGCCTCTGTGCCCAAGGCGATGAGGCAGGGTGCTGCCTGCAAAGCAGCCCGTTGCTTGCACGTGTTGGCCTTGACCAGCTTCATGCTTCAGAAGGCACCTATAGCCTTTCCAGGCACGTTTCCACCTCTCTCCCACCCCGTTCCTCTCCACCTCCTCCATGCTCTCTCCCTTTCGCTCCTTTTTAATGTCTTTCTCTATAAAACTGCATTTTGAACACACAGTGGTGAAGTTTTAATAGAGTATAAATCTGCCACCGGGCTCCGTGCTGCTCTGTGGGCAATTAAAATGCGAGCATTACCATTGCTGTCACGCTGGTCAGGCAGGCGATGTGAGTCCCACTGACATTTTTATGTGATAAATTAGAGCTGGGGCTTTGCTTTCACTCTCTGCCCTCCATGTCCCCCTCCAGACCTTAAAAGCAGCTGGCTTAGGGACTCAACTGGTTGAGAGGGCTTGGTGGGAGGGTGATGCCGCTCCATCTGCAGATGGGGCCATGGGTGGGAAGGAGACGGATGCTGAGATCCACACCAGGCATTTCTGCTGCTCCTCCTGGTGTTTGCTGATGCCAACCCCGGTTTTGCTGGCTAATCCTGGCTAGTGGGGGACATGTAGGCATCCGTTGAACTCATGTGCCCTGCCAGGGGACATTAGCTGCCATGGGAGGTGTCCGTGGAGAGTGGGCAGAGCTGTTGGTCAGTGGGGGATTATAAAAGATTTGGGTGGATTTTTGTGCGTGATTTCCTGAGCCATCCGTGCAAGGGTTGGGGTTGTTTTATGGGCTATGTGGTTGAGTTGCAAGGGTCACTGCTTCCTGAATGGTGTGCTGGGCTGGTTTGGGGTCCCAAACATAGTATTTATGGTTCCTGGTGCAACCAGCAAAGATCTGCCCAACGCTCAGCGAAGGAACCTCCCCAGGAAGGACAGAACAGCACTAAAAACCCTTCAGTGAAACCCCAAGCAGGTTTCTCACCTGAACTGACCTACCTTTATCTCTGTTCCCAGGCTCAGCATCACCTGCGACAGCACCGAATACGAGATGAACCATCTCTACCCGGCGGTGGCCGAGAACGTCCACGAGTGCTACCTCCAGAAGGAGCCACTGCTCTTCAGCTGCGCAGGCTACAACACCAAGTACCGGCGCCTCTGCCCCTGCCGTGACTACCGCAAAGGACAAGTGGCTCTGTGCAGGGACTGCTTGTGACTTGGTGTCCCCACCTCCGTGTTTGCGACACACAACGAGCAACGAGTGGCTTTTTCTCAAAGCTTCTGCAATAGCCCGGGGAGGTGGGACAGGTCCCTCCCCGCGGGTGAGCCGGGGGTGTCAGACTCTGGGGGTTGTTTTCGTCCGCCAGTCAACTGTGAATGACCATGTCCTGACCTTTGGTTTCATTTTCTTCTTGAGGAGCATCGTCTGACCGCATCCGAACCCACCTGGACCTGGTGGCACTGGGACGGGGTGGTGGGGAGAGGGGGGGCTGGGGACACCCTTCCCCTCCTCTGGCAATGAGACAAGCCACCAGCAGACTGCAGTTTCAGGGGTTTCATCCTCTTCAAGCATCCTATGTTGTTTTATTTATTGATTTTTTTTTTTAACCCTTCCCCCTAACAAGTGGTAAATTAAAGGGGAAGCAACACCCAGCCCTTCTGTGGGAGTTATTGGGCAGAGCTGTGTTGGGGGCTATGGGGGGGCTGCCGGTGTCCACCTTGGCTGCAGAGCTGGGGGAGGACAAAGCCCAGGGAGAGGGGCTGGGTTGGATGGACACAGCGGGGTCTGCACTCACGGTACCCCCAGGGAGAGCTGGTGGGGGCTGGACGGCCCCCCCAGGAAGCGAGGGGTGGGATGGGGATGGGGGGGGGCTCTTGGGAAGGATGCTGGTCCCTGGGGCGGTGCTGCCGGCAGGACAGAGGTGCCAAAGCGATCCTGGGCTGCCCTCCGCCCTGCTGGGCAGTGCATGGAGCTGTACGTCCCTCTGGAGACAGGCATCGGAGCTGATGGTGGGGGCATGGGGACTGCTCGGGGTTGGAGTGAGGGGGCAGGAAGGAGAAGGTGCTGCAGGAGCCCAAAGGAATTGCCGGCGGGCACAGACCGAGGCCAAAAGCAGCATCGTATCTGCGTGCCCCAGGTGTTGCAGACACGGGGAGAGGCGAGCTCCAAGCAACCATCTTCCATGCGTGGTCTTTGCTTCCTGAACTGTTCTTCGTGCCATTCGTCGCACCTCAGGAGAGTTTTCACTGCTGCCAGTATTTCCCCTCCTGGCACGTCCCCGTGCTGGGTTAGCGCTGGCCGGGGTGACCCGGTTTGTTTTTGTAGGGTTGTTCACCAGAGCAAGGCTGCGAGGGTGATACTGTGAGGTTGGTGCTCAGCCCTCCTGTTGCTTGGAAACGTTCGATGGTGAGATTCCCGCATCCCATAAAACATGTGGCTGGAAAGTTATGGGCTGGAGACGCCCTCCCAGCCCTTCGCTGCATGGAAGAGCTCCCAGCCCGGCCGGCGAGGGAGGCTGGTGGGGTGGCAGCCTGTCCTGTAGGTGTCACCACAGGGTCCCAGGCCCTGGCAGGCTTGTCACCCGGCTCGAGGTGACTGATGGAGAGCAGTGGCACGGCAGGATGGGTGTGTGAGGTCTCCCCTGTGACCCAGCCGCTTGCTGGAGCTGTGGCCACATGGCCCTGGCACCTCCAGCCTGTCCTCACAGCAATTTGGTGGCTTGGAGCTGGGTTTGGGGAGAAAATCCCATTCCTTCAGCTGGGCAACAGCATGGGGCAGACCCCGGCTCTTCCCCTGCCATCTTCCTGCTGGAACCCCGGGAAGCGGGACACCAAACGGTGCTCATGTCCTCCAGGCATCCCTTCGGATGAGCCCAGGAACCCACCGTGGTGAGACCGGCCGCATCCTGCGCCGGGTGAGGTGGGAGCTGGAGACGCTGCCGTTATCCCAGAGCGATTTGTCATCTTCAGCACAAAATTGTGTAGGCAGCCTCCACGCCGCCTGCGACGCCAGACAAGGGGAAGGATTGATTAAGTAATTTTTGTGTCTTGCAAGCCAGCATGTGTATAAATAAAAGCAGCGCAAACCTCTCTTTGCAGAGCTGAACAGCAATGCCGTGTGCCGTTCTATGGCACCTTTCATCTCGGTCTCGAAGCGTCCCCTGGCAAAGGCTCCCGTGCTGCTCACCCCGGCTGCTGCCAGCACTGGGCGAGCAGGAGCCAGGCCAGGAGAGCCACAAGGGATTTGCAAGCAGGAACCACCAGCGGTTCACTTCCCAGGGTTGTAAGAGCCACGTAAAACCCGGTTTTGTAGGAGATCTAAGCCAGCTTTAGAGAGAAAGAGGCTGGGGATGCTTCTCGAGGCAGCGCTCGTTGCACACCAGCTCCCTGGGCAGCTTTCTCCCCCCGGTTCTGCTCAGCTGATTTTAAAATAGCCTTCACCTTTCGGCGGCCCAGCGCCTGCCTCCCGCCGCAGAGACTCCCAATTATCCCCTGGCAGGAGCATTTTTCTCCAAGCTGAAAATAAAAGGCGGCTCGCTCACCTTCGCCGCTGTCATGGGAAATGATGATCTGTCTGGAACCTTGTTGGATCTCGAGCCAGCCTGTAAATTTGGGTGATGGGGCTGAGTAATGCTCTGGTTTTACCTGTCATGTCTCTGCCCCATCAGCTGGCACCGAGTCCTGCTCCTGGTGCCGCCCTGAGGATGCTGCCTGGGGAAAAGCCTCTCATGTTGGCCCATGGGTGATGGCACATCACTGGTGGATTCTGGATGTGACGGGGACCGGAGTGTGGGGGCTCGGGGCAGCCCCTCCTGCCTTGTCCCACGTGGAGCCCTGCTGGGAGCAGGGGGGTGCTTTGGTCTGTAAAACCCCACGCAGGGGCAAGGTGGGGGCTTGGCTGGTTCAGAAACGCCAACGGTGGGTATTAAAGGTGGCTTTTTGGGTGCAGAATTGGCACCGAATTGTTCTTGGGGGGGGGGGGTGCGTGTGCCAGGGCTGCGTGCAGCTCGGGGTGTGCAGCTCCTGCAGCGCTGCTGGTCCCCGGCACCCCGACATGGAGGTGGCAGCGGGGGACAGAGCCGCTGGGCCGGCAGCAGCTCCCGGAGGAGCTGGCTTAAAAGAAAAGGGGTTTTATCATCTGGAAATGTGGTTTTTTTTTTTCTCTGCCTGTTTCTGGCCCCGGCTGTGCCCAAGCGATCGCTGGAGCATCCCGCTGCCTTCCAGAGCTCTTGCCCGAGCAGGTCTCCAGCGCTTGCCCTGGTCTCCCCAGCCAGGACATGTTTCCATCTGGGAGATCTAAGGATAACACATTAAGTTCACATTTTATTAAGTAGGAGCATGGAAGAGATTTAAAGGGAAGCCGAAGCACTGCCATATGAAAGAGATTCTAATTACCGCAGCTAATTACCAAGGATAAATCCCCAGTTGGGAGGGGTAGAGAGGGGGAAACGGTGTCAAAACTACGAATAAAATCAAACAATTAAAAATCAAATGAGGAGCTGTCAGCTACACCCTCCGACTGCGGGTGGGTGGGACGGTTTATTTAAGAACCAGAGCACGTGCATGGGGATCCCCTGGAGTCTGCTCAGGGTGGGGGGGGCGGACATGGACCATGTGATGGCATCTCTGGTGTCATCGCAGCGGATGGAGCCTCCTGGAAGGTTTGGGGGCTTTTTTAAACCTGTTTTCCTCTTTTGGCAGCTGTGAAACCAGGACAGGCGTGTCGAAAGAATGATATTGTTCTGGAAATCCATTTTCCGTACCTAGAAATGGAGCCAGGGGTGATTTTTGTTTCTGAGCCTCACTCTTCTTAGTAATTCCACTCAGAACTTTCTTTCTATTTCCCCCCCTCCCTCCCCCCTGTTTTTAATATTGATGGCATCAAAACCTTCCCTTGAGGGTGCAGCGTGGGCAGTGGAGGGGTCTGGCGAGGGGGGTGGTCCCTGCCCCGGTGTCCCCTCACAGCATTCCGCTGCCGGCAGGGTGCCTCCGGCATCTTCCCCTGCGGAGGCTGAGCCACCGATGGCTCCTGGAGCCACAATCTGGGCTGTAAATAGCAGCTGGAGGGAGGTAATAGCGCTGCTCCCCTCTTATCTGGGGCTTTATTAGGAAATCGTTAAGCGGCTTTTCCCTCCGGATTCCCTGCTTATCAGCAGCCAGGTAAAATGGCAAATTGCACCCATGATGTGGACAGTCCAGGCAAGAGAAACCCATTTATTTCCCCTAACGGGTTTATCGCTAGATCAAGGAGCTGCTGAAGATGTAAGCACCGGTGGTTATTTCCCCAGGTGATGGATCTAGCTGCCACACAGCCTCCGGTAACCAACGCACGCCGCCTGTCAGGGATGTCTAATGGGCCCATGGTCGGGACTACCGGCTTGTGTATTTCAAGGTCTCGCTTTAATTGAGTCCTGTCTCCCTGGTGTCATGCTTCTTTTTCTTTTCTTTTCTTTTCTTTTTTTTTTAATATTTATTTTTTTCTCCCGCCTTTAGAAAGGCTTCCCAAAATAAACTAATGCATTTAATCTCCCGTCCTCTTCCCTCATCTCTCCCTCCCGTTGGCAAAGCCAGAGCCGTAAAGAAAGTTAGCAAATTGAAAACCTGTCCTCAGACGTATTGAGTGAAAAGAGCAGTGAAATCTTTTTGCCTTTTTTTTTTTCTTTCTTTTTCGTTTTTCTTTTTTCTGGTAGAAAGGACGTGGGGGAGGGTGTGGGGGGGGTGTGTGTGAAACCCTCTTTCAAAGCTCTGGGGCTGAGTGTTCCCTTTCTTATCAGCTCAAGCAGCGATGCCCAGTGCCACTCATTGTGGCTCGTTAGCAGAAAGCCATTAAAACTCTGGATCAATGTTTTCTCAGGAGAGATAAGGCCCATTCAATACTTTTCCCCAGACAGGCAGAGAAATCCCGGGACCCATCCACAAAGCAAGAGCAAAACTGCTGAGGATGCAGCTTCTCC
The DNA here is from genome assembly GCA_008658365.1 of Alca torda. Classification (NCBI taxonomy): domain Eukaryota; kingdom Metazoa; phylum Chordata; class Aves; order Charadriiformes; family Alcidae; genus Alca; species Alca torda. The sequence goes on along the minus strand of CM018086.1, from coordinate 30,024,558 downwards.
CGCCAGCGCCCGTGGGCAGCGTCAGAGCTGAGCCAGGTTCCAGCCCTCGGCATTCAGATCCTCTGGAAAAGGGGAAAAATTAAGGTTGGGAGGATGGGGAGAGGGGAGAGTGTTTGGGAGGGAGCGTGTTAGGTGCTTCTGCGGGGCTTCACCCCCAGCCAAGGTCCCAGGGTGCAGGTGCCACCTCAAAGGGATTCAACGGGGCAAAAATAAATGAATAATGTGGCTGTTCCCAACACCATTCCCTACACAGAGGCTGGGTTTGGAAAACCGGGAGGAAAGGGGCTGGTGGGGTGTGTAGCCCCTTTCCGCGCCCTCTTTTGGAGGGTTCCCACCGCCTCTCACCCTCTGGAACCCACCTCCCAGTAGACACCAGTTAGGAACAGGAGAGAGATTTGCTTTTAATTTTAAAGCGAGCTACCAGACGTATCAGCTTTTCTATAAATATAAACCAGAAAACAGGAAATAACGATCTGCCCTAATTTAGTTCCTTTCATCTAAGGATTCAAAGCATCTGACAGCATCTCTAAGAAATAAGGAAAGACTTCGCAACCTGCACGGAAACGCGGCCGTTCCAGGGCCGTGCGTGCAACTTTTTGCTGAACGTTGCATTTCAATCCCCCGCTCGCCAGCCCCAATTCCTTCCCAAATTACCCCAATTTCATGTCACTGAGACCGGGATGTGGCAAGTCAGCCTGGGAAGGGGTGATATTCCTGCAGCTTGATGTGGTGCACAGCTGGCTCAGCGCCGCTGAGCGTGGAGGATTGTTTATTTATTCAATTAATTGAATTAATTAATTTTCAGGAGAGCGTTGAGCGAAATAATGGGAAGCGCCAGCAGCTGTGCCGGGCGTCTCTCTGCGGTGGGAGCGGGGACGTGATCCGTAGGCGTGGCGCCGGGGAGCGAGGGGAGCCCGGCTGTGCGGCGCAGGGGCAGACGTGAATCATGGAATCACGGAATGGTTCAGCTGGGAAGGGACTTTTAAAGGCCACCTAGTTCCACCCCCCTGCCATGAGCAGGGACATCTTCAAGAGACCAGGTTGCTCAGAGCCCTGTCCAACCTGACCTGGGATGTTTCCAGGGATGGGGCATCTCCCACCTCTCTGGGCAACCTGGACCAGTGTCTCACCACCCTCAGAGTGAAAAATTTCTTCCTTATATCTAGTCTGAATCTCCCCTCTTTTCGTTTGAGGCCATTTCCTTTTCCTATCATAACAGGCCCTACTAAAAAGTCCCTCCCCATCTCTCCTGGAGCCCCTTTAGGGACTGGAAGGGGCTCTAAGGTCTCCCCAGAGCCTTCTCTTCTCCAGGCTGAACCCCCCCAACTCTCTCAGCCTAACAGCAGAGGGGTTCCAGCCCTCCCAGCATCTCCGTGGCCTCCTCTGGCCCCGCTCCAACAGGTCCAACAGCTCTGATGCCACTGCAACGAAGATGTTCCTCGTCCACCGCCATCCCCATGCTCTTGCAACATTTCTGTCCCCCTGCAAAGGCTTTTCAGGCTTGGCATTGAGATTTGAGCCACCTTGGCTCCTGTCCCCAAGTCTTGCCGTTTCTCCATCTCGGTCAAGGAAGAGCAGCGACTGGGTGCCAAAGTGGAGCTCAGCTGGTGTCACTGGTGGTGGCGGTGCCACCGCGGTCTCTGCATCGACACACAACAGCGACCAGCCCTCTGCCCTGCCAGCTGGGGCCAGATGTGGCAAGGCAGGGACTTGACCTGGGAGCAAGAAGTTAATAAGAGAAATCTGGGAGGCAACGGATTTCCACGCTTAATTAACTCAACAAATTAATCCCAATTAGAAGCAGTAATTGGGATTATAGTGATTAATCATCTTTCCCCCCCAAGCAACAACAGCACTATCATCTGCCTTAACTTTATTATAAAAGCAGAGGACATGGAGTTACGTGTCCCCAGCACCAGAGCTGCCACCTGGGCACACCAGAGCGGGTCCCGTCCCCTCGATGTGCTGCTCCCTGGATGGGTGATGGGTGGGGAGGTGGCACTGTGTGACCCAGCGACCCCACCTTGTGACTGCCAGGCCGTGATGTGCTGGATTGCATCATCTCCGCTTTTCCAAGAACACTGAATTTGGCTCCTTGTGCTCCTGTTCGAGCAGTTTCCTACCAGAAGATTAAACTGCGGGGAGATTTTATTGGCTGGGTTTTTTTGTCTTCTTCCACTGCTGTGTTATACTAAGGAGAGCCTGAATGAAAACATCTGCTTGTTCTTCTTTTTCTGAGCACGTTAATTAAGCAGTGTCCTCCTGTGCCGGGTTCATCTCAGTGGGAATACGGAGCAGTCCTTTCCTCCTGCGCTGCTCTCTGTCGCATTTGTTGTTGTTCCGTGGGCTCCGGACCCTTCGGAGTCCTGGTGGCAGCTCAGGATTGAACCCATCCCAGGCTCCAAACCCCCCCTGCTGCCCTCCCTCAAGCCCACCCAGCAAACCTCACCGACACCTCTCCCCTGCATCCCCCTCCTGCTCTTGGGAGCTCCCGCGGGAGCACAGCTTTGCTATTACCTTGGGGAATTTGCTTCTGGGGCCACGAGGTGAGAATAATGCCCGGCAGCCACAAACCGCCCGCCCTCCAAACCTGCCTCCTGCCCTGCACTGGGAAAGATGCTGCTGGTGCTGGTTTGGCTTCGGGTCCCATCCTGCCCGGGGGATGGATGGCATCCCGATGGGATGGATGAAGACTGGCCGGGGGGCTGAAATGGGAGATTTTGGAGAGGCTTCACCCCAAGGGCTGGCTCCCAGCATGGCCCCAAAGGAAATGTTGGGTGCTCAGTGTCCAGGACGCACCAAAGCAGATTGGGCAAAGCTCTATTAAATACCCCAGAGAAGATAAACTCGCTGCAGCAATTCCCAGAATCGTTGCTGCCCATATTTAACAGCACAGAAAATACAGGATTTTGCTCCTCCTTACATTTGGCTCAGCTTTAGCCAAAGCCGCAGGGAACATGTGCCCGGCGGATCCCGGGGGTTATTGTCAGTGAAAGCATGTTTTCCCGCAGAGGAAGGGTGATGCTGATGGCATCCTCCTCCTCCGGCCGCCCCACGCACAGCTGGTGCCTTCGCACCTCCCCACCTCCAGCTCCTGCCATCGCCCCCGAGGGGCTCCGGCTGCTTTTGTAGGTGCTGTTTCGGTTGGGTGTTTTTGTTATAAGTGTTGTTGAATGGGGGAAAATAAAAACTCGAGGACCCCAGTGGTATTTTTAGACCTGTATCGGTGACTAGCTCAAAATCCTCCGCAGGATTGTAAAATAAAATTAATCTGCATCTGCCATACGTCATTTTTACAAAGCTTGTCTCCTTGCCCTACCAGAGGGACGGTTTACAGCCCTGCTTATTTGGGATGGAGAGAGCGCCCAGCACCTGCCAGGTGGCCTCAGCTACAGCCGACAGCAGCGGGAAACCATCAGGGATGGGGGTGAGGAGGGGCAGAAGGAAGAAAAATTGATGTTGTCTCTCATTGAGTTCGCAGCAAGCTTGTGCCCCATCCGGCTGCCCAGGTACCCAGGCAGACGCTCTCTGTGCGGATGTAGTGAGCTGCACTGGTTGTACTGGTTTGCTCGCAGGGCAGACCTGCTGGGGGGAGCTGGGGGAGGTGCTGGGGACCAGGGGGATGCTCTCAAGCTGGGTGGAGCTGCTGTGGGAACCCCTGAGCAATGCCCCACCACCCTGGATGGGGAGGGAGAAGCCTTATTGCCATGGAGACGGATGACACCGTTGAAAATTGGCTGCCATGGAAACCAGTTTGGGAGCCTGGGGGGGCCATCCCACCTGGGCTGGTCCCCGGGTTGTGGGGACAGTGATGGTCATGGGATGGATGGGACAGTTGGATGCTCCAGAGCAGGGCTGAGCCCCCACTGCATCCCCCAAAATGAGTTACCGGAGGGCCAAACTGGAGTAATGCAGCCCCAAACTGGGGGACCAAGCAGCCCAAACTGGAGTGGTGCGGGCTGGTGGGGAAAGAGCTGATGGATATTTCTGGGCTCTCGGCCACACAACCTGCCAACACTCAGGACTGCGAATTGCGCACAAACACCGACATTAGAGTGGCTGAGGGTGGAAATGTGGCACAAGCCACGTCTCCCGAGAGAAATTCCGCGGCAGCTGGGAGGGAAGAGCAGGACTGGGATGAGGGGCTGGCAGGAGCCGCGGGAGGGACGGGGGATGCCCTCGGCTTGGCTGCAGCGATGTGGTGTGAATAGCGCTTCCTCCCCACCCAGAACCAATAAAGCATCTCCTGTTCGGGTTTTATGTTTGTTTTCCTTCCTAAAATAGGACTTTGGGAAAACAAGGGTGGCCTCATCAACCCCTGGCTGAGCCTCTTCTTTGCAAGAGAGAAGTGTCCTCAGTGGGGACCGAGGCGGCTTTTGTCACCCTTCCCACGGGCCGTGCTCTCTGTGCCATACAGCAGTGTTTTAAACATCCTGGGATGCCTCCGTGCCCTTCCAGCCTTGCTCCTGGCACAGACCGGGCTGACACGTGTTGGCTGGAGGGGTTTGGGGGTCATCTTCCCAACACCCACAGCAGAGGAGGAGCAGCTCTGCCTTTTTCTCCCACCATGTGCCCTCCCCACCTTGCATCCAGCAGCATCTCCCCGCCGGTGGCTGGCAGAGGGATGGTCCGTGTGCGGGTGATGAGCACCTCTCCACGAGCTGGTAATTCCCACTCGCCTTTTTGCATGCACGAAAATACCCACCAACCTTTCCAGCCATTTATTGTCTGCCATGAAGCCTCCCGGTCGGACACGGCACACTGGCTGTGCCCCCTTGCTCCGGGTGGGGGGGGGGGGGGGCGGGAAGCCACCTCACATCAGGACATCCTCCCACCCCAGACATGCCCCAGCCCCGTGGGGCCAGGGGATGCTCTGGCTGCGAATTTCAAGACTATTTATCTCCACTTGTGATGGGATGGAGTGATGGCAAAGGGATGGCAGCACACAAGACCTGGGGAGGAGATGAGAATTCCGCTTGGCTGTGGTCCTAAAGCACCTTTCTCTTCTCGTTACCTATTTCCAGGGGTCCAGACACGGCAGCCTGGAGCCAGCCTGGCCCCCAGCAAGTCCAGCCCGTGGTGCAGGGGCGGGTGGGAGCAGCTGGAGCCTATAAAGGGCTGTTAGAGGGGATTTGGCCTGTGCTGCTGTGGGTGGGGGGCTCTGGGTTGACTCCAGAGCCTGGCTGCAGGAGGTGGGATGGTTGGTGGCCCCAGGGCTGTCTCGGTGAGTTGGTATCCCTGTACCATGCGGGGAGGGTTGGGGTGGTGTTGGCAGCGACGTGGGTGATGGTTTGGGGGCTGTCAGGGGTCCCCCACATCCTGAGATAGGCAGCCTGAGTCTCAGGAGCCAGGCTGAGCTGGGAAGGGCTTGTGGCCGGGACCCCCAGCTTTGGGGGGGTTTGCTCCTCCTGTAACTGCTGAGCCCTAAAACCTGCTCCCCATGGCGGGGGGGGGAGGAGATGGACCGGCCGTGCCCCCCGGCTGCTGGGCTGGCACCTGAGAGCTCAGTTTCCTCTTACCCAGGGCAGAGCGCAGCTCTCGCACTAACTGCAACCTCGGGATGCCCTTTAATTTTTAATGCTTCAATAAAACAGTAATTACAAACACTGCAACTTGAGTTTTTAAGCAGAAAGTATTAACTTCCCACGGTTTAATTATTCAACAGAAATTAATGAAAGTGGGGCTGGATCCTGCTGGCTGTCTTGGCTTTTCCTAGCGGGGCCGGCATGGATCCGCTCTGCAGGGAGGAGGGCTGGGGGGAAGATGAAGCCCATTCCTGGTGCCTCGGGGCTACCCAGGAATGCCCAAGTGCTGGTGGCAGCCAGGGAGGAGGTGGGCTGGGGGGGGGGGCACCAATGTGCTGGGCTGGGTCAGGGTGAGGAGAGGTCCAGGGGGGGCAGCGGGACCCCCCCATAAATGGCTCTTTTTCTGCTCCCTGCAGGATTCCCAGCCAAGATGGTGCAGGATCCCGGCTGCGGGGCAGAGCTCTCTCTGGAAGGTCGGTGATTGCTGTGATCTGAATCAATGCCACGGGATGATGCGCCTTAACTGGAGTGGGGAAACTGAGGCAGCTGCCACCCCAGGAGGTAGCATGACCCTGTGGCTTCTCCCCGTGCCCTCCACCCAGTGTCTGCACCCATCGCCTGCCTGGGAGAGGACTCAGGAGCTTCGAGTCTTTGTTTTCTGGAGCTTTCTGCAGCCTTAGTTGTACCTCGAATTCCCTGGGAAGGTTTCAGGCTTGCTTTTAATTACTCTGCTACAGCACGGTGTAGTTCAAAAGCACCTTTCCTAGGGAATGGGTCTGTTGAGACCAAGAGCGCTCCCAGGGCTGTTTAAATATGGCAAAACAGTCGGTGTCCTGGCAAAGCTCGTGAATTGAGGCTGGCTGATGTTGGACCCCCAGCCTTCACAGGGTAGCAGTGGGCTTAGGAAAGCCTTGATGGAGGGGGGCAAGGGGTTCGGAAACGGGGATAAAATATTCCCCGCCAGGAGCGAGCGCTGAGGCTGCAGGAGCTGGGGCTCAGGGGAGCATCATGCCGAGGTGAGACCTATCGGGGTTCTCCAGCTTGTTGCATCTGCATCTCGGACCTCAGCCCTTTTCCCACGTCCACGAAGCCCCTCTTTCACATAGGCACCAGCCCGTTGCAGCATCCCAGCCTAAGGGGCGCATCCACACAGTGATGGCCTTCAGCAATTGGCATGGGATAAGGTCTCGGGGAACCACGTCTGCTGGAAAAGCAAGTTGTTGTTGTTATTAATAGTCATAACTTCATTAATAAGAAAGCTGTCGGCAGCACAGCGACAGCCAGGGCTCCTCGCGAAATGGAAATGGCTGTTTGTCGGGGCTGGGTGAACAAATTGGAGTGAGTGGAGGAGGTGGCGAGGGCTGGTGGGGAGCGGGGTGGAGATGACGGCTCCGCTGATGAGGGGATGGGGAAGGAACGGGGCCTCATTTGCAAGGGAAATGAAATTATAACCCGCTCCGTTGCAGCCCTCGTTGCCGCAGAGCCTGATGAGCTGTGCGGGGAGGGTGCTGGAGCCCTGGGAGCACCCAGCACCATGGTGTTGGGAGCAGAGCCCGCTCGAGCCTGGGTGCCCTCCCCACGGGAGCAGGTCCTCATGCAGACGGGGCTGTTGTAGCCCCCCAAAGAGTCTGGGGGTGATCTGCTGCCTGTGGGGTGGGCTCGTACCTCCTTCACCACCTCTCTGCTCGTCAAAGCCTCACCTTGCACCATTTGGGCTGTATTTCGGGAACGAGTGTTGGTCAGTCACTCCTGAAATAGGAGTGGTGGGCGAGGGGAGCAGATGATGCTGATGAGGGCGAGATCTCTGCTGAAGCAGGTGAATCCCAGTGCGGTGGGACCCAGGGCACTTGCCCTGTGATGCTGCCGTCACCTGGATTCATGTCCCCAAATGGGTCTCATCACATGTGGGACGGCCGTTTTGTCCCATCCGCCCGTGATGGGAAGGTGGGGGGCTTTGGAGGCAGCTTCTGCCTGTGGTTGGGCAGTGAGTCTGTCCCTCAGGGCACACGCAGCACCTACAGCCCCTAAGGACAGGGTATAACCAGCTCCATCCCCGTGCTGGGGATGCTCCTCCTCTATAATGTATTTTCTCATTCCCAACCCACAAACAGGGCATCAGTGGTTCCTGGATGGGACTCCCTGGTCTCTGCCCCTCCGGGTGATGTCTGCTGGGCTGAAAAAATAAGGGAATCGGGCTTAAATGAGGAGCATCGGTGAGACAAGGAGTGATTTAAGTGATTCAGTTAATCAGTTGTGGCAGCGCCGGGCCGGGTGAGAGACCTGGCTGCTCCCCGCCAGCTCCGCGGGGAGAGTTCACAGAGCTCCGTCGCCAATCATTTGGGACATTTTATTTGGGTCTTAACTTTGATTTAACTTCAGTAGATTATAAAGACAAAAAGTCATTCCAAGGCACTTTATTCAGGGGGGGAAAGAAGAAGAAGAAGGGAGGGGGAAAAAAAAAAAAAAGCTAAAACGGGGTGGTTTGAAGTTGTCAAAATGATTTTCCACTCCTTCAAAAAATAATCTCACAAAACTGACCCAGATTTTACAAGGCACTCTGGCTTTCAAAGAGCTGCCTGTCAGTGCAGAAGATGGGTCTGTAAAATATGTATAATTTTTTTTTGCCCCCCTTAGCAGTTTTACAAAACCTGCGCCTTGCCTTGTTCCTGTGGGATCTGTCAGGGCGTGATGCTTTTATGGGATACGCGATCCAGCCTGGCGGCTCTTCCCGGGGCAGTAAAGCCGCTGGGATGCTGCCTGGGAGCAGGCGAGGCATTTCGGTGCGGGGCTGCAGCGTGTCCCCACGTGCGGGGAGAACGGAGGAGCCCGGGTCACAGGTCCGTGTGACAGCCATGCCCTGCCCCGGCTGCCGTGCGGCACAGCCCATCCTCGGTTTTTGGGGAAGCGCGGGCTGACACGGGGTGTGGGTGGAAGGAGCAGCGTCACCCAGCATGTGTCTGTGCCAGTGATGAAGGGCTGCCCTGATGCCACGAGTGATGGGCGAGCTGAAGGTACAGAGGGATGGGGCGGACATCCAGATAACGGAGCTGAGCAATGGGATCAGGGGCAGAGGCTGCCGAAATGTTGGCAGATCTGGCTGAAGGGGGAGCTGGCTCTGCCCCAGGGGTGCTCTCGGGCATGGAGCCAGCCCCCAGCAGCTTGGGGAGAGGCGGGGGGGTGATTTTAGGGTGCGGGATGGCAAATAGAGCAGATCTTGAGGATGATTTTTTTTTTTTTTGTCCCTGAGGCTGTCCGGAGTGCCAGGGAAATCTGTTGGCTTTCATTCAAGGGAGGATTGCTAGCACGGCGCTGGAGAGGCCAACGCTGGGTTAATCGGGGGTTGGACTAGATGATCTCCAGAGGTCCCTTCCAACCCTATGGTTCTATGATTCTATGAATTGCTGCGTCCTTGTTTATTGAGTTAATTGGTTGGGTGCTGGAGAAGGGAAAGGCAACCCTGGGCTGCGCATTGGGAGAAGGAGTGGGGCTGGCTGGCACTGCGCGCCTGGCTGTCAGCCGAGGGACCTGTGCCATCCGTTGGCTCGGCTTGCCACGGTTCTCCCTGTTTTCTGAGAGCGGCCATGAGTTAATGATGATCATGAATGAATCCTGCTGGTCGCCCAGGGATCCCACCAGCTGTGGGGGCTGCAGGTGGGGAGAGCTATGGGAGAAATTACAATAGCTCCAGTATTTGAGTGCCCGGGGGTAGATGAGTGGAGAGGAGAGCTCTTGGATCAGCACGATCCAGTGCCCGTGGGGAGCTGGGTTTAAATCCTGGTTGCGGGATGCTCGTGGTCCCCGTGGGGGAGGACCAGCTGTGATGGTCGCAGGTGGGTTTGCTCAGACAAAGCCAGCACTGAGCATCCCCCAGGACGTGCACCAGGCGCTGGTGTTGTGCTGAGCAGGGGGGACCAGCACCCAGACAGGTCTCATCATGCTCCATAGAGCCCTCATCCTCTCTTCTTCCTCATTCTCCAGCGCTGAGCCACTCCTGAACTGTCGGTGGGAGAAACTAGATTTGAATATGGGAATTTTTTTTTTTAAACTTCACTTTTCATCTGACCTGATTAAAGTGCTGTTCGTGCTGGCTGCCTTGCATTTTCTGTATTAATTTCATCATATTCTGCTGGGGCACTGTGTTGCCTTCATTTAGCAGCAGTTTGTCCGTGAGCCGGGCAGCCTGGCTGCAGGGGAGCAGCATCCCCACACCGGTCCTGTCCTTCACAAGGGTCAGACCCCATTCTTATTTTCCTTAAAGCCTATGAAGGTCTGAGCCCTGTTTTTTTTTATTACTAGTGTGGGTCAGAGAACAGTGTATTACTGCTTTGCAGAAAGCACCGAGCTCGGGATGGGGTCTGCAGAGGTGCTGGGGGCCAAAAGCTGTGTGGAGGAATGGTAGGTTTGCTGATTTATTATGGAGGGGGGGGGGAAAGAAAAGAGAAGGAAGGATCAGGTTCAGGCAGGACAAGTGCCAGTCCCAGGTGATACTGGCTGGCAGCTGTGGCAGGGAGCTGAAGGAAGATGCTCACGGCGCTGCCTGCTGAGAGGTGACAGCGAAAGACAAGCGCTTTGAAACCTTCTCTCCAGGACCCTCCTGACGCTCCTGCTCCATGGCTCTTGGGGTAGGACCCTCCCCCCCCCGAATGATGCGGCCACATCAGGGCAGCCTGAGCAGTACTCGCCTTCTGACCACCAAAAAAACCCCCGGAGAGAGAAATAGGGTGACAGACGATGCTCGTGGCGTGGGGGGTGTCCCCCCAAACCCACAGCTGCCCTGTCCAGAGCCCGTGCAACTGGGAGGAGGCGTGAGGTCTGGTTTAGCCACTGTTATGGGGTGTTAGAGCTGCTTCTTTCAAAATTTGTTGTTGTTATTTTTTTCCATGGAAGCGTAATGTGGAAAAATATTTGCTGCTTCTTTAGATGGCTAATTAATGATAAGGCAGAAGGGGTCCACCTGAGGGAGGGACCCTGGCTGCTCCCTGTGGCGTGGCGCTGACAGCCGGGGCTCTGCTCCAAGGGAGAGCCTGCGTGAAGCGAGTTGGCAGGGCTGCTCCAAAGGCATGGGGGCAAAAAAAAAAAAAAAAAAAAATTTACAATTTGTATTAGTTCTTCTTTCATGTCCTTCTCAAAGCTTAGCAGCTTTGTGACGTACCAAATAGAATACAGCTTCCTTAGCTGGCCAGGCAAAGAAAATGGCCCAAGGAACAAGGTGGGGAGTCTCGGTGTCTGTCTAACGTAGCCCGGGGGTACCAGGCACCCATCCAAGGCTGGACATGCTCTTAGAGCATCCTGTGGCACTGCTTCAGGGTGGCATTGTTGAAACCAAAGACAAGGAGGGGTTTTCTTCATGGGGTTTTGCTCAGGCACTTTTGGTGTAAGATGCTGTAATACCTACCTGCACTGCTGGAGGAAGAAACCCGTAGCTCTCCCTACGGGAAGGCTGGGAAGGAGGGAGAGGAGGGGGAAGATCATTGCAAAAGCCTTTAGATTCCTGATCCTGTTTCCAAATGGTTTCCTGGGGGATTGCGTTCCTTCTGCAGAAGTGCACCCATGCATGCAGATGGTTTGAGAGACCATAAAAGGGGGTTGAGGGCATACTCGGAGCCAAATTGGATGTTGCAGGTGTCTTTAAGAGTGTAATGACTTAAACTCTGAGCTCATTTGTTATGGACATATGCACTTTATTTGACGCTCTATAGCTAAACAGTCCAGCTCGACCTGGGAACGTGAAGCCTGTGGGTGCACAGTGGAGGGAAAAAAAGCATAGCTGTAAGGGTTTAATTGAGTGCAGGAGGGACTTTGGATGTGTCTTGCAGCCTGCAGTGGCTCCGGACACCCTGCTTGCCTGCCTTGGCCATGCTGATGCCAACCTGAGCACTGGCTGGGTGCGTTCCCCTGGCAGGAGATGGAGCATCAAGAGCCTGTGCCTTTAGCAAAAATAAAAAATAAAAAAAAAAAAATAAAAAAAATGCATGGATATTTCCAAGGGAGGTTGCTGTAGGCAGGCTGCCTGCAAAGTAGGCAGCTACCTTCCAAAAATGGGGAGGTGGGGGAGAGAGGAAGAGGGGAAAAATAAACCAAACGAAAGCAGGGACTGCGCCAAAAGTGCTTTCTATTTATGATTTTACAAGGTCAACAATAATCCCCACAGCTACAAGCACATAAAAATTGATTCTTTCCTGAAGAGATTGATGGGTTCGTGGTCAGGGCATTTTCTCTGATCCCGCTGCCCTCTGGACTCTGCTGAAATTTATGGAGGTGCTGTGCGTTTCTCTGTAGAGGCGTAAATAGCTTCTCGAAAAGCAAGCGAACGCTTTCAATTCAGTCCTGGGGTCCTGGGAAGCTGCTGTAATTAAGGGAAGCGCTTCCTCCAGCTGCTGGGCTGTGTTTCCAGAGGTGAGCGGCTTTCGTTTGGCGGTCGGTCTGCTGTGGGTCAGAGACTTTGTCCTGCCCCATCCCTCGGCGTGGGGCTGATGCTCACCCCACGGCACACGCGCCTCCGAAATGGGAATATCCCACCCAAGCGCAGCGCTGAGAAGTGAGGGGGTGCGACGCAGACCCCCTGAGGCTGAAGGCTCTTTCGTTTTGTCCTAACGCTGTCCCAGGAGGGAAGAAGGGACGAGCATTTCTAAAGCCTCCAGCTCCTTCCCCAACACTTCCCAAACAAGCTCTGGTGTCAGCTGGAAATCTCCTTCCATTCTTTATTTTAAAAATACCCAGCTTTAAAGCCCCAGCGTTTCAGCATTTGAAACCGCTCTGTTTTCCACAAGTGGCAGGAAGCTACCGAACAAAGCCCATTTATTTTTCACAGCTTCATCCCTGCAGCTATTAAATCCTCGGCGCTATTGAATTCCTGAGAAGTTTTCCGGGTGGTGGCGGGGCTTGCGCACAAGCCGCACACGCCAGCCCGGGTATCCCAGTAAGCAGTTTGTGCTCTTTGTGTGTCCCTTCTGGTTAACAAGCAGCTTTCGGTGTGCTCAAAAGGTGTTTCTGCGAGTCCTGCTGCATAGCTTCATCGTATCGAGCGCCTTGTATAAAGCGCTGCCGCACAAAGGGATCTTGGCGCTGGAGCAGCGGCGGGTTTGGGAGGTTGGGGAGGGATGGGCCTGGCGGGGATGTGCACGGAGAATTGATGCCGGGCTTTTTAACAACCACACACGTATCAAACAAAGCTTTTCTTTTAAAAGCCTTTCGGGCAGCAGCGGGCTCCCTCCTTATAGCGTGCCAGGGTTTATTGTGCCAGGAATAGGGAAAAGTGGAAATGCTGCCTGCCACGCTCAGGAAGCTCTTGGTGTTCGTCCTTTCCGTGCCAGTGGTGGTTCTCCAAACTGCAGAGCCAGGTTGGCTTGTGGCACCAGCAAAGCTGCTCTGGGATGGGGCCGTACAACCCACTGTCCCGCACATCCTGCCGATGGCTCTGCCATGGCCAGGGAGGGCAGAGGGACACGGCGGGTCTCCATCTCTGGTGTCCGTGCTGCCTCTGGCCACCCCTTGGCATTGCTGGAGAGAGAGGTGCATCCCCCCCCGGTAAAAGGATGGGGTGGGCAGGAAGTAGGAAGAGGAGCCCGAGGTCAGTTGGAAAGGAGCCGGGGAGCAGCTCGCAGCCAGGAGAGATGAGAAATGAAGTCGCCCGGGCGCAGGCAGAAAATTCACCTTCAGGAATCTCGGTGGGGAATCGTCGGTGTGGCTTTGTCGTCAGTTGCCGGCAGTGCTGGAGAGATACCACCCGCCTGCCAGCTCAGTGCCGGCTCCCTGGGTCTGCTCGTCTGGAGGTCGGTGTGTTGGGTGGGAGCAGCCCCGTGATGTCCCCTGGGCTGCCCCGGCTCCCTTCCCATGCCCAGGGACCCTGCAAACATGCCTTCAGGTGGAGGAAAGGAAGATGGTTGACTCCATCCCTTCCTTGACCCGAATTTCAGCCTCTGGAGCAGTGCTGAGTTTCCTCTGTGAGGGAAGTGCCGCGCTTGCTCTGCCACTCGCACGCAAACACTTGCTCGGAGGCCGTTGCCTCTTTGGAAGCTGCCGCGGGGTTTGCTGCTGTCTCCTTCCCCGCCGTGCCGAGCCCTGCCGAGCATCCCTCGCCATCAGGCCGCCTCCTCCCACACTGCCCTTTTTGCTTCACGCCTCTGGTCCCTGGCTTGTGACCCATGGGGAAGCACAAACCGGGATTACAAAACCGGGGAAACGCCACCGAGCCCCAGCCAGCCTTGGGCGTTAAGACGCAGCGGGTCTTCATCCCCTGGTAACCTCCCCGCGGCGCCTTTGCTCCTAACACCCCCTTCCGCTGCTGAGCAGCAATCCCACACAAATCCTTTGGTATAAAGCCGCTTCCCGGAGGGGTTTTGATCAACATTGGATGAAGCCTGGTGATGTCTGCTCCGGTTCCCAGTGCATCCCAACACCAACCCCCCCCCCATATTTTCATCTGCCTCCAGGGAGAAGCTCTTGCAGTGGTGACAAATGTGGCTCTGTGCTCCCTGCCAGGCTTGCGAACCGGCTCTTGGTCCCAATTTAGCCTCCTTCCTCCCAAGCGGGTAAACAGAAAAACTATTTTCTCCTTCACCTCCAGCCCCAGCTCCCCGGACGCCGGGTGCCAGATGGCAGTGAGTGGCGGCTTTTCTGCCCGTTTTCCCTGCCAGTGTGCCACAACGCCTGGCTGCAGACGGAGGAGAAGCTATTTCCCATCCATCTCCGGAGTGCTCTGTACCGTCTGCGACCCGCAGGGCTCGGCCGGGCGCTCAAGGCGCTGCCTGAACAAGCAGCATCCTTTGGAAGTGTAAAAAAATCAGAAGCGAGGAGCGCGGGATGAAAGGCGACAAGGTGTGTGCAAACGCGCTGCCTCCCCTGCCAGGCAGCCAGGGCGCTTCTCCGCAGCGATGCCGCTTTTGTTCATCCCCCTTTTCACTTTTTTTTTTTTTCCGGTGTCTTTTGATGGGTGTTAAAAGCAGCCTGGCCTTGGGAAGACATGCTGTCTGTAGCTTTTGTAGGTGGCTATAAGTTATCTGCTGGAGGAGCCCTAATGTGAATGTTTGCTGCCTGCAAATGCTCTCTTTTTCTTTTTTTTCTTTTTTTTTTTTTTTGTGGTTGTTGCAGCTTCACAGTATTTTGCTTGACTGGGATAAGCTCAGCCTGGGTCAAAGAGCAGCCAGAAGCCCTTGTGGGGCAGCTCCTGGCCCCACCACCACTGCCCTTAGTAGGAACGGGGGCACACCTGGACCCCCCATCACGGGGACATTGGGTCAGGTGCCACAGTGAACACCCAGCGCGGGGAAATCTGGTATTTCCAGAAGGAAATAACCCATTTTTCCCCTGGGGCAAGACCACCGCCTGCTCTAGTTTTATTTACTTTAGTTTTGAACATTTGTTTTCAAACTGGGAAATGGGGGTGGGGGAAGCATCCTGCTGGGTGATGGGGGGGACAATAGACCCCAGACCAGGGGATGCTTAGGAAATACGGCGTATATCGTGGTGTCACCTGAGAACTGTCACACCTAGAGCCCAGCTCCGCTCTGCGGGCAGCAGAGGAGCCAGTCCCGACGCTGCAGAGAGGATGAGGGGCCCTTCCATGCTGTCTTCCCAGTTTTTAATGAAAGCTGGGATGCTACGGGAGACAGGGACGGTGCCTGTGGCTGTGAGCGAGGTGCTGGTCAGGCAACCCCAGCCTGGGGGCAGGAACCCATCACAGGAGGAAAACCAAACTCGCGCTTGTGTCAAAAGCAAGAGCTGAATCTGCTCCGCTGATTTCCCAGGTGAGCTCTCTGGCAACGTTTAAAAAGGATAAATGAGATGACCTGGATAATTACGGGCCTGTCAGCTCCACTTCGATCCCGGGCAACTGATGGAGTGGCTGATGTGGGCATTAATAAAGAATTAAAGGAGAATAACACCAGTAAACGAAAGTAAAGACTTTAATATCTATCAACCGGTTAAGGGCAGTAGATTTTGCAGGAGCAGCTTTTCGCTGCAAGGATGGCTGGCTTGGAGAGAGTGGGTTTGTGCGAGGTATTTTACGTGGAGGACAAACAGAGCAAGAAACCAGAGCAAGGCCAGCCCAGCAGGCCACAGGAGTTTGTGTCACCTGGCTAGATGTCACCATGGGGCACGAGGTCCCTGCACCATCCTGGGTCTGGTAGACTTTGATGGACGGGCAGCACTGCGGGTACCCAGATGACCTGGGGCTGGCATCCACGTCCCTACGGTTAAATCCACATCCCGCCGAGCGCCTGTCATCTCCATCCCACCCCAGCTTCAAAATGCAAAGCACCATCCAGCATCCCAGCGGAGCCGTGTCCTCCTGGTCATGCACGGACCCAGCACAGAGCTGCTACGGGGTCACCAGGGAAGGGACAACACCGGGAAGATGCGTTTCTGCCCCGTTCCTCCCCGCGTTGTGTTTCCCCTCCCATGTTCTTCTGGTCTCCTCGCAGCTGGGAAGGGGTGTCAGCATCCGTGCAGGATCCGTCCCCACGCTGGCTGCAGTGCTTGCCTCTTTTCCCAGTTGCCATAGGAACAGACGAAGGCCTCTAAAGCATCGCAGTGGGGTGCGCGTCTAGGTCATGCTGTGGAGCAGGCAACCATTTTATAGTGATAATAAATTCAGGGAATTGGGAATTTGGCCGAAGCAGCACGCAAGAAAAGGACTTGAAAAGGCAGAATGGAGATAAATGAACAAAAATAATTTTATGACAAATGACCATACGTTGTGCTAGACCTAACTGATATCCTTTTCAGAGTTCAGGCGAAAAGGTCTGGGAACACAGATTGTAAGGAATGATTTGTCCCTGAAGCATGAAGATAGAAAGGCGAAGGCAGCACCTGAAAGTGTTTAGGGACTATTGGATTTCAAAAAACCTTCATTATCTTCAGTCCCTGTGATGTCTAGATGTGAATTACTGCTGGCCAAAGATTTACCATCCCTCCATTTGCATGACAGGAACTGGAGAGGCACCAAATCATCGGAGACGAGAGCTGGCCAAGCAGAGACAACCCTCTGAAGGTCATGGAAAATCTGCTGGAAATCTCTGTACAGAGAGATGGAGGTGGGTGGCTTGGTGGAGCTCTGCAGATCCATGCTGATGTGGACACCCTGAAGGCCTCCCAAAGCAGTGCAGGGCTGGGGGGGGTCTGGAAGCTCCCCTGGGATCCTGGGGAGCTCCTGAGTCAGCTGACGTTGGCAGAAGCTTGGTTTCTGGAGCTCTCACCCATGTGTTCATGTTTGGCTGATGCTCTCCTGCATTGTGGTGTGGAGATGCTCTCCTGGTCCAGCAGCTGAGGACACCAACCCAAGGTGCTGCTCAGGTGCTCCTCACCAACATGGCAAACTCCCTTCGTTTACTGCAGTGTCTTTCCTACTCATTTTTCCCCTGTCTGGTGAAGCAAAAGTAAACTCTTTGCCGAAACGCTCTTTGCTAACAGAGGCCATCCCGGGGAAGTCTGTCTGCGTTAACACCAGCTGCAACACATCGAGTTTCTACAGGAGTTTGGCAGCAGGAAAACACCTGGGCAGTAAGTGTGGGAGACGGTGGCAGGTCGCTGACTAGAGCTGGCACCCATTGCAGCAGTGTCCTTGTGTGCCCTAATGGGTTTGGGGGGGCTGAAAAATGGGTGAAATCAGGCATATTAGGCAATCTTTGTGTTTTCCCAGCCCTCAGAGCACTAACAGAGGAGGCAGGGCTGGGGGTCGATGCAGACCCCCTGTTTGCCCCAGCGCTGCTGGCATGGCACGGCACGGCACGGCAAGCTCAATGAAGCCCATGCAGATGTTCCCCTCCCCAAACCGCGCTCCGTCCTTTCCCTAATTATGCTGAGATTTGAAACGCGCTCTCGCCATGTCCTGTTGGCTTCAAGAAGCAGAATTTCTCATGCTGATTTAATCACCTCATTATGTCAAACAAGTTAGAGTTATTTTGAGGATGGCTAATAGGTGCCAATTTATACCCCTTGGCAACGCAAGGCCGTGCTTAGCCTTAGCGCTTGGTTTTTGGCGAGACAAAGAAAGCCTTGAGCTGATGCTTTTTACGGTAGAGAAGGCTCACCCGGGACCTGGGACATCTGGTGCTGGTGCTTTGCAAACGCTTTCCTTGCCACAGCTTGCTTTCAGCTTACGCCTAGTTTGGTTTAACAAGGCGGTGGTAGGAACCTGGAAATTCCTGAGCTGGGATGTGGCCAGAGCTCAAGATATAGTCACCAAAAATCATGGCAGCTCCATCCCTGCTGTTGGCTCCTCAGGCAGGGAACAGGCCATGGGGTCTGCACCCCCTCGGGGCTGAGCCCTTCCCCAGGTTGGGTGGTGTAAAGATGCTTCTCACCCCTCCTGGAGACCATATCTCTGCCCGCATGCTCCAGCAGAAGGAATTGCACTGTCCTGGTCCTTCCATTGTCCCATCCCCAGCAAAGAGCAGCTCCTGCAGCCGTGATGATGGGGCAGCTTCCCCCGTGCTGGTTTAGGGCACCTCCTCTCTGTCTGGGGGCAGGAGGATGATGGGGAAGAGCAGATGAAGGTCTGTAGCATTCAATGAAGAGTATGAAGCTCAGATGCTCAGGTCTGATTTTAGAGGCATGGTGGGGACTGGGCAGGCGCAGCTCGGCGTGGTCCCACCTGCGGGCAGTGGGCTTCAAAGCAGGGCTTCAAACTGGCTGTGCCTTTGCTGCCACCCTGGTGGTCAGCGCAGCACCCTGTGGGCACACGGTGGCTCCCGTGGGGACGAGTGGCCCTGTCCCTCCTGCGGTCCCAAGGCAGGGAGGGTCTGGTGCGGTGTGGCCAGGTGTGCTCCTCCCGTGCCAGCCACGCACAGCAGATGCCCATCTCCTGGAGCCAGCCTGGCCGTTGGCATGCGGGTGCTCCTCCCAGAGGAGACGGGAGCATTTTTAGCATTTTTCTCTCTGGCAAGGGCTCGGTGGGACCCCCTGGGTGACATGCTCTTGGATTGTCTCTCCTTCAGACCCAGCGGTCTGCCGATGTCCTTTTTGGTCTCAGTCCAAAACCATCAGCTGCTGGAGGGTCCAAAGAGCAAGTGGGACCACAGGGCTGCACTGGCCAGGCACCGGCACTGCATGGTGATCCCCTGCCGAGGCCAGAGGTTCCATGGATGGAGGAACTGATGCCAAGACACGAGGCTGTTGGTAGGGGAGGAGAAGCAACCCTAGCTTCCAAAGCAGATGCTCCTGGGACTCCCAGCCCTGGGGTGTCACAGCTGGTTGATGATGGTAGACACCCTTTTGAAGCCTCCCACCTCTTCCAGTGGGTCCTGCTAGCTATTCCCAACCACGCCAAAACATAGGGCATTCCATGCAGCTTGCAGCCAAGCCCTTTCCTTGGGATAGTAATGGGGAAGGGGAATGTTTGCTCTACTCCAGGTTTTTCTTTGTTCTGGAAAGCTTCTCCAGCTGCACAGAAAGTCTGCCGCTATTTTGAGGTCCCTTTCCTTCCCCGCCATCCCCAGAGGCTCCTCGCTGAGCGGTGGAATAGAAAACG
Organism: Alca torda; assembly: GCA_008658365.1. NCBI lineage: Eukaryota > Metazoa > Chordata > Aves > Charadriiformes > Alcidae > Alca > Alca torda. The sequence continues at coordinate 30,005,562 of CM018086.1, read as the reverse complement.
ACAGATTATTGCTACATCTTGCTGAGCGTCTCTCTTTCATATGAAAGAAAGATGGCCTGGTTTGCTCGGGAGCGGGGGTGTGCTTTGGAAGCGAGTTAGAGCGAGAGATGCAGGAAGGAACTGTATTTTTTTCTGAGTATTTTCCCAGGATGCTGCCATAGCCAGTGGGAAGCTGCACTGCCAGGTCCCTGCACGTCCCCCGGGCTGCTCCAGGCCCTGCTAAAGTCCAAAATCATCTCCTCCATCCACTCAAAAAGGACTACACTTCCTTGAGAGCAATGTGAAGGACCACGGGAACCCCGCATGGAGGGATGTGAACCCCTCGCTGCTCCCCAGCGGTGGGAAACCCGTGGGTGGTGGCACGGCTACACATCGGGGGGGGTCCTGGTGTGGGTGCTGCCATGGGGTTCTGGGAACATGGCGCATCCCTGGGCTCCCCACAGCATCCGAACAGCCATGGCAGCAGCAAGGTGGTTCCCATCTCCCATCAGGGTGGGATGGGTTGGCAGATGGGACACTGCCCTGGGGCCCGCAGGCATCTGCTGCCCCTTCTCGTCGGTGGGGAGGATCCCTGTTAATGCTTTCCTATAAAACTTGCCTCCCCTACCCATATAGAACTTGGGAGGGAATGGATTCGGTGGCTGCCGGATGGTGGGACCTCACCTCCCCACCCTGTGACTCTGGGCCACCCAGCGTTTCCTGAACATCATGGGATGTGCATCAAAACTGAGCATCAGCCATCACACCACTGCTTCTCTAATTTCCCTGGGTCTCCCCAAATCCATGGCTTCTTTCCTTGGCCCCCGCAGTCAGGAGCAACTGTGGGACAAGTGTCTTTCCAAGCGTGCGGTGTTTGATGGAGCTGGGGCTGGGAAGGATTTCATGACCCTGGGCAGCTCTTGGTACTTGTAATTTAGGGTTTTTAGTCCATGAAAGCTCAGCACCAGCCCGACAGCCACAGGCGGGGTGGGACTCGGCAGATCCCCTGCCTCTATCCCATCATATCCCACCACGTCCCACCACATCCCACTACATCCCTCAGCGTTACAGGGCTGCCCCCCACCACTCCCCAGCCCCTCCTGGGGAAGGAGCGTTAAAGCTGAAGACCTCAGAGATGATTGATTTCAGCCGCCCATTTTAATCGTGATTTAAAAGAGCAAAGCAGAAAACTTGGTTTAAATGATCAGCTTTAATCTTGTTTCTCATTTACACGTTTTATTTATTTTCTGACCTCGATTCTTCTTGGTTGGTGACCGCTAATCTGCAGGTTTACTTCTTTTACAACTCCTTTTTTTGCTAAACAGAAAAAAACACTTTATGTATGCGAGGTTACTTAAGCAATTATGTAGCTTAATGTATATCTATAGAAATTCTTCGTGTTTGCATTTTATTATGTTATAATATAGGGAATGATGCATTTCTTTTTTATGAAATGATTATTAATTTGGGTCTCACATCGTGCGCCATGGTCTGTTCGGATGGAAATTGGTTTTCAATTTAAAACGGCCAAAAACCAATATAAAAAATGGTTTTTATTAGTTAAATAAAACCATTTAAAATGTGCTAGCCACAGAAGGAAAAAAAAAGCTTTTCTAAGCATGCATTTAAAACTGATTTCCTAAACAAGATAAGTACTATCTGCAATGGGGGAGCTGAGCGCTTTGTTCCCGATTTTCATATTCTTTACGGTTTTGAAATTAATGTATTACTTTAGGCTTTATTCACAGGCAGGGGAAGGAAAATGCGCTTTCCCATTTTTTTTCTCATCCCAAATAATTCCTCGGTTTCGCGTTGACTAAATTGGTGGGAAATGCCGATGCGGGGAAGTATTTACTCTGCCTGCGCTTTTGGAGGGCAGCAATGCTGGCAGGCACTGGATCCGACCCCGCAGCCGGAGCCTTCCGACGCTTCAGCGGGTTTAGGGCTTCTTTATAGCGCTGACAGCAACCGCGTGCTGCTTAACATTTTTATACGAGCTACTTAAATTACAGGAGGTTAGGTCTCAACAATCCGCTTCTCTGGTTTTAATAGAAAAGTGTACTTAAGGCAAAGAGAAACTGGCCTGAAACTAGAAATGCTCCAAAAAATAAAGGTGGAAACCCCTCACGGCAGAGAAGCAGGGAGCGCTTCAGCCCCTAATATTTCCAGACGCAGAAATTATTATTATTATTATTATTTGCCTTGCCGCAGCACCGAGTCCAGTCCATAACTTCTCTTTCTCCTTCCCAGGAAAGGGAATTTTTCCCTATTTGCAGGTAGGAGCTGACAGTAATTGGCCGCCGCTGCCTGGCTGGTGTTTTCGCTTTGACAATACCACACAAAATAAATGGCCCTGTGTGGTTACCAACGGTTTTCTGCACTCTCGGTCCGGCGTGGGTTATATTATCTCGTGGAAAAGAATTCTGCAGATTGCACAGAAAGGGGGACAGTGCCACCCTAATACAAATAATGATTTATTAGCATCTCGTGCTAATAAAAATGTCCCCTGGGTGGGTAAGCTCTTGTCTTTTTGGAGAGGCTGGAGCATTTTTCAGGGCACGTCCTGTATCTTCACTCCTAAAGGGCAGGGATGCTGGGAGGGGGCTCCCGGGGCCACGGCCACATCGGGCACCTTGGGTGCGGAGGAATTATTTGGTATTTCCAGGGATCGTGGCTCTTGCAAGCTCAGGGATGCCAGAGGACCAGCCCCGCTCCCCACCTCAATGTGGGGGACGTTTCGGGACCTCCTTGTGGGTCTGGCTGCAGATGCACCATCTGCCTTCATCCCTGGGCACCGCTCACGCTGCAAAAATTTAATAATAAAAACAGGGAAAAGAAAGAAAACATGAAAACAAGGCACTTCTGTGCTTTCAGTTCTCCAGCAATTGGCAACAGTTTAATGTGTATATATCACTAACGCTGTTTTATGAGCTCCAGTCCCACTGGCATAATTTTTTTAAAATCCCTTTTCCAGTGTAATTGCTGTTTGTTTTGTCATTTCTCAGTGGACAAGTGTTCAAAAACAAGAGCGCCTTTGAAGATCGCAAGCGGCGTATGCGGGCTTCATTAATACACTATTAATACGCTATCGAAACGCACTTGAACTCCACCTGCCCGAGGCCTAAGACATAAAAATCTGTCTTTGCGAAGCAATCATTATTTGATCTATTTAAAATACTCCCAGTATCAGCCTGGTCTCCTGGATACATTTCAACGTCAGCAGTTTGGGAGGCTGAAATATCTCCCGTAGGTTTGTTCCATTACTTGGTCATTCAAAAAAAAAAAAAAAAAAAAAAAAACAACAAACCAACAAACCAGCCCGATGCTGCGAAGAATAATCCATTTTTTTTCTGGAGGAGGGAAAGGGAGAGACAAACCTGGCCGTGGCATGGATGCCTTGCCTGGCTTGTCCTGCAACTGATAATGGGGATAAAGTCATAGGAAGAACAGAAAGAGATTTTGATTCGAGCCAGCAGCTCTGCAGCTGAGCGCGGCCAGGGTCGCCCCACCGATCCCAGCAGGAACACGATGCCTTTGTGTGAGGGGAGCGGGAGACTTTCCAAGCCCTGGAGGTGGGGAGGCGTCAAAAGGAAGAAGAGCTGTTAAAAAAAAAAAAAAAATAGAGAAAAAAAATCAAGTTTCCTGGCTAGCTTGGTGTTACCATTTCAGCTGTAAGAGAGCGGTTGCCCTGGTAAAGCTCACAGCCCATCCGCCTGTCCACCCAAGGCTGACTTAGGTGTTTAATTGCTTATCAGGAATGTTCTTCCTTAATTAATAGAAATTTGCCACTCATGAATAGACCTGTTTGCTGGGAGTTAGTGCTCGGGGCTGCTGTGAGAGCTGGGCCCTGCGCCTGAGGGGGGTCCTGGCTGGGCTGGGGGGGCACCCGGCTGCTCGGCCTCTGCTGCTCCCCATCCCCTGCATCCCATCCTGCTGCATCCTATGCTGCTGACCCCATCCCACTGCATCCCATCCCATTGCACCCCACCCTGCTGATCCCATTTCACTGATGCTATCCAGCTGCATCCCATCCCTCTGATCCAATCCCATCCCAATGTATCCCATTACACTTGCATTCCATCTCACTGATCCTGTCCCACTGCATCCCATCTTACTGATCCATCCTGCTGCATCCCATCTTACTGATCCCATCCCACTGCATCCCATCCCACCGACCTTATCGCACTGCATCCCACTCTGCTGACCCCATCTCACTCATGCCATCTAGCTGCATCCCATCCCTCTGATCCCATCCCATCCTATCCCATCCCAATGTATCCCATTACACTGCATTCCATCTCACTGATGCTGTCTTGCTGATCACATCCTGCTGCATTCTATCCCATTGACCTTATCCCACTGCACCCCATCCTGCTGATCCCATTCCACTGCATCTCATCCCACCGACCTTATCCCACTGCATCCCATCCTGCTGATCCCATCCTGCTGCATCCCATCCCACTGCATCCCATCCTGTTGCATCCCATCCTGCTGATCCAATTCTGCTACATTGCATCCCACTGCATGCCATCCTGCTGATCTTATCCCACTGCATCCCATCCCGCTCATCCCATCCCACTGCATCCCATCGTGCTAACCTTATCCCACTACATTCCATCGTGTTGCATCCCATCCCTGCTGCATTGCATTCCACTGCATCCCATTCCACTGCATCCCATCCTGCTGATCCAAACCTGCTGCATTGCATCCTGCTGCATTGCATCCCACTGTATCCCATCCCATCTTGCTGATCCCATCCTGCTGCATCCCATCCCGCTGCATCCCATCCAGCTGCACCCTGTCCTGTCCCACCGCCCAGGCTGCCGGGGACTGAGCCGGGAGCTGGGTTCCCTGGAGCTGGGAGGAAGCGGAGGTGCCGGGAGCTGGAGCTGAGTGGCGGCAGGACAGCCCCGGGCACTCCGCTGTCTTGTTTTCCAGTTCTGCAGGTTGAGCTGTTTAAAAATGCATGAAATGCCCCAGGCACCATGAACTCGGCATTAACAGCTTTAGCCCTGAGTTTTCTGCTTGGCGTTGCTGTATTCTTTAATAAAAAAGAAACGCGCTTTTGGGGAGTAAATGCCTGGCAGTGATTGTGCAGGTTCACGGGCAGAGGAGCTGCTGGTGCTCGCTGAAAGGGACGATGCTTCCAGGTACGTCGTCTCCCCTCGACCTCTCTTTCCCGCATGGAAGCAGCGTTACTGCTGGCGCTCGGGCAGGTTGGGAGTGCGAGGGCTGGCTCAGCCTGTTTGCAAAATGTTGGTGTTTTTCCTTTGGTTTCAGAGCCCCTGTTTCTCACAACCGCAGCGCTTCCCTCCAACCCAGCCCGCGATCACGTCAGACAGGAGCTGGGCTCAACTCCAGCTCCATTCAAAGCTCGAAGAAGCACCTATTACTTTTGTCATTCATTTTTTAAGAGGGGAAAATGGGCACATCTTGGGAACTTTTTGTTCAAACAGCTCCAAATGGGGGCCCCAACATGACCCACTGCTCCCTTGAGGTATAGAAAATGTCAGGACTAAGCTGATATTCCTCCATAGTGAGATTTAAAGTCAAAACCACCACTTGAAGCTCTGCTGCTCCCAAGCCAAGCTCCGGCCTCCAGCGGGTGCTTAGAGGGTAAAAATCGCTTGTATTGAAGATGCAAACATGTCTCCGGACTTGTGTCCCAGGGCAAAGCGCTTTTCCCAAAGGGAAGGAAGGACTTTTCTTCCTGCTTTGCAAATAGGGCAGGCGGCCCTAGAGCAGGAAGGAGTTTGCCCAAGGCCATTGGAGCAGGCGGGGATGGAGGGACGGAGCAGGCGAGGTGGGAGCAGGGTCAGCGATGGGCTGCATCCCCTGGGATGCTGGGCTGGGACATGTGGCTGTGCCAGCCCCCCAGGAGAGCTTGGGAATTACGGGGCAGCAGCACCACGGTTTAATGCATGTGTAGGTACAAGCTTTTGGCCACTTTTCTATTATTTCCAATACACTCCTGTTGCAAGGTGCGACCCCAGCGCCCCATCAAACCTTTCCTTCCCCACCCAGCATTGCCAGGTGGGGCGACCGAAAAAGGCTGGGTGGAAAAGGAGAAGAAATGAAAAGAGAGCTGCTCGAAACAGCTGCCATTAAACCATTCTTTTAAAGCTAAAAAAGCTTCCTCCAGTCAACCTGACGAGGCTTAAGAGACTGTGTCTAGCAGGGAGGCGAGCAGCCCTGGAATTACGGCGCAGTAATTGCTCGGTACTTAAAGTCCAGGTCTAGAAGATCTCCAAGTAATAACTCATTGGAAAGATATTGAGCTCTCATCACAAAGAGGAAATATGGTCTCTAAACAGGCAGCTAATGGCATGCAATTTATCTGATGGCAAATCACCCACGTTCATTACTCTCTGCAGCACAGCCAGACAGAGAAATACAAAATTAGCTGAAGGAGAAAGGGAAGGGGGGAAGGAGACATTTCCTTCCAGTGTCTCTCCAAGGGTGGCTCCTGAAATCCGCGCAGCAGCTATTTGCACCCAGGGCCGCTGCCAGCATGACACAGCCAGGAAAAAACACTTTATGTGCATCTTCCTCCCTGGAGACAAGAAAAATGTTTTCCGTTATTATTTTCACACTATTCAGAGTTCTTGCTGAGAAAATCCTTACGGATTCCATCAAGGGAAACCTAGGACTGGTGGAAGTTTTATTGTTCTTTGCCACCTTTGCCAGAGCCGTGGCTCCAGGGCTGAACAAAGACCAGATACTCTTTCATTCCTTTCCAGCTCCTGAGCGCTGCTGTACCGAGGTTTTGAACGCCTTGCAGCTTCCTCTGCTTTATAGCTTCCTTCCTCCCTGCTTCTTTTGCTCTCTTCCAGGTATTTCTGGTAGAGGAAATGGCTTTCTGGCTGCTCCGGGGTTTTTCTAAGGGGTGGGTAATGTTTTCCAAATAAAGAGTGAGGTGGGTGCCCAGCGGGGAGACCGGTGCAGGAGATGCTGGGTGAGCCCAGGACAGGAACACCCCAACTGAGCACCCCAAGACAACAACCGCCGTCTTTCTATCCGTCATCCTTGGTATGAAAATAAATCTTATTTCCCACTTGTGTTTCATAGGAACTGTGGTTTTCCTTTGCAGTCCCGAGTCATAGCAAGGTGTCTGAAGCAGATGGGGAGGAGGAATTTTAAAAGCCACCAGCGATGGGGACAGAGGGACTGACAGACCGTGGACACATCTACCACCTCAGGGCGATGCTTTGGGTTGAAATGTAGCCAAACCCTCTGGCTGATTCTGAAAAAAAATCTTCGTTTGTGCCACCAGCTGCTGTTGAAGCACCTGAAGGACTGAGCCCTGCTCAACACCTATGAATGATCCACCCCCCGGGTTGCCGAGCGTTGCCAGGCTGTGCACGCTGAAAGAAAAAAAAACCAAAACCCTGCTAATTATAGTCTGCATTTCTTTGCAAAGTAGAGTAAGTGCCTTCATAGAAAGAGGATCCTTCATCAATTAACTATCGTTCGTCTTGGACTTACGGAGGAAGACTGGGAAAAAGCAGTAGGGCTTCTTCATGCTTAAGTTGCCTTTTCTAGGAAATCAGAGAGACACAGCGGGCTGGGGTATGTTTGATTGAGGCTGCCGTTGATTTTGCCTCCTGTTTTCCGATGGCCAACAGGAAGTTATAAAACCTTGAAATAACTTTGATTTTCTTGGGGGGAACGCTCTGCTTCAGAGAGTACCGTTTCCTTGCAGCGCGACCACAGGAACGACCTAGAAGCGATGTGAAATCTTATTTTCTTATTTCCTGACAAACCACATCCAAGTCATCGTTTCATGCTTGCCACAGGTTGGAAATTTGTCATTTTAATGTGACTGGAGATCTTGCCAGAGACCTGAGCCATCACCAGACAGGGCTAAATCCCCCACGGGACTTTCCCTTGGCGGCGGTTTGGCCCCGGGCCCCTCTGTAACCCTGTAATTCATCTCATTGTGGGCCTGGAAAAAAATCCCAACGGCTCAAGGCAGGGAGGGGAAACGCTTCTTTCTTCCTTTGCTTGCTGACCATCTATTTTTGGAAGGTGCTCTGCTCCTCCGGCAGTGAGGTGGCTCAGCAGTGTTGTTGCTGTTTTCTGCTTTTCGTCACCTTTTCTCAGATTCCCAAACAACTGCCACCTCCTTCCCCTGGGATGGATGCATTTTGGTGATGGACAGAGGATCTCGGAATCCAGAGATGGGAATTAATAACTTAGGTTAAATCTGGGGGCTGTTTCAACAGTCTTGTTGTTGGAGACCTTCCTAACAGGGCTGGTTGCTGGCAGAAGTCCTGCCTGACCTGGGTCCCCACCAACTGTGGCCATGAAGATCCACATGGCACCAACCAAGATGCCTCAAAGGCTTCAGAAAACCACCACAAAGACCTCCAAGCTTCATCCTGATCTCAACATCTCCTGCAACAATTTTGAATCCTCTAGGGCTGCCCATGGCTGGAAATTAAGAGATATCAGCAACGGGTGGTGCCCCAGCCTCATGCACGGGCATTGGGACGGCCCAGACCTCTGGGGACCCCCAGGGGAGGCAGAGGGATGCTGTCACCCGAGTCTCGAGATGGGCTGGATTCACAGCGGCAGCAATAATTTGCAGAGCATATGCCAAGCCAGGAAAATCAAGGATAAATCACTCATAACTGGGAAGATGATAATAACAGAAGCCTCCGGGGAAATCTGTTCTGCTGAATAGCGGGTTTTATTTATTTATTTATTTTCCTTTTTCACTTGAAGTCACTTAATGAGCCCTCATGTTGAAATCTTCAGAAAGACTCACCTTGGGGGGTATTGGGAAATATTGATAAATAGTACTTGGCACTTCTGAGGCTCTCAGCAAGTGGCACAAACATTGTCACAGCAGCTGGACTGGATGCCTCGGTGTTTTATCCACACCCCTCCGGGGCTCTTCTTACCTGCAAGGTGCAGGCACGGTCCGGCGAGGGGTCAGCATCCCCCGGCCCAGCCCTCTGCGCCGCATCCCCCTGCACCCCCCATCCCCAGGGAAGGAGCTGTGAGCTCAGCAGGAAGATGCATTTAATCCAAAACTTTCCCAAGAAGCAATATATTAGCTGTAAAGCAGCTTCCACACTTTATTTGCTAGTAATTTACAGCCCACACTGCGAGACAGTGTAATATTTGCAAGCAATTAAACAGAGGATGACTCAACAACAGCCACCTCGGGTCAGATTTTCAAGTGTTCATCGTTCATAATTAAGAAGAGATTTGGGAAAGCAGCGGCTGCCTCCCCGCTTCCCGGGCACCTCTCTGCCCCAGCAGCCGGACCTCAGGGGCTCCTGCCTGTGCAGGTGGATTTGCCGCTGGAAGGAGAGGAGGTGTTTAGTAAAGAGTCTCAAGGAGCTGTAAGCAAAAAATTCCTGTTAATCAGCCGAAGGGAGGTGTTGTGGGGCTGGCCGGAGTGGTTTGAGCCAAGCCTCGTGCTGCGGGTACGGGGCTGTGCTGGGTCTGGCGCAAGGGTGATGAACGCCAAGGGAGGTTTCCATGAGATGGGACCATGAAGATGCTGCGAGGGCTGGAGCCCCTCTGCTGTGAGGACAGGCTGAGAGAGCTGGGGGGGTTCAGCCTGGAGAAGAGAAGGCTCCAGGGAGAATTTAGAGCCCCTTCCAGTACTTAAAGGGGGCTACAGCAGAGACGGAGAGGAACTCTGGATCAGGGAGGGGAGCCATAGGACAAGAAGTAACGGTTTTAAACTAGAAGAGGGGAGACTTACATTAGGTATCAGGAAGAAATTCTTTGTTGTGAGGGTGGTGAGCCCCTGACCCAGGTTGCCCAGAGAAGCTGTGGCTGCCCCATCCCTGGAGGTGTTCAAGGCCAGGCTGGATGGGGCTTGGAGCAACCTGGTCTGGTGGGAGGTGTCCCTGCCCAGGGCAGGGGGTTGGGACTAGATGATCTTTAAGGTCCCTTCCAACGCAAACCATTCTGTGATTCTGTGAGACCCTGCGGGCAGCTGCCTGCTTCCAGCAGCCTCTTCCCCCTGAGCATCCTGCTCGCTGTCTCCCATCCTGGGTGACTGGGCCAGGCTCGGCTGCAGGCGGTACGGAGAAGCTATTTTACACCCGACTAAACATTAAGCAAAATCCACGTGTGCAAACCCCTGGATTTTACAGACCCCACCGTGAATGAAATTGGGACGCTCCGGCACAAGGCAGGACCAAGGAGCCGGCTCCAAGCGAGCAGCACCTGGTGCTTGCAAGCCAGACCATGCTGCTGCCAGCCGGGGTCCTGCTGTCAGAGCTAATTACCATCTAAGCTTCCCAGGAGATATGGAGAAGAAGTGTTTGACTTGGATTTACATCTCTCTGCAGAGATTCTCCCTGTACTTTGGACGTGTGACATGTCACTACCCACACTGCTGGCAGCTGAGGTCAGCCTTGAGGTACAAGCTGGGAAACTGAGGCACGGCACTTAAGTGGTCACTTAAGTGGTCACCCAGCAGAGCCTGTGGCAGTGCTGGCAGCACCCCTGGATGCCACCGGGGCTGGGGCCAGCCCAAGCCTCCCCACACAACGCAGTTTGCCTGTTGGATGATATCCCACCATCCGGGTGGAGTGATCCCAGACTGCTCTCCTCTTCCACCCGAGGGCAGATTGCACCTTTCTTCCCTGCCCATCACATCCCCCCCCGACTCCTTGATCCCCCAAACAGCTCCATTTGCCCCTCTGCTGTTTATTTTCCGGGTTAACCTTGCTTCAGAAAAGGAGTCTATTTACCATCTGCTTTTTCTCATCACACCGGTAGAAGCCAAGCAATTCACCGAGTAGCGATGGAGGGCTGGAAAGGGAAGAAATGGGATGGGACCAACATTGACGTGCCACCTGTCCCTGTGATGTCCCCTCGCTGCCCTGCCCGGGGGGGCAGCTGTGTTACAGCCTGCGGGCAGGGAAAGGTTAACGGTCCCTCCCTGGCTCAGGTGCTATAAAAGGGAGGGAATGGCAGAAAGAGGGCTTGCATTGTCTTTCCTTTTTGTGGGGAGGGAGGAGGCCAAAGGCAGGTGCTGCTGCGGGGCTGTCTGCCCCACGGTTTCACCCCCTCTGCCCCACAGCTTCCCCCAGCCCCACGTTGCAGAGGACCTGTGATGCTGATGGACCCATCCTGGTGGCTTCTGTCCGGAGCCACCACTGTCCCCGGCGCTCTGAGGTACATGGCATGTGTCTGTCTGTAGAAACGTGGAAAGATGGGAGCATTGGGGGTTATATCTGCTTCTTGGCTCTGGTGGGAGCCACCTTCTCTCCTCTTGGCTGCTGAAATCATCCTTTAGCATGTGCTGGGCCCAAGCCAGGCTGCTGGTGGCGAAAACAGGAGCTGGTTTGGGATCAGGGATGGGATGGTGTGAGCAGCCACCTCCCCTCTGCCACGGCGTGGGCAGGGGGACCCGAAGGGACGGAGGTGTTTGCTGGCTGATGGCAACACCTAACGTGGTGGGAGCTGGCTGTAGCCCATGGGGAAAGGAGGGGCAGCCTTTGCAAATGTGGGTAATAACTGGAGAAATGTGCCCAGCATCCTTGAGCATTTGGGAGGGGTATCCCGAGGGAAATACACGCCCTGATCCAGCGGAGGAGCTGTTGATGTTGGGTGAGACGACTCTGCTCATCCTGCCCCGTACACGGGAGAAATCAAACACATACAGCAGGAAAACCGCCTTGCCCTACCGCTCGGCCCCTGCTATAAATAAAGCTGGATTTCACAGGCAGGGATAAAATGCTGGACTAAACCCCAGCGGCTGCAGAAGCAGGTACAGCTCCCCGGCCACAGCAGATGGGCAGGGACATCGTCCCTGGCAGGGCTCGCCCAAGTTGCCACCCCTCGAGGTGACCTAGTGCCATTGTCCCCCTGGGGACCCCCGCTTTTCAGCCATGGCACCTTGCCTGGCAATTTCCAATAATTAAAGGAAAGCACGGGGCCAGTCTATACAACAGCTGCTGTATGATCAGTTTTGCCATAAACCATTATTCATTATCTGCGTTTTGCTGGATAACCTGGACCCTGCTGGAAGAAAAAAAAAGTGCTATTTCTTCTGCAGTCAGCTGTATTTTAATAAGTTACGTTATGGGTAAAACATCCCCAGAGAAAACCCAAGCATCGTTCCATTTATCAGCCATGCAAAGTTCAGAATAAAAATATTCCAAGGTGAGGTAATGTACTGTGACGTTGTGCAAGTTAATTTATAAAAGAATTAACTGTGTTTAGAACAGCAGGAGAGAGGAAGAAACCGCTTTCTCCAGCCAGCCGGCTTTGGAGTCGCCCTAAAATGAAACGTACTGGCAGAAAAAACCCCCCACATTTCTGCTTTAAAAGAGGGTGGGGTTTTCTTAACAAGTTCAGGTGCTGAAAGTGCAATGAGTAAAAGCAGAGTTGAGGGGGAATTGCAGCTCCCTGGGCAGGTTAACCCGGGAATTTTTGGTGTTGGGTAATTCCCATCAGCTGGAGCACTGCCCCGCTGCCGGGTACCCTTGTGACTGTTAATTAAGTAGTGTTAATGAGAGCTCTGGGACAAGAGAGGCTATCAAAGGCTTGCCTGTGCTATGCCCCAGGGGCAGGAGGGTTTGTCAGCACTGGGGTGTTTCAGAACTCTGGGCTTCTTCTAGCCAAAGCTGGCAGCTACGTGGCCATCATGAGCATCCCGTGGGCTCCGATGTCCCCGAGCAGGGAGGGGACATGAGCACTGTTGTGCTTCCTCTGCTGATGAAGTGCGCCGCAAGCTGCGGGTGCCGGCTGCAAAAGGTCTGGAATGCAATTATCCCAGGAGATTTCCATGCTGTTTTCTGTGGCTGCGCTTCCCTGGATACCTTCAGCACACGGGATCTCTTTTGGGCAGGTGACGGCACCTCCTCGGACTCCTCTCCGGTGCAGGTCCCGCTCTACGCAGCCAGAGACGCGGACACATCCCAAGGCGAATCCGTAACACTTGGGCTGGGATGTGCATCACACCAGGCTTCATGGTGCCTGCCTTCCGTGGAGGTGTTCCCTCCGGGTCCAGCGCCGGGCTGCGGTGACACACGGATGCTGCACACCCGAGCCACGGGCAATGACTGATGGAACCGGGAGAGACCCCCAGGGGCTTTTATTCCAATGAATGTTTGCAAATGATTTCTTCCCCCTTAGCTGGCAGATTTCGCCTCTGCTTTGCAAAAGCAGTGAGGAGAGTCTCTATTTAGGAGCTATTTTTCAAAATAATGATTTATAATAGGTCAAGAAAAATGAAAGCGCTGGAGGAAGAGAGGCCCAGCCTGGGCGCTCGGATGGCCTAATGAAGTCCCATCGAAGTTCCTGTTTATTGTCAGCTATTAATTCTCTCTCCGATTCAGTCCCCAAATTACTTTCCCTGGAACTGAATCTAAATATGAAAATCAATTAAGAAGGGAACGAGTAGCTACATCTGGGAGAGGGGAGAGGTGGCAAATATAATGACAAATCACCCGTTTCCTTTGGAGCATGCAAATTAACATTTAGAGTGCATTTTGAGGAAGGGGAGCTTGGAAATGCTGCTTCACAGAAGCCGCTAGATCAATTTTCCAAGCCTGAGTGCTAGACATTCTTCAAAGTTACCGAGGGCTCCGTCTCGGGATAAAAATATAAAAAAGACAAGAAATCAATGCTGATAATTAATTTAACAGAATCTATACGTTCTTTCTCCTTCCAGTCAATGCAAAGAGAGAATCATACAGTAGCTGAATTTTACATTTCCACAGAGATTGTGCTGGGACAAAATGAATAAACGATCATAAATTACTTCAAAAGCTCCGCTGCGTTGTTGGAGTGAGGCTTTTTAATTAACTGGAGGAATTTGTCATCACTTTCCCCCACTGCCCTTGCGAGGGAAAGTGATCGCTTGGGCAGCCCAGCCCTTCCGAGAGGATACAACTACAGACCAGACCGTGGAAGAGCTTTAAACCGGAAAACATCAGTGCCTGTTTCCCAGCTCCTTCCTTAGGGAGGTATTTATAAAGCGCTGCTTTCAGCCGGTGCCTGGTTTGACTGGCAGCCGGTGCTTTGTGAAGACCAGCGCCCACCCCGGGATCTCGTGTGCCAGCCAGGATCCTCCGCGTGCCCTGAAAATGGGAGCTGGGTGGGAGTTTGTAGGGTTACTCTGCTGGGGGAGACTTTTTAGTTGGGCACGTTGCGAGAGGACAAGGGGTAATGGCTTTGAACTAAAGGAGGGGAGATTGGGGTTGGACTAGATGACCTTTAAAGGTCCCTGCCAACTCAACACATTCTATGATCCTATGATTCCTCTAGATATAAGGAAGGAATTGTTTATGATGAGGGTGGTGAAACACTGGCCCAGGTTGCCCAGAGAGGTGGGAGATGCCCCATCCCTGGAAACATCCCAGGTCAGGTTGGACGGGGCTCTGAGCAACCTGATCTAGTTGGAGATGTCCCTGCTCATAGGGGTAATGGTTTTAAACTGGAAGAGGGGAGATTTAGATTAGATCTCAGGAAGGAATTCTTTGCTGTGAGGGTGGTGAGCCCCTGGCCCAGGTTGCCCAGAGAAGCTGTGGCTGCCCCATCCTTGGAGGTGTTCAAGGCCAGGCTGGATGGGGCTTGGAGCAACCTGGTCTGGTGGGAGGTGTCCCTCATGGCAGGGGGTTGGGACTAGATGATCTTTAAGGTCCCTTCCAACCCAAACCACTCTGATTCATGGCAGGGGGTTGGGTTGGAATAGATGGCCTTTAATGGTCCCTTCCAACCCAAACCATTCTGTGATTCTGTAAGTAGTTTGGGGTTTTGTAGGGTTCCTCAATAGTTCATGAGTTTTGTAGGGTTATCAAATAGTTCAGGGGTTTTGTAGAGTTAGTAAATAGTACAGGGGTTTTGTAGAGTTAGTAAATAGTATAGGGGTTTTGTAGGGTCACCAAATAGTTTGGGTTTTGCAGGGTTAGTACGCGGTGCTGGGCTCGGATGCTGGAGCAGGCAGAGCAGCGGCACAACCTCTGCTCCGTCCAGTCTCAGGCAGAGAGGAGTTGGCTTTTAATTATTCAAAACTCATCTTCCCTCCCATTAGAAACAAATGGGTAGCGGATGGGTTTTGGTAATGAATCCCCAGCAGGGTACTTAGGTTTAAAGCAAAACCTGTCCAGTTAAATGTATCCTGTGGAAATGGATTTGATTGCTCTAATCTTCCAGCTTCAATTTGGTGGCAGTGTTAGCATATCGCCAGACAGAAGGGCTGTGCGAAGAATATGAAAGACAGAAAATAAGAAAGAAAAATGCTCTCGGGCAGGTTTTGCCTTCGGTCTCAGCTTCAATGGCTGGGGGATGAGAGGAGCCATGGACCGGCCGCCGCAGCATCCCTCTGGGTTTGCCTGGCTGCCCTCCTCCTGCCAAGCTGCCAGAGCTCCGAGAAAGGAAAAGAAAAGCTGGATTGATTTTTTTTCAGATCTATTTAGTGTATAGTTTGCTGTAAAACCAGGCTGGGGGGAGAGGAGGGACATGACTGTGCAATGCAGACCTGGAGGGAAGCCCGGGGTGCTGGTGGAAAAGGGGCTGTGAGAGGAGTTTGCTGTTATCCTGGGCATTTGGCCTCTTGCTCCATCTGAAAATTGTTCATGAACTGATTAATTTCCATGCAAATACCCTCTATTTCTTGGTTAATGCATGAGGAGCTCAGCTGAAGGTGGTGGGTTTGCTGTCTAGGGGGGTGTCGTGGCTCCTCCAGGAACCCTGAGAGCTGATGTCCCGGGATACTGGCCCACACCTTCAGTAAACACCAGATTTTGCAAAACATGGGATTTTGCTCATGTACGAACAAAACTTCACATCGTTTGTGTCTGAACACAGGGATTTTCACTGCAGCACAGGGATGTGAGATTGTGCTTCTGGGCCATGGTTCACTGGTTATCTTGATAACATCCAGGAAGAACTAATACACAATATCAACATCTAAAGCATCTGGAGCCCAGTCCAGAGGATGCCACTTGAAAACACAGGAACCCTTCTAAATCCCCCCCAAAACAGTGATGGCAGGGGTTCCTTTTTTGGCCTCGATGGCCCAGTGAGGAGCGGCAGCCGTCCGCCCCGTGCGCTCACAAATTTCCATCCGTCAGGAGGATCTGGCCCCCGAGATCTGACCCAGGGTCTTTGCACCAAACTGGGGAAAAAGAGAGAGAAGAAAAAAAAAAAAGAGAGAGAAGAAAAAAAAAAAGAGAGAGAAGAAAAAAAAAAGAGAGAAAAAAAAAAAAAAAGAGAAAAAAGGCTGTGCCAGGCAGCTGAATCTGCTCAGTGTTGAAAAGGAGGAGGGGGGGGGGGGGGGCGGGGAAATCACCTGGTGCTTTAGAGTAAGGGATGGTTTCTGGAACGGGAAGAGCAGCTGAGGAAAGGCTGCATTTATCATCCTTGTCATGCCTTTTATTAGCAAAGTTTTATTATGGGCATTTTTCTCTTCCTGCTTTCTCATTGTTTTTCCATAGGAGCGGCTGGGCTGTTCCCCCCGGTCGGGTAATGAGGGTGCAGGGTGCACACCCCGTTAATTAGAGCTGGCGGACAGGCACCGAGATATCGCCTAAGTGACCTCCTTTAAACCCTCAGTGCTCTATCCTCCCAGAACAGACCACCATCCCCAGTTCAGCAGGAACCCAAGCCTTCTTGGGATGGGTTCAGGTGCCCTCTGATCCCACTTCACTTGGTGCAAACCCAGAGAAGCTCCAGGGTTTTGCAGGAGCATCCCAGCGTTGCTGGGAGCAGAGCTGAGCCTTGTGTGGGCTTTTTTTTTTTTCCCCCGCCCTCATTAACAAATAAATCTCTTGGCAGATGAGGTTTATGTGATGGATATTGGCCATGATCCGAGTAGGGCAGCTGATCATGTTCAATTATTTTATTAGCCAGACAAGGCTCATCACGGTGGCTCCACGTACAGGCTCCAGGCGGGATGCAGCAGGTTGGTGCTCGTTGTGGGGTCGGATGCTGCTGGCTCCAGCGGAGCAGCTGGTCCTGTCCCCCCCTCCCTGGGGCTTCTGAACTGCCCTGGGCCATGTTAAAATGGAGAAATTTCTATTTTCTCTATGTTAAAAAAAAAAAAAATATATATATATATAAATATTATATAGAAACAGAGGATTATCAAGGGTTAAACTTTAATTATTTTTCTTTTTTTGGACATTTCAGTTGCCGTGTCTGTATTCGGAGTTTTAGTCAAGTTCTTGCCCTCCGTTTTATTAGCATCAAACCCCAGCACATTTGTCACGGGGAAGGAGAACATCAACTGACATTTTTAGGCCAGGGCCAAATACATCACTTGTCAGGCAGCTCCGCAGCCACCTCCGTGCTTCTCCCGGGGAAGATGGAGGGGATGTTCCTGGCCCAGGTCCCCCTGTCCCTGCAGCCAGCGAGGGTGGTGGGGAACAAGCTGGTCCCACGCCGTCTGCTGCGTTCCCCGTCCTGTCTGCCATCGTCCTTTTGTCCTCTGTGTGTTTAAGCGCATCTTACCCAGATAAACCCCGCAACCAGAGCCCGCAGAAGGAGCCACAGCAGCCTGGGGAGTCATCGACCGTGAATTTCCCCAGCCTGGGGGGTATTCGGTCCCTCCCGTGGGGGATGCTGCGGGGACAAGGCACATGCCCAGGAGCTCGGAGGCTTTGCACGCTCCGTACAGCCCCAGCAGCAATGGAAACGTGTGTCTGAAGGTGAAGTGAGCTCGCGCTTTGCTTTCTTTGCACACAAAGCCAAGGCAGAGATGAAACCCACGCGGGGCCGTGTCACTTGGGCTGGCCGGACCCAGTGGGACATCACACAGCAGGAGGCAGGACCCCCCCCTCCAGCCCTGGTTTGTCCTTTTTTTCCTGCACCATCCATCCCGGAGGGCTCCTACAAAGCAGTTTTGGTCTATTGCCACCCTCGAATAAACCCAAGATCCTGCTGAGCCTCCTCGGAGGCATTGCTACCCCTGTTTCGCAGCTGAGGAGTGAAAAAACATCTACTGCCGGCACGGATCCGAGGAAGGAAGGGAGCACACGTAGTCCTTAATATTGCCCGGAGGCGAGCGGCACGGAGGAGGGGAAGGCGGAGACAAAACACCCCGTTAACAGCATAAGTATTACATGCCAGGCAGCACAGCACCCTGAAAGCCGGAGAATTTAATCAGAAATACGTTGTCAGGCTGAACAGCATCAGCGGGGGGGAGACACCTGGGCTCGGCGGCACCTCAGCGGTGGCAGCGAAACCGTTCCGGCTGCTGTTGTCTTTAACTGGTATTTTGGCAGGTCGGTTCCCGCTGATTTTTGGGGTGGGTGCAGGAGCTTGTATCTCGGGGTGAAGCAAGCCCTGCAGCCCGGCTGGGTCAGCTTCTTTCTCGTCTCGTAGGAGGTAGGAGCTCTGGGGTTTGTCCCCAAGCGTGCGACACGTCCACCCTCTGCGGTGCAAGAGTGGAGGTGGAGAGTGTTGTTTGCACACAAGCAAGCAGCTATTTGGAAAATAAGAAACATGGAAAGGCTTGGTAAGAGGTCAGCCATGGGGTGAATACTCTTCTGCCCCCGGGAATCCCCCTGTTAAAGCCTGGGGGTGATGCTTCTGCTGCAGCCAGCCAGCCCCTGGCCTGGCCCCGGGGTGACCCCTGCCCGCGGCTGCCTCTGCTCCCTTCCTGGGGGGGCATCCTCAGCAATCGCAGCGCTTTTCGGCACCAGCGAAGATGCTCTGAGAGGGATCTGCCTCTCCCCTTCGCTCTGCCGCGCTTTCCCCCCTGCCAGCCCTCTCCCTGCGCGTGCCGGGGTTTAAATTACTCATCCCTCCCCTCGTCTCCAGACTCCAGGAGAGGAAAATTGGTTGATAGCTTTGCCCTCAGCTTTAGTCATACAGTGCTAATAGTGCGAGCGGTTTTATTTGCCGCCAGGACACGGGGTCGGGGTGGGGAGCGCTGACCCGTGCGGATCATTATCCGTGCATCAAGATGCTGCGTGGGTGACCTTTCTGGCGAGCGAGGCTCGACATCTCCCTCCTTTTCTGCTTCATTTGAGTGTTGCTCTTGACTCTTCCGCTGTCTGATGTCCCCTTATGGCCGGGAAAACCAGCAGCACTCCCCCGCTGCTGACCCCCGAGATGCTGTGGGGTACTCGGGCAGCACCAGCATCCAGCCCAGAGGGTGCCATAGGGCTTTACCTGCCAAATCAAGATTTTGCAGGGGCTTTTCTCTGGTGCAGCCAGCTCACGGCCCCCTGCTCACCTTTTCAGGGCACGGGGAGGCTCTCAGCAGCGGGAGGGACATGGAGGGGGGCAGAAGGAAGAAGAGCAGGAGGGTCACGGGGGGGGCATGGGCAGAGCTGCTGCCGGCTGCCTAATCCAGAGCCATGAGTATTTACTTGTGCCTTTTCCCAATGTGTTTGCCCCAAATGCCTTCGAGCATCTCCTCTGGACTGGTGTTCGGGAAAAGGTCGCAGGCAAGCAGGGGTGTCGGGGAGCAGTACCGAAAGCGGCTGGAATAGCCCTTTGGGATTGGGGGACCCTGGATGCTGGGGGAGGGACAGCAGGCTGCAGCCAAAGTGAGCAGGGCTGTGGGTATCCTGTGCCCTCAGGCGAGTCCCCTCTCCGTCCCCTCGTGCCCTCTGTCTGCCACAAGCCATTATATTCCCACACACGGAGGTGGGCATAGCAGGACTTTGTTCCCCAAGTGTCCGGCTACAGCAAGGACCCCGAATGGCTTACAGCCCCCCAGGGTGTTCCCAGAGCAGCTAGGCAAGGAGGAACAACCTCTCCGCCACTGAAACCTCCCTGAAAGAGCTCTGCAAGCACCAAAATGTGAGATCTATGCAATTAATAACTGCAGGTAGTGATCATATTTGCTCAGCTGCGCCCTCGTTGCCGGCACCTTGCTCTTTGGTGCCAGTGAGGGTCTGCGGCGAGCTCAGGGAGCATCCGCTGGTGCCGGGCGGCTGCTCGGCATGGGACGGAATCTGCTGCTCCGTCGGTGCAAACCCTGCTGACATCGATGCTCTCTGGTGAGGTTCCCCCACTCCGTGCCTGGCAGCTGGGAGCAGCTGGGAGCCAGGACCCCTGGGTCCCCCCAAGAGCCCCCCAGGAGAGGTCACCTCCCCAGATCCCTGGGCCAAAAGGCACAAAAGCCCACCCTGGTGAGCACAAGCTCCTTCTCCTCCCTTGGGAAGGGAGATGGGGCTTCCCAGGGGGCTGGGAAGGGATGGGGTGACAAGGCACCGGGATGCTCAGGCATGTCAATGCTTTCCTGTTCTCCCCATCCTGCTGCAACCCACCCCCTCACCCCCTGGCAAATGCTTAGTTTTGGCCAAAGATCCTCATTTGCGAGCAGGGTTAAGGTGGTGGTCTCCATTTCAGGTGCAGGGTTTGGCTCCACGGTGAAGGTGGATTCTGCTGGGGGGGAATTGGGTAAACCTGACCCGCACAGACCGCCCGGCATCGCAGCTTTACTCACTGATGGGGTTCAAGGCTCTGCTTAATGTTTCTAACCTCACCGAAACCATAAAAATCCCAGCTAAAGCAGCCCCAGTTGGCATCCGGCATTTCAGTGCCCGCACAGGAACGGAGCAGAAAGGCAGCATCTGTTGATGTGCTCCAAAACATCTGCTTCCGGCCCGGCCCGGCCGATGGAGACTCCCTGGGACCCGGAACCGGCCCCTGCTCTCTGCCCCAGCCCAGCCGCTTTTCTGGGTGCCTGCCCTGCCTTCTGCTTGGGGTTAACTCCGCAAACGCAGCCGGGGGCCGCAATGCTGTGACCCCCCCTGCACACGTCTGTAGGGGAGCAAGTGTCCTTTCATAGCCAGAAATTCTTATTTCTGCCACTATAAATAGCATATATGTGTGCGTGTGTGTATATGTATGTACGTGTGTGTGTATATATATATATAAAAATAGGCAGATTTGCAAGTCAATATCCACTCCTGCTCTGTAGAAAAGAGAAGTGTGATTTTTGCAGAAGGGGAAACTGAGGCATGGGCTAGCTGGCTTGTACCTGGAGCCACCGAGTGAAGAATGTAGGTTCCTCGCATGTATTCAATTACACCAGAAAAGGGATGCCCGCCCCCCCCCCAGCATCCCTCGTGCCGGCCCTGCCTGTTCCATCTGCGTCGCCCCTCGGTCAGGCCGGGCTGTTTGCAGATGCCACCGGGTCACAAACCCGCCCAGGGGTATGCGATGGTCCTCAGGGGGGTCACTGCTCTCCCAAACCCTGCTTTGGTACCCCCGACAAGGGATTTTCGGTCATTAAGCCAATCTAATCTTTGTCTCCACATCCATTTTCAGGTGACGGTTATTTGGCAGTTTGTTCTCTCGTCGGGTGCAGCCCGAGTCCCGCCGCGCAGAGCAAACCGCAGGCAGGCGGGGAGAGAGCATCGCTTTATTTGCCAGGTATGCCTTTTTTGTCCAATATCATATGAAAAATGAGATCTGAATTGGGCTCTCGTGGGGATAAAAGGTACCAGTGTGAACCGGGATTAGGGTTTTGGTTTGGGGTTTGTTTTTTGGTTTGGTTTTTTTTTTTGCTTCTTCCTTTATTTCTGTGAGGAATGAAAGCAATAGCATGAGGGCTGCAAAGGCAGAGCTTTCTTGGAGGAGATCCAGGCTGGTTTGACACTCTGTTGCCCTGAATGAGAAGAATAAAAAAATACAAACTAAAAAAAATAAAAAAAAAAAAACTGAAAAAAAAAACCCCAAACCCAGAAAGAAAGAAATTCCAGCAGCCACCGTTCCTGCTCCGGCATTGCTAATCCAACAGCTGAAGGTTTATTTGTACTGACTAAGCTGAAGTGAGCAACTTAATTCCCTTTTAATTCTCTTCAGAAGGCTTCAGAAAGCCTAATAGCTGTTTTCTTGCATGCAATTAACTCGGAGGCAGCCCCCGGCCTTCCCGGGCTCCGCGGATTTGGTGGCAGTGGCTGGGTTTTTATTTCCCCTTCCCAACAACGGCTGCGACTGGAGCCAGGAGCAGGACTGATGGAGCTGCTGAAGACGAAGCTGTTATTCCGTGGGTGTTTTATGCGTTATTCAGGCGGCGATGGCAGGGCGGCTGCCCGGGGGCGGCCTCGCTCTGTCCCCCACAGGACAGCGAGGAGCGGCGTCACCCCGCCACGTGCCATGGGGCCACCATGGAATGGGTGAGCCAGGGCTCGGAAAAATGCGTCTCTTTAGAGCCTCTCCCAGCCCCTGAGGGTCCAAAAGGCGTCTCAGGGGGGGTTAACACACGGCAAATCCCACTTAGTATTTACAGCATCTCTTTTTCCTGACAGCCCGGACCGCGGAGCTGCTGAGCCGTGCAGCGAGACCCTGGCATCCCCGAGCACGCCGGCTAAAATCCTTGGGAAATCTGGCAGAGCGTCCCACCATGCTCTGCCCCGGGTCAGCACAGGTTATTCCAGCCCATCAAATTAATCTCCATCCAACCCTGGTGGGCGCAAGGCAATCTTTTTCTACGCAGCCTTTCAGCAAATAGACCTCTTAAAAATAACCCAAAAAATCAAGCCAAACCAAAAGAAAAAAATTAATAACTCCCTAAAACACCAGACCCCATACTATTCTGTAGTGAAAATCAAGCAACTTTTCATCAATGCGGACTTTCAGGTGTATTTCTGGGTGTGGGCCCTGCGGAGCGGGGACTTGTTCCTCTGCAGCTCTCTGGATCTTGGAAGACATTTGTAAGAATAGGAATGGGATTGGTAACGGTGCTTTTTTGAGGGATGGGGTGCGTAGCGGCTGGGTGTCAGGACTGGAAACAAGGAGGAAAAAGGGAGCTCCCAAATACACACTGAGAAAGGTTGGCAGGAGAATGGGGTTTTTACCCTCCTGAGGTATTAAGTATCTGTGAATCTCCAGCCCATAACTAGAGGTAGCTGAGAATTTGATGTAAAGCACTTTTTTTTTACTAGAAAATGGTAATTCCAGGGGATATTCGTGGGGAAAAGGGTGTGTTTTGATGGGTTTTGGTGCAGGAAGCTGGGGAGCTAATTCAAACTCTGTCTAAATAATCATCCACTGGCGGTGGGAAACCGCTTTTTATTTGGAGGTTGAAGCCCACGTGTCAAAATTCAGTAAGTGAAAGATTGAATTGCTCCGCTCGGCTCAGTAACATCACTATTCCTCACTTTCCGTGGAAATAAGACATATGTTATTTATTTGTTACTTTTCGATGCTGTAAGCAAGCCCAGCTTGCTGGAGAGGGGAGCTACTCCCACGTGGACACCATGGTTGGGGGGCAGCAGCAAAGCTCCTGGTCTGGACCTCCGGAGATGGAGGATGCAGGGACAGCTCAGTCGGGGGCTGCCCTCTGCCCCGGGAGCATCCCAGCTTGGATCCGGGCTGTGATGTGGCCCATCCCCAGCGAGAAAACCAAAATCACCCTTCGTGCTCGGGGCGAAACCTGTTGCCAGTGATAAAGCTAAGGATCCGGCAAGACTTGGGAAGGGGAGGATGGTTTAAGGGGGAGGTTAGGCAGTTGACTTGGGAAAGGGTGGGTGCTTTTAGGGGGATGTTAAGCAGCTCATTTGGGAAGAGGGGGATGCTTTTAGGAGGATGTTAAACAGCTGATGCGTTATTGCCGGTAACAGGGCTTTGGGGACAGTGCACAGGGTACAGCTGACCCCACAGCTCGCCCCACACCGGCCTGCGGGACAGTCCGCGCAGCTCCCTCAGAAACCCCACGTCCCACCCTTCCTTGCACGCTAACAGGCTGCTCGTAGCACATCCATCAAAGAAACTGCCTGATTTCTTTCCCTTGCTGTTTTCACATGCCGCTTATCGCCTAACGAGGAGCGGTTGCCTGCTCGGCTGAAGGATGCTGTCTGCTTAGTGCTGGGGAGGGGGAATCAGGATTCCTGAATCCCTTGGCTACAAGGTTCGGAGGTTCGGGAGATGCGGGGGGAACCTCCGAACCCATGCCCTGGAGATGGCAGGTCACACTATGTGTCCCCAAGCCTCGCAGGGAGGGATACAGTGGGATGCCCATACCCAAGGACCCCACTTTTGCTTCCCCAGCGCTGCTGCCAGGATCGGCCCTTCCCCAGCAAAGCCCCAGCTCCAGTCTTCACTGACATCTAGTGGCAATGGGGACACTTAGAGCTGGCGGGGGTGAGGGGGTGGCTGCTTGAAGGCAAAAAGCGGGGGTGCAGCCTTTTCTGCAGGTCCCCATCCTTGGTGGGATGTCACCTCCCCCAGGGAAAGCCACCTCCTTGCAAATAGTGTCCCTGGCACTACTTTGGGTCTGCAGATGGGGACATCTGGAGTCATTAAAGGGTCCAGGGTGGATAAAGGTCTTTAAATACGTGGTCCAGGATGAAAATGCTTTTAAAACATAACAGCAAACCTCTGCTGGTTGCAGTTTACCTGCTCAGTTGCCCTTCTCCACGCTCCTCCAGCAGCCTGGAGCACTCCTGGGCAAGGATGGGTTTTGAAACATGCTACTGGAGGCATTAGTCAGGAGGGTTTCTCACATCTTTCCCATGTAAAGACACAAAGTTTTGGCAGGAGGGGGTAGCCTGGGTCAGCCTCGATGTGCTCAAATTGAGCTAAAAGCTGTAAAAAGGCAAGAAGAAAAGCAGCAGCAGCAGCAGGAGAGGCGGCTGTGAAGGGTGAGGGATGTTGAGGCTGGGATGTGCCCAGCTCCACGGAGATGGATTTCTCCTGGTGTAGATGGATGAGATGCTGCCTGGTCTTGTCACCCCACCGAGGATGACAGATGCTGTGCATCCGCAAATCCAGTTGGTAAAACCTGAGCTGGTGCAGCCACCCAGTGCAACCTGTCCCTCGGCACGGGGGAGGCTCTTGGGGCTGGAGCTGGCCCTTGGTGCCTGGACGAATTGTACCTCCTCCACCAAAAAACCCAAACCTGGTTCACTTTGTTGTAGTGCAAACCGAGTTTTACAGCTTTTTTCATCTCCGCAGTTCTGAACTTCCCTCTCAAAGTGCCACAGAGCCCAACTCAGCCTCCACGCTGCTGAGAATCGCTTATACGGGAACACATTATTTGATAGGAATCTGCCTGGGTTTTTTTTTTTTTTTTTCTTCCCACTGAGCATCCTTATCGCTGCCCCGGTTGTGTGTGTGCACGCAGGAAAGCGGTTCCTTCCCATTCATCTGCTGGAGATGCGCTCGATTCACTGCCCTCGGAGGACTATCAGAGCACAACGGTGCCACCACCCCTTTTCTGCAGAATGAGGATAGAAATTAGCAGCTCAAAAGCCTTGTTCCCAACTCTGCGGCAGGAGGAGCAGAGCAAGGAGAGCCTGACCCAAGCCTAAAGGGGAAGGTGAAACCCCTGAAGAGCTGGGACCCCCCCCCCCCACCCCGTGCCCATGACCCCTCATTTACGGGGGTGCCTAATCTAATTTGCTGATTTTCAAGCAAATTAACTCCTGGGCAAGGCTGAAGCCAAGTGGCTCTGCTAAAAAAATGTCTGCACTAAGAGGAAATGGTTTGCCAAGGAGGCAGGAGCCAAGAGCAGCTGGCAGACGTATATTCCCATTGCTCACCGCCACTGGAGCCCAGCATCATAAGGCCCAAGTTGTTCAAGGCTCGAAGCTAAATGCTTTTTTAATGGGATAACATACCCGTGATATTTATTTGAGGCTCATGTTTTGCATGCAGGATGGGTTTTTTTCCCTATTTCTCTCTCTTTTTTTTTTTTTCCTTGCCACTGGGAAGAAGAGAATAAAAGCCTCTAATCTCCAACCGGCAGGCGCGGAGGAGATAAGCTTCAGGTGCCTCCCAACACTCACGGAGGAGTTTTGTTCTCCCACCTTATCTCTACCTCCAGGTCATGTCATCTCGGGGCTTAGCGCGGGCCCTGGGGGGGCGCGGAGCGCTGCTGTCCCTGTCCCCGCTCCGGGCGGGGGGTCCGAGGGAGGGCTGCGTTCCCCAGCCATGCAAATGGCAGCGTGTTTCCCGGCGATAACCCATATCCCAGCCCGGCAAGGCTCAGCCGCGACGCGCAGATCCTGCCGGTGACGATGCGAGCACCTGGACCATAAACCCAGCCTGGCACGAGCATCCCTGGAAGGACGTGGTGTGCACCAAGAAACCAGTTTTCCCCATCTCTTCAGGTATTGTAGTAATTATTGTGTGTTTTAATTCATCCATAACTGATATTATCTTCAAAGCTTAGATGTCTTGCTCTAATGCTTCCAGTTTTTCATTCCTTTTTTTTTTTCCTTTGAAATCCTGCAAGGGAGCCTCTGGGACCCCACAGCTCTTGCTTTATGTTTGCTTTTAATCAGCTTGCTTTTCTTCCCCTGAAACAAAGACAAATAATGCTGCAATGCTTTCTCCTTGGAAATTTCCCCACATTGAGGAGAAGAGAGGGGAGGCAGTGTGACTTGTTAAAGGCTGAATTTTTTGATGTCTTTCCTCCTTTTTATCTGGTTTGCTGCAAGACGCACGACTCTCTCAATTTAGCTGAGGAATTGAAGGCTGCCCGTATAATTGGGCAGCGGTGCAGCCAGCTGTCTGCCTGGGGAACCACGGCACGTGAGTACGGTGAAAATAAGGCGATGGGGTGCTGCATCCCATCCCACGCTGCGCGGTCGCCAAGCCCCAGGGAGTTCAGTTCTTGTGGCAGAACATCAGGCAGCGCCGTTGCGAGATCCGCCCCGGTCCTGGCGTGGCGAAGCCCCGGTCGCTGGCACAGGGAAACACCTCTGGTGGACACTGGAAGGTTGGTTGGTGCTGCTCCAACGGGGAGATGGCTGCGTTGGGTTGAGGTGGTGGTTAGAGAAGGGGAAAGCAGCTGTACCTGCCCATGGGTGTCTTTCCCAGCTGGCAGCATCTAAGGTAGCACTGGATTATTCCAGAAGACTGATTCGTTGGCCAAAAGCACAAAACCTGTCCCCATGGAGGCCCCAGACAGGAGGACCTTGCTCCAAGATGCCTCAAAAGCACAAAACCTGTCCCCATGGAGGCCCCAGACATGAGGACCTTGCTCCAAGATGCCTCAAAAGCACAAATCCTGCCCTCACGGAGGCCCCAGACATGAGGACCTTGCTCCAAGATGCCTCCCTTCACAGCTGAGCGTTAGAAATGGCTGGTGAATGCTCCCCTGCCACCACCCAGATGGTTCCCGGGGATGCAGGCTCCATCCCCCCACATCTCTGGAGTGCAAAACCTCCTTCCTCTGCAGCCCCCGGATGGGCTCCAGATGGATGTAGGGACTGATGAGCCAAAGGCGAGGCGAGGAGAGGTCGGAGCAGCGTGGCGGGTGTCTAGGCAGCCGCAGCTGAGCAGCGGATCACGCCGCGGTGCCTGCGGGCAGTGCCCAGAGACCCTGGCACAGCCCAGGTGCCTGGAGGGGCTGGCTGGGACCTGATCTGGGCGAGGAGGGCGATGGCAGCGCCCCTGCGTTGTCCTCCTTCCAGAGAAGCCACGCGGAAAGTTTGGGGTCATTTTTCTGCTTTTCTCATATTTGCTCCCTGCTGGAGCCGATTTATCCCTGCAGCTCGCAGAGCTACATGCGAGAGGGACATGTTTTGCCTTTGTAGTACACAAGATTGCTATAAATTATTAGCTTCTTTGTGTCAGCCAGAGCCCGACACAGCCAATAAAACTTTCTGGCCATGTTATTGTGCTTGAACGTGGCACCAGGCTGCTGGCAGCAAGGTGGCCCGGACCCAAAGGAAGGGGTTGCCAGCTCAAAGGATGGAGTTTTCTTCAATGTGACACCCCCACCTTTCTTCCTAATGTCACCCACGGACTTCAGGGGTCCACAGAGCCCCAGAGGGAAGAGCTCTGTCCTCGCTGTCACTTGTGACTCTGGATGTGCCACCGCTTGCTCCAGCTCTGCAGGTACCGTGGTCACGCCACCACCGTGAATGGGTGGGCAAAGCACCCCACAGCATGCGTTTGCGAGGCTTGCAGGTGGAATAGTTGTTGTTATTATTATTATTATTGTTGTTGTTATTACTATTATTGTTATTATTTATTAACCCTGAGCATAGAACCAGTAAGATTAAAAAATTAGTGGTCTCAAGGCAAAATTGCAGCATACGCAATACATTATCCGTAAGTGATGTGCGCAGGAGGGCAGAGTGGGAAGCAAAGGGGATCTCACGAGAGCCACAAAAACCGGACTTTTAATTTAAAACCATCCTTCACTGACTTGAGTGTCTCTCCTGCGAGTCCATTTTTTATTTCCCCCTGTGCAGCAGTAATCAGGAGGTAACAAGGGAGAAGGGGAAACGGATTGTCTCGCAGCTCTATCTGGCCGATTTCCGTGCTGTAAATTATAGATATATATGGTACAATGGAGTGCTGGGATATTAATTTCTGTTGTTGAAAATCACAGACCCTCTGCTTTAATTTACTGCTAAATAATAAATGACTTTGTAAGATACTCAGCAAAGATAAAGACTCCCCGGTAAATCAAACAGCTCATAAGCACTTATGGAACAGTCTATCTTGTATGTGTACTTAAGTGGTTTATATTGTTCTCACAAAGCAGAAATAAGCAGGCGTTTAACCGATGCTATCTGCCAAAATAAAGGATGAACCCGTGAATCAAATGGTTTCCTGCAAATCCTCATTTGCATTTGCAGAATTAAATGAAACGTGGTGCTTCAGGGATTCTGAAACATTTAGATACGAGCCCAAAATCTGTCCCACCGGAGGCAAGGGATGCAGCCGGTGGGGCTGTCACGGGGAGCAGCAGGTGGGTTTATATAGGGTTTATGTAGGGTTTATATCGGGTCTATGCACAGCTCAGCAGGAGGAGGAATGGAGGGCATGGACAAGCCTGGATGAGACCCAGGTTTGGAGCCTTCTCTCCACACCCTGCATCTGCAAAAACGCCCTGAGCACATCTGTTCTTACAGCAATTCGTGAGAAACTGTGCAAAGCAAAGTGAGAGAAGGGTGGCATCGGGAATGCGGGTCTGTAACGGAGAGCCGGACCCCTGGCTGCTCCTGCCTCAGTTTTCCCCGCGGCATGCGGATGGTGCCATCTGCCTCCCCGAGCTGCCATGCAGGTCTGTCTCCTGGCTCAACACATGTTTTTCTCTTCTCCCTGATCCATTTGTGCAGGGCAGCCATGGCAGAGCTGCTAATTGGATCTGCAGGAAAGGCAGGAGCTCTCAGGCGGCTGTAAGTAAGATGGATGTTGGGCTCTCGGAGCACAGCCCCAGGGATCCAGGAAGGCGACGTCTCCGGTGTGCCAGGCTCCGGCTACTTGCAAAGGCAAGTTAGAGTCAAAAATGATGCAATTAGAGTCTGAAGTGAAAACAAGATACAGATGCGGCCGATTTTGACATGTATATCGTGTGTTTGTTATGCAAATTGGCCAAACTCTGTAGGAATGGAACAGGAGATTGCAAAGGGCACGAGCTCATCCGAGGCACTGGAAGTGTGTCTGTAGAACAGCTCATCAGGGCGGTGGGGAGGCGGATGGGGGCACGGGGGGCCCCGTGAGCAGTCGTGATGCCTGGCTGGGGATGGGGGACATTTAGGGCTGTGGGTTTTGCAGAGCAAGAGGGTGTTGGTGCCAGTCCCCGGTATGCAAATACAGAGGAATTTCCTTGGGATAATTTCAGCGAACGGGTGCGCCTCCTGTTTGCTGCCATGACTTGACCTGGTTCACAAGGGTACAGAGCTCCAGGGTGGAAAAGGACCAAGTGCTCTGGAGTATTTCAAAGGCATTCCAGAGCCTGGCTACCTGAGTACAGAATAAAAGGGATTGCTGCAGGTCCTTCAGGGCTGGCCCCAGCCACCAGCCCTCCTCCTGCCCAGACGGGGGTCTGCTGTGGTTACAGATGGTCGTTACCCCCAGTGCCTTGCAGGCACGCTAAACACCTCGCTGCCAGCCCGCAGAGCTCTCCTTCTCGCACAGTTTTCGTGGGAGGACCAGAGGAATAAGTGCCGGTGTTGAGTCCTGCCCTGCAGGCACGCATACAGCCAAGAAGCATCACGGCTGAGATCCAGCTGTGCTGGTGCAAGGAGTGAGCATCCCGCAGCTGGTCATGGCTGGATGCTGCTGCCCTTCCAGGTGTGCTGGTCAAGCAGTTCGGGGAGGACTCACTGTCCCACTTTGGGCTTTGTTGCAGCAATATGACGAGGTCTAAGACTGCTGTTCTGCAGGCATTAATTCACACACACGATGCTGAGCCACCAGGCAGCAGAGAGGACCTCAGGGCCGGGCACAAGTTAGTCTGTGTCTAAGTAAGTCAAGCTCCACGACATACTGTTTGGTGGCTCGATGCTGTCTGCTGGAGGACAGATAATACCTGGTTGTCGCTAAACTGAGGGAAGCACAGGCGGTCTAGCAGAAATTTTGCCACAGTGAGTTATTCTTCCAAAAAGCCCCCGGTATGTGGGAGGCAGCAGCATGCCTGGCCACTGCAGCGCTCCTCATTGGGTAGCCTGCTCTCGGATTTATCCTCTCAGGAGTAGACGGACACCAGCCCAGCTGGCTCCGGCTGAAGTGTGCACACAAACTGCCCTGCTAGCAGGTTGATGGGAGAAAAACCTCCAGCTGGGGACAGTGACAAGTGCCTGAGAGAGAAAACATCTTTCCCCAGCACAGCTGGATTCAGTCAAGGATGCTTCTCTACGAGCAAGTGGGTTTGAATAGCAATTCATTAGATACACAAACCTCTGCCACCATCTCTGCGGCAGGGGACTGGGAACAGAGGAGATGCTGATGAGAGTAAATCTAGAAACAGCTGAGCTCTGTGAAGTAGGAAATCTTCACTTTGTATTTCAGGTTATGCCAGAGATCCCCAAGCTTTCAGCTCAGCAGCATTGCAGCCCCAAGGCAGGATGGATACACACACACACATCGAGGGCTGTGGCCTCAGGTGTCCGGGTGACATGAGCCGCCACACGACCAGCCGTGACGCTCTCCATCCAAGGGAGATTTCTTTTGATCTCTGCTGGCCGCGTTTTCCAAGTGTGAGATGGGCCTGGGTAGCCCCGCTTACAGCCTGTTTCCCATGTGGCAGGAACCGGAGCACATCAGTGGTCCTCCTCGGGGGTGCAGATGAAGTCCCTCGGTGTGAGCTGCCCTAGGAGATGCAGGAGTTTGTGTGGTGGGAGCAGGCTGGGAGCACGTACAGAGCCAGGTTTTCCCATCAGAGATACCCAAAGTACAAACTGATGCACGGGCCAAGGGCTCAGCTTTACATTGCACACTCTGGTGAGTGCTTTTACCCATTTAACTCAATGCCTGGATCTGTAAGAGACCAACTTTCTGGCAAAACTGCCCACCAGCGCCTGGTGGAGCTGGGTACCATCCTCGGTGTTTCTGATCTTGCCAACAGAACACGGGAGAGGCCAAAAGGGACTTTAAAGTACTCTAAGGAGTTCATGCACTGAAATGTTTTTCCCCTTTGCAGATCATCTGGAAAAGCTCTGGTGGCAGCAAACCCTCCGGTCTGCACATTCTCCCCATGTGTGTGCTGACCTGATGGACGAGCTGCAATCCCTTGAGCTGATGGCGCTTCCCACCCGAAAGAGCTGGAAAAGAGGCTCCCAAAAAGCCGGAAAGCCTCAACACCCTGCTCTCGAGTGCCACGTGCTCCTCACTGAGGTCCATATGTCCCATGGGGTGTTCTGCATGGAGCAGCCGTGGTAGCCGATGGTCCCATCAACAGGAATGGCAGCACTGTGGTCTGCCACGTTTCGCACCGCTGCAGCAGTGGCTCCGAACGCAGGAGGACCCAACCCTGATGCCATCAGGCTCCCGAAGGTGTAGGCGATTTTGTTTTGCTAACACTGTTGAAAGACAGGGCAGCTCCAATTTGCCCAGAGCTGCTCAGTTGTAATACGGCACTGCGGGGAAGGGCTGTACAGAAAACCACATTTGACAGTGAAAGCTTTTTGCTGGAGCGCAGCATGAGAAAAACAAATTACTACGGCATAAACGAGCAAATGCATCATCAGAGGGAAGAGGAAGAGAGAATTGGTTTAAGGATCCACGTATGAGACTGTGACAGTAATCATATAACAGCCCTTTAAATGTCAAGGGGGATGAACATGGTTTAACAGCAACAGAAATGCTGCCAAGCTGGGCGACGTGTAACAAAGCAGACGGATGGATAGATCTACCTATTATCTGCTCCCTGGAAAAAAAAGCGGAGGGAGATAATTCAGGTTTATGCTTGATCTAGTGTGTAAATCTCAGAGAGGTAACATTTTCTTTTATCAAAAAGAAAGAAAAAAAAAAAGAATTAGCTTGTTTTCAGCGCTGTCCCTGCCATCAGCCAGACAGCACAGGTTCAGCTGTACAAATGAGATACATAACATTTAAAGCTGGCCGCAGCCCTGGCAGTATTACACCGAGGAAAAATGGAAGGATGGGGGTGCGTGGAAGCGGATCAGTCGGTGCTGGGCGGCAGTGTGGTCCCGTGGCTCCCTTCAGCAGCGCCGAAATGAAGAGGAGAGACACAAGGAGGTGTGTGAGGGGAAGGGGACACGGCGGAGGCGTGCAGCAGGTCGCAGCGTTGGTTGTGAAATGCTTTTGCATTCAAGCTCTGCACACGTGTCCCCGTGCCGCCCTGATGCGCTGCCCCAGAGGAAAGGGGGTATCTGTCCGGAGCGGGGTGTCCGGCTGCACCTCCCTGCCAGGCTGGTGTTGAAGAGGGTTGTGAGGGTCTTGGAGCCCCTCTCACTCAGCTGGAAAAGCCCATCTCTTTTGTGAGGGTGCCCGGGCCTGCGAGGAGCCTCGTGTGGCCACTGCATGTGAGGTCCTGGTGTCCAGCTTCAGGCAGGCTGGCTGCAGGTCTCTACCACCCTGCCCTGGCACCATTAAAGGACTTCACTCTGATAAGAAGAAAAAACCTACTGAGCAATACCACATCCAACATTAAACCAGTTACACACGAAGACCTGGGCTGTGTTGGGAGAGAGGTGAATGTCCCTTGGCTTGTGACCACCAGTTGAGGGGCAGAAAGGGCCTTGTACCCTGAAAAGCGCAGAAGCAGGTTATGCAAAGTGAGCTCCCCAAATCTGCGGGTATTTATGTTTTTATTCATCCCTTTGCATCACAATTCTGTGTGCAAAATGAGGATCGTGACCTCTGATTTCACGGGGACTTGAAAGACATTCCTCGGTATTTGTAAAACACTCTGCCTGGATATTTACAAGCACCAGAAGAAAAATCACAAGAAAATGAAGAGTTTAGTATTCCGAGCAGGCTCCCAGCAGCACGCAGGCGGCACAGCACACCCGCTAATGGGAAACCAGAGTATTGAATTACCTGCTCAGCCGGCAAGGCTGATCTGCCCTCACAGGCTGGTGGGACCACAAGTTGTCACCGTGTCATTCAAGCCCCTTACTTGAATATGCTGGCAACAAGAGGCCACGCTAAGGTTTTCTGGGCAAGCTGAAAGCGAGCGTTTGCTAGCAGTGTGGTGCTTGGCTTTACCAGCTGCTCTTTTTGTCCAGGTTTTGCATGTTTGATTTGGGTCTGTATGTATATTTTATAAAAGGTCTGCTAAAATGTGTTGTTGCAGAAATAAAACTAAGCGCCTCACCATTTTTAATGAGCCATCAGGGAGAAAGCTATTGCATAGGTGTTGTAGTGTTTTTCTTCTGTTGGACTAGTTATACTGAGATGCCTTACAGTGAAATTTGTGATTAAATTACATGACTGAGATACCCTTATTCATGCTGAAAAGCCCCCCTCGCTTAGCCAGGAGTGGAGCTGTCAGAGCCACTGAAAGTGAAGCACAACTCATAGAATCAAAGAATGGTTTGGGTTGGAAGGGACCTTAAAGATCACCCAGTGCCACCCCCTGCCCTGGGCAGGGACACCTCCCACCAGACCAGGTTGCTCCAAGCCCCGTCTGACCTGGCTTTGAACACCTCCAGGGATGGGGCAGCCACAGCTTCTCTGGGCAACCTGGGACAGGGGCCACCATCACAGCAAAGAATTTCGTCCTAAAATCTAACCGAAATCTCCCCTCTTCCAGTTTGAAGCCATTACCCCTCGTCCTATCACTATGTGCCCTTGTAAAAAAGTCCCTCTCTGTCTTTCCTGGAGCCCCGTCAGATACTGGAAGGCTGCTCTAAGGTCTCCCCAGAGCCTTTTCTCCAGGCTGAACCCCCCCAGCTCTCTCAGCCTGTCCTCACAGCAGAGGGGCTCCAGCCCTCGCAGCATCTTCGTGGCCTCCTCTGGCCCCGCTCCAACAGCTCCGTGTCCTTCTGCTGTTGGTGGCCCCAGAGCTGGAGGCAGCACTGCAGGAGGGGTCTCCCCAGAGCAGAGCAAAGGGGCCGAATCCCCCCCCCCCCCTCACCCCACTGCCCATGCTCTGGGGGTGCAGCCCAGGATGCGGCTGGCTCTCTGGGCTGCAAGCACACATTGCCGGGGCACGTTGACCTTCTCATCCACCAAGACACCCAAGTCCTTCCCCTCACGGCCACTCTCCATCCATGCTCCGCCCAGCCTGGATTTGGGCCGGGGATTGCCCCGACCCAGGCGCAGGACCTTGCACTTGGCCTGGTTGAACTCCATGAGGCTGGCGCGGTCCCACCTCTCCAGCCTGCCCAGCTCCCTCTGGACTGAATCCCGTCCCTCCAGCGTGTCGACCGTGCCACACAACGTAAACAGGCGGCCTCAAAAACCACCAACAGAAAATTTGATCTAAATGCTGATTTACTCCGTATTAATGCAGGTGCAGTTTCAGCGCTGGCCAAGAGCAGCCTCCCTACCCTCTGCCTGCAGAGATTTTGCCTTGCTGACACTGTCCTGCCCCCGGGGCACTCGCCAGCCGGCTACCTGACCCCGGGGCCCGCAACGCCGCCTTCGGGCCTGACTCGGGCCCCGCCGGTTGCCATAGCGACGCGGGCCAGCCCTTCTCGGCATGTGGCTGGCCCTTTAAGGCAGTGCTTGGAGGACCGCTGGAGGCCGGAAGTGCTCCGCCAGGCGCTCTGGCCTTCACTTCGTCTCTGTGGGCTTCTGGCCTTTCTGCTTCCGGTTGTGTGGGGCCTCGTGGTGGGCGGCCGGGCCGGGGGTTTGGAGCTGTGGGGGGGGGGGGGGGGGGCACTGAGGGGAGGGGTTGCATTTGGCGGGCTCGGCGTAGTGGAGGGGGGACTGTTGGGGTCTGGGGGGCAGGATATGGGGTTGGAGTGGTGGGGGGTGCGGTGGGGGCTGCGGGGCAGGGCGTTATGGGGTGTAGTCGGGGCTGGGGGGCGGTGCGGGAGGTGGGGAGGGCAGTGGGGCTTGGAGGAGACAGGGTATGGGGGCCTGGAGCGATGGTGGGGTGCAAGGGGACCTTGGGGCGCAGTTTGGGGGTGTAGTGAGGGTCGGGGGGAAGGAGATTGGGCTGGGGGGTGCAGTGGGGGATGAGAGTCAGCGGGGTATGGGGTGCACAGGGGGCTGGGGGGTGGTGCGGGGGGGAGGACAGCGGGGTCTGTGGGAGACAGGGTATGGGGGGTGCAGGGGGGGCTTGAGGCGCAGTGTGGGGGTGTAGTGAGGGGCTGGGGTGTAGGAGGTGGGGTTCAGTGTGGGGATGGCAGGGGGGATTGGGGGGCTGTGGAGGAGAGCTGGGCGCTGTGCAGGGGGCAGACCCAACTTGTGGTTTCTCCATGGAGGAGGTGTTGGAGCCCACACTGGGGGAGTGGGGGGGCAGTGGTGTGGAGTGGGGGTGCTGGAGCAGGGCAGGGGGAGAGCTGAGTTGGGCCCGAGGGGTGGGACGGGCAAGCTGTGCAGTGGGAAGGGGGCTGTTTGTTTTTCTTGTGAATTTATCCCAAACTTTGTGCGTCGCAGGATTTCCTGTCAGGGCTCAGCCCCACAGAAGTCCCAGCCCCGGATGGTGACCAGCAGCGGTTACGTTGGCCCTCGGCGCTTCCATTGAGCGAGAACCAGGCGAGTTGGGTGAGCCCTGTGGGTCGGGGGCACGAGGGGTCTGTGGGTGCTGCAGCGAGCATGGGGCTGGGGCAGGGCTGCTGGGTGCTGGGGCCAGTGGGCCCGGCCTCGTACCAGCCAGCCTCACCCGTGCCCGAGATCAACTCCCCGGCGGGCTCCGTGCTGGGGTTCATCCCATGCAGTAACAGGTGTGAGCATTCATGCAGCGTTTTGATGGTCATGTATGATACTGCATACAACAGACTCCTGTCTAAGCTTTTACATTAGTTTCTTTAATGTATACTGAATCTTCTTTTGAAAATGCTCTAGCAAAATTAAACTGACGTTGCCCTTCCTTGGTGGGCAGGTTTTACAGACATGGAAAGCAGAACTTAGATACAATGCGGATATATTTTTTCCCCTTGATTTATCACTGTTACTGAATTACAAAACTTTGCGCCCCACGTCATAGGGAATACTGATAAGGTGGTTTCTTTACTTCTGCAAATTGTAAGGCTTTGTTGGAAGTTGTGTGCTTTGCTCTTGTGATTTTCTTTACTGTTTGGTTTTTCTCCTGCTGCTGGGGAGTTCAGCTGGGGACACAGCTCAGGCAGCATGTGCTCTCGCAAGCGCGGGAAGGGGAGGGGGGAAGGCCTGTGCTGTGAACCTGGCACCAAAGTGACCCTGGCTTCTGACAAAAAAAAAAAAAGCAAAGCACTTTTACTGTTTGTTGTAGCTGTTGTGGTTGGGTGATTTGGCTCACAGTGAGGTCACCCCAGATGGTTGCTCCTGTGCAACTGGGGACCTGTCAGACAGTGGGAGGAAGAAGGTGCTCCTTAAACCAACTTTGCTGTCACTGTGTTTTGCATGTGGCTGCAGTTGATCGGCGAGCTCTCTCAGTGCAGTTTGGGATAAAATGAATGAATATTTCATTGCTGCTGGAGTGGGAAACCCTTCCTGCCCCCAGTCCCAGCAAAATGCTTCCTTTGCACACCTTGACCTGGCACTGGGATTTGTCGGAACCATATGTGAGCAGATTTAACCCAGTAAAGCAGCAAGAACAAGCTGAGGAGAAAAAAAGAAGTAACTTTCTAGCACAGTAATGAAGTTACAGGAAAGCTAACAGTATCAGAGTTTGGTAGGGAGAGGAAGGACTGTGTAGTTTGCCGGAGAGAAAAACAACTTTTCTGCCCCTCTTTCCTCCCCATCGCAGCGGCTTTGTTTTGTGGGGGAGCTCTGCTGTGCTGTAGAGACCGCAGTGTGCACAGTGGCCATGCAGAAGCCACCAGATGCTATGTTTTCAATTAAATCTTAAAAACGGGCACTGCAGACCAGCAGCACCTGAGCTCGAAGGATGTGATTGATGTGTCTGTCTTGGGAGCTCTAATATGCTGTTGCTCTGTCCAGTTTCATGCCGTTTTAGCCAGATGTGTGAACTGTCCCTGATAATTTTAGTGAGGTGTTAATTTGGGGGCCTGATGGTTTAACAAGCTCACTGTTAATTCTTTGTGTGACAGCTACTTGTTCATCAGGTGGTGAAGTTTTTCCAGTGTACGTCTTGGCCAGCTGATTCTGCCAGGGTAACTGCAACAGTATGAAGTATATTTTTGAAGAAACACTGTTCATACTGTGCCTCCTCAGCAGAAATGAAGCAGTGTCTCTGGCTCGGGGCGTTCTGGTGCCAGACCCGAGTGTCACAACACTCTGATCCAGTCTCCAAGCTCACTTTGCTGGCTCTGATTTGCTCGGACCAGTCTAGGAGGTTAACGCTGTGCTGGCAGGCTTTCTGCTGGACGTCCTGACCTTCTGCTGTCAGCGTCAACCAACATAAGCTCTGGGCTGTGTGTTACGGCCATTTTGGCAGAAATGCAGTCACGTTGCCATGCCTGCACCTGCTTGAGTTGATGTGGCAGCCTTATTTCACCATGACACTGCAGGCTTGAGAGTAGCTTCCCCCCAGCTGGAGAGGAGATGGTGCCACTAGTGTGCTGTTGGAAGTTTTCATGGTAGAAGTGCTATCGGGAAGGATTTTAATGGGATGTGGTGTGTGGCATGCTGCTTCGCTTAGATGTTTCAGTTAATGCTGATCCAGAGAAGTTGGCTCCGTGTAGGACAGCGGTCTCTAGCTTTAGCTGTATTTCTGGCTACCACCCTGACCAGGTAACGTGTCCTGCACTGAGCAAAGCTGCACTCCGTTCACCAGATGCAAAGTCACGTGTTTTGAATTTCAACCAATTCTCCTTTTCTGCTTTGTCTCCTGATGTTGAACGGACCTGGGCAGAGCTGTCTGACAGTCTCAGGCTGCAGTTAAAGACATTTCACTTGTGTACTGCTGCAGACTGACATCTTTGATTGGTTTATTATTTGAACAAGCATTTCCTTTTCCTTTCACTAATGCTGCTATTCCCTGGGTTACAAATTCGCATTTTTGGCCACGTGGACTGTCAGGATAAAGCATATGGAGCTTTAGACAGGGTGATTGCAAATATCCTGATCTTAGTTGCTCCTGGAAAATAATCTGTATTTATCCTTTAAATCCAAAATGTATAAATTTTGCTATACTTAAGACTTGTCAGGTTTCTAATAAAGGGGGGGGGGATAGTTGGATATAAGTCAGAAAAGTATCTTTTAAGCTTGAAGAATTTTAATTTTAAAAACAAAATGATTTGTCTGACCAAGGATTTTCCTGTCAGCTAACTTTTAAACAATAAAGCATTTTCTCAATGTAATTAATATGCAACATAGCCATTTGCAGGAGGGCCTTGGGTCACGAGCTGTTTGTGACAGCCTTGTGGGGGCTGGCTACCTGGCACACACGCTGAGCAGCTCTGATGTCTGTGCCCAGCTTTCCCTGCAGCGTTCTTGTTCTGACTGAATGTCCTTGTCGTTTCTTTTCAGGTGGCTGGACCAGAAGGTCGTCCTGCAGGATGGTGAGAGTGCTGCCCTTACAATTTGGGTATACCTGTGTGGTCATTTTAGATTATAGAAAGTAGTTTTGCTTAACTAATTCGTAAACATAAATAAAATCTGATTCAAAGTTGACTTTCTTCCTTTCTTCATATTTAATACTTGCTAGTGTGCATGGACAAAGTAGATTTTTAACATGCTGGTGTGTATACAGGCAAGGAGGCATGTAAAACTACTTCTGCACTGACACTTGTGGCTTGTGCCCGGGGCAGTCACACGCTGGAGACGTGTAGTGCTCTCTAGACGAGGTGCTCTGGGGATCTGTAGGGGTAATTCAGTCTTGAATTCAGCAGTGCTGAAGGATTTGAGAGCATCTCCTCAGCGTGCCACGCTCCCATCTCCACTAGAGGGTGTGAAGCTCCGCGGAATGGCTGAATTTCACTGAAACTGGAAAACGGGGAGACTTTCTTCCATTAATCGGATGCGCGGGCAGCGAGGCTGCAGCGGGATTACGTTCCCGTTGAAGATCCCTGCTCTGCGCGTTGGCAGCAGCCCAGGTTGCTTGTGCATTATACAACCATCAGGCGGGCTGGCCTTGCGCTCCATGTGATGATGCTCGGCCCTGGCCAGTGGAATTATTTGGAAGCAATGTGCGTGTGTGCCTGGGCGGGACAGATCTGCTGTGGGTTTGATACAGTTGGTGCCAACCTCTAATGCGGATACCTGGAAGAGGTTGCTTGGAGGGTTAACTTGCAGATGTTAAGTTCCCTTTCCTTCCACCTGGGTAGTAATATGTACCCTTGCTTGGAACCCTCGATCTGGAACGCTTCCAAGTGAAGCCTGAGGCCAATGTGCTGTGAAATGCCGTGAACCCATGCTGCTTGCTAGGTTGTGTGTGTTCCCTGGGCTTAGTGCTCGTAGGAAGTGCTGCAGAAGCTGCTCAGCTCACGGTGGCCAGGCTGGCTCCTTGGCTGAGCACAGGATTTCTTCCTTGCTAAATTTTGCCTATTAAGTGTCACGTTAAGAATGAATTCCTGAGCAGAATCCAGCAATGCTGGCTGTGCTCCAGCACTCGTACCGCTTGAGGAGTGCCTAAAGGAGAGATGGGCATCTTCATGAGTACGTTATTGCTGTGGCTTGAGATGCGGAGGAGTGCACACTCCCCTCTAGCTGCTGGTACCCGGTGGGGTCTGTGGACATTTTGGAGCTTGATCTTCCCATCCGAGAGGGGAGCAGTTGTTGGCTGAAGGATGATGTCTGCTGGTTGCTGCTCCTACCACAGCTGTCAGGGTGGAGGCTGCTGGAGAGCCATGGGGAGGCAGCCAAAATGGGGTGGTGCTCGTGGGGCTGAGGCGTGAGTTGAGGGTGGGGAGGGGGTGTCTGTGGAAAGGGCAGTCCTGCAATGCTTTTCTGCCTTTGCTTTGTTTTCAAGGAAATTTTACACCTTTTTGACCCTGTGGCTTCTGCAGAAATAATGTCAATGTTCTCTTTGAAGGTTTTAATTCAGAATGGGTCAGCGTGGAGCTGGTCACTGTTTGCCTTTAAAAAAAAAATACGTTTTTCCCCAGCTTCTCCTGGGGGATGCCGTGTCTTGATACGGTCATATGCACATGACTGCCAAGCGTGGTCCCCAGCCCGTCCCAACGCCTCTCCCGGGGTCTTGCTGTGAAAAGAGTCATTAGTTGCACTAGAAGCACTGTTGCAGTAAAAGCCTCTTCAGGCTGACGGGTACAGGCAGGACGCAGCCTCCACCGGCTCAGTGTGCTGAGGTCTCTGCTTAACCGACACGCAAAGTGGATTAGGGATTGTAAACAGCCTTCATTTGAGGAAAGCACAACCGCCCCGGGAGAAGTGGGTCAGTTGGATATTTGGGGCTGCGTAACTTGCAAATCATGCTTAAGGATCTTACTTGTTTAGCAGCGGGAGTGACTCAAATTGCATTGTAAAAATGGGTTGTGTCTGTTGGGAGCAGGGTGATGCATCCCCTGTCCCTGCTTGCCTGCTCCAGAGCCTCTCGTGGCCCAGGGAAGATGGGTGCACCCGGATTTGCTTATCAGTTGCCCATTTGG
This sequence comes from Alca torda, assembly GCA_008658365.1. Lineage (NCBI taxonomy): Eukaryota > Metazoa > Chordata > Aves > Charadriiformes > Alcidae > Alca > Alca torda. Next base: position 29,964,886 of record CM018086.1, on the reverse strand, counting down.
TTTTCCTATGACTTGAAGCTGCTGTGAGTTTCTTGAATAGTAACTAAGAATTTATTGCCAAGAAAGTAGGCAAACACTCTCGCTAGTCAGTGTTGGTATCGCATGGGTATGTTTTGAAGCCCGTGCTGTTTTACTAGTTTTGCCCACTAATTGGGCAAAATTAATCCCTACCGTGGTTAGCTCCAGACTCTCCCAGAAGGGAAATTGTTTTTAACCCTGTGGTCAACAAGGCATTTATCACCCTCTCCCTCGCTGCTCTCTCTTGCCTGGGGGAAGGTGGGCGATGTCAAACAGCCTGTCTTCCCCGAGGATTTCCTGCATCCCCAGCAGGTTAGTGCTGGGCGATGCGAGGGCGGCTGCGAGCCCTGCATGCATTGCAGAGGGACCCAGGAGAGGTGCCGAGGGTGCTGGCAGGGATGCCGGGTTGCACCCAAACGCAGACTTCGTGTGTTGTCGCCAGGTCCCCGAAGCGGTCCTTTCTCCAGCTCTCCAAACACAACACCATTTATTTTTCTTCCCTGTCTGTGAAGGAGGTTGTGTGCAAAATGCTTTGGCCACCACTGAAGCTCCATGTTTTTGCAAACACAACCCCACCGTCAAAGCATGAGTAATTGTTTGGAGGAGCCTCGTCCGCAGTTTGTGCCCTGTGTGCTGCGATGAGGTCGAGCCACACGCTTGTTTGTGCCGTTTGCAAGCCATTCCTTCCTGAGCATGTAAGAATAGCTCATCTCATGAGTAGACGAGTCTCCAGAGCAATGAGTTATCTGCTTGGACGTGTTCCCCATGCTGATGGTGAGCCGAGGAAATGTGCTTTGTTGGAGCAAGGCCTTTGCTCGCTGGAGGGAACGTTGCTCTTTGGCAGGTCACAGTCCTGGTGACCCTCCAAGCGCTGCTTTTCCCTGCCCTGGGGCAGTGCAGTGCCTTTGCTGCCCATGTGGCCCCTGGGTCTCTGCAGCTTCTCACCCATCTCTGCCTCTGTCAGCCTCCTTGAAAATGGCTCCATGGATGGGAGCTGCTGTAGTCCTTTGTGCAGGTGGGTGAGCTGCCTGGCTGCAGCATCCGACCTGTTCTTCCAGCCCCAGGCAGCTCAGCTCCCCTCTGCTCTTCCCTTATGCTTCGGGGTCCCTGTTTCCCAGCACATGGGGTTTCTCTGCTCATTTCATCCTGTGCTCTAACACGGTTCCTCCGGCCGCTCTGGGGACACGGGGGACAAGAGCTGCTCCAGCAGCCTGGCACTGCGGGAAGGGAGCTGGAGTGCTCACCGTGCCCAGCTCTGCCTGGCTCTTCTTCCTCCTCACAGGGAGCTGCTGACACAACTCACTCGCTTGGCAGAAAAGCCTTTTATTGTTGCTGGATGAAGGAGTGAGGCTGGCCCACAGAAGGTCCCGGTGGGTGCTGGGTGAGCCAGACCTCTGCCTTTTGGCAGCATCGAGCCCTTATGTCAGCTCTGGTGAGGTCATGCTCTGCACATCCCATGCCTTTTTGGAAAAAGCTCTGCCCATTGTGTTTTTGTGGAGAGACTGGGATCTGTCCTGCAACCTAAACCCAGGGCACCGAGCACAGACACCGCTTGCAGTCTTCTCTCCTGGTTCTAACCACAGAACTGGGGTTTTTTTATGGCTTCTCAGTAGTTCTTACTGCAAGGGAAAATCCTGCTGGACTCAAGGCCCTGGAGATCTTGGTGCTGGAGGTCACCCCCGAGCTCTGCCAGCAGCTGGCAGCATTTGGTCCCAGCTGAAGCTGCCTAGCAGCACTGCCCAGCAGCACTGCCCAGCACAGCAGGCAGCTCTGTGGTGATGGCAGACAGTTATTCATTGCAAAAGTGGGTCTGTGCAGGATGGTGGGAGTCAGGCCACTTTGGTTTTGGGAAATACTGCCCTTTCTGACATGCAGCTGATTTGTTTTCCCTGGCAGGAAAGTGCCCCAGCTCATGGGGCACTCTCCGGGGAGACCTTATAGCAGCCTTCCAGTACCTAACGGGGGCCTACAGGAAAGGTGGGGAGGGACTCTTTATCAGGGAGTGGAGCGATACGATGAGGGGTAATGGTTTTAAACTGGAAGAGGGGAGATTTAGATTAGATCTCAGGAAGAAATTCTTTGCTGTGAGGGTGGTGAGCCCCTGGCCCAGGTTGCCCAGAGAAGCTGTGGCTGCCCCATCCCTGGAGGTGTTCAAGGCCAGGCTGGACGGGGCTTGGAGCAACCTGGTCTGGTGGGAGGTGTCCCTGCCCAGGGCAGGGGGTGGCACTGGGTGATATTTAAGGTCCTTTCTAAGCCGAACCATTCTGTGATTCTATGGCAGGACTGTGATACCGTTGGTGTACGTGAGGATCAGCTGTGGCACAGTAGCTTCCATGGGGAACGACTTGGCTTTTCAGCCCATTTGGATGCCAGACTTCTTTTGGGAGAAGTAAAGCTTCAGGTCAGGACTCTTGGACCAGGATGCAAATTCTCTGTAATAACTTGATATCTTCCCTAACAGGGGAAAAAAAAAAAAAGAAATTTAAAAAAAAAAAAGCCTCTCCGCTGGAGAGCTGTGGCTGCAGGTGCAGTAAAAGCAGTCCGTGCCCTTGCGGCTGTGCTGGCAGACGCCGGGGATAACAGTGCCACACACAGCTCTGCCACCAGCCACCACGGCCTGATAAGGAGGTTTGTGCTTGATATAGTCTGTATAACCTGCTGGGCCAGAGCAGCCACGTTCGTCTTCTTTTTGGACTAATCAGGATCTGCTAAATGGAAAAACAGGAAAATCGGACTCGGAGAAGGTGGTGGGGGCTGTCAGGCTTCTCTCAGCAAAACCAAGTGCAAGGCTGATGGCTTTTGGGTGGCTGGAGCGGGCACTGCATCTCCTCTGTGCTTTCCAAACGCCATTGCTGGAAATGTCTTCAGAACCGGAGACCCAGCTTGAGGGGGGGTTCGTTCCCTCCTCACCAACCAGCACAAGGCATGGAGGACAAGCCAGAGCCAGCCTCCTCCCCTGATTTTCCACATCAAATTAATTAGTCCTCCAGGCTGAATAATTATTCTCTCTTCCAGGCAGGGCTTAACGGGCTTGTTTTTATTGATGGGATGAGGGTTCTCCTCCTAAATAATGAATCCCGGTCACAGAGCCCCAATCTGGCCATCTCCTGAAGGCCGAAGGATGCTGCCTGTGTACAGAAAGGTTGGGAAGTCGTGATACTGTGAGTGTTTCTTCTTACAGTCCTCGATCCTGAATTCAGTGCTCTAGAATTAATAGCTTCTTCCTTTTCCTTTAAAGTTTCTGGGAAAAAACAAAACAAAACACCAAATGTTCTGAAATTGGCCTGATTTGGGTTTTTCAGTGTTGGAATTTCCTATGGAGTAGAAAACGTGGGACTGGCCAAGAAGTCATAAAAGACGTACGGAAGTGAAACCTGCAGCGAGGCTCCCTGCTCTGCTGGGCTGCCTTGATGTTGCTGGACTCTTCTTTTGTGCTCTCACCTGGGTTGTTTGTTTTTAACCAGTCAGTGCACAATGTTCTGGATTTAAAATGCATGCCCTGATCCCTGAGCTGGAGGGCAAGCCCTTGGGACGGAGGGGATAAAGGACCTGCTGCTTCCCACAGCCAGCTGCAGCGGAGAGGGGTTCAGAGCATGAAACCCTGCGGGGGCACCTAGCAGCAGAGGATGGATGAGAGAGCAATTCCCCTGGCCATGTGATAGAATAAAATATCTGATCCCTCTTGTGAGGCATCTAACGCTGAGCATTTTTCCTCCTAGGTAGAAAGCAAAAGAGCAGTCAGTGCCTTTGGCCATCCGTGGGAGCTTGGCTTACTCCCATTTTACAGATGGGCAAAGCAAGGTGTGCGTGGCCCGGCTGGTGAGTCCCTTTTGTGCAGACTCAGAGCAACCAGCTGCTGTTTGTGGTGCTCTCCCCTCCTGGAGCTACGGGCAGGAGGCCTGAGGCAGGGTGAGGGGAGGCAGCTCCATGGAGGCAGGCAGGGGATGGATCCCAGCTCCAGCGTGGGGAGATCAGTGGGACCACCAGTGCCCTGAGCCCTCCTGCAAGATTCTCCATCCAAGGGCGTTGTTGCCAGCGCTGAGACCTGGCTGAATGGGCCACCGGTGGGAATTCACTTGAGGGCAAACACAGACCCCCTTGCAGCCCGAAGGCAGCACGGAGCCAGGGCTGCAGCCGAGCCGTGCCGAGGAGGCTGGCACACAGCGTTGATGGGAGATGGGGAGGAAAACAAGGCTTGTGGAGCTCTACAGGTATTTTCTCTGCGCCACTGGTCCTTCCTCATCCCTCTCCGTCCACAGCCTTTGCCGTGCCCTGATACTGCCTTGCTGTGACGGTGTGCTCCTCCCCGGGCCCAACCTCACCTTTATCTCCCGTAACCCTGCCCAAGCGATAACCACCCGTGGTGGTCACAATGGGGTCATCTAGTCACGGCAGTGCCATCTGGGGCTCAAAAGTGGTTTTGGGGAGACAGATAGCCACAATAGCCAAGGGCTAACTTGAGCAAAGCATCCACCTAACCACAGTACTGGTACTGTGATCAATATGCAAATATGACTATAAGTTGATCATCTTAGCCCCATAAATAGTGAACAGCCCAAGAGCCTTTGGAGCTCTCCTGAATGGCAGTGGGCTCAAGGGTCTTCCATTGAGTAGGGACACCTCTCAAGATTACTCTTCGACGTTAAGTGTTTGCTTGCCACAACAGATCCTTGGTAAGTGGTTTATAGCATGCTAAACTTTGAAATTCTTACCTAAGTGATATAAAGGATTGATTGTGTATCTATAATCCTTTAGACATAAATTGTTGACTAAGTCTGGGTCTTGGATGGGATCCAGCCGCACCGAGACTCCACTCTGAGAAGTTTAGAAAAGCAAGGGTGTACTTTTTGAACCTCGTGAGTCAACAGGAGGGTCCCTCTGATGGTTCTGTCTGACCCTGTCCTCTGTGCAGTAAATAACCAAGTGTGCCTTGGCATCGAATCCTGTTAAAACCAACGCATTTACTATGAAACTTTGTTAAATTGTTGATTTGTATCAATAAATAGACTGCTGCTTCTCTCTTATGAGTGAAGTGTATCACTCCATTGGCGACACTTGCAAGGCAGAGCAGAGGGAAAGGACGGCTGGGGATGGTGCCACGCTGCGTTCAGCAGCAGTGCCAGCAGCTGCATCCTGGTGTACCCATCCAAGACCAGGAGTGATGATGGAAGGTAGGTCAGAGACCGACTGTGTCCACCGGTGCCAGATCCTGGTACGAAGCCATGGTTGTAACCCAGCCAAGCAAATCCTTCATCAGCTGAGCATGAAATGGATATTTATGTGTGCAAGTCAGAAATAACGAGGAAGGAGGCAGAGGTGTTTGCATATGCACCCATGTTTTATCTCAACTGCAGACGGGCCAAATCCTGAGCACTGGGGCTGGGCTGGGGGGAAAACTGGATGCCAGGGAAGGGGAGCAGGTCCCGTGCGGGCAGGGGAGATGCCCTGGCTGCAGCGAATGGGGGCCGGGGGCAGGCAGGCAGCTGCCAAGGTAGGGCAAGTCGGTGAGCAATGGGGAAAACTGCTTTGAGCTCCAGAGCACGTCCCAGCAAGTGCCTTGCTGTGGAGGTGGTTTCTCCCTTTGCACTAAGCCCTTAGACCCTGTAGCCATGAGGCCACCTCGCTCCTCTGCTGGGCCAGTCCTCAAGAGCTGGCCAGGAACCAGCACCACGCAGCCACACGCCTGGCCGTGCTCTGAGGCCACCTTCTGCTCTCCCCTCCTCTGCTCCTGGTTTGTGCTTAGGCTGGAAGAGCTTCGAGGGCTGTGCCCAGCAGGCTGGACCTTGAGCTGGGACAGGAACCAGTTTGTGCCACCAGCCTGTTATGCAAAGTGTTGAACTTTGCATTGTTCAAGAGGAAACGTCTGTACTTTCGCTCTGATTTGTACAGGAATTGAGAGCACGGACATTTGGGGCTGGGGCCTCATCTGCTGAGTAAACAGGCAGAGAACTGCCTGGTTTCCACCTTTCCTCCCTCTCCAGCATCCATCGAAGAGGTTCCAGCAGGTCTCTCAATGCGTGATGCCTGGGAATGGTGCTAGCAGCCACCAGCTCGAGCCAGATCCTTCCACTTGGCATCGCTCAGCCTTTAGCGAAGGTTCACCTCTGCTAGAAGGCTGCTTTTAGTTGCTCCCTTGAGAGCTGTTTTTAGGTCTGGCTGTAGCATTGGTCTTTGTTCAGCAGATAAAGTCCTGCGTTTACTACTGGAGGGGGAGCAGAGGCTGCAGGGAGGTCACAGAGGGGTGTCTCACTGCCCTGATCCTGGGGAAGGGACGAGGCTGGGCTGGGTACGGCCGGAGCATCACTTGGGGCCTTAGTTCTCACCCATGCCAGGATTATAGAGCAGGAGTTGATTTCAACCACTGTGTTGTGATGATGAAGGGAGGGGAAAATCAAAGAAAGCTTAAAAATATATATATTTATAATCTGTAGCTAAGAAATCTGCCGTGGCTCCAAGTTAGACCTTCCAGCCAGAGGTGAGCTGGCTTAATTTGAACAGCTGTTTCTTAAATATTTAAAAAGCTGCCTGGAATAAACTGAATGCTTCCGAGTAGTGACCTAAATTCCACTTGCTGTAAATTTCAATAGAAAGTGGATTTGTGTGCCTGCCAGGAGCAGGCCACTTTGCAGCTTCATTGATCTGCACAACCCATGTGCTGTGCAAGTGCCTTCCTCAGCAGATTTTTAAAGAGCTCACTGCTGCATGCTGCTATCCTGAAATGTGGCTTCTTTCCTTGCTGTTCTTCTCCCTTCCTCTTTTTTTTTCTTCCTGGTGCAAGTGCATCATTTGTTTACTAATCACGTCGCATTGTTAGCTGCACAGAGTCATCCCACCGGCTGTGTGGGCAAGGATATAGCAGCTGGGAAGGAAAATGTCACTCTCCTTCAGCTTGCTTGATGTGCTTCGCTCTCAAATCCCATCCCACGCTGTGGAGGCCAAAGACTTCTGCAGCCCCGGGGGCTGCCTGCAGCTCTCCAGCAAGGTCACCTGGGGTTCTGACACCCCCTCGAAGAAGCTTCCTTCCCTTCTGTTGTCCCCAAAGTGCTGTCTATCCCTGTGTAACCACGACTTTGGATCTTGTGGAGAGGTGTGATGGTAGCACAGATGGCGCATACTGAGTCTTGCTAGGGAAGAAAGCCTGGGGAGCTGTGGTGCTGCCAGAGCTCTGGATGCACAAGCAACATGCATCTCCCCAGGCCTGACCAGGGTCACACAGCTGATGCTGAGCTCCCTTCCCATGGCAGCATGTTTGCAGCCCACCTGCCCAGGTTAAAGGTAGTGGGGGGGGGGTTCCATACAGCCACCATGGGGACACAGGGCCTCTGCAAAGCTACAGCTGCTCCCGCCTTGTCAGACATGGAGCAATTCCCTGGTTGAGCTGAATTAATGCGTGAGGGGAAAGGTGATGTGTCCCTGTAGCCCTGAAGTTGGGTACCCAGCTCTGCCTTCCCTGGAAGGAAGCCTGGAGAAGAGAAGGCTCCAGGGAAACCTTAGAGCAGCCTTCCAGTACCTAAATGGGCTCCAGGAAAGCTGGGGGGGACTCATTATCAGGGAGTGGAGCAATAGGATGAGGGGTAACGGTTTTAAACTGAAAGAGGGGAGATTTAGATTAGATCTCAGGAAGAAATTCTTTGCTGTGAGGGTGGTGAGCCCCTGGCCCAGGTTGCCCAGAGAAGCTGTGGCTGCCCCATCCCTGGAGGTGTTCAAGGCCAGGCTGGACGGGGCTTGGAGCAACCTGGTCTGGTGGGAGGTGTCCCTGCCCAGGGCAGGGGGTGGCACTGGGTGATCTTTAAGGTCCCTTCCAACTCAAATCATGCTATGATTCCCCACAGGAACTCTGTTCTGAGGCTGGGGGGAACATGACATCCTGGTCCCCTGCCACTTCTGCCTTTGTCTCTGCATGAAGCTGATGGTCTCATGGGTACCTCCAGCCTGAGGCTAGGCCACATAACAGCACAAAACATGCCGTGTTTTGGAAGCCCCATGGCCTTGCGGTGGCTTGGGGAGGGCTGCAAGCCCTGGGCACTGCATGTGGGGCAGGCAGACTGCAGCAGAGGCAAAGCAGCAGAAAATAAGGGACTAACCGACAACCCTGTCCTACAGAATGATGTGCCGGCACCCAGCAGGAGCTCTGTCAGCTTTTCCCAGCTCACAGCATGTGGCAGAGGAGCTTTCCTACTCAAAGACGATCCCAGCAATGCCAGGTGGGCACAGAAAGCAGCCGGTCCTGTGAGCAGGCAGGGGTGGGCTTGGATTGAGGAGCGTACGCTCACGTTGAAAGTATGTCTAAGGGAACTGGTTGCACCTCAGAGAAGTGTCTCCAAGGGGAGAGATTAGAAAATGTGTGTTTTCCTCAGCCAGCTCCACAGATGGAGCCTGTGCAGGTGGGAGCATGGGAGGGACTGAAAATACCCCAAACCCAATATCAGGAATGGCTAGTGTCACAGGTGGAGGTTGGAGAGAAATATCCCCCTCTTCTAACCAATGTCTCTGTGTCTTGCTTATGGCTGAACATTGGGAAGAGATGTCTGGGGTGGCCTCCGGTGCTCCTCTTGCTGTATGGGTGATTAAATTGGGAATGAACCCCTGTGCTGGAGCCATGGAACACAGGGCTCTCCTGCCGAGGACTGCCACGGAGGGGGCTTTCTTGGGCTGGGTTTTGGCAAGATATTGGCAAGGCTGGTCCAAAGCAGCAGCAGCCTTTCCCCTGCCTCTCCTCCCTCTTTGGCTACCAGCACAGACAGTGCCCGGGGGCGGTGAACCCGGCTGTCCTCTCCGCTGGGAGATGGGCTGCTTCACCTCTGCTGTACGATGGGGATTTATTTTCAGAAGTTAAACCCAGGGCCTGAACAAAGAGGCCACAGTCAGGGCCAGGAATATGAGAAATCTTGGGGACAGGGCCTTGCTGGCTGTCAGTGTCCAGACAAGGCCTAAATTAATTTCCCATAAATCTGAGATGCTCTGCCCATTTCCCGGCTTCTCAGCATCTCTGTTGGAGTTGCCTGTTATTTATTTGCCTGAGCTCTAAGGAGATATGTGGTAGGTTTTACCGAGGCAATGGCCCGGGTCCTGTTCTCTCCTGAGCTTTTTCTTACTCTGGCCACCAATGGAGGGTTCCTCACCTGGCCCCAGGTGGCTCCATCTGTCCCCAAGCCTTGTCCATCCCCAGCTGCAGGACAGGCAGGGAGGAAGGCGGATTGGAGGCAGGAGGTCTCCTGGCTCTCTCAGTGTGGGTGGTTCAGCCCTTTCGAAGGGAGGCAAACGGTGCCTGGGAAGGGGTGGCTCCGCGAGGTCCCCTCCCTGCACCTGGCAGAGCAGTGCTGGGGACCGCACTGGCCTGGCTGTGACTGGGCACTGGGCACCAGGAGCTTCCCTGCTTCGCTCCCAGGCCCAGCATCGTGATGCTGCTCAGCAGCCCGGAGTCTGGGCTTCGTGGCTGGAGCAAATGCACTTGTCGGTGCTGAGGAAAGGGGTGGTCAGGGCACAGCTGCCAGGGAAATCGGGTTTTAAGTGTTGGGAACGTCCCCAAAGCAGCAGTTTCTCTCTGCAACCCATGAAGGGGTTAAGTGAAAAATGAAATTTCTCTCTGTCTCCTTCCTTGTGCTTTCTCATCTCCGCCAACGGAGCTGAAGATGGGGGAGGATTTTTTTTCTATATTTAGCTTTGGAGAAATTGCTATAACTAATCGGCTTTAGGATACTGGGCTCTCTCTTTTATTTTATCTTTTTCTGTCACTAAGACCTTGTCATGTGGCTGTCGACTGTGGCTCACTGGCTCTTGCTGTTTGGGCTTAGTTGTTTTTTTTTCATGGAGTCAATTAATAACCCGTAAAAATAACACCTCCAGCTGTTCCACTTGCAGCTGCCGGGCTGGAGTCTAATTACCCGGCCTTGGATCCCAAATCCTGCTTTGCATGTAAAAGTGCCAGTGAATAGGAAGAGGCAAAGGAGATGGCAATGCAAAAAAGGAATGCGGTTTGGGGTGCTATTTTTAGCCTTTTCAAGCCCAATGTAAAAAGACCCTTAGGCTGCTTGTGTCCTGCTGAATCTGATCATATGCGCAATATTGTTCCCATGGCAGAGTGCAGCAGCCGGGGTGGGTTGGGGTTTATTTTTGGCAGTTAGCGTGTCTGCATTTAAAACCTCCTTCTGGGTTAGTTTGAGCAGTGCTATGTTGATGTGGCTCACATCATGTATTAATGGGTTTTTTTGCAGTCACCTGTAGTTCTCTGTGTGTCACCGACTGTGCCCGTGCTGGATGTGGCCAGGGCAGTGGTGGGGAGGGAAGGCACGCAGTTCCTCACCCAGTGCGGAGCTTGTGTCTCACAGAGTGGTGGTAAAGGGGTCCCCAGTCCCCCTCAAAAAGTCCTTTCCAATTGAGATACAAAATTAATTTGGCTGGAGCACTGGTGGATATACAATGATCTGGATCCAAGGGTCTGGAGCACAAATCTTATGGGGAGCAACTGAGGGAACTGGGGTTGTTCAGCGTGGAGAAAAGGAGGCTGAGGGAAGACCTTCTCGCTCTCTACAACTATCTCAAAGGAGGGTGTAGTGAGGGGCGGGTCGGTCTCTTCTCCCAAGTAAAAGGCAATAAGACAACAGGAAAAGGCCTCAAGTTGCGCCAGGGGAGGTTTGGGATGGATATTAGGAAAAAAATTTCACTGAAAGGGTTGTCAAGCATGGGAACAGGCTGCCCAGGGAAGTGGTGGAGTCACCATCCCTGGAGGTATTTAAAAACTGAGTAGATGTGGTGCTGAGGGACATGGTTTAGTGGTAACTTGGCAGTGCTAGGTTAACGGTTGATGATCTTAAAGGTCTCTTCCAACCTAGATGGTTCTATGATTCTATAATTCTATCTCCTTCCTGTGTATTCCTGTCTGTCTTGCACACTCTTCTACTTCCCGAGCTGGATGTCATCTGCTGGGTAGATTTGTCCTCTGCTTCTCTGGAGCCTGGGGGGCTGGCCTCTGCTCGGTTGGTGCCACCTCCACTCCCACCACTGACCTCTTCATTTGACGTCTTGCTGCCTCCTGGGTACTGAAAACCCCTCTCCTTTCCTGCTCCTCTGGGCTTCCCCAGGGAGGCCCAGGTGGACACGGGGTGCTGGGGATGGGGCACAAGCATTGGGCGTGTTTCCAGTTTCTCTCCAGGGAGTTGTACTGGGGCATGTTGGTTCTTTTCATCACTGGGCTCTTGTTTAATTCAGGCTCAGGTTATGACCAAAAGCAAATCCAACAGAACAGCTGTTCATTAGGTGATTTGAAATACTGAGTGGTCACACATTAGTCTGTAGCTACCAGCTTGAAACCACAACTGCAAATAGGCTTCCTGTGCTGGAGATCATCCCCTTCATTAAACCAAGTTATTCTGAGACTGCTATTTGGAAGCATCCCACTTGCACAGGGGTTGCAGCACCAGTGCTCGACTCAAAAGGCAACTGCACCTCTTCCATCTCTGCTCAGGCTCCCCCTGCCCCACACTGACAGCTACCAGAGCCAGGAGGTGTTAAATATATCATTTCTCATCCCTAGAGAGATGGAGCCAAGCTCTCGGTGGGTACCCCTTCCATGGAGCTCTGCTACCAGTTTGCTTATCCAAGGCTGGAGGATGCTATCCATCTCTGTTCACCCTTGCCTAGCAAAGAGATTGCAAACGTGGCTTTCCATCATGCGGTACATTAGCCAAATTAATTCCAGGACAGGGAGTCAGCCAGTGGTGCTTGAGGCCGAGACAGATTAATGCTGCAGCCATGTCAAAATCAGCAGCGTGCCAGCTCCCTGGCCGCAGACAGCCTTCTGCTCCACAATGTCCTTTGCTTCACGCTTTTCAGGAGCACTGAACTCGCTGGAATCGGTGACACAGACAATTCCATCGGCAGGAACATCTGTCTCTAAATTGCGCTCCCCATTCAGGCCGCTGCCGCTGCGAGTGGGTGACATTTTTTACGCGTCTTGCTTGCTTTCTTTAATCTCCCAAACACAGGCACGCCTGTGGAGCACAGGAAGGTTCCTCCCCCCTGACAAGGAAAAAGAAATTAGCAAGCAGATCGAGCATGTATAGCAAATAATGAGATTGCCTTGGATACAGGACCGGAATTCATGCAAAGAATTCTGCTGATCAGAGAAGATAAGCAGCATTTCTAGGGCCTGCAAATAGCGTCAAGAGACTTCTGTTTCTCAAGTGTTTTCTAAGAGAGCCTTGGACGAAGGCTGCCAGCACAGGCCTGATCCACAGACAGCACGATTTAAAAAATAAACCCTGAAATAGCTATAGTGGTAGTTATTTTGCTGTGCAAGTGCCTCATAATATGCCTCATTTTCCTTCAGGAATAAGCTACACAGATCCAGGCACTGTTATGCTGGCAGAGCAGAAGCCACAAAGAAGGATTGTCCCGACACAGCTCCAGTGAAAGGTGCAGTGTTTGCCCATGGGATGCAGACCCAGAACGGGTGGAGTCAGCGCGTACTTTAAAAGGAGCTGGATTTGTGGGATGCTTTTAAAAATAAGTAATTGTTTCTTATTACTCCTCTGGTATTAAAAAGAATAAAAAATAAACCCCAACATTTTACAGGCAAATAGGGACAAAGTCTGTACCTGGGGAGCAACACAACAGCTTGATTCAATGCTTGTTGAAGTAGGTGAGAGCATTTGTACTGTCAGGCTCATTAAAAAGAGGGATAGTAAGCAGCCTTTGTTTTTATTTTTATAGGAAGTTTACTCATCCTTGCATTTGCCATGCCTCCTGGCTGGGCCTGATATTTTTCTAAGGATTGAAAAGTGTTATTAATGAACTGATCAGACCCAGGCAGTCCTTTAAGTCCCTAAGAGAGATGACTGGTAACAAACTGTTCCCTGGGAGGCAGGTACCCCGTGGCTCCCAGGCAGCGGCACACAGGCACACGGGAGGTTTCCAAAGGCAATTGGAAAAGCTGGGAATTACAAACAGCCTGGTTAAACCCTTCCTTGCTTGTAACTCCAGCATGACACCTTCAGCAACAATACAATACTCCAGCAAATAAGTCACCATCCAAGTGTTTTTCCATTTATTACTGGAAAAAAGGTCATGGGGGTGAGTTCCCTTTGACATTTTGGCCTCCCTCTGCCACCTCTTGATGTCTGAGGGATAAAATAATCCTGTGGGAGCCCCAAAGGGTGTCTCCCCCTCCTCACACTCCCCCAAGAAGACTGTGCTATCAACCTTTTGGGTGTTACAAATATCCAACGCGGGTATTGGAATGAGTGTTGGATTTGGTGCTTCATCCAGAATATACGGTCCATTAGCTCCTCAGGCTTTAATTATTTCTGTAGCAGCAGCCCCACCCTGCACCAGCTGCTCGCTTTGGCTCTAGCACCGCGCTGCTCACGAGCGGGGACACTGAATTTGATGCAGGAAGCCTCGTGTGGTTACGGGCTTTGCAAGGAAAGGATGTGAATAAGGGCTGGGACGCTTTCCACACGCTCATCCCGATTCGTGCATTTTATGAATCAGGACTTAGTCTTATTTGCTAACGTTCATCTCCATAACCTCTGCTGTGTCAATGGTGTCTGTGCTCTGATGTCAGCCGCCAGAGTCCAAGCGCTGGCAGCTGCTGCCTCTGGCTAGCTCCCAGCCTACAATTCCATTTTCCTATCAGGCACTTGAGAAGAAGGGCACAAACATGTCTCTGACTGTTTGTGGCATCAAAACATAAAGGGCTCCAGCCTACAAGGTCATTTAAGGCTTTTCTACACTGTGACAAATGGGAAAGTTCAGATTAATCAAATAATGGCATAAAGTTAATACACCTTCATTTATACTGCACTAAACTACAGTAAACTAAAGCCAATTTAATCCTGAATGAAAATCTCAGCACAAGAGTTTAATGCCTTCGAGGTTTCGTACATTAACATCACCTCTCTGAACTCCTATCTACTCATATCTACAGGCCAGTCTGGAGATATTTTACCCTGTTCCCAATTTTGTCAATGGGGGAAAACTACAGCGGAGGAAAAGGCAGTGGTGTTCGGGAACAAGGGGATCACCCTGGGAGAGAAGAGCTCTGGTCTGCTTTCTCATACTGGCTGACTGCATGGCTTTTCATATAGCATGATGTGAACCGCCATGTTTATATCTGCATATCGGGACGAGTAGTATCTTCCCTGCCGTGACAAAGGGCTTTCAGACTTCCAGAAATGCATGGAGATATTTCTCCCCCTGTGTACCATTTCCCCAGTAGGGGCTACACAAGAAGCTTACAAAAATACATGCAGCTGTCACAGATGAGCACATTCAGGTATGTGTCTGGAGGATTCCACTTGGGTGTCACAGTTACTTTAGTACTAAGAGTAAAGGAGTGAAGGAATTCACACCAGCTCACATCCAGCGCCACCGGATACTGGCTCCCCAGACTGACAAGGGAAGGAGAAAATTGTGACACCTAGTTAAGTACCTATAATGCATTTAATTAATAAGAACTTTGTGTAAACCAGAATCGCGTGTCCCCAGGGCGACTCTGTCCCATTATCTGTTTGTCAGTCATCGCGCTTATTTTAGCTGGAAATGTTATCATTTGGGAACTTTTTCATGGTTTTAAAGGTTCAGGAAGCAGACATTTATTTCAACATCGTCAGCGGAAAATAAAAAATTCCACCGACTCAGATGGGACTGCTTTATTAGGGACCGGCTCTTGAAGAGCTTCAGTATATCTCAGTTCAAAATCTCATCCCTCTTTCACATAATTTTAATAAAGGTATACAGCTTAGCAGCAAGACCTTGAATGAACACGTTCTCTCTTGTTGAGAACTCCTAACAGTCTCCCCTCTTTAGTAGAAAAGCTGCAAAGACGAGACTCGCTGAACAGTAAGAAGCCAGGACCACTCCACTTTTATTCACCCGCTGGGATGCAAACAAAAGACACCAGAGCAAGTCCCTGCCTGTTGAAATTCCAGGGGCTTGCACTGAATTACAGCAAGGCCTGGAGGCGTTTTGAATCTTTTCTTGTATACATCAGCCCTGCACTGCTCCCAATTGTACTTTAAGTTAGTTATTATTAATAATAAAGGACAGACTACCCATCATTCTCATTAATTTCCATGGCAATATTGCCTGAAACAAGATAAATGACTGGGCTTTGAGTTGTGTAACCAAAGTCCGTAGCGTGAAGGAATGCGATCCAGAAAAAGTGCTCAGATGGTGGGGAGGGACCGACCTTGCATAACCTCCCTAAGGCCCAACTTCCCTTCATATCTGGCGAGCCGCATTCCTAATTTTCTGAAAATATTGAAGGGTTTGCACTTTCAGCCTCTGTCCTCTGGACTCCGGTCTTCAGCATGCCTCACAGCATTCCTTAAACATTTCGCCCACCCATTATTCATTTATATTCCTTCTAACGATGCACTGCTGGAGCTTCCATAAGAGAAGATGTAACAAGGAATATAAACAACAATAGAAAGATTTGGGAACATACTGCTTTCCTATTCTGTGTCTATCTTGTTAAAATTATTGTTTCTGCAGAAAACAGGCGAGACACCTACCACGATTGATTTTGACATTAAATTATGGACTTTCACTTTAATGCTTTCACTCTGTCAGTAAACTCCGAATACCTTTAAAAGTCCAAATAAAACTCTTCTGGTTATATGGCCATTTGGTTAAGTAGAATAGTGGCAGTCAGTAAGAATTAAAACATTTCCCAGAATCTAGAGAGAGAACTGTTACGAACAAAGAGGAATCTGAGTGGGTGTAAATTCCTCACCCTGCTATGCCGGTAGGATTGTATCTCAGGCTTTCAGAGCAGGAAAAGGATGTTACAGGCATAATGGCAGGGAATATCAATCAGATAACTAAAGCTAATTAGAGAGCTACTAGATTAACTAGTTAACTTCAGCTACATGAAGGCAACTGGCCAAGCGCCACGACAGAAACCAGATTCAGAGAAACAATTTCTCAACACATTAAACAGCTTCTTGTAATGACTAGTTTCAGATGAGACAACAGACTATTCTTGACTAACTTTAAAAGACACATGGTTTGTGTAAGAAAGAACTGTAGCTGAATCACTCCTTAATAGTAACCACAAATTCAGCCTTCCTAGAAAAAGAGTTGCACCAAAAGGACAGGGTAATGACTCTAAATATTAGTAGAAAGATTTCTTTTCTGAGGGGGTGAGCCAGTAATAAAACATGTTCTGGGCAAACGCATTGCCTTAATGGAGTCATTGAAGGGAACAGAGACATGGGCCCCTGATTTTCAAGCCCTTGTTTTCACACTGTTTGTGATACATTAGTACTGTACAAAACATAACTGTATTTCTTGCTTTTAGTACATGATAGTTAAACCCTGCTAGACGTGGTCTAAGACAGAACTCTCTCAGACATCCCCAAATGCTAAGCACCCCAGGCTGGGTGGCTGCTGGCTAGAGACTGAGACAGACCAGAGGCAGAAAGATGCTCGAGCAGGTGATTTGCCTAAACGGGGCGACTGCTCACTACTAATGAAATGATGTAGTGCTTTGTCTCAGGAGACACCATCTGTGATCCCAGGCTGCAGCTCTTTGCCCTCTCAGCAGAGATAAACCATGTCCCAGCCAGGTCTTTGAGGCCATTTTTCTCCTGTTCTTTCTCCCCTCAGCCTGGGACCATCACCCAGTGATGCCACCACAGCTGCCCCAAGCTGTGGCCATTCCTCTGGGCCCTCGCCTCGGACCCAGCACCGCTCCCTCCCCGCGGTCCCTGCTTCCCATCGTACTCGGCACCAACCCAGAGCCTCTGAGGGGCCACAGGCCCAGGCAGAGCCGCGGCATCGCCTCCAGGAGGGATATATCATAGAATCAACAGAATGGTTTGGGTTGGAAGGGACCTTAAAGATCACCCAGTGCCACCCCCTGCCCTGGGCAGGGACACCTCCCACCAGACCAGGTTGCTCCAAGCCCCATCCAGCCTGGCCCTGAACCCCTCCAGGGATGGGGCTTCTCTGGGCAACGTGGGCCAGGGGCTCACCAACCTCACAGCGAAGAATTTCTTCCTGAGATCTAAGTTGAATCTCCCCTCTTCCAGTTTGAGGCCATTACCCCTCATCCTACTGCTACACCCCCTGATCAAGAGTCCCTCCCCATCTTTCCTGTAGCCCCTTCAGATACTGGAAGGGGCTCTAAGGTCTCCCTGGAGCCTTCTCTTCTCCAGGTTGAACACCCCCACTGCCAAAGCCCTGCACTGAGGGGAACCATGAAGGGTTGCAGGCCCCAAGCGGTGCTCAGGGAGCCTGACGGAAGGCGAGGTGTCCGCAGAGGGGTGCCACATCCCGCTTCCCCCACGCTGTGTGTGTGAGGAGGTGTCTGGGTGTCCCTGTGTCTGTGCCTGGGTGTATGTGACAGGAACTCTCCCCTCCCGCCTCCGCGGCTCCCCCCGCGCCCCACACTGCGCATGTCCCTCCCCCCCGCCCCGGGCCGGCGGCAGTGCGCATGCGCACGGCGGCAGGCGCCCGCAGCCCCCCCGCCTCCCCGTGGGGCGGCCGCGCATGCGCAGCCGTTGGCCGGGGGCCAGGCCCCGCCTCCCGCCCTGTCACCACTAACAACAGGCGGCGGCGCCTGCCCGCTCTCCCCCCCCTCACCCCGACCCGGCGGAACCGGCGGCGGCGCTGCCCCGCGCCGGCATGAGGCCAGAGCCCGGCCGGCCGTCGTGACGGGAGGCGGTAAGCGTCCCGCGCGGGTGCCTGTTCCCCCGTTCCCCTTCCCGGACCCCCTTTCCCTCACCCCCTGCCGTTACTGTGTCCCCCCCCGCCCGCGGCGAGTTTCCCGCCGGCTCCCCTCAGCCCTGAGGAGCGGCCGGCGCTCTCCCTGTGGTGGCGGCGGGGGTTAATGGTCCTCGGGCGGGCGGCGGCCCCGGGTCTGGTCCCCCTCCCCCGGGCGTGGGGAGCCCCTCAGGGCCGCGACGAGCTCCTCCGGGCAGCGGCTGGCCCTCCCGGCGCCGGGCATCCCGCGGCCGGGCCGGTTGTCACAGGTGTCCGCCGGGTCCCCCCCTCCCCGGAGCTCCCCGGCCTGGAGGGGGCACGGCGGCGGGCGGCAGCGCCGTCCCGTCCAGCCGGCGAGGAGAAGCGCCGAGTTTCTTTGTTGTGTAACTCTTTTTGTCCAAGGCTTAGAGAAGGTTTGCGGCTTTTTTTTTTTGCTGATTCAGGTGCTTTTTTTTTGCCTTTTTTTTTTTTTTAAAAATGCATGGTAATCACGGGTAAATTCCTCTCTGGAATAGGATGTCGGGTGAACTTTCTTGTGACTCTTGAATTTATTGTTGGCTGCTTCTCGTCTCTGAGGAGCCGCGGTGCCCATCTCCGTAGCAGGGGCTGATAACGCTGTCCAGAACCACTCTAGATAACGTGAGAACCCATTAAAAAAAATAAAAATAATGCTAGCTTATTGTAATAAAGCCACTTCTCGCTAAAATGAGCCTGGCTAGCAGCCCATAGCTTCATCTGCAAGTGCTACTGCCGGTATTTTTTTTTTTTCAATAAATGTAATTGCATTCAAGAGAGTTTGGGTTGAACACTGCTGGGAAAGCAGGCACGAAGCTGTTGGAATAGCTCCTATCTCTTCTGCTAGTGAATTTTTTTTGGCTGTATATTGGACTGTTTGTAGTTCCTGTAAGTTTTTCTCTCCAGCTATCTCTTAAGTTTCTTTCTCAAAAGTCTTAATTTGATTTGGGAGTGAGGAAGGAATGCCTTATATAGCTGTGTGCTGTAGAGATCCATTTTTTTCTTTCTTTCTGAAAATCTGAAAGGGATTTTAACACTTGGTATACTTTTTCACTTTTTAACCTCTTTTTTTTTTTTCTTCTTTTAAACCAGTCCCCATTCAGAATGAGCTATAAGCAAGGCAGCCCACTTACCATGGGCAATGCTTTTCTGCCTTTAGCTGGTATGTGTCAATGTTTGGTTCTCAGCAGCAGCACAGGAAATCTCACCGCCCTGATGAAGAGTCATGAAGTGTGTTGAAGATCTGTTGCTAAAACCGGTCTGAAAATGTGCTAATTTTGTGTCATCTTTGGGAGAAATGATAAGTCATTTCTGACAAAAATATACGTAGCTTTTCTGGGCCCCATTGCTTTGTGAAGGATTTCCTATAGAATTGCTAGCATGGTGTCATGCACAGAATAATTGTAAGAGAAGACTGAAAATGGCTTCGTACATTTAACAGATGGTTTTAAAAATTTCTTTTTCAGGTTTGAGTTGATCTTACTAACTGCAGCTATGGTGCAGAAGTATCAATCGCCCGTACGGGTGTATAAACACCCTTTTGAGTTAATTATGGCTGTAAGTATTAATTTTTGCTGTAATTTTCTTCCTTGACCATTCCTTGTATTGCTACGTACTTACTGAGCTCTGTTCGATAGGTACTGTAGAACATACAAATCTGAAATGATACACAAAATATGAGAGATATATGTTTTGATGGTTTCTTCTCTACCCAGAGTATTTTTTTACATAACGTGTTCTCTTTTTCTCCCAAAGTTTATAGTTCATAGATTTATTTTAAAGTTAGAGCAAAAGTGGGCTCGAAGCGTACTTCCCAGTTGATTACTAGGAGCAATCTATTCTGGGATGGGAGGGAGAAAGTGTCAAGTACATTGACTAAAAGATTGTTGTGGTTGCTTCTTCATCAGTATGGAGTTAAAAGGAGTAGAAAGCGCACAGAGAAAAGCCATGAAAGCAAGGATAAGTCTGAATGAAAGAGGAGAAAGCATTCTGAGCATTGGTAATACTGTGAAAAAAACCTGATTGCTGTGGAGGCCAGAGAGATGAATAAAAAGCCTTTTGGGTGCATCGTTGCTAATTTGTGTGCTAAGGTTACAAATAGTAACCAAAAAGAAGAAGAAAATCCTAATTAGTTTCCCTCTTCTTTCTCTCTCTCCCCCTCTCCCTCCCTTTGTTCTTTTAGAAAATAGAAAGGAAGTAGGTATTTGACATTTTTAAGTATATGCAGCCAAAACCACAGCTGTGTGGCTCTTATGAGTTATGAAGAGCAGTTGAGGAGAGTAGTTGTCGGCTTCTATCTGGTAAAGACAGTTAAAACTAAATAATCTAAATAGTAGTTGTCTTGTTTCACTTGCTGAAAATACTGTTTAATGGCTTCAGAAGGGAGTTTTAATAGTGCTCATAGTGTAAATATTTAGATAGATCACATGGTTTAGAGTACAGAGTTCTTTACAGAAGTTATCCTTTGCAGTCACAGGGCAAAAAAGGATTAGATCACTCTAAGGGGAATACTTCAATTTCTTTTTATCTTAGTCCTGAAACTGCCTCCAGTACTATACATGCAGCTCTTGCTCTTGCAAACACTTAAAGGCAGCGAGTGGTAATTTTCATGAGTAGTGGAGAATCTGACCATGATACGTTGAAGGCCTACTAGGACCTTACTACACTGTGACAGCAAGGCGTCAGATGGTTTCTAATTTAAATTTGATTGTGTAACTTTGGCCTTCAGTGAACTATACTGGTTCTTGTTCTTAGATCAGTCAACAAAAATGAGTTTCTTGGACAAAATTCTGTGGCTGTTCGTTGAGCTGATGAGTCTTTACCTTGCTGATGAATTGAAGGCAAAAATTCTTTTATTGCTTTGAGGATATTTTGAGTTAAAATGCTGACATCAGAATTTTTCACAGTGCTTTATTGGGTGTAAATAGAAACAGTTCTGACTATTAGTATTGAGTTCTCAAACTCTTCTGTAGCCTGGGATAACATTTGAAGAGTAATCTTTAACAAATATTAAGTCTTTTCTTACATGAAAGCTTTTTTTTCCTCTTTTGGAAAGAAAGAGGCTATATTACATATGCAACTAGGAGAAAACAATAGTTGAAAAGCTAAAACAGTGAACTAAGAGGAGAAGAATGTTTATAAAAAGAAACAGTCAGCTGAACAGGATGCTTTCTGAGACTAGAAGTTTAGATTAGCGATAATATGTATGATTTACTTTGTCTGTGTCAGGGCAGCGAGTTATCACTTGAACTTGTTCAGAATGTGATCGCTGAATGAACATCCTTCTCCTGCCATGTCACTTCTGTTACGTTATTGGTTTTTTAAATGTGTAAAATCCCTGGTGGTGATTTATCAAAACTGGTCATGCATTTTCTGAAGTATGTAGAGGAGTGCCTCCATGAGCCAAATTTTTTAAAGAATATAAACAGTATATGATAGTTTCATGGCTTTTCTTACTGTTTTCTCTTGGTTGAATTGCATAAGTTGATGAAGTATTTCTGGAAGGAATATTCCTGTCAAATTTTGTGTTCACTGAAGTGGAAGTACTCTGTTGCATATTTTCAACAAAAAAAATCCTATAATGTTATTTTAACTGTATCAGCAGCTCTTCTGAAATGAGGAACACATCCTGGTATCTACCAAGCTTGAATTTAAAGCACCCAGCAAACAACTTTAACAATATGGTTTTTATGTTTGATTTTTTCCTCTTTCATATGGACCCAACCTTTGAGAGAATGTGTTCTCAAAAAGGGGTTTAAACTTGCACACCAGAGACACTCAGCTGTCAGTAAAAAGCCTCTTCAAGCAACCTTTGGTCAATGTGGCACCAGTGTTCTTTATGCTAAGTTGTCTAACAAAAGTCTTAACAAAAATCACTGTTTCTAGCTTGGGTCTTGTTGCTTGGGATCTCATCTTTGTCCTAAGGTGCAGAGTACTTTTAACAATGTTATTTGGAAAATCGTCCTCCATTCCCAGAGAGTTTAATTGAATGGAAGAGTTAATTCATTCTATAGAGTAGTAATGAAGATCACCAGTGTCTGTGAAGCCCATGTGTACTGTAAAGATTTCCTGGATGATATGTGCTCCAACTACAAATTGGCTCATTAAGTCAAACTAATATTTAGTTTTCAGATGGAGAAATCAGCATAAAATTCTTGATTTCTACAAGCAACCAAGTGAATGCTACTTGCAGAATGGGTCATTTACACTACAAACTTCCCATTTGCTGACTTTTGCTTTCCTGGGTTTCAAAGAGGTACTTCAAGGAGAATAAAGTACAATCAGCATGCCATTCATGCTGCTCCAGTGTGTTTTGAGAGAACTTTGTTCTCTCTGTGAAGGGTGAGTGCAGCTATATTGAGACAAAAGACTGGATTTAATTCCACTTTGATCTAAAGGAAGATTGACAAGTGTTTTGCAGGCAATTATGATATAAAGACTTTTAAAATAGATGCGGTGAAAATTCTTTTCTTTTTGTTTTCTTTTTCTAAGTTGAATTGGTGTTGAAAATAAGTTTCTCTCTTATGCTCCTCCATTGAAATCCAAAAATCATCTGTTGAGCCCTAATGTATCTCTGTGACAATATACTTCAAGGCAGAACTCCTTATCTCTCAAGTCAGTGAGAGAACTGGTGAAGTACTGTTGCTGGTAGGGAGTTGGGAGATCTATTGCTGCATGTTTCTTGCCTTCCTTTGTCATTAAAGGCAAGCCATGTAAAATCTAATATAAGCTACTTCCCTTGAAGATTCTCTTTTACTGGCAAATTGTGTGGTTCCAGATGATATCTAAGTTGCTTTGAAAACAGTAAGAACTGGATGCAAATCCTTTAATGAAACTATCTCCTGATTTAAGAATCATAGGCCAGAAATTATTATTTTAGTCTGACATGCCTAACACAGGCAGTATGATATCAGGACTTTTAGCTGCTCTGTGGCATATCTGTCATAATCAACTTCTTGAAAACTCTGTGTGTATGTATAGATATATATTTACAAAAAAAAAAAAAACAAACAACTTGCACAGCTGTTCATCAGACTGAATAGAATCTTGCTTTGTTTTTCCTCCTGTTCATGTTGAAGTTTATGTAATGCTGGAAGCAGCTGAAATGTGGAAAAATGACTGCTTACTCAGACTCACTTGTCAAGTTACCATGGTTAAATATATTGGAGAAAAACAATTGAGAAGCTGCTTTTATAAAACTTCTAAAGATTATAGATTCAATTTTTGATATTAGCTTAAAGAGGTTTACATTAAAAGAAATATATAGGGACTTTGCTGAATAAGTACTTAATGTTAAAAGGCAGTTAAGAACTTGAATCTTGAAGCTTTATTAACACACATGAGGCTAAAATTAACTTTGGAGATTCACAGTTCATTTTCAGTCTGACATGCATTAGATAATTCCCACCCAGTTTAATTTCCAAAGCAAATTGAAATAATGAATAGTCAGCTACTATGGCATTCCAAGGGTGGAATTTATGCAAATAGAAAATAAGTAAGATTTTTTGAAAGAACCACATTGAATTGAAGTATTGACGAAAGGGTTCTGGGTTTTTTTAGTTTCTGGAAGCTCTGTGGAAAATGTATTGCTCTTCATCCCATTTAGAAAATGTCCTATTTACAGCTATAAATTACTTAGTATCAGAAATAAATATGAATAGTAACACAGCTGAACACAGCAAGTGTGCTCTGAACCTGTCCTGTTATTTTTAGTCAAATTAACGTAGACTTGTAAGTACTTGTGGCGTTGTGAAAACTGAGATTTTTCATATCTGCCTATAACAGGAGACAGACTTTCAAAGGTATTTTGCAGTCTCTTGGATGCCTAATAATGTTTCCACTTTGTTAAAGTCCGTGGCATTTGTCAGCTTCCACTGGTGCCAAGCAATGAGAAGTCTGTAGGTAAACTAGTTATCAATGTCAGGACCTTACAGTTATGGAAATAATGTGTTTGATTTTTATTTTAAGATTAAAATAGCTATTAATCTTGCACTGCCTTGAGGCTGAAAACTACTTCCTTCCAAACTATGTATTCTCATCAAAATCCTTTAAAAAAAATTGGTCTCATGTTTATCCTTTGTTCTGTTAGAGTATCTGAAGTATCTAAAGCATGAATCTTTCTTTCTTAATAAGTAAATGTGTAGTGCCCTTTTGATGATATTGTCATTTTAATGGTTCGCATTTGCTGCTTTTGGAGAACAGGCTGACTGGCTTTCTTTGGGTTTAGAGGTCTGAAAAAAGCAATGTTTAAGGTAAATCTCCATGATTTAAAGTATCCCTAAATTACAGGGAAGTAATAAGATTGTAGATGCCATAAATACCCTTCAGTGATAGAGTAGATTAGAAAAAAATTATCTGATTTTTTTCAGATTGACAAATCAAAGTATAATCCCTTGATCTAGACTGTAATGAGTTTCCTGATCAGGCAGCACATCATCTTTTCATTTTAAAGGTTATTACTTTAAAATGTCATTTAAAAAAATTTACTATGTATCAAGGTAAGTGCCACGCCTGCTCATAAATCCCTAACAACTTTTATTCCTTCTAGTCTTATTTTCTTTTTCTTGGGAAAAATGCATTCCACACATTTTGTGAAGAGGGGGTGAGAGGCTGATGAGAGAAAGGAAGCTGTTCTCCAAGTGCTTTTGAAGGCACAAAGTAGGCTTTAAATGTATAGAGAAGTAATGTATTCCCCTGCATCTTTTTGACGATTTGTAGTGGATCCTTAAAGCCCGGGGAAGGAACAAACTGAGCGTCTGCTCCTGAAGCTGCTCAGCGGTTTTCCCTTCGCTTGTATGACTCTGCTTCCTGGCTTTGTTCAGAATTCAGGCTTATTTACTCTTGGAAATGAGTTGGTAAAACTGCGGTGGAATAGCGCCTTGGATGGTTTTTCTTATTTTATATGTATCTGCAGTTTAACTGCTGTTTTATGTTTGATGGTCTCTTGTGTTAGCATGTGTTGTAAGAACAAATGAATTTCTGGCTGCTTGTTTGGAATGAGACGTGATTAACTAATGTAAGAGTTAAGTTGAGCATTAGGGAAAAATATTGACTTAGGCTGCTTACTGTGCAATTTACGTGTTGTTTCATGGCCTGTTTAGATATTTCCATGGCTAGCTGTTTCCTGTTTTTTGTGGGCAAACACATGACCTGACTGTAACTGACAGCTGCAGTTCTCTTGTGCACCAAATGCTTTTAGTCAGTGTTTTTAGCAAGCCTTTTACACTTTAAAAGCTAAAACACCACTGCTGTCAAGCTCTGAAAGGTGTCAATAGAAGAAAAACATGTATAAAAACAGTTCTTGTCACTTTGTTCTGAAAGCATTCCAAGCTTTTCACCCTTCGCAGGTGTTTTAACTCCCAGACTGGTCTAGGATCTGTTGATCGGACAAGTGACTGTTGCCTTTCAGTTAAAAATCTCAAAGTTAAACACGTGGGGATCTGGCAGAAAGGAAGTGGTTAACGTATTCTGCGGAGTCCTAGACACCCATGGTACTACAGTTATGATCTGTAAAAGATGTAACTTCATCATCGTCATTTAACATGTGGTTAACCATTAAGAAGCATGCGTAAAAGCCTGCAAAACCCCATGGGAAAGAGATAGGCTGTATTTTTTTTTTGTTAATTATAAAAACGAGTCCAATGAGGGGCCAGAGGTTGCACAGAGATCAGAGACATCGGCTGCTGGCGTAGAATGAGGTGTTTCCGCATGGTATGGCTGGTTACGTGCGCCTCCAGCGTGAGCAATCTGCACTTCCCGTTCCAGTGGAGCTCTTGCTGCTGTCTTACAGCAGAGTGTTTGAGCAGCTCTGCTTTTCGGAAGCAAGCACACCATGGAAGAGGGAGTAGAAGGAAAGCCTGAGGGATTGGAAGCAGCCCCTGAGGGTTTTCTGTAAAGCACATTCAGAGTCCAGACATTAGAACACAGAGTTGAGGGGTATTCACTGTGATTTTTTTCGTAACACAAGATTGGTTTTGCACTTAGTTGAATTCATTCTGTTTCTAGAAGGAAGGCGGTGATGTGATCTTAAAACTGTTGCGTTCTGAATATAGAATGAATCTTCTGAGAATTTGCAAGGAAATCTGTTAATTAGCTCAAGTTAAAATTAATTACAGGTTAGTCTTAAATGGTCTAGTTTCTTTTCTCCCAAGTGAATTTGTCTTCCAATTTTTCATGTAGTTTAAAATTACTGTGTATATATTCTAAATTAAGCACTAGGCTGTTAAGCTGAATTATTAACTCTTTTTATCTCATTTTTGTGATATAGTTAAGATGGGTCAGGTTAGTAGCTCAGGTAAAATGTTACGTAGGGCCTATTACAGGTAATTTAATATTTCGGCTTTCTCACAGTCAGTTTGCATGCAGCTTGTTTCAGTTGTCATCAGTCAGGGATGTTTGAGGTGAGAGTCATGCCAAGAGCTCGGGCTGGTGGGAGACAGTGGTGGCAATGGCTGGAAAGCCTGTGTTGGGAGGACCGACTGGCATCATCTGGGCTCCACTGCAGTGTGGGGCAGCCTTGCCAAAAGGGTACAAGCAAGCAATGAGCCATCAAAATTTGAGATAAGGTCCCAAGGTCATGCTGTTTCTCTGCATTGCTTTTGATCAAGTACTACTGGTTTCCACCCAGTCCACTGAGATTTTCAGCTTGTGGTTCATGGGCTCTCGCTTCTAAGGGTCAGAGAAACGGAACCAAAGGTGCGGTTTCCCATTATAGCTGAGTTGGTGTCCCAGCTCGCTCTTGTTGCTTTCTTGCAAAGACATGTTCATCAGCAAGCCAGTTTAGGCAAAAAGGACAAAAGCTGTCCTGGAAAAAAGGAAAATAAATACCTTGTCAGCCCGATTTCCTCCCCAGGCTCATGGAAGGCTGATGAGCACCCCTGTACTCTGATGTACACCCTGTACCCTGATGTACACCCCTGTGGGAGCAGGGGCTTGTCCCCCCCACGCTGTTAGTGAGCTGATGGCAGCTGGCCACAAGAAGGGAAGAGCAAGTCAGCAGGGCATTTGTCAGTACATGTTGCGCTGCGGTAGCCCTTGATTCCGTGGGGAAATAATTCGGGATCTGCAGTTTGAAAAATGCTGAAGCCCATTGCTGTAACAGTAAGTGAAGGAGCCATTAGAAACTTGATTCAGGAGTCTTCGGGCCTGGTATTATTTATCAGTGCAAATTGTGCTTAACAGTTGGGAGTTGTGCATTCTGTGAGTTGCTTTGGCATAAAGGGGAATTTGTCCTTACGTTAGAAATATGAAAATTAAAAAAAAAAAGGAAGGTATTTTGTATGATCTAATGGGGTAGCATGCAAGGTGCCTGGTTGGGTTTCTTGCTTTGTATTCATGTATGAAACTTCAGACTTGAACATTTTCTGTCTTGGATTCCTCTTGGGTTTTACTTTATGATAATAAGGTTTGGGGACTATATATCAATAAATTTGAAAATAAAAATATTGCAGGGCTCTTGGAACCTAACAGCTTTGACTGGTGACAGCGGAGGGATCGTGGGAGGGAGCAAAGAGAAGCTACCCTTTTGTATTAAAAATGAATTTTTATTTAAACTGTGTTTTAATTCTTAATTATATACATTTGGGTTCTCCTAAATTAGCATTTCAAGACTTTGGTCAGATTTATGAAGTTCAATATCTATATCTTTAGGGTTATGTACGTTTTCAATTGTTGGATAATTACAGCTGTTTTCATTCATTTCTATATTCTCAAAACTTGAGTATAGGTGTTTTTTGGAATATATGCAGATCAATCAGTGTAACAGTTGAAAACTACATTGCAAACCTCTTAACGTTTCAGCCTCTCTGTGTCTGATAGCCTTCTGCCTTTACTGCTGGTGCTGTAATATTATATCACATTGCATTGATGATAATAGATCTCATTTTGTGAAAATGAATATTTCTCTGGTGGTGGTCAGGATGGCCATGTGTCATTTATATTGGTTTATGCCACAACAGAAGGGGAACAGTTAGTTTCCTGATGAGAGCACTTCTTTTCTTGAGTGCATTGTGACTCTTCATTTAGTGTAAAATGTGAATGCCATAGACATTAAGTCTGGTTCAGGAACATCAGTCAGCGGAATCCTTTCCAGAGGACATTTTTCTGGCTATTTCATTTGGTGTGTAAATTATACTACTTAATTTGCAAAACTCTCTTTGCTGTGCAATTCATTGGCCTGTAGATAAATTCTTCATTACTGAATTCATGGCTCTATGAAATTACTTATTTCTATTGAAGTGTTTCATGGTCTGCATGGTGCAGCCACTGATGTTGTACTGAACAGGATTTAAAGCAATTTCACTTGAACTTGTTTGTTCTAAGTAAACTGATTCTTGCTTTTGTGTGTCTGCCTTTCTTTGTTGTAAAGGAGGGTAAAAAATAAAACTGATGGTCTATAATCTATTATTTTAGTCACGTTTTAGAAAAGAATCAAAGGAGTCTTGATGTTCTTTAATTGGCTTATCTTTTGAAGCTAGGTGGCATCTTTCTGTTTGTATTTTATGGGGGAGCAGATTCAGGGGTACAGAAGCTGTACCACCTTAACATGCCAATGATGCATCTAGCAGTGGTATTACCTGGTTATTGATATTTTAATAATGTATTTGGATGTGGGGAAAAGGATTGTATTCTGTCTGTTAATGGGAACCACAGCACTGAATTGCACCATCAGGCCTATGTAGCTAGTGTGCTATGTATGTGACAATGGCCAAGGGCAGTATCTGCCTCTAGGGAAGAGGATAGGAATGAGATAAACATATGGTAACACTGTCTTGGGATACTCTCTCATCCTGCAGCAATGTGTCTTGACAGCCCTTCTGGTCCAGAATGTGCCCATTCTCTATAATAGCACTGCATGTGGGTTCTCTCTTTTGCCTGCCCAATTCCTTTCTGGAGCCAAGCGAACTCACTGTCGTGACACCCTCCAGCAGGAGTTTGTGCTTCATGACATGCTCTGTCAAGAGATGTATCCTTTATCTAGAGCCTGACTCCTGCTTGCTCAGCTTCACACCACCTGCTCCTTGTGTTGGAAGAGGTGATAAAAGCCTACTCACATCCTTCATGCTGCTTGCCCTGTCAGATCTATAAGATATCTCTCTCAGTGTTTAAATTATTCTTTTTCGTGGGGATGAGTCTTAGTCTGTTTAATAGTTTATGATTCCATATAAGAAACCACTGTGTTCTGTACACCTTCCACCGTCAATTTCTAACCTTCTTGAGGCATCTCCTGATACATCAGACACATATGTAAGGTTAAGATTTTTAAATGTTACACTTAATTTCCTAGCTTAAGAGGTAAATTGTCTGCAAGCCCCAGACTCTATTATGCTGCATTTTGATGACATTCCATTGACATTAGTGAACGGTCAAGATTTAATTGATGTACTTAATAAATTTTAATTGGTTTGCTTAATAGCATACAGCTGCTCTCGACCTGGAAGCTGGTATTTTGCTGGTCCGAAAGCCAAACCGAGACCTTTACAGTTGAGCCATGGTACCTGAATTACGCCCTTTTGGCAAAGCTTTCCTTACTGTACTGATTATACTCTTGGTAGAGTGAAATCACTCTTGCAGTGCTTAGAGGCCAGTTGCCTGTGGGCCAAATTAAAACCTGATGGGTGCAGTTTGAGACAATGAAGTCAAACCTGTTTCACTGAACCTTCATGCGGTGGGGGGGTTGATCTGGATGGAGATCAGGAGACTTTTGTTCTTTGTGGTAGTACAGGTCTTTAACCTTTCAGACAATGGTTTAATGATGAATCCAGAGCTGATAGTGTAGCAATGCTGTAGAGTCATCCTTTCCTCCCCTGTGGATAAATTAGATTTTGTCTACACAGTAATAATTTTATTAAAAATACTCTAACATATTCCAGATGTAAAGCGTGTTTTAACAGACCTGCTTAGTGAAAGTGTCTGTGATTCTAAGAACAAAAAAGTGACGAATACCAGTTGTAGGACTCATAAAAGTGAGACTTAAGCATGGAGCAGTAGAGCAGTAAGGAGTATTTGACTGTTCCAAAAATAGATCCTCAGTGGACACAGTAGGATTTCAGATGAATTTTAAAGTAAAACTGACTGCAGAGGAACCAGGCACGCAGTTTTATTAACTGGAAAGGAATGGGGAAGCTAAGTACCAAATGCTGCTTTCTGTGTGACAGAAACCTGTGCATTTGTGAGATGCCTGTTAGCAATGCAGAACACAGTTGTCACTGTTCAGCTGCTGTAAGACAAGTAATGGTTATTTACAAGCAATGCTAAGACAAGTTTAATGGTTTACAGTCATTTTGATGTGTGTATCTTAAAAATTTCAAAGGAAGATATATTCCTGTGTTGTATAAGGGTTTACGTGTTGCTGTTGTTGCAGAGGAATAGGAAGTGCTTGAGAATAGCTCACATTCCCCAGTAATCACGTGTCGGTCTCCAAGCATTTAAGCTTTCACTGGCCTGTTGCCAGCCTTTACTGTGAGGGTCTTTTGGAGGTCAGCCTCTTCTCCATAGTGCTTTAACCTTGAGCCAAACCAGTCATGTCCTGTGCAATTGGGGTCAGAAGCCAAGTTTCCTATCCTAGAAACTACTGAACTTGACTCTAATTGCAGGGCGCATTCTGTCAAACAAAGTGTTGTGTTCAGAGTTACGTGGCTTCTGGGCCAGAACTGATTTCCATCTGTCTTGCTTGGAACACAGGCAGAGCAAACACTCATTTTCTCTGTGGAATGGTTTTGCGCATGCATTTAATATAAACAAGTTAAAGTGAAAATTGCAAGTCAATCTGATATTGCTATTGCCCCCACTAAGTCAACTAAGGTTTGGGTATACTGAAGAGCAACTTACAGCAGCATGGCTGTAAAGTCTGTCGTTGGTGTTCCACCTTCAACCTAGTCCACAGCAATGTCAGGTTATTTTCCAACTAGCAATTTGATATTGGTCTCCCAGTCATAAGCCAACCTAACCCGAGTGGTTGGGCTTTCCCGGCTTACTCCAAAGGAAAGCAAGATTAAAATTATTTACATTCAGCATGTTTGGGTTTTCTGTCCTTAATATTTTTTTTTTCCTCTTGAGGAAGCAGTGGTACTTGCCCAACTTCTCTATTCCAGCTTCTCATTTTAGAGTTGTGTCTAAGATTGTGCAGAGGCTGCAACTGAAGTTAGCCTCCCTCACTCTTGAGTGGAGCGGCACTATGCCTGGGGCTCTTTTCAGGCTCTTGTGACTTCTTGAAGGGAGGAAAAGAATTAATGATCCTCTGGTGAGTGTCTGGGAGGCAAGCAGGTGTAATTCTTAAACTCTTACACTGGCTATACACTTTCTGCTCAAATCCCACCCTGGTGATTCGTTTGTTCTCTGAAGATGGACATTCAGGCTCCCGTATGAGAATGAAGTATTACACAGTTCCAGCTGTGCAAATTTATTTAAGCAAACCACAAATGACATGTATCTGTTTTAAAGAAACCGCTCTTCCAATTAAAGTACCGTTGAGGCATGCCTGTGGTTATTAAAGATCATCGTTTACAGATAAAAGATGGAATGTTAGCCCTTGTCTTCAGGTCAGATTCTTTATCCCCAATCTGTTTTGCCTGCTGAATCAGTATACCTTTACCACCAAAAGCTTGAATAAAGTTGCATTAAGTCATTGAAGAGTTTACTTTTTATCTGCAGGAAGATAATGTCTCTGCATATAGTGAACTGGTTCTTGGGTGGTTAAGAGCCAGTCCCCTTCCAGCTTCATTACATGCAGCTGTATGCAACAATCAGGCCACTACAATTTTGCTAGTAAAGCTTCTCTGTGTGACCACTCTTCTGAAATGACAATGCCTGGCTATTGAATAGTATCCATGCAGGAAGGCTACACTGAGGGGGATAAAGTAGTGATCTGTATAGAAAGAGCCTATGTGGTGGCTTTGACTGGTCACGTCCCTCCTGAGAATAGAGGTTTCTGTGTCTGGATTTTTCTTCCGGTGCAGGAGAGCAGAGGCTCTTTGCTTGGTCTGGTAGGTTGGTTACCACAGTTGTGTAACTCAACAGTGAATTACTAGTAAAATTCCACTTACCTAGAAGGTTGCTTCATAGCCTGTTTTGAATCTCCTGCTTTATTTATGAGGTCTAAATTAGTTTAATGAAATATTAAAGTAGCTTTATTCATGCTTGAAAACACTGGGTGCTGAGGCTGAGACTCACTAGCTCTGTAGCCTGCATGTTTATACTCCAATACAGAGGAAGTTTGCTTCAGACCTTCCCATCCCCCAGTAACTCCTTGCTCCTGCTTTTTGCCTTCTGTCTCCTGCCTTGCTTTTGGGCAGTCTTAAGCAAATATGCTATACTTCTTTTTAGTATAACTCAAATTTGTCAAGAATGCTTAATGAATATACATTATCAAGTATTTCCTTGGATAAGCTGAGAGCTTTACTGATACTTAGTTGTAGGTGCTATCTAAATGGAGGATCCTTTCACTAAGCTGCCTGTGAAATCGTTTTGCTTTCTGGTTTGTATGCTGGTGGAAAAATGAGCCCTTCCTTGGTTCACATACACTTCACAGAGAATGTAAACTCAAACTCTGAAATGTGTGTAAACTTTTTGAATTACAAGGAAACGGGATTTTTACTGAAATTGTTACTATCTTCTTGAGGTTGGGTTTGATGTCTTCTAAAACTTCTAATAGCAGTAAAAGATAATTAGTTCTAAATCCTGTTAATGAAAGTGATACTAATATGCATAATCCTATCTAGTCAGTGCATATATAGGATGAAATTCTCTAAAACATTATCTGCAACAGCCACCAAGAGGTGTACCTCTTGCAAATGGTATCCTCTGATTAACAGCTGAGATAACATCCTGAAGCGCACGTGGTTTGGGGCAATGTTTTGTGCAGTAAGGATATTTTGACTTCAGAAGGGCTCTTGATGCTATCCCTGCATGATGGCCTCAAAGGATAGAAGTTTAAGCACAAGCAAGACAAACCTATTTTAAGATGGGTACCAAAGTTTTAGAAAGTGGTGCAGATGCTGTGATGAGATTGCTTGAAGATCTGTCCAGTTTTAGTGACTGCTTTTACAAATGACCTGGATGACATAATGAACAGTATGCTTGCTAAATTTTCAGGTGTCACTATAGCATGTTTGAGTGCATCACACCTCGGAGGGACTCAAAGCTAGTTTACAAGAACTAGCCTGCAGGCTAGTTATTAGGGCTGTTTAAAATGCCAGGCTATGCATTCGGTCTATATTTGGAATGTACTTAAAGCCAATAGTGATCAACACTGTAACCATGGAAATGCTGCCTGAACTAAAGAGATGAACAGAAATGCCAGTATTTGTGTGTTAGTGCTATTACGTTCACTTCAATGTGCTTTGTAGCAGTGTTAACACATGAAAAGGACGTCCTGTTGCCAGAAATCCAGGATGGTGTGCCATGGGTTGTGTAAGCAGCACACTAACTGCAAGCTATTGAGACTACGGTTTCATTTGTGATGCCATTTCAGTTGTATTTCATGATTTTTGTGATTGGTGGTGTGTATAAGCTATTGTTATGCCTGAAATTTAGCATGAAGCTGTTCCTTTTACACAGCAGAAGGCTTCAAAGAGATTAAATACGTGTGAAGTAGCCTGGACTGTGTATCTACAGAGCTGTGTG
Organism: Alca torda; assembly: GCA_008658365.1. Lineage (NCBI taxonomy): Eukaryota > Metazoa > Chordata > Aves > Charadriiformes > Alcidae > Alca > Alca torda. Next base: position 29,931,523 of record CM018086.1, on the reverse strand, counting down.
GAGATAAGGGTTGATACTTCCTGTTATGTGTCACAGAGCTTTGTTCCTTGTCAAAAGGGTCTCTATTCTGCAAGGTTGTTTTGCTTCCCCTGTGTACATCCCCTGCATGTTTTGGGTGACTGGTGGTAAGTGCTGTTTGGAGTGATGGTGATCCAGAAGCAAAGAAAAAATTGTCTCTAAATTTTTATGGTCTCAGCTAGAGTAACTTATTTGAGCTAAAGCACAAGAATAGCTTCTGTGCTGTTTCCTGACTCCATAGAGATTTTTAATTTATTAAATCAAAGCTCTTCATACAGCATTGTGAAGTAGCTATTGAATTTGAGTTTAGTCTGTATAGTGGGTTATTTTGTAGTGGCTGTGGGCAATGTCCTTATTGCTTTCAGACACTTTCTGTTTCATGAGTTTGGAGAATGGATGTGAAGGTCAGAAGCCTTCTCGCTGTGTTTCTAGGATTTGAGCAGCAAGTTGCTGTGCCTGCTTTGCATGTGGCAATCCTGTTAACCGGTTTGGTAGAACAAATAGGTATTGTTTATTCTGTGGTGACATCCACAAGATTACTTCTAGGAGTAGGGTATATTTGAAATGTGCAAGAAACGTAACTGGGTACTTAACTTCAGAGTACTATGGGCTTCTAATACAGCTAAATGTAGAAATGAACAGAACAAAGTATTGAAGCCTAAGGCTTTATACAGTTAAGCTAAGGGGGTGAATTTAAATGCATTGAAATAAATCTTTCTTTTCATCCTCCCTTCCTCTTTCTGGGTGGACATTTGCAAGGTATAAGCAGGTCATTCATAGCAGTGTAGGGTCTGAAATCCTTTTCAGTGAAACCTGATTAAATCAAGCAGACCCCTTTAAACAAGTATGAGCATCGGAAGAAGACAAGGAAGGGTAGGCATTACGCTCTTCTGTCCACCTAATAAAAACTTTTCTTCCATGCAGAACTCCTGAGTGATAGAGGAGCTCTCAGTGGCAAGAATTTAATGGCTTTGGTGAATGCCAGGGAAAGAAATGTTTTCTTGTCCACCTGTCCTTATAATTTCATTTCCCTTGGCTCCTGGTTTCCTGGAGAATTTCTCAGGAATTTAATTTCCATTCCACAAAAGGAGAGGCGAGCTGAGAAAGCTCAATTTACTGGCTTGACTGGCTTTCAGATGTTTTTCTAGAGAGAAGGATGCTGTAAACAGCAAGTCATCTTAGCACTTCATACTCTAACAAGATCAATTGACGCCCTGGTGATGTTAATGAAATGGTTTCTGAAGTGACCTTCATTTTTTGTAGGGCTGTATGGGCTGCTTAGAGCGCAGGTTGTTTAACACCTGTGGGTGTTGGAAGCACAGGGAATGCTCTGAGACCCATGCAGGATCCAGTAATGTCTATATGGTCATGACTGATTCAGTGTGTTAAGTCTCTCCTGAATTGGCTGGGCCTTTGATCTTCTGAATATAAGAGATGTATACCTGGGCTATAAATTTGAGCACCACTTCAGTGCAATATCATAAATACGGCATTACAAGAACTGAGTATCACACTGCAATAAGTTCTTGAACCACTGACAATTTTTCTTCTCAAATACTCTACCCAAAAGCTCTGTTCGCTGCATTGGAGAACATCTGAGATTGTTTTTTCAAGCTTGCTTCTCTCACTGTTTGAGAAATTAATTAGCCTTCAATTAAAATTCATGAACAAAATCTGTGTAGAGTAGATTCTTGTTAGTACTTGTCTCATAATTTTATAATAGTGTGTATTTGTGTGGTCTATATTTAAAAAACCACAAAAAATAGAACTTCAAAAACTAAAAAGCCATTGTAGTTCAAGGATTTGATGCATAATTATATAGAACTGGAACAACTGCCTTTATGAAAATTTTAGACTAACTCCATTGTTATGAAACGTTAAGGCTGGGATGTATACTGCAAAGTAGAAGCAGTTGGGCCGTTTTGGGTAATTCTTGGGAATGCTGTGCTTTGGTAGACTGGATGCGAACGGTGCAGGCACTGCTTGTTCCCAGTGCTGCAAGCTTACGCTTAATTTCACCAGAAAGTCCTAGGTCAATAGCACTTTTTACACTTGTGTAGTAAACAAGAACTTTTTAGCCTCTCAAATGAAGCAGAGTGCTTGTCTTAATGATATTGACTTGTCCTATTGATTTTTTTTCTGTGTAACTTATAGAAGGGTTATTTATTTTATCGTGGACATACTTAATAGTCACCATTAATACTTAAGAGACCAAATTTCATCTTGTACTAGGGAACGGAGGGTGAGGACAATATATCCTCTTCCTGAGTGACTCGTGCCACAACAGGGTAAAATGCTTTTGGGCTGTAACAGAGGGATGATAGAAGAGGGACAAAGTAAAATAAGATCAGGATGCAGTTGCCAGTGTAGTAAACTGAGATGGGGAGAAAGGAGAGTAGTTGTGCAATTTTTTGCCTATGGTTTAGGGTAAGGGGCTACCCACATTTGCCAGGTTAATGTCTGTCAGGTCTCATTTTAAGAGATTCACCGGAATACATCCCACCACACGATGCATCTGTCCCCTCAGAGCCATCTGCACGGCTGTCAGATTGAATGTTCTGCCAGTTCTTCTCTGCTATTCACACCCTTCTTAAGTACAGCTCCGTTTGTAAAGGCTGGATTTTCCTCTCTCCAGTGAAATCTTGCTCTTCATAAGAATGGAAGAGTTTTTTCTGTACCAAATTTAATGTATTAAAATGAAGGTATTTTCAAATGTGGGGCATTGGGATTTAGTTTTTTTTTAACAAAACAAGATGGAACACAGAGCTTTCCTTTTTAATGGCCGCTCACTGCTTGCTTAATTTGTCTTCTCAAAACCTTTGAAGTAGCTCTCATTCAGGTGAAGGATTATAATTTTTAATTCAGACAAAGGGCTTCCCCACAAGGTATTTCCTGATGCACTTTCTCATTGCTTAAATCCAGTTCAGTGATAAGTCGTTAGGCAAACATTTTGTTTGTTGATCTTGCTGTGATAGCCAGCAGGTTAACCATTGGTGAATCTTGCTGGAAAAGCTTTGGAGGAGTGTTCTAGTGTGTTCTGGTTCTAATTTGAACCTTTTAAACACTCTTTAAAAATAGAAATTGTAATGGAAGGCTTAAATTCTTCCCCTCCCCCCTTTTAAAATAAGTCATAGTGTTCGCTACACTGTTAAGTAGTAGGAAAGGTCTCTTGAATCTACTATCCACTTTTACAATACCAATTGTGCAGTGGGTCATCATCCCAGTACTTTGAAAATCTGACTAGTTATATCTTGATGGCATAGACTGGGCCAAGATTTACAGATAAGTCAAAAATAAGGTTGGTTAATCTACCTCCTATTTGTCAAGGACCAGAAATGTCTGTATAGAAAATTTTTGTTTCAGATGATATACAGCCATTCAGTCTGAACTTGCCTCTTTCGTGCTGGGTGGGTTGCCTGTAGTCCCCTGTAAACCTCATCTGTACTCTTGTGTAACTAAAGCCGTCTTGGTCTTTTCCAGAGAGAGAGTTCTTAGTACTGAGTCACTACCAAGAAGCCTTTGTTTCCCAGCAGTAAGAAAATAACTTCCCTCTTTGTAAATGAGAACATTTAATGAAGTGAAAACACAGTGGAGAAAAAACCACTTAGGCCTACTTTGAAGAAGGGCTGCTGTGGAGAGCAGTGCTGATGGGGGAAGTTAACTGCAAAAAAGCCAAGTTTGTGCTGCTGCCTGGCAGCAGGGGTCTGGCTTGTAGCAGAGGAGGTAACCCTTTGGAGGACTGTTTGTTCTTCCAGAACTGGCTTCACAGAGATGTTCCTTTCCAAAGAGCTGACAACCTGTACATTAATGATGTTTTTTTCTTTCCCAAGCTGCAGTCCAGTTCACATTGCCCCTTCCTGGTGCCTAGGAATGCTACCTTACTGAAAAACTATTTCTAGAGCTTTTTGAGGTATATCCGCTCTAACTATCTGCTTTCTTCCACACACACGCTCTCGAGCTGATTACTAACATCCATGAGATACACTGGCACTGAGATACATGCTTCTTTGTAGAAGTATAATGATTTTTAAACATGTGTATGTATTATAAAGAGAATGGTAAAGAGCTATGAACAGCAGTATATGGGGGATGACAAGGTATTTGCTGATATGTCAGGTTTAATCCAGAATTGTTTCTTTCCAAATGCAGCTGCCAAGAATTTGAAACCTCTTGGTTGGCCTCCCATGAGCCAATGTTTTTGCTATTGATGTACAGAGCTGTAATGCAGGGGGAGGAAGGGGATATGGTGATACGCAGGACCGATCAAGCTGCTGGAATGCAGCCTGTCAGGCTATGGCAGCATCCTGCTGGAGCGACCCTTGTTGTTCCTTGTGTGCTTAGGAATAATTCAGAAATTCCACATACTCGAAGTGGATAGGAAAGCGTGGTGAATGTTGGTATGCACTTGCAGATTAGTACCCAAACATGGTCAGGTATTGCAGGCAGAAATTAAAGTTTGTATGTGGCGCACACAAAGTGCAGCAGACTAGATTCCGTTGCCAGGATGAATCTCTTCATGTGTTCTGTTGAGGTGCCCTTGGAGAATGTGGGCTGCTCTTCGAAGGTTACTGTTCTAGTGATTTTGAACAGAAAACATCTTAAAAATAAAACATCTTCACAGCTTGTTTCATGCTGTTAAGAAAGCACTCAATATGCTTCATTTTCTGAATGGTGCCTAAAATTCTTACTTATTTCACCAGGTTAGAAGTTCTATTTGGAGGGTTCAGCTACTATAACAGCACAGAGTAAGATTGCTTGCAAGGTTTGTCAGATCTTTTTTCTTCTTGTAAGCACTGAAATTCGTTTTGAGTCATCTAATGGAAATATGAACAATTCCTATCCTTTAAGGCATGAGACTGGGAATATATTAATCTGGCCAGAGAAGCTGAGTAATTTATTTGCATAAATGGCTGACTTTCTCCACTGAAGACTGAGCATATGCTTATTATCAAGGTATTTTATTAGCCCTAGGCATAGTCTGAGAAGGAAAAATCCAGATCAGTGTCTTTGGTCCTTCTGAAAATTGGGTTGGAGTCATATGTAAATGCTGTTCTAAAGGTGGTATTTTGAAAGCATCCTGTTATTGCTGATATTAGAATCCCAACATCTAAACACAGCAGCAGCAAGTATAATTCCCCTGGGTATGAAAAATGACTGCAATGGGTTTAAAATAGTCTCACTTTTGAATTGCTTTCATGTCTTTAAACACAGCTGAAATACTAGAAAAGATAAAAGTAAAATAAATCCTGTTATTTTGACTCTACTCTGAACATGAGTTGCTAAGGGAAGCAGTTGGAAAAGAAGCTTTAATACGGTGCTATTTTGGTTGAAATTATGCTTGTCAGTGTTCTTACTGTTAACATGCATTAAGAAAGTTAAGGGTTTATATAATGAGTCCATTAAATTTGAAGTTCAAGCTGCTTCACCATACTGTGTTTTTCTTGATGCACAATGCCAGCTTCTAATGTATCGGAGTACACAAATGTTCCAGAGGCTGCTGGGGAATTGTAAAAATATGTTATTAAAGAACAACAGAATTGCAGGCTTAAAATGGCTTTTTTGAAAGGTCTGTACATGGATGTCTCTCTTCGCCAAAGAGACGTTGTGACTTTTCATGTCAAGCCCAGCACCAATTCCAGAGGCTTTGAGGATGAGCACGCCTGCGCTTTGTACTTGCATTGCATATCAGAATCTCCACGCACCCTGTTTATTCACATGTGACAGAAGAAAATGGTAACATTAAGTAATATCCTTGCAACATCCTTTTTAGATGCATTTAGTCCTACAGCAAGGGCATTTCACTCTTGCATTGAGTCCATCAGGATTGCTGCAGCTGCTTTGCTTTAGAGGAACTAATTGGCTTTTGTGATTGTATCTTTACAGTAAAATTGAAATCCTGAGAGAAAGGTGTGTATTATCTAATGATTTTATTTGTAGAGGGAGACCTACGGTACAGGAAAAATGTGTGGCATCTTATAATATACTGTGCTTTATCAGGCTGGTAAAGGAATATTGGATAATGTAGTTCAGTTATTTTCTTTCTGCAAAGCTGGACTCGAGACAAAATTTCTGGTTCAAAACACCCCAATAACGCAGAAAGATCCATTCAATTCTATTATTAGAAAGGAAAAAGCAGTGTTTGATCTTTCTTTAATCTTCTCATGCTCTTTTAATAGCTCCAGTCTTGGCGATGCACTTGCTGCTTTGACTCATGTGTCTCTTACTGTGTTGTACCACAAATTACAGGTTTTCTTCCTGTGCTGTGTTGGTCCGTGGTGAAGCGAGATCTTTGTGTCCTGTAGTCTTTAGCAGCTTTTTCCTGCCTACTCTGCAGTGTGAAAGAGAACTGTTTGCCACATGTGGAAGAGACAGCTATGCTTAAATCAGATCGAATATTTTGATGTGGCTATGGCTTACTATAATCACTTTTTCTTCAAACAAGGCTGTGCTGAGAAATGATGCATTACAAGAACATATTGGCAATGGTACATAAAGAAATAAACCCAGCCTAATTTAAGAGCCCAATAAAATGACTGTGAACAGCTTTCAATACTCCGTGTGCATGTTCTTTAGGGAGAAAGAATCCTGTGTCGCTGTTAATCTCTTTGAAACCTTCAAGTACTTTGTTGCTGTAAGCACTGAGCTTGCCAACTTTTGGCAGATAATTATTTTGTTCTCTTCCAAATTGAACGCATTCAATTCAGTTTTCCCCTTCAGAACAACAAATTCTTCCTGGGCATTTTTTTGTTCACAGTTTCAATAAACACTTACGAGTAGGTAATGTTGTAATTTGCAAGTGTTCACAGGGCAAATAGGAAGCATTTTGAGGACCAAGATGAGAAATGCATCAATATGTGCAATGAAGGAGACTTGCAAAGGCTTGGCATAGAGGAGGCTTCTTAGATGGGGAAAATTCATTGTTATCCAAAAGTAAAAGTGCTTTGAAAATAGTAAGAAAAATGCTGGATATCTGCTTCTCCTTCTCTCATGTCTGTAAAATAATTGTTGTAACATAAGGTACTCAAAATAAAATAAAAGTATTAAGTGAAGCAATCTGAAAACCAGAAATACTTCTCAATTCTGCTTATTCTGGAAATCTTTTCTTTTTCTGACTTAGGACAACATTTAACTACAGTCAATATCATTAAAACAGGGATTAATTTAGAAAGAATGCTGAGACTTATTCAGTGAGAGGACTGAGAGATTCTTGAACGACTGTAAAATACACAGCCTTCTGTCCAGAACAACAAGAGCCTCATAAAAGAAATAAGAAACTTCTTATACGATATTAATAGGACCCATCCTCCCTTTCTCTTGGAGCTGTGAAAGGTTTTTTTCCCCGCTGCTTGCTGTTGTGTTACAACACTAATGCTCTGTCACTTCTATTGTGCACCAGCTCTGAACCCAGAAATTATTTCTATTCTTAATTTAAACAAAACCAGCTGTGCACAGATGAAAAGTTTGAAAAAAGGAGCATGTGTACTCACTGGTTTTACTTCTAGTGCATTACAGACGAGCTTTATGAACTCAGGACAATCATGCTGCAAAAATAGTTTAAAAAATGCATGAGGGGAAAAAGCTGACACTGTTGTTGTGCGTTGTACTACTGTCACCATAGTAACACTGCATTCAAACTAAGTATTTTAATTCTTATAAAGGGAGAATTAAGAGACCTTTTCTCTTCCAGTGACACCATTGCATACTTTCTGCAGCTGCTGCTTATTTTCTTCCACACCCTCTCCCTGTTGGTGCTGTTCCTGTGCTGCAACCCAGCTATATCCAGAGCAGTTAAAATCACCTAAAAGGACAGAGTACATATTTCAGTTCTTTTAAAGAGTTGTTTCATGTTCTGCTCTCAGATTTATGTTCCTGAAGTTTTCTTCTGCATTGGGATACCTTGCAAATCCTTCCTTTTCACCAAAGCCAACTAGGTTCTGATAATAGCAAAAATGAAAGAATTCAGAATATGGAAAGAAGGCTAAAGAATTACTTTAGTGCTACCCTATGTGGAAAAAAAGCCAAAGAGAAGTGGAGGTATGCTAGTGACTACAAAAGAAAAGGAAAAAAAAAGTTATGTTGTATTCTCCAGCCACAGTGGTTTTAAAACTAAAATTCAACAAATTTACTAATGAGGATAACTCCAATTTTCCTCTTACCTGTTTTGTTGATCCCATATTCTTAACTATCCTTTCCAAGTCTGATTTAATACCATCTTCTCTGCCTCTGTCAAGCATTGGAGATGAACTTATTTACATGACTGTATTCTTAAACCAGACTCAAAGCTATTGCTAGCTCTGTGTTATTGTAAAAAGTTTAAATTTTCAGAAGTATGAAATGGCCTTATTGTATTGGAAGTACCTACTGTATGTTGTTGGACAAAACTGGAAGCTGATAAACTTTGCAGTGAAATCATTATGAATCCTCTGCACAGGGAGCTTGAGAGCTCTATTAGCTTAAGAAATAGGTTTTGAAATGTCCTTATTAGGCCTTTGGGACCTGTATGCAAAACCCCCTAGACAGCTTGGTGAAACACCGATAATTAGCATGTGGGGTTTTTTAATTCAACACATAATTGTTTTGTCTTGTGGTATTTTAGAACTAGAGGGTCTTATTTTCCTGTTAGTGCTGACAAGAGGATTGTCACTGTACATAATGAACAATTTCCTTTTTGGAGGGGAGAAATGGGGTATTTTGTGTCTTTTACCTGGACTAATTGTTTTACCTGGAATTGGCTATATTAGGAACACAATAAATGGATTGTTTGGAATGCACTGTGACTTTTTTCAGCTATAACGTGGACTCCAGGAAGACTCCATCCCTTCTACAAAAAGTATGAAGGGCGTTGTGCCTCCAAATGCTGGTGATGCCAACGAAGGAACCCTACATGCACCTTCAGGAATTAATTGTAATGACAGTTTGTTTTCTTCTCTTTCCATCTCTATAGGCATATGAAAGAAGGTTTCCTACGTGTCCTCTGATCCCTATGTTTGTAGCCAGTGACACTGTAAACGAATACAAGAGTGAGGATGAAGCTATCCATGTGATTGAACGGCGCTGTAAGCTAGATATAGATGCACCACGGCTATTGAAAAAGGTGATTACGTTTGCAATCCCTATTTTATAGTTTTGGATATCCTTTCATGTGAATATGGTATTTTAACGGAATCTGTCATCTTCCACAGATTGCAGGAGTGGATTATGTCTACTTTGTCCAGAAGAATTCTTTGAACAGACGAGAAAGGACTTTGCATATAGAAGCCTACAATGAAACCTTCTCTAATAGAGTCATTATTAATGAACACTGCTGTTACACAGTGAGTAACAGGCTCTGGGTGGTGCTACAGGTGGAGCTAAGTCAGTGTTTAGACTTCAGGACTCATGAACAGAAGTTGGGTTCTTCTTGGCTTTTGTCTTGCAAGAAAAAGTAACCAACACACTGCCATGAGTGGTAATTGTTGTTAGTGTTAAATGTAACACACTTGCTTGAAGAACTGAAACAAGTTTGGCACCCTCTTGCTTGAGCATCTTCTCGGAGAGCAGAATACAACATAATTTGCTGTGTTTGACAGCTCTGTTGAGGCAAATGTGGTCTGTAATAGCAGCGTGGGACTTGGTGAGGTTGATAATACCCTGACAGAACTGTTAAAGGAAAGCTCAGCGTAGCTTACTTGCCTTCTGCTCAGCTCAGACAAATGTTCATCAAGTCAGCTATGTTTTAACCTAATTCTTTCCGTTGTTCTTGGTCTTCAGTGCAGATGCTTTCTGATACAAAGGAGCCTGGTGGCACGCTTACTGCTATGCTCTGGTCATGTTTTTTTCTGAATGGCTTAGCCAATACTCGTAGGGTCATACACCACACATGTATAGCAGTAGAACTTCCAATCGATGTTAAAGGTCAAATCAAAGCTAGCAAATGTAACTGACTTACTTGTATTGCAGCATTCTTTTTACGTGCAGGTGATAACATTTTCTGTTATGTACAGAACTGTGGTTAAAAGGTCACTAGATGTCAAACCCACTTGACACTATTATCTGATTATTTTTTTAACTTACTATTTCTGCAATTATTTCCAAGGCATACTTAAAAATACTTTTCCATCTGCAATATTTCTGTGAAAGCTCTGTTTAAGCAGGGGAAATGCTATACAGAAAAGCACACTTGATAAATATGTACAAAACACAATAACACTTCTCCTTGCCCTAGCTCTACTTGATCAAGAAATTAGTAGGTAAATACAAAACTGGAATTTTAATTCAAGAATAAATTGTTTTTAAAAGTTCATTCTTATTAAAACTATTTTATGACTGAATTTATGAAGTGACAGAAAAATTCTTAAATGTTATTTTTATGATTTGTACCTATTTAGGCTGTATAAGCTATTCTTGTTCCCCCCCCATTCCCTAGTGCAGAAGAAGAAAATGAAGGGAAAAGGGTTGTGGGTTTTTTTTTTCCCTGTAGTTGTCATGTTATAAAGTGTTGATACTGTTCCCAGTTAATTTGAGTATGTTGTGAGGGGGAGGGGAACCTTAAAGCATCAGGACAATTGCATGCTCAGAAATCCAGCCTTCTGTGTTGTTTGTATAACCACAAATTCGGAACCCAGCCTGGAAATTCCTTAGATGAGTCTTTTTTAGCTGAAGAGAGTTTAGAAAACAGCTTTCCTTCGGTCGTAACACTCTGTTTCAGGATCGTTTTGGCAAAGTAAGATACAAGCTAAGAAGAAAGCTAGGAGTGCTCTGAGATAGCTTATTTGGCTGCCGACTGAATGAGAAGCTTATACTTCTTTCTGTAGCATTATCATAGGAGAATAAAATAAAATAGTTTTTAGTCTACACCATACTAAGGTACTTCGTAGGTCAATGAGGGAATGATCTATTGCAGTATGTCTGTTGCAAACATGTCTAGGCTGCAGTGCTTGGAAATGCTTACGCTGTACTTGCTGCAGTCCTCGAGCTGGCTGGCCTTGGTCTGTCAGTCCAGCCTCTGCAGCAGAAAGTTCACTGTGGAGTGTTTTACCCCCTTCCATAGATACACTACAGTCACGGCCCATATCTAGAATGAGATAGTGTTAATTGTATCAATGTGCTAGTCTGTTGGATCTTGGCTGGTGCACTGGGATTTCTCTACCCTCTCCTTTCTTGTTAAGAAAAAAATGCTCTGTGCTAGCTATGAGACTATAGGAGGGCTCTCAGCTTTTTGTTCCTTAGCGTTACCATTTCCAAACCATGTTTTGCAGATGAAGCAAAAGTCTGCAAATCCCACTTGAATGTTTTTGACTATGTGAACCTTTAAAATAAGAAACAGTCATTTCAAATATTGTGAGGAAAGAAATACTAAACGGATAACTGAGCTGTATGACCTCCTTTTAACTAATAGGTTCATCCTGACAATGAAGACTGGACCTGTTTTGAACAGTCAGCAAGTCTGGATATAAAATCTTTTTTTGGTTTCGAAAGCACAGTGGAAAAGATTGCCATGAAGCAGTACACCAGCAATATTAAAAAGGTGAGCCTGCAGTCATGAAGGAGGTGTCTGGCTCTAAGTTACAAAAAATAATGTAGCTGCTGCTAAGTAACAGGCTGCTGTGCTGAAAAAGCTGGGCTGTTTACTCTTTAGCCTGGGGCAGCATGTGTGTAGGTCTGTATTTTCAAGTGGAATCTTTAGAGAGGTCTGGCCACTTAATGGCCCAGTCCTTTCTGTCTCTGAATGGGTGGTTTTATTAGCTAAAGTAAATATTTCTTTTTGAAGGGAAAAGAAATAATAGAATACTACCTGAAGCAGCTGGAGGAAGAAGGAATAACTTTTGTTCCTCGTTGGACTCCTCCTGTTGCATGTAAATTGGAGAGCAGCACATCCCACCCAAGACGACCAGTTTCACCCGCTATTAATATACCAGACTCTGCCACAAAGGAGGGCTTGAACAATAAGGAGATCCTCAACACTTCAAGTAGCCCCTCAGAGCCCACAGCAGGAACGCCTGATGGTATGGTGGTCTGACTTGTTTTAGTGGTATTCTTTATACTGTAGAGGCTCTCAGCACTCTGCTGCTTCTCATGGGCAGCTGAAAATCTTCACATTGGCTCTTTGGTAACATACAATGTTAAAGTGCAGGCTTGCAAAGCAGTAAGATGTGGGATAGCTTGGATAGCTGTTATGAGCTGAGCTTTTTTTAGCAAATGAAGATCAGATATGAGCGGAAAAACTCTTCACTTTGCTGTTCATTAGGCTGCAAAGGGATGGCCTACTTCTTGCCTTGAAATTCAGGGATGGGTGTAACTATAGGAATAATGGGGAGGAAAGGACTGAAGCTTTCCTGTGCACAGTCTTCTGTTGTATCTTCCTTCCCCTGTTAATAAGGGAATTTGGGAAAATTCTTGCACTGGGAGATTTAGATCAAAGCTTCTCTACGTATTTCCAGAAGCTGTGGATTGACAAATCTGAATATACTGGCGAAATGCTTTTATAAATGTCTGGGTTTATTCCTTTCTTAGTTGCAGAAGGAGAATTACCATTCCTGGTGTACAATTAAGATGACTGTGTATGTTGCCTTGCTCATCGTTTCATTGATTCAAGAAATGTTATTCAATTCTGACTACACAGAACACAGAGCAGCCGCTTCTCTGCCTCAGATATCAGCATAGATCATTTGCTGCTTTGACTAGGTCAGTTCAGGACCACTCTAATCACATGTACATCTCCTTTTAGACAAGCTAGACGCAGACTACATCAAGCGGTACCTGGGTGACTTGACACCAATGCAGGAAAGTTGCCTCATTCGACTCAGACAGTGGCTCCAGGAGACGCACAAGGGCAAAGTAAGTTCCTGTTGGTCTCTTGTGGCTCTTTCTCAGAATGTGTGCTATGCAAGGTGGACCTGATGAAAAGATCGTGCCACACTTCCTGTGGCTAACTGTTCCTGTTAAGTGGCTCTCCATGATCAAACCCTAAATTAAGTCTATACAATGACTGTAGAAGTTCATTGTGACGGTTCAGCTGATGTTGCCAGCTGAGGTGCTTAAATGGTTAGTGTGATTGCCTCTCAGAATGACAATAAACCAGCACAGGGGAATAACACCAGTTTTATAACTCTGCCTTGTTTGTTTTGGTGGCCAAACGTCATATTCTCAAATCTATATTCCTACGTGCAGTACTGGAAGGGAAGCAATGTGGCCAGTTAAATCACTGATAGCGAGTCCGGGGTTTTCCAGTGGCCTGTGATTTGCATGTATGTCTCAGCTTCCTTTTACTTAGCAATGAAATACAGTCTGTTTTGTCCCTCGATTCCTTTAAATTGGACTGACTCAGTATGGTCATACAGGTGTAAATGATTACATTAGAGTTCATGAAATTTTTTATATCCCTTGTATAAAGGTAGCTGCAGTACCTGACAGGGATCATGTTTTTGTTGCAAACAAAGACTTGATTTGCTTGAGTAACTTCCAGTGTTACATACCATCCTTTTGCATTGGTGCAGGGCTGCATGTTTTTCAGCTTCTGTTGTTTGTGGTTTTGTTCTTGTTTTAAATCTTGAATACAAAATTAGGTTTGGTTTGGTGGTGTGTGGTTTGGTTTTTTTTACAGATCCCAAAGGATGAGCACATTTTAAGATTCCTGCGTGCCCGGGACTTCAACATTGATAAAGCAAGAGAGATCCTTTGCCAGTCGCTGACATGGCGTAAGCAACACCAGGTAGACTACATTCTAGACACCTGGAACCCTCCTCAAGTGCTCCAAGATTACTATGCAGGAGGCTGGCATCACCATGACAAAGGTATCCTCTATAGGGTGGATATTGAGCAGCTTTTATGTACTGAATTAAAGGTGATAGTTGTCCCTCTGTTAACTAGAGGTGACTGGAAAGATGGTTAGAACTTCTTAGTTGCTATGTACTAAATACATTTAAATTGATATTGCCAGCTCCTTAGTTGATGGAGGCATGCTCCTAGGTCCTAGTCTTTCTGACTAATACTGACATATTTAATTCTCTAAAGAGCTCTGCTTTGCTAGTTGCTTAAAGTTATTAATTGCACTTCTGTAATGCTCTGAAATGCTTAGAAGGTTGTTATGCAAATGCTGAGTATTCTCTTTCAGTGATTAAAAGATGTTTGTAAATAAGTGTATCTTCCTAATCAACTTATTTCTGATGTTGTATAAGTCTGCTGATGGCATAAATGAATACTTATTTGGCATTACAGTCAGCTTAATGATGAGAAGTGTGATGTTGGAAAAACATCAAATAGAGCAGGTTTATTTAAGAAGGGAAGAAGCTTTGGCTAAATTCCCTTTGGATGGTGAGCCACAGCCAGATCTTTAAAGCATCGGTGACTGTGCCTGACATGCTCCCCTATCCCTCCGCTTGCTTTATCATGCGCTGATCTTATTGCTAATACATACACAGAAATGAAATGTTTTGGAATTTGTTGCTTGAGGGAAGCTGGGCTCTTTAGATAAGGAAATGATCTCTTACTGTGAGCTATCTGTTTTCTGATTTAGTCTTTTCCCCCACTAGGCGCCATTGTTTCTGCTGGCTTCTCCTGTTAACAAAAAGTGTATGAAACAGGACAAGATGCTGTCAGCAGTAGTGGCCAGGAGACAGGGAGGGCACAGCAGAAGTTTAATCACTGTAAAGCTGAAGAGCTTGAATGGCTCTCCCCTGCTGCTTAGGGTTTGACAGACCTCAAACTGAGAAAATGGAAAATGAGAATATGCTTGTAAAGATTGTAGGGAAAAAACCTGTGAATAAGTTCTCCCTTTCTGTCAGTTCCTTGTCCATAGTTTGCAAAGACTTCCTCTGTCAATAGCATATAACTGGGTCCTGCCAGTGAGTAGAAAGGTACAGAATGCATCAAAGGGTGATTTGATGTTTTTCTGAGAAGTTTTTCAGTCTTGTGGTGAACTTCATACTCCCCTCCCTTCCCCTCCAGTTCTAGTTCTTTTGCAGCACACCCACAAGTAAAGCATGGGTTTGTCAATAATAGAAACAGAATTTCAAAACTAAGCAATTCTATATAATTCAAAATTTTACAGTGGTAGGTTCTTTTTTTAAACCCTCTTCTCTAGTATTGCTCCTTCCCTCCTACATGCACTAAATGTACCAAACTTAAGCTAGCTAAATTCTGTATAGCTTTTACTGCTAAAGGAAAAGCAGCAGTGATTATGAAGCATGTTGTCCAAACGAGCTATTAGTGCAAAAGAATAAAAGTTACTATTTTGGCTTGCAATTAGCACAGTTTTCTATACATCTGAGTGGCTTTTATTTTGACAGGAGTGCTTCAGTCAAATGTTTTTTTAAATCACAAAGCTCTAATGGAATATAAAATACACAGTGAAAATGCAGCAGTCAGCTGAGACTTTCCTTCATGTGTCATTTGGGTGGACCAGGGTTAGTGAGTTATTAGTTTGATTTTGGATGCAAAGTGCATCTGTGAGGGACGGAGACCTGCTATGAAGCTGAATAGCACTTCTTGTTTAGTGTTTCAAAAGCTAAACAGTACATTCCAAGATAAGTGTGTGCTGATGTTACAACAATATTTTCTTTTAGACCACCTGATAAAATACAAAAGGCTGTGATCTTTCATGGGGGTAGTGTCTTTGCCAAATAAATAACTTGCCTTGAGTCTGCAGTTTTGGTTGGTTTTTTTCCTTTTTTTTTTTAATAGCATATCTTGACAGTTTCTTTCCTTGTGTCCCGAAGGACTTAGTAACAATTTGATACCTCTTTTTGCAGTTGTTGGAGGGAAGTGAAGCTAAACAGACAACAGGACTTCAGGGAGATTTTTATGTAGAAAGCTCATTTTTTTCATTTTGTGTCCTAGAATATTCAGTTTTATAAGTTGGGAGGATATTTAGCTTGTGTACCAGAATAGATGGAGCAAAGCTTAAAAAATGCATCACAGCTTTGGGAGCAGGATGGAAGCTGTTTCAGACAACTAGCTCATATTACGAAGAGCCAGAAATGCAAGCTTTGATTCTCCAATTCAGCCAATGCAGTTGTTAAGCTCAATGCTTTTGTATCCTAGACAGTATCGAGACGCTCCAGTATGCAGCAAGATGACTGTGAAAAGGCAAGGCTTTGCATGCGGAGGGTCCATCTGAAGCTGATTTCTGGAACAGAGTCTGTTCTCACCAGGCTTAACCTGCATAAGTGAGGCTGTGTGCCAGTTCCGCATAATGTGTAATGACATAGCTGAAAGCTGTGACTTCAGCAAATACTGCAGAAAGCAAGTCTCTGGGTTAACACTGTGTTTCATAAATTCCCAGAACTCAGGGTATCTACTTTTCCAAAAACGTTGCTGTAAGCAGTATTGCATCGTGTGTGATAGAAGGCTTGCAGCCTTCATTGAAACTTTAGTTACACTAATGGACTAAAGCTTTTCCTGTATCTTAGATGTCCTGGAAGCTAATTATAGTCCTGTATATCAAATCATGTATACCAAGATCCTGTGTATACCAATGTACTTGTTGAAGACCTTTGAACTTTTCTTGCTGATAGGGGAGCCATTTTTGCATCAAGATGTCTGCATTAAATTTTTGCAGTTCATTTACAGGCAATCTTTTGGTATAGCTGGGCAGGATAAAATTTATATTGCCGTCTGCTCCAGGTTCTTCCTCTTCCAGCTGTACAACAAAGTTTGAACTGACTGTGGCTTGTTTCCATTTGGATTTTTAGCATAAAACTAGCTCACTCAAATTGTCTTTTGCTGTAAAAATAAGTGTTACGTTGATATATTTGTTCTTGTTATTCAGATGGTCGCCCGCTGTACGTGCTGAGATTGGGACAGATGGATACCAAAGGTTTAGTGCGAGCTCTTGGGGAAGAGGCCTTACTTCGATACGTAAGTATTTTTGGAGCCAGTGAGTTGCTAACAATGTGATATTTTCATTTAGAAATTTCCTGCTCTGCCAGAACATTCATCACTCTGGATATTTTGATGTACTCTCTGGCCGTCTGTTTTTGGTTTGAATATATCTGGAAGCTCCTAGTAGCTGATCTTCTGCATTCTTTCCAACTGCAAACTGATGGCGGAAAGGCGTAGTTCTTGGCAGCTCCTGTAGTTATTGGTTAGCATTTTTACAGATTTTTCTGCAGTTTGTGCAGTGCTTCAAGTCTCTGTATTTGTACAGAAGAGAAAATGCCATGCTTGGGTTTTGTCAAGCCTGTATTCCAAGGATAAGAATAATGTATTTTTAAAGAAACAGTAGTTGCCTGTAATTTTGGCTTCTGTAAAGGCATCACTCAGACTGTGTTATTGTGGATCTGCTCAGTTTCCAAGCAGAAAGCTGGCAGAATCACAGGTTTGCAGTTTTTTTTTTTGGATCCTAGTAATGACAGTCATGGCCATAGTAACCACTAGAAGCAGGGGCTGGTTTTTACTTTTTTTTTTCTTCCAGTGGCATTTCCAGCCACAGACTAAATTTTGTTTGTTTGCCCTAGTTCTGCTTCGAGGTTACTTTCTTTGACTTAAAAAGGGGCTTTAATTTCTGAGTAAACAGGAAATCAATGCTTAAAGGGGCAGAAGCGTAGGGAGACTTCTTGTCTGTATCAGTCCTGGGTCTTGGTTTTCTAGAGGTTCTTGTTTACGTTTTACTGCTTTCATGGAAAGGCATGTTTATTTTTTGACAAGATCAGCCAGTGGTGTAAGTGTCGTGATTTCTAGTTCATTCTTTGGAAAAAAGTTTATGCTGGTTTGAGCTTGTAGTTTTAATCAGTCTTTGGATATAATTTTTTTTTCTTTTATTCCATCTATGGAGTTTAAGACTGTCTTCTCTAAACAGCATGTTTTCTTGAACAGGTTCTTTCAATAAATGAAGAAGGACTGAGGCGATGTGAGGAGAATACAAAAGTATTTGGCAGGCCAATAAGGTAAAATACAACAAGTGGATCTGCTCTTTTGGGAATTACTTGGTTTCACGGCATGCATGGGACAATGTGATGCTGCTGAGCAAAGGTTATTACAAACATAGGGTAGACTGTGTATCTGACAGGCAGATACAAGCACAGTTACAGTTAACTGAGAACTTCCCCAATTACTGCTAAAGTGAATCTGCTTGATCAAGCCTGAGGGAAACACAACACCTGCTCCGGGTGTCTCGGTGTCACGCTCAGAATAGTTCTACGTAGAGAGGGTGTTATGCGTCTACTCTCTTCTACCGCTGGATGTCCGCAAAACAATGTGGCCTAACTCCCATCTCTGTTTCTGGGGGATTTTACGGACAGGTGTTGGTACAGGCTGCTGAAAAAGCAGGCCATGATAATACCATGGATAACCTTTGCAGCAGTTTCAGGTGTTGTTTTCATGTCACTTGTTCATCCATAGTCCATACCAAGGCTCATCACACTCAGTTCTTGTTTGCGTTCTCCGTTTATTATATACGGTTACTTAACTCGTCATCCAAGGTAAGGTCACGAGGCTCCTGTGAAACCTGGGGCCTAATTGTCCAAGTACTTGCATGACTTCATGTGAAGTTCAAGCAAAAATTGCTTGCTATCCCATCCTGAAGTCATTGTACGGGTCACTTAAAGTTTTAACTGTAAAATGGATTTAAGAGTGTGAATTGAATGCAGGACTGCCCCTGAAGAGAAACAGTGTTTCTTGGACTCTCTTCAATTTCTGACTCCTTCCCCTAATCTGAAAAGGTTCAGGGATGCATGGTATGTCTGCTTATCTTTCCCTGGTAAAGAACTTGCTGTCCCAGCTCTCAGTGGGAGGTCAAATCCAAGAGGTGGATTTCATGTGTGTAACTGTGTGCTGCTTACTGGATCTTGGTTGTAGACGTAATCCTAAAGGGATACATATTAAACATTTAAAGTGAAACAAAGAAGTGTTTGCTGTTTCACAGAAGCGTAATTTCGTGGATGCTAGCTGGTGCAGCACAGCTGTAAATCTTGAATTCATGCCCGGGGCGAGACCTGAACTTGGAGAGTAACTAAAGCATATGCAGAAGTTCAGTATTCAGAGTTAAGAACATACCTCTTACTACAGAAAAAGCTTCCCTCCCTGAGATCTGACAACAGAATTAGCTTTGATGTGGAAAGGCACTGTTACTGTACTGTGTTAGTAGGAAATCTACACCATGAATGTTAAATTGCTTCATAGCAGTGTGGCCACTGTTGACTTCCCAGTAGAAGCAATGGCTGAACGTTTGGGCTAGCTGTTGACAGGATCTTTTTTGGCTCCATATTAACCTTCACCTGGAGTCTGCGATGTCTGTGGGAGAATATGTATGATGTGGAAAGCGAGCTTTGCACATAATCTGTAACCGTACTTGGCCCACTCCAAGACGTTTCCATTCTAAGGATCTTAAATTCCAGTGTCTACAGGTAGCACAAAGCCAGGAGGTAAAACAGAAGAAACCAAAACATGCGGTGGGGTCCACGCATTTCAGTGCATTGGACACTTGCATAAGAAAGGAGAATTTTGATGCCATTGAGATTTTTCTTTTTGTCTTTCTCAAATTCAGCTCTTGGACCTGTCTAGTAGATCTAGAAGGCTTGAACATGCGGCATTTATGGAGACCTGGTGTCAAAGCATTGCTAAGAATCATTGAAGTGGTTGAAGCTAATTACCCTGAGACTTTGGGTCGTCTTCTAATCCTAAGAGCTCCTCGAGTATTCCCAGTTCTTTGGACACTGGTATGTTTGTAATTCAAGGCATTCCTCAGCACTCTCAGTAGACTGCTGCACAGTTGTAGTTTGTAAAAGCAATTCAGAAATCAGACTTTATATGCAGGAAATGTTACCATTTGGAAACATCTCTTTTATAGGATTCCTGGAATGGATTTAAAAACACTACCTAAGAACTTGCTTAGGTAGTTGGTTAATTTAGCTTCTTTTTAGTGTCAACTTTGCATAACAAGGATGGTAACACTTACTGTGATCAGACTGATTCCTTCAAAACTGATGTATTCTGTTTTTCTTTGTTTGTAGGTTAGTCCATTCATTGATGACAACACTAGAAAGAAATTCCTTATTTATGCTGGAAATGACTACCAGGGTCCTGGGGGACTGCTGGATTACATCGACAAAGAAATTATCCCTGATTTTCTTGGTGGAGAGTGCATGGTATGAATATAAACTAGTGCATATAGCAATTATTTGTGGGGTTTTTATTCCCCTGCTCCTCTAAACAAAGAAGCCTAGAAGCACAGAATGATACCTAGTGTAGTTTGGAGGGGAGGGGGCTATGATGTAGGATTCCAGGCTTAGTGTATTCTTTCGGATCCACTTTAAAAAGGGAAGTGCAGTACTTCTTGACAATGAATATCAAATAACTTATCAAAGTAGCCAGGCAGGGTTAAAAGCCATAGTCTCTGTTACCTGTCAAATTCAAGCAGACATGGTAGCACTGAGCAAGAGCTGTCACCATCAGCTGATCAGAAATCTGTGTCACCTAAAAGAACTTACTGATACCACAGAAAGCCCAAGGAAATACGTGACACATCTGCTAGGAGGGCTTAACAAACAGCCAGGTCTCCTAGCACAATATCCGCCTTGACCACAACAAACAAAGAAATTGTTTTAATGGAAGATACTGTAATTTCTCAGTCCCTTGTCCCTATGCCTTAATAGCTGCTTTCTGCCTAGACTATGTGTGTTAATTGAATCTGTCATTTTAACATCTCAATGATATTGTAAGGTTTGTTTTCTCTGTAGTGTTTTTGACAACACAGGCTCACTGCCGTGACTGAGGTGTAGGAGTGCAACTCAGGCATTTTTTGGAGCCTCCATCACAGTAAAACTTAATGACTTTTTTTTCTGAACTCAGCTGTATTAAAATACAATTTCAGGGTTGCTTTTTTAAGCCCCTGTACACTTCCTAGATTAATTTCTGTACTATTCTTGAAAATTAATCTAGGTCTGTTCAAATATAGTCTCAAATTATAATGAAGTACTGTTAGATGTGTTGAAGTAGAGCGTGTGTTTATCTTCAGTGGGCTGCTTTTTGCTGCAGCAGTAGCTTTTAGCGGAGAGACTTTGTGCTATGTAATTTGGAGCTTGAGCAGCTGGCAAAATCCACTGCTTAAGTAAGCAAAAGTCGATGTTACGAGAAAGCAAATTGCTAAATACTTCCTGTTGGTCACAGACAGTAATAGAGTCTCTTTCCCTTCATCTTTACTTCTGGATATTTGAACAAAAATGATTTCTCAAAGATTCTCTCAATTCTCTGTTGTAATTCAGTTATCAAACACTTTTTCTGCCCCAAACGCTTCTATGGGACCTATTCCTCATCAAATAGTTGCCTAACTTCATTACTAGAGACTTCTTAAAAAAAGATGATTGCTTAGGGGAGTTGTGTAATCGGTTCCAGTACTGAGCTGTCAAGACGATTGTAACTTGAAAACTGTTACCTTCCTGACTGCAATATCCTTTTCCCTGCTTGGAAACTTACTGTATCTCCCCACCGTCCTTCATCCTTAAGTTTTGCTACCTGGGTTCTTTCAGGTCTCTATAGGCTATATTTTTTTTTAGACTGAGTCGCTGTTGCCACTTTCCTCAGGATTCTTAAGTGGTTCACGTCTTTCTTCAGTGCAGGGCAGCATGAGTGATAACTATAGCATTTGCGCAATCATTTTCTGTGGCAGTGGCTGTTGTGTATAT
Organism: Alca torda; assembly: GCA_008658365.1. Lineage (NCBI taxonomy): Eukaryota > Metazoa > Chordata > Aves > Charadriiformes > Alcidae > Alca > Alca torda. The sequence goes on along the minus strand of CM018086.1, from coordinate 29,909,906 downwards.
GCAAGATCTGTTACTCTAGTGTCTAGTTCTGCAAGCTCACCTAAACCTAAATAAATGTATATATATATATGATATACAAGCTATAAAATTACTTTCAAACTCTGTTCATATGTCATTCTTCTGAGTGCTTGCTAGATGTGAGGTTTTGTTTCTGAAGCTAGCAGGCAGAGAGCGTGACAGGGTGTGGATGTACAGAGGGGATACTTTTTAATGGCTGTTTATGCTTTTAGTGTGAAGTACCAGAGGGTGGGCTGGTCCCTAAGTCCCTCTACCGGACAGCAGAAGAGTTGGAAAATGAGGACATAAAGCTTTGGACTGAAACAATCTACCAGTCTGCAAGTGTCTTCAAAGGAGCTCCGCATGAGGTAGGGTTGCAGACTGCCCTCCTTTTCTTTCATCTCAACCCTCTGCTCTGGACTCTGTCTCTTGAACTAAAAATGGTTTAGAACTTGATTATTTAGTTGCCATGCTTCCATCTTGTTCTATAGTTCTGGTGATGCTTTAGTAGCTGAAGTTTGTGACCATTCCTGGTATCATCTTCTTGTCATTTAGAGAATATCACTGGTTTTCATTCTATTCAAAGCAGTGTCCTTCTAAGCAAAGATAAATTATATTCTTAGAAGCTACTTGAGAGCTCCTGAAAGTCATGTTAAAATAAGGACACTCCATCAGGAGAGAATTTGCATCTACACTGCCTTTTTAAAAGTCTAAATGAAGCCCAGCAACAGAACGTCTGGAGTTTGTTGTCTTATCTGCTAATAGTTTCTGTCATTACTGAGCAAGTTGCTATTGTCTAATATGACTTTTCTGTCTCAGGTTCTGATTCAGATTGTGGATGCCTCATCTGTGATCACATGGGATTTTGATGTGTGCAAGGGCGACATTGTTTTTAACATCTTTCATTCCAAGAGAGCCCCACAGCCTCCTAAAAAGGACTCTCTGGGAGCTCACAGTATTACATCTCCTGGTGGGAACAACGTCCAGTTGATAGACAAAGTCTGGCAGTTGGGGCGCGATTACAGTATGGTGGAGTCTCCTCTTATCTGCAAAGAAGGGGAGAGTGTGCAGGTAAGACTGCCGAATCCTTGTGCGGGAGCAGATGGAAACTAGCTCCAAAACTAAATGTTCTAATTCACAATCATTATTGACGACTGAGCGGTGATTCAGGTCCAGACTGTCTGCTTGCTTTTGGCCAGCATTTCAGCGTATGTTCCTAGCTGCATGCTGCAGGGAATGGGGATAGTAGTTACATGGGATCTGCTGGGAGGGGAGGCTGCATCGGGCTAATAGTGATTGAGACTGAGCAGCAAGGGATATAGGGAAGCTGCCTAGAACGTAGCGCACATCCAGAAAGTAGTAAAACGTGCTTTCTCCTGTCCTGTAATTTTGACCATTATTTTCTGAAGCAAACAGTCTCTGTTTGAAGAATATCAGTGGTTTACCTCAGTAATGAGAGAACCCTGGAAATCAAACCCGAGTTTCTGTGTTTTGTCCCTCTAACAGGCACTTTAAGGAGATCCCTATGGCCAAGGTTCCTGAAGTGTTTGTTGGTTTTTTTTATGGCAATTGCAACCTATCCTTTAATTACCAAGTTTGATATTACATGCGGCATTTTTACAATCACACTCTGCCATTGCTGTTCCTTTTGACTTGAACAGCCTTTGAAAAAGGAGCTCCTTAAGTAATCTAATTGGAAGCGTTAAACTGGAAATATGGGCAGTGACCTCTTGAACTGCACTTTCTCTGTTTGTGAGGCAGGAGCCTTGACTGTTCTTTTCAGTCTCAAAGGACAGGCGTTAATGAAGCTAAATGGAAAAAATTAATATTGTTTTAAACCAGAACTTTGTCCTTTCATTGCATTTAAATGCTAACCACTTGACACTGTCAAAAAGCAGGAGGAACTGCTGGCATTCTGTCATAACTTTTATAAGCATGCTGTGTGGGGAGAGTTCACCAGCACTGCCAGGCTGAGGAGCTGAAATACTGGCATTGGGGGAAAAATTCTGGGCATGTAGGTAGTTTTCCTAAGCTTGGAAAAGCAATTTCAAGCCTACAAATCATTGTGTTAATGAAGTTAATTTTAAATTTTTGCTGTGGCTGCTTCCAGGGATCGCATGTGACCAGGTGGCCTGGCTTTTATATTCTCCAGTGGAAATTTCATAGCATGCCTGCCTGTGCTACAACCAACCTGCCTCGTGTGGATGACGTACTAGCATCTCTACAGGTCTCCTCTCACAAATGTAAAGTGATGTACTATACTGAAGTAATAGGATCTGAAGATTTCAGGTATGTCTGGCCAAGGTTCATGAAAGTCAGCCGATGTCAAACCTTTCTGATACTTAGACAATTGAGCCAGAGTCAAAGTTTGCTTCAATACAAGTAAATTGTAAGGACTCGTGTTTTCTTAGTCAAAAAAAAAAAAAAACCTGAACCAAAAAATTCAACCTGTACTGGCACCGGGGACAACTAATGTATAAAAGGTATTACTTAGTTACCTCACTGTAATCATCATTGGTTGCTTTGCTCCGCTGTGAAAGCGTTGTGTGAATTGTTGGGCTTGGCAGGTCGTCGTGTAGAAACAGGTGCAACTCCAAATGGAGTTGAGTTGGTTGAGTTGCCTGCCAGTTTGATATACTTGACTGAAACTAGTTCTCAGTCGCTTTGAACAGCGACTGTTTTTTTGCAAGGTGTTCAGTGTCCCTGTTATTTTATGTGGTGAGGCAGAAAAGCTTTTGAGTATCTGCACCAAAACTGTTACTTGCTTTTTAATCAGCGTGCAAACAAATACAATATAAATACGTAGCAGAAAGCAAAATCTTTGTATGTTCTGAAGCTTAAAACTACTTTGTTTTATATTGCAGGGGATCTATGACCAGCCTTGAATCAAGCCACAGTGGATTCTCCCAGCTCAGTGCTGCCACCACCTCTTCTAGCCAGTCCCATTCCAGCTCCATGATTTCCAGGTAGTGCCACAACAGATGAAAAGCAAATGGATGAGATGGCTGGACCCTCGCCCGTGGCAGCTGACTGCAATACAGCGTATTCAACTGGCAATTGCGCAAAAAATCCCCACCCCACAAAAGCCTTTTGTAGATAGTAAAGTAGCTGTTTGAATTTTAAACTTAGTGGTTTTGGTCGTTGTTAGATCCAACAGTTTGTCTCTTAACTTTAACCCTTTTTTCCTAACTCAGCCATAAATATTTTTGCAAGTGTGCTTGCACAAATCCTAACTCTGAACACAAGGGCTCGCATTGAAAGGAAAAATAATCAGTGCATCGGTTAAGAATAATTTTTTTAACTGTGTAAATGTTAAAAAGCAAAAAAGAGAAAAACCCTACCAAAAATGCTCCGTAGTGCATTAGAGATCAACTGCAAGTCTCCTGTCAGGACATTCCTTGCCATCTTAAGAAATCCCCTGTGATCTTCCAGTGCTGCAAACTGTTCTCCTGTTGCCACTGAGTGATGTCCGAGACAAAGAAAAGCAGTTGCTGGATACTTGACTTTGTGAGTCCATTTTTTTTCAAAGCACGCCCACAGAGCTGTGGCCAGGCTGTAAACACTAATACCTTTTGTATGAGCACATTTTTGGGGAATTTGAGCTCTGGGTCTTGATGGGTTAAAGCAATTCATTCTTTTCTTGGATTTGCGCTTGAAGCACTGCGGAGAGAGAGGCAGAGAGCAGGCTCTCCCTCACTGTGTCACGCTGGGCTGATCCAGAACTGCTCTGAGGATTTGTTCCCAGCTCTGTGCTGGAGCTTCGCTCCGCTTCCTTAGTACACTCCACGTGAATTGATTTTACTGAGACTCTGTTCTTATCAGGAATTTATGCAGAGCTTAAGCTTGCTTCTCAAATCACTCCGAAAGAGGTTTGGCTTACATCCTTCCCGTGCACTCTTCAAATCCCTCTTGCCTCCTATCCTTCCCTGCGTATGTCAGAAATAGAGCGCGTTAGTTCTGAGCAGCGGAAGCTTCAGTGCAGGCAGGGAGCACGGGGATCTTAGACTCTGAGTGATGCAGTAGAAGATGCTCTAAGCAGTGCCTGCTCCACCATTTTCACTCCTGCTCCTGCCAGTGGTGAATCGCCATTTTGGATTTTGTCCCAGCAAAAGTAGGATTGTTCAGGCAATCCTACTTGAACTCGTTTTGTTGAAGTCTGTTCAGATACTCTTCCACTTCGAGCTCTCTTGCCCACACACAGCAAAAGGCACAAAAGACTGAAGTGCTGAGCAAAGGGCTGTCAGCAGACAACTACAGACCATACCTGGCAGTGGAGCAGAGTTTGTCTGAAATGCAGCAGGATTTGTATAGTTAGACCCCACCTGGTCTTTTTTTCACCCTCTTGGAGCTAAACTGTTTATCCAGGCAAAAAGGAGCTACTGTGCTGGCTGCAGTCCCTGCTGGAAAGCTGAGTAGGCTCTATTGAGCCTTGGGGAGGCAGCACTGTTATGGGTAAGTGGTAGAGAAGCTTTTGGAGGTCTTGCACTTTCAAAGCAGAACTCACTTAAGATACCGGATGCCCTGCCTGAGGAAAGCTGGTTCTGAACTCAGTAGAAATATTTTATTTTTTTTTTACTGCAAAGCTTCTACGAGGCAGGTGACTAACCTCTGACTAGGAGCACCTCTCCTGCAGACCAAGTCTGGCTGTGGAACGTGGCAGACAGAGCTGACAAGTATTTTAGTAACAGATTTAGAGGTGCTGGGAGGCCAGTTTCCTTAAATCGAACCAAACTGGTCTATTTTGTCTTTTTTTGGACTTAAAAATTGAAGATGGAGGTTAGACTGTTACTTAGGCTGCCAAAGTGTGTTATTGTGCAAGACAGGCCACCACTTTGGTGTCACGCAGCTCGTCACCCAGCATCTGCACAGCATCCAGGGACGTGCTGGGGCTCTGGAGCTGCTGGTGTGAGCTGTCTGCTGAGGAGGAACCAGCTTGCGGAAGAGGTGGTTTGGTTCTTGGCATGCAGGAACCAGTATTCCTGGGTGCAGGGGAGCTGGTGCAGCAGGAGGCACAGTGAGCTTGACCTCGTGACACTCATGGCTCTTTGCAAATGCCACTTTCCCTTTACCAGGCTGTAAGGGTTGAAGGTCCCCTTTCTCTCTCTCTCTCTCTCTCTCTCTCTCTCAGATGGCGATTTTTCTGACAACTGTAACGAAACTGCTTCATTCAACACTCCACATCTGTCCAGAGATGTCTGGCTCAGTAGACCTTTTTGAGTTGCAGTCACTTTTCAAGTCTGAAGATCTGTATTTTGTTTTTCACTTGAGCTGGCTCAAAAGTGGCACTTTGGGTTTTTCCTGCTGTTAATCTTAACACATCTTTTAGAGCTCAAAGCACATGACAGCACAAACAGCTGGGGAGATAAAATTCCAGAAAACCAGTAGTTAATCCTCCTCTAAGCAAAGTGCTGTGGCAATATGACATGATCACTGCAGTCTAATTAATTTCCCATACCCTGGTCTTTCTTTGTGTGATATTACTGCTCTTCTTCCTTCTCTCAGCCAATGGCTCTTCTGTTGGCTTTTTTTCCTGTTACCAGTGTCCTTCTGCACTTTTCCTGTCTGTACTCATGAACTGCATATCAAAATCTGTAAATGTTTTGTATACATAATACCTCATTCTTGGTAATAAAATACAGATAGTCTTTAAAAGATTTTTTTTATTGTTATCAATAAATGTGAACTGTTTGGACAAAAGGGAGCAGCTTCTTCATTCATCTGATGCAAAGCTTTCAGGTTATTTTAGGTGCCGAATTCAAGCCTGCGAGAGCTGCTCTGGGGCGATGCTGTTACGGGAGACGCAGGAGGTGCTTCAAGTCTTTGCCATGGTGAGAAGCTCCAGCAAGCATCCTGTCCTGAGGAGCAGAAACCTGAGCTAGTGCGAGGGTATGAGGAATGTGGTTTTTGAAGGAAAATGGCCTCTGCTGGGCACTTCCCTGTCACATAACAAATCCTTTCCCCACAGCACACGTACACACACAGTTTTTTACTAGTCTGTGAATACAAAAAAGGAGGAAAATACTGTGCTGAAAAAATCTTCAGGTAGCCCTAAAAAGAAAATGGTTGCTTTTATGGATTATATGATGACTTTACACTCCCTTTTCACAGCTGATTGCGCAGCATCCCTTGTGGAGTGTATTATGAGTATTAGCTAAAAGGCTCACGCTGCCAAGCTTAGCACAGCAAGGGGACAGATAAATGTCTCTCATTTGCCCCTGTGAGGCGGAAATGACTCTGGCCACCTGACCTTCCGAGTGCAATACTGTTTTCCACCTGCTTATTTCTTTTTACCCAGTGGACCTGCCGTAGGCTTTCTGGCAGAATAAGTGCTGGCTGTGTCCCTGGGCTGGGCAAGGACTTGTCTGGGAAAACTTGGGTTGGTTTTAGCGCAGGACGCCTGCCTGGGCCATAAAACTGCTCTAAATCCTGGTCTTTGGAATCGCGCTGAGCTCTGCGGGCCTTGGGGAGAGCTGCTCTTCCCTGGTGTGCAGCGAGAGCTAGGGGAGAGGGGTGACTCTCTTTCAGCTGCACTGCTGTGTGTTTTAGTCTGGTGGATGCAACTGCTGTTAGGGTTGGGGGTTTTAAAGTGGAATTTAACAATATAAAGGTCCAATAATTTTTCTCTGGTTCAAGTATAAGCATACCCATGCGGGGGTTTGAATACTGCCCACCTCCAGGGGTGAGTGAGCCATACCGTGTGAAGGAGATGGGCTCCTCGGCTGCCCCTGCCACTTGAGTGGGAGGAATCACGGTCACATTTGGGGGAACTACGATATTTTTTTATTATTATTTTATTAGTAGAAGTAGACAAAGCCTTAGCTATTTTTAAAGCAGGAGCAATAAAAGTCAGGCTGTGGTTTCTCTAACCCCTGGAGTTGGAGCGGTGGCTGAAACATCCATTTATGGTTGGTCTTCAGATTTTATCCGAAGCTATAAAGTTTCTAAAACGAGAATCTTAACTATGGTCGTGGAGGTCTGTCAGCAAGACCAGATGGCTGCCTGACCTACTTCAAGTTTTAACATGTGGCCAATTTTTATGCCAGTGCATAATTATAATGGGGGCTTACTGCTGCTCTGGATGTTGCTAAACACAAAAGCCCTTGAAAGACACCGTACAAGAAGGTGGCTTTGGCTGTTCAGCTGCGCCGTGCCCAGGAGGCAGTGGGAAACCTGCCTTTCCTGGCCAATGCTCCTGTCTTGAAATGGCAATTAAAACCGAAGCATCAGACCTTATTTGATGATAACAGTGCGGACAGGGGCAGCTCCCTTTGGAAAGGCATGAAACTGGTTGAACCATGGATTTTGGTTTTTTGGTAGATTTTTTTGAGACAAAGCAAAATTCCTGGAAGAAATTTCACCTGCCCTTTTCCACCTGCCTCCCCCGCCAGCCCTCTCTGCTCCCCACAAAGCCAAGGGCTCCGGTTCTCCAGGCATGAGATCCTGGTATCCTTTCTCATTTGCAAATCTAGCTTGCCAATGAGCCCCTAAATTCCCAGTCGTGCAAGGCAAAGGGTCCTGAGCTGCCTTTCCAAGTCTTTCCATGCATCCCTCCTGGGCTGCTAAATGCCTCTGGGAGAGAAAAATCCTAAGCCTGAAGTGTTAGGTTTGGCTGTCTTTCAAAAGTCATTAACATCCATCACAGTTTGGCTCAAAAAAAAAATAAAAAATTGCCATCTCCCTTTTTTCGGGAAGGGAGGAGAGAACTTATTTTATTTAGCTAACTCCTGCTGTTGTAAGGAGTTTGGATGCTGAGAACGAAATCAAGGTCAGGATTTTCTAGCTTTTTTTTGTCTTTTTCCCTGCCCTATGATCACTACTGAATTCATCCCCTGTCATGCCTTGGTCCTCGGGTGGCGCTCGGCAGCGTGGGCCTGGGGAGCAGGGAAGGGACCCTGGTTTTGTGGCCTGTGCCAGGTCTGCTTCAGCCCTTTTCCCCGGGGGCTGCGGAAATGGGGGCTAGTGCTGGCCCACTTCATGGACGGAAAGGTCCCTGAGGACACTGGGCAGAGCTGAGCCTCCCCAACCCTCCTCCTGACTAATAAACAGACAATAAATAAATCTCTGGCTTTTCTCAGTGCTGGCAGAGCCTTCCCTTGCTGCCATGGGGTGACCTGAGGAGCAGCTCCCCTGCCGTGGGCAGCCCAAGGGAGTCCCAGCTCCCAATTCCCCCCCTGGCAAGTCAGGCTTGGGATGCTGCTGTGAGCCAGCACTGCCCTGTGCCTGAGGGCTGTGTTTTATATTGTTTTTTTTTTTTTTTTAAAAAAAAAAAAGAGAAGAAGGGAAGTTAATGTGTTACACACACGTCATCCTGCCACCTACCCCGCACCAAAAAAGTGCAGGGCAGCCCCAGCCACCAGCTATTCCACCCCCTCCCCCTGCCATCGCTTGTCCTAATTGCATTTTGTGCAGGAAACATCCACTGGTTGTTGAAGGGCGAGGTGCCGGTGGAGCCCCCACCACCACCAAACGTGGGGGAAGAGCTGCCCCCCAGCCCGGGCCGGCAGCTTCCTCTTGCCTGACCCAGCGCTGTGCAGTGTCCCTGGCTCAGCAGGACATCACCCTGCCAGCCTGGGATCCCACGCTGACCCCTCGGACCCCCCCCCCCCCCATGGGGGCTACCCATCCCCAGGATACTGAGCCAGTGCCTGGGGGAGCTCCATACCCAAATACCCCCAGCTGCCACTGCCAGGGGACACCCGCCAGGGGGTTAAGGCCCAAACCCAACCAGCCTGAGCCCAGGTAGAAAACCCTCATCCCGGTGCACTGTGGTTTGAGGAACCTGCAACAATTTATGTCGTTTAGACCTTTATTCTCTCACCCGATGACTCCTCCCACCCAGGAATGGAATCAGGAAAAAACAAGGAACCCAGGGGTGGAATATAAACAGATTAATAGAATAAGACTAGATAATTAACATTAATAACACTAAAGAACCAATATTGATCCTGATACCAATATAAAATAGACAAGGATCACACCCAGCCCGTTCCCTCAGCAGGAGCCGTGCGCTCCCAGCAGGGACAGACGATGTGGGACACTGCGAGTGCTGCGACTTCGGGAGGAAGGGACGGGCTCGGGGCTCCGGCACCGGGGCAAGGGATTCTCAGGGTCGCAGCCATCAAGGGAGAGAGAGAACTTCTCAGCAAACTTTCTAATTTCTATTGAATGTGCTGTTCGTGGTATGAAATAACCCCGTTGGCAGCTTGGGTCAAGTGCCCGGGTCTCACTCCTCCTCGTCCCCACACCTGGGGAGCTCGGAAACACTGAGACCTCGAAGCCCACGCCCCAGAGCTGGCCATAAAGTACATATTTTCACGAATTCAGACACCAGAGTCTTCTAAAAATGCAGTTTGCCCAGGCATTAGAAGAGACCTTATGGAAAAGTCAAATTACTGAAAAAGAAATTAATCCTGTGTTGCCCAAGCCAGGACAGAGGGACAAAGGGCTGGGGGAGAGACCCAGGCTTTTGGTGGGGACCCGGGGCTGTGCTGCCCCCCCAGGGGACAGGGCTCAGCAGCGGGGGTGGCCGCGGCACGGCCGGTCCCTGGCACAAACCCCACTAGATGGTGCCAGCAGCCCACGCACGGCTCAGGGCCACCCGGCGCCGCTGCCCGGGCTGTCCCTGCTGTCCCTGGGGCTGTCCCCGTCCCCTCTAGGCTCTGCTGCCCCACCGGCAATGGGCCATACTGGGAGGGCTGGAAACATTCCCCGCATAACCCCTTCCAGCACAGGGAAAGCATTTTGCGGGGAGCAGACGCCTCTCTGGTCCCCAGACCATCTCCCAGGTCATCGCCCGGCTCTGGGGCCAGATCCTCACCCCCTGCCCTGCGCAACGCCCAAACCGCCTGCCCGCGACGAGAGGATGCTCGGCTGTCCCTCGAGCATCAGCCTGTCTGCTGTTCCGCTCTCCTGCTCCTAGGATCTTCCAAAACTGGTCGATTTCATAAGAGCACGGAGAAAGTTAATCAACAGTGGAGAGAGAACCCTTGAGGAGCTGGTGAGAGAAATTCCGCAGCAGTGAAAAAAATCTTCTGCTTATTGCCATGGCCCCGGTAAGAATCGGCCCACGAGCTGTACTGGGCTGTAACCAGACATTTCGGTTGAATTATGCACAGGACTCCCCAGGGAAAGCCAGATGGAAAGAGGAGAGTGAAAAAGATGGGAACTGAAAAATATAACACAAATCCCTGGGGGGGGGGCCATGGGGGGACATACCCCCACAGTAGGGTACCACGCTGGGTTTCAGTCTTGGCTTAGTCCTGCCCTTCCTAAGGCAAGGACGCCACTGACCTGCACATCCGTGCTGCGTGCTTGTGCATGCAAGTTCTCCCAAAAAAAAGAGCCTTGAAGGGACAGCAAAACAAAATTTTTCTCAAGTATTTTTTGCTTTTGCATAATTATTTGTATTATTACAACGTACTGTCTCTTCCTGGAGGAGTTAAAATAGCAGCAAAGGGGCTGGAGGACTCTCAGCTCCAAAAGGCGGTTGCCACAGCAAGGAGGGCAGGACTTGCTCCTCTCCCACGGCTGCTGCCGGGTCCTGGCCGGGGGCTTCACCAGCCCTGGGGAGAGGTGGCCAGGCCACCGCGTCCCCCCTCCAACCTCCTGCCGTCCCCTCCGCTGGCTGGAGACAGCTCAAGAACAACGGCTTCGCTGACCACGGCCCCGGCCTGAGCCTCGGAGCCCATCTGCCGCGGCGGTGGAGGACACGCACGGCTGTAAATACGGCGGTTAATTGATTGCTCTTGCTCCAGCGGATTTCCCCGAAATCCTTCATCGGTCCGTGATGGAGCTGTTTCATAACAGCTCCCAGAAACTTCCTCCATCGCAGCGTGTGTCAGCAGAGCATTGTTGGGCTCGCTCAGCTCCTATGGTACACTCAAAGCCAGCAGCTCGCTGGCACGGGGGGGTGAGGGCTGCCAGGGGGGCCAGGGACCCGCGGGGGGTCAAAGTTTTAGACCACCAGCATCAGCTCGACCCCATGCTGCCCACCCCGGGCTCAGCACCCTGCATGGAGCCGACGCAGCTGGAGATGGGTAGCCCTGCAGCACCGCAGCATCCATCGCCACCCCAAGCAAAGCAAAGGAGGTATTTTTCTTGCCGGACATGGGCCACTTCGGGGGTGAAAGCTCCCTGGGCAGATGGGGCCAGCTGCAGATGGGGGGGTCTGTGTGGGGGCAGCCTCCGCTGCGTGGTTTTTTTCCTAAGAAAACCCCTGTTTTCCTGAGCCAGGGAAGGGCCCGTCTCCCCATCAGCCCATTCCGTCAGCCCCGCTGCAGCAATCTCGCCGCGGCGCTCGCTGCGTGCCTCTGCCTTTGTCTCCCAAGATGAGACAGGACACACGGCGTAACAACACTGATGCCCCGAGCCAGCCCTGGGCAGCCACGGCCGCGGCTGTTATTGTCCTTCACAAGAATTTAACAAGAAAGAAGCAGGAAAGGACCATGTGAGCCCTCCCCGGGGAGGGATGGAGCAGGGACGGCTGCCTGGCGCTGTCGGGAAGATGTCACCTACTGCCAGCATCCACAGGCAGGGTCACCGCCCCCCTCCCGCCTGCCCAGTAACGCTCCCCTCATAACCCTACAGCAACCCACCATGCCACGGGCAGCGGGGCAGAGCTGCCAGCCCCGTCCCGCCGCCCTGCTGCAGCCACCACGGCACCCTCAGCGTCCCAGGAGCTGCTCTGCCGGCAGGCCATGGGCTCCAGCTCTCTTCTGCACCACCCTCCTCCTCCTCCTCCCTGGAGCACAGAGGTTGGGTGGTGTGGAGCTCCCTGCCCGCAGCCGCTGCAATCGGCGATTCTCTTTGAAGATCTTTAATGCTCCGCTGCGCGGCGGAGAGGAATAAACCCGTTCTCCGCCCGCCTCTCTGGCTCTCCTGAGCCATAGATGATGTGAGAGGAACTGCAAAGACCCGAGGAGAGGGAGAATGGCAAATCCCATCCCCTGGGACAAGGGCACCTCTCCGGAGCTAAGCAGCACTTCTTCCCCACCTGGGACGAGGCAGCATCTTGCCAAGCAGCGGCTGGTGCTGCTGCCCAGGACTCATGCGGAGCAGTGGGATGGTGGAGCCGGAGTATCCCAACGCCCGGGCACAGCCCAGGTGGTGGCCCCGTGGCTGGCACCCAGTGAGAGCAGAGGGCACCCTCCAGACCTGTCCCACACCGGGACCAGTGTGGCCACGGGGAGCACCGGTGTGAAGGCAGATGCACCAGACTGGCCCAGCCACCCTCCTGGCATGGTGGTGGTTGTCCTGCAGCACCTCCCACAGCAGGACCCAGCAGCCACATCTCCAGGCCCTTCCCCTGGGGGTCCTGGGAAGTGTCACCAACCTGTGCAAGCAGATACCCACCCCTATGGAAACATGGGCTTTGGCATGGGACACGTTGCTGCTGGGGGAGCCGTGGGGAGGGAACCCAGAGCGTGCCACCAGCAGCGCTGGGTCTTTGCCTCCAAAATTAGAAGAATAAACGTGTCCAGGCTCAAAGGCTGCAGAGCTGTTCCATGTTTGTGTTGCTTCAGGGAGGAGCAGGGCCCAGGTGGGATGGGGACAGGCTGCTGTGACGCGCAAGGATCATGGCACAGGACCCATGCGGAGCTGCAGGAGGAGGAGGCGGAGGAGGACATGGGTTAATTAGCGAGGGGCTGGGAGAGCGGGTGAGAGTGGTCAGTGGATAACACACAGCACTGGGTTCTCGGAAAGCCGCTGTGGCTTGGTGGCATGTTGGGGACCTGGCGGTGCCCGCAGCCCTTCCAGGGCTCTCCGTGGAGATCGGCCGGGAGATGCAGTCATCCCCTCCTCCCGCCCAGCCCAACAGTGGCCCTAACCCACCCCCCACGAGGAGCCACCGTGTTCAGAAACCAGTTCAAGGAGTCCACTGGGGATGAAGAGAAAGCCCGTGGGGACCTGGAGTGACGTCTGGCACACACATACCAACCTCCCCCCGGCAGAGCCAGGAGAGCGTGGCAATCCCGGGGCAGGCAGGGAGGGATGGATGGATGGATGGATGGATGGATGGGGATGGAGCTGGCAGGGCCTCAGGGCTCTGACTCAGCCACCAACGCCACAAGCTGCCAGCTCCTGTGATGCTGGCGGCCCCCGAGAGCCCCTGCGGGGGCCGGGAGATGCTGCTGGGGTGGGTGCTCACTGGAAGAGGCTGGGGGAGAGCAGGGACCCGCAGAGCTCAAACCTGGCAGGTGGAGGCAGAGCAAAGGGCAGAGCTGCTGCCTTGGCCCCACAGCTTTCTGTCTCCTGGTTCACAGAGGGCAAAGTCATAAATTTCATCTGTCTGCAGTCAGCAGCTCCATGGAAAGTGCTGCCAAAAAAAAGAGTGTTTTCAGCCCTGGAAAAGTGTTTTCCCCTGGCTGAGGGCAGAGGGACACCGAAGCGGAACAAGAGCCAGGCTGCAGTTGTGGGGGGGAATCTCAGCGGCACATTTGAGCCCCCTGAGGCTGTGAGTGCTTTTCCTCACCTCCTGCAGCCCCTCTTTGCAAGGAGCTTCGCAGGGAGGTTTCTTAATGCCTTCCAAACTGCATCTAGGGGCTCTCGCAACAAAGCGCCGTCGGCCTCGGCGCAGCATCCCTCCCCGGGACCCCAGTCCTCCCCAGTCCTCCATCCCAACCTGCCTGAGCTGTGCCGGGGGGGAGGGCAGAAGCCACATCTTCAAGCACGAGCTTGACAAAGTGCCTGTATCGTGCCCCATATATAAAAATAAATATATATATATATGGGGGAAAAAAGAGAGGGGATGGGCTTTAGACAAGGCAGGATGGAGCCGACAGCAGCCAGAAGAGGGTAGAAGCTCGCGGGAGGACGTCCCTGCAGCCCGTTCCCTCTTTGCTCTGCCTGTGCTCGGTGCTGGTGCCGTGACTTTGCAAACACCATTTTTTTTTTTTTTTTTTTAACAAAAACTTTGCACAAACACAGCCGTGTGTGCGCAAACGCTGTTCCCGTCGTTCCCAGCCCCGAAAGATCCTTTCATCTGAGTCCACCTGAGGGCAGGAGCAGGTGCCAGCACTTGTCCGAGGGTCACCACGCAGCCGGCCCCCCCCCAGCCCCCCCGACACTGGGTCACAGGTACCCTCCCACCTGGAGCGTGACAAGGCGGCAGCAAATCCAACTTCTGAGGCAGCGGGGCCAGAGAAATGCCAAACACATCTGGCCGTGCCAGGTCGCCCCGCACCGCTGGCACTTGTCATACGGATCTAGGACAAACCCTCGCCTTTGTTTTCCCCTGTTTGGGCATCACGAGTGTCCTGGGCTTTGCAGGACGGCAGCTCGGGAACATTAACTCAGGCAGCTCGGGAACATTAACTCACCGTAGGGTTGTTTTGTCTTCATGCTAAACTCTTCCTGGAGATGTCAGCTGCCAGAACGTGTCATTTATGCTTCACAGCGCCGCCTTAGCGTTTTGCGGACGTGACAGAATGACAAGAAACAGCATCCTTGAAGGAAGGGCTCAATCTGGATGGTTCTTTGCTAATGAAGAAGTGTGAGCTGGGCTGAGCCGGTCACTTGGGGTGGCTCTGAAGGGGACAGGGTCATCCATGGAGGTGGCTGTGGTGGTGGGGACGTGCTATGAGCTGTCCTGAAACAGCCTCAGTTACTGGGAGTTGCTCCCGCGTCCAAAGGCAGGATTGGAGCTGTTAAAGCTCTGCTGGGACCCGGCGAGTCCGGTGGGATGCTGCCTGCCATCCTGGGTTCCAGTGACTCACGGCACATGGCCCTGGGAAATCGGCGGTTACGGGGGTTAACTGGGCGGCTGCTTTCCTTGCACCGAATGGCAGAGCCGGCAGGGCTTCTGGGAATTAAATTATGGGATGTTCTGCCTGCGGTGGATGCAGGTTGGTGTGCTCACAGGGCTCCCTCTCCCCATCCATGCCAGGAAGATGCTTCTTTACAGTGAGCAGGGACGGCAGCCGCACCACAGCCCCGACTTCCCGGCATCCGCCTTTCGGAAATGGGGCAGGTCTCCCCACCTGCACGGATCAGGCCCGGGGGGACCCAGCACGGTGCGGCTGCAGGGGCGGGGAGGGAAGGACATCCCGTCGTCCCTCCGCTCCCACCGTCGGGTAGCCGCGATGCCGCACGTGCTGTCTCCTGCCGTGCCCTGCGGTGGGATGTAGACCAAGGGCTGGGTAAATGAACACACTTGTCTCTTACCCCTGAGCTTGCAGCAGCCCAAATCCCCCCTCTCTGGGCTTAGGCAGGATTGGTCCCTGTCTCGCCGCTTTTAAATAAGTTTTAAAGTGTAGGTCAAGAGGATCACTCCCTTTCAGTCCTCTGATAATGGCAAAGGCTCGTGCTTTTGTCAAGCACTGGAGGAGGGAATGCTGCGGATGCTGCGGATGTTGGGGATGCTGCTGCCCACAGCGTGTCCCTGTTCCTGCTCTGCTGCAGCTCGGGGTTCATCTCGGGACCCCTTGTGTCCCCTCTGGAAGGGATGCGAGTTCCAGCGGGTAATTAATTGCACAGATTAACTTGTCCCTCATCAGCAGCCAGGGTGCAAGTACGATGGGTCTGAGTGCCGAGGCGTCACCGAGCAGCTCCCCGGTGAGGACAAGGTGCATTTGCAGGACACCTCCTTGCACTCACGCAGAGCGAGCGCCTGGCCTTGGGAGTATCTCAGAGGCATTTGGGAGGATCTCAGAGGCTTTTGGTGCTTCCCCCTTGGTGTCCACAGTCCTGCTGGACCATGGGCTGGAGAAGACCCCGTGCAGGGCGAGCAGCACCGTGTAAAGGAGGCGGCTGCAGCCCTGCCTGGGTCCGGCCCCGCTGGCAGCCCCCATGGATGTGTCTCCGCTGCGGTGAGTTGGCGATTTCCAGCTTGCACTATGATTTTCACCTCTAAAGAAGCTGCTCTGCGAGGGCAGTGCTTTGCCTTCTTGGCTCAGTTCACCTTGTAAAAATCTCACCTTCTCTTCTGTTTTTGGCAACACCAAGCACTCGGCAGAGGGACAGACCTGAGGAACTGGAGCCGTGTTTTGAAGGTTGGGATTTTTTTTTTTTTTCCCTTCCCACGTCCCTGCTGTGAAATGAGAAGGAACTTGGCCAGCCTTGGCCCAACAAGCCACATCCATCAGCTCTGGTTAAATACGGGCAATTGTTTTAAATGTTATTGGAAGGGAGAGGAGCGAAACGCATGAGCACGCACACAGGTCATTGCACAAGGAAAATAAAGCCAGCCGGGTGCTGCAGGAGGTCCTGCCTGACCCATGGGGCCAGCGTGCCCCGTTTGGGAGACGTGAAGAGGTCTTCAAGTCCTGGTGTTATATCAGCATCCCCTCCCCTCTCGGTGCCACTGGAGTTACACCGGCCTTGATAAAACAAGAGCTGATTTTGAGCATAAAGCAGCTGCACGGGGTATCTTACCGCCTGCCGGCTCATCTCTGCTTCCGCTGATGCCGAGGAGGCTGATGGAAGCGAAGTGCACGTCGTTCCCCACCTTCCAAGCCACCGAAGAGCCACAGAGCTCTGATGGGGCGCTCGGGAGCAGCTCTGATGCCAGGAGACACCACGGCTCGCAGCCGTGCCCTCCGGCCCCACAGGGAAGGGGAGCCCCGAAGCCCACCTTTTCCCCACCATGGAACCATAGAATGTGTTGGGTTGGAAGGGACCTTAAAGGCCATCTAGTCCAACCCCCTGCAGTCAGCAGGGACATCTTCAACTAGATCAGGTTGCTCAGAGCCTCACCCAGCCTGGCCTTGAATGTCTCCAGGGATGGGGCCTCCACCACCTCTCTGGGCAACTGGGCCAGTGTCTCACCACCCTCAGTGTAAAGACCTTCTCCCTGATGTCTAACCTAAACCTGCCCTGCTCTAGTTTTAAAGCCATTGCCCCTCGTGCTGTCGCTACATGCCCTTGCAAACAGCCCCTCCCCAGCTTTCCTGGAGCCCCTTTAGGGACTGGAAGGGGCTCTAAGGTCTCCCCGGAGCCTTCTCCTCTCCAGGCTGAACCCCCCCAACTCTCTCAGCCTGTCCTCACAGCAGAGGGGCTCCAGCCCTTGGATCATCTTCGTGGCCTCCTCTGGACCCGCTCTGACAGGTCCATCTCCTTCTTGTGCTGAGGGCCCAGAGCTGGACGCAATACTCCAGGTGGGGTCTCACAAGAGCGGAGTACAGAAGCCCCAGGTTGGCTATGCAGCGTCCCCTGCCCTCCACTCCCTCTTGCAAACGTGCTTTTGGGTTCTTCGTCTTTTATTCCCAGAACATCACTCTCCTGGTTTAGCTGGCAGTCTGTCCTGCTGGGGACGGTCCCCAACACCTCTCCTTACAGACACTCACCCCATTAACCACCCGGAGAGGGGCCTTTTCATGTTCGCCGCTGGACTGCAGGTGGCCAAGGTGTTCTGCGCACCAGAGACATGGCAAGACTCGTCCTTTGGGGCAGGGCAGCGTCCCACCGCGGCAGACTCCAGCCGCAGGCAGGGAGGGGAAGGTGCCATTTCACGGCTCACCGACACCAGTTTGCTTCCTTCGGAACGAAAACAACGTGGGGAAACCAGGAGGGCTCAAGGGCTGGGTGGATGCCAGAAGTTCGGAGAGCGCCATGGAGCCGGGCACGCAAGAGCTCAGCGGGACGGTGCCCCCGGGGGCTGAACAGGGATGGCTGCGGCTGATCCTCACCGACAGAAAATATGTTTTAAAAATGAAATGTCCTGACAGGCTGCGGTCGCGCCGGAGCCCTCGGCGCAGTCTGCAGAGCGGAGACGGCGGCTGCTCACGCAGCGCTGTCAGGAGCTCTTACGGTGACGCTGGCTTCAGGGAGCGGGGACAGTGCGGGGACCAGGCAGAGGTACCCTCCTCCCAACCCCAACAGAGGCAGGAGGAGAAGTTTTGGGGGTAGCCAGACCAAAAACGCTGAGACTCAACAGCCACAGAGCTGCCACCCCAGGTCACCAGTCCCCCCGCTCGCAGGACACTGAGACAGGGGACACACAGCCCGCACTGTGGTGTGTGAACATCATTGTAAAATGAAGGAAACCCTCTTTTTTTTCCCCTGATAGACCCATCCTTTTGCTCATGCCCCGAAAAGGAAGGAGCAGTTTGACCGTAAGCGTGGCTACAGGAAAAAATCACCTCAGATCTGGGCAACACCAAAAGGTCACTTTTGCCCCCGTGATGGAAAGGTTTATTTTGTTATTTAAGGACACGGGGTCAGTGGGGAAAGGGTAGAGGACCGTGGAATGAAAACCCAAGGAGTGAAGACCACGGAGTCGGCGGGGAACCGGCCCTCACGGGCGGTGACGGGCAGCCTCCAGCGGGCAGCGGCACCACGGGGGGGATGTTTACAACACGACATTTTCATGCACTCAGGGGAAAAAAAAAAAAAAAAAAAAAAAGAAGCGGTTGGTTTTCAGGGCGAGAGTGTCACGTCTGCCTGCCTTCACACCGGGGCGTGCTGCGGAGCGCTGCTCGCGTTAGGACACGGGTCAGGGGAGGCACCGCCGCGAACGCCGCTCGGGGACAGGGGCGGCCGCCCGGCTGCTGGGGAGCCGAGGCCAGACGTGAGGCTGGTGGCTGCAGCCGCCGCGGTGACAGCCTGGCAGGGAGGGGACACAGTCCCAGCCTGAGCAGGAGCACCCTGGGTGAAAACAGGCAGAGGTACCCGGGCTCTGTCGGGGGGCCCATGAGACCCTTCTCTGTGCTCCCATCTCCCGAGTCCACGGTCTCCGGCATCTCCTGCGTCCGCGGTCTCCGGCATCTCCTGCCAGCTCCAGACCCTGCTGCACCCACCTTGTGCTAATGCTGTGGATCTGCTGAAGATCCCATCTCCCTTCTGAGAAGCCATATATCCACTCCCGGCTCCCCAAAGCCCTTCAGGGGTGCCAGGCTTTCTCTGAGCTTGAGTAGCTCCTCTCTTCACTTGACATTTAAGTTTCTTGGACAATGGCAGGACCCTACACTGTATTTCAGGGCTGTCCTTACCTAATTCTGCCATTTTTCTCCTGGAAATACCTTACCCGTACATGCATCAGTCACCCAGAGATGCACTGCCAGGTATGCCCCTGCAAGCCTTGCCTTGCACTTTGTGCCATTTCTTTTCGTCCCTCTTTCACGTTCAGCCCCACTGGTCTATCGGCAGCCTTGTCCCCCCCCCAACATCTGTCCCTCTCCCTGCCCGTCCCCACCTGCACCCCGAACCCAGGAGAGCAAGACTGATCTTGTTTTGGGGCTTTCATGCCTACAGTAGCATCACCCGACAGCTGCCCACTGCTGCCCGGACTTAATTATTTGCAGTGGCCAAGGGTGGCATGGGGACAGATGGGGACAGCATCCTCCCTGCCCCCAGCCCACCCATCCATTGCCTCTGCGCCTGCAGCCCCCCGGGGAGGAGGCTCAGCCCCATGTGGAGGAGGTTCAAGGTTCAGCCCCACATGGAGGAGGCTCAGCCCCGCTTGGAGCAGTGTGGGGGAAACCGGCTGCTCAATGGACCTTGTAACACCCTATCAGTTCACCGGCTGCCGCATTTATTCTCCTCCTATAAGGACAGACTGAGAGAGTTGGGGTTGTTCAGTCTGGAGAAAAGGCTCCAAGGAGATCTTATAGTGGCCTACCAGTATCTTCAGGGGGCCTACAAGAAAGCTGGGGAGGGACTCTTTAGGATGTCGGGTAATGGTAGGACTAGAGGGAATGGATTAAAACTAGAGATGGGTCGATTCAGACTGGACGTTAGGAAGAAGTTCTTCACCGTGAGGGTGGTGAGACACTGGAACAGGTTGCCCAGAGAGGTGGTGGAAGCCCCATCCCTGGAAGTCTTTAAGGCCAGGCTGGATGGGGCTCTGAGCAACCTGATCTAGTGGGAGGTGTCCCTGCCCAGGGCAGGGGGTTGGAACTAGATGATCTTTAAGGTCCCTTCCAACCCTAAGAATTCTGTGATTCTATGATTAATGGCCCTCAGAGCAGCTCAGTGCTAATATGAAGCCATATGCTTGTGTCTGGAGAGGTTAAGGCACGTGACGGGGTTGGGCTTCCCTCCTTGATGCCACCACAGTGGGCAAAGCTGGGCAGAGCCAGGCAGGGGGACCATCAGGACCACTGGGGCCGCTGCAGCCTGTCTGGGAAGGGGCCGGGCTGGAGCCCTGCTCCCGCACGGCACCTCGGGGCTGCAGAGACACATGTCTGAGACCCCAGAATCACACTTTTCATCTCCTGATGACCCGAGAGCGTTGCCACAGATTGTGTCACCTCATGTCACCCAAGGAAAAGCTGTGTCGGTGGCCCTAAGAGAGGCGAGCTTTTCACTCCAGCTAATAATCCCGGCCAGGACAAGATAAGAGATGCTATAGAAACTCCTCCAAGCTGGAGAACAGCTGCGCTAAATCCCTTTAGTCCTCAGCAAGACATTTGTTTACAGGGAGACTAGATTTTATTACCCGGGGTTGTCTAGTACAGGCTGTTCGTGGGCTCCCTGCCTGCCCCCCCGCCACGCTGGCGCGGGTCCCTCGGTCCCCTCGGGAGGGCTGCGGCAGGAAAAGGGGCTTGGCTTGGGTCAGGGTGGGGTTTCAAACCCAAGATGACCTCTTTTGCTTGGAAGAGGTTGGTCATATGGGGGAAGGATGAGCTGGGAAGCGCCCACGCCAGGGTCAGCTTCCCTTCACCCCCCATGACCGAGACCGGCTGCCACGGCCGTGACACGGGGGCTGAGCACCCTCTCTGGTGGCTGCACAGGTGACATTGGTTGCCATCAGCCTGACTGCAGGTTGGATCAGCCCCATCCCCAAGGAGGGTCCCATCCCCTCGGCAGGGCATGCCACGAGGATGCCCTTAGTCCCCCCGGAGCAGCTTGTCACGCAGCAGGGACCTCCTCCCATCCCTCGTCCGCTGTCACTGGAGGACCCCAAATCCAGCTCAGTTTTCCTCCCCTCTCCCCACTGATGCCCAGCCCAGGGCTATGGGCAAACCTCAGCCCTCACTTCTTCCAACCAACTCCTGCCTCCGTGCAATTACAGCCTTTAAGCCATTAACCCCATCTGGCACTGGTGGGGGGGGGGACAAGCCACAGGGAGGCAGCGGGGCAGGAGCCAGGGTTCGTGTGACCCTCCCCGGGGCTGGTCATCCCCATGTGCGCCCCCCCAAAACAAGGCTGAGCCACAGGCTTTCCCCGCTCAGGGTGGCATGTACCCCACAGCGGCCCCGCCGGCGCTGGGAACAGGATCCGTGCAGCGACACGCTGTTCCAGACAGAGCACGGAGCACCACGTATGGCTCATCCATCTATGCATCAGGGAGGGCTGCGGCTCCCCTTTAAAGTGGGGGCGGAAGCGATGATAGCGGTTCAGATTTCCCTTCTCACCTGTCGCTAAATCAAAGGCCATTTGGATTTAATCTCCGGGAGAGGCAGGTTTAACCCCCTCCTGCGCGGCTGGGTGTCCCCACGACGGGGTGAGGACCTGCCTCGCCGACCCCTGATACAGGACAGCTCGCTGCCAGCCCTCTCCTCCCCTCTCCCGATATTGCCTGGCCTCCCATCCAGGGCTCATTCCAGGTGGGAGAAGCAAGGATTCACCCCGCGAGGCCACTGCCCGGCCACCGCCTGCAGTGATGGGCAGCAGCTGGGGACGCAGCGGAGACAGTCTCGCAGGGGTTTCTCATTACTGACCGCTTCCTTCTCACCTTCTCAGCTGGAACGCCAGAAAGCCCTGCTGAAAACGCAGCTGCTCTCACGTACACCATGAATTAAACCATGGGCACAGAATCACAGAATGGTTTGGGTTGGAAGGGACCTTAAAGAGCATCTCGTTCCGACCCCCCTGCCCTGGGCAGGGACACCTCCCACCAGACCAGGTTGCTCAAACCCCCGTCCAGCCTGGCCTTGAACACCTCCAGGGATGGGGCAGCCACAGCTTCTCTGGGCAACCTGGGCCAGGGGCTCACCACCCTCACAGCAAAGAATTTCTTCCTGATATCCAATCTAAATCTACCCTCTCTCAACTTGAGGCTGTTACCCCATGTCCTATCATAACACCCCCTGATAAAGGGTCCCTCCCCATCCTTCCTGTAGGCCCCCTTTAGGGACTGGAAGGGGCTCTAAGTTCTCTCCGGAGCCTTCTCTTCTCCAGGCTGAACCCCCCCAGCTCTCTCAGCCCGTCCTCACAGCAGAGGGGCTCCAGCCCTCGGATCATCTTCGTGGCCTCCTCTGGACCTGCTCCGACAGGTCCACGTCCTTCTTGTGCTGAGGGCTCCAGAGCTGGATGTGATACTCCAGGTGGGGTCTCACCAGAGCAGAGTAGAGGGGGAGAATCCCCTCCCTCCCTCTGCTGGCCATGCTTCTTTCCATGCAGCCCAGGATGTGGTCGGGTCTCTGGGCTGCCAGCGCACATTGCCGGCTCACGTTGGAGCTTCTCGTCCACCAGCACCCCCAAGTCCTTCTCCTCAGGGCTGCCCTCAAGGCATTCTCCGCCCAACCTGTATTTGTGCCTGGGATTGCCATGACCCAGGTACTTGTAATGATGCTTCATGGGCAAGGCACATCGCTCCCGTCAGCTGGGAAAGCTTCACCCTGCGTGTGACGGCACAGTGATCTGCCAGCTGGGCAGCGCAGGCTACTGGGGCACCACGTCCGGGAATGGAGCGATGCCCAGCAGCAGCTGCTCCAGCACCATGCCGGAGAATATTGCTCCTGGCTTCCTCGGTGTTTATCCTCCCCTCTGAACCGTGACAGCTGAGCATTGAGATACGAGCTCCCCGAAAACACATCCAGATGCAGCACGGGCTGTTCCTGAGCTTTGCAAATTGTCCTACTGAAGCTCAGCGCTGCAGCGGAGACCATTCCGGCAGCGGGGCTGGGAGCATTCGGCCGGTGGGAAAGGTTCCATGCTCTTTTGGGTTCGCTCTCGCACAATCACTTCAAGGCACCGAACGTAAGGCTTGATACGTGAAATAAAAATGACCGTTTGTAGAACATGCTGCAAAACTCGGCAGAACATTAGGGCCTTTACCTGGGAGAGCTCAGCTCACCCTCTCCAGCAGAGGAGCTCCGTCCCTCCAGCGTGGGCTGGCTCAGGGACAGAAGAGACACCACGGTGTCCCACATCCCGGGCTGTGAGCAGCGGTGGGAGGGGAGCGTGTCACTTATGCAGAGTCCAGAGTTTCTCCCATACCAAGTGCTGTTGGCTTTTTCCAGGAGCGGGGGTCCAGCACCCTCCTCTACCTTCATCCCTCCATCTGCTGCTGCTGCTCCCCGGCTCTCCCCCCCCAGCACATGGTGGGAAGCAGCAGCGCACACACCATTTTCCGGCGTTCTGCCCCAAACCGCCCTCTCCTGACTGCTGAAGGCTGCCTGTGCCCAGGCAGGGGCTGGGCGGTGTTTCAGGCTGGAGTCACTGCTCTGCCTGTGCCCTGGCACCGGCTGGGACCTCGGGGACCGTCCCTCGCCTCCCCCCGGGGTATCCCACTGCTCCGTGGCTGTTGGCCCTGCAGAGGGTTGGCTTTGGGGTAAGGCTAACCAAGAACCTTCTTGTTGCACATCTCCAAGCATCCCTTGGTCCAGACCTGCCTGTGATTGTGGGGTGTGGGGCTCTACCTGCCCCAAACCCATCCCCAGCTCGTCTGTGCCCCATCGCTGCTGTTGTCCCTCTGTCCTTCCTCCCGCTGCCTGCTCTCCTCCCTGCCAGCAGCTCGGGGCTGTTCTCCCTCCCTGCTCCCTCCCTGCATCCCTCTCGGGGCGTCACGGTCCCCTCTCCCACGGGCACACGCTGCAGCTCAGCGCTGGCAGAGACTTTGCCCCCGCCACACTCCGGTCCCCATGGGTGCAGCACGTCCCCTCGCTGCAGGATCCAACACTCCACCGGAATCGCTAAACGCCACAGGTGATGGATCCCGGACATTCCCGCAGGCCTGCTGAAGCCAAGAGTCAACTTGTCTCTGCTCACCATCTCAGCAGGTCCCCATGGCCCAATGCACGGCTCACGGGATGCGGGGCTTTCCTGTGTCCCCCTCTTTGAGTGCCCAGAAAGGTCCCCTCAGTCTTTCCCTGGGGGAAACACAGGTTTTAAATATTATTTTTTTTATAATCACACAATGGCCGGGATTGGAAGGGACCTCTGGAGATCATCTCCTCTAACCCCCTGCCAGAGCAGGGTCACCCAGAGCAGGTTGCACAGGAACACGTCCAGGCGGGTTTGGAATGTCTCCGGAGACGGAGACTCCACCACCTCTCTGGGCAGCCTGTGCCAGGGCTCTGCCACCCCCAAAGTAAAGAAGTTCCTTCTCGTGTTGAGATGGAACTTCCTATGGTCAAGTTTGTGCCTGTTACCCCTTGTCCTGTCACCAGGCACCACTAAGAGGAGCCTGGCCCCATCCTCCTGACACCCACCCTTTAGGTATTTATAAGTGTTGATAAGATCCCCCCTCAGTCGTCTTTTTTC
The DNA here is from genome assembly GCA_008658365.1 of Alca torda. NCBI lineage: Eukaryota > Metazoa > Chordata > Aves > Charadriiformes > Alcidae > Alca > Alca torda. The sequence goes on along the minus strand of CM018086.1, from coordinate 29,885,543 downwards.
CAGACTGAAGAGACCCAAATCCCTCAGCCTTTCCTCATAAGAGAGGTGTTCCAGTCCCCTCATCACCTTGGTAGCCTTGACCCATTGGGCTATAATATCAATTGGATATAGCCATTGGGCTATAATACCAATGGGTATTATGGCCCAATAATGGGTCATTATGGGTCATTATGACTCATTATTGAGTCATAATAACTGACCCAAGCTGGCTGGCCAGGCCCTCCTTGAAAAATACAATATTTAAGCAAATCATTCTGGACACAAAAGGCTGCAAGCGTGTCTGGAAAACAAGTGGCTGCATTCATCCCTCTCTGGTTTCTTCCCTTCCTTGCCCGCGGTCCCCCCGCGCTTCGCTTTCCCCGCTGTCAACCGACATAAGCTAATACGGAAGGAGATATTCATGCAAAAGGCCTTTGGAAATATTCATTGCTCATCTCTTAACAAGATTACCCCTGAAATCCTCCATTGCTCTGAGGGAGATTTAAAACCTTCCAGGCTCTCGGTAACCATAGCAGCACAGATGTGAAAACCCAGGGGAGACAACTGATGTGAAAAATCACTGGGGACGTAGGGACAGGCTGCGCGCTGTGACCGCGGCGCCGAGGCAGGGCAGCTTCTCATCCGCAGCACATCTCTTTGTCTAACCCAGCCGGGGCTGGCTCCTCTCCCCGGCCAGACCACGCAGGACACATCTGTTCTTTGCAGAAATGACTCAAAATGCAGATAGCGCTAGTGATGTGACCCGGTGGTGGCTCCCATGGCACCAGGGTCGCCTTCCCGGCCACAATTTGGGAAACTCTCCACAGCTGGCGTTGCTGCTCAGTGTTTCCTAGTGTGTCCATCGGCTCCTTCCCTGCTGGGTGCTGGCAATAATGGGGATGGTTTAGAGCCAAGATGGGGCGTTTGGAGCCCGGGGTCCCCGTTCCCTCCTGCCACCGGTTCCTCCTTCACATCAGGCATCATTTCTGCACCTGTAAGAAAGGCGCTGGGTGTTGTGAAGTTGAACAGATCCATGTTTTGAGGCCCTTTGGAATGAAGTACTGGGAAATTGAGCAGGGGCAAGGGCATGGCACAGGCCCCCGACACCTCCTGAGAGCCGGCTGCGCCCCACGGAGCTTCACCAGAGCCAGTGGGGAGGAACCATGGGAAATCCTTTCATCACCTCTCTTGAAAACCCCCATCACTATGTCTATCTAAGCACAAAGAAGCATTGACCAAATTCTTTTCTAATAGAAAAAAAAATGGGGTTTGTCTTTAAACAGCTTCCAAAACTGGGGTGAGATTATTTGTCATGTCCTCCTTCCTCCTTGTCTTCAGTTCTTCATTTCCACTGATGCTGATGGCACGCCAGGCACCAAAATGCGATCACCGCTTTGGTAACGTGCCTAAACCCAGCACCCTCTGCCCATCCACCCCTTCTCCTGGTTTTTGGCCCGCCGTGGTCCTGTGGCTGTGCCATCATGTCTTCTGCAGCCTCAGCTCCTTCCAGCTCCTGCGGCTCAGTCCTCGGCATCGCCTCTGGGCTCTCCTCGTGGCACAGCAAGTCTCTCCAGAAAGAGCTTCACGTTGGCGAGTGAAGGTGCATCACCAGATGGTGCAAAACCCCTCAGGGTGCCGTGGGGCACTGGGTGATTTTGTCCCATTGCCAGTCCTGTTAGGAACCCAACCTTCCCCATCTCCCAGGGCGGGCTGAGCCCCGGGCAGGACTCTGCTCACCCCCATGCAATCTCTTGGCTCTCTTGGGAATAAGATCAGGTAGGGAAAGCTCTAAAATGTAACGATAATTGGGGGATTAAGAGGCAGGAATCATTCTTGTGAAAAGGGCTTTTGAAATCAACAGAATAAATTCAGCCAGAACGAAATGCTGGAACTGGCACTTTGCTATGGAAAGAAATCCAACTGCTCTAAAACTACAAAAACTTGCCCAAAGCTAGAAAAATCCACACACCCACAAATTTGGGATAAAAACTTATTTTAACTTTTGAGCAAGTTCCCTTTGTATTTTGCACTTTGCCTAAATCAGCTCCTGAAACAACTCCAGCGTGGAACGGGGACGGCGCTGGCTGAGGAAACACCCCAGAGGTGCAGACCTGCGCCGCCACGAGCAGTCCCGCGTCCAGAGGCGATGCCCGTCCATGCAGAGACGGGGACGGACACGCATCCCGCCTCTCCGCCCCAGAAACCAACCCTCCGTTCTGGGTCACGGCTTTGCCGAAGCCGGGTGACGGCCGGCGTTCCCACCCACGGCCGCTCCTGGAGATGGCGATGCATCGTTTTCACAGGGATTTTCTTTTTCCCTCAGGTTATATATTTCATAAAAATCACAGAATAACTGACAGCTGAATGCGGAGGTTGTGACGCACGGGTTTCAGGGAGACCTTATTTTTCCCCTCGGCTCAAATATTTCATAGGCTCAGGGAAGAGTTGGGCACAAACAAGTCCCCAGCCCCAAATAAGTGCAAGGGACGCTGCGGGTGACCGGCCAGCCCCCCTGCCATGTCCGTCCATGAGCCACCCAACGGGTGGGGAACCCCCACCCGGCTCCCCTGCCGCCAGCCAGCCCCTGCCAAGGAGCACGGGTTAATCTCCAGGGAGGGGAGAAGGGCAGGAGGGCCGGCGCAGCGGGACGGCTGCGATGCTGCCGGCCCCCCGGTGCTACCGGCTGCGGCGGGCGATGCAAGCGCAATGTGCGACGTAGCGCGGTGCTCTCCAGGGCTGGAGCGGCTCTTTCCAGGACTGAGCTCCGCGGATTGGCCCGGAGCACCCCACTCTCCTCCCTCCCTACCCCCCCTCTCCTTCAGCACCCTCAACCCACGGAGATTGGACAGCCGGGTGCCACATGGCAGAGAGGAGCCAGGATAAAAGATGAGCTGGACTTGGGGACTGTAACGTCTGCACGGCAGAACAGCCGGCAGAAGTTTGCAGGGAGGTGGCACCAAACTTCCCCGGCTGCATCGAGACGGTGCAGGGGAGGACGGACAGACGGACGGACGCCGGGGCTGCGGCCACCCAGGGACACCCGTGAGGTGAGCGCCAGCTGCGGACCGTCCCGACCCCTCTGCGCCCAGCCATGTCCCCGGTGGTGAAGGAGAAGAACCACGTGCGGTTGGTGTTCTTGGGCGCTGCCGGCGTAGGCAAGACAGCCCTCATCCGCCGCTTCCTGATGGACACCTTTGAGCCCAAGCACCGGCGCACGGTGGAGGAGCTGCACAGCAAGGAGTATGAGGTGAGCGGGGCCACAGTCACGGTGGAAATCCTGGACACCAGCGGCAGCTACTCCTTCCCAGCCATGAGGAAGCTCTCCATCCAGAACAGCGATGCCTTCGCCCTGGTCTACGCCGTAGATGACGCCGAGTCCTTTGAGAGCGTCAAGAGCTTGCGAGAGGAGATCCTGGAGGTGAAGGAAGACAAGTTCCCTCCCATCGTGGTGGTGGGCAACAAGGCGGAGAGCGGCGGCGAGCGGCAGGTGCCGGCGGAGGATGCCCTGTCGCTGGTGGAGCTGGACTGGAATAGCCGCTTCGTGGAGACGTCGGCCAAGGACAACGAGAATGTCCTGGAGGTCTTCAGGGAGCTGCTGCAGCAAGCCAACCTGCCCAGCCGGCTCAGCCCGGCGCTCTGCAAGAGGAGGGAGACGTTGCCCAAGGAGCAGGCGCTGAGGCCTCCCATGAACAAGACCAACAGCTGCTCGGTGTGCTGAGCCGGCCGCCCGCGGGAAGGCGCTGGCAGCAGCGGCTGGAAACTCAGGTGGGCTGGATGGGGAGAGGCGCTGCCTCGGTCGAAACCAACCATGCTGCCCCCCACCCCTCCCCTCCTCTTCCCCACCCTGCCCGCCGGTACCGCTGGGAGTCGGAGGTGACAAGGAGGAGGGACTCGGAGGGGATGGCGGTCACCCGTAGGGCGCGGGGAGAGGGCAAGAGCCCCAAAAGGCAGGAGAGTACCTGGGGAAGCACCGTCGGTCAGCCGGCACGTCGCGGCTGTGCCCTGGCGAGCTGGCAGACAGGCAGGAGGCTCCTCGCGTGCTGGGAAATGGGGACAAACAGCGGGTCTTCGGCTGCACGCGTCAGAAGGCAGATGCAGGCGCCCGCGCAGCTGCATCGCACCCGCAGGCGCCGCTCTCCCGGCTCCCCGCCAGGTCCTGTGTCACCTCGCCCCACGCGCTCACACCTACAACCTCCTGGCACGGCTGTGGTTACGACATGTCCAAAGTAGTTTTGATTTTTGTACCTCGGGTAGGCACGTAGAGCATGCGACAGGGTGGTCTATGCATCTCTTCAGTTTTCTCTTTTCTATTTTTGTGGAGTTTTTTGAAGCGTACCCAATAAACACGTTGTTGCAAAGCGGAGCTGGAAAACGCCTGGGTTTCTTTCTGCTGTACTTCACGTGCTGCAGTGCCCAATATGAGTGTTTTACACCCGGACCTCTTATCACTGCGTTTGCTTTCCCTCCTCCATCCTTACCTAGAGCATCCTGGCACCAGCGGAGCCTCCCCGGAGGTGTCAGGACATTGGGTGTTACGATTTTCCTGACAATTTAACCCCTAAAGTTTTTACCAAGCATGAGTAACTAAAAATAAAACAGCTCTTCTCACGTCCACGTACAGAAAAGAACAACAGCCATTAAAAGACAGCCGATCCGCTGAAATAAAACACATTAGAAGGAGATAATAAGAGGAGCGGGGGAAGAGCAGGGAAGGGCAGTATTTGCTGTGCTTCAGCATGCGCGGCACTGATTTACTCGCCCCTCGCACAGCCCGTCCCTGCTCGAACAAGCATTTAACCTGCTCAGCAGCTGCACAAACACAACAAATGAAGATATTTAAGCCTGGGGGATTAAAGAGTCACCCACCCTGGTCCAGACCCGAGGTGAGCTGGGCAGTTTGGGGGTCCCTGGCTTCCAGAAGCCCAGCCCTAGTGTACGGTGTGTCCTTGCCCAGCCCAGTGATCCCAGCCCCTTCCCAACCCGGACAGGGGAGAAGGTGCCGGCTGGGAGAGCCCAGGCTCCCCGTGGGCTTCCCTCGCGGGGGTCTCCCACCACCATGTTCCCTGTCGGCACCGGCGTAATGACAGCAACCCCCTGAAAGCAAAATTGTCCCCCCGGAGCCCGGCGCAGGACGAGGCTGGGGGCAGGCAGCGGGGAGGGTGGGCAAGTGCCTGGGTGGGCCCGGTTGCCCTCACTCTCCGGCTTGCAGCCACATACCTTGTGCTGCCACCATGATGCCCTGACACGGCTGCTCCTTGCCCAGCACCTCGGGGACACGCGGAGCAGCTCATGGCAGAGCCCTTTCCTGGGGAAAACGGGGCTCCTGCCCGGAGGGAACGAAACATGGAGAAAGTTCACTTTGGGCAGCTGAACCAAGGTGGTGGCACCCGACCCAAGGTGGTGGCACCCTGCCCGCAGCGGGGATGGGCACGATGGACACAGCCACGGGTGATGCTACACCTTGGCTGTACCCATCACCCATGACCCACCAGCAGGGCCACCCTGCTGCAGGTGGATGGGGACGGGGCTGTCCCTGCCAGCCGTGACCTGACCTGGCCGTGCTGAGGCACCTCCCACCCGTGCAGTGGGTCCTGCCTCCGTGATCCGACCTCTCGCTAATTCACCAGCCCTGCAGGAGTTTCACAACTTGCAGAGAGGTTTTACTTTGGTTTAGAGCAGGGTTATGCTAGAATCAGGAGCACCAGGCTTTTTGCTTTACTAAAAGCAGAAGAAAACGTCTTTGCAGCGTAAAATTAGGAAGGCGGGATGAGCAAGGCTGTCCCGTGCCCCACTGCTGGCTTCTCCGGGCAGAGCAATAACCCCTGGGGGCTTCAGGACCGCCATTCCCAGCCAGCCCCAGCTCCAGCCCTGCAGGATACAGCAGCTGCTGGGGCAGGGACGCTGACCGAGATGCTGGAGCTGCAACAGATGCAGAGACCAAGATGGTGGAGGCGCAGAAGATGCAGAAACTGAGATGGTGAAGCTGCAGAAGCTGCAGACCGAGATGCTGGAGATACAGACCAAGATGCTGGAGCTCTAGAAATTGCAGACTGAGATGCTGGAGGTGCAGAAGATGCAGAAACTGAGATGCAGAAGCTGCAGACCGAGATGCTGGGGGTGCAGAAACCCTCTGATGGGGCCACCCCCCCAGGTGCCCCTGCAGTACCGGGCTCCAGCAATGAGTGGAGCCACTGGAGGAGCTCACCCAGCAGCTCATGCCACACACCCAGTGCCTGCCGGCGTTATACAGACCCCCCCCGCCCCCCCACCCGCTCCAGAGGGGCAGGATTCCCCCCGCCACCTCCCCGGGCCACCCCCAGCCCCGCTCCCCCGGCCGGGGGCAGGGATGCTGGTGGGATGGGGGGCAGCGCTCCCCTGCCCTTCTGCCCCTCGCCTGCACAGTCCCCCTCTCTGGCGTTGCGGGTTGGCGGGTTTTTTACAACAGTCACGTGAAACCGTGGTGCAGGGGCTGCTGTGCCGGGGTTACGAACAGCCGCCTCGCCGGGCGTTGGGGTTAGGAAGCTTGGGACATGCAGGGACGTGGCATGGAAGCTGGGGTGAGCAGGCTTTGGCCACGCAGGGACTCTGGCAGGACAAGAGCCTTTTAGATGTCTTCCCGCCGTGGCTCCGTGCAAGATGCAGGGCCGGGGAGAGCAGCCGGGAGCCTCAGCCCCTGCCAACCCGCAAGGCACCACGTTTCCCTGCGGAAAGGTTGTGGAGTAGCTGCCATGTCAAAGCGCAAATAAAGCATCGTGGGGAGAGCCCACCCCCGGTGCCTGTCCCAGAGGAGGGATCCGTGTCAAACACAGCGGTGTCTCCCCGGCTGCTGCGTGTCGGTGCGCTGGGACTCCAACAGCGCTTCTCAGCTCAGGGGACTGGAGCCCCTCTGCTGTGAGGACAGGCTGAGAGAGCTGGGGGGGTTCAGCCTGGAGAAGAGAAGGCTCCAGGGAGACCTTAGAGCCCCTTCCAGTCCCTAAAGGGGCTCCAGGAGAGATGGGGAGGGACTCTGGATCAGGGAGGGGAGCCATAGGACAAGGGGGGACAGTTTTAACCTGAAAGAGGGGAGATTTAGATTGGGTATTAGGAAGAAATTCTTTGCTGGGAGGGTGGTGAGCCCTGGCCCAGGTTGCCCAGAGAAGCTGTGGCTGCCCCATCCCTGGAGGTGTTCAAGGCCAGGTTGGATGGGACTTGGAGCAACCTGGTCTGGTGGGAGGTGTCCCTGCCCAGGGCAGGGGGTGGCACTGGGTGATCTTTAAGGTCCCTTCCAACCCGAACCATTCTATGATTCTCCTGTGCCGGAGCAGGGCAAGACGCGACCCCACTGCAAATGTGCCGAGTGAGGTGAAAAACCAGGCAGGTCCTGCACCTCATGGCCTGAGATGTGTGTGTGCAACCTGTGTTCAGCCTCTGCTTTCACAGAAAAACGCAGCTGAGGGCACTCCCGGTGGAGCTGGGTCACGCAGGGGTGGTAAAGCCCTGTACGACGGGATGTGGTGAAGAACTAAACACCTGCAGCTCATTTTCCCTCAACAAGTGGCAACAAGTGAAATGGCTTTTCTTTCCCAGACACCAGTCACAGCTACTGTGTGCAGCAGACCCGCAGCGTGGGCAGCCGAGCCCAGGGGGGACGATGGAGCGTGTGATGGGGTGAGCCCCACACTCAGCTCGAGCTGTCCCTGCAACCCTCCCCCTCCTCCAGGCACACGCCTGCCGAGAGGAGCCGAATTTGCCCTTCCTTCTGCCTCCCCTCCCAGGAGGAGAGGGCAGTTGGGGCAGATGCTACGTGCCGGGGCTTCAGGAGAAAGCCTGGGGAGAGCAGGATCCATCCAAACATCCACCTGGGTCCCCCCGACTCAGCTCTGCCCTGAAGCGCTCCGTTGTCCCCAGCACAGCTGTGGGGACAGAGAAGTTAACTGTAATGCAGCGGGGAGGATGCCCATGATGGTGGCCCAGGGGCTATCGGGGCCTGCTGGGGGTGGTCAGGGCTGTCCTCTCCCATAGCGGTGTGCCAGAAGCTGCTGCAACACCCTGGGGCACAGGATCCAGGGAAAAGCATCGGTCCCTAGGGAACCACCCCCAGGCACGACACCGCTGTCCCCAGGATGGCATCCCAGGCAGCAGCGGCGCTGGCTCTCCCACCCCGAGAGGTTTCATCGCACTTGTCCTCTTAGTTTGAGTTTGGGTTGGTTTTTCGCAGGTGAGTCCATGTGTAGAGGGGCCGTGGTACGAGGGAGGGGAGGTTTTGCTGGGCACGACAGCGGGACAAGGACACGGGGGGGTGTCCCTGCCCCTGTGGGGTGACCGTGGGCAAGTCGCTCCCCCGTCACAGGGCTGCTCTGTAAACCCCAGCCCCTCGGCAGCGGCGAGGTCTGTGCCGGGCACACACCACCCCTCACTGGTGCCCTGGCTGGTGCTGGGTCTCTGCTGCTGCTTTTCTATCAAAACAAACCCCAAAAACCTTGTGGTGAACTTGACCCATCCATGTGCAGAACCACCCTCTTTCCACCCTCAAAATGTCAGAAAGATCCTGAGCATCTTTCCATCGCAACCCTTCCCCCTGCCTCCCCCTTCCCCGGTCAGACCATTTCACTCCAGACTCGCCTCCAGAGCAGCCGCCAGCCCACGTCTCCCCTGGAGAAGAGCTCCCTGCGATCCCCCCTGTTCTGTTCCACATCATGTAGCACATCCCATCAAACCGCCGCGAGATGCTCCCGCTTAATTTGTGTACACAAAGAACCAGGGGGAATCACGATGCCGCCTGCGAGAGCCGCGCACCAGTGACAGCCGCGCTGGCCCGCGGGGGGGGGGCATCAGCTGCGAGACCGCGCTGTGCCTAATTGGTGCTGGCTCCTGCCGTTTGCTCAGGTCTTGATTGATGGAAAGATGTGGCACAAACACTCAAGCCAAGGACACCAAACGAGAAAGCAAAACATTTTAAAAGGAAAAGCGGCACTTACGCGTTGAGGGTATAATTAGCTGTATTTGTCTTTAGGGCCTTTCGCCGAGCAAGGCTCGGCAGCGGGGCAAACAAGCCGGCGTGCTCAGTGCTGTGGAAGGAGCGAACCTGCCGCCCCCACACCAGCAGAGGGTCCATCAGAGGGTCTGTCCCACAGCCAGACCGGGACGCAGCTGGCCCTGCACTGGGCTGACTGGGGAGAGCCACTGGTATCTCATCAATGCAGATCAATATCTAGAGGGTGGGTGTCAGGAGGACGGGGCCAGGCTCTTCTCAGTGGCGCCCGGTGACAGGACAAGGGGTAACGGGCACAAACTTGACCATAGGAAGCTCCACCTCAACACGAGGAGGAACTTCTTTGCTGTGAGGGTGGCAGAGCCCTGGCACAGGCTGCCCAGAGAGGTGGTGGAGTCTCCGCCTCTGGAGACATTCCAAACCCGCCTGGACGCGTTCCTGTGCCACCTGCTCTGGGTGACCCTGCTCTGGCAGGGGGTTGGAGGAGGTGATCTCCAGAGGTCCCTTCCAGCCCCGGCCATTCAGCCCCAGCGCAGCCCCCTGCCGCAGCAGCACCCTCCCGCGGGTTCGGGCCTAACAAAAGCATCTCCATGATGCGGGGCCAGCTCGCCTTGCGCAGCCCCCCCGCAGACCCTCCTCGCTCTGCGGCTTTGCACGCTCCGCGGTACAACAGCCCACCAGCCTCTCTCACCACCCGTAACACAAACTTCATCCCAAATGGCTCCCGAGCAAGGAAATTTTTAAAAAAAAAGCCATGGCTCAACCCAAGCCACCCTGGGGAGGGCAGCGGGGGGAGCGTACCCAGGGCACACACCGCGGTACCGGGGGCCTGGCAAAGCCCTTGGGGCAAACAGCCCTGCCCGGGGGGCTGCTGGCCCCACAGAGGTGGGGGGGGATCGGGGGGTGGGGGGGGGGCCGCGATGTGCCGGGCCGGGGAGGTGGGAGAGCGGGGAGAGGCTCCGGGCGCCCAGGGACCGCGACTGGGACCGGGATGGAGACAGGGAGCGGGACAGGGATGGAGACAAAGACCGGGACCGGGACCGGGATGGAGACAGGGATGCAAAGACCGGGACCGGGACCGGGATGGAGACAGGGAGCGGGACAGTGATGCAAAGACCGGGACCGGGACCGGGATGGAGACAGGGAGCGGGACAGTGATGCAAAGACCGGGACCGGGACCGGGATGGAGACAGAGACACGGAGGGGGACGGGGTCGCCCCCCCCGGCACCTCCGCCCGCTGCCTGCTCACAGCAATTCCCGGCCACCATCTGGTGGGGGAAACCAGGAATTGCAGCCGAGGACATTTTGTGGAAGGAAAGGGCTTCCTCCCGTTCCGCCCCCGCCCCAGATCCAAGCAAGGCTGTGCCGGTTGAAAAGCCATTCAAGGCGACCCCCACATTTTTTTAGGAGTTTCGAGGGGGCGAGCACCCATTCTGCTCCCTGGGGCTGCCAAAATAATGCGCTTTCTTTTGACCTGATGCCCAACGGGAACGTGGGCAAGTCCAGATGGTGCTTGTTGGGATGGGTATCCAAGTGACGGGATTGCTTATACAAAGGGTTCTGGAAAGAGGATTCACCTGGGTTTTGGGCAGAGCGACCACCTTCTTCTGAGAAGACATTTCAGTCTGTGGAACTATGTATGTGAGAGAAAAATAGTCTGTAATGCTTGGAAAGTGCACAGTTGGTCAGCATAAATAGTACTTTTCCTATGAAGCCTTTGGCTCGCTCGCCCCCCGATAACACCGACCCCCCCTGCAGAACCCGCGGATTCCATGCCGGTTTCTTTCCCCGGATAGAACAGATTGCGAGAGCTCAGGGATCGGCACGCTGCTGGACTCAGAGCATTCCCAAAGAGGATTTACAGTACTTTGCCTTTTAATTGGCAGCTCAGCTTGTCAGGGGACAAGCACGCGCAACTTCGCTTCGTACAAAGGCTTTCCAAAATCGAAACTCTCCAGTTAGGAGCCTAAACTAGTCTGTAAACACCCCAGTTTGTGCCCTGCTCCTTCCCAGTGCTGGGTATCCAGGCGGCCTTCAGCAAAGACAACGTAAGATCCAAGTGCTTGTACCTTAATTAACCAGGGCTGTTGTTCCGACAGGCAAAGAGAGGAGACGTGGGGTCCGTTCCCCTGACACGGGTTGTGCCACGAGCAGTGGAAGGGCAACCGTGCGCCCACCGCCCCCAGCCTCGGGCAGGCGGACCTGCTTCTGCTGCCCACGGAGCCGGGCAGGGGCTGGGGGGGCCAGCGGCGTCTCCAAAAAAAAAAACCAGGAATCTCCCTTCCACGCAGTGTCTTCCCAGCTTTCCGTTACAGCTCTGCTCATCCCCGTTAAGGCTCTGGCCCTTAATGACAGGGCAGCAGAATCCCGATGCTGGTGCTGCTGGAGGGCCCCAAGTCCCTCGTGTTACAGCCTCGTAACTGGGGAGAAGCTGAGATGCTGGTAAGAGATTTCCTCGTTGCAGACCTGGAGCTTCTGGCCTCTGCCACGATGCACAGTAAAAGACTGGATAAATCCTTTCACTTGGTATTTCTTCTCTCTCAGGACACATAGGACAGAAGTCGGACACGCAACTGATGCCTCCGTGGTCCTACCACTGACTTATGAGAACGGCAAAGCATTTTCAGGAATGCACTTGTAATTCCAGGCGGAGTACTGCTATTTAAATGCACCGTGTTGACAAGAACACTAAGAACAACCCCGTTTGGAAAATGGGCTATTTGGCCTCCTAGCCTTGTTGAAGGTCCAAGTGGAAAAAGAGACTTCTTCAACCATTTCCTTCCTGATTTGCTTCAGGGAAGTCTCCCTTTCTTCTCAGCTAGAGATGGTGCCCGCAGCGGTAAATCTCCCGTGTCTTAGAGGGCCTGGATTCTATAAAACTGATTAGAAAGAATCAGTGTTTGAGCTGGAAGGTGATAAACCTCCTTTACGTGGAGGTGCCTGTAGCAGAAGACGTGATCTCTCACCTACGTACCGGACCCCATTATTTTTGGATACTTTCTCTTCCCTTCCCTCTTCCTCCTCCCCCTCATTTAAGGACACAAGAAAACTTACTGGCTTAAAATTCCATATTATGAGGGTTTAGTGCTTTGTGCTTAATCTCCACTAAAGGATGACAACGAGTGTTCTGCTGCAGACTAAATATTAAGCTTTATTCTGCATCAACCCCAGTTTGAGTCTCTAACGGTCTGTGCTTGAAAGCGACCCCAAGGGGTGTCCAAGGCTGAACTGGAGTCACTGGTTCACTTTGCTGGTCCTGAGGGCTCAACTTCACGGCTTGCAGCCGTGCTTCAGAAAAACCCCAGGAGAAGGTATTTTTCCAGGATGCTGAGGCACCCGGGGGGAAGCGGCTTTGCTTCCAGCCACGCTCCCATCCAGGTTATTGCGTGATCCCCGATTCACATGCGGAACGGACAGGCAGCAAAGGCTTAAAAAAGCAGTTCAGGGTGACAGCAGCAAGACACGCGGTCACCTTGCTGACCAGCGAGGAATAACGGATATTAGAATGACATAATATGTTAAACGCGGCTTTAGAGCCACCTGACGACAGCCTCATTTGTACACATTGATGCCGTAAAGAAAACCATCACTAAGGCAGAGCTATCAGGGAAACCCTTTTTTCCTTAAAAAAAAAAAAAATATATATATATATATATATCTCAATTTCTGGCTATTTCAGAAATGAAACTTGCCTACAAATCAACTAGATCCTTGCACGCTTCCTTCTAGCCCTGTCCCCGGGCTCTCCGCCCTCCTCACCAGCTGCATCCTGCCTTTGCTGCTGCATGGGGACACGGGAAAGTGGAAGGTCTTTGGAAATTATTCGTCAATAAAAGCATCGCAAGTCATCAGAGCGATTTGCCAATTACCAGCCTTCCTACAATTATACTTCCGAACGTGCGATCATGCCAGAAATGAGAGAAAAGGGCTGTTTAGCTACGGGGGGACTAATGTCTGCCCCACTTATGTATTTCAGATAGTACAGGCTTGTGCTGAATCTCCCCCTGAGCACAGGGATTATATTTCTAAATGTGTGTGTATATATATTATATACCTTTATACTTCATCCTGGTAGAACTCGCAGTTCTTTACCTGCGGAATAATCATCTCCCCCGCCTTTCTCAGAGGTTTCCCGGCATCTGTAAGGAGAGAAGGGTTGTGAAGGAGACAGAAATGTGCCAAGAAAAGGCAGTGGGTCCCACTTGAAATCAGGTAAAATCATGAAAAATGCAATTTTTCCTGCTCCTGTGGGGTACAGACAGGAAAACATAATCGTAAACTGTGACTGCTTTAGTCAACACAAGGAGAAAGGAAAATGCGAAGAGAATCTGCTCCGTTCCAACAGCATCGGTAACACAGGTCTTTCGTCTGCTTGAATACTTTTTTTTTTTTCCAGTATAAATTAAGGCTAAATTAAGATAAATTAAGAAATGGGCAAAGGATCCAGGAGATAAAACTACAGAGAAATTATAGAGGATTCTGCCACAGTTTTTGAAGAGTATCAAGTCCGCTCCCCCGAACAAAATGAGCATTTAAACCCATGAATTGTTTAATTAACTCAGGAGAGGCTACAGGCAGGTAGCGGATGGGGGGGGGGGGGGGGTGTCCCATCAAGAGTCAGCAGCCTCACGGCTAGTTCAGGGCAAGCCACCTTTGCTACTAATATTTATTGAAAGCAAAGCGATCTTCCAGCTTATTGTGTTTGATAAACATTTTAATAACCCTGAAATCATGACTGCACCGGGACCACGTTTTCATCCGAGAAAAATTTACAAGCAACTCGTTTCCAATGCACCCGACAGTAAAAAAAAAAAAAAAACCACAAAAACCAAAACACCGGGGGTGGGAGGGGGGCAACAACGCCAGGACCAAGCGTCATATTGGTTTCTAGTGAAGCACTTTTCGTGAGAGAGAAGAAAACGGAGCGGGAGGGGTTGGAGAATGGTCAACTTGACTTGTCTTTGCACAGGCTGGATTGGCCGTCAGAGGATGGAGTCTGGCAACTTGCCGCGAGCAATAGTTACCCTGAGCGATTGGGTGTATCCGCTGGAGGAAGACACCTAGACCCCACTAGAACATGGGCAACGTGAAGTCAGTCCGTCCTCCCTCAGGGAAGCTACAATGTGGATGGGTGTTGGAGGCGCCTCTCCCAAAAATCCAAGAGCGTTTACTGGAAGAGACCCCTTGGGAAGGAGGGGGAATGCGAGAGGACAGAAGCTGGGCCGCTCCCGGAGACGTTAAGGTTTCACGGGGACGTTACCGCCTTCGAAGCAACACAAGGACCTGGGTGAAACAGTCCAAGAGACCTGCAGGGAGCTAAAGTCGTCCTGTGCGGTCCGGGGACGGGCCCGTGGTCTCCTTCAAACTGCCGCTACAGAGAACATTGCGAATCACAGACATTTCCAGACACGCGGGGAGCTGCCGTTTACCTTGGGGCCGGCGGGGAACGTGGGGAACGCCGCCATCCCCACGCTTGACACACACGGTTCCGTTGAGCTCGAGATCCTGTGGGTTTGTTTTTTTTCCAGAACTCCCCTTCCCTGAAAACTGGCTACGCAGGACTTGAGCAGAGATCGTACATTCAGCATCGATGCAGGGATACAACGCGTACGCCTGGCGTTCGTACGACGCGGGAACAGACAATTAGCAGCAGTTCATACACAACGGCGGGAGGTGACGCCGCGCGTCACCACGGCAATCTCTGACCTGGCATCAGAGGGACGCTCCACGCAACAGCTGCCCGTAACCCAAATCCTAAAGGGTTTTTCAATTCCATTTCCAGACTCTTCCAACTCCAATAATTCTTAACATATGCAGATAAGCCATACACATTTTTTTTTAATTAAAATGCTCCTTCACATACACAATCATATATTGAATTAGCAAGAACAATAATATATTTTTGGAGCAGAATAGCAAAACGGTCCGCTCTGCCAGTGCCACCCACAAACTAGACAAGTAACTAAGAAGAAGTTTGACAGTTTCAGACCACTTTTAAGGAAAGAGAAATTCTCTCGGCCTGACGACGGGGGAGCCATGCAGTGAAAGCGCTATGGAGGACACAGCAAACGCAATATACAGAAAAACCACAAATTGCTAAAAAGGTTTTCTTGCAAAGCTTCTGGAGGCACAAGGAGAATCCTTCTCATCAGGAGCCAGCTTTACAATTTCAGAAATATCGCATAGCGTTAAAGCAGAAAAAAAAAAGAGTACGAGAGTGAAAACAAACAGAGCTACACAAACACCAGAAGATTTGATTTTGGCCAAAAGCTGTACTTCTGTTAATATACCAGGGTGGAGACTAAATTTTAAGAGTGCATCCAATTTACAAAAAGCCGTCTCCGCCCACCTTAGGGAAGACAAATCTTTCGTTAGCTAAAACATCCCGCTCTAATGGCCTGTGATGTCTGGGCAAACAAAAGCCAGGGATGCTGAGACTGAAAGCCCTCCTTGCTAAGGAAAAAAAAACCAAACAAAATATAAACCAACCAAAAAAAAAAAAATCGAAAAGAAAAGAGAAGGCAACTCAAAGAGTTTCATTACAAACACCTGGAAAATAAAGAAAAAAAAAAAAGGGAGGTGGGATGGGAAGCAGCTCACAGTGAAAACTAACCATGGCAACAGCTGTGCAACTTTTGGGCAATACTGCTAACAAAATTAGGAGAACAGGCTTCAGAGTGGCTATTTCAGCTATTTAGGTAACAGAAGCTACTCTCAAATCTGGATTTGATAATATTTAACTGCATCGTTATCTACCAGCAAACTACAGACTCCAAGAGTTGCTTGGGGTCCCCCCACCCCACGGGTCTTTATGGACTGTACAGGTCATGGCAGAGCAGCCGATAATCCTCGTGACTTATTAATTAGCAGAATGAGTTTTACTGTACAAACTCATAACCGCTGGAGTCCCGGGGCCAGCCCTGCTGTAAAATCAGGCTTTCGGGACAGACCACCTCCATGCCACCAAGGGGGAAGAACCGGTTCGCTGGAGGTGGGAGGAGACATAAGCTCGTCCTTAGGGGAGACGGAGCAAGTTTGGGTCCCTCCACAGACCTCCTGCAAGTATCTTCCTTCATTTCGAAACCTGAAAAGCCAAACATGACAATATTTTGGTTTTACTTAAAAGCCATCTGCCCATCTCATAAAATTTAGTGGGCATCCAGGTCCAGAAAATGGGAGGCTACGGGGTGGTGGGATGGGAGAGCCAGAGAGGAGCCTTCAGCCTGGCAACATTCAGCGTCAGCAATTCATCTGCTGTACTACTAAAGGACAGATGAATGAGAAAAACACAATTGTGACAACAGCCAAAAAAAGATGATTGCCGCTTTTTAGGCAGCACGCTCTAGGATGCGATATGCAAAGCGTTCATGGTACAAGCTTCTGAAGCGAATGCCATCACCAACAAGCAGATTCCAAGTGTGCGACCACTTACAGGAGGGATTTGCCTGGCTGTACACTCAATTCTCATTAGTATCGAAAGAGTTAAACTTCTTCCATGAAATACCATAACAGATTTAACAATATTTTTTTTTTTTTTAGTATCCCCTGCATAAAAGAAAAATACACATTATTTGAACAGCCAAGAAAAAACTGCAATTTATTAAGTTTCAAAGAATCTTCGTACTCTTGAAAGCAACTTTCGGTGCACGTTCTTTAACAATCACATTCTATGAGGAGAATAAACATTAAAAGCCACAATTGTTTGTCTTTTTTTAATCTCAGAGTTACAGACATCTTTAATCCAAAAGGAAAGGCAAAAAAAAAAAAAAAAGCCCCAAAACAAAAACACCCCCCTCCCCCCCCCCCCAACCCCTTCAACAGAAATTTTCATTCCCAATTTTAAAATATCAGGAGTTTTTCTACAACTCAATGCTAAACTTCAGCATGGAAAATCGTATGTAAACACGCACATACACACATACATATTTTATATAAGAGTGTGTGTGTGTATATATATATATATAAAATATATATGTAGGAGGCGTGTAATGGCAATGAGATGCAATTACTCTGAGGAAAGGTTATTCAGCTAAATACACTACTAAAACTTGAGAAAAAAAACAAGTCTTGAACCCAGTTTGTGCATAGTTCATGATCCTCTATAAAACCAGCTTTTTGTTAATTTGCAATCTTGCAGGACCCTTTAAATCTGATAAAACCATTAAAAAGCTAATCTTCCAAAAAAAAAAAAATATGTAATGCACAAGTTTCCTGATCCAAGCAGGCAGGGAGCACAATGTTCATATAATTTTTAAAACATACGTGAAGTGTATGTTATTCCATTGTCTTTCTTCCTTTCAAAACAATCAAAAACATTGATCTTTTTTTTTTTTTAAACATAAAGCGATTTTTTAATATATAAAGCACTCTTCAAACATCTATTTCTTTTGAGTCCATTATTTGGTAAATATGTAACTGCTACACATTAGATTAGGTATTTTCTTCTTTCTTACTGTCTTTTTTTATTTTCTTTTGTTTTTTAATAATATCTTCAGTGCTAGGAGTTGGGTTTTTAAAAATACATGAAATGGTGTGGAGTTGCTCCTCGGGAAACCCGGCTTTCCTGAGACATCTTCCACCATGTGCAAGATAGTGATCACAAAGTTTTCGCCACTTTGACGAAGAGGAGGAAAACAACAACAAAAAAAAAAAGTACACAGCAATGGCCAAAGAAAAGAATAATACAACACTGTTCAATCCCAGAGCTCTGAAGTAGCATATCTTCATTCTGAAAATAGTTTTCTTTACGATGGAAGTCTTTTTTTTTTTTTGTCCTTTTTTTTTTTTGTCCTTTTTTTTTTTTGTCTTTTTTCATTCCTTTTTTATTTTAAAGTTTGAAGGAGAAAAAAAGGTCTGTAAACAGGTGGGAGCCACAACTCCTGGCTCCTCCAAAAGCAGTCAAAACCTATGTCCAAGTGCTTGTTTCTGTTCCTGCTTGCAAGGGAACTATCCACTCTTTACAATTATCTATGGCCACAGTTCAACAAGAGTATTTTTTTTTTTCTTTTTTAAACTTTATATTCCGAATGGAAAAATGGTGCAATACTCCGGTAATAATTTTCTTGCATTAGTCCACAATAAAAAGCCGCTAAAGGTAGATATACATATTATTCTCCAGAGATACACACTGTAATTTTTAAAATGCGATAAGAGTCCTTGAGTAAACATTTACACGTGAATTGTCGCCGGCCCCTTCTATCAGTTTCTTTTTTTTTTTTTCTTTTTTTTTTTTTTCAACATTATAGGATTAGCTACAAGAAGGGCTGCGGACACTCAGTGCAAAGTTAGAAGCTAATAACAATTAAACATTTGACCAATGAGCAAATAAAAAGCATATACTGAATAAAAGGGAAAAAAAATTCACACTTTTGAGTTAAACCACACGTGGGCACACACGTACAGGCACACACACATACACACCGGCACGCTCACATACGTACATCTGTTCCAACAAAAACATATAGTCTGAACTTTTAAAAAAAAAATTCTTAGAGCCTGTTTTTTGTGTACTGATGCCGACCTGGAAGTGTAATAATTAGACTTAGAAAGTGTTCACATTTTGTTATTGGCCTGCTGGATTCAAGTATTTGCATGTTGATATGTTGGGTTTTTTTGTTGGTTTTTTTTTTTTTTTTTTTTTACTTTTTCTCTTTTTGGGATTAAAAAAATGACATGAAAAAAGTAATGAAACAAGGGTAATGTGCATAGGCAGATCCATGGGAGTAGTGGACACAGAGATACCCCAACCCTGCCCTCCCTCCTCCCCCCCCAGCTCAACCTGTACAGTCAAGAGTTACCATTCAGATTCATTACTTTTCTGTACCAATGGTAAATATCACACTTCACCCTTTCTGATTATTGGGTCCGCCTCTGGTAATGTGCATAATAGTCACAGGCTCATTTTAAATAGGCTTTCATTTCCCCCTTCCCCCCCCCCAAGCTGATAAAATAACCCTTTCCAGCCCAAATTCTGAAAAGTGCCCTTCATGATAGACCTATTCTAAGCAGCTTTTATACTTTGTTGTATGTTTTTTTTTTTAAATCACCATACAAACATAAAAAGACAACATTAAAACAAAAAGCCATGAAAAAACAAAAATAAAACCTGTCATTAGCATGTGACACTGACCAAAAGTAGCCCATACTGTTTCCTCAACAGTTCACAAGGACTTCTGCAGTTTCATAGTCGATATTGGACAGAGGTACTAAAAAAAGGGCTGCCAGTCTGATCTGTTAAAGCTGGATTCTTCATCAAGCCCGGGACTGGAAAGGGTTACAATTTTTATTTTTTCCTTTAGTGCTGATGATTGTTATTTCCATTTTGTTTCCTCTTTGTTTCCTAGATGGACTCCCCACTGAGAAGATCACCCGGGAGAAGAGTATTCAAAGGTGTCGGGCTTCCGATGACTCTGCCGTCGTCGGTGCTGGGGGGTCCCCAAAGGCTGCTGGAGTACTGAGGCACCCCCCCCCACAGTAGGTCGCTGCTGCCCTTGCCCCCCAGGCAGGGGGGGTTCCAGTGCCCGGCGTCGGGGCGCACCAAGCCGTGGGAGCTGCTGGAGGAGCCCAGGCGGGGGGGGTTGGTTCCAGTGTTGGACTGCCAGCTGGAGGTGGGCGGCAGCGCCTGGCCTTGGGCTAAGAAACGGTTGACTTCTTCTTCGCCAGCGAACTCGGCCAGGATGGTAGTGTTTCCCAGGACACACCTGGGGACAAAAGCAAAAGGTGCGGTGACGTGAAACAAGGGTGCAAAGGGCACTTTCGGAAATATCAGAGATGTATATAAATCCCTTTTCCCCCCAACTTGAATTTGAGATGAAGACTGATGCCGTATCCTCTCACTTACAGCAATGACAGTCTTTGAACAAAGACTTCTCTGTCCTATTGTTGGATTAAAATGTGTTTGTAATGGCCATTGCCCTTTGCCACAGCCTCTGCTCTGGAAGCCACCAACAAGCTGCGTTTCTACAAATGCTCCTTGCTGAAAATCACATCGTTAAGAATGTCTGCCTTTCCTAAATACGTAAGTGAAGAGATGCAAATGCAGTCTTTGAAAGTTACGCATGCTTCATAAAAATTTAGATTAATTTTCAAAAAGTATTAATCACTGCTGCTCCTAATTTACACAGAAAAAAACCCACACAACCAGAGATGGAGATTGTGAGAAGAGTAATTCTCCCACCAAATCAGATGGGATCTGAGGCGGTTGGCTCTGTGATGGATTTTCCAGGCATCAACTCCATGTAAACATTTATCTGTGAAACAGATAGTGGCCGCTATCTCTTGGAACTCTAATGCTGTCCTGTTGGCTTCCACAAATCCCACTGTATTTTACCGTTGTGCCCCTGCCAGCAAACCAAACACATACGCAGCTCAAGCCTTTCATTCAGAAAGGTCTGTCCTGTCCTTGCCAGCAGCGGAACTATATAGCTATGCCACAACCTACCAAAAAACCAATTTAAACGGAGGCCTTCCAGATCACTGACAATGGAAGGACGTTGCCATGTACATATTTAAAATAAGTACTTATCCATAAACTCGCATGTTCATTTTGCCTTTGCCAGTATTTCTTTCACCTGATGCCCACATCTAAAGTCATGGAACTGAGATGGGTCAATTTTTCATCTCCAATTGTTCTGAATGCTGCTTCATAATACTTAATTAACGAATAGTCAACAGTTTAAAAAAGGAATATGGTCATTAATAGAATTATTGTTACTACAATTTCTGATAATCAGGTTCATAATGGGCAAGTATTTGCAACTTTACATATGGAGTAACTATTGCTCCTAAATCTCTCAGTATAGGGAGGATAATCGGGCCAGCAGCACAGCTAGTTCCAAACGTTGTTTCTGCTACGATCAGTATTTTTCATTATACTTGTGCTATAACCTGTTGATAAGGAAAATTCCTTTCCAACTCTAAGCATCTAAGTATTCTTTTGAAACATCAGTCTTCATATTCTTAATCTTCCCTAATTTTATCACTGAAATTCTCCAGCTCTTGTGCACGATGCCAATTATCCCATAGATTTTAAAACACCTAAAAAGCACATTTTATTGTCATACATTTCTTTCATATCTCCTTTAAAAAATAAAGTGACCACCACGAACACATTCTTTATTTATCATCCTTTTGTCCTTTCTGTTGCTCTCCAAGCTAAAACCTTGTCTCATGCTCTCTCTGAGCTTCCTTTGGAATTCTCATCACATCTTACAAATTCTTTGCAGCCTTATAGGTGACAAATCCTTACTGAGCACATTTATTAATGGTGAATATCTATTGTCAAGTTTTGTAATCACCTCTTATTCAGTAGTATACGAGTATCTAGCCCCCATTAGTTTTTCTCTCTCTCATTAGGTGATTTCCCAAATAGGATTAAACTGGTGATCAGTTCTGAGCCCTGGCAAATAAATATCTCAGAAAATATTTTCTGAGATAAAACTGACTTCATAACAAAGGAAAGAGCGAGCAGAAACGTACATATGCAGAGACTTTTGGGCCTTGGCTGCTTCTTCCTTGGAACTGTATCGGACCACAGCATTCCCTTGCGTCAGGTTCAAGTGGAATGTTATCAGAGGGCCATGTTGCAAACACAGTGTCCGCAGTGTGGAGCCATCAATCTGGTAAGAGGGAAGGGGCGAGAAGTTATCTGTATTTTTCTGACTTAAATGCTTTTTAACTAAGCAAGTTTTAAAAGCTAAAGGAGAAGCAGAGGTGAAAGGAAAAAAAAGGTTCTTCTACCGTAAGAAGAATTTAATTATAGATTTATCCCTGAGTTTTTAAGAGTTTTTAAGCACAAAATTTAGGTGATACAAATTATAGTTACCATTAGACGTACATAGAAGTTCAGAAATGAGTCAACAGAAAAACATATGGTTCTTAAATATAACTAAATTTTCCCCGAGATCGATTTGGATGTCTACATTCAAGGCTTTACTTATGTTCTTCCTTGTGAATGACACTGCAGGGAGGACTGGAGGATTTGACAGACTTATGAGAAGAACAAAACAAACCCACGGGAAAAGCAGATTTTACACCTATCTATCTGCTTTAAAACATCATTTACCTCCAAATTTACACATATGTAAATGGTGTAATGACAAAATGACTATTTTTAATATTAAAAGTTCATACTTGATCTGGCAGCACTTTGAAAAGGTAACAAATTCCCTGTAGAAAACAGACACTTGTAATAAATGCAGAATAATTATTTTCCCTTTAAATGAACCAAATGACCAAGGTTGAGAAATGTTGTTCTTATCTCTTAAATCTCTTAGAAGTCCCTTTTCATAACTAGTTCCGTACAATTCCATTTACCTGGGGTGTGAGGTTTCGAAGAACCAGCCAGCTGCTTGTTCTCCCTGAGCTGTCAGTACTCCATGCAGAACCTATGATACAAATCCCACAAAACCCCATTTTATCACGGTGTGGCAAGCATATTACAGAAAGAAAACTTATCTGCAATCACAGCACACTGGCAAGAGTTACTGCTAGTGAAAACAAATCCTACAGCGGTTTCCTCCAATCTTGATTTACTGTCTTCTTCGGAACGAAAGGCTGCTGAATCCAACCTGCTTTTGTTACATTTAAAAGATCTGTGGCATTTTTCACATTCCCACAATAACTATTAGAAAACTAGCGGATGCAGGTATGACACTGCAACAAACTCTATCTTCAGGTTACATTAGAATTCATCTAGAAGATTAATTTTAACATTTTAAAAGCAATTCAGATGTCCAAGCTCAGACTGCTGCTTGCTATTAAAGATTTTTATAGCACTGCAGCATCCTACTATCTTGCCAATGATAAATTAATGTGTATATGACTTATTCAAAACAGGTATTTCTGCACTGACTATGTTCTGATTAAAGATACAAGGACACAAGCAACAAAACCTGCTTTTCCAACTTCAGCCTGGTGTTTTACAATGAGAAACTGCACAAGCTTGATATTTATGAGTGGCATTTGAGAAACCACAGTTCTTCTGTAGTCACATGCGTGACCGCACTCTGGCTCCAGAGGGAATTCTGGCACCAGCACTATCTGCCCAGCAGGTGGGGTTTGTGGTGCAGAAAACTGATACAAAATAAATGGCAAGAAGAGGGAAGAATATTTAATTCCCAATTTAGTGAAAGCAGATTAACAGTCAGCTTTATAAAATAGGTGCAATACTTGTGAAGCTGACAATACATCCTGAACAAACAGGATATATATATATAGCCACATCCATGGTTTCTCATATTTGTATTAAAGTAAAACAATGGCATCTAAAAAATAAAGAGTCTGCATGAGAAAATTAAGACGTTCCCTGAGGGCTCTGCAATGCCATCAGGTCCTAAAGGCTTCACATCCATGCTCCAAAAATGTGTTCCACACTAACTTCCATGGGCTGATTCACTCATCTTGAAGCCTCGATGGCAGTCATAGATCACACCGCAAAACAAGGAACAGGTTTAAAAGATATTTTCAGAAATTAAGGAAATGGGAAAAAACCAATCCTAGTTGGAGTGAAATAATTTCGCAATCTCTACGTAAAATTACTAATATGAGCACTTGAAAGATGACGGCTTCGTTTACAGCTTATCCTAACTAAAATAGACCAACATGAGCTTCATCCCCAAAATAGACACACTCTACTTGTATTGAGCCTCAAGTTTCTGGAGCCTAATAAGACAGCTACGGGGTGTCTCACTATTGTGACACAGAGTAAAAGCAAACAATTCTAAGAAGAAACCACAGGAGCCAAGAGTACCAGAGGAGTAAGAGCTGGTCCAACCCAGGGGACTGGCACCCCACGTAGATGATGGCTTGGTGTTCGTTAAGCCTGGAGGTGGTCTCGTAGGAGCAGTAGTGTTTCTGGGTACCTTCCAGAGTTCATGGGATAGAGAGGCTTGCGTGTGAGAGATCGGGCCAGAGGACCACGTAGACTTGATGTCTGACAATTTACCTGCAACAGAAAAAAAAATATTTGTGTATTTTTAGTTATCAACAACTGTTAAACCAGATAGGATGGGCCATCATCTGCCATGACTATACTCTTCCAACGTTTCAGGAGAGAAAAGCATTCTATATCATCCAGTGATATAAATCCTGTATCCTTCGAACCTACTTACACCAGTATTTAGATTTTCAAAGAATTTTGTATTTAATGAATCTTGCACCACCTGTTACATATACAGTTCCCTTTTTAAAATCTACTATTTCGCTTTGTCATAATAGACAATGAAAAAAAGACCAGAAAATGGACATAAGTATTTGAAATCTAATTTAATCAAAATTATAATGAAACACTTCAAGATTGTCTCTCTCAAAGGTTCAATAGAACTTAACCACTTTTTCTTACACAACTCGTTTTAATTAATATAAAGTAACCAGTATATCCATATGTTCTTCTGATATATTATTGAAATTCCAAAGATCAAAGACCGACACAAAGTGTATTTCTGAATATTCAAAGTTAACAGATACTTTTTTCCAAGTGTCTTTGAGAAAAATGAAGTCTTCAGAAGATTAGAACATACCACAACCTGTCACTCTTTTTAACTTTTTACAGTTCAGTTTATTTCCCTAATCAGCTTTTAAACTACCTTACTACTGTTCCTGCCAAATCAGAGTTTTATAAAATAATACAAAAATCAGGAAGAACAAATACTGTTTAGCATTCAGAGTGGCAAAATTGTTTCAAATTATGGCTAAACAAACTCCTATTTTATTTTATTTTATTTTAATTTTCTGACCCTTGAGACTTAGACATCCCTGCCTTTCTTCCTTGTACCAACATACGTTGTGAAATTAAGAGTCCAGTTTCCCACTGTTACTAACATTACCAGCACGTGTTTGACTGGAAGGGACTGAAATGGTCACATCACTGCATCTTCTGCAAATGATATTGTGATTATGCAGCCTTAATGCTTTAGTGTTAATTGCAGACAGTAAGAAAACACTTGGTCTGATAAAGTCCAAGATGCAGAAAACCTCGTGAATTTTTTAAAACCAGATTTGGACTGGCAGATGAAGCTTATACTGAATCAGTGCTTTTAATCAGGCAGCCATGGAGGGTTTTTTATTAATCCTAAAGCCAAATTTCCCAGTTACCAAATCACAGCCCCAGTTATATACACGCACTCCCCAAATTGCCTCTATTTATCTGTATCATTTAACTCAATGATTTTATACCGAATCACAGCAATTTAAGTGAAAGGGCAACCACTCTCCCATTTTCTTGCAAACTGTAGCGATACAAATAAGTTGACAATGATGAAGACAAGGATAGAATGATGGGGGGAAAGAGAGAAAGTCTGAGTTTTAGAACTCAGAGCAGCTCAGCCTGTGATGTAGCAGGATACATGCACATTACCACATATCAGGTGTTGCTACGTCACTACAACTCATGGGGTTAACACAAAGATTAGATGACATTGCAAAAAAATAAAAGGCAAATAAAGCAGAAATGCATGGGAGATAAAAGAAAAGCAAGCCATTCCTTTCTTCTCCTTTCACTGGAGTAAAACATTTAAATCCACCTTTTTTGTTTTGAGTTCTGCAGTATGACCTGGAGGCTGCAGCTTCCTTTATTCAAAGCGGAGGGCTTTCACTGATCAGAAATGAAAAACCTAATACTATCCATGTAACAGCCCCAACACATTTTTATAATGGGACAAACTGGATATTTAGGTAGCCAGTTCACAAGCAAAGTTTCCACAATGCAGAGAGAGATGCTCCAGAATTTATAGCTCATTAAAAAGAATGGGGTAATTATTTAGACCATCTGCAAGCTCAGCCATATAGGGGAGCATCAGGCTTTAGATTGATTATTAAGAGATATTTAAAAGCCCCAAACCCAATCCCCCCCACAGCCATGCAGAGTACCTCCTTTCCTGAGCTGAAGATGGTTCACTTTTAACAGTGAGTTTATTAACAAAAATTTTGTATCAGCTCTTACTGGAAGGGTCTAGTTAGGGGTGTTTCTACTGAGGTCCTATACAATAGAATATTCCTCCTCAAAGTTGCAATGGAAACAGTTATTAAGAGATCTTGATGCCAAATCAGAGTGAAAGCATGTGGCACCAAATGGAATAAATACATTTTTCCTTAGCACAATTCCAGGCATACCACCCAACGCTCACCACTGAAGGGCTGCCAGGAGAGCTGCCTACCTAGCACAGTACTAAAAAAATACGCTTCTGTCTATAGTAGCACTACTGAAATAAGTGGGAAAGCACTTTCTAGGGCCTTCTTGCGGAATGCAGAAGGATGTGAAAGTAGAAAGGCCATTTTTCGTACCTGCAATGCTAGGTGCGGATGCAATGCTGCTGAAAGAGCTACTGTAGCCGGAGGCACTAAGCGGCCAGGCACTCGATGAAGGCAGCGTGGCATTCTGAGATGATGTTGGGGATGACCCTGCAGAACCAGCAGAGAAGCAACTAAGAAAGATGGGCATAATGAGGTTTGGTGTGACATAAGCAAAATCTATTACGTGCAAATACAAACCATGCAAGGCATTTTCCTTAAATCAGCCTGGTCTCTCACGTCTAGGAATGAAATGTTATAGAATGCATGATAAAGTGAAGCTGAAGTCTTTAGTAGAAAAGAAAAGAAAGCTGGCACAGCAGCAAACGTACTAGCGCCTGTGCAGAAGACAAATTCTGCGTTTCCTTTAAGATACGTGACTCTCAAAAAATCAGTGTTAAACTGTTTAGTCTCAAGGAACAGGCTTCATTTATAAAGGTGCTCTGCCGGCTGACTTAAGCAATGGCAACTGTAGATGAGCATAGATGTATATGATAAACTAACCTCTTACCATGGGTGATTTCTCCTAAATTACTCGAGGTAAGCACTTCTCCTACCTCCTAATGCCCACAAACATCTTTAGATTTTTGCAGACTTTCAGTAAAGCAAGGATATATTTCAGCAATCTCTTCTCAAACTGATAACATTAAATGAAATAGCCTGAAACCACCTTGGTAAATCATTTACAATCTGAGGAGCTATCTAAGCATACATACAAGTTCCTTACTGGCAGCAAATGAAAGAAACTGAACATAAAATAGAATATCTTCATTATAAAGACCAGAAGAGCTGGAAGTATTCTCTCTAGCCACCAACAAAATTAAGCGTGTATCCTGAGCGACTTATCATTCCTGACATACACAGATCGACTGTGATACTGAAACATCTTTAACTGACTAATAAAAAGAGGTGAGTTCTTTGGAAAAGAGCGCTGTACTGAGGTAGAAGGGAGGAAATAAAAGGACAATCTCATCCCTCGGAGCTCAGTAAAAAACACAGGCTACATTTTGAACTGGAACAGCAACCAACCAAACTTCACCTTATCAAGACTCACTGTGCTCCACAGGACACACCAATACAGACGTCAGTCTTGAGAGAAGTAACTCTCTATCAAGGCCTTCTCTGGAAATAATCTATTCCCCAGGCCGGAGGGAGGGAATTATATCAGACTGAAAGGCCCATATGCCCACAAAGCTGAATCCGTTCCGTATTCCACGAGGCTAAGACTTTCAGCTCATAATAGCTGATCCTGCGAAGCTTCATTAGCAAACAGTGTAAAACAAAAATCAACCCAAACAAAAATCAAGCTTTAGTTTTGTCGAAGTGTACTGTGAAAGGACGGTACACGCCACAGCCCAGCCCTCTCAGTGGATTCCAGCTCTGGTGCTACAATCCGTGTACTTCAAGCTGCAGAGTTCAGAGTCTCGTGCTGGCAGCGTGTCAGGAAAACCCCAGTCTCACACAAAGGGGTACTGAGAGTTAACAGCTAATTTTGCCTAGAATACACCTAGTTATATGAGTGTAAGGAAACAAATTCAGCAACTACATTTTTCTGTTATATTATTAATAAACTAAAAAGCTAACAAGGAAAGGAAGCATACACGGACCCCAACAGTCACTGCTTTTCAGGAGGTTTTGGCTCTTGAGGGCCTGTTTACTTCTGCAAAGATCATCTACACTGACCCTCTCTAAGGATCATTATTATTTCTTCATTCCACAGAGATCATGCACCAACAGAGCTAATGTATACTTTCCTTCGATAAAGAAGACCTGTAGCAGGTATCACTCTGTAGGCTTTTGGCCTAAAGGAGTATTTCTTGGGCGCACCATAGCTGAACTGTGACTGAATTATACCTTTATACTTCCCTTTTTATAACTTGAAACCATTCAGGTTGCCTGTCACTCCAAGTACATTTGGGACATTAAAAGTCAGTTCAACGTTACTTGTGCACACAAATACTTTACGTTTCAGCTCCAATAAAGATTGCTTCCCGGTAAGAGACAGCTAAACCCATTCAAGGCCACGAAACCCCCCACCTCCTTTCCCTCACTGTTCACATCCCGTTGCCTCAACAAACCCAGAGCTGGAAACCCGTTTCAAGCACAGTTCTCATTTACAAATCTACGCAGATATCACAGATGTAACTACTAAAACAAAATCCACATTTTTAATCTTGACAGGTCCTGATTATACTATCCCTGTGCTTATTAGAGTGCTCTAATAGAGGACAGATAACTCGCCCATTTCAGCACGCTGATCACAATTAAATCAAGCCACCTTCCCCTTGATCCACTTTCAGTCTATCAAATTAACAAGTAGCACAGTCCCAATGGATTATTGTTTTAGAGAATAACCATTTAATTCTGCAGTAAACACTAGAAGGACAAAAGGAATGGAAGTGGCACCGAGAAATACGAGTTTACTAGTCAGTTCTCTATTTTTCCTTTCCTTTGGTTGTTCTGGGGATAAACCAGCTGTAATTTTTTTTGCTGATTGGTCTTCTAACAAAGCTACAATTAATTAGTGTGACAGAAGCCTGCTGCCTCAGCAACAACTGTGGAGCTTTGGTATTGGGTCTTCTGAGCAGTTCACAAAGTGTAAGAGGTTGGTCAGTATGGAGAGCGAAGTCTTGTTCAAAACAAAGTGTTATATGTTACGAAAACTTCCAGTGACCACAGAAGTTTGTATTACATCACAGACTTTTCCAATGTAAACACATTTACATTCCTATTTAAAACCAGAAATTTCTTAGTCCCATATTTAAATCAAGTATTTCTGTATTTTCAGTGAAAGTTCAGTGTAGAAGCATTATTAAATTAGGATTACATGTGAATATATACTACATTCATAATAGATGAAGTCAACTTTTTTGGAAAGAAAATCAAAGTATAAACAGATGTGAAAGTGATTTGTGTGTTTACCTCCACTCTTGAGAAGATAGCGATTAACATCCTGTATCGTGGTGTTTATGGTCGGCCCAGTTGGAACACTTCCAGGAGTAACATCGGGGTCATTTTCAGGATCAATATTCTGCAGTCCTTTCCATGGCACTCCTGGATGAAATTCTGTTTCAAAGACAATAAAAAGAAGAGTATATAAAATTGTAATTCTTCAAAGTTCCTGTAAATCAGGTGGCATGAGGATTCAATAGATTGACACCAACAATACGTTTTAAGGACATCACTTTAACACAAATGCTTTGTATTTTGTTACCTGGTGGCCAGTTTATGCTGGAGCCATTGGAAATTTTATCACTATCGGTTTTGGCACGTGACCAGCTGTGAGGAACAGCTACGGGCGGACTGGCAGGCGATTCACTGTTTTGAATCAGATCATACCGGCCATAAGAATCATCAATGGAGGACTTTCCCGGAGGACCAATACTTAAACCTCCAGGTATAGCACCTGTAATGAATGAAACGGAAAGGCTTTGTTTAGGAGTGAGACTAATTTTAGGTATGGCATTTTATCAGTCCCTGTATTTTGTTAAGTTTTTCTTTTTTTCTTTCTGTATTACAAAGACAAAAAAGGAAATTAAAATACTAACACAGTAAGCAAGGCTTAACAGCCTCTGAAGCCAAACTAGGAATTAAAGCTGTGAGATACACCGCTGGTGCAACCTAGACACTGAAGTTAAAGAAATTCAGATTACATTACAGCCAAAAAGGGACTAAGAAATTCATTATCATTACACTGATGGTAAATAGGAATTTACTGAGACAGCATACTAAGGAATATCACTGTAGGCAAGCCCCCTTCTCTTCCTTCTCTAGGTGGTGCATGATTTGAAATGGCCTTTCTCATGGTCCTACAAACTATCAAACAACGATTTGGCATAAGCAGCACAGCTACTCGAAGAATGACAAACTATTGTAAAAGAAAGAATTCATGCTGCTCAAAATAAAATCCAGGATACAATGAAGTTAACAGAGCACCGTGTTCTAACAGAATAAACTCGGTACAGGAAAAAAAGAAAGAAACGACTCAGGATACTGGAAGCATTAGGGATAAAGGTGTTCAAACAGATTAGCAATCACTTCTGGAAAAATATGAAGTTTGTGCTCCTAAGTCCCAGGGCGGGTAATTGTGTAATTCATCATGCTTTTGTACGGGACTGGCTGTGAATGGTTGATGGTATTGGAAAAATTGTGGGAGAAAGCCAACGTAAAGTTTTTTTGGATTGAAGGTATGCAGATCTGGAGTAAGGGGAAGCTTGTGGGACTTGTTTTGCCGACACTAATGGCTTGTTTTAGTTGAACTCCATGTTCTGAGCAACAAAACTCAGCAAATGAAAAAAACATTCCTACATTGCATGGAGGAAGCGATAGCTGCAAGAACTTCAATGCACTGCTGCAGAAAACCTGCAGAAATCACCTTCAGAATGCCACAGTCTCAAAGGGCGCTCTGTACCAACCACTTACCAAAAATAGTAACATGAGAAAAAAAAATTACAATTGCAATATAACTCAAGTCTCAAAAAGTCAGACTAACAGAGAGATTAAATGCGACATACCGTGCTTGCTGGAGTTCTGGTCAAGTGAAGAAGCAGCACTAGACAGATTATCCATTGAGTTGGGGTGTGTCCACTGAGGAAGGCGAGACTGGGACTGAGAAGTGTCCTTCACTGACAAACCACCAGTAATGTCCATGTTATTTACATTCATGTTCGGGTTCAGTCCAGCTAAGGGGAAAGAGGTCATTAGAGATCCATAACGTACTGGAGGACGAAAAGATGCATTTAAAAAAATCCAGCTAAAGAAATTATTAAACATTTATTTTCAGACATCTGTACACACAGGTAGTAGTATACTACGTACATTTTCAGAACTTTTGCTTTTATGGGAACACCAATGAATTTCTGAATTCCTGTGAATTCAGAAAATGGTAAAACTTTGCTAAAAGAAAAAAAGAAAAAATACATATGGATAATATTTTAAAGCTGTCGGTATTTCTACTTACAGTCTCTTCACTTGGCTCAGAAAAGGCATTCTGGAAGAATGCACTGGAATGTTAGGTTTAAACCAGTGAAGAATTAGCAGCATTCCATTGCTAGGCCCAAAATATTCCTTAAGTCTCTTTAGCACACCCCCATGACGCCTGCCATTTTATTTTGCTAACAACATTTTTAAAATATCAAACAAAGCAACTAATTAAAATGTCATACAAAGAGCTGCTATTCACCAGAGCAGGTTTTGTACTATTTGGGCACATACTTTGCATACCCAGAACAAAATCACTCAGACTATATTTAGGGAATAATTTTGACACGATTCTGTGACAGGAATCTGGGTCCTTTTTGATATATAATCCCGAATGTTAGCAGATCACAGGAAGCTGAAATATGATAAGAACCTCTTAGATTTAGGCCTTTAATTCATAAATTCTTTTGCCTTCTGATGCTCCCTGCTAAAACAGCTCAGCACAGCAGTCAGAATTACCTTCTTAACTGCTGCATGGTAGATAAAGCTTGGCAATTCTATTGTACACAGTATAAAGAGAGTCACAAAGAGATTAAATTAATTCCTTTATGTCAT
Source organism: Alca torda (assembly GCA_008658365.1). Lineage (NCBI taxonomy): Eukaryota > Metazoa > Chordata > Aves > Charadriiformes > Alcidae > Alca > Alca torda. Next base: position 29,853,771 of record CM018086.1, on the reverse strand, counting down.
AAATGAAGTCTGTAGCGTACATCAATCACACAGAAAACAGGTCTGAAAGGTTGTTCTGTTCACCCTGTCTTCTCAAGGCCAAATCGATTATTTTGACATCAATCACGTTTGACAGATCTATGTCTAACCTACCACAAAATGACCGGTGAAGAAGATTTCAGAAACTTCCCAGATAATTTATTCTGGTACTCTACACTGCTTAAAGCAAATCAGTGATCCTTAATGTTTAACGAGATCTCCTTTTATGCAACAAAAGTTTATTACCTCTTGCATTAGCCACGTGCAAGAGAACTTTGTCGTAGCTCTCTTTTACATTTTTGAAGATTCCTGCGTATCTCTCAAGCCTTCTCTTTAGACTAAAGTGAGCAGAGGATTTCATTTTTTCCTTTGCAGCCACGTTTTTGAAACTTCTAATCATCTGCACAACACTCTCTCTGCATTCCTTCAAACTGATCCAGATCTTCCTTTAAATATACTACCAAAACTGATGCCTTACCAGTGCTGGTTAGAGGGGAAAGCTGACTTTACGTGACTTCCAGATGATATTCCTGTTTATCAATATGACATTTGTGTGTTTTGCAACATGATGCTGTTAATTTATATTTAGTTCATAAATAGCAACATAAGTATATAGTTAATTAAGCGAATCTTCTGTTCTGGTATTTGTAGGCAGAGCACAGGTGAGGAAATTCAGCCCACCTGAACAGCTACCACATAGGTATGTAGTACCATGATTTTGTTTTGGTATTTCAACATTATTTAATAAACATAGCTTTTGTATTTCTGTATTTGTTAAACTGTGGAGCAAAATATTAAGATGCTGAATTAACAAAATATACTCCCTCTGTTTCCTATGAACTGCTTTAATGAAGGACACTTACCAAGAGGGTAAGGAGCAAAGGTGTTCGGTGAAGACTGTTGCTCTTTGGTCTGCAGGTCAGGAAGGCCGGGAGCCTGGGGATGGGGTGAAAAGCTATCCATGGCTGATTTGCCTGCAGAGGGGTGCAAAGATAGATGCGGAGGGGGAGGCTGCTGCTTCATAAGCAGGGCCTGGGCCAGCTGGCGCTGGTGCTGCTGGATCTGCTGCTGCATGTTATTGATTGTACGTGCAACCTGGCAAGAGAGAGAATCAATAAATGCTCAATTGAACAAAAAGACACCAGACTTCTTGTGCCTTTCTCTACAGTGAAATAACACAATAGGTCTCTCTACAAATACAAACTGACTGTATTAGGGGTTGAAAAGCTTTCCTCCAATAAGCAAATGCTGTGAAATAGCTGTATTACTCCAGCACTCTTTCCTTTGCAATATTCAAGTCATGCGCTATATTATTGTTTCTAAGGATGCTTTAGCTGCTTTGCTCTAATGTAGTACAATCTCTTTAAGCTATTGAAATCAAACTCTTAATGGAGAGGTTGAACTGGCAGGAAAACCTACTTGCTGCTCCTGTTGTCTCATGGGTCCGGAAACATTACGCTGAGCCTGTAACATCTGCTGCTGGATTTGTAAACGTTGGTACGCCTACAAGAGAGAAATGAGAGGTCAGAGGTCCTAACATACACAATAAGCCCAACAAGCTTGCTCTGGTAATTATAAAATAGGAAACAGAAACATTGGAGTTTTCTCAAAATAGTCAATGAAACAAAAGTAACCATCTTGTTACAAATCTATTTTATAATACATTGAAGTCCAGTGTTTGTTGTTTTTTTTTTTAAACCAAACACATCAATAAAAAAATCTGATGAGTAAAGTTTGTAAGCAGTAAGTGGCCATTAAACACAGGCACCTTTTTTTTTCTGAAAAAATTGTAACACAAAGCAAAAATTAAAATATAAGTTTATAATACTATTCAAATAGGATAAATACCAATAGTTATTTTTGTTTTGGCCATTTTGAGTTCTGACAACCCTCTGTATTTAACCAGTTGTGCTGCTTTTTTTCAGAAAAATTCCACAATTTTCATGTGGCTAACTGGGCAGTTAATTCCCCCATTTCCTGCCCCCCCCGCCCAGTGTTTCTCTGAAACATGTGAATTTAAAATCCAAAGGAATTGTGTACAGATATTTTTCAAGGAGCTGGGTACTGTTCAAGTATTCCCATGGCATGAGATCAGTGCTTTGCTCCTCAAAACTAGGAAACATAACCAGAAATAACTAATAGTATCAAACACTGTTGCTAATAAAAAGAGTTTGACTAGCCCGTTGAGATCAGCAATTAAGCTAGTTTGTCATCCTCAATCTCATGTTTAATCCTAGCAAATACGGACTTACTGTTAGCAGTATCTCTTCTTAAAATATTCTTAAAATCCAATTACATATTTTCATACACACACATATATTAACGTAAAATTTCCAAATATAGCAAAAGTACAGAGCTTTAAAAAAATAAGTAGTTCTTATCACATTATGTGTTTAATATACATTCCATTAATTACAGGAAATTTACTGTACACTTTATTATTTAGCGAGGCAACTGAAGGAAGTTCTCCAGGTAACTCAGGTGACCAGCACTGCCAAGATTTCTCGTGTTGTGAGATAGATTTCCCAGTTGGTCCATCAGTTGCATACGTTGGCATGTAATACACAGATCCATGCTCTTTAACAATATACTATGTTACTCATACCAGTACAAGACAACTGACTTTTTAGTTCCGCTGATCAGCTGTAAAGGATAATTATTCCACAAATGATTATTTATAAAGCCTGAGGCAAAAAACATGGTTTTGTTTCTTTGAAAAGAAACTCCAATAAAGAAATCAGCATCTGATTGTTTTAAAGACCTGTCACGTCCATTTAAAAATTTAGTTAACCATTCTCTTATCTTCATGTCTTCAATTCTGATTTAGAGCTTATTGGCCATGTCTTTTAACTTACCAGCTGCAGCTGATAGAGCTGGTTCAACATCGTCATATGCTGAGGATTATTAATTGGCGAGGTTAACTGTGCAGGGCTGAGACCAATGTTTTTTGCTGCAAACTGCAAAAGCTGTGCTTGAACCTAAAAAAGAGCATTGTATTAAACATTGTACATTTGCTTTTAACACCGGCAACTGTGTAAGCCATTAATAAGAGTCACAAGGCATCAGCTGGAAAATATTACTATTACCAGAAGTAATACCATGAACTATCAAAAAATTAACAAGAGGCTCTAATACAAATCTTAATAACCATACTCAAACGTCCATTTATACAAAAAGAGCTTAGAACAAACTCCTCAGCTCTCTAGAAACACTAGATTTTGCAAAAAGGAACAAGAGAACGTGCTCACACAGATAACGTACAGAGTATACATACTTAGTGGCTACTAAATAAATCACCCCAGAGCCAAGCAACAGTAGCTGCAAAGCCTCAGGAGCATGACAGAATGCATACGGAGAGGGGAGTGAATATGGAAGAGTCCCAGGGAAAGAGAAAACTCAAGGCTGTCTAACCTGAGGGGATAGAAACTGAGGCACTTGAGCACGAAGACTAGGCTGGGATGAATTAAGAGGTTGCACTGGCGGTTGCTGCGGCTGTTGCATGGTCCTGGCTTGTGCTGCTCCGCTATTGCCAAACATACCCAGATTGCCACTCGGTATCTACAGCAGGACAAGAAAGACATTGGCATTTCAAGACATCACTCAACATATAACCTGGAAATTACGTATCTGTGCAGTCTTTTTCCTCAGTGATCATGACAGGCGCGGATAAAGGCACCAGTACATATAGACTGTATTGACAACCAGGTTCACAATCGCGCATGGCAAAGATGGCCATGTACCCAACATCCCAAACCTCCAAAACTTCATGTAGGTAGATGCCCGAACAAAAGTTGAAGATCGCTTTTATAAGGATGCATAACCCTACTGGGTCACAAGATGAACAATGAAAAGTACTCGCCAAAAATGTCTGGATTTGTGTAGCAAGGAACAGGAGAATGGAATCATTAAACTCAGAGCATCCCAATCCTTGAATTATCTAGGCAGTTTTTATACTTAGTCGTTTTACAAAGCTACTGATAATGGACATGCTATTAGTGCAGCCTCCGCTTCTGAAAGATACACTTAATGGACAAGTACTCCCTTTAGAAAACTAACTTTAAAAGAGTATCTGTAATAAAAGCCACTGTAGAATGATACCTAGAGATTTGCTGTGTTGTTATTTCTTATCTTTGCTGGAACTTCAATTTATACGGCAAAAACAACCTTTTCATAATCAACAGTAGTTTATGAGCTCTCAGTCTCGTGGTGTTTATGAATCTTCCCCTCCATCTCCTTTCTTTGCTTTTCTTTCTCTTTCAGCATGTTCTACCCAGGGGCCGCAACATCCCTCTTGCCACAATGCTCCATTTGAACAGAGGTGCAAGAAGTGCAGTTTCTTTCTCGCCAGCTGTCAAAGCTATGAGTTGTCTTGACACTTACAGCAGGAATAAAAAAGCCCCCATCACTTCTCACCCATCTCATGACTGAATAATTATGCCAGCCACCAAAGACGAATTAGAGCAATGTCTCTGCCTTAAGAGTCTGTGACAATTAGCAACGCCTCAAAAAAAAGAAGCCTCACATCAATCAAGGCAGAGCTATACCAGGGTTCAGCGGTATAAATCCACAACACAACAGTCTCTTCTCAATGGACGCGTGTAATTAGCAGGCTAATTACAACTAAGCAGTTTTTTTATGTCCTATAACGTGAAACGTTTACACAGCAGGTCGTTTCTCCACTGATATTTCACGTGAGTAAAGATGGTGGACACGCTTTCGATTTAAAGCACCGTTTTCCCCAGGGGAAGCGACGGGCACAAGCAGCGAGTCCCAGAGAGCTGAAATTCAACTTGGGGCCTCCCCCAACAGCCTTACCTGTCTAGAAGAATTCAAGTTTTGCATGCCCAGCCCTGAGGCAATCCCGCCCAGGGTCTGATTAGGGAGTGCACTGTTTGAAAGGGGGAGCTTCAGGCTTGGTGAAGGCAAAAATGGTGAAGTAGTGGGCTCTTCCACTAGGCCGCCATCCTGATTGGAGAAAGAAAGGGTGAGCTGCGTGCGGCACCCAGGAGCAGACAGCGCACAAAACAGTGTCCCATGGAAATATAAGAGGGCATGGATGAATAAAAATATTAAAAAAAAAAAAAGGTATGAATAACAGGGAATGAAAAGTATGGAGTGAAGGGAGAAGAAAGAGAGAAATAGGATTAAGGTACTGTTTGTCTTTACTTTGTCGCACTTAATCCACAAATGCCCAATCACCCTCACCTGCCTCTCCAGAAGGAAAGGAGGGATTCTAGCAACTGATCGCAGAGCTATCATGCGGCCATCGCCTCCGACCCCCTTAGATTTTCTCCTCTTTTCTCCACCAGATTGAAAGCTGGAAAGGGAGGAGACCCGGCACGTTTCAGGAAGTCTTTTGTGAGTTGGATGAACTCCCTGCAGCGGAGCACAGACATACACACCACCGCTTTTGCTAACCCAGAACTTGGGAAAGGCCAGATCAGCTTATTTGGGTATCAGTCTGCCTTTGGTTCCACATCATAGCTCTGCTCTTAAAAAAGCATTTTTGCATTAATCCCTTTTCCTAACTGAGACACGTGAGCCTCTTTTAATATTCACATAGCACTGAGTTATTATCCACTATGAAACACTGCACTCTTAACGCACCCAATGAACACAAAAATACTTAAAACCAATAATGATAATGTTGTCTGCTCAGCCTTCCTAGGAAAGCGATTAAGACACTGCCTGAACACCCCTCAGGAGGAGGCAGATTTTAGCAAGACATAAGGAGCCCCCTCTGATAACCAGGCTGTAAGCAACCGTGGTTGAACACGGATACAATGCACAGAAGGCAGCCCCCACGGGGGGCAAACAGCAAGTCAGAAAATAAAATAAATCATATAATCCCCAATCAAACAGGTAGATATCTAGCTAGTATTACAGTGGGGTACCGAGTTCTATCTCAAACTGTGCTTTGATGTCTGGGAAGCCTGCGGCAAGCATGATCAAATAACACTGTGTACAAAGTAGAGCTCCAAAAACAGGCAGAGCGAAAAAACCTTTAATTTGCAATGTGCTGGACTGGTGCTTTTCAGGCAATATATTCATTGTAAAGAAAGGTTTTTAAAGAGGTGAGGAGCTAGGTTATTTCAACCAATAAATTCAATGCCCCAGAAGATTGTGAGATACTGACAAACCTCCTTTGTTAAAAAAGCAGCCCAGTTCGCTAACCAGATACCCAAACAAACGACCTAATGCAGCAAGCACGCCCGGTAAATTTTATGTTCTAGGTTAATCCTGAAAAATGCATTTTCAACAGCTCTCCTTTGATGCAAAGAAAAAGTTTCTTTACTATCAGGCAGAGTGACACTTGACATGCTATCTGACTATCCTGAGGGGGACACTGACATTTTCTAATGATATCCCCAAGGCCTTTCAGCTCAAGATATTTTACATTCTACTGGACATCAGTCACACTCCACAAACAACTGCGGCTTGCATGACAGTAACAGGTTCAAGGATTTCTCCTTAGATCACAGACATATGTTTACAATTCTACCCTTCCCCCTTTAAAGTGAAAATAATTTCAAGCTTGGTGCCTGCTCTCTCCTTCAGATGCCATTGTTTCCTGCGCCAACAGACCTATTGACCATGAAAGACCATGCAGTCCCTCCCTGCCCCCAAAATTTATTCGAGTCTTGTCTCGCTGACATTATTTTTTTCCTCATTTTGGAATCAGTCAGTGCCAGGACGATGGAGGACAAGCCCCACTGGAGACTCAGGCATCTAATTTCCAGAACAGGCGGGCTCTTGCTGCACGGCCACCTTCGCAAGTGTGGTCCTTGGCTGGACTGCAGCAGATGTCTCTTGTGGCAAGTTTATAACACACAGTTCACATTCACTTGTCCTATTTTTTTTAATTTCAACTTATCCTAAGGTGCCAACTGTGCTACACAAGTCTGTGGAGCTGAAATCAATTCATTTCATTTCACATAAAGCATTTTAGTCGGGCAACATAAAGTACTCCTCAGTCATTCTCAACCTAGACTGGGTGATACCTTTACTGCTGACAATGGTTTCTGACCCATTATTTTTCAGATTCCTTTATGCAATAATTGTATCCTGAAGAATAGTATTTTCTACCTAACCTTTCCTCTTCAGTGATTTTCTTACGAATTTATGTTATTTCTCCCTCAGTGTAATCAATTAAACAAATCCCCTATACCTGAATCGTCAAAATCACGCTCAATCCAGCATTGCATTTAACTTTTTTGAAGGGACTTGACACAACTGTAAAATCCTTCTGGTAGCAGTATTTCCTTCTACGGTTATCCAACACAAAGCACCACACTGGTGCTCAACTATACATTACTTTCAGGACTTTGGAAAGTCTCTCCCAATAGTTTCATGAGCCAAATATGACAGAATGCAAGTGGCATTACTCAACGATTTTTTAGTCCTTTGAGATACAGACAATTTAGCAGAGGATTCCTGGAATCTTTGGCAGTCACCTGCCAACAACTGCCACTTCATGAATCAAAATGTCCCAACAGACAGATGCGAGTGATGAATTTGCCAGAGGTCTTTGTATAAAGTGAGTTACAGAAGTTGTTAGTAGAAAATACACATTAATAACTTCTTAAAACAGAAAAAAACTTTTCCAAAAGAGGAAGTTGAAGTAATAAAAACTCACCTCAAAATAAATTCCCTTCAAATCTGATGGGGGTTAGGTACAGACAAAAGTAATTTGCCGGAAATGCAATACTCAAAGAAGTACTCATCACTGGTATTTTTAATTTTGAAAACATGGGAATATGAAAGAGGTTTCCAAATTTGGAAGTTCAAAAAAGAAACAATCACTGGATCATAGGAGGCAGACATGGAGGAAAGAGGAAGAATTTAAGTCAACCTTAAAATTCTAGTGATCATCTAATTGCGAGGCCTACAGAAGTGATTTTGCATAATGCCAAAGACAAAAAGCAACCACACTCACCAGAGACAAATGGGATCAGAATGTGAAGGACAAGGTTGAAAAAACCCAACAAACGCTATGCTCGAATCAGAAACAAGGAAAAAGCCTACTCGGAATATTTTTGGAAGAACGTGATTGCAGTCAACAGGCACCAAGACTTAATAGACCTGGATTTCTCAACAGTAGAGAAGAAGAGCTGATCGGTGAATAAGACAGTAGTGAAAAGGAGACTTAATTTCTAAAGGCAAGAGTTTCAGTGTCTCCTATATACTCAAGAATTTGGGAGAAAGTTTGGAAGTAGCATCAGGGCAAAGGAAGACAGGACACTGCTGGCAGTATGGGAGAAAACATAAAAAACCAAAGACAAGAGGAGAGGAGGAAGGAAAATGAGTCTGCCATGGAACTAACTGAAGCCTCACAGAAGGCAAGCCTGAGCTACTGCCAAAGCAGGCTGATGGTACTTCAGAGAGCTGACCAGACTTTTGATCACTGACATCTAATACAACGGTCCAGAGTTCAACACTCACATCTGATTGTGCTAAAAAATGTGACACCTCTGTATGGTTCAGGATTTTCAATGATGGGGTGGTCAGCACAGGTCAGCAAACCACCACGTTTTTCTTCTGCGCTTAGAAGAACACTCGACAGGTGGAGTGAGAAGACACACCAAACGAGCCCCAGTACTCAGGAGTGGTACCCAAACCAAATCCATACACTTTAAGAAAAGATCCTTTGAAGCACTCTGGGCTTATTTCCAATATTTTTTAGGATGCTTCCAAGGAAAATCTTACATGCTTTTCTTACAAATTTGATGGCTCCAGAGGACATCAGGTAACATCTTCAAGCAAGCCTGATACCTAAGTACAGCATGCTCCCCACCAAGTATAAGTTAATGTGGTTGAGATCACATATCAGGGTACTGCTAGGCTGGATCTTTATTTCCTCGAAGCCATTGGATTTTCTCCCTTCTCCTTTTATGGTGCTATGGGGCAAGATAACATCCTGAAAAATGATACAATTAACAAAGCACTGAGTGCCAAAGATTGACTCAGTGGGACACAGAATAAAGACTATCAGCAGCAAGCATGGAGGAACAAGTGAAAGCAAACATTCAACAGTGATGTTTAGTTGCACAGACCACTGCTAATCCAGAGGGAACAGGGAGTTCAATGGGTCCAGAAGCAAGTGTCAGGGCTGGCAATTCTCTTTCCTCAAATGCATAAGGTTAAAAAAAAATAAGTAAGTGCTGGCTTTACCTGTCAGAGAAAATGCAGGAGAAAAATCATGGAGTCTCAACTCAGGTGAGCTGAGAGCATCAGCTAAGGAGGAGTGGTAGCAATGAGCACACTAACCCAACTTATAATTTCATGAAGAGGAACCTTGCATAACGTATTGAAGACTCAGTAAAGCAAAGCAAAAGGATAATGACTTGATAAAGACATTAAGTAAAATAAGGAACGTTGGCTGGAGTGCTTTGTGCAGCTGTGCAGACAGCTTGTTCACCGACCAAGGATGACCTGAGCAGGAAGTAAGGCAGCTCCAGGCTCATCCTCTGAAATCATAACTCAAAGGGGGAGAAGGTTTTGGAGAAGAGGAGTTGCTCTAGTAGCATGAGCTGTAAATCTGGAACTAACTTCTTTGGGAAAAATATCTATTCTTATAAGAATAGAGTAGAAATTATATTTGTTTAATTCACTTAGCAAGTTGCTCAACACTCTGATAGCTTAACAAATATAGTTTGGGATTATTTCCTTTGTTATAGTAAAGTCACTGTGACAAGATTATGCCTAGACTGACAGATTTTACTTGCTGTATGAATATTAATGATTTTAGTACTCCCTTCTCAATAGTTGTGTTTAACATATGTTTCCATAATTATGCATCATGCTGCACATAATGCACCTCTCTCTCTGGCAATAATTTTACTGCTCAAGGTATTGTTACTCTAGAAAATAAAAGGTTAACTGGCATGCATGCATGGATTTTGTGAGCTTCATCAGAAGGGAGATCTTTCAATTAACATATTCATTAAAGTCTGCCATAAGCAAATAAATTTGCCATAGTTAAGAATGAACTTTACATGGAAGGAAGAGAAAAAGAAGGAAGAAGAGCCAGGCTGAGCCTTGCATTGTAGAAAATACACAATCAGTTTAGTCTGGTTTAGGGAACAACAATGTAACGGACACCACATCATTCCAACAGAAGTAGGGAGCCCAGAAAGAACAAATGGTATTATTCCCGAAAAGCAGGTTTCAGCTTTCTGATATATAATCTTTGGGGGAAACTGCTATGATACTAGATTATGCAGCACTGTGGCAGCATGTGAACTACCACAAAACCTTTTGATATGTAAGGACCCTCCAAAGCAAATTCTATATAGATGCTAATGTTTCCTTATTAATAAAAGTAACCCATAATTACGTAAGATGCATTTGTGTTTAATCAAACGAACTTGTTTACAGCTTGCAGCGTACCAGCACTAAAACTCAGCATACTGTTTAGACTGTGATGACAGCAGCAATAGTAATAGTTGTTATGGAAAGGTCAGTATTTATCAGATGTCCCAGCATAGCACCACACTAATTTTCTTAGCGCAACACCTGGGAACCTGTCACAACACTAACCATAACTTTAAGGATTAGGCTATAGTTAAGACTATAAAAAAACCCACAGGGTGGAGGACTGGAAAGATAATCGTTATTCAAGGTCAGTAAAGTTTTTCATACAGTGTGTTAACAAGAGCAGGTATTGTTACTGTCTCACAGCCTGTAAACAGCTTATGTAAAATGAATTGGTTTCAGCACAGTTTGTGAAAAGCACCAATTTCTGCATTCAGAAACCACCACCACCCATCTTTACAAACATTTCAAATAACCTGTGAAATACAGAATGGCACCAGAGATTGTTCTTTCCTTATTAACAATTTTCGGGGGGATTCTGAGGTGATTGGGTGGGTCAGGTCATAAATCTCATTTCCTACTGAAGATCTGGCCCTGCTTTTCCCTACATCCTTTTCTTTAGGCACTTTGAATCTTGGATGCCAGGAACTTCTGGAGCCTTCTCCTCAGTCATTAAATGGTCCAGGAAAATTTGTCATACGTGATCACAGAAAAGGAAGCTCATCGGAGAAGCTATTTATGACTGTGCGTGTCTGCTCTTTGACTTAACAAAAATACCTCAGCTCCTCATTCCTATTTAAGTACTGAACTTTCACTGAAATCTGTAAGGAGCTCAAAATTAAAACAGGAATTAGGAGCCCAGTTCTTGAAGATTGTGGCCTTGGTCCTGCCTGACGGTTAATTTGGGTAAGGGTCATTGACTGTCTAGACTCTTACAGAGCAGAAGGCTTTATGTGCACCGTTTCTTTGTTTTTTCCCATTTTCCTTTCTATTGCATTACTGAATCCTCAGTAAGTTTCCTCTTCAAGTGCATCACTGGGGATGACCATTGTTTATTTCTATGTGGGAATCAAATCATTGGTCCTCTCCACAAGGACTAAATTCCCCACAAGATTACAAAAGAGAAGAAAAAGAATAAAGCAATATGCAATTATTTATCACATTTCTCTGTACAGCTTTCAAAACAGAAAGTGGAAATCATCAATATTTCTATACCGCGTACAGTTTTGACTTTTAAATCACATTCATATTTCTGAACTTACCTTGTCAAGGAAGGTGGGGCGGTCCATGGAAGACTCTTTGGAGATTGGTGGTGGGCGGCAGCCAAGGGGTTTGGTGACCATTCCATTATAGTCGGTCACTCCCATTCCACGCTTGTCCATTTCCACCTTCTTTTCCAGCAGAGCACCTTCACAGAAAGGGGGAATACATTGAAAAAGGTGATGCAAAGACAGTGGATTTGCCAACACTAGTTAAGAGAAGTAGGTCTTCGCTTGCAAAAGCAAAAGCAAGAAAATAAATACTATCAAATACATCTGGATAAGATCAAACTCGCAGAATCGTGAATGGTTCCTGTGTTGCTTTAAAGTAAAAAATAATTAGTTACACAGATACTTACTCATGGCCTGATCGAGATTCATATTGTTGCTCTTCAAGGCCTCTTCCGCTGGCTCTCTCTGCCAAAAATACAGATTATGTTAAGAGAAAATGTAAACTTGCTTATACGACTTCAAAGCAAACTGAGAAAACAGACATGTCTCAAACACTGGATTTAGTATTTACTCAGCAGCACGAATAATGTCTGTGCACATTTTTTTCTGCTTTTACCAATTCCCATGACAATTCAGTTAGTTTCAGTTTGTCAAGTAAGTACCAGTTCTACAAGGTCAAAATCATACTGATCTATTGAAACTTCTTCCTGTTTTCTATGGACAACTTAAATATCACTATGATATTCCTTTATCTAAAAAAAACCCAGCTATACTCTAATTTCACCTGTTTAATAAGAAAAGGGGAACTGGAGTGGAATTACTACTGAAGTTCAAAGTAACACCTATTGTTATAAAACTCTGGACTTCGAAAGGTCTATAAATGTGATCACCCAAAGTATATCATCAAGTAACCTCAGAAAGGGCTCTACTAGCTCATGGTAGATTTCTGAAACTGGACAAAAGGTCTAAATGTAGGTAACAGAACTACTTCCCAGCCTGAAGAAGAGACTGAAGGTCTTTTTTGTCGCTACAGTCTGAAACATGGAAAGTCAGAACCACAAGCTACGAAAGCTGAGCCCCAGGTGTGGAAGCTACGAACACTACTCACAGGGAAGCCCATGTCTGTGAGCTGTTTTATCAGACGGTTCATGATCCAGGCCTCATCTTGCTTGCTAGATGTCTTCATGCCCTTAGTAAATAAATGGGAGATTCCATTAACGGTCTGGTTCCCATGTTAATACTAGTGAGATGTACATAAAATGCATGGTAAGTTTTTCTTATTAATAAGACATGCTACTGAAAGATATATTAGTACATTAATTTAGAAAGTATTGAAGAACCCTCCGAACAACGAAACTATGATTCTCTTCCCCCACAAAGTGTACAGATTTTATCTCAGCTGAATAGGTGTTCAGTGTACTATTTAGTATTTGATTTGCCGACCACTGAATTAAAGCCACCTTTGAATTAAAGCATTTCATTTTAATCCTTGGCAGAAAAACATAATGAAATCAAAGATTCTGAAATAGTACAACACTTCCTGAAAAACATACCCAAAAATGAGTTTTCAACCTTGAAGTTAAGAATGTTACTCAGTGTATTTTCTTAAAAACAAACAAGAGCGTCTAGATAAACACCTTTAAAAGATCTCTGTGCAGCTTTTCTATCACAAAATCCTTAAGAAGTCTCTTCCTTTCAGTTCTCCAGAAAGTACCAAGGGACAAGCGTGGATTTGTTTTGGGCTGCGGACAGTACAAGAAACAACCATACTTGATCAAATCACCGGCCTAACTGTTGGCTAACGGAATAACAAACAAAGCGGCTAAATGCATTCCCAATTCCTTTAAGTTATAGCCTGGCCTCGTCCTGAAATAAAGACTGTGCAATGGAAAACTTCCTAACATAATCGTCTATGTTCTTGGTTGGGTGCGGTATTAATACACATTTTCTTTGTTCTCATACCAGTACAGACCGTAGAATTATCTATTTGTTCCTCACAAATAAGAAATAGATATTTTTTGCTGAACCACTTCATCACAAACTACTATTCGCTTTTCTACCATGATGGAAAGTGCATGAAAGCCCCCTTAACACTTTCTCTGTTTCTGTTAATACATTATCATTTCTTCAGAATACATGGAAGGTTATAAAACTCAGAGAAAACAAAAGCAACAAGAAAACAACCTCCCGAAGCACCTGACGATGCTTAAAGTCAAAGATCTCCCACTTTCCCCTGTAAGCAGGTAGGCTGTACTTGAACCACTGTAGTGGCAAGCTGTGTTTGTGTTCAGGCGTCAGAGGTCTCATTTAAGAGTTCAGGCATAATGCAACAGAAAATTTGCGACCACTTATTCTAAAAATGTTATACTAATTCCACTCTTTTCTAGAGAGCACCTTTATTTTTGTCTTACCTTTTGAAGTCCTTTCTTCGGGGCGTTCCCCCACGAATTACAGGAGGAGCTGCTCTCTTGTGAAGCAGTATTATTCCACATATCTCCTTCTTCATCTTCCCACTGACTAGTACTGAGATTCACTTCATCCCCACCACTGCCCCAGCCTTCTTGCATAGATTTTGAAGCTGGAGGGAAAGGAAAGAGGGAGACAAAAATTCAGATTCAATTTCCTTTTATGCCAGTATGCTGACATTTGAGTATTTCCAAGTGATACAGAAGTTCACCTAGCAGCTCAAATGGCATTAAATGATAAGGACTCCTTCTCTGAAGCTAGCAAAAAAGGGAAGTTCTAGAAGAAAAAGTCCAGCAACAGCAAGTTTTGCCTTTTACTGAACAAGTCTGATCTGTGGTCATGGTTGTTCCAGTCTCCTAGGAACAAGGAACCAAAAGCATGACCACACACTTGTTAAGTGCTATTTTGCTTTCAATGAATCTCACCATCACATTCTTCCGATTAAAGAAACCAAATTTCGAGGTCACTAACGGTCAGAAACTTGTTCCCATCTCAGAAGAACGGGATCTGAAAGGAGCATGGCTGCAGGGTACCCTTTACATGAAGTGATGAGGTTGTGGCACCTCGTTATGTTTTATTCTGTTTATTCTGTTTAAAGTTGATATTATTCATTTTAAAACCTCTCACTCCTCTGTTTAGGTTTTTTGGGCCTTCTACCTATCTCTCAGTATTGCATTTTGCAGGAGTGAAGCTTAAAGATTACTACAGCCAAATGAGAAGTCTAACAGAAACCCTGTAGCCATCATGGCACTTAGAGGTGGAGGATTTTTATCAAATAACATTAGTTAGGAATTGTGAAGCAGGAAATAGTTCAGGATATTCCCGAACCTGTTAACAGTTTTAACAGCTGAAGAAGATATCCACTCCCTCGGTTTAACAGAATAGAGAAGTTATGACAGTTATTCCTAAGTGTTTCTTCTCCTAACAAAATCAGTCCTGTCTTGACTGAGCTCAGCTGCTTCTCATCCCAATACAGGTTTCTTTTAGGCAGCAAGGGATAAGCACTGTTTCCCATTCTTCTGCAGTTTTATATTTTCCTGTATCTCTACAATTTATACTATTACTGCTGTCGAAGTACACAAAAATATTCTAAGAAATATCTTCAAATTTACTGGATCGATGCACTATATTCATATTTTTGCCTAGAAAATCAGTGTTTGGCGACACCTAATGGAGTTTTAAGAATTAAATTATTAAGATTTCAATGCACAGAAACCCAAAAGTAGTGCTGTTTAAAACTACCGCCAGAAGCAAACCCACTTTGCCCTTTTCCCCAAACCTCTTATGACAGCGACACCCACACACGTACCTGGTTTGCACAGTGCTGGGGCAGCAGCTGGAGCATTTGTTCTTCCGTATGTCCCTGCCGGCTCGGCAGGATTCTCTCCCCACCCTGTACCACTGCTGGGGGGCTTCCCCCAGGCTGAAGTGCCATTATCAACTGCAGCAGAAGGGGACGACGGCTCTCCCCAAGAAGCTTCGGTCTTTGTGTGGACAGTAGGCATTTCTCCCCAGCCTGCTGAAGCAAGGGGAAGGAGACGAGAAGTGATGAGAGGAAAGGTTTCTTTTGTCAATAATTTCAAAGATGGACATTGTATTAAAGTCTTTGCCTGGAGAGAGCATGCGTGAACCAGCAAGTAGACACAGTGACTCTAATAAAGCATATTTTAAAAATCCCTTTGATTTGGTCTCGAAAGTCTTTTTCTTAATTGAATACTGATGCCAAGTTGTCAAGATTTTTAGAAAGAGTATTTTTCAACGTAGCCAGGAGCAGCCAGGCTGCCCTGGGAGCACCGGTCCTGGTCCCAAGGGAACAGCTCCTTCTGATGCCGCTTCTCGGAGCAGAGCGGACAGGGCTGGGGGAGCACCGGCAGCAGTGTGCTGTTTGTGGTCAGGACACCACAACCCAAAGTTGAGCAGGTCCTTGCTTCACTAACACATTTCCAGCTATTTTAATTCCTTTTAACTATTGGCAAATTATCAGATGTCTTTTCTCATGCCCTATGAGTAAGATGGTATTTGTTTTTTGCCACTCTCAACATAGATTGCAAATGTTGTACGCATTCCTTAAAGCTATTACGGCTGATGACTGTGTTCCCTACGTACCCCTTCATCACTGAGTCTCTACATTATAATAAATATGATTTTTAAAGAGAACTAGACAAGACTGCAATTAGAATCTATGGACAAACCATAAGGAATGGTAGGCAGAAGTCACTGTTTTCCTACCGAGTATTATTTTAACTCGCTGAAAAACGTGAGCTACTATAAAGAAACTCTTCTTAGTCTGGCTTGGCTTGAATGTAATGCGCTTAAATCCGTATGACACCGATTTTAGCACTGAAGTCAAAAGCGCCAGGAGCAGCCATAGAGCTTCTAAGTCCTGAAGAGCAGCACTGACCAACCCAGCAAAAGCCTTGACGGAATTTAAAATGACCATAACCTTTTAAAAAAATCTTTTTTTGAAGAGACATGTTTGGATCACAGATGGAGTTCAAAGTACTGTTTAAAAGTATACAAAAGAGAGAGACACATAACAGGCAAGAAAACGGAGTTTTTACGTATACCTGATATTAAACTGTTTTTCTGCAATTATCACAAAAAAACCATTACATTACGTAGCAACCAAGATGTCAAAAAGTACTGCAGAATTCAATGTGCTTAAAATTTCCACTGTTACTTAGGATATTAATTCAAGAACTCGCCCTCTTTTCATCGGAGATTAAATATTATTAAGTATGGGTATTTCATTCTGATCAAATATTGCCTTGCCAAATCTGTAATTTCTAGCAGCTCACAACATGGAAGCAGATCTGGCAAGAAAGAAATTTGGGTTGCTGCTACCCAAAAAAGTGTTTCTAACCAATTTTCGTAATTTAACTACTAGATGCCGACTTCGCTGCTGCATTATTTCTTTTCTGCTCCCCTGTGCTATCTGCAAAAATACTCTGGAAGGATTTCAAAGAGCAGAAATGTAACATTTTTCTGCACAAACCCACACCTAGAGTAAGTAGAACAATGCAAGGAAGTTGCCATGAAAGAACTTTGTTTAATAGAGTACCTTGAAATCCATTAAACTGATTAGGCAACAGTGTAACACTGCCTAGTGTTGGAACACGACTTCTTGCTAGACCTCTCTGCAGAACGTATTGATTCAAACAGAATTTCTGTTACTAGAGACTGTAGGCAAAATACGCCGCTGATAGCGACTCGAACACCGGCTAGCAGTGAAAAAAATTCCTTTCAAATATACGGGCTCATATCTGTCCTCCACTCCAGTGTTACTGTATTACATATTTATTTTGGGCTCTATTTCTTCAAGCAACTGCAGTACTGATTGAAGTGTTTATGACATAAAACATATCCAAACTAAGCCTACATGTTCAGGTACATGCAGCTTAATAAAGCTTAATACCAGCAAGATTGTGTTTTAAAACGTATGCCTGAAACAACCCCAAATTTCTGTTTCATTAAATTGATTTCCATTTCAAACAAAAATACTGTGTTCTAAGCTGTAGCAATGTATCTTAAATTTCTGGCTATTTTAAAGTGTGTACAGAAGACAAACTTACAGTCAGAGACAGGTATGTAAAGAAACGAACCTCTGCAATATGACAACTTCCTCGGTGTTGCACCAAAAATACTTATTCAGATTTTCTGCTTGTATCTTTAAGCCAACTTGATTTAAGGAATGCTTTACTTGAATTTCTGCCTCGCTACTCAGGAGGCAACCTTGTAAGACAACTGCATGCATTTAATCACATTGGCATCTGAAAAAAATTAACTGCTGGCAAACAAAACAAAAAAACCTTCTCTAAAGCACCAAGTAGAATACAAACACAGATCGAGAGAGTGCAGAATACGAACATTTCCCTGAGTTTGTGCAACCTATACTGAAAACTAAATAGTTTAATTTATGAAATCAACCTTAAAACATAATCCATATATTGAAAAGGCAAAGCCTGCTAGATTGTAGAATAAAAACTCAAAAGAACTGGTCCTTCCGTTGCTCTTTGCTACAAATTCAACATTGATTAAAGGCCACAGATGTGTCCAAAGTTATTTTGAGTTAAGTGCTTTAAATGCACTGAGCAGTAAATAATACGGGATTACAAATAATGAGGGAGCCAGCCTTTACTAAAAGATAATACTTGCAAGCACGTAGAAACAAACAAAACGCATCAACTGCAAGTTTTCAAAACTATCTTAACAGATCAAATGAAGGGCAGGAAATTTGTAAATAAAACCTGCAGGCTGCTGGAAAAATAACTAGTGCAGCACAGAAATTAACCTCTCTGTAAATTCCAGAGTACTTCTCAATTCTGAGCCTGTTTTCCCCTCCACGGTAAGTACCTGCTGTCTTAACGTTAATCTCTGCGCTACCTCTTCATGATTCCACAGGACTCTATTTTAGAAAATTTAAAAGGTGAATAAAGTCACATTTTTGACTGAATGCTGCAAAATTCTACAGGTGGAAGAAGACATTGACTTTGTATTGTCCAAAGGACTCTCTTTTTTAAACAAGGGGGTTTTTTCCTCAGTTTTTAAAATAATCTAGTACGCTTCGTATTTGAAACGGGCACAGGTGGAATATTGGTTCAAAGAGTCGGCAGTGCCAGCCGCTTCCCTCCGGCAGCACGATGCTCTCCAGTACCACCATTTACCTCCCGCTAAAGGCGGCTCACAAACAGCGTTAAATGGGTTGAATGAAAGTACGAAGCTACTTTTAAGTTCCTTTACGTGGTGGTTTGGAAGGAAAACACCTCCCAGTGGTCTCCAAATCTGAACCTGCCTAAAATTTTAAAAAATTCTGCTCAGAGAGAACTTACTGTTTTATGAAAATAATATGAATATAGGCTTTCCTGAGAAAAAGCCTTAAAAAACACCCAGATCTGCAGGAATGTTGTTTTACAACAGAACAGGCTCCGTTAAAGCGTTCTTTGGCAAGAAAGTGAGGTTTTAATACTGGAGCTTTTAAGCACTCTTAGAATTGCAAGAAACAAAAAGATCACAGTGAGTAATAAACATGGACACATTGGCAGAGCTTTGTTTTATAGAAATAAAAACATAATTAACATTGGGCCTCAGCCAACAGGAAATCCTCAAGGGAAAGTGAAATGTTAACTAAGCTATGGCAGGATGCAGTTGTTTTCCCTCAAAATAACCCTATAGCCATTTGGATGGCAGAAATTGTTTGCCTTGAAGTTGTTTGGTCCATGATAAATACCGGAGCAGACGACTACCATACAGGCAAACCACAATATTAGGACCTTATGTAGATAAAAAAGGAAGAAAAAAGGTGGAAAACAGACTGTTTACTAAACAGGCACTAGTTAGTCTCCTAATAATAGAAAAGAAATAAGCTATAGGGTGTGTGTGTGCAAAAGGGAGGATTACGTATATATATATATTTATTTATTTATTAAGAGTCACCTGTAGCCCTTAACCTGTCAAATTCCTTATTTTCTGAAAGGTTTCCAGTTCATGCGGTGGAGCTCCATGTCTTCTTATAGCGCTCAGCATTAGGGAAGCTCTAAATTCGGCTTTCAGCAATGAGATCCCCCTTGTGTGGAAACCAAGGGCAGGCTTCTCATGTCCCCTGGCTGTCCCCCAGAACCTGGCTGTTAGAAGGCTCAGCACCCACAACAGGATTTCACATGAGCGTCCTAAAGGGGCTCAAAACCAATCTGGTTTCAAATGCATTCCGATGAAAGTTCAAACTAATGAAAACGCATCCCTTGCGCTCTCTGTTCCCCATAAATTACATGCTATGAATGACACAGAAGCTGCCACTGAGACAATGGCACTGGACTATAAAAGGAACAGAGAAATGTTCAAAGCTTTCATAATTTAGACCTGGTTCAGATTTTTTAAGCTCCTTACTCTCTAGGAACCACAAAGACCTTAATTTTCTACTTAAAATCTCCATAGGGAAGCCCACGTTTTCTCTTGTCGTTTCTTTTCTGAGCTGGAGGACGGGCGGTTGGAACCCCACCAGTCTCCAGCTACACAATGGGCACAGGAAAGCACTGAGCCCACTCAGCATCTGGAGGAGGATCTGGTGCTGGTTGGGATCCAGAAATCTCTCTTTTCATCATCTCTGTTTGCAAAACCTTTTCTCACTTCTTATTCCCCTTGTATCAAAGTTGCAAAAGTGCTAGTATGAATTAGGCACAAGTAATTTAGACAAAAAATGAATCTAAATCAAAACCACTAGCTTTCTGCTGATCTTTCTAAATAGCTCACCAGCGGTTTGGAGCAAGCTCCTATAACCAGAAAAGACTACATTTATCACATTTTCTATCCCCCTTTTTTCCCCCCCAATAGAAAAAGAAGCTCCTCAGAGCATTATGCATTTGCATCAAGCGTGTACCAACATCTGCTTCCCATCAATAGCTTTTAAGTTCTGTATTCAAAGAATCTTGAGAACTTCTGTGGATGGGCGACAACTTGAATAACAAGACTGTAACTTGGCCTCCACTTCTGAACTAATATACTATAAACTTAAAACCCAGAAGGGACTGCTGCTCCTTTGTGAACTGTTAGCTAGTGCTATACGGCAAAATTAAAATCTATTTCTTTGCTTTCAGGATGCGTGGCTGTGCCATCTTACAGCTACGCCAGACTTCCCACTAATACAGGAACAGAATCCAGCGCTCCTTATCCATGATATTCCCTGAATAACCAGGAATGATAAATATGACTGGCAAAGCACATCATGACCCATGCAGGAGACGAAAAGCCAGTGGTAACTACTTAGTTCAAGTGTTGTAAGGTTTTTAGACGAGCGCTTAACCCGTGCCCTGTGGCACAACCGTTAATTACACAATCACGTTTTGCATGGAAATACTGTACATGGAAAAACATTGTTGGGGGGAATTTGATTGCGGATTACAGAAGTCTCCTGGCTACAGGATTCTTGTCTCCTTTACTGCAGAGGTTGAAAATGCATAGCCAACGGCACAGGGAATTGGAGTAGGAAAAAATAAGGTTAAACAGCATGACAACAAATTGCATGTCTGTACCGTAGGAAAGCTGCCCGTTACTTCTCATCTGTCCCAGGTGCGACATGATTTGTTGATGTTAAATTTTAAGTCCGTATAAATTTCCACAAAAACCAACAGGATATAGTTCTACAGCTGCTACGTGCTACATGCAATGTTAAAAACAGGTCTCCCGCACTTTGAATGGGGAAACTAATAATGTCATTTTAAATTACACTAGCACAAGACCAGCCACTCTCAGGCAGAGTCAAAAGTAAAGATGGGCGTAACAAAAAGACGCAGGGGACTGCTCCTAGCTTCCATTTGCAGATTAGACAATAATCCTTCAAAATATTTCCATGTATGGCCTTTATATCTGTACCTACGTACAAAACTGTGAGCATATGTAAGCAAAAATACACAACAAAAGGCCTTATGCCCTCAATAACTTGATCTAAATTTTAATATCAAAATTGTATTTTAAATCATCTTAACTATTCCTTAATTTATCCTCTTCCTTGCATGCTGTGTTATATTCTGAGAGCTGGTTTTGCTTGAGTATCTCAGAATCCTTCTAATGAACATTTTTGCGAGATGCACAATACTGCCATTTAACCTGGCCACGTGGCGGCCCGAGCGGATGGTTACAAATTCTCTGACTGCATAAATACATCACTTCAAAGAAACCCTTCCTTTGCTACCGTCTCCGGAGCAATCACTGTAGGTTAATACCAGTTTTTAAATTCCATTTTCAAAGTCCGAAGGACTCGGAACAGTTAAGTCCTCCTCTGCAAGGTGTTAGATGATTTGGATAGCGTTAACAATACGTTGCTGTATATGAAAAGTTTTACAAGCGCTGATGTAATAATCCAAAAATCAGCTTAATGAAAAAAAAAAACCAACAACCCACCACCCAAAGCCCCACTCAAAAACCAACCAAAAACCCACTTTCATGATATCTCTACTGTAATTCAGAAATTTGAATTGTCACTTTCATGGGTAAAGTTTTAAATCTGGATGAAATAGGTTTAAGGTAAACAAATTACAGATCATGTATGTCAGACTGACCAAGTACAAACCTATTTAAAGATTTCTCCTTCTGGAGCACACGCTATTTTATTAAAATAAATACTCTCAACTGTTAAAATATTAAACCAGAGTAGGGAACAAGAGACTATTTTTACACAGACATTACAGTAAGTTTGAATTATTTCACAACATCAAAGAGAAAAAATGTTGGAAATATGAGAAGTAGAACAAACCCCACTCGGAGAAAAGCATGGTTAAAAAGTCAATATTTAGCCATGACCAAGACGAAACAAAAACTTGGAGAGAAAAATCAGATTAAGAATTTCAAAGAGCACTGCAAGATTAGATTTATTTTGAGAAGTCTGTGGTCATGATATAGAGCAGGGCTGCTAGTACCTTTTATTTAAATACCTCCCTCTCTAAGCATTTTTCTTATTTTTTCCCCATTTTTATTCCTTGCTGCTTGTCTACAACAGTACCTCGTCTTTGATTAGAAAAATTCCTAGATGCCTAAAACCTTGTCTTTGGAACATAGCTGAAGTTAAAATAACTTTTCCCAGCCACCCCGAATATTAACATCTTTAACCAATCCAGCTTTATGAGAATCCCATAAAAATCTGGGATACTACCCGTGCTGGAGATCTGAAGTACGGAGGAGAACCATTTCTTCATAAAAGACAACAAACAGAAAACAGAGAAACAGCAACAGCATAGATTCATGCAACCCTTAAAAAAAACATCTGTTGCCAAGAGATATGGGTTGCAGAGAAGAAACAGATGCACGCTGTCTAAACAAGAACAAAGACTGAGCAATGGTAACAGAAGACAAATAAGAGGGGGAAAAAAGGTTAGCAAAACCACCCCAAACTCTCAAAATGGTTGAATTAAAAATTACTTAAACTGTGGAGGAGCTGGCAAAATAAATACCAACCAACAACCTACAGACTTATTGACCAGGTATTGTTTCAAGCCTTTCTTACATTCACTTGGACAATGGAAGCTGGTGTCAGGATCCATGGGTTCTGTCCTCAAGACGAGAAGTTAACGCTGCTTCAGGGTAAATGAATAAAACTTACTCTATGACATAAATACAGGATTTCTATCTTTAACCACAAACTGACCAGGCCAGACAGCATTCAGTAAAGGTATAAAGTGTCTTAGAAAACTATTTTCATACCTGGACCAAGCAGCGGGGACCGGTTCGGCTGGGCACTTGACTGGTGCGATGGCTGAGGTTCAACCATATTTGTGTTGATAATGGTGCTAGTGGTGGTGGTATTGGTTGTGGTACTGCTCTGAATTATAGGATTATTTCTATCCCACATATTTACAGTCTTGTTGTTGTTGTAATTTGGGTCGCCCCAAGCTGAGGTACCATCATCGATTTCCATCTTGCGGCGAATGGACGGGGGAGATGGCTCTTCCCAGCCAGTTGCCTCACAGTTCTCTTTTTGTTTGGCTGGCACTGGCCCACCAACCCACCCTGACCCCGTCTGTTTTACAGAAGCAGCTCCTCCCCAGTTACTCACATTGCTGTCCTGGGGTTTATTAGCCCAATTTTGTTGGGGGCCTGGCTTTAAAGATTCCCCCCAACTTGTACCTGTATTAGCCTTGCTGTTTGTGCCATTTCCCCAACCACTGGTCCCAGACCTCGTGGAATCATTCCAACCAGACCCTGATCTATTGTCAGAATCCCATCCAGATCCGTTCTTCTTCCCATCACCCAAGTGTCCAGGAACAGATGATGAATCTGTCCAGTCTCCACCTCCTGAAGTCCAGCTTGGATTTGATTTCTGTCCATCTCCCCAGTTTTGAGATTTGGGTTTCTGAGGTTCACCCCAGGTAGGTGATTTGTCCTCCTGATTTGCGGTCCCACTCCAAGCGTGGCCGCTTTTGGCAGCAGCAGCATTATTAACAGTAGTAGAGCTTGCTGACTCTCCCCATCCCCCTGGGCCATTTGGTGCTTTGTTGCTATTGTCTCCCCAACCTGTATTTGTTGGAACAGCTGCCGGTGGAGAGCTGACCCACCCAGATACTGAAGAGGTATTTGTACTGTTCATGATGGACCCATCGTTCTTCCCCCCTGAGTTTGAAGATTGAGTAGCTGCACAACCCCAGGCCTCTGTTCCATTGTCATTCTTTCGTTCAGACCTTGGGGACTCTTCAAATTCCCAGGCAGTGTTTTGCTTTACAGGGGTCTGTCCCCACCCCGTATTGGACAGGACCCTGGGGTCAAGGTCATTTCTTGGCAACTGAACTTGCCCTTGGTCTATCATCCCTTTGTCTCTCCTCCTGCCCTCTCCAGCCCCCTCTCTCCCGGTACTGCCTTCGTTTTGACTGCCACTGCTCTCGTTACTTCCTTCGCTAGCTGTGGTGCCAGATGCTGCAGCTTTGGCCCAAGAGTTCATTTGTTCGTTGCCCTGCTGCATGGCAGGATTCGGACTGGTAACGCTAGAGCTATCCCACCCTGTTGATCCTTTCCCATTGATGTCGCTATTGGAATGCTGGTTCGGGGGCTTGCCCCATTCACCGTTCACACCGTTACTGGTGTTCCGGTTGGGGTGGCCCCAAGCTCCAGAATGCATACTACCAACGCCGCTGTTGCCACCGCCCCTGCCCCACGCTAGTACCCCAGGACCAGACGGAGGCCCCGAATCCCACGCGCTCGCTCCGTTTCCTTCCTTTTGCACAGCACTGCTGGATCCATTTTGTTTAGCACTTAATGCTGAGTTCACAGTGTCTCCATTCCCCTGACTGAACCCAGAATTGCTGTTTCCTGTGGCAGGATTACCTGGGGACATCCCCCACACTGAACTGCCCATTCCTTCACCACTGCCCCCGCTGACTTGAGAAACCGATGTTCCGTTAGCACCAGGAAGGCCTTGCAGGTGGGGCGGGATGATGGCCCCCATACCAACAGCCATCCCCCAGTTCGGCAGTCCATTTGTCTGCATTGCATTGATAGGGTTTGGTGAAGAGTTCATGGGGTTAGTGTTATTTGGTCCATCAGTGTTAAGGTTCTGAGGTTGTACGCTGAAAGACACATTCTGAGAAGTGGACGTTTGTGGTTCTGTGCTCTCTTGCGGCAGCAAGTTTCCCCAAGCACCTAAGGTGCCTGTTGGGTTCCCATTCTGGTTGCCCATGTTCTGACCTATGGCACTGACTGGACTGCAAATACTGGAAGGGTTGCCTGCTCCCACAGTTCCTTCATGTCCAAGTACAGGCCAGGCAGCTGGATTGGCATTAGGGTTAAGGTTAAGATTAATGCCAGCATTCGAGTTGGAAGCACCCCAGCAGTTCTGACTTCTACCATCTCCCATCATGTTGTCCATCTTTCCATCCCCACCGCTGGCAGAGCAGTGGGCTAGGCCAGAGCTGGAGCCCGCAGCCACCCCCCACACTCTGGCCGAGTTGCCATTACCGTTTGCTCCACCAGCTCCAAGGGCACTCTGGTTAGAAGTGCTTTGGACGAGTGCTCCGTTGGCGCCATTATTGCCATTAGTTTTCTTTGTATGTCCAGTGAAGTTGCCTTGGGCACTCCCTGTAGCCATGCTACTGTTCTCTGAGCCACAGTTGGAGGCAGAGTCAGTGTCTGTAGTACATTCTGAGGCAGACTCAGTCTCGGCTCCGGTAATGGAAGGCCACGCTTCCTTGTCAGTCCTGTCTATTATCACTTTATCCCAGCTGCAGTTGCCTTCACTCCTGAAAGCGGGCTGCTGTCCCCAGTGGGAATTCTCATAATGGTCTCCCAATCCACTGTGGCTGAGATCTGAAAGGATCCAACAAGGTTCAAAATGAGTTCAAGCACTGCAAAAGCCCTCCATTAACTACTATTTTACATTGCTAGTAACAACACTGCGTTCTGCTAAAATTTAGAGTACATTCTCTAACATAATACATCAATTTTCCTCACTACAATAAAGCACGATGCTCATATTTAGTTGGGTTTTTTTTTAATCTGGCAAAACTCTGGATTAAAATAATGGAACAATTCAGCTTTAGAACAGCACAAGAGAAGTGTTTTGTATCCCTTAGTATACTAGTAAAAATAAGCAGCGGGCAATAAATAAGGATAGCAATTACACTAATCTATGTGAAAAATCTAAAAAGCTAACTTGGAAAAAACACAGAAGAATATCTAGCAGACTCTTACCATTTATTTTGACTCAATTCTCATTCTTCAGAGAAACACAAAGGAAGAGCATCCAATAAAAAATGTAAAATGTCTGTCTGCCATTAGATATTACATACACACCCACATCACTCTCAACACACTAAATTCATACCGCATTTAGGTTTTCAACCCTTCCTGTAAATAAAGGAACAAATACGGACAGCCACCTTCACTACTCAGTGTCAATTATACTTTTAAACACCACTTACATTTTAGCAGAGAACTTGGGCATTTCTAGATAACAGGCAGTTTTGTCAAGAAACTTATCTCTTAAAGGATTTACATGTACTTTAAACATTCTTTTGCACTTCGCCATACAGTCCAATTTCCCCCCAAAACCAATGAAAATCAATGTTACGCTGTGCAGGTACTCAGAAGATGGACTTTTCAGAGCATCTCCCACATCCTCAAAGACAGACATTAATCCAAAAAATTAAACAAAAGCTCTTGAGCATCTAACTGCTTGCTAGGGCACAAAGTAAAACTGGAAGACACAACATTTCCCATGCTAAGAACTCAAGCTTAGGTAAAGTTTTTGCATTTACTTTCTATCCTGATTGCTCTCTACAAGATTTCTAGTACAGATTACTGTTAGTTTCTTTTGATGGGAATTTTATAGCAAGTAATTCCGTCTGATCCTAGGGATATGTACTAGGGACCATCTGCAGAACAGTTCCTCTTAACTGCTTTTCAAAATGAGGGACAAAAACGCATACGTGTAAGTTAGAAATTTTGGATGTCAACTGTAAATCTGCAGAAGTATGACTTTTATTTTTTATGATTTGAATAAGACGAGCATTTTGTGAGGAAAATGGATGCAACAAACCTCCCAAATAAGCTGTTAACAGTGGATGCCTGATATGTATTAAATTAAATCACAAATATTTTGGTGTGATTAGCTCCTCTAACTGCCTCCAATTAGAGGTGTTCTAATACTGCGAAATAAGAATTGTCCCAAGAATAAAAAAGGCTCTCCCTCTTTGATAAAGTCTTCTTATTCACACATTTCACCTGTAGCTTTTCGAGAAAGGAGGGGGGGATTACTTGGTTGCCTCATGAAGATTTATCAAGATAAAGAAAGAACACATTAAACCAGGACAGGCTGCATCTTTCCCCGTTTGTTTTTTTTAAAAAAAAACCAACTGAACCAATTGAAGCAAGACTATGAATGCTAGAGAAGCGGAAGGGACAACAGTCTTAGCTCCCTGCCTGTCGTCTCACGATGCCAGGAAAAGCCTAGCATTTCACAGAAAGAACTAAATAATTGACATGCGTATGACAAATCCAAAAGAGAATATGAAAAGAGGCACTTGGATTTACCTGGATTCTCTCCCCTACATGCAATGGCTGGAGAAGAAGAAAGCATCATGTTATTCCCAGATAAAGCTGAGCGGTTACATTACAGAGCTAAGGAAGGACGTTGAAAATGTACCTGATGATCTAGGTTTGCTACACAGGTGTTAAATAGAGACCAGAATCCCTGATAAGATGTGCAAGGGAAAAGGAAACCTTGTGAAATGACTTTAAAAGGTCAACAGGGTCAGGAAAATGAGCCAAGCAGCGTTCTTAGCAGAGTAGGAACGAACAAAGAAAAAAACACAGCGGCAGTCCAGGTCAGAAGATAAGAGGTTGAGGCAACTAAGGAATCAGATAAGAGGAGTTACACAAGATTTTTTTCAACACTGTGGGTGGTGAGATTCGGCACTACATTTCAGACGTGACAGAAAGATTTAAAAGTGGCTTGAAATAAAATCCAATAAAAAGGTCTTATCAAAGCCAAAACCTAAGCTACATATGCAAGTGCCTGGGAGAACGGTGGTGCTGCCCAAGGCAAGCCGGAGTACAAGGTTTGTGAAAAAGGATCAAGACCACGGTGCAAGATGTCTCAATACTCTCAAAAATGGCAATAGGACCTGACACAACGAAAAGAAAGGCAGCTGCTTGTTTAATCTTCTTCTTTCTCCTCTCCCCCAAAGATGGTGGTTAAAGCAATGCTTAAGTTTGAGAGAACTTGGGAGACAGAAAGTAAAGAGAATGGTGGGAATGGAAAAGGAAGATGACAAAACAGCTTATAAAGATTCCTGATAGCAGGAAGAAAAATGGTTCATTGAATAAGATACTAGGATTTTGAAGAGCAGTCAGACAAACAAGAAGGAAAAAAAATTATGAGGGGGTAGAACTATAAAAACCAAGAGATGACCATGTTAAAAGTAGAAAATAGCCAAGTGCCCCTGCTTGGATAAGCACATCGACTCCAGACAGTATCACGCTGGGTACGTTTGGCTCGGAAGCAGCAGACGCAGCTCAAACCCCTTTGCCTTTCAAGGGTTTGCAACTCCAGGATCGCTCCCTTTGGTGTACCACCAGCAGAGTTCCTTTCACTGAGATTCAGATTACAACCTCTACAATAACCACTGGCTAATCTGAAAGTGGTTACTTTGATAGGGATTACAATAATTTTTTTAGGTGACATAAAACAAGCAAGCAGCTTATTTTATGGCCGCCTCAAGCAGCAGCGTCCCTGCGCTGGAGGCAGCAGGACTACGCTGGCACCTTTCACACATCATAAATTCAAAAAAAAGTGCTAGAACAGAGATGTGCGAGAACTTTACATAGTGTGGAAATAGTTACTGCAACAATTGGTTCTAATACCGAAGGCTGCTGCTACGAAACTTGTAAGAAACAGGACAGATAAAAAGAATGAAAAAAAAAATTCATAATATAAACAGAAAAGCTGCAAAAACTGTGACTCTGATGCTGGACAAACATACCAGAGTTTGAGCACAGAACTGATCCTGAAGAGAGGACTTTTTTCATTCCTGTCTCTAGAAGCAAATAGCCAAAATACATTTTTCCATTTTCTCTAGAGTAAATGGAATTCATTCCTATAAATTAAATAACTAGTAACACAATCCTAATTAATCCATGAGGATTTTTGGGAAACATTTGGGAAAAATAATGGAAACAAAATATTTTATACGATTTATCTAGGGAATTTTTTGTTAGTTTGAGCAGTTTTTTTGAACACACAGATTTCCTCCAACTTTCTAGGAAACCAACTCTTCATAGAAATTGCGAATTTTCAAAGCTGTTAAGACTGAAATAGGAAACCCACATAAAAAATTCTTAAGAATCAGTTCCTTTTTATTTATGCAAAGATCAGAAATAAAAGCACTGCAGTCCACCAGAAGCATTTCCATCCTTCCTCTGTGAACTGAGCAAAGATTTTGAACGAAGCATCAGGAACAGGAACCACAGGTATTTTATGTTACCAAAGCCTAGTGCTGGCACACTGCAAAGTGAAAGTGATTTTTAAACTACTACTTTGTGTTTGAAAATTTTAATTATGCATCTTTTATAAAATATCATTCCTTTGATCAACAATGTTTCCTCAGCGATCAGGAAGGACAAATTAATATAATACCATGAATAACAGCTCAAATTTGCTTTAAACATAACTTCTGTCAAATTGCCATCATAGATGCTATCTGAAAAAGGCACAGCTTCCATCAGTGTTACCAAGAGCATGAGGGTTTGGTTTTGGTTTTGGTTTTAAACAACATTCTTAATGGGATGGGAGGAGCTTGCTGGTGTTATTCTTACTTTACCCAACGTACTTTACCAACTTCAATTTAGTACTTACGAAAAATAGAAAACAGCTTTGGCTGTGTTTGATAATGAATATGAATAGTTAGTTGCAAAAATCAGTTTAGTTGTTTACATAGATTACAAATCTAAAAGTATGAGCAGAGTGAAATGGGAGAAGCTGTTGCATGCATTTCTTAGAAAAGCAAAATACTTTGCCCGCACAACCAGTTTACCCAAAATTTCAATCCTCCTCTGAAAAATAATATTTCATTTTATTCACTTGCATTAAAAGTAACTGCATCTTCATAACTTCCATTGCAGCGATTAGTTCAAATGCTGCACAGTAAAATTATGCATCCTGAACTAAAATATAGCATTCAGCGGATTTAGGAACCAAAGCACGGAGATGGTGAGAAATGGCAAAGCCTGGCATAAACTTCTAATGAGAACCACATTATTAGCAAGTTTTGCATACGCAATTTTCAATCAGATCTAATAGCGACTCCCTCTCGTTACTAGCTTTATTTTTCAATCCGTGTTAGTCAGCCGAACGACAACAACCAGATTCATTGGCTCGCCCTGTCCTGCCCAAAGGAGAGATTACAGACCACGCTGTTCTTTGCTTTGACACGCAGAAGAGAAAAACCCCAAAGGGCAGTGACAGCCCTACTGGGGATTTTACTTGTCACACAAAGGTTAGTGATTCTGAGTACCAAGTCGAGAAATTATTTTCTCTCCCAAAAAGAAACCGTTTTCATTTCAACATGAGCAGATCTTTAAAAGACTACATATATTATTTTTCTAAATCTGAATTAAATAGGTATTGCCAGAAATACTTTAAGTGCTCGATCACATGCAGGCTAATTTCATAACAGAAAAAGGAAAGATGA